>JAVUNC010000019.1:14387515-15867515 GCA_032173965.1 Sitta carolinensis
ATTACTGATACTGTCACCTGCTTTGTCACAATTATCAGATAAGAAACATCCAAACTGGAGTTGCACTAAATCAGAACAGTAAAGGAAGCACTGAGGAAGGAAATGCAGAATTCATCTAGAGTGTTGCCTCATATCTGAGCAGACAATAAGCCGCTCAACTCAACCAGAGGCTGGCTTGCTGAAGCTCAAGCCTGTCTTGCTCCCAGCAGGATGGATCATCTTGGGATCTCCTTGGTATTTTGGATTCACTTATCCTTTATGGTGAAGGTGCACACAGACTTGGTAAGATGTCTGGTTGGAGTTTTCCCACCCCCATGCTGTAGTTTTATATCGATTCCACTGACGAGCAAGGTAAACAACATGAGATTCCATCTGAATATAAGAAAACACTTCTTCCCTGAGTGAGAGCTGTTGAACTCTGACACTGGTGATCCAGTGGGATGGTGAGCATTCCCTGGAGCCACTCGAAGCCTAGCTGGACACAATCCTGGCCAGTGTGTGCATAGGGTTGTGCCAGACAATGTGGAGATGTTGTTCCCAAATTCTACAATTTTGTGATTAATTTTGTGAGGAGCTCAGCATCTCAAGGCAGCAGGAGCTGACCATAGGGTGCCTAGAGGTGAGGGAAGAGATCCTTTTCATATGTATCTGGGGCATTTCCAAATACATAACAGACAGAGTAACACTCTCCATAAAACTAAAGAGTAGAATATTGATAAAGCATTATTAAACAAGGTGTAATACAAAGTGACTTGAGGTTTCACTTGACTATGATGCAGATTTCAGCTTTCAGAGCATGTGCCTTTCATAAGAGCATGTTGTGCATATTGTCCAATGACAATAGGAAGCTGGTGATTAAGAGCTTCATCTGGAGGGGTAAACTGAGAGGTTGAAGAGTGACAGGAAGCCAAATGGGCTTTTTTGACATCCTTTTTCTGCTGAGCAGAAAGAAAAGGACACCAAATAGCTTAAAGGTACAAGTCATAAGCTCAAAGAGGTTACGAGGTTTCTCTTAAGAAACAAAGGAGCATCACTTCTAGGATCAGCACTCAACTTTTCCATTACTGTAATATGCTCCATCATTGTAACATGCTTTAATGCATTCAAAGACTTCTTTGTTTTTATTAAACAACTCTAAAATGAGTGTCTAGCTCCTAAATTGACAGATGTGTGAACTGAAGCACATTATCTGTTCAAGCTTAAGGATTATCCAGCAGTCCAGTGAGAAGAGTTCTAGTGGGACTGCAAAGTAGGCTGCTTCTTTGAGGACTCTCACCAATGCTGGGCATTCCCACAGACAAAGAAGAAGCTTCTGAGAAGGTTTTATTTCCTCTTTACCCCCTCTCCAAAAATAGGTGACATTAGAACCTCAGAAAATTTATTGTAGTTTTATGCAGTCTACTTCCTCTGTGACTGGCATTGCACTTGTTCTCAGGTCGAAATCTGTGCTAGATTTGCTTCCCTTATATGTTGACCTCCATCTGAGCAGCATGATCTTCTTGAAGTACTTCATGGTGTTGTTTTTCACGGATACAAAACACATGGTGTTTATCATGCTGTTACTCATGGCAATGCACCTAACAATGTAAAAGGCAGTGAGATAATGCTTCTCTTTCACCAAGAGGGTGGGGAAGAAGTCCCGGACAATTGTGAAGCCATAGAAAGGTGCCCAGCAGAGAACATAGGCAGTCAGGATGCACATTAGTACCATAACAGTTTTCCTTCTGCACCGAAGCCTCTTTCTGATTTGTTCTGTCTGAACTCCTGGGACTGTTTTAAACCAAAGCTCCTGAGAGATCCTGGCATAGCACAAGGTCATTGTCATCACAGGTGCTACAAATTCAATGCCAAAGATGAAGAGAAAGTATGATTTGTAGTATATCTGCTGGTCAACTGGCCAGATTTGGCCACAGAAAAATTTCTTCTGGTTTTTCACTATAAACAACACGGTTTCGGTAGCAAAGTATGCAGATGGAATAGCTACAAGTATGGAGACAACCCAGACCAAGGCAATGAGGAAGGTTGCTGTTTGATAATTCATGCGTGGTTTCAGTGGGTGAACAATGGCCAGATACCTAGAACAGAAAAATATATTCAAAATGAAGTCTGAAAACACTGTTGGTCAGAACACACTTCAAAATACAAACAAACTGAATTGGGAGGAGGAAATTGCTCTCATTCCTGAGGGGAGAGCCTGAACATTCATCTGTAAGGACGTAATCCTCTGGAAGAACATTTTGTAAAGTAGCAGGCTGGAGCTGAGTTACAATTTTGTATCACAACTTTTGCTTTTAAACAGGAGCAAGAGTTTAAAAAATGCAACATTACACATCTAGTCAAGTCCAGGGAAGAAAAGACAAGCATGTAGACTCAGGAAAATGTTTTTCCTAGGCAGAGAACTACTTAAATAGCTCTTTTTGCAAAGAGGTGAAATATAAATCACAGTGTTTTTCTTATTTCTGTGGTTGTTCCATGGGGTGTAAAGACCTGAAGGTGATGCTAGTGTATGGCTACAGGTGAACATGATTTGAAGCCACCAACAGAATGTGTATCTATTTTGTAGATATACACTCTAGAGCAGTGTGTATCTATTTTCTGCCCAAGCAAACCTTTTTTGTATGTTTTCTGGAGGTGACTATTGCTTATTTCTCTTAAATATACAGTATTGAGTAATGTGGCAAGGCAGAAAACTTGAGTTAGGTGTTTGCCCTGCTTAGGACTGTAAAGCTGCAAGGTTGTGGTGTTCCTGCTAGGAGGAGATTTTTATCAGACTACGACAGTATTTAACCCAAAGTATTGTTTCAAAAAGTGGAATTTCTCATTCCTTTGGAGTCTATTCCATCTGTATATATTCAGTACACAGAATAGCATCCGTAAGATATATTCATTCTAAAGTAAAATGGTAAGTCAGCAGCACTTTTCATCAGCCAGATCTTGGAAGCAGATAAATTGTTCATGGTTTTTCATAGTGCAGGGTAAATGCCAGAGGACAGCAGAATGAGTCAGCCTCATTGTGGAGCAGATAGTTTCACATTTTTAGATAAGGTCCTGGGGAAGTATGTTGTGGCATAGTGTATGTGTTCATGAATACCCATATCTGCTCAGCAGAACATTTGGCTGGATGGGATCAATCTGGTCAACAGAGTCAGGAGGAAGCTTTTGTGGTGGATTTCCTGATTGTCATTGCTTACTACACTTGGGCTGTTACCATGGAGTTCATGAACTGAATTCAGATAAAACTGTCCTGGAAGATGTGCTCCAAAAGTGTACATAAAACATACCAAGTGCCCATGGGTGTTTGTTCCAGGGGACCCAGCTAAATATTTGCAGTGTGGATATTGGACCCTCATCATATGCTCTTCCTCTTCTGATGTCGTAGTTTTTCTAGTGTAGGTGTGGCCTTAAAAATGTGAAATTCATATTTTTTCATGTGAATAGACATGGAGGAAGAAGAAAGAGAGCCCTCCCTAAAGGAAATCCTCAGTGCAACAGACATACTCACTTTACACGGCTGATTCCTTTTAAATGATCTAAGCATGGGAAGACTTTCGTGAGGAGCCTGTTCTTCTTAGAGACAGAAGTCAACAATCCACCTGACATAACTAACTTGGAATCTGTGATTGTTAAACAATGAGGTTTCTCTCTGTTTACCAAGTCAATAGCTTGCAAAAAGAAGAAGAAGTAAAAAGAAAAGCAATGACACCAAAACAGTGTGTTCTTACAACAAGCTCCAGTGATTAATCTTTGCCAGGCTTATTTTTAAAGATGTGTGGGAAGATAGGCTATAAATCTGATTTCTTAGCAAACGTAAGGGTGTCATGACCCATGTTACTTCATCAACCTGGGATGCACTAGCAGAGCTTTCCAAGGAAACCCTGTAGAAGCTGGAAAACTGATACAAAATGGTAATGCATTCATGGTAGTGTTTAGAAGCTTTACCCCAAGTCCTCAGCTGCTGTTGAAAGGATATTCTGTTAGATGCTTGTTAAGGGTATGTTTTGTAGGAGCCGATCATCCCCTTGCCCACACCAGGCAGAACCTCTCTGAACTTCTCCAGAGGCTTTTCCCAGACTCCTGTTGACATCAGGAACAGCTGCACCAGCCACACACAAGCTGTATCTGTACAGCCTTCAGCAGGGCTCATTACTGCTGAGCTGGCTTTTGCATTAGGGACTGAAAACCGCAGTGCTATGCTAAAGTTTGAAATGGCACATGAGAGAAATTGGGGGAAAGAGAAGGGAGGAGGGATGGGAATCACATATGTACGTGCAAAGGGTCTACAGAGGTGCGTGTTGTGTTTGTACATGAAAGAGGTCTTGGTGATGATGGCCTTTCTGTATTGAGTTTACTGAGCAGGTCTCTGGATTTCTGTGGGTCAGTTGTGCCAGACTTAATGTCAGCACCAGGCTGGTTCTCAGTGCCTTCCTCTGTCGAGTCCCTGGTGCACGAGGCTGAGAGAAGAGCTTTGAGAGAGGATACAATTAAATTAAATTGTCAAAATTCCTGAATTGAAAGGCAGGCAGTCTCTTAGGACTGCAGCACAATTGGAAAAAAAATCTTTCCTCTAATAGTGGTCAGGCAACAAAAAAAGCTACCCAGGGAATAGCTGGCGAAAATTGTGGATGCGGACCTCGAGAAAATGGTTTAGAAGCTTGGAAGCTGTGGTCACGTCTTTGTGCAGTTGTAGCACCCCACTTACCTGTCAACAGCTATAGCCAGGAGAGCATTGGTCGAAACATAGAGGGAGACAGTTCGCAGGTAGTTGACTGCGGCACAGAGGACGTGGCCGTGCTCCCAGGACAGCTGCTGCACCACGTAGTAGTCCATCTCAAAGGGGCAGCACACGATGGCCACGATGAAGTCTGAGATGGCCAGGTTGGCAATCAGCAGGTTGGTGAGGTTCCGCAGCTTCTTGTAGCGGGCGAGAGCAGCGATGAAGATGAAGTTGCCGATGCCACAGACCAGCATGATGCCAGCCAGAGCGACCCCGATGACAATCTTGGCTGTGAAGAAGGTGCGGGTTTTGGTCATGTCCTCGTCACTGTCCAGTGGCAGGTCATAATCGCTGTAAGTGAAATTGAAAGGGAAAGAGAAGTTTCGCAAGGAGGTGAAATCCCCATCGTGGATGTTGTAGATTGCAGCAAAGTTGAGGTGGGTGGTCGCGTTTAGGTTGCGTTCAGTTTGCTCCCTGGCCATGTCTGTCTTCTTTGGCACGTTCAGCTTGCCTGGTGTTGTGTTAGCCCAGGTGCAGGGCACAAGAGGGCCAGCCAAGAGTCCTCACTCAGAGCTTCCTTTTGAGCTTGAGTTTCCTTGTCTTTGTCCCCAGAAGATAATCTGACAACAGCCTCACTTATCTCCTCCTGTGGGAACAAAAAGAGGAAAATGTTTCCTGAAAGGAAATGACAGCAAAAGTACTGATCTTGAAGTTAAGCAATAGCCACCTTATTGCCCCACAGATCTCTTGCTGCATGTGCACAAAAGGAAGAAATACCCTGTGAAGTGATGCTTCTGCTCTCTCAAAATAAATGCTTCTAGTTGCTTCATGCACTGTTTGTTACAGCAGCAGTTTTATTTACCAACAATCAAATGACAGGCAGCTTTATTGACCAACAATGAAATGACAATATAAGAGGAATGTAAAATCTAGTTTAATCTAGCCCATGGTGCTATCATTGTTGTGCAAGGTAAAAGACACTAAAATGACAACTTTACAGTGTGCTGGAAAGGTTTTATGTGTCTTTTGGACAAAGTTTATGCTTTATTCTGGTTGTTTCAGCGTGATGTGGTAGAGGAGAATGAAAAGAGGACTGATGTCCTTGCTTCTAAATACATTTCTTAATGAAGTAAATGTTGCAAAGACCCAAGAAATACGTAATCCAGCACTTCCCTTTTGGCAGCCATTAATTGAGTACAGGAGAAAATTTTCTGCCAGCATAATCCAATATCACTTCTATTAAACAAGTGAAGCTCTGCCAGTTTGCAGACACAAGAATTTTTTCCCATGAACCAGCTTGTAGAGCTTAGCTGTGAAGGCAAATCTGCCATTCACAGGAAAAGTGTTTCCACAGAGAATGAAAGGTGAAAGGGAAAATCTTCTGTAAGCAAGACAGAGAGCCTTGCATTTTTGTTGCTGGAGAGGAGCAGGCTCCCCTCTTTCTACTGCCAGTTGTACCAAATATTAAAAAATTACTATTTTTTTCCACACAGAGGGGAAAAAAAAAATCTCATCTACCCCTTATTTTTGCCTCTCTGTATCAAAATGCTGAGAGGGCATCTTGTATCTTTCTGTGTTCCATGTAGGAATCTTCACACCAGACTCCTGGCTGAGTCTCACCTCATCCCAGCAGAGCATCAGGGAGCATTGCTGCTTTTTGTGCCCTTTTTTCTGCAGCAAGTCCTCGGGGTGTCAAACGCTACTGAACAATGGCAGTCGCGGCTACAAAGGATAATCCGCGTAGTTGAACTGTTGCTCACTTCTTTCCCTGGAACCACTCTCAGACCCTGATGTACCGACACTTAACAAATACCTGTCCGAAACTCTCTTTTACAACTTTGGTCACCACGTTGTTTTTCGAACTGAGCATTGCAGAACAGAGTAACAGAAAGCCAAAGCCTGAAAGAAAACATTTCTGACAAGGGACTGCTTTAGGAGACGTCTCCACAGCTGCTTGAGAAGTGCTAAATTTAAAAGAATTTCCATTTCAGAGAAGTGCTAAATAAACACTTGGATACAAAATTTGTTGACCAAAGGAAGGGGCAGTATCTGTGCCAGATTTCACTGCTAAATACCAAAAGAGCTATAAAATAAATACAGAAGCACAACCATCCACAAACTGACATAACACTATCAGCAAAAGGTACCTGCAGTTGCGCTCGTCTTCTTGGTAGTCTCAGGCTCCCTGTGGAGAGCTGCCAGGTTTCTCCTCTGCACGAACTGCTGTTGCTGGAGGAGAGAAAGGATCACTGGAAGTAGCCCAAGGACTCTGCTGAGAGCTGCTTTCTCTGCCATTAGGTTAGCCCTGTGCTCAGGGGAGGACGCTCCTCTGTCTCTGTGCCTGCATCTAAAGCCTTTGCTCAGTGGGAGGCACCTTGAAGCTGTCCGTGCATTTCTGATTTTAAAGAGGCAGCACGATCTGGAGACAATAGAGCACAGCCTTTTGGGGTTCCTCTGCCTTAAACCCCTGAATGCATGGAACTGGCAGAGTCAATCTGTCAGCAAGCCTGAGCACGGAACATATAAACTCGTGCCCTTGCTCTTTAGGTTTTGCCTGGGCTGGGAAGCAGCAGGCTGCACCTGATGTGTGACAGAAGCAAAATACAACCTCGCACTGGAAAGGAGGGGGAGGACGGATGTGCTTTCCCAGGAACCTTTCTCTGTGCATCTCTCTACGGCTATTGTCTTTTGGACTGCAGCTGCAGTAGCTCCAGCAGGAGGGACTCACAGTGAATAGCCATAAATCCGAGGACCCCTGACAGCTTTCCTTGCCCTCTCAGGGAATTATTCAGAGCAGAAAAGTGGCAGTGAATTCTTAAAGACTTGGTGTCCTTTGCTAATGCTGCCTCCTCACTGCTCTAAAGCTCTCACACCTGAGGAAGCAGCTCTTTTGTTTTCCAGTTCTCCAGAAGGAAAGGAAATGTGTGGTACATCAACTGTCTTCAGACTTCGCCTCCAGACTTATTCTCTTAGCTGACATTTTCCAGGGTGCATAGTGGGACTCACTGCATAGTCCCCAGCAGATGAGCCCATCAGAGGCTGTCAAAGGCTGTGAAGAGTGTAGGAGGTTTGCAGAAAACTTAGACTCTGTATCCCCGATGTACATTTACAAGGCTGGGCTCTTGTGAGCTGCTGGGCATTTAGCTCTGAAAAAGAAGGTAAGGAGAGAAACCTGTGAATGTAAAATATGTCTGGGGTAAAAGAGCCACTACTGTGGCATTCCTTACAGAAAACTTGAATAAGATCAGAAAGTCCACAATGTCTGCAGACAGCAGAGACCATTAAGAATTTCACAATAAGTCATTTTCTTGGCTTTGTTTTGAACAGCCAGTCTAATATTTGAAAATATACTAAGAAATTTGTAATGTCTTGAAAGGGTGTAAACCAGATGAACAATGAGGAAATCAGATCCAGTCCACCTGTTGAATTCTGTCACAAAAAATGTAAATATAGTAAGTATGGAGAGAGAGGCAAAGGAAACTGTACATCAGAGCCATGTTAAAACAATCCCTAAAATGGGTCACATAAACCTTAAATGCCTCTGAAGAAAAGCTGATGCACTAAAGGGAGCTTTGCATTAAGAATGTTCATGATCTTTTAAAGATTTTGTTCAGCTGTCTCACATGAAATTATCTAGTGAGCTATTCCAGCATTATGATATCCAGATATTTATTTTCCTTTAGGCCAAAACCTCATCTGCTGCAGAACTGTCTCTCCCCGTTGACTCAAGGCAAGTTGGTATCAGAACCTTGAGAACTCCAGATGTGCACTGCCTGCTCCGTGTGAGCTTCTGTGCAGCAGTAGTTCATCTCCTGTGCTCCAAGGAATTGTGCTATATGTGTCAAGCTGTTTCTCAGAAAACAGCAGTAGCATTGTGGAACAATGTGGTTTGTATGTGCTGTGCAAGGCAGTGCTTTGTAGCTGTGGACTGGGAGTCATTGAATAGAGAGCAAATCCAGTGGTGCTGGGAGCTGTCCTTGGGCAGAGTGGAAGTTCAGGGGTGGGTGGGTCTAGAGCCTCCAAGACTGTCCCAGTACCCTGCCCCACTGCAGCAAGGGCTGGTGTGGCAATCTAAGGGCTCTGAAGCCATGGGGGATATGCAGCAAGTGTATGCACATGATTCAGGGCTACAATTTCTGCAGAGGACAACGTTGCTCCTTAATAACATTAATTGATGATTCCCCAATGGTGTCACAACATTCAACACAGCATCACAAGGCATTTCCTGGGACCAATGTCACCAGTGTGATAAAATCAGGCTGAAAAAGAGAAGCTGCTACTGAAAACTATAATGGAAAACACTGTTAGTTTGGTATGGACTGGTTTTTGGTAGCGGGGGGCCCCAGAGGTGGCTTCTGTGAGAGGCTGCTGGAAGCTTCCACCATGTCCAGCAGAGCCAGGCCCTGCTGGCTCTGAAGATAGACATGCTGCTGGCCAAGGCTGGGCCACTTAGAGAGGCTGGTAACACCTCTGTGATCACGTATTTAAGAAGAAAATCAAAACAACAGGAATCACAGGGACTTCTTTCCTAGCCAGAGAAGAGGAGGAGGGAAACAACATGGAGACACGAAGGTCATTGGAGAAGGAGGGGCAGGAGGTGCTCCAGGAACCAGAGCTGGGATTCCTCTGCAGTCCATGGTGATGACCATGGTGAAGCATGGGGATCCACGGGGTTGTAAAGATCCACCCCCAGCCCTGGGGATCCATTTGGATGGGGAGAGTAGGAATCCACCCCCAGCCCTGGGGATCCATGGGGATGAGAAATCCACCCCCAGCCCTGGGGAAGGTGCCCATGCCGGAGCAGGTGGGTGCCTGGAGGAGGCTGTGATCCAGTGCAGATCTGCTGGAGCAGCCTGTCCTGGAGGGCTGCACCCCGTGGCCAGAGAGCCCCACTCTGCAGCATTCTGGGAGCACTGTGTGCCCGTGGCAGGGACTCCTGCTGCAGCAGGGGCGCTTCGGCTGCTGCTGGTGAGATCGAGCCACGCTGGACAAGTTCCTGGAGAACTGTCTCCTGTGGGAGGGACCCACGGTCTCACAGGGCAAGGACTCCTCTTTCCCAGCAGCGGAAGAAAACCTCGGTGATGAGCTGACAAAACCCCTATGCCCTGTCAGTGAGGAGGAAGGAGGGGTTGGGCGAAGGAAAGGCATTTTTAAGGGCTTCTTTTAGTTCTCATTATCTTTCTCTGACTTTGTTAGTAATAAATTCACTTTCTTCCTCTAGGCTGACCCTGTTTTGCCCTTGGAATGTTTTCTCCCAGTCCTTAACTCATGAAGCCTTCATTAAATCTTTCTCTTTCCTCTGCCCAGCTGAGGGAGGGGAGGGTGAGTGAGTGACTTTCGTGGGTGCCTGGCATTTGGCCAGTATCAAACCATGACAAAGATTCATATTCCTGATATTGTTTTTGATCAGTAGTATACTTATATGTTGAATAGGGAGGTTATTTGGAGGCTGAATGATGCAAAAAACTTTGCAGTGTAAGGTACTTGTTTGGAGACTTTGAAATCATGAAGTTCTAAACCCAGCATTTAGCCTGGAAACTGATCTCAGGACTTTGCCCCTTCATTTCAAAACAGCAAACTCACTAACTACTGTCTGATTTCTCCAAATTGCTAAATAAATTGGACTCCCAGTGAGAGAATTAATCTTACCTAAGCTTTGCATAAAGTACAGCTGGGGTTTTCCACAGGTTGCTAATATAAATCAGTCAGTGAAGTGGGACAGCGCCTCAGACTTGTGATTTTCTGAGAAAACAAGCAAACGGATGGTGCAGGCGCACATGGATTACAACCACGTGTATTTTTGCTCAGTATTTCCACCATTTGGCTCAGAGCTTTACTCAACCTGAGAGCCTAACTGATGTTAATGAACACTCCATTTGTCTGCAGAAAGTTAGGAGTACATTTTTTAAGACATGGAAATGTGCCTTGTGGCACAAGAGGAAAGTGACTTTTGGATAGAGTTTGGCAAAAATATTAGGCAACAATATTTGACAACAAAAGAATCCCACCCTACTCGGCGGTTCCCATAGTAACTTGGGATGTGGAAATGTCCTGGAAAGGAGGGATTAGAGAAGAACTTGACTTTATGACTGGATTGGGCCATTATGTTGTTTTCCCCTTATCACCACCTTCTGTTTCTTTCCTGAGTGTGTATCACTTTAAGGATTGGCAGAAGGCACAAAGCATGTGAAGGAACCATAGAGCGGCTGTCTACAACCACAGTGACTCTGCCGAGAGGGTTGCCAGCACTGCTGGGACAGCAGATGTGGCAATATAATCCGAAAGCTCTTTTCCTTTCAGAGCAGCAGAGGTTTCTGTGGACAAGGCCATTGAGGTGGCTCTCAGAGCCGAATGACACAAGATTTATCTGAGCTGCTCAGAGCTCACTTCATGTGCAAGGTGATGCAGGGGCAATCAGCTGCTCTTTTCCAAGTAGAAGCTCCTTCAAGTTTCCACTTGTCTGGGATTTTTTCCCCTACTTTATTGACGCTACAGGTCCGGGGGGCCCGGCTAGCTTTGTTCCCTGGCTGCACGGTCAGGAGCTGCTGTTCTCAGGCTGCAAGCAGTCCTCGAACAGTATAAAGCAGAGTGGCTTTCTGCTTCCTAGCTTCCTGACTGTTCAGCATTGAGGTTTGAAGTAAAGGACTGAGAAGGCACTTTTGCAGAGTTGTTTATTCTTCTCAAGCGGGTGCAAAAGAGGGCGCAGGACCCCGATTTCCAAGCTTTTAAACCAATCATCACAGGGTGTTCCCATCGAGGGGGGGGGGGGGGGGGGACGGACGGACAGGTACAATGGGACAGGGAGTGGCCAGCCAGGGGCAGACCAAACCCATTGGGGAGGGTAACAGGAATAGATCACTGGGGAAAAACCAGCTTTAACCACGCCTAACATGCACAACTACACTTTATAATTCTCTGACAGTGTCTATTTACCCCTTTCTTCATCTTTGTTCATCTTTTTGTGACTGTGTAGGAAAAAGGCGTTTCTTTGGCTCACTTCAGCTTAGCGTGGCATTTTGTGAGAAGCATCCCCTGCCCTCAACAACAGGACCTGAAAGATGTAGAAATAGCTTTAAGAGGCTGATGTTCTGACTGTCGCTTGTCACCCTCACTAGAGAAGCAAAAATACAGTATCTGGGGCAGGGTAGGAAACAAGGACCAGGCCAGGGACTGTGCATGGGTCTTGATACCACAGTGGATGCTCCCTATAATGCAGCATGTGTCCTATGGCTGGAAGGGCCAGTGTGGCCCTTAGTGAATGTGGTACAAAGGGACATGTAGCAGCTCTAAATTAACTTGAAATTACCTGGAAGAGAACACTGAGGATGTAATTTGAAATTTCTCAAGTGTTGCACAAACATGAATTATTCTTTGCACTTACGGAAAAGAAAAAAGCAGCTGCTATTACCAAGCCAAGCCAGGGTAAGAGCCACAGTACAGTTTATTATATTATTGTTTTTATATCTCTTCCAAATCCTAGGATCATAGAATAGTTTCCATGAGAAGGGACCTTAAAGATCATCCAGTTGCAACCCCTCTGCCATGAGCAGGGATGCTTCTCACTAGACATGGTTGCTCAGGGCCCCGTCCAGCCTGGTCTTCAACACTTGCAGGGGTGGGACACGCTCAACCTCTGGATGCCTCGTCTAATAGCTGGATCAGGAATTGTCCCTCCTCTCCACGCTCCAGGAGTGCCCTTGGTTGCTTGCAGCCAGCTGTATTACTTTCCCAGCAGATGTTGGTGAGGTACAAGTTAAAGAATACCTTCAGTGCAGGTGACTCAGGGTGCAGCTGCAGGACAAGATGAAGGTTGAGCCCTGGGCAGGGCAGGAGACCAAGCCCAAGGCAAGAGGCCATGAACTACATGAACTACTGCATTCCACAGGGCACAGGGACCTGTGGGGCAGCCAGGGGACCAGACACTGAGAGACACTGTAGGAGCTGATGAGCTCCAGACCTTCAGGACCTTAGACAGGGAGGGGATAAAAGCACAGGAGTGTCTTTATTCCAGGCTCCTCCTCAGAGGCACCAGCTTGCGGTGCTACTTTGTTATTTAGTGACTGCCTCATGATTAAAGTGTTTTGAGCCCCTGGACTCTGCTGGGGGTTAGCCAGGGTTCAGCTGGTAAGCAGCCTGGTGGGACTGTGTGAGAGTGGTATAGCTGTGAAGGTCTTTGGTCCCACATGAGGTGATGTGAGAGGGACTCCAGAGTGGCTCTTGGGTGGCTGGACAGGGAAGTTCCCTTAACATTGAAACCCTCCCTTCCTAGCCTCTTGCTTCTGAAAAGCCCATAGCCCTCAGCTACAGCTGGGGAGGTGTGCCAGCATGCTTCCCTGATGAAAATTTGATCATAGCTAGGTTTGGAAGGGACCTAAAAGCTCATCTGGTTCCAACGCCTCTGCCATAGGCAGGGACACCTGCCACTAGCCCAGGGAGCTCAAAGCCCCATCCAGCCTGGCCTTCAATATTTCCAGGGATGGGGCAGCCTCAGCTTCTCTGGGCAACCTGTGCCAGTGCCTCCCCTCTCTTAGAGTCCAGCATTTCTTCCTAACATCTGACAGAAACAGCCTAAGGCCATTCCCCCTCTTCCCCTCCTGCCCTTGGGAAGGGGCCCTCTCCAGCCCTCTTCGAGCCCCAGCAGGTCCTGGAAGGTTCTAGAGGCTCTGAAGGTCAATGGCAGAGGGCAGGCGTTGGTGGTTACTGTGCCCCTTGGTTACCATGATGACAACAGTCCATGGGGTGGCAGTTGGGGCTCTGGCCAATCAGCAGCCAGGGTCCAACTGTCACCACTGGGGCAGTTGGAGGGGCAGAGCAGCAGCAGGACAGAGCACAGTGAGCTTCTCTCCTCTTCTGCTTGTCCCCTTTGGCCATTGGTGCCATCTGTGGAAGTTGCCCGGGTCCTTCTGGAGTCCAAAGAGGAACACCTAAGGAAATGGCTGAAACGAGTCACTTGATAAACCTTCCTACCTGTGAGCTCGACAGACTTGGAGACATTGCAGAGCTACTGACCTCTGTTAGCTTCTCCAGAGTGGATAAGGAAAAGGTAGCACTGGCCTTGAAGAATGAAGACTACATTCCAAAGCTGCTACAACTTTTCCAAGTCTGTGAGAAGGCAAAGTACACTGAAGGTTTACATCTTCTCTTTTGTATTGTGAGAGGAATTTTGTACCTGGACAAAGCCATTCTGTTTGAGGTGATGTTTTCTGACGAGTGTATTCTGGACGTTGTCGGATGCCTTGAGTATGATCCTAGTTCAGCTCAACCAAGATCCACAGGGAATCCTTGACCAAAATAGCACAGCTTCAGGAGGTTATTCCTATCGGAGACCCTGAACTCAGGCAAAAAATCCGCCGGGCATCCAGGGCACGGTACACTCAGAACATCATCATGGCTGATCCTTGCATTTTGAAGAGGGTTTTCTTTCTACACTCGATTCATTTATCAGCTCGAGCAAAACTGAGATTTTACATGGGTTGCTGGTAAGTGCTTTTTAATATGGCTTAGATGGAATCTGTAGAGACCCCTTTGGCTGTAGTTTGGAAATGGTTTACAGCTGGTGAACACTCTATAAGTTAATCCTAGGCACTTTCATTTGCACAATGTTTGGAATGCTTTCCCTTTCTGATCCCTTGGATTTTGTATTTTCAAAATGATAAATTTCAGGTGAGTATCTTAATACTTTTATGGGCTGTAGCAAGAGAAATTCCTTCTCTTTGATTGCCAAACAAACTCTGGAGCTGGTTTTGTCTAAGTATTTAAGGAACATGCAACTTCCTGTGTTTTGTTCCTGGGACATTTATTACACTGTTTTCCATGTAACAGGGTGCAGAGAAATGGGTGGACAGATACGGCAGAAAGTGCCAAAAAACTTGAGGGATGATATGTGCCAGGTTTTTTGGAGTCTGAAGCATGAAATGCTTTACAAGAAGTGTAGTGTTGTCCTATATATCCTTAAATATCCCATCCCAATAGAAGATGTGAATCTGAAAAGCAAATCATCACCACTGAAATTTCCCTTCTTGGCAAACCAGAGTGCCTGCATGTGGGAGAGCTGGTTTTACTATGAGTAAAATTCAGGAGAACGTGGCTGCAGCCAGTTTGTAATCTGTTAATCTAGTCGCCCTCTCCGAGATGGACTGAAAAGGTGCTTTGCAATGCTGCAGATGCAAAAGAGGGAAACTGATCCCCTTGGGATGGTCACAGCAGAGTATGAAAGGTGCAGGGACAGTAGGGCCAAAGGTTTCTCTTGGTTAGCTCTTTTTCTGTCACAAGTGTACCTGTTGCTTCTCCAGAAGTTTATGCGCAAAGTGCTGTGAGGGAGGAAGGAAAGGAAATGTCACATTCTATAGAGATGAATTTAGGGATCATCCCCTGTGCCCAGCTTGACCTGTGGCTCTGGTGTCCTGCAGTTGCTTCATCTGCACAGAAGGAGTGCTAAAAGGCTGGAAATGATCCTGCTGGATGTGTACCCTAGCATTTGCCTTCTTTGTGATAAAGATAATGGCAGTGTGGAAAGTTTGACTTCGTGCAGTGTGGGATCCTAGAAAGATCATGTTTTCACTTTGCAGAAGGCACTGCATGATTTGTGTTTTGTGTGCTCCACAGAAAGATGCGAAATTTTTGCCTGAAGTTTTGGGACAATTAACAAATGAAGCAATAGCCGGCGAGCAACGATGCGAATTGGTAAGTCAGTAGACTTGGAGGTTCCTCAAAGGCTTCAAAAGTAGAAAGTGAAACTGTTCTGAGAGTTCTGAAGTCTTACAAGTACTTCTGGAGAATCAGTCAGTACAACCCCCCAGCCTCCCCTCCCCAGTACAAATTTTAACTGTTTCCTCCTTTCTGAGAGTTTCTGACTAAAATATACTACACTTTTTTTCCCCTGTGCACCAGATGAAGATTTTTAAGGAATTTTGTGCCTTTTCATTTACATTATCAAAGAAAAGAGATCAATTTCTTCAAACTTTGGCAAAGTTGGGAATTCTTCAGACTCTTAAAATGTTAATGGTAAGTGAAAACTTAGAACCGGTTTTAGTAAAACTAGAAAAGCCCACAGCCATATAGCCTTTTGTTTTGTTGGTTTGTTTTTTTTTATCTGCTAAGTACCTTTTTGTAAGCCTGAGAGTGCTCTGCTGAGAGTGGAGGTTTCTGCTCATGTCCAGGATGCAGAAGCTGCCCACAATTCTGCTCTGGAGTAGCCTGGCTTGACTGCTCTTACTGTTTTTACTTATCATGATGGAGAGGTATGAGTGCAGTGAAGTTCTTGTGACAAGGTAGTCAAAGGGTGAAAGAGACTTTCACGTGGAAGCTTGATTGTTGGGTTTTTATCAGAGAAAATCACATCTGTTAAGGAAAGGTCTGAATTCTTGTTGCCTGTAAATGGACACAGAAACTGTTGTACACCTTTGTTTGTGCAGTTGGTCCTTTAGTACAAAATGAATAAATTGCGGATAGCATGTATAGAATATTCTTAGATATTCAAGCAGATAGGATGCTGTGAATGTTTCCAGCCTAAGTTAGGGCTCTCAAGTTCACAGAAAGTCTTGTGTCCTTTTTAAAGGAGGAAAATAGTAGGGAAAAGATTTTCCTGGTTCCTTGTTTTTATTTCTGTAGCCATATTATTGTGTTTCTCGTGAAAATTTTTGTAACAAAATGTTCTCCAGTTTTTAAACTGCCTCTTCTTTGCATCTTCATGTGATAATAAATATCAGACTTTATTTACTCTAACAAAATAATATTTGTTTGTTTTTTTTGTAAGGGAATGGATGATCTGCAAATTAGATCAGCTGCTATAGATATATTGTCTCATCTAGTAAAATACAGTCCAGAGATGGTCCAAGAATTTGTAATGAAAGAGACACAGCAGACTAAGAATGTGAGTAAAAGTGGTTTGGAGTTTGTTGAATATACCAGTTTTATGGCAAACAGGAAAATAACCAGAAAAATAAAATCTTAATTTCTCTGTTTTCATTTTTATTTATAAAAAATTACAGAAAGTGGGTAACTTATTCCATTCTTGTGAATAATTATTTAGTGATATTTTTTTTTGTTTTTTTTTGTTTGTTTGTTTTTTTTTTTGCAGGATGCCCAACTCATCACTGAGGTCATTGAGCAGATAATCTGCAGTCCCAACCCCGAATTTGGAGGAGATAGTCGGTTAATGAAGATTTTGCGTTCTCTGATTGATCCACTGACAATGCTGCCCATAGCTAGTGTAAGAGAATGTGAATGACAGAAGATATGACATTGTCTTGGCAAACTTAACAGCCTGATATTCTCTATTGCTATTATTGTGGCTAGAGAATAAAAAAGTATAAGTTTTTGGGTTTTTTGTTTATTTTTTTTTTTTATTGAGTGGAGTGTGGTCTGAAAGCAACTGTAAATAAGCAAAAGATAAGCTAATTTTGCTAATGAAAGGTATGTGTCTGGGGCATCATGCCAGTATGAAACCATGCAGCCCCATGTGTCAGTGCATAGCACTGCCCATAGCTCTCTCCATCTGGGTGATAAATCCTGCAAGATTTTAATACATTGTAATGTACCAGAATACCTGTAAAATGTTTTACAGGTTGTTCTGGGCAAAGCTACATGCATTTCAGAGTGGTTTAAGGACACTTTGTCAAGTACTTTGAGTTATTGATGTTTTTTTCCAGTATCTATTTGCACCCATGCTGGGCATTCTTTTAATGATAGTTAGGTTGGTTGGTCACAAGTTTGTCCCAAAATAAAGAAATCGATCTTATGTGAAAACAATGCTGCAGATGCAAAGAACTCAGCAGAAATCTTTGTAGGCTGTTTCTTCTGTTACTACTGTTTTTTATTGAAAAGGTTGTATGTGAATGCCAGTGCTTAATGAAGTTATTTCTGTTTCAGAATTTTGAAATACTTGAATTTCTCGAAACCTTCTACAACCATTACATTGATCTTATTACTGCCCCTCTGCTGGCTGATACATCAGAAGAATGGTATGAAATAGGTAATGACAATTTAATTTTTTTTTCTCTTTGAAGGGCCTTACATTCCTGGTTACAGCAATAGACCTGTGATGCCTGCTGGGAGCTGCTGTTCCTCCAGGGACAGGGATTCTGCAGGGCAGGAGTTTTCACAGCCTTTTCCTGAAGCTGTGAATGCTGACACAGCTTGATGGTGTACTTTATAAAGATGCACTTCCTTCATGTACATTGAGAATGATGTCATAGTTTTTCTAGTCTAATTTTAAAGGATATTTACTAGAAAGGCATAAAAGCCCACAGTTGTGTTTGCCATTTTGTCCTGCCTCCCAAAGCAATCCGGTGAAACAAAAATCCACTAAAAATATGTCAGGAACTGCAGTAGCAACTGAGTTCAGTGTATGCTGACAATGCATTATTTATTTTTTGTACAACTTAAGGCATTATTTTTTCTTGTAGATAATTATGAAAAAGCAGAAATACTTGCCTCAGTTTTGGAGCTGCTATCCTTTTGTGTGGAACGGCACAGATATCACATGAGGACATACATTATCAATAAAGATCTCCTAAGAAGAATACTGGTCTTGATGAAATCTAAACACAGATTTCTGGCCTTGTGTGAGTATGGAACTCTTGTGATTTCCTTTTTCAAGGCTTTGTGTGTGCTGTGTGGAAGGTGTATGAGTAGCAAGGTACACTTGAACTCAGAATTCCTGTTCATTTGCTGTGTTTTACTGGCTTCGATTAAGTAATTTGGAGAAAAAAAAAAAAAAAAAAAAAAAAAAAAAAAAAAAAAAAAAAAAAAAAAAAAAAAGAGGTAGCAGGTAGCAGCTGTCTGTAAGCAAAGACCAATGCAGTTTCTGCGGGAGGATTTTCTTTGGAAGTCTACAGGGACCCTTTCAAATCTTCATGACAGGATCCTTTGTAATCAGATTTCTTGCCTCATTTCAATGGAAATTGTGTCCTTTTTAAATAATATCCTGAATCTGGTTCTCCTTATGGCGAGTGGATGAAATTCTGTGAACCAGGATTTTTAAAGACTCAGGGCTGATTCAAGGAGGGGAACAAGGGAAAAAGCACAGGAGGGAGTTAATAGTTTAATTTCATGCGTGCTGGAATGCATTGCTGCTGGACTTGAGAAAGCAATCTGTGGTTTCTGATGACCTTCAAATACCCAGGAGAGTCCAAGGAGGGAAAAAAGGGGACCTGTCAACAATTCTGCTTCTGCCTTTTGGGGGTGCATCTTCCTCTTGGAATCACACCAGGTTTTTCAATACTTCCACAAGAAAATGAGAGCCCTGGCATGTGGTTGTTGAATGCTTGAATGTCTTTCTTCACGCAGGTGCTCTTCGCTTTATGAGGAAGATCATTGGCCTGAAAGATTACATTTATAACTGCTACATCGCTCTGGGAAACCTGTTAGAACCAGTTGTAAATGTTGTGTTGGACAACAGGAATAGGTGCAACCTGCTCAAGTCTGCCGCGATGGAGCTGCTTGAATTCATCCGAGTGGTAAGCTCAGCAGCAGCCTCAGCACTGACACATCCACGACCTCACAGGGCAAGAGGCAAAGGCAGAGGGGCAGATTTCCAACATAGCAAACATGCTGTTTTAATGGAAGGCTCACAAATGGAACTGAGACATTGTTGAGTCTACTGTCCATTTCTGAGGGAAGTTTAAAGATTCTTTCTAGATCTCAGCTCTTTTCCTAAGGATACATCTGTTTGCTTCCCTTTGTTCCTGACAAGAATACTTTGGTTTTGGACAAGAAATCAGTTATTTTCCAAAATAAAGTTAAAAGCTTTCTGACTTTCTGCATGTGAACATTTGCAAATGAAACCCTGTTTTGTTCTTATTCAGAAGGATATTCACTTCCTTATTGAACATATAGCTGAGAACCACTCTGATGCACTGGAATCTCTCCAACATATTCCCACGTTCCAGGGACTGAAGGCAAAATATGAGCAACAAAAATATTTGCAAAAAGAGACGCTGAACAGGTATGGCCCAGTTTCTGTCTGAGGCTGCTAGTGACTGCCATTCTGCAGGCCTGATGGCTGTTTTTGAATTTCCCAGGGAGCAGCGGAGGCAGGTGGCTGGGATTTGGGTCAGGTTTCATTCCTGCTGAAAACTTCTTGGGTTAGAGTTTCTTTGAGTAGAGCTGATGTGGTCAGTAGATTAAAGGTTCTGTTCAGAAACCTCTCAGTTTATGAAGAGCAGAATCTTGCTCTGTTCTTCTGAGTTAGGATTCAGTCCGCCTCATTATCACCTGGGTATTTGTGAAGCTTACGGTGAGGATGGAAGCAGGGATGGAGCTGGATTGCCTTCTCCAAGTCATTTAATTCATTCTAAAGCTTTGGAAGGCATTTATGAACTGGATGAGTCTGAAACATCAGGCAAATCTTCAATCACTTGTCCTATGTCTCTTGCAGTGTCCTCTCTGTATTGTCTGATGAGACATTGGTCAAAGAAACAGCAGTCTCACAGGAGGATGAAGAACTGAAGTGCAGTGAAGGTGAAGAGAAGGCAGCTCCAATGTCACCATCAAGCTCCAGTGGCTCCTCTCCAGCCCAGACAAGCCCGGCCAGAGCGGTGACACCCCTCAAGGTGGGAGGGAGCTCTTATGGAAGCTGCTGTCCCCACGCAGGACGGCGGAGCAGCCTCGTGGGGCTGCACTGGGTGCAATGTGGCACAGTCAGCAACAGCCTTGGACAGGGTGTCTTAGTTAGGGGGAAATTCACCCAAATCCCTGAGCAGTTTCACCAAACCCTGACTAGTTTGGGGTCAGGTTTAAGCAGGATAAGGTGAGCCTGAAGTCTGTTTTTAATCTAGTGGGCACAGGTTAATTCTTCCTCTTCTGCATGACTGAACTGTTGCTACTCCTTGGTTTTCCTCCCTGCCCAAGCTGGTGCCCTGTGTGTGTGATATACAGATGGGATTGCCTTTTTTGGAATCTGCTCCCCATCAGACAGTTAATTACTGTTTTTAAGCAGACAAAATGCAGGAAGTAATACCTCATTTGTGCCTTTTACAGCTGAGCATTATTTGAATCTTAGCTTCTGAGCAGCTACAGAAAACTGTGGCAAGAATTTTACTGCTCACACCTAAGATTTGGGGGCAAAACAGATGTGCAGTGTGTATTTTTTTCAATGTGGGAACTTAATTTTTTTACCTTCTTTTAACTGGCAGAGACATCTATCTGAAGTACTCGATCATCCTAATGAAGATGATGAGACTTTGCCAAAGAAAAGAACTCATCGTGATTCCTAAAGCAAACGGAAATTTTAAAATAAAGACTTTTATTATGGGTTTTCCAGTGTGGCAGCTGTTAAATGTTACAACACAGAACCAGCTGCAATCCATCACCTCTCTTGTAATACACGTTATTATATAATAATATTGTAATGCAGTGGTAATATATGAATATAATGTAATTATAATAGAATACAATATAATAGAATGCAATATAAATAAGATAATTAATATTAAGTAATATAAGAGTAATATATAGTAACATAGGTCAGTTTCTCCTGGCATAGTTTAATGTGAAGCCATTTTCATGTTCTGAAGACTTAGTAGTTATTTTAAGGTAGTAGCCAGTTTTAATTGTAGCTCTTGTTTGGAAAAAATGTTTTCAGTATAGATATATATGATAAGATATAAGATTAAACTAAGATAATATAAGATGAAATTAAGATAAGATGAAACTAAGATAAGATGAAACTTAGATAAGATAAAACTTAGATAAGATAAGCTATAAGACCTTATATATAAGATCAAATAATTTAATTTTGTATTAAAGATGCCAATGTACTTGTTTTACACCATTTTTAAATATGCAGCAATATTAATGCTAAGATGTAAAATTCCGGAATTAAAAATCGACTCTGTACTTTTATAAGATGTGTTAATTGTAAGTGTCCTTTCAATAAGAAGTTTCATGAAACCTGACTGGGTGGGTTTGCTTCTTTTCCTGTGAGTTGCTGTTGCAGTCAGTGATGTCACTGTGCCTTGTGCAAAGGGTAACCCCACTCTTGGCTTCACTTTCAATCTGTCATGGCCAAGCCAGTACAGGGTTTTAAAAGGACTTCTACTCTTTTGAAACTGAATTGCAGGTGAGATCTGAAACTTTGCAACTAAAGCAATTATTTTTGCCTAAAGTTGCTTTATTTTAGCAGATTACTGGAGCTGGTTGTCTATAGGCTCTCAAGAGGCTGAGGCCAGTGGTTGGGCAGATCTGCTTTGCAGGGATCATTGAAACTCACATCAATGAGTTTCCAGCATTCTGGAAAGTCAATATCCATGTAATTTGAAATACTGATGTATAAAATACCACCTTGCTTGTCTGAAAGTTCTGTAAGACTTAAGTGTAAAATTAGAAAACCAATCCTTTTGCTTATTGATGATATAATGTATTCTCAAAATATCCATCTTTTCTTGGGGTCTGTGATCAGCTTGTTAAAACCACTGCTTCCTTCCAACTTCTTTGCCTTTGAACTGAAAGACACCCTGAATCAGGGACTAACAGCCAGCTCAAGCTTCTCCAGCAGTGCACTGTCCTCCTTTCCTGCCTTCCAACCTCCCCACTGACTTGGTTTTAACATGGCAGGCAACTTGGCAGGTGACAGCAGCAGCCATCCTCCCAAGTGCCTTGTCCTTCCAAAATGTACCAGCATCATGTCACCACTTCTGTTCCCTTGGCTGAGGGACACAGAGGAAGGATTTCATCATTTGAAAACTCCCCAAAAAACAGAGCAAACTTTTTATCGTTATAAAATAAGACTTTTCAATAGAAAAAATGGCGTTTTCCATTCAGCTATAGGGGAAAAAAGATCCCTGAGATTGATGGGAACCTAATCAGTAGCTGACAGATTAGAAGCAAAAAAGCCTTTTAGCTGTTTATTGGTCAAGTTATGGTTATCACAGACATAGTATTTATTCCCATGAGCTGCAGCAATCCCCATTAATGTGACACTTCCTCTTGCATCAGGAAAATGGGGTTTTCCAAAAACATTCCATGTCTATATGAACCATGTGCTAAGGCCATGTACTTGAGAAAGCTTACTTGAAGTTTTTATGCTTTGGGCATCTTGGCTGGGTATGAAATGAGAAAAGAAAATAAGAGGCAATGAGCTGCACTGACAACACAAATTACTTTAGCAGAAATCTTTAGTGTATTTTTCAGAGTACTTTCTTTAGAAACCTATAACAGAATCTCATTTTTTATTCAACTGGATAGAAGAAATTTTCATCTTCCTTATGGCTTGGGGAAATTTGTTTATTATTTCTGTACTAGTTTGTTATACAATTTTTAAAATCACTTATTCTTAAGGTTTCCGTGAGGAGCTACCCTCTTTTCTTCTCAGGGCTGATAAGTACTGTGTCTGGAGAGAAGAGATAAAGAAATCAGGTAAGATTATGCTTGAAATGAGACGGAGTGCTGCAGGGCAAGATTGAAATGCAAAATTAGGAAAATTGAAAATGGATAAAATTTAGTTAAGTGGAAACTTTTTATGCTGAAAATAAATTTATATTTAAACAAAAAACCCAAACCAAATGAAAACTGACCGAACTAGAATAAATGTAAAACTGCAGTATAGCTCTTGACCATGGCTGGCTTTTTAATGGTAGTCTAGACTTGAAAAGATTTGAGTTGTTTACTTTAAATGTGCGTTAACAAATAGCCCCTTCCCTGCCACACATACAGGGAAATTTAGGCCTCACTTGATAGGAGAGAGTGCAGGAGCCATGAAATAATGAATTCAAAGTGCTTCCCAGAATTATCTGTCTATTTAAGAAGATTTCTCTCTGCAAGAGAAATCTCTCTGTTACAGAAATTAAGTAAATCTTCCTGCAAGGAAAGTAAACCAGGTTACAAACACTTATTTTTTTATGGCTATTTAGATGTAGCTCATGTTGGTGACTGTCCTATTCCAAGTTAGAGAAGTGCAAAAGTGCAAGAATTAATGTGTAACCCTTACACTAGTTGCATTTCTTGTCTCCAGAAAGCAGCAAAAATCTGGGTGGTTTTACCTCTAAAGGTTCTATATATGAGTGGACAAGAAGGTTTGTATTTGTGCAAGTGGAGGTTCAAGAATACTCGAAATGCATGGCTCTTCCATTGTCCAGCCAGCTGTGGGATACAGAGGGCTGGTTTTGGGTCACTCTTGTTTATGTGCCAGACACTGCCACAAGAAGCACATGCAGCTTGCTGAGCAGTCTTGCTCACCACCTAAAGCTACTTATTTTCTAGAGCCTTCTCTATACTGACAGCTTATATTCAACATTTAGGAGAGACTAAATCATGACACTGTATTTATGGAGAACAAAAGCAGTTTCATCCTGTGAAGCTGTTGCATAGGGTAATTCTTTGTTTCAGGAGTTTGCTGCAGATGTATTTCTGGTGATGTGCTTTGCCAGCCTGAGAGTTAAAAGACATCTTAAAGCAACTCTGGTGTTCTCTCTCTTCCTGTCTGTATTTCTGGTAGACACAGATTACAAAGGCATAGAGTATCATTCTGTACCATATCACCATGCTTCTATCACTAAGATCTCTTTTATGTCTGATTTATGGTTTCTGTGGTTACCATCCAGTGAAATAAAACAGCATCAACATGAATGACAGAGAGGGATGTTAGGAAAGCTATTAATAGTTATTGTACAATTTATGCTTTTTGTGCCCTGAAAATATTCAAAGCATTAGTTTCCTCAAATGTCCAAGCCAAATTAGATGTTTTATGGGTTTTTTTTCTTTGTCTGGGTTGTTGTGGGTTTTTTGTTTGTTTGTTTGAGTTTTTTGTTTTGTTGTTTGTTTATTTGTTTGTTTTGGTTTTTTGTTTTTGTTGTTTTTGTTTATTTCCTACCTTTCTGTTGTATCTTAATGTTTGTCTCCTCCTCCTCCTCCTGTACTCTGGAAGAGGCCCACAGCTGCCTATACCTTTCCTCATCTTCACACCATATTCTGCTATAAAAGGAGGAGAATGATCCCACTGTGAGAAGTCCCAGGAAAGTCATATGGGAAAACCAACATGTGGGATCTAAGATGATGATGGATGATGCTCAGAAATGGAGGAAAAGTAATAGTGGAGGAAGAAAAAGGAAATAGCTGGAGGGTGTCTTGTGGCATAAGGTTTTTTAGAGTGCCAAGAAATGGGTGGCAGATGTCCATGTGGTCTGCCTTTATTGATGTTGTGGACTGAGCAATTCTGAGGAAAAGTCTGATAGATAGTAGTCATGACATAAGGTTACAAACAATTGAGCTCGTTTAACAGGACAAATATAAGAAATCAGAAAATAAAAATTACTGGATATTGAGCCCTTTTATACCAAATAAGGAGGAACTCTACAGTGATTAATCTGTTTTATCTAAATTGGTGTCATGGTTTCAATTTGAAACCAGGCAGAAACACCAATTGTGTACAGTGGTTTAGGTTTGCCAATTTTAGATTTTCCTGGTCAATGCACCAATTAATGTGGTGGGTCTATTTTCTGCTGTGAGATAGGATTAGGAGAAAAAAACAAAGCAATCTTAAACTTGAAAGGATATAAAGAAAACTTTATTAACAGAACGAAAAAAGAACAAGAATCAGAATAAAACCTTCAGAACACCTTTCTTCTTCTCTCCAACCCTCCCTTCTTTCCCACTGAGTATGCACCAAAACAACACCCAGGATCTTCAGTCAGTTCTCTACTTTCTAGAATTGTCTTTCTTCAGTTCACTTAGGGAGAAAAGTATCTTTTGCTAATGCTATGGACAACTCCCCACAAGAAACAGTTCTCTTCTGCACTTTTGCTATATACTTCCTCCTGTAGTCTTCCTCATTTAATATCTTCAGATATTAAAGAGAGGAGGAAGGGAGCTTCTAGCCTCAACTGGATGTCACATATGGAACTAAGTTTTGGGGGTTCTTTTGGTCATTGAATCTTTCCATACTTTAGTCACCATTTTTTCTGAGGGAATCTCTCCTAAAATGTTGAATCATAAGCTGCTCACTCTGTTGAAATCTAGTCAGGTCACATCACTGTGATGTAAAGAATTGCTGTAATCATGTTTTACAAATGTGGAAATACAGCCCACACAGAAAACCAGCAACAGACAGAGATTCTGCTCAGGAGTACTAGAACAGAGGGTATAAAATGCCTTGAGTTATTGAAAACTTCATAGGAGATGCTTCTGCTCTTGTTTGGAGCTCAGCCCTGCCAGTAGAAATGCTGGATACTTAAGAGGAAAGATCTTTGTAATTCTGCTAATAAGAAACTGCAGGATTTGCCAAAAGGTGAGAGTTTGCTATTAAGCAAATCCTGCACTGAGAAGCAGTGACTCCTTGTACTCCAAAGGTGCCTGAGGATGTGCATCTGTGTGCAGTCACAGTGTCTGAGTCTGTGCCCCCACAGGGTGCTCAGTGCTGCTGTGCACACTGTTGATGTGTTGATGCTGACCTGTTGTTTTCACAAGTATTCCATATATCATAATCCATGGCATTTCAGTGGTGCAGTTCCTGCCCCTGGGTCTGCTCCTGCAAGGTGTTTTAAGGCCTGGATTTAAAATTTTATTTTTCAGTGCAGGGCA
The DNA here is from genome assembly GCA_032173965.1 of Sitta carolinensis. Taxonomy (NCBI): domain Eukaryota; kingdom Metazoa; phylum Chordata; class Aves; order Passeriformes; family Sittidae; genus Sitta; species Sitta carolinensis. The sequence goes on from JAVUNC010000019.1 coordinate 14,413,746, forward strand.
TAAACATAGTCTTCATACATTTATCAAAAGTGGAATCTCTCCAAATTAGACATGGAAGTCAAGAGGAAAAAATAATTTCCAGTGTAGCAAGTGGCTTCAAACTTCTCAAGATGAGTTCTCTGCTCCTTCATTTTAGCATTACCAGGCCTCAGTGCTCTCTGCAAAATTTGCTCTGAAAGCTGTGTTAACTCCTGAGTTCACTCACTCAGAGATCATTAACTCAGAGTTAATTAAAATGCCAAACACCTGTTACCTACCATATGTAGGTAATATACATATGTATCCTACCATAACTTTGATATATTTACTTCCACTATGGCACTGTGGACACATCCAGTAAATTTATCACAGTCTTAACCCCGTCTTTTGGATGCTAAATTGATTCAGGTTCCCTTGTTTCACATTGTAAAGTTCTCTGGAATCTGGAGACCTTTTCTTAAGTTCCTTCTGAAACCTTCCCAAGGCTGCAGTGGCATGAACCTATTGTCTACACACAGGTAATAACTGTCTATTGCAATCCTGACAGTCATCTACTTACGTAAGAGGATTGCTGATGGGAAGAGGTTAATGAGGAGAAAAGGTGGAAAATATTGTCATAATTGCTTTGTACATTATTGCAAAAGTTTTTAGAAATGGAAAAAAACAGGGTTTTATTATTTTGATCTAAAATACTATAAAATATTATAAGGAAGATGAGTACTACTGTGACATGTTTTGTTTATTTGAAAAGATTCATTATTCTTGAATGCCTTGATGGTAAGTCTTCAGTCAGCTCTGCCTACTGATCAAATGGCTGAAAGCCAAAAGTTACTCACTACCCAAGTTTCACTTAGGCAGGCAATCAAGGGCATTAATGCACTTCATCTCAGCATTGTGAAGGGGGGCACTGGCACTTAGTAACTGCAGACTTCTGAGAAACTGCTTTGTAGAGATTTTCAAAGATGCCATCGTGGAGGCAGGTGTCTGGCTCCTGGAAGTCAGAAGGCAAATGGATATTATTTAAGTTCTTCTGGATTGCTGGTGTTTTTTTTTTTTTTTTTTTTTTTTTTTTTTTTTTTTTTGAGGACCACCACTGCTGCATGGTCTGTCATGAACTTTGGGGCAGAACAGGCTCAGAGTCAGAGCTGCCACACCTTGGAAGGTCCTGCCTGGACCTTCCCCTACATTTCCAGTGACAGACACTACCCACTCCTCCCTGGGTAGACTCATATCTGTCCTCCCTGTTCAAAGTGGCTCAGTGTAATGCTGGAGATGTCAGTTATCCCTACAGTTTATATAAGTAAATGCCTTATCTTTACTTTGTCTGTTTTTGTTAATGTACTAAATTCTCTTTCCTTTGGCTGACATTTCCAGAAGGTAAAAAATCTCTTTACCTCTGCTAATACATGCAAAGCTGACATTTGACCAGTAGCATTGTTTTGGCCATGACATTTTTAGAGTAGACAAAAGCCATCCCTGTGATCACCAGCTCACTTACTTTTCTTGGCATTTTCAGTTTGTGAGGTCCATGGCAAGGTCTGTAGCAGGGCATCTTCCCCCACCACACAAGAGCTTATCTGCTGCTGGTTGGCTGATGAAATAACTCAGGGCATCTCACACAAGCTCGCCCAGACACTGGTACAATGACTCGTTCGAGACAGTTTGCCTTGCAGTGAGTTATTTTGGCACCGTGGAAAACAATGTACATAGTTTGCAAGTTTTCATCTGGTTTTGCTTTATATTGATAAATCGACCTTTGCTTTTGATGATATTCAGACAAAAACAAGAGAAAATATAGTTCGTGTAGATTCAGATGAAGCTTTCCTGTTTTCGGACATAAAGAAAAAAATTCAAATAAAATACCCCATGCAAGACTTGAAGATTTCTCAACCCCACTGAAATTAGTGAAAAAAGAGTCAGCTGCCCTATGAGTAAAGACACATTATTCTTCCATGTATTCAAAAGTTTCAAAAAAGGTTCAGGCATTCTTTGGAAAAATGGAGACAAATGCTGTGGATTTACCATTTACCATTGGCCATGTAACAGGCAACTGTATATTGTATTCATAGGATGAGTTATTGCCTATCTCTAACTAAAATATTCATGGAGCATCTCTGAGCAGTTTCAGGAGTCATCCATTATAGATTCAGGTCATGGTTTGCAGTCTGTATTCACACTTGCTTTGATGCAGAGCAGCAGAACCTGTGCTTTGCAGCTTAAGAGAGTAAACCCAGATGCCACAAACACAGCAGGAGGAGACAGCTGGGACTCCAGCCTGTGTGAAAAATCTGACTCTATTCTGTTCCTGTGCTCTTCCATCTATTTTGTGCTGGATCCTCCTCATATGGCCAGGCATGAACCCAAGGAAACGAGGAAGTCTTACATGGCACCAAAATGCAAAAAGAGAAAAGTTGAAAAAACAAGGGGAGAAACAACTGATAACAATAATGAACAGGATACAGAACAGCCTGCCTCCATATTCACAATTAGAGGGAGAATACTGACCTCTGCAGACCTTTGGTTTGACACATTTTACCTACTTTCAAGTTACTATCCTCAGGTCTGGAGGTGGTCAGAATGAAATTGTACATTTAGGCAAAAATTTGCTCTCTAAGAAAAGTCTTCTCCTAACTTCTGGAGGTGAGAATTTGGTTATGCTTCAAAGTGAGAGAATTTACATTTCTAATCAAAATGCATGACTTCACTGATTACTTCCTCTTTTGTGAATATTGGCAAAAGGAATGTGTATTTTAAGAGTGCATGAAATAAACAGTAGAGGAGGTAAATGAAGGTTGTGTCCCTACTTTCCAGCATGGAAGGACTGGGTGGCAGGAGGGAGTACAGCTCCCCTTTTCTGCAGGGAGACTTCTTGTTCCTGCATCATCATTTGTTTAACCCACTGTCCTGGGCTGATGCTGAATTGTATCCCCATTCGTCTGTTTAGCTGAGAAATAAATTTTGCACCTTTAAAATTGGATCTGAGAGTGAAGGGGGGGAGAAGGAGAAGCAGTGCAATGTCTGTGGCAGTTGTTTTCAAAACATGAAGATCAGAGTTTTCAGCTTTCCTTCGTACACAGCCTGTGCTGTCTGCAGTGTGGATGGCAGGAGAGAGCTCCCCTTTGCTTTTTGTCAGTTTTTGGCCAGCTGAAGCAGAGAAGTTCTCTGGACTGTGGGATTGTTCCTTTTTTTCCTTGGGACTGTTTGAATCTGCTCTGGACTGAACCCAGCAGAGCCCCAGGAGCTCTCCCCTGTGTCCCCCCATTTCCCAGTGCCAGAGTGACTGACACAGCCTGAGCTGAGCTACAACCCACAGCAGAGACTTGCTGAATTCCTCAGCTCTTCGGAGCGGTGAGAGGCTTTGTTGTTTGGTATTGTTCATTTGTTGTGCTGGGCAGTGCTTTGCCTGTTAAATAAACAGGTTTTTTCCACTTTTCTCAAACCAGCTGGGGAAGGGGCCGTTTGAATTTGCTTTCTAGAAGGACCTCATCAGAGGTGTCTTCCCAAATTTGCCCTAAACCAGGACACCCACCCTAGGACTTTTTGTTTAATGAGAAAAATATCAAAAGTCAAGTGCTGTATGCTGTGTAGCAATTGCTGTTCATGTGCAGCTCTCTGCCTTTGGCCACCTCATGAAATTTGACATTGATTGGTTTCACTTACACTTTCAAATGGGTTTATCACTGGGGAGGATGGAAACTTGTTTTGTGATGGATTATTATGACTAAAATACACTGCTGTCTGTCAGTCTGCAGAGGGGTGTAGAGCAAAATCATGTTTTCTTCTTAAAGAACTTTTTCTCTATTACTGATATTGTCCTCTACTCCTCCAAAGCAAGAATCCCTCCCCTGTCTGGGTTATTATGATAAGTTTTGTGTACTTCATCCTTCTGACAGAAAATAAACAAGCTTGTAGAAAACATCCTGTGGAAAGAAACTTGGAAAATGCATTGTTTGTATCCATTGTCTAGTGACAAATTTATTTTTTCTCATATTAAAGTAGATCACAGCAGGATGTACTCACCCTAAACAAACTGTCATATACAAAACAAGAAAACATAATACACTCTGCAAAAGAAGTGGATTTTCTACCCAGCTGTCTATTTACAAGCTTAAGAGGTGTGCAAAACCACTATCCAAATTTGGCTGATTTTGGGATGAGAATTTTGCTGGAAGAGAGAAATAAGTGCTGGGACTGGATGCACATCAACAGTGCAGTTGTATGGACTTCACTGTTGCAGGACACCATGCCATAACATGACTCCTCAGAGTTTTTGTCAGAATTCTATTTCACGAGAACAGCTTCTAATTTTTCCAAATTGAATATTTAAGTGAGTTTATTTTTCCTTTAAACTTTTAAAGAATGCAATAAGAGTAACTGTGATGAAACAGAGCACTTTGATGGTGTTGCCATTCACACTATCAGCATTTTGCCTGGAGATGACTGTCAAAGCTGGTGTTCCATGTTCTGATTTAAGCTCAAAGAAAACAACACTAATTAAAGACAGTTCACACAGGAAAGCTCCTGCAGGTTTGCAGGTTTAGTAAAATATTAGAATAATCTAAATGCTTCTCATTGTTTGAAGTGGCTAATAAAATTTCAGTGTAAATGCAGCCAGAGTTGCTGTAGGTCCGGTAGTGCTCAGAACTGCCTCCCCAGGAAGCACTTTATAGGCTGAGGGGGGTCCCTGAGCATGCCTCTCTTTTGGAGGGATGCTAATGGGGCAGGACCTCCCACCTTGCCCCAGCACTGCCCCTCCACATTCTGCCTGTTGGTATCTCAGAATCTGAGGCTCCTCCCTTGCTCACAGTTTGAGAAATGAAAGGCTGAGTGAGCCTTGAGGTTAATGTTTTGTGAAGGGGATGGGAAAGGAGGAGCTGCTGGGAAATAGGAGGTTTTCTCAAGTTTCAGTTTTTCCAGTATGTGTTTTGTGCATCTCATGCCACAGGGTTGATATTCCTGTTATCACTTTGAGTCCTGAATTCATGAAAATGTCTTTTTAAAGTGTATTTTGCAAGAGGATTGTCAGTTAGAAATCATTAAAGAGGAAGATTCTTTTTGTGATCCTACAGCAAATTTACCTACTTTGTTCTTCTGCAGCTGGAGTATTTTGGAGGCAGTCTCTACAAATTTTTCTAGTTCCCTGGGTTTGCCTATTACTGTGTTTAATGATCTGTTACTTGAACAAATCAAAAAACTCTGCCTCTTCGTGAGGGTCTGCCAACTGTAGACAACCAAAACAGCTACAGTTAAAATTACATCTCTTCCTCCAAATGAAAGCTAGTAGTTTTTAATTGTTTTACGTTTAGGCACAGGTATTTTCAATTAATAAATAAACAAGAAACAAATGAACTTTAGCTGAGACATCTGAAACACTAATTTTGCAGACAGGTGATCATTCTGAAGACCACAGAGAATCTATATTGTAATTATCTGCTATCATTTATCTCACAGTAGCAGCTAAAAGCCTCCACTGAGACTGGAAGCAAAATTCTGTGCTGTACCACAGTGAGAGGCAGCTCCTGCCCCAAAGGATTTATTACTTCAACAGAGAGGGGGAAATTACATAGCAAATGTGGAAGGGGCCTGTAGGGAACATGAAAATCTCTCACAGGTGACTCTGCAGGAAGAGCTTTGGTCCCTCTGCTTTCCAGCAGCCAGAACCAGCCATCATCTGTCATGTGCTGCTAAGGAGAAACATGGCATTGACATTTGACTGCAGACACAGAGTTTAGGTGTTAACTCCATAGATACTCTGTGAAAACTGCAGCCTGCTTCTATCACTTTAATCTCTTACTTGTAGTCACACTAATTTAAAACCCATATTAAGTGTTTTTTCTGCTCAGGGACTGTAATTAGCTTGCATGTACTAACTCTTGAAAGATGACTGTAATGTTTTTCAGATTCACATATGATTTCAGCTGGGTTCTCTCTCACACAGCTCCTGGGAACAAGTTACAATTTAGGAGCAGGACTTTGATTTTTATCATACCAGAAAAATCCAAGATTTAACTAACTGGGAGTGGCAGAAGCATCAGTGACTATTAGAGTCTGAGAAAGGTCCAGCATTTGACTCTCATTTTCCAGGTATAAATGCCCAATCACTTTTACCCTGTGCTTGTGGACACTTTATTGCCTACAAAAAGTTTAGGTCAAGCAAGAAAAAATAGATTCTCCTTTGCTGGGAATTGGTAAAGGGATGGACTCACAGAACATGTAGAAACAGGTCTTTGAATAAAAGGTGAGTTATTTCATAAAGGGTCTGATTCAAAGGGTACCAGAGTGTTTTCAACAGAATTTCTAATGCTTTGAGTCACCTTTTGAGCTGTAGAAGGGTCTTGGAAGTGCCTGTGCTAAGTTTGGAGGTGAGAGTGGCTTCTTCCATTGTATCTGGAGGGACAAACTGTACAGTTTCCACACCTGCCTCACCAGTCACCATCCTCCAGCTGTCATGATGTAAATAAGCACCCACAGCCTATTTCAATGCAATCTAGAGAGGCTTTATCACATCTTAACCCCAAAGTGGGTTATAAATCCTCATAGTGCCACTTACTGCAGCTCAGTAGCTTCTTAACCACACAAAGATCTGACCATACAGAAGGTCTAATCCTGCCTCTAACTCCTGTACTGGTCTCTCCAGATGTGCCTGTAACATCACAGATTTTTGAGACAATCTAAAAAGAACACCTTTGGGAAATGCAGGGAGTTGGGGCATGCAGTACTCACCTTGGAGCCAGTGCTAGAGTCAGCTGTAGACAGTTAAGGACTTTTTTTTCCAGTTCTGGCCTCCAAGCATGATCTTGTGTGCCTTTACTGTGAAACTCCTGTTCGTGGTGATAGCATTTTCCTTGGAAATCAGTGCTGGGGATTTGAGCAAAAGCTGAAGAAGATTTTTTTTCTGTTCCAGCAAGAATATTAACTTTTCAAGTGGTAATCACCACCAGCTGTTCAATGGCAAAAGCAACATGAAAATGTAATAAGGCAACTGGGACCAGATGAGAAATAGTAAAGCTGGAAGGAACGGCATAAATCTAAAATGTGTATTAATTTACTTTGGTTTTTTTTTAATAGATAAATAGGTGGAAACAAGACATAGAATGGCTAGAACATTTATGTTGAGTAAGAATTAATGTGACCAGACTGACACTGACCAGACTTGTAACCATGACCAGATTTTATAGAAGCTTTAAATTTAGGGGGCTTTATTATTGCTTTCTTTAGCAAGAGCAGAGAACTACAAGACATTTATCTAGAGGCTGTTTCCCTGAGATAACAAGTTTACTTATTCAGTTTCAAATTTGGTGTAGTGTGGAAAAATATTTGTGCTCACCTTGTCATACTTAGTTGATGTGTGTTACCCAATTATCTTTTGCTCCATACTGTTCTGGATGAGCTGCTCAGTCCCTGCTGATCAATACATGTTGTTTTAAATAAGTTCTGACTCTACATGGCAAACTTCTGCACCTTGCAGATAGCTCATTGACTATCAGGAACAAGAAGTCCATTTATGTGTTTTCAAACCCAAATCTACCAAAATGTCTAGGTCCAAACAGTATAATCCATTAGTTTAACCTACAATATATTCCATTATATTGATGACTTGGTAGAGGGAAAGCATTCACCTTCTTAGCAGGATGTTAAATTGATGCTTTTCTGATCTGGCTCTTTGCATAGTTCCTGTAAACTGTCACCAGGGTTCAGGTTCATTTCTCTTCTCTCTGACTTACTTAGATGTCTTTCCTTCAGCAGAATCCAAATAAATAATTTCAACATCTGGCTTCCTTCTTTCATAAAAAACTGTTTGCCTGTGGAGGTGATCTATCATTTTGTTACCCTGTGGTGATCTGAGAAGAGGATTAGAGTCAGACATTTGTCATCCATTTATATTTAATTAGAAATAGCCATCACCAAGACTGAGACTTTCAATAATTGTGTATTTCATGCTTGCATTAGTTTTTCCTTATCACTGCTTTCCTGTAACTCTCACATTAACCAGTAATGATGCTCTAATTGATTTTGAAGTTGTAAATAGTAGACATAACTTGTGAGTGCTTTTGATTCAATACAGGAACAGCAAGGCGCCTAGTAGCTGAGAAACACTTTATAATATCAGATTTTTATATGTTTATTCATACTGACTTACACACTATTGTTCAGGTCCTTCAAATGGCCTTGCTGGACTTTAATAACTATCTTGGAATAAAATTTGTCTCTTGAATGCCAATTAGGGTGTCAGAAGCCCATCCAAAGCAGCTCACTAAGGACTTTTGCACTTTCTGAGAAGTTCATTAAAACATTGATATCAATTCTCATAAATTTTACAATAGTGCATTTTTATTTCAGTAAACACTAAACACCACAAAGAGGTAAGTTGCTGTTAGCAGTTACACTAAAACAGATTGGTTTGGATGCTTTTCAAAAATCAATTTGCACCCATTTAAAAATACTGTGATAATGAATTGCATTAATTGTTAATGTCTACGTTCAGTGTCATTACAGATCCCATCCTAAATCTTTCCTACTGAACAAACAATTGGCAGTATGTGCTGAGAGAGGAGAGAAAAGAGGAGAGAAAAGAGGAGAGGAGAGGAGAGGAGAGGAGAGGAGAGGAGAGGAGAGGAGAGGAGAGGAGAGGAGAGAGGAGAGGAGAGGAGAGGAGAGGAGAGGAGAGGAGAGGAGAGGAGAGGAGAGGATAAATCTCTGACATAAATCTCTCAGGGCTGGAAGAATGTAACTCTACCAGTTTATTTCTCTTTGGCTCTCCCTGATACTCCTTAGACTATCCACTTCTTCCTTAGGTTCTGCCACCAGAGAGAGCAGAACATTCACCTGCTCACAGTGCATGCAGAAGTCTTGTGCACTGTCCCTGGTGCTACAGCAGGCTCAGACACTGACTGCAGCATGGGAGATTCTGCTTGGCTTAGCACACCCTTGCTGGCAGCAGCAGTAATGGGTTTTGATCGTTTGTAAACCATTACTGGGAAAAAAACACAAAATGCACAACATCCCACAACCTGCCAAAAGACCACAGCAAGCTGTTAAAAATATATAACATAATATTGGGTTTTCGCAAATATTTCACAAATATTACGATGAGTGCTAGATGTATATGGTTAAAATAATTTTGCTATATAGTTTTTATTCTTTGCTGTTAACTGAACTTAGACATAGTAGTGTAATAATTGATATAGTAATGGAACTGTCTGTGTGGCTGGGACAGCATCCCCTGAACATATGGTGAGGACCCCAGCTACAGATATGCCAGCTATCAGTATCCACCGTCCGAAGAAAACTAAGATAAAAACCCAAGCTGGAAGGAATAAGAAAACCACAACCAAGAAATGGGCATGCTCTAAAAAGTCAGACCCAAGGAAGGGCCATGCTAAACAGTTCCTGGAAAATGTAAAATAGTTTTGTGGGAAAGTTGCATATGCATACTGGTTTATGAATATGCAATAGAGTGATGTAACAGAAAAGGTATTTCAAGAATGTCTCCAAACACAGTAGGGGTGCTCTTGGCTGAATGCCAAGCACCCTGCCGTAAAAACTAACCTTTGCTTTATTGTTTGACTCTTAATATCATTTGTCAGACTTTAAATTTTACCAAGAAAGTGAACTGTGTTTTTCACACACCTAACACACAGCCCACCGCCATGAGGGTGGCTGCACCCTCCTGCTCATCCTGCCTTTGCAAACTGCCGCACCCTCACTGCCTTGCCATGCCTCTATTCACTGCTCCAGGTCACCTGCACTCCCTAGAGCCTTTTTAAATCTCCTACAAACGGCCCAGAGATTCTTTTTCTTTTTGGTTTTGCAAAACCTCCTAATAGTGCCAGAAAGATGGGATATAGGTCACAGAAAATGCCAATGATACTCCCACTAACACCTATTCTTTAATTTTTGTGTGCACATTATAGAAATGGTCTTAAGTTTTCCCATTTTTCTAGTTTCCAGACAGAGTAGGAGGAAAAAAAACTTTGCAGTGATAGGAGGAATAAGATAATGAAGTTGAGCAGTTCAGTTCAACCTGCTCCATATTAGTTTTGGAACTTACAGTGAATCCATTAAATAAATTGCTTGAGACACCGGAAGGAAAATTGTATGTCAGCATCTGATTACTAATGACTTGTGAGACTTACTCTAAAACACTATCAATGCTAATAAACGATGTCCTTTCTGAGGACAGTAGCCATCCTTTTATATAAATTGCTTTACAGCAAGATGTAATTTTTTATATTAAATGGTTTGTACCTAAAAACTGATAAGTAATCTTGAGAGTAAAAAAAGGAGCAGAGTTCAAAAAACAGGATTTCAGTTTGTGGGTCAGGTTTGGCAAGTTCTGAAGTTCCAGTACTGCAGTGGGTGTGGAAACAGCAAAGCTGACAGAAGTCATTGTAGCAAAAATACAGATGGAAGGCTGCAAACCAAACCAGCAAGTCCAGCCCTGAACTAGAACCAGGCTGAGTTTCAGGGAAGAGAGGGAGGGTCAAACCAGGAATTGCATGGTCTAAAAATGAAGAGTGCAAGAATGAGGTGGAGGAGATATGATAAAAATAAGTGATGTCAAAAGGACAAATTGGTCCAGACACCTCAAAAGAACTAGGAGTGTGTTACTTGGGCTCAGTCTGTTCTAACATAAAGCAAGAACTGGAAGATAATGGAAATGCAGATAACAAGTGACATGAAGTTTTCCCCTCCCCTGCTCCCAAGGACAGCACACACGGTGGGGGCAGCTGGATCAGGAGTCAGTGAGAGGAGCAGGGACATCTGCAGTCACCAACAGCATTGGGCCAGATCCTTCCCCACGGGGCTGGAACTGAACCAGCTGTGGCCAAAGCCACAGGGCAAGAGCTGTACCACGTGCCCAAGAGCTACAAGGAGACTTAAAGGCTGCTTTTCTCCTTTATCTCCCTCAATTCTATTTCCTCTCCACAAATGAGAATTAATATTTTCCTGGCAGATCCCTCCTAATTCCTTGACTCGACCTGCCAGGCATCAGAGGGAATTTATGGAATCATGGAGAAAAGGCAAATTAATCCTGAAATGCATCTAATCACAGAGTACTTGGTTTCTTTTTTTTCCCAGCTGTCACTGGAGATCTATCTCTCCCTAATGCACCCTCTTTAAATCACACAGTTGACTGCATATTAACAGCCAACTTTCTACGTTTCTGTTAGAGTCACAAAGTTATACCATGTCTGGAGGATCAGGCAGTGACCCCAGAGCAATTCTGCTCAAGCAGAGTTGGAGAATCTGCCTTGAGTGTTCAGGAAATCTTCCTAAAGGGAAGACATTTTGGCTTTTTTTTCACTGCCACCCCAGAGGACTGGAGATCAGACTCATTGTCTTGCTTAAAATCAGTGCAAATGCCTTTTGTATTAGTTCAAGAGGCAACTGGTCCCTCACCAACTGCAAACCATAAATTTACCCTAGAATTTATTTGCATAATGATCTGATCTGTTTTATACTGAAAGGTTATTGCAGTCTTTTTGGACTATAATGGTCTGTGTGAGCCTTTCTGTGCACCTTATCAACTTTATAAAGGCACGCAGCAGATGATGCTCTGTGTCTGCAGCCTCAAGCTCAACAGGTTTCTTATGACACAAGTAGTTTCTTTTTTAACAAAATTGGGCATTTTTTGTGGTGTCTAAGATTTGTGATTAGCATCTATTCACAAAGCAATCTGATTAGGGAAGCAAGAAATTATTTTTCTCAACAGTGGAACAGTGATTTGAGTGTTTTCATAACATGAGAGGTACCTTGATAACCCAATTAGAGTGCATTATTCAGAAAGGAAAAAAAAAAAATCCAAGTGGATAGGATAAAAAGAAAATAGAATATTAAAAAGAAAATCCTGAGTATTTCCCCAATTTTCATATCTGACCCTTTGACTGAAAAGGCATCTATCAGAATAGCATTTCTTCTGGGTCATAGCCAAAATGAAGGGAAAAATCTCAGCTTAACTGGATAAAGCTTGTATGACTACCACTGCAATTGGAAAACTCACTTACTATCACAGACTTGCCAGAACAAAACACAAACATTTTCTGCCATTTTAGTTTTGTTTATGATCACTACAAAAATTAACAATGTCATTTTATTTACTCTAATTCCATGCCCATCTCTCTGAAGAGCACAACTGAGCACCAGATGTGTGCAGCAGACTTTCTTCTGGCCTGATTTCAACATGAGCTCTTAGAAAGGGATCTGTCCCAATGCTGCTGTTACTTTGGGGTATTTATTTGGGCTGGTCGGGGGGGAGCAATGTCCTGAGAAATGCAACAGATATATGCATTATATAGGCACATCCACCTCTGTTAGAGGACTCATCCTGATCCCAGAAGGACTTGGTCCCCTTCAGCAGAAGCAACAGCTTGTTGCAGCACATTTACTCTTGCAATAAGGACAAAACCCAGCTTCTTTCATACTGCAAAGCAAGCTCTCTGCAGGAATCTCTGGGGTTGCTTATGTCAGGAACTGACACGGCACTGAATCTCCAACCCACAGCCTGCTCCTGCTGGAGAGCTACAGCCCTCTGGTGGTACCAAATCACTCATTTTGTGAAGAGGTGCATAACATTATGGGGGGAAACTCACTTTTGGGCTCTGACCAGTAGCCTGGTGTTGCCTGGAGGGGTGAGAATATCTCTGGGGAAGAGTCCCAGAAGCAGGGTGCAAGTCAGCAACCATCTGTGATGCACTACATGGACATGACCCACCAGACAAAAATTTCTAAAGCAAATTCAGCAACTGAGTGCAAGGGTAATTAAGAAGTGGGAGTGTATTAACCACACAGGACTAGGAAAGTATGTATAGAACAATCACATATACTACTACAGCCCAGCTGAGACACTCAATTCACCCTTGCTGTCTTTTCAAGTTATTTTGCTTTATTCAGAGCCTGATGTTATAGCCCAGGGTTTCCTGTAGTCCAAAAAAAAAAACTTCAGAGAGGGCATGATAGTGAAATGTGTCACAAGTGTTTCATGCTGAGATCTCATAGATGGAAATTGAGGTAATTCTTCTTTTTGAAAACTGATGCTCAATGGCCATGTCCAAATACATAATATCTGCTATCTAAAAAATCTGCTGTGAAGACATTTAAAGAAGAATTTTTGTGAATATGATTGCAGGGTCCCCTGCAGACAGACCACTCAGTTTAGGGACATGATGAGTTGCTGAAAGGCCTACCTAACCTAAGGAGTTAAGGTCAGCATGGAGTCAGTGCTTCTTCCAGCCACTGAGAGAGAGATGGAATAGCACTTACATGGGCTATTATTTTACTGAAAGGCTGTCTAAAGCCATAAAAACTCTTGCCATGAAAATACACCGCCCACAATCCAGCAGAATCTACTTTCTGTTCCAGTCTGAAAGACTAACTTTGTTAAAAGCTCAGCTACATTGTTGGGGTAAGCAGGCTGGTCCTGCCAAAGAGCTGCAAATGCCAGTGTTTGTGCAGCATGGAGGCCAGTGTTTTCACATTCACTGGTTCATAAAGATCCCAGACATTTCTGAAAGACCTATCCCTGGTTTGCAATGTATGTAGTTTGGAAGTAGATCTGCACAGTCTGTGTGCACAGCCTAATTTAATTTTCTGAGGAATCATTTGATCTTTCCCCATGGCACTTCCAAATAATCTGAAGCAGAATAAGAAATATGGAGGGGATGTCAAATTAATTTTTCCGCCTTTTGATTCAGATTTAGTAGCAGAGAACCCAAACTTTTGAGTCATCTGAGCACCAGCTTTCTTCACCTCTATATTTGCCATCATTGACTTGAGCTCTGTTGATCTTCAAAATACATGTGATTTAAGTGTTAATTTAAGAAAGGAACATTAAAAATGATAATTTACTTTTACATGAATTATTAACAGAGATCTCAAAACTGGAGTATTTTGGTGTTGGGCTTTTTGTCTGGGCAAGTAAATTAGGCAAGAACAGGTCTAAGAAATAGGATTTTTCAAAATGAAAGAAAGACAGGGAAAAAAATATTAGAGGAGATGCATCAAGGGGAAAATCAAAGTCTTTCAGGGAATGGCAGCACACAAGACTCCCTTACAGTGGAAGTAAAAGAAGAATGGTGGCTCCCCATGGTATAACATGGAGACTCCACCAAGTCATGAGCTGACATGCCTTTTGACTATCCCCAAAGAAAGTGGCATCCCAAAGAGGCTTAGTTAAGCCTAGGGTTTTACAACCACTGCTGCTTGGGTGCCTCTCCTGCCAGGTAGAATTAACCTGTTAAAAAGCCTGACATGAAGCCTGCATGAGAACCAAATGCCCAAATCTTGCCCATGAAGCTGAAGTCATACTAACTTTCATATACTACCCCATCATTCTAAATGATCACAAAACTCCCAAATAACAAGAAATCAAGGGCTGCCATCCACTCACACCAAAACCCTGTCTCAGCAGAAGGCCTCTGTGCACAGCCCTGGGGACACCCCCATGGGATAAAGCTCTCCCCCCAGCACAGCCATGAAAGGCTTTGAGCTCAGCCTCCAAAACTGCAAAGCACTTGTTTTGTTTTCCATGGATAATGCTTTAATCCACCGGGTGAAAGCTGGACGTTGCTCTCTTTTATTCTGGCTGTACACAATTGCAATGCTGGAAAAGAAAAGCCCCCAGCCCTTCTGTGCCCGCTGCTCCTCCGAACTGCTGACGCCTGGATGGGCAGCTCCAAGGCGGGGCCATTGGCATTTATTTAGTTCACTGCCGCAGATGATGCCTTTAGTGCCACAAACCACCCTGGAGACAAGTCCGAATCGTCGAGGGGGGGTGATTATGTTCAGTCCTTCCTCCCCAACCCCCCGAGACATAATTCAGATCCAAACTGGAGAGACAGGCAGGCACACAAGAGGGGACCCCGGCGCTGCACAGCTCCTCTGAAGCCATGTACAGGAGCAGCTTCCTCCGCGAGGTGCGCAAGGAGAAGTACGAGCGCTCCGATGCCTACGATGAGCTGCGGGGCTCCCCGGAATTCGACAGTTTGGCCCAAGCCCGGGGCCTGGAGAACCTGCAGGAGCTCAACGAGCGCTTCGCCAGCTACATCAACCGGGCACGCGTGCTGGAGCAGCGCAACAGCATCCTGCGCAAGCAGCTGGAGACCTTCCAGCGCATGGACGAGCTGGTGGGCCTGGACGAAGCCTTCGCCGGGCAGATCGAGTTCAACCGGCAGCGCATGCGGGAGCTGGTGTCCGACCGAGCCAAGCTGGAGCGCGAGGAGAAGGATGCCCAGCGCATGCTCGACGAGTACCGCAACAAGTAAGGCTTACGAGCCCCGGCAGCTGGGTGGGAGCACTGCCAGAGTTAATCCGGGTGCTAAGGATGGGTTCGGTGTCACCAGCTCCTTCTCGTGCCTGGGGGATGCCTCTCCGTGTGTACCAGACTTGCCAAGAGGGACAGTATGTAAGGCCCTGGTGAAAAGTTAAGGTATCAGGACTTAGGGAGGTGCAGCTCTGCCTTTTATGGTCTCACTGCTCCTAGATGGGAAAATGCCCCCTCTGTTCCACGGCTGCAGCCCTGGCACATGTAGGCTGCTGTTGTTCATTAGCCTTAGGAAATCTGTGCTCTGAGCTGCAAAGAGGAAATAACCCATTTGACTACCAGGTGTCTCAGAGCAAGCCTTGTGTCTGAGCAGCCCAGAATTACATGATGCCAAACATCTCCTGAAATGTGCAGGATGTCTCTGAGAAACTCTTACTTGCAGCTGCTGTGAAGCATCTGGGCCAGTCTGTGCCAACCACATCTGTGATGTGACATGAAAGGAAAGGAGATACATATTTTCCTGGTGCCTGAAATTTGCCCTCCTCTTCCTTGCATCCTGTATTTCCATCTCATGCCGCTAAAACAATAAGAACAGGCTTCCCCTAACTTCACCTCTTTAACCTCTGTGGCACCATAAATCAAAGTGCAGGAGCCTCAGATGCTGATGCAGATGAGTGCCTTCCCTCCAGCAACAGGCAACTTTGGTCACATGGCTTCATGACACAAAAGTTAGTGAGTATTGCTCATACAAGAGCTGCTCACAGGACAAAAGAGTTTAATCCTCCTGTTACTTATTGGTCAGAGAGTTTTTACATCCGAAATGTCTGTCTGGCTACTTCACCCGTGCAAATTTGTCACACTGCCAGATGAACAGCCACGTGGGGGCTGTGAGCTCACCTATAGAAATGCTTGCCCTGATCTCTCTTCTGACAGAAGAAAATAGCCCATACAGGTGCACTGAGGCTCACTGCTGCCAGTGGTCAGATGTCCACAATGTCCTGACTCAATAAGCACCTGATTAGGCAGAATTGTATTCCAATATTTATGAACAGGAAATTCAGTGCTGTAATTTAGCTGTTGACTCTGGTACTTGCTCATGTTTTTTTTATTACACAGTGTCCATGAGTATTTGACTAAACTGTACTTAATTTTCTAGCTGCATATTAGTCAAAAATCTGTAGGAATAGTACAGGATTAGTAATATGACACAAAGTAATTTCCTTTTTTTAGAGCTGCTCTATGCAAACTGTAAATAGGTGGGGAATAATATGGGACATTGAAAATGCAGAGGAGAAGACAAGAAAAAGGGGCTGTGCTTTCAGAAAGTAAGATTTAGGACCTGCTAAACAGGTTGTTAGTGGCTTCCTAGAAAAAAAAGGATGGTACTTTGTTGTACAATGCTGGGATGTTCACTTAGCAGCTGTAAACAAAATTAAGAAGGAAACTTTGACTATATCCAAGCCAAAAATTACTATTTAAAAATTAAAGATACACAGGGCCATGACAATGGAAGGGCAGTGGCTGCTTTTTAACCAAATTGCAGCAATTGGTTTACATTAAGAAGTGAATTTTGTTGGGGTTTTTTTTTTCCTTGGGAGCTGCTGAATTTGACTAGAAGACAGACATGAAAATTTCTTCAGGGTCTGAAAAACCTATTTGGGTTTTGAGTTGTAGATTTTAAAACAAGGCCAGTGCTCTGGTAAATGTACTCTTCCATCCTGATGGCTCTGATTTCAGCTTCTGAAAGTTATAAATAAAACTCCCTAAACAAAATATGTGAGGAATAATCTTCTACTCCCTGGGGCTGCTGAAACCAGAAACATTCCTGTGCTGAAGACCTCCTCTCCTCCCTGAGCCTGCATTCTTTTGGCAACAGGCACTGTGGGTTTCTTGTTTGTCTTGAACCATAAAGCTTTTGGTGCACTAGGATTTACAAAACCTCTTAGAGGGGAGCATTGTGGATCAATTAATTGACAAATGTCTGTGTCCTTCACAAATGCAAAGAATTTTAACTCTTACAACCCATTCTTTCACTCACCTTCACAACTGGGGAAATAGGTTTATATCTAAGTGAAGCTTTTAAGCTACATTTATATAAATATTAGACAGAGTAGGTCTGTACAACTGAATGTTCATGAACCACTAAAAAGTAGAACTTACATTAAAATTTATTTTTAAATCCTCTATGGTCAAATTCATAGCTTTTCTCATTAACATGTACCAGGGGATAATTCTTTCCATTGAAGATAAAAAAAAAAAAAAAAAAAAAAAAAAAAAAAAAAAATCGATGCTGAGAATAATTTGGGTGCATCTCACAAAAAGACTAATTATGCTACCTTTATTGACCACCACTGTTATAGCAGCATTGCATGTGGCTGTGGGAAAGATTGTATTTCTGTCTCCATGATATTGGGAAAGATGCTGTAATCCAGATTTTAGTGGCCTTGACTGAACCGGGTCAATTAACTTCAGCAATTAAAAGCCTCCTTAATCAATTGTTTCATTTAAAAAAATGTGCACTGCTAATACAGTGGATTTGGAATGTGCAGTATGATTCCCTGGCAGTTGTTGGACACAGTAACTGGCACAGTGCTCTCCAAGATGAGCTAACACCCTTTGTGACCACAGTGAAGACCCAACACGTGTAAGAAAACAAAGAGTGGGGAAGCACCACAGCTGGGATTTGGGGACTCCATTGGCAAAGCTGCCTTCCAGCTTTGTCTGCAAGGATTGTCTAGGCACTGCTGCTGCTTCTCTGGTGATAGGAAGGACTTTATCCTGCTGCAGCTGAGGTGAGGGGCATTCACCTGCCCTCCATGCTCTCCACAAACTGCCAGAATCTTGTCCTGTGGCTGTCAGCTGCTCAGCAGTGGCTTCTTGATAACACAGGTAGAATCTGTTCATAAATCAGCAGAGCACAGCCCTCTTGGAATCATCTGAGCATTCAGGCTATGACCCTGAATGACAATTATTACTGGCCTGTCCATCATCCTTGTAGGATCTCTATTTCATAGCCTGTACTGTCCTTGGCACCCAAATTGCTGCTGTCTGTTAAGAGAAGGTTAGTGAAGTGCACCAGGGAAGGGAAAATAACAAAGGTAGTAGCCAAGAGGGGCAAGAGTTCAGTAGCATTCAGCAGAGGCACCATTTTTCTTCAGATAAAAGCCCAGGGTTGAGGCCAAACTGAGCATCTGCCCCTGTGCATTGCTGGGATCAATTGTTACTGTTTCCTCTTTGGAGGGAGCGAGCCCTTGCACTGCAGCAGAGGCAGGGTCCAAAAAAAAAGATATGATGGAAACCTTTAACCCTCTGATCTGCTTTCTTTGAGCCTGGCAGGTCACTCCCCTCCATTTTCTTTCCCTGCTTTGCAAAAAAACACCCAAAATCCAGTCAACATCCCGTTTCTTTGAACAGTCCAAAAACATTTGTAACTGACCTAATCTACCTGACTAGGTGAGAAGGCTGGTGTTTTGTTGGGTTTTGGTTTTTTTTAATGAAGCCAATTAACTTCATGGCTCCTAAGCTTCAGGAAGGTCTGACCAGCAACCATCTAATAAAAATGGTTTTGGTCATGTCTAGCTAATTACTAAACATCAAAATCAACTTTGAAGCATATCAGGGTTGCGACTTGTCAGCCATTTCACTTAGGGATACATTTCAGCAGGCAAAGAGGCATCCTGAGGTCTCTGAAGCACTTTGAAGAGGTCCATGCCACTTTTTCACTGATCTTATGGAGAACATTGAACAACACTTGAAAGAAATTCTCCTTCAAAGGATAGTCACACAATACTAACTCTCTCAAGCTGCCAGGTGGATTTATGGCTGTGTGGCACAGCACATATTTGGGTTATTTGAGAGTGAAGGAAAATGTAGCTGAATGTTTCAATCATTGAAAAATATTTTGAGTGAGGATCTAGCAATGGGGAGATCTGAATTACATTAGCACTGAAGTTTAGACACTGAACTCATCAGGCGGTTGTATATTACTGTGAGTGTAAACCCAGCCTGTTTTTGTAACTGTGTATTTGATTTTCACAAGATGCCACAATTTGCTTCACTCTTGCTCAGCTCTCAGTATCTAAGTTAGGAAAGTGTTTACTGTCAACTGCACACACAAAAAAAAATTAAACAGAAACTGGTTGGAGGAAAGCTACTTGGTAAACAACTGAAACAAAGGCAGTCTCACTTTTGAAGCTGAAAAATATTGTATCCTTGGAAGTGAAACTGGTGTTAGTACTATTTGGCAAAAAAGGACATTGTTTTAGTCTTATAAGCAATTTGTTGGATTGACAATGAAATAATACCTTGTCATTTTCACTTGGTTCTTTGCTGTTCGTGTAAGAATTGAAAACAGACCAGTGACCAACCCTGCAAATATTACGGGATTTCAGAAGAAGTTGGTAAACCAGAGCACTGGTTAAATCCATTCCTTTGTTCTGCCAGGCCCTTCCTTTGGGGTCCTGGTCAGTTTGGAAGTGATATCATCACTCTGCTTTCCAGTATGTGTTGAAAGAGATGAGAAAAAACATTGGTTGTTCGTCCTTCAGGAGGTGAAAGAGAAGAACTGAGGTTGATGTGATCATTGTAACTTGATCCTTGCTATGTTCAGTCCAGAGACTGTCAAGGTCTCTGTCAACCAGAGCAAATCCCTTTGATATCACCACCACATCTGGATCAGTGATTTCAGAAGACAGACAGGGACTTATGTTCAGTTCAGAATTTTGGCTTGTATTGGAGACCTTTGCTTTTACTGCAGATGAGGGACCATTACAACCAGAGCTGACTTGTCACCCACCAGTGTTTCTTGTAGAAAGTAAAATAATGATAGCTTTCTTTTATCTCTGTACCTCTATTATTTTAGGGACAGTAAAATGTTAAACCTAAAGGGTTAAGACTCTATTTCTGCTGCTGTTGGAGTTTAATATGCCACTCGGTCTGTGGCTAAAAGGATTTTCTAAAAGATATTTCTATTTACATACAAACACGGAGGCCTAATTGTTAAAGAATATGTGCTGTTTCCTCAAACCAAAGATAAACACATTATACATCCATCTCAGCACCAGGAACATGCACATTATGCACTTGTGGACATTTTATAAAAGCATAAGAATGGTTAAAGCTAAAATACAACTGACCATTAAAGGGGACACAAAGCTTGATCCTTCTAAACATCCTAATGCAACATTGTTCCTACACAGTCAACACGTGAAATTGCATGTGTCTGTCATTAAAGTCCTTGTTGAACAATAGCTGGTATAATAAAAAACCAAGAACAATGTAATTAAATGTTCATGTGCCAGTGTAGCAAATCCTCACAGAATAACCACCACTGAATGGCTGTCACTGTAGTCCAACTTTAATGTTATACGCTTTTATTGTAGATGATCTATTCTTGGGCATTCTGTAAAAAAGTAATAACAAATGTATGGCATTTCATTGTATTCTGTTACATAAGTTGAAGACAAGAATTTAAACAATTCTGAAATTACTCTTAGCATCTGGAACAAAAACATAATGCTAATTCATGAATAAATCTTTTGGGACCTTTCAAGATTCATATTCTCCTTTAGAGTGAAGCGTATCTTGTAAATGACAGTGCAGACAAAAATGCAGTTTTCAGAGGAATGGACCACTGAACTTTATCTCCTTTTCTCCACTTGCAGGTATAGAAACGAACGTGAATATCAGCAGAGGCTAAAAGAAACCCTGGAGCGCCTTAATAAAGTAAGTCTGGGAAAATGCCAGGGGAAAGGTGTATCATTTTTTCCCTTTGGTTTCCTTTACTACAGCGAGCTGCTTTGAAGAAGCAGTGGGAAGGTAAAATGTCAGAGCAAGCAATGTCATAATTCTTGTCATTATGCCCTTCTCCATCCTCCCCCTCCCTAAGCCTTGTGTAAGTGTCCGAGCCTCGGCACGTGTGGACCTTTTCCCCATGCTTTTTAAACACAGCTGCTGTATTAAAATACAGTCAGGAGTGATAATCATGCCATGAAAAATTGCTGATTAAGTCCATGTTTTGAAGCCTGGAGTGTCTCAAAGCTCCTCAGTCCCTTGCAGGATGTGGTCAGCCCTTCCCATGACAGACCCTCAGCTTGTCATTAGGTTTCCATATAAAAGAGAAGCCACAGCTGCCCCTTGTTTGTTCCTTTTATATCAAGCTACACTTTCTTAAACTAATACAATGGGAAAAGCTGTAATAAAAATAAGAACACTTAATATAATATAAAGCTCAGAGAAAGGCAGAAGTTGGCTGAAGTATTTTGGAAGTTTCCAAACCAAGTCTGTGAAACTGAAAAATCTTTGTTCATCCTCTCTTGTCTTCATCTGGGTGAATAACATAGCATTATACCTTTCCCCAATTCTATTTTGCACAAGCTATCCTTCGTCTTCAGTATTGGGAAATAATTAAAAGTGGATTAAATAGAGATTATTTTTTTATTTCCTTGCTACAAATGCTAGACCTGCTCTGCTGGAGCATTGTCATATCAATGATATGCATGTTTTAAATTAAAAAAAGACAGAAAGTGTATTTTAGCATTTCTATCTCCAGTGAGCTCTCGACATCCTGCATCAGTTCTGTTTTCCAGAACACCCTGCTTTAATCAAAAATTTGTGAAGGTAAATCTTTTGTAAGGGGTTGTTGGAGCTGGGTCTTCACTGTTCCTCTCAATGAATCTGTAGCTAAAGAAAAGTGAATTTATTCACCAACCCTAGGCATAGCTCACAAAATCTTGAGGCACAAGGGGTTTTCTTATCCCAAGATGACCCTGCCCCCCCTGTTGCAGCAGCTCCTTGCACTGGAGCACCAAATGCTGGAGGGAATACAGCTGGGTTTCTGTACAGGGCCCAAGGTGTAACCTGCATGTGCAAGTGTAAACTCTTTCTTTGTCTGACACCTGGGAAAATACTGGTTCTGGAGAGATCCAAAGAATTTCTCTTCCACAGTAAATGAAAATATTGCTTCCGCACATGGACCAGTGATCTGGAATCATCACCTAAATCAGAATGGTTTTTCAGAAGTTGAGTGATTAACAAATACTGCAAAGTTCAAAAGAAAATGTGTAGACACTGCCCTGTTCTGATACACACTCCACCAAGGCGGCTGATCTCTTTGAAAGCATGGAATAAAAGCAGAAGTATTTTTCCTCTTTGAGGGAACATTTGGAAAGCCGAAAACTGCTTTCTTTTCTCCCATGCAGAAATATTTGCTAGTAGGTACTATCTAAGGGCCTGGGGGCTTTTTTTGGCTCACTCCCCAACCTCCCAACAGGGCCATTGTCCTGCTGATCTTCCTCTCAATAGGAAGGGAGAGGAGTGCAGAAAAGCAGCGGCGTTCCTGATGGCTGGCTCTGAATGTGCTGGGCTGGATGTGTCTGGATCAGCCCCTGGCTCACAAAGCAGAGCCTGCTGGAGAGTTCTCTGCCTGGAGGCTTAGCAGCACAATGAGACAGCCAACAGCTACACATTTTTGGAACATCGCATGCTGCATGCATGCAAGAGGAAAAATCCTCCTCTACCAGTCATATGCTGCACCCACAGATCTCAATGGTTTGTTTGCAACCCGTGATCCACTCACAGAGGTATTTTTACAGCTGATAATGGCACATGGGTCATTTGAAAGAGAGACCTTTAAATACCTCCTTTTTTATTGAGTTAAACGCAGAAAGCAGGATTTTCTTGAGGCAAATTGCAAACTGGTGGAGGAACTGGCAAGTTTTATAGAGTTGCAAGGAAGATTCAGTTGAAATCTTTTAAGATGCCTTCTAAAAAATTATATCTTACAGTCTTAATGCTAAGCCTAAAAAGAAATAATGCAATAAATAGAAAAATAAAACCTATCGCTACTCTTACATGTTTGTAAAATATATTGCCAAGTTCCATGGAAATTATCCTAAATTCCAGGGTATGTGTTAAATAACATAACATAGGAAAAATTTAAATTAGGCCTTTGAATAGAAATGGAGATTTCATTAGATTTAAAGACCAGTGCCACTCATACCTATGTACTCTGAGATTGTGGTTGCTAGTCATATGGTTTGTTCTTTGAACTAATTGGATGTTAGGAACTTTTGTTCTCACAAATCCCAAAGTATTATAAACTTGTGCATCAAGGTGATTTTTTCTAAACTCAGGCAACTGTCATTTTTATTTCCAGAAATGACTTCAAATTGGCAAGCATTTCTGGCATTTGAGAACATACCAAAGAGAGTGCAAATACTTTGGACCATCCTGGGTTTTTAGATGGACTTCTTTACTAGGGATCTTAAAAAGGCATTAGGATACCTCAGACCTTGTCATAATACTAGAGAAATCAATGCCTTAGTCTA
The DNA here is from genome assembly GCA_032173965.1 of Sitta carolinensis. Taxonomy (NCBI): domain Eukaryota; kingdom Metazoa; phylum Chordata; class Aves; order Passeriformes; family Sittidae; genus Sitta; species Sitta carolinensis. Next base: position 14,437,314 of record JAVUNC010000019.1, read on the forward strand.
CTGATGTTATTTCTTTAAGACTCACCTGCCATTTCAAGATTTTAATATCAAAATCTGGTATTTCAAACATCTACCACCTGGCTCCCAGCATTATTTTGACCGTGCCAGTGCCAAACTGTACTGTAAATTGCACTTGTGCAGAACACAGTGCTAACATTCCTGCTGTTTGTTGGTTTCCTGACACTTCTGTATCTGCCAGGCAGGCTGCTCTGTGTGCACAGGGGCTCATGCAGTGCCTGTGGGACTGCTGTGGGTTTGGCACTGCAGCCACACACCCCAACATGCCACATGTCTCTGCATTGCAGGAAGCTGATGAAGCCTTGCTGTGCAACCTGGAGCTGCAGATCGAGTCCCAGTTCCTACAGGATGACATTAATGCTACAAAGGACAGATACAAGAAGGTGACTGGCTGAATTTGCTGGCTTCCTTGTAGAGACGAACGTGGAACTTTGCCTTTCTCCATGACCAAATGGTGGCAAATTAAAGCAAATCACATTTGTGGGGTGCATATAACACTATTTATTTTCAGTGGGCACAACAGCTGGATTGTTTCCAGCACCCAAACACACTTCTCAAGGTCCAGTCACTACAGCTGTAGCAGTCTTGAATTTGTCAGCCTGGCATCATGGTTTAACCCAAACTTCTGGTCAAGCTGTCGTATATTTCATGCTAAGGAAGATGTTGCTTTCATCACCCAATTTTTTGGGATAGGGCACTCCAGTTAATCAGCAGATATATACCTGTGGATGTATGATTCCACTGCAGCTGTCTATAACATATGTTGCCTTCTTCCTGGGGGAACTGTGAGTCTTGGGATCAGGACACTGTCCCATCTTTGCTGCCTTTGAAAAAAGTGACTCTTTTTTTCAGACCACATGTGAAGGCATTTGTGATTATTATTTTGAAAATCTCCTATGAAATTGGAAATCATGGAATCTTTGATTAAGATTAAGAACTGTATAGTCCTTGGCCAAAAGTCTGTGATATACCCTCAGAATGATGAAACTGTTAGCACTCTGGCAGTCAAAAGCAGATATAAAATTGCATTCTAAACCCAAGTCTGTACATGAATTGGACTTTTGTTTGTGAAAAGCATTACATATCTAGAAATAAGCCCCAGGAGTACATGAAAATGTCTACCTTACGATGGCATTTTTCTAATGAAAATATTTTTACCTCATCACAGAACCTCATGGAAATCCAGACCTACGTCAATGTGTTGCAGCAGATCATCCAGACAACTCCTCGTGTGTCCCCAATAACCACTGGCATATGTGAGGCAAGTATATTGCTGTTGGGAAACACACGCAGCTCTAAGGAAGAAATAATGTTTACCCCTAAAGTGTCCCAGATCCTTTAACTTCTGCTCCAAGGTTATGTGAAAACTGTCAAAACAGTGTGTAAGTACTGAATTATGAATATGTGAGAAAAAAATTAACTGTAGCTTTGAAAGCTGTATCAATGAGGAAAGAGAGATTAGATTAGTCAGGTGCACTCCAACATATTAGCCCCAAAAATGTGTGGTACAAAGTTAGTTAAGTAGTTCTTCTTCTCTGAGGAGGAGCTGGGAGGATATATGAATATTTGAAGTGAAAGGAAATCTTATTCTGAAGCAGTGAGATGTGGTGAAAATTTAAATAAAATTAATTAATACAGACTAGATGAAAACTTGGTGATTTCCACCAATAGGAGTGGCTACACTAGGAGTGTTCATTACTTGGAAGAAGATGTGAACAGGTGTATCTACATGGTCTAAGCTGTACTGTTACAGCTCTGCCATCTAATATCTTTGTTCTTAAAGCCATGCCACCATTCAACAGAATTTGACTCAAGGTTCAGTACCCACCTTTTATCTGTCTTTTGCAATTTTCTATTTGTCTTAACAGTTTATTTCTAGTAGTGCAATTTCTTTTGGCTCTTTTTAGGAGTGAAACATATTTTCCTGTACACATTGTTTTCTTCCAACCAGGAAAAAGTGATAGCAGAGAGGAGAATCCCTGTTCTGCAGAGCCAGCTGGAGGAATACAAGAGCATCCTCTGCCAGCTGCAGGCACAGAAATACAAGCTGCAGACAGAGGTATTGTGATCACTAACCATACACACAAACATGTTGCTCATGAACTGCTGTTTTTATAGTCACATGGTAAAACCCCTCACGTGGCTTTAACATGGTTATGTTAGCTTGGACTTGGAGGTGTGTTTTCCTTTTAGATTTTCATTTTTTTCTTCAGCTGTTTCATTCCCATTCTCTCAATGGAACAAATTGTCAGGTTTAGATGGCCAGGGAGGGCTGTAGGTATTGTAGGTGCAATGAAGCTGCCTTTGCTTATCAGAGTGGCTGATGAGGGAAGGTTTCCATAATGCAACTGGATTCCTGCAGGACAGAATCACCAGGACATTGTGGATGAAAAAGTCCCACAGGGGTCCTGTGACTTTCTTACTTGCTGAGCTCTAGCTGGAAACTGGCTCCATGAAAAGTGATGGGAACCCTCAGGGCTCTACCCAATCCTTTCTATCACTGCCACATCCAATGCTGAGCTTGCTGTGGGAAGGACTGGACAGGTTTGGTGAGCAAAACTGAGAAGGTTGTTGAGCTGCATGAAGGTTTCCTGCCTTCATCCATGTCACTACTAAGCGTTAAGCATTAAGCCAACATCTCTTCTGTACTTGGACATAACCAGCAGGGAAAAACACGTGCATTTTGCCAAGCCCTGATTTATAGAAAATGTCTGGCCAAAACTCTGAATAGTTGTCCTTTCCCATCTCCCAGCCAAACCTGCCACAAATCAACCTTCTGTCTCCAGCCAGTGCCTGCAAACATGAGTGCAGTGCAGGGCCAAGGGTGGCAGGAGGAAGAGAAGCAGCTGAAAGCTGCAGTGGATAGGAACCAGATCTGAATAGCTGCCAGTGGCAACTCTACCTCCACGTAGTTGAATATCTTCTAGCAGATGGGGTGGAAAATTACCCCAAATATAGCTTCCTTTATGCCTTGAGTTGTCCATCCAGGTGAGAGGAATGAAATATCTACAAAAACTTCTTTTTGGTGGGATTTTGGACTCCTTTGGACAGCCATAGCAGCAGCTCATAGCTTCCTGAGCATAATGTCTTTCATTAGGATGAGGACAGTGCATTTGCCTTGGTCTCTTCTCACATCTGATGCTCTGGTGCAAAGGACACATTCACTCTGGGATGGACAAGAATCAATATGGGGATGAGATAGTGAATTTATATAGAGAAGAAGGGGAGGAAATCAGCCTTCTGCTGGCAGCGGGAGAGAGGCAGTCTTTGGGGAATTGATCGTGCTGCTTTCACAATCAAATCCTACCATCCCACTTAGAAGGAGATCATTCATTCATTCATTCTTGTGCCTTGAGATTAAAAGAATGAAATAGCTTTATGGGTGGAGGTCAGTAACGCAGTTGCTTGTGGTGGTGAAGGCTGGATCTGATGACTGAGGTGTCATAGAGTTTCTTTGCTTTCCTGTTCCTGGACCTGATAGCCATGTGTCCAAGAGGTCATGAACCCCACCTCAGGAGCACTGAACAGAAAAGAGTCTTGGTCCACTCATACACTTCAATATAACCAAATTATTGCCAAGGGACATCACTCCTATATTTAGGCTCTTAAAAGTCTCTTTTTAAAAAAAATTTTTATCTTGCCTGAAGCATATAGAAATAAATCCATTATTAAAGAATTCATTAGTCGCTTATTGCCCCATTAATTTTCTTGAGCTCATTTTCCCAGTTAAGAACTTTCACTGTCCTTGTAAGGCCCTGCCCACTCTGATAAGTTACTCTTTTTAAATAACTGAATAAAGGTAATGAAATTGCTCCTGTGTTTCAGCAGTGCAGCATCACGTTGTAATAAAGCATGACTTGCCTTTCAATATGCTTCAAATATGTGGATGGTGAATTTTCCAAAGCTGCTTCTTTCACCACCAATTTTATTTACCAGACAACCATGCTGGAGCAAGCAATTAAAAACACCCAGGAGAGTTATGACGATGAAATTCAGCTTTACAATGAGCAGATTGAAAACCTTAGGAAGGGGATAGAGGAGGCTGAGAGGATCTTGGAGAAGTACACCACTGACTGCCGCCAGCTGGTGATCTACCAGCAGTCCCTGGAGAATGAGCTGGAACGGTACAAGCGGATCATCGAGAATGAGGACAGCCGGTAAGGCTGAGCTCCTGGGCACTCACAAAGGCACCAGTGATCTCTTCTATCTCCTTTGAAAAATGTGTGTTTGAGGACATTTGGTTCACCCAAAGCTATAGCATTTTCACACCTTTCACTGGTAGATAAATAATCTAAATAGATGCAAAATCTGGTCAAACTTTTGCCAAGGAAAGGTTCAGAGCCATTTTGGGCTTCTCCTGTCCATGCAGTCTGCTTTCCATATGCTGTCCTGGCATCAGTGTACAGAGGTCAGGAGCACACAGAAGCAATCTGGACATCCTCTCCTCAGACTGGGTGCTGGTGACGCTTGCTTGACATTACCAGCAGGTTGATTTTTGCAGGGTGCAGACAAAGCAAATTCCCTGTAAAGCAAAGAATTCTTCACAGCAAAGCCATTCTTCAGGCATGGGGAGAAATAGGAAAACTACAAGAAATTGGCAGGGATTTGGGTCATGCTTAAACAGACAGAGGAGCGCTGTCTCCCTCTAATGTCAACCATCAGACACAGTGGAGAAAAGGATCCTTCACAGCAGCAGAGACAGACCCCTGAACACCCAAACTACTGCTCCAGGCTGTACAGAAGATGCAGGGAAAGAACACTCACTAAACAGTCCATCCTCTGTGTGTGGAATGGGAATTTAATTAATTTTCAGTGTCTTGTTTTGAACACTGAGTTCTAGCTAGAAGTATCTCAACAGAGTAATTCTCAATACCAAAAATCATATCGACACGGGGTCTCTGACAGAACAAAATATCTCAAATTCCAGCAGAGCAGAATGGGGAGACCAAAGATACAGTAACTGTTTTGCAATAGGCCTGTCTCTCAATTTTAATTTTTAACCCTTAATACTACTGACTCCTCAAATGTTTTCGAAGGAAGACTGCTCCAAATTTCCTGTTTTACCAGCCTGATAAAAATAGATTTACAATTCTTGCTGACCTCTGGTAGGCTTGGATTGCCTGTTTGACCATCTAAAACCTTCCCATCTTTTCAAAGTGCAGTGCTAAATGCAAAGCTGGTGCTACATGCTGTAGTGGCTGGTGTACTTTACCTAATGGAGTATCCAATGTTTCCTGCTGGCAGAAACCAACCTCGCTCCTCTGAAGGTGGCTGTGGCTAATTTTCCCCAGACAAGAAATAAGTTCCCGTCACTTTTTTTGACTCCATAGAGAGTCTCACCATAGAGAAGTACATTTTTCTAACCTCTGTGCTTCATATTGCACAATTTCACTTACTTTCACTGCAAGCAGTGGGGAGAGATCTGATGGATGCCCGTGTTCTCCACAGGTTAAACTCTGCTATAGCAGGAACCCCAGTCACACTCTTCACACAGATATACCGACCTGCCCAGCCCCAGGCTTCAAGGGGAAGAGGTAAACCTGTCATGTGTCTTTCTGTGTCTGCCAAGAGAAGCATCTTTGTATTTTAAGCTGTTTTTCCACTTGTCTCTAATATGGTCACCACTTGTGACAGCCTGACTACAGGCTTGTAAATGCATTTCAGCTTACCTCAGCTGGCCTTGAGACAAGCTGTCAAAGGCCAAAACCACAAGCAAAAGTGTTTCCTTGCTAATTTCTACAGTTTCCTACTTAGGCCAATCAAGAGTAAAATCAAAAGGCACCTGAAATGGTGAAAAGAGCTGCAGGTTTTGTGCTGGCTCATTCTGAGTTGTTTATTTGCACTTTAGTGATGTGCAAAGAGCACCAAGGTGTGTCGAGTGCCATGGGCAGGCAGAGGGCCCTTTCTGAGGCATGTTTATGATGTTTCCTCTATGTTGTATGTTGGGTTGCTAGAATTAGGATGCTTGTAAACCTGGTGACAAGGAAATGGTCAGGGCTAAATGAGCAAGACTGCCCTTAACAAAGGAGTTGATGCTATAGGTTCTAACATAGGGGATGACTTAAATCCAAGCCTCACTGGGGTTTTACCAATGACAAACTGCCTTGAGAATGGAGACAAACCATCAGATGAGGGATGTTTTTGGAATGCAGCTGTAATTTTTCTAACTGCTGTGGGAACTGTTGCAGTTTTATATTAAACGGTCCATAATGCCTGAGGCCAGATCCTCAGCAGCTGTAAATAACTAGTGTTGTACAAAGTGGTGTTTTATACCTGCTGAGGATTTGGCCTGTCTCTAGACACACCACTGATTCCTCCTGCATGATGAGCAGGGTATTTCATGTGTATTACTCTACTGTGGCAGGGGACAAAACAGCTGCCTTGGGGAAAGTATGTTAATATCTGTCTGTCCCTGTGTTCTTGTAATTACCAGTACCAACCCCTGCTTCCTCTGCTCTAGCTGCTCATGCCATGGAAATCAGTAGCCTGCCTGTGCTCCTGCTGCTGCTAAGCTGTCAAGGGCTCTGTGGCTACTAATTGCTCAGGAGATCAGAATCAGCCTGTGGGCAGGGGGTTCTAAACTCAATGACATTGTCTGAGTGATGCCATTGCGGGTGTGTGGCTTCTCAGCTCTGTGACCACCAGCCACTGCTGCTCCCTCCTGACACGACTCTCAGCATCTGTCCATGATCCAAATTGTCGGGAGTGGAGATGCCTGGCTTGCTTTTAGCCACCCTGGGATACAAAGGCTCTCTAACTGCAAGAGGCAAGAGGCAGCTTTAGCATTTGCAGTGACTGTATTCAAGCCCTGTTCTTTCCTTTGCTCTGATTTTTCTTTAGACATCACCCAGGCCATGCAAGACATTGCCAGTGTAAAGCCCAGACAAAAAGCCCTGACAAAGAAAATTGCCAGGAAAAAGGAGCTGATGTCAAAAGACATAACCGACAGTCACTCGCCTGAAAGAATGTATGAAAGAACTCTGGAAGGTTTTGACCAAGATCAGATGGAGTTTAGGCATGAAGGCTCAGTCAGGTGTGAACCTGAGCAAGAAGGATCAGAATTTGATGAAAAAGAGATGGGCCCAGAGGATGTACCTGATGGAGCCCAGATAAGTAAAGCCTTTGATAAATTGTGTAACATTGTGAGGGAGAAAATACGAGTCTACAAGAGACCAGAGGCTAAGGCTGATGCCCATCCCAAAGGGCGTTATGTGCTGGTGACAGGGGAGGAAGGCTATGAGGAACCATGCATCTTGGCCCCCTCTATCCCTGCTGGGGGAGGGATCACCGTTTCCACTGGCAATGGGAAGGTGATGAATGGCGGTGATGTGGAGCCCATACCAGAGCTGCCAGAACCTGCTGAACCATCAGAGAAAGGGGAAATCTGTGAAAGGAGAGAAGAGTTTGAATTCCCAGATAAACAGAGAGAGGAGGGGAAAGAAGACGTGTTTGAATGGGGGAAAAAAACAGGAGGAAAAATGGAGCAAATCACAAAGTACCCGGACATCTCCGAGCCTGAAACAGTTCCTTCCCCTGGTCTGGTAAGCCCAACTGAGCCAGGACTCCTTCGAGAGACAGAATATGAGCGAGAAGATAAGCAGGGCCTCTTGTTCAGGGAACCAGCCTTACCTGGCACTATGAGCTATGAGAAGGTGGAGGTGGTGGAGTCCATTGAGAAGTTTTCAGATGACAGAATTCAGACGTATGAAGAGACAGCAATGATTGTCGAGACAATGATAGAGAAGACAAGCAAGAAGAAACCAGGTGACAAAGGCTCTTAAGTGACACATACCCTCTGACAGTCGACTTGTCTGGCATAGTTATTAAATGACTGTGTTTTTTCCTGACCGAATGATACAGTAGTGAGATTTTTGCTGTTTGGTATGGAACAGATTGAAACCTTGATGGCAGTTCTGTCTGATGTAGGCTCTCCTTTGGTGCAACAACCATTAGAACTCTCCAGGGCACATCCTATGCAACTGATTTTCATGATTAGGACACATGGAAAGTAATTATTATGACAGAGCTGCCTGGCTTTCCACAGTATCCGGGACAAATCTGCATATTCCTCTACTGCTCTTAGAACTGCCATACGACCCCCCCATCTTTGAGACAGCTGCAAATGTTAACTTGTGACATCTGGTTCATTTAATAAAAGTTTTGCCTTCTACCGAAGATACTCACTCTGGGTTTATTTTGCCTGTAACACTGACTCACAGTCCCTGCTTGTAAACATCACCTGACTGGAGTGCAAGAGTTTTTCCAGGGAAAGGGCTGGATACCTCTTAAATAACCTGTTCCAAATCTCTCCCTTTCAGAGCCTTTAAATAGCAATGAGCTTGGCAGACCTTTCTTTTTGGAAATAAAGACAAATTTCCTGCATTTGAAATATGCTCTTAGTGCAGATCTTCTCCGAATAAAATTCCCTGAAGGGAGATATCCCTTATAAAAGCTACTATTTGCCCTTCACCAACACAACTATAATGTACTTAAGAATGCCAACAAGCTTTTGAGCCTACTGCAGCCAAAGACTGTGTGTTTAGGTATTTTCTTTTTAAGTATTTCCTTGGACTGTAGAGTTTAATACTGCCACAGGAGTATTCTGTCTCATCCTGTCATTTGCAATCACATGGAGCTCCACAGGGTTGTTGGAATAAGCAGTACCTTTGCACCTCACCATGCCTGGGGAAGCAAAAAAAAAAACACTTGTAGCAACAACAGACTCTTGCAGCTCCCAGAAACCTTCAACTCAAGAAAACAAACAAAATAACACAAAGGAAAAATCAGGGAATCTTTCAATTGTATGTGTGTAAATAGTGAGCTTTGCTTGGAGTGCTTACACATAATTTAGGCGGCAGCTTGACTCCAGGCACACAAATGATCCCACTAATGCCCAAGACTTACTCAAGGGTGGTACTAGATTAGTCTCTACACATTTCTTGTCCAATCTGATCCCAGTTCTCTAAGTTTTCAGCCCCCAGCATTGCTGTGCCATTTCTTTCTGCCTGTTAACTCCTGTCAGCTGCAGCAAAGCTGGACTAAAAGCCATTTGAGCTGACAAGCGTGAGCTTCAGGAACTCCTCACAGCCCAAAACTTTCCTTCAATAGTATGTTGAGTTTGGTTATTTCATTCATGAGGTCCAGCACAGCTGTAGCATCTGATCTCCTGTGATTGTTCTGTCTGGTAAAGTGGCACCTTTTTCTTTGAAACAGGGACAGGTGACTCTTACAGTCACAATTCTAGTCAGGACTTTTTGTCGATGCTGGTTTATTGGAATGCTGTGGGAGTTTATTCCAGACATGGCTTACTAGAGCGTGTTGCTTTTCAATTGAATATATTAACAGTGTAAAAAACTGCAGAGAAGGAATTTATCAATGTCTATACAGGCTGGGCTCTGGTAAGCTGGGAGTAACTGCTCAGAATAACAGCTGCTGAAAGAGTTTGACTGCTGCTAGGTAAACAAAATCCCTAAACCTACACTCACTGCAGCAATAGGCAGGCTGTTTAATAATTCTGTCACAAAGCAGGGTGTAAACAGGTTCAGGCAGTACCTAGATGGAACTGGGTATTCTTTCCCCTCTCCCAGTCCACTGCAATACAGTGGACCCAATGTTCAGAATGCAAAAGCCTCATTCAATGGCAAGGAAGCAATGTCAGGACAGCCTAGGCAAGGTGTCCACTGTGTGAATACTTCCACCACCTTAATCCTTTTTCTGTTGTGGGGTCACCACTGCCTGCTGACCCAGACATGGTTTATGATGCCTGTAACCCTTGCTTAGCAGCTCAGTGTGATGCAAGAACTGCTCCTAAAGCTGTTTTGATGGCACTTACTGCTGAAGGAAGTCCCATCCTGTATTGCCTGGGCAGCAACCAGGAGAAGTCAAGGACTAAGAAGAGGTGAGGGATAAATTCTGCTCTACAATCTCTGACCTGCCTTCCACATAGACTGTAGTTGCCCAGTAAGGCCAAAGATCACAGGCATCTTTCTGTAAATTTGCATGAAGATTATATAGAAAACCACTAGTAGTATCTGGTTAATAGTGACCACGCTGAAGAGTATAGTAAATCTCATAATTTAGGGGCTAACCTCTTCATTAAATGCAGATTCTCAATGAAGCATTTAAATGCTAAAGTTTGATGGTTAAGTAGTTCAAGCATCTATTCAACAAGAGACTGGGATGAGACTCGGGTTACTACAGGCACATTCTCACTTCTGAAGCAACCAGAACTAGATCAGGAGGTTCCCTTCCAGATTGTACTGCTGCAGACATGGCAGGATATTATAAAATGAAATGTCCTTTCTGCCATGGGAACACAGGAGCTAAAATGTACCCAAAAGGTATGGGTGGGAAGTAGAGATGAAAAGGGAAACAGGGGGTTTAATGTAAATCAAAGTGCTCTGAACAGCAGAGGAAAAATAATCTGCTGTAGCATTTCCTTGAGACCAGAGCTGCTTATGAGCTGCAGTGCAAAACTGTCAGTCTCCATTTCTGATCATCCTCTTCCCAGTGCAGCTCAGCATCTGCACTGCTGCTGCCTTTGCAGAGCTGACCTTGGAGCCAGTGGGTTTGAACCATGTAAATAAAAATAAGCTCCTCCCAGCCTGTGGCTTGAATCTTATACATGCCAGAGTTCCACAGAGTTAACATAAAGCACTTTACCCTTAATGTGCTGCTGCCAACTCTTTTGGAGTATTGTCTTTATTTTCTCTGTATCCAGAATGTGAAGGATACACACTTCTTTATCAGTGTAAAAAGCAGAGAAGTAGGAAGTCATCCCACTGAGAGCAGCACTTTACCTCCCATGTACCTCCAGATAAGCAATGATGATAGGACCTGCCAGTTTACAACAGCTCTTTATTTTACTGATATTATAAAACATCATCACAGGTCTCACCTATTTTGCACCATGAACTTCATTTTCCCTTTTATTATAAATACTAACAAATTAACTTTATTTTCCATCAGCAATACCATAAAAACTCAGTCGAACTGGACATATTTTTCAGTGATCCCTTGAAGCAAAAATCCCCAAGAATTTGAAGTAGATCTCTATATTGTATATAAATGTAGTTTTGTATATATAATTATATCAAAATTCATCATTTCTGTATATCATTCATTATTGTGATTTTTCAGTTACTTAATTATGCCAGCATTATGAAAATATGGAGAGCCATCTAGTTATTTTTGCTGCTTTATAAGATATTTAATAATTGAACAGACAACTGCAAAATTACATGAATGCAATGGAAAGTCATGTACACGTTCATTTAAGAATTCCACATGGACTTTTCTTATTCCAAAACTTTTCCACATTTTAGAATTCCAGTAAAAACTTTCAGTAACCTCCTTCTTTGATCACAAACACACAAAAAGTTATGATGTACGTGTATTATACCTTACATACCATATGTAATTCTAGACATATTTATAAGCAAATATGTGTAATGTACTCTGAATATATATATTGTATGTTTATATATACACACATATATATAATGATATATGTGTATGTATATATATATATATATATATATGCAGAGAGAGCAATTCCACAGGTGTGTATGTATTGAGCCATACAGATGTATGCATAAATTTATATATGGTAATTTTTTCTGATGGGACTGCTGCACACAATGAGAAACCTGTGAGTAGTGTGAGGCTGCTTGGCTTGGCTTTAGTGTAAATCACATAGACTTTGAGTAGTTTGAGATGTTTATTTTTCATTTGGAAAAGGAAAAAAACAGGCCTCTTATGGAAAAATAAAAGATGGATGGTCTCTTGAACTAACATTATTCTTATAAATTCTTAAAGTGAAACACACCCACCATAGAACCTTTGGGTTATGTTTTTAATTTGTTAGATAAATATTTACTTACTGAATGTGTTTCTACTACTGTGCACCGGATCAACCAGAACAACACTTATTAAAACATCTTAGATTAATACTCTGCATATTAAAAATACATAATAAAATTCTGAAACTAGTCGCTGCTAAAATGTAGATCTTGAATCCTGCAAAGATCTGAAATATCTGCTTAAAATTACCATTTGAGTAGGTCCACTGATGGGCTTTAGTGCAAGTGCCTAAATATTTGCAGAATCAAGACCCTTTATTTTTCAAAGGTTAAATTTGGGATCTCACACCTGAGAACATGTAGTGGTTGCTTCCATCAGTAATTCCCACCAGGGAGAATGTTATGTTTTGCAGCAATAGCCAGAGCATACTCAGAGGGTGAGAGAGATGGACTTTAACTCACGTCCAAAAAGTCAAGGTGGGACTGACTTTAAACAGCAAAGAACAATGACTGCCAACAAATCTTCCCAAATATACTACATTTTATTTCTCAAGAAAGCCAACTTTGCATTACACTTAAATAACTTCAGCATATTTTTCTCCTTAAATATATATGTATAACATAATACCTGCAAATATATAGCTTTAAAAGAAGAAGTTTAAATTAACAATTGCTTTGGGACTGAAACTGTGTGCTTCAAATTTTCCCCATAGCAGTTTACTTGCAGCTGGGTTGTAAACCCCAGAAAACAGGTATCTGTAGTTGGTAATGCTGACACAACCTCATTTTACAGTGGTGGAGAACATCTCAGTAGAGAGACCAGCAGATGCACACAGGCTGCCAAAAATCCTACAGCTCATCCCTATGTGCTTGTTCTGCTGTAAGACGGTAAATTGATTTAAATTGCTAAAATTGCAAGACAAAACAAACAAAAAAACCCAAATAACACAGGAAAAGAACCCCCAAAACAACCGAACTAAAAAAACTCCAGCAAAACTGGGACTTGTGCTTCTAGAAGGCCCTGACCTGGTTTGCAAATCACTTCTCCCTGCCACCCAGCTTTGGCATCGCTTTGCCTTCCTTATTGCATATCTGTGGAGCCATCCTGTAGCTGAAGTGTGTATGTAGTGTAACTGTAGTATGAAATAAAACTCTCAAAAAATTGGATTTCTTCAAATCAGACTGGTGAATTTTCCTTATCTCAGGATTATAATCTTTTTGTGGGGTCTAGTGCTACTTTGGTTGAACCCAGTGGAGAAAGTCCCACTGAAGTCAGTGATGCAGAAGGAGCATGTTCAAAGACCTCTCCAGACAACCTCTTTGTGATTCCCTCTCTCACAGTCATTTTTTAAAATGTGCTCATTATCACCAACTCCCAGTGTTAAAATTCACTTTTTTTAATACAAACATTTACCACAAAATACGAAGGGAAAAGCCATTAATTTCTTTGCAGGTTATTACTTATTTGTATGACACAAAAGAAAAATCATCATTTACAGTCACAAACTGTACATAGTATTTGGCGGGAGTATATTTTGTGGTTTAGAGATAAAAAAATGGACTGCTCCAGTGGCAATTAAAATAATTATTGACGAGATATAAGACTTGAAAATCAAGAAAGGGTGATAATTTGTCTACAGAGACAATCATTGTAACACGTCTACACAGAGGTTTGGATAGTAGAATGCTGAGTAGAGGGGTCTGGGGAAGGAAAGACACCATCATGCAACACAGCACTAGTTCTTGCTCAGTATACTCTTCAGGCTTCTCTCCACTGCTTCATCTAACTCTTCCTCCAGCTCTTCCTTCTTGGACATGGCCAGTTTGGATTGATAATCTTTTACAATTTGGTCTATATAGGGTGCACTCTGAGTGCCGTGCAGCATCAGTGTCCACTCCTTCAGCACGCCCCGCTGGGGCTGGCTGCCAACAAAGCCAATCTCCAGAGCCCAGGTTCCTCGGGGTCTTCTCCCCACGTGTGAGTCGTCATGAAAGGCCATTTGTCAAAACCCACCTTGGAGTCATCATCCCTGGGGCGCCGGCTCAGCAGGATGGACTTTGTCCCCATGGGCGAGGTCATGTTGATGTTGAGGTCTCCGCGCCGCGTGGCGTTCACGGTCACGACTGCCTGCACGTGCTCCAGGTAGCGGACAAAGTTCTCCTTCCCCTCACACGCATCAGTGGTCAGTGTGAGGAACAGTTTGCCACTTGGTGGTATCTTCCTGTGGGTCAAAGGATAATGAAGCAAATTAAACAGTATGATATGGGCTATGCTAAAACTACCGGGGTTTAGTGCCTCTCAGAAAAACGCTGTGTTATTTTCCTTATTAATACACAAAGTAGTAAGGAAATAATAATTGCAAACTTAGCCAGAAAGTAAATGTTCTCCTTTTAGAAAATTATACCAAAACATTAATTTGAAAGTAATTATGAAATGGACACCAACACAAAGAAAGAAGTAATACAATTTTAGAAGCACATAATGCTCTTTAAGGACAAACATTAATGGTTGTCTTTATTTATCACTTCTATATTGGGTAATTGCATAATAATGTGCATACTCAGTAAAAGAACTGTGGGTAGCCAGTCATGTCAGTTTCCTTAAATGACAGCAGCAAATGGCTCTCTGGTGTTGGAGGAACCAATTGCATAGAATTTCAGTGCAGTCACATTAAAGCCTATGTCCTTGTTTTGCTTTGGAAACCAGCACAAGCGTAGGATGTTAGAGTTGGCTCGTTTGAAAAAGACTTTTCCATGAAGATTTCTGTCCTTGAACAGCTCCTGTGCATGAGCACATACACCAAGGAAAGAAGTTGCTCTAGTCTACTGAGTTGCCAAAGGGCTGTCTGGCCTGGGAGCCAAGGCTGTAAAGTGCCTTCTAAACCTGCTGGGGTCAGGATGGAACTTCAATTACCCACTTCCTCAGAAACTGGCTGGCAAAATACATGGAAAGTGTAAAAATGCTCTACATCTTCACCATCAGTGTTCTGCGAGCAGTGTGACATTTTCATCTGTCTAAAAGAAATAATTGAAAAACAAGAATTACAACAATCATTAGAAAAGGGACCAAGTCACAAAAGACTCCAGTCACCTTGTCATTTATCTTGTCTTCCAGTGACTTCTCCCTGACCTCAGTTGTGCAGTCAAATTGAGTCTTTTGAAGGGCATTGACGACACTGCATTAATGAACACCTTCTTTTCAAAAGAAATCAGTACCAGCTTTTTCCCTCTGCTAATGAAATACTGTGTCCTTTAGAGACCAATGAAAGCATTTTCCTCAAGCCCAGCTTACAAGAATTCTTTTCTTCTTGAGATGAGCTCCAGATATTACACTTGGTACACCACTGCGTGGCTCAGGCCAGTCTCTGTCCCCCTTTCATAGAGTATTACCTTCTTGGAAGTACTTACAAAGTCATTCAGATCCAGTTCCTCAAGACATTTAAACACTTACCTTAAACTGAAAAACCTGTGTTGTTCTGAGTAATATGGAACAGAAGTTGGTATAACATAAATATTGTATAGCTAAAATATTTGAGCATCTAATATAATACCCTTGAGATCCTTATTTTACATGCCAAAGCACAAGAAAAATGCACTACATGCAGACAGTGGTAAAGGATCATCATTTCAGTTGCCATGTGCTTGCAGTTTCTCTGCATGGGAAGCCTCAATCTCAATCTGAATTCCTGTTGTCTCACAGCCTTTTCACACAGTGGACAAAGCTTTGTCAAACACTGCTTCATTCCCAGAGATGTAGTGTTTTATCTGCTCCAGTTAATGAGGGATGTCACAGTGTGTCTTCCTGTCAAGACTAAAGCCCAAAGACAAAAGCAAGGTGTTCCCACTGCTAAAATCAAGAAAGGGTGATAATTTGTCTACAGAGACAATCATTGTAACATATCTACACAGAGGTTTGGATAGTAGAATGGTGAGTAGAGGGGTCTGGGGAAGGAAAGCCACCACAGCACAAGCAAAGGAATGAAATGTTCACAAAGCTGTGATTTCATGGAAAGTTGAACAGAGAGATGAAGTGATAAAGACTCTTTGCCCTCGAAAGAAGAAGTGAATCTCTGTTGGCTGAGATGAAAGTGATCTCAAAGATAGATGAAGAGCACCTTTGTTTTGAACAGTTAATCTTTAAAATAAACCTTCATACATTGATGTGGCCCAGAGGCACAACTGTGAACATGGGAGAAGTTTCATAAACGCAGATCTTCCGGGCGGCTGTTGTGCCTGAAGATTGGAAGCACGAGAGAACTGTTTGTGTTTTCTTGTGAGAATGAGAGGTGCCTCCCTCCCTAAGTAAACTGAAGAAAGACTGTTTTTAGAGGTGGAAAACTGACTGAGATTTCTGAGTGTTGTTTTCTGTACATTGTCGGTTGGGAGGAAGAGTGTTCTGAAGGTTTCATTCTGATTCTTGGGTTTTTTTCTCTTTTAGTGTTAGTTAATAAAGTCTTATTACTTTTAAGCTTAAGACTGCTTTCTCTTGATTAGGAAATTTCATATTGGTATTTCTGCCCAGTTTCGAACTGAAACCATGACAAAAGTACAATTCAAAAAATGCACATATTCCACTTCATAATGCTTATTATCTCCTGTCAGTGAATTTTCATTGGGGAACACAAATATTACAGCAATGCTGTTAATACAGAGATGTGTCAGGCAATTGATGGGGGGGCACCCTTACAGCCTACAGAAAGAAAGGGATGATCATCCTCTAGGATGATCCCCATTTCCATAAATGGAGCTGCCCTAAGATAAATGAGATTATTACACATTTAATTATTAATAAACTAGAGATATCTTAAAACTAGCTTTGTCATTCTCATTTGGTTTTTACCTGTCAGTATTCATAGGACAGATAAATTGAAACTCAAAGCTCAGCTGTAGAACCTTGAATCATGCAAATTCAATCTGCAAGGGGAAAAACTCTTTCCCTGGCTAAGCTATGTGCTAGGGTGGCATCCTGGTTTGTTTTCTTTTTCCAACAGAATAATGTTGCCTTCAAAAATGGTACTGACAAGTCAAATTTCAAATGCCATAGATATAATTTAGGTCATTATTAGGTTAGTATTTCAATTACTTAAATTAAACTAAAGCTGTTGTAGTCAATTAGTATTCTTTCATTCATTTGTTGACTCATCCACTTTAGCACATGAAGGTAAATCAGAAAATAATCTGACTACCACCCTGCAATTAGAGATCTGAAGAGCTTAAAGCAAGCACAATTAAATACTGTGGTGTTCAAACCGTACCACTGGTACCGCACACAATTGTTTCAGTCTTCTGGAGATAAAATTATCTGCTGAAGAACCTCACCATGAGATATGACCTGGCTGACAGATATTTCATATGGCAGCAGTTTATGTAATTTACAGTGTCAGTCTCCCAGATTTTCATTTGGGGATAGGCTCTTTATTTACAGAAACTTTAGCACAAACATAACCATGAGTGCCCAGGAGAAATGGATGTTGTTATTAACACTACTGGCACTAGCAGTGAGGATACAAATATGCTGTAGAATGTACTGCTCCAGCAAGCCAAGAACTGCAAGATCATGCAGTTTCATCAAGTATTGTTGTTAAAAATATGTTTTGCTAACTTATTACTGGTAATGTTAGGGTTTCTTAGGGAAAAAAACCCACAACTCCTTAAGTTTCTTTAACTGTCTTTGTCATCATAATTGTATGCTTGCAGTCTCCCAGCTGCCTGGAAGAAGCCAAACACATCCACTAGACTATCCACTTACTCAGGTTCCTGTATTGACCCTCCAACACAATGGAATCTCTCAGGAACAGTCTTCCAGTCTTTTGCCATCTTAACCATTGCTCCTGCATCTAGGACACCATAGCCAAACAAATGGTTGAACTCCAGCCCAACGCCGTTCCTGCGCCACCGATGAACCTCGTCGTGAAGCTGGTTCCTCTTGGAGGTGAGCACTGTCAGATGCTGCATGTCTCTCCATGTCAGATGCAAGCTGTGGAAGAGCAAAGTGAGAAACAAATATTACAGCATTTCCAAGAAGAAAAACTGTGTTCGAGTAAGGCTTTGGGTAAAATTTGCTTCTATGAATAACAATGAAATTGTAACTACACATGTACTGATAGCAAAGCTTCTATTGATCTAAGAAGGAACAAGAATAGGTTTGAATTATATAGTATTTTTCCAAATATGTTCTCCAAAATCGCAAAATCATTTCTGATTTAAAACAGTTTCTTTTAACTAGACATTATAGGTCGAACATGCAATTTTTAAACTAATAAAATGAGCAAGATATTATACCAGATCTGAGAGAAATACAAAAAATTCAAAGATGATAAAAAAATTTCACCTAGCTTTCCTCTTAGATCTTGCCCCCTTTTTCTTGCCTGCTCCTCCTGCTTTTCCCATGGACCTTCCAAGATCCACCCTGAGAGGCCCTAAACTGATGAAGCTGATGAGCTCTAACAATCCAGATTCAGTCCAGTAATGTCAGGATTCTGTGAATATGGAAATATGGGCCGTGGGTGGCTGCAGCTTTGCAGATTAAGGTATGGCAGAGGTTTTTCACCCATGTTATATTAGCATGGATGGATGCAGTCAAGCAATCTTTGCCAAGCTGAAATGGTTATTTTTCATTATCTTCTCTTGTCTTCCTAGATGTACAGTGATTATGATAACAGGAAGGGAACTTATTATTCCAAAAAGCTTTAGAACTGACATTCTAATTCTACATAACTAAAGCAATTCCAGTTGTTTTATGATGAACTCTTTCAGCATCACAATATGTCTGATTCAAACCATCAGCCTAAAAGGATCTGCTTTTCAACTTTCTGTGCCCCAAGTAATAAGCATGTGTGTGTGCTGAATGTACACCAGAATAGCCAATTACTGTCATTCCCCCAAGGTGACACAAGAGAGCTAAAAAGAAGATATCACTTGCATCATTCTTATTGAAATCTTTTAAGAGCTTGCTGCATAAACTTAAAGCTGTAATTTCTATTTCATAGATGGATCTGGTTTGAGAGAAATATCAGTGCCTATACTGTGTATGAGCTGACAGATATAACTCAGGCAAGAAGAGGCTTCATGGGAGATTGTCAGTGATTCCCAGGAAGGCTCATCCAGGATAGTTCTGTACAATACAGTTCAATACAGCCAGAAGGATATAGGAGACACTGACAGCTCCTTCTCTCTCCTGCTGCCTTCTCAGCAAAGCCTAGAAATTCTAGTGCAAGCCAGGGGTATTAAGTGTAATTGCTATTCATGATAATTTGACAGAGTAACTCCAGTCTTTATGGGTAGCTCGAATGAAGAAGAATAGTAATTATTACTGATATATTTAGTTTCCAGTCCAGTTTAAACCTTCAGTGGTCATAAAATTCATTAAAAATTCATATTTTTATGGCCATATTAATATTTTACATAGTGACTGTCTCACTGATAGAATTTGATAGAAGAAGGAATGATCACCCAAAGCTAAACATTTGGCATGTGTTTTATACGCATAAAACCTGAAAAATGAGACTTGGACCAGGTCATGTTCTAAGCACAACAGTCATTGCTCTGCTAATGCAAACTTGGCCTCCTCTCACAAATCTTCATTATTCTGCACTGTTGAAGGAAACTATGCACATAGTTCTCACTTCATGCTGTGGTTATGGCAACTAAAACTCTGTAACTAAGCAAATGTTGCCTCAGTTCATGAAAAAATGTAACATAAAAAGGTGGTATAAGTATTGTAAGGAAAACTTTTCCTAATCAATAGAGAATAAGATAATGATTCCAAGTTATAAAAAAGGTTCCAGTGTCAGGAGTACCATAGAGGTGGTAAATAGACAATGGATATTTATTCCTTCATGTAACAGAGCAATTACACAGCACAGAAGCAAGCTACTAGCAATGGGTTAAGAAAATAAAAATTCCACACCACCATTGCCGAAAAAAACCCTGAGAAACTGATTGTTATTGGATGACCTAGGTGTCTAATACAGACAATCTGAAAAAGAGTTAAACAGCTTCAAGGAAGATCCATCTGCCTGTGGCTGTTAAAGAGAAGAGACCCACTGCTGTCTCTACAAATCATGGATCAACAAAGCTCTTGCTGAAAGATCACTCTTAATCCCGCCCATTCTTTGTCCTCCTCCTAAGCATCTGCCATTGCAGACAGCACCCTGGCACAAGATGAACTCCTCTCTCATATTATAGGGTCATTCTTACGTTTTTGTAGGCATGGCATTTCACGGAGGACATGTGGAGAAATTAAATAATCTCTTCCTCCAAACAGTGCTAGAGAAGCCTAATCCCTGGATGCAGAGGATGGGGAGGACACACAGAGAGCCAGACAGCCAAAATAATCTGCCATGCAACTCTGGCAACACTGCTGCTCCATCTGCAAGTCACCATGCACATCACTACTGTAAGAGGCAGCTTTTGAGCTGGCTATTGCAGCCTCATGGCACAGCCAGCCAACTGAAATGAAGAACACCACTGAACAAACCAGAGGCCCTCTCCTCTCTAGAGCTCATGAGGAATTCCTAACAGCATACTTAGCCTCCAGGGCCAGGGCGAACACTCCGGCTGCTTCGGGGGCAGCTGCAGACGTGCCCGAATGACGCAGGGTGCAGTTGCCGTACAGATCTGTCGTAGCCTGCAATGACATTAGATGGAATTAATGAAACCAGCTAGCCCATTTTTATGGCAACTACAGATGCAGGAAAACACAGAAAGTGGTGTTTGTGCCCTTGCTCTTTAATTGTGTTTGTGCCCACTATCTGTTTTCTATTTTGGAAGAGTGTATCAATTTAAAACCACAAAGAGACACATTTAGAGCATAAATGAAAGAGCAAGCCATCAGGTAGTAAACCAGTGCTCATTATCACATAGAGCTAATCTATTTCTTATAAACACAGTTTAACTAAAGACCTTAAATTCCCTCAATTGTTAACACTATTGAGCTTTTTAACATTTGTTCAACTCTGAGACCAGCAGCAGCAACAGACTGCTGTCTTCTGTGCAGATTAGTCAGTAGCAAAGACCAGAAGAAAACCTTAGAAATGCATTTTATGGCAATAATTACAAATATGCCAGAGATCATTTTGGCTGGTATCATCACAGAGCTGATATGAAGACAGAAACCAGTGTTCTGTCTGCTACTGCGTGTGGGCATTAGGATTGCACAACGTGTCTTGGGGTTTGAGACAGGGCCATGGAAAATCTACAACAGCTTTTGGCAAAAACTAGCCTTGAGTCAGTACACCTGCATTTTCTCTGTAAACCAAACTAAGTCCTGGCTAGTCTGAAGTTGCCAAGGAGCTGAAGAGCAGTGATCACTGTGGTGGAAGAGAATCCCAAATACAATTGAACAGAATCAGCCTGTTTTCCACCTTTAGGTAGGGCCCTGCAGCAACAGCAGACTCCAGTGATCTGAATCCCTGTATGTACTCTGTGGGTGACTAAATGCCATTCTGCTCTGTGCTGCTTGTACAGCAGAAGTCTGCCAGTACAAGTAAATATGATCTCAGATGTTAACTTAGATTTTTATAGAGACTATTCGTCACACTGTCCTCCAGGAAGAGGGTAACTGAACTTTATAATCTGGTTTCTGATAAAGGAAAGCAACAACTTTCCTTTGAAGCTCTAAAAGATGGAAGATCATTGCTGTTCTCAGTAAAAATCCCACATCTTCTCAGCTGATAGTTTTGGCACCATCACATACTGCAAATGAGAAAATATTCACCTCAACAGAGAACCATCTGCTGCTCCCAAGTACACAGAGTTGCAATAGGTCATGCAGATAGACATACATCATGCACAAAGACAGCAACAACGGCACAATAGTATCAGGGCTCACCACGCCAGCCTCTGGATTTCTCTTCCTCCCATTACTAAAGGTGGAGGCTAAGGTTGAGGAGCAGCTTTCATCATACAGAGCTGTCCGTCCATCGTTGATGGCAGAATTGATGGAGATTGTCCACATGCTGGATGCATAACCATCACAGTTACAGTCATCATAGCTGCCTCCATCTCCAGAGGCCCACACATAGATGCTGCCTTTTCCACCCCGGCCCTGTGAGAGTGGAAAATTGACCCTCTGGAGTTAAACAGCAAGGAGGAGATGGCAGCAACTTTAAACTTCTGAAGTGCTCAAGCCTGAACAGGCCCAAGCCAAAGCTGACTTAGAGGAATAATCAGAAAATCATGTAATAGACACTGTCTATGTTAGCCATTTAACAAAAGAACCTTGCATACAGACTACCAAACCTCTTTAACCTGAAACGGGTTGCTTTAGGAACTTTCACACAGCTGTGTGTAATTATCTGCAAGATATGTTAATAAATGTATAATTTTAAGAAACCTTCCCAACTGACACCACCAGATGTTTATTTATTTGCAAGAGACCCCTGCCCGCACTGTGGCCTGGGCTCCGGCCAAGCCCTGGTCCCGGCTGGTCGGGAAGTGTGTTACAAAACTGGAACCCCCTATTTGCAGTGACTTTGGGGACCTCACTTATGAATGAACACACTTCCAGGACCTCCCAATTCCCCGGAAAGTTCTCCAAATTGCCGCTGCAGCAGAACCAATGACTGCAGGTTCTTGGTGACAGTACAGTATTTGGGCAATCAACGATGAATCTTTCTCAATCACGACTCTCTCTCATATAGTACTGATTAGGTGCATTATCTTGCTTACTTTGTTGCTGAAGCCAAGCACATAGTAAGCTCATTGTTTTATTAAATGTATCATTTTGCCTCTCTGTTGCCTTAGTATAAGTAGTAAAATAAGACCATTCTTTATTGGTGTCTGTGTCCTTCCAATTGCCCCCATCAAGTGGCAAAACAACTGCACATCTAATAGTAAAGCTGATATCTATAAAGGATATCTATAAAGGAGAAAAATGGTACAAACAAAATTTATATGAAGCTTCAGCTGAAATACACAGACCTATGCAGGTTATTAAACTCAGGTAACTGGCAGCCAAAGCCAGTTCTGCAACCTTTTCCCAAAAAGCACTTCCATTTAACTCCTGGTTTGCTTCACACCCTGAAGGCTCCTGAGGCAGATGCTAAAATATTTTTTTGATTCATTAGCATTTATGTCATGGTCTAAGTGCCATGAGGAAAAGTGTTCTTTTAAAAGGGATATAGGTCATCTCACAGGCTGGGTTTGTAAGATCCAGTTAGGTTCAGACAATGGCTAAAAAGCTCTACCAGCACCTTTTTCTCTCAATAAATTTCTTTTTCCAAAGGTATGATTGGCTCAGAGCTGGTTTTTTTTAAACAAATCAGCTTCTAATTCTAAGGAGAAAATAAAGTTATGAGGCCATACAAATAACCTGCAGGAAAAATGGACAGCAATTATGCTGAGATGGACAGGAGTGACTGAAGCTGAAGGGTCACTATAAAGGCTTGCCATTAATTAAACAAAAGAAATCCATACCCTCTCACCAACTTCTAGATAGGCAGGTAGTGGGAAGGGATCAACTCAGCTCCTTCTAATTCCACAATCAGAAAGATGTAGAAGCTGCCTGAAAGAGAACCAGACCTGGGAACTTCAACTCTCAGGGAAAAATCAGTGCTGTGGAACTCAAAGCTCAGGTCTCCAAATGATTCCAGCACAGTCGCCATTTCTCTCTGTGTTTAGTTCAAGTAATCTAGCATTTACTTTCAAGAGCAACAGAAGTCTGCAAGGCTGGAATTTGACACACTGTTTACATGCACTAAGCAAAAAGACTAAAAAATTTCTTCTGGTCTTCTCATTGCCCAGCATGAAATGGAAGTTAATGAATATACAAACTTAGTAACCTGCAGTAGCATTTTAATAGAGGACCTTTTCAGTCAGGATTTTAAATCAAATCTGAGTTCCCAGCAGTAGTTTCTATTTTTCATTGCGCCCCACTGAACAGAGCAACCTCATTATTTCAAGCACGTTAGTGAGTTGCATTATAATCCACTGAATTGCACAGCAGGATTGCTGACACTGGGATATGCAATATCTCAGGACACAGATTTTCATAATAAAGATAATGACTACGAAAAAGCTCACTGAAATCCATCTAAGAACTTCCACAAAGACCTGGTGTCAGTCGAGTTTTAAGGGAGGATAATACTGTTGCAAAAATAAATACTTTTAAGAACAAAATTGTGCTAGCAATTTATTTAAAAGTAAAATAAAAACCAGTAGAACAAGACCAGTTATGACTTCTTTTTCCATATCCCACCGTGTGCTCTGACTGCCATTAGTTTTCAGGGCCCAAACCTCATCTTTGGACTGCCTTCAGAGGCTACATCCCCATCTTGCCAACCACCATGCCCACTTACACCACCACAACACTTTGCAACCCTTTACCTGCTTTGGACAGCCTCTATCCCAAAATAGCAGGTGGCTGTCCAACACAGAATGCAGGTGGCTGCAGGTGGCAGGAATAGGATGCTTGTAATGTATGGAGTCATTCTTAAACATTCTCCCTTCTTGTCATTTGAAAGGGAGAGGAAACACTTCGATTTTGCATGAGAAATTCACTGAAGTGCTGACTGGAAGTTAACCTCTGCAGTGTCCAGCACAGAGAAAAAGACTGCCCTGCTCAGCAGGACTGTTCTGTGATGCCAACTATTTCACCCCACGGATGGGATTTGTGGCAGAAAATGCATGTAACACATTGGTGGTGTGAAGCAAGAGGAATTCACAGAGGAACTGGAACTCTGGGATGAGTTTTATGCATGCAATTACTGTAACTTGAGAATGGCCTCAGGATATTGCTTTCACAGGAGTCACATCCATAAGCGTGTCTTGGTGTTAAAATCTATAATTATCTCTTAATACCCTAATTTCAACTGCCTTCCCTTCCTAGCCAGGACTGGAAAGACAAGCAACCATGGCTTGAATAAACTGACAGCAGCCCAACTGCATTATTTTCAATGATGCTCAGGACTTGCTGCTTACACGTCCCACAGCCAGACCCCACAGTGGCACTGCTTGCACAGGCAAACTGCTTGGTGGCTGTCCTCAGGCATCATGTCATTTACCAGGAAGAAATATACAGCTTCAGGAGAAGTGAATTTTCAATTCTCTGGATGGTAGTAGTAATAAAACTGATCTAATCCTCATCTAGTGAGTGACATCCCTGCTCATGGCATGGCAGGGGGTTAGAACTAGATGGCCTTTATGGCCCCTTCCTACTCAAACTACTCTATGAAAAAAAATTCTAGTTAGCCCAGTTAACTAAATTTTAGTTAACCCAGTTGGGATTAACTAAACATCATATTTAAAGCAAACTGAAAGCTTCTATTTACATCTCAACCTTAAGTGAACCGAAAAAATGTTACTAGTGTGAGTCAGCTGCTGTACATTTGGACCAAAAATGGGGCTGAGAAGGCAGTAGTGACATGCACTAAAACCACCAGAGGGAGCCTGAAGGAAGAGTCAGGAAGAAGACAATACCAGCAAGATTGTAAGATATATTTTAAAGAGTATCTTTCCTCCAGAATTCTGTAGAAACCTGCTCATTTCCTCCAAAAGTGTTGCACAGAGTGGAATTCGCCCTTATGAGCCACCTGAAGTTACATCTCACTCAGAGCTGAAAGTGGATCTTGGTACATTTAGTGCCTGCCTGAGAGGCCCGGTTCTCAACTCAGGTTAAACCAGAATTAAATTTTGGGCAAGACTATATGTTTAGTAATTCACAGACAGTGCCTGTGAAGGTCTTTGAGAAAACAGCAGGTTTTCTATTTCCAGTGTCCTCAGTGGGAAGCTGCACTACGAGGAAAAAATCCCTGAGAAATATTCTTGCCCCTTTTCTCATCTTCCACAAGTGCACAATCCCAGAGAGATATCTTTAGTGAACTACTTTGCAAAAGTGAGCTGGCAGAAGACTTCAGCCTTTCACAGTTTATGTGACTTCAGACATACCTTAAACTATGTTTTTCCCCCTTGTTGTTTTCTTCATTCATCATGCCTGCTGGGTTAGTACCTGAGCCAGTGTTTCCTGAAGCTTTGATTGCTGGATCACACCTTCCAGAGAAAAATGGGTATATTTGACAAATAAATCTCCTCCAGCTTCCCTGATCTTCCTCATCAAGGCTGGCAAGCTCACATGTGTAAAAGTCCAGCCTCTAACTCAGCATGGCCTCTGCAATGGCTCTTCCAGTTCTCCCACTGCCACCCAGCCACTGGCTGATGATGGATGGAAGGAACAGAAGTTTTCAGAGCATGTGCTTCATATGGACTTGGCCTAATACTTCAGTTGTAGATCAGGAATAGCAGCTAGGAATAACAGCTTCCAACCAATACGAATTAAAAACAAAGAATGGGCTTCTGCCCTGAATAGCAAGTACCAGGGAAGGACAGAATCAGTGATGCCTTTTCCTGGTTTAAAGAATTGAGAGCCAGACATGGTTAAGGGATGAGGGGGTTTACCACAATATTTTAATAAGGATTCTTATTGCTGCACCACTTCTCCAAGGTGCACCAAAGTGTCTGGCTCTCAACTTCTAAGACCAGGAAAAGGCATAATCAGGACAGCAGGAGGCAGGTAGGAGTGGGATAAGAAGTAAAAAAGCAGCACCTGACTGTGAGGAGGTATTTTTTTTTTAGGTGCAATGAAAAGGTAATTCAGGATAAGGATAGCCAAATGGAGATTTTCATTCCTATGGAAGCAAATGCAGATGGGGCACATTTGGAAAAAATGTGAAAAAAATTATAGAACTGAAATTGTTTTCTGTAACAAGTGCAAAGCACACAATTGTTTTATAAGCATCTTTCTTTCTGCTTGACATGATAGCTATTTTGTAATTTTTCCTCCTAGGAAAGCAGAACTGTTTCAGCACTTTCTATATAATTTAATAGCAATTTCTGTGCCTGCTATGGCAAGAGATAAACTGGTTTTTCAGGAAAAGCAAAACAACTCCTACAGTTTTTCCTCATCTTTTTCAGGGGTCCTACTGACTTATGAACAGGACACAGTTAGTTTCTGGCCTCTACTAATTTTGACCACATTTTCCTCTGAAAAGAGGATTCCTTTCTCTTCATGACTGAATTATCTGAAAATCCTTACATGTTTTGTAATTAAAACCTGCATCCTTCAGTAACGATTGCTAATTTTTGCAGAAAGTATAGTTTGCAGCCTATGCAGGTTAAATGAAATCACCACTGAATTCCCTGGCTGAGACACATCAAGGCAAGGTCAGACTGGAAGAGCTATGGGACCATTTTTCTGCTGTCATGAGCTGGTGGGGAGCACCTGACTGGGCTCCCAAGACCTCCCTCCAGGAGATGACACAGAGACCTAGCTCTGCCTTGGTCTCCCCAGCCTCCCTGGTCACCGCAATCTGGCTAGGTAGTATAAGACAGCTGAAGGCAGCAAGTCCTGGCATCCCTGAACTGCTGCCCATTTTTTCTACTGCCAGGGTTTTCTGGAGCCTGCCTGCATGTTCCTGCATTCCTGGTATCACTCTCTCCCCTGGCTCCTCCAGCTGCCAGGATGATTTGCCTAAAGCAATCTGGTATCCTGTGACTTCTTGGATCCCTTTGCTCCTTTCCTATACTGGTGGCTTGGACACTGTTAAAAACCTAAAGCAACATCTAGGCAGAAACACATTTCTGACAGCCAGCCAAGCAATCTTGTTTTAACTTCAGAGACACCTCAGAGAAAGTTTAAAGCAGGAAACATATTTGGATTGCCAGACTTTGTCACCACACAGGTTCTGGGGGAGAGTTGCCTTGTTTGAGCTGAATGCCTTTGCACTTCTCCATCCAGTTCCTTCTGAAAGCCTGGAGATGCTGAACTGTAACCCTGGAAAAGCCCAGCACAGCCACAAGCCATGCAGTTCAGCTCAGAAGAAACAGCAATGGGGTTGTCCCAAATGCACCACTGATGAAGAGCCTGTCCTTTCCCTGCTGGCCTGTCTAACCTCTGGTATTGAGCAGTGGAAGAGGAAAGGCTGTTTTGGCAGGAGCAAGAACTCAGTTCAACACTTGGCTACTGTGCAGAGGATAATTGCCACTTGAAACCAGAGCCATGCTCCTCCTGTTTGTGTCCCTTTCACATTTTGCTGTCTTTAATAATTGTCTGTCCAGTTTGTCCTAGCAGTTTTCTGAAACTATTTGAGTCAAGTAATAACCACTGAACTCCAAGACTGCTGCGTATGAGACTCTCAAAAAATCTAAGCCATATAATTTGTAAATCCTAATAAAAGGCTTTCTGTAACTTATTTTAGAATTGGTCACATAAGAGTACTGAATTCACATCTACCAACCCACAATTAATTGCGTAATTGTTAATACCTCCCTTGGCTAAAAATAATGCTTGAGCTATTTTCTACATCTAAATTGCTGTTGAAATTGGATGACTTCTCTTAGCCAAGAGAAATGAATGTAAAATTATACTTTTGGTGAAGAGAGGCAGCTTTAGGTTTCAGTGAGGGTTCAGTCTAGCAGGGCAATGAGGAGGGAAATTTGAAAGTGCTGAGGCAAAACCTTTTAATTTGCCATTTCTTTTTTGCTGGATTCTGGGTGGTGTACCACAAGTGATAGTACAACAATTCTACAGGCCTAATTCTAGTATTGACAATATTTTCAAAAAAATCAATCTCATCCTCTTCTCATTATCTCTGAGCTAGATTATCACTGAGAAAGACTCTAAATACCCAATTTACTCTTTCCCAGTGACAATGCTGGTTTCCCTTCCCAGCATTCCCAAGTGGTGTGATGAACTCTGGCCTCATAGCTTCACCTGTGCCCCTGGAAGCACCGTGCAAAGGTTCCCAGCTTGCAGTGTCAGCCTTGCTGGGAAGCTAAACCATGTATCTGCTGAGCTGTGGCACAGAGATCAGGCAAAAAAGACTCCTTGGGGCAGAGTGAGACAACAAAATTGGAGTTTTCAGACTACATTATTGTCTTGCCTCCTTAGAAAACATCCCTGTCAGATGACCAGGGTTCAGAATTCCAAGCAGATACAACATATGTAGGGTTTTAATAAGGTTTGATTTTATCTTAGATGAATAAGACAAGGCATTGAATTATAATGCATATTTCAGACAAAATGGCAATATGGTAGAAAAGGGCTCCCAAGTTATAAAGAAGCTTGCTGGGCTTCCTCAAAAATGGAGTAATTAAATGGTTGCCATATCATAAATTTCCCTGTTCTCACTTAGCTGTTGAACAACAGAATAATATTAGAGGCATCTAATGTATATACTTCATTAACATGCTATTTTCAAAGAATAATACCACAATTTCTGTGCACTTGGAGAGAGGAAAATGAGAAATAATTTCTTTTTTTTCTTTCTTAAACATTGTCCTTTCTTCCTTCATTGTTGAGTCCAATTACAAAGCCATGATGTGACTACACATTCTTAATATGGCTCCCCTGGTAATTTGTACTTGGGCATTGTTTTCTTAAGTAGAACTACTTTAGGGAAGCAATAATGTTTTCACCAGCACAAGCGGCTCATCTTATATATTCTGGCTGAGATGGTGAAGTCTCAAGGAATTAATTCAGCCCATGAGCACCCCTCACAACCTCCTAATATAAAACCTACATCATAAAAGTGCAAGAGGTAACAGACCAGTTTATTTAATTATTTCTTTTTGTTGCCTTAAATTCCAATAACTGAAGCAGGAAAGAACTTGGACTCATGAAATGGCAAATAAGAAACATTTACTGGACACTACACTAAAGACAGGATCTACCATAAAATATAAGAACTAGTTCTTGACCTAAGTTCCCTTTTCCTGTTTAAGATGATGGCTGATACAATTCTGGATGCAAGATGCTAGAGAACAAAATGCCTCTATTTAAGAAAGATGAGGTATCATCTCTACCTCCCTCTCCAAGCCTTCTAGCCCCCAAAGTGGGTAAGCACAGCTCAGACAAGGGATATGTAAATCACACAGCATTGCTTTGTCCAGTCATACTATACATACAATGAATGCAAGGCCCCCTCATTAGGCAAGTACTGCATACATAAAAGTTTCAGCCTAATCTTTAAAAACTAGAAGTTTTTAAAAGTCCTTTCCAATTACATCCCATGTATGTCTTTTTTTAACAGCTGAAAGTTGCATTAGGTAAGAGTGTTCACCTGTGTTAGGCCAGTGCTGGTAATTGCCAAATGCTTGTGGAGCTTTGTGTGTCTGAGTCTTACCAATCCCTATTCCCAAGTTCTTGCTAATTTAACTGTGAACTCATTTATCACTGCAGTGCATCAGTGACCCAGTCACGATGCTGACTACTGTCCCTGAACTAAAACCATGAGATAACACAGTGAAGCCAGATCACATTAGAAAAAGGAGTGGAACTGTGTCTTAGTAACAAAAAGCAGCTTGAGTACCTTCCCCTGATTACATGGGTTATGCTGACACCCAGTTCAGGCACACACCATCCCTTTTGTGCTCAGCCTCAGATACACTGTTAGTAAAAGAGCCCATAAAGGAGCTGCCAGTGTGATGGCAGATTGTGTTCTTAATTATGCTATTTAGAGCTGCCTCTATTTGTGCTATTTACCTTCCAAGCAAAAAGCACACCAAAATGAAGGTATGAGTAAGACAAAGACGAGAATGAGTTTAACACATGCCAAGAATGGATAATGGAAGAGGAAAGGTAAGGAAATAGAATTAGAGAATAGTTTGGGTTGGAAGGAACCTTCGAAAGGTCCAACTCTACTCTGCAATGAGCAGGGACATCTTCAGCTAGAAGAATATATACCAGGAATAGAAAACATGTTTGCCTTAGCCCACCTGGTTATAGCTGAGTGGCTTCAAAACATAAAAATAGACATATAAACATTAAGTTTCACAGTTTCTGCAGTTTTTCTCATATTGTCATTATCAGGTGACACGTTACCTCCACATCTCAGTAGCTCTGGAAGGTGGAATTCTAAAAGACATGGCAGTGCAATGGAGATTGTGGGAAGGATGAAACACTTGGCAGTGAGTTCCTCTTTGAGCTGGGCTCCCCAGTGTGGTGGCAGCAAGGCAAACATTACCTGTGTTTGTCAACTCAATTAAATGCATATTCTGTGTAAGAATTCTGTATCACTCCTACTTACTGATTTTTATCTTATTGCTTTAGAAGCAAGGATATTAATCTTGCTCCATGCAAGAGCTCTTCTATTGCCTTCTAGGACATTTGGAAGTACTGCTTTTAGTTTAAGAACACATTTTTATTCTCAGCATGTTGCTTCCTTCCCACCAATATTTCAGCTTTATCATTAATTCATGAACCGTAACTCTGAGAATCAGCTCTAGGCTGATAAAAAGAATTCCTACATTTCTTTGTCTCTCAGTTTACAAAAGATACTTTTTAATAAGACAGGAGGGTTACACTGAAAAATAATCATAAACTAGATTTACATTTTTACAGTCAATAGAGAATGTGATGCATATATTATAGACCTAAACTAGGTAAAAGGGTATTATACCAAAGTCTTGTTAGTCTTCCTTTACATGCAGCCAACTCTGTAGTAGGTTTTCCAGAATGCCATGCAGAATACCCAGCATCCACTGACAGCTTGAAATATCTCTAGAAAATCTGTCTCTCAAAAAAAAAAACAGATCAGAACAAACTATACCTGAAAAAATCATTCTCTTAGGAAATGTACTGAGCAAAAGAAGGGTAGATAAAGCTATGATCACAACACAAAGGGAGTTATTTGGGGTGAACTATCTCATCTGCTGTGCACATATTGCCAGGAGATAACTGGGATACTGCCACTACAAGATGAAGTGCAATTGCCCCTGGAGAACGATATTTTTTTTAAGGCAAAATCCAGTATTGTTCCTCCTAATTCTGCAATGGAAAACAGAACTGCAGGCTCTCCTGTTAATTTTATTCTCTTGATAAAAGAGACATGTTCCTGATGACAGCAACCCTTGCCAGAGCACAGCTTACTGTCACTGTTCTCTCTCTCTCCTAAGCCTTCAACACGAGTGATCTCAGGGCCCCCTCTGATCTTAATACTGCAAATTATTTCTTGAAGAGAATCAAAAACCCTCCTGAAGGCAAGTTATTAAAAAGGGAATATGCCCAACACTCTGAGTATGGGACTTCAACCAAGCAATAAAACAGAAAAGAAAAATCCCTACTCTGACATTTAACATTTAAAGAGAAAGTTAATTCAGTGTAACTCCACGAATTAAAGCGTAGGGCAATATGACAGTTAATTGAAAGGTATTTCATATACTAAATTGCAAAAAATCCCCATGATTATTATTTAAAATCTGCTTCTCTTGAAAGGTAAAATAACTCTAGTTCAGTTTTCATTCTTCCACCTTTTTTGCTACTTTTAGACAAGTTCTCCACTGGAGGAGGACAACACAAAAATTACATGGAAACTTTTCAGAGTTTACATCTGCTACAACTGACATTAGCAGAAGAGAGACCAGGCAACTACACATCAAGGTGCTGCTAAAACTGTCACACACCTAAGAAAGATTCTCCTCAAGACCAGAGTGTTTAAGGGGATCTTTATAAAAACACTAGATAAATGAAAATTACAAGAAGAGACACAGCCTGTGTAAGGTGACCTCAGAGGGACTCTGAATTCATCTGAGGTTTGTACAGTTTATACTACAAAACTGACCAGACTCAGAAGGAATTGGTGACAAGTCTTCCAGTGTTATTGCAGTACATTGGCAATTTTATGGGTGGAAGCATGAGGATGACTATAATCCCTCTGTTACAGGCAAAACATCTGAGGCTCAGCATTTGAGAAAGCCTTAGATGCTTCACTACCTGTCACAGTAGTAGATTTAATTATCATGTCACAGAATATGGTAAACTGAATGTGCTGCTTACAGTGAGCTGGTGATGAAGAGTGGGAGAATTTGGCACAAGAAAAAGGAAGAAATAATTTGGATGGAAAAGCGAGTAATTGTGGAGCTCCCACACAAAACCATCCCAGATGTTCCGGGTAATTTCAGATCTTGTCAGTACAGAAACCCATCTATAATCAGCCAAGGGGACAAGGCTCATTCCTTACAGCACCAGGGGGCAACCATGGCTGTCTTGGCTGCATGACACTGAAGAAGTGGAGACAAAGCCATGCAAGGTTGGTTTGTTGGGGCTAATTTATTTTATTTTTGAGTTGTGTACACACATTTGCCCCAACTGTCTTATAGTGTACAGGTTAAACAGATTACAGGATGATATTGAGTGTCTTTTACAAAGACCACAGACTGCTCCTAGAAGGAGCTGGAAATGTGGGAATAAATAAGGAGGCTCCTAGATGATATTAGTCCATCTGAACCATGGCAGTTCAATCACAGCTATAAGGATGACCATACACAAGTGACTCTAGAGACACTCCAAATCCAAAACAATAGTTAAATTGGTAACACACCAAAAACAGGTACTGCAGTGTCAGTAGTTCAGCTGGCATGTTTCAACCTGGGGAATATTTACAGGTTCAGGTTCTTCCATTTTGCAATGGCCTATAAAAAGCATCGCTAAGCTGACTGGAGATAAACAGTATGCTGAGACTACACAATAAAATCAATACCAAAATATTGTAGAGTAAACATCAAATAACCTTGAAATATGGCAAAAGTTGGATCATTTGTGCTACTGCATTGTGTTCCCAAGTCACTGGTTTCACCACAAGCATGTACACAGCAATGTGCCCCAGAACCCAGACTGTTAAAGCTGTTACCTTATTCACACCATCTGCCATGGCTTGCAGTGTTAACTCTCTAGGTCCATCCACAGTCTTCCCATTATCAGTTGGTCCCCAGCTGGCACTATAGATATCGATGACCTGAGGCATGTGACTGATGGAGGAAGCCTCAATAATGTCTGTCATGAACGGCTGGTCGAGCATTCGAATACCTGCAGTTTTAATCAACATAAGCATGAAATATGCATTACCCAGCACAAAATGTAATCTCAGCACCTGCAGAAGGCCCCCAGTTACAGGTATTCTAAGTAACTGACAGTTTCACCCATTCAGTAATTCTGCACTTGTCACTCTCATTTCACCAGGGTGTGCTTTCCCAGCAGGATGCCAGTATTAAACACCCAGCTACCAAGGCAGCATGGCCCAGAAAGACAAAGAACTTTATTGTTAGATTTCTAATTACAACGTATTTTCCATCTACTCTTTGAGAATACTTTAAAAATACCAGAATTCAGCAATCCCAGAAATTCAGTGTTTAAATAAAATCAATGGCATTTTTACATTTACTTTTGTGTTTGCATGTTGTTAGTTTTTCAAGTAATTTTTCTATTTATTTTGGTGCATCTCCAGAATTTAATCAGAGGAGGGAAACATGCTACATAGCAATTTCCTGGAAAAATATCATTCTGTCAACATGCAGACACAATAGCAAAATATGGCCAGCTTGTGGAGGAAAAAAGCAAACTAAAACTCACTTCCTTTAACCCATCCCACAGTAGAAGTTAAGAGTTTAAATGATGCAATCATAGGACATGTCAACTTCATAAAACCTCAAAGTGTTGACTCTAAGGCAGCCAGGGTGCAACAGACAGCAGTGCAAGCCCTCACATCCATCGTGCCCCACAGGCAGGACACTTTCACTGACAGCCCCTGTCACTTGGCCTCTGGCTAAAACCTGAGCAACCAGGGATTTATTCCAAGCCTCATTTATATCCCTGAGTTGAAGCTTTTCCCAACCATTTAGGACACAGATGGGGCAGAAATCAGTAGCACAGTGCCAGTGTGAATGGCAATAAGGATCCTGATTTAGAAGCCAGTGGCTTTACTATATTTAACAGAAAACCAGTGTGTCAAACATAAGGCTTGAAAAAAGGTGGTATAAATTTCAAAAAGGAATCAGACCAGCTGGATGTTCTTGGTGGGCTAACTCGAGCTAGATATTATGAAGTCAAATTCAATAAGTGAGAAATTGCTTCCCATACTTGTAAAATGCAGATCTGCACAGAAACCACTGTCCTGGTTTAAAAGACAGGTGTCTGCCAAGGAAGGTGGAAACCCTTCCTGGAATGGAAAGATGACCCCTCCCTCTAAATTATTGTAACTTGGAAATTATGTGGCTTCCAAGCAAAAATTATGGGGAAAGGAATAACAGTTCCTTACTAGAACATATATGTACCACTAGACAGACAAACAACAACCAAACAATACCAGAAGTTCCCCACCCGTAAAGCAATTTCCCCTTTTTGTGTAGCTATGAGCACAGACCAAAACCTCCCCCTCCCTGAACCATTTAAATGGCATATCAAGGTACTTGGCTAGTGCTTTTGTCTCTTGATCACTGTCCCTTCACTATCTCCTGACAAGAAATGGGAGGAAATTCCCTAAGAGACCCAACCCAGAACAACCACAAAATTAATAACTGACCCTGAGGAAAGTGAGAGAACAGGAGGAGCCAAACCATCTTTAAGGGAAAAAAGAGGTACAAGAAAAAAAAAACACCAATGATGCATCAGGTCCTTGGCAACCAACTTCCCGTTGAGAGGAATGATGGATTTGTCTTTCCAGACAAGCTGTGGGTCTGCTGGTAGATAAAACTAGCACTGAGAGATAAAAGAACCAATGGGAAGGATCCCACTGATTGATGAACAGAAAAAAGATATTTGCCTTTACAAACAAACTGTAGGTTTGCTGAGAAATGAGACTGGATATTGAAAGATTAAAGAAACAATGGGGAGAAACAATAAATTCCATAAGAATTAAAAATTAAAAGGGAGGGTTATACATTAAGAGAGAAATCTCAGGTATCAGGTGTTCCTGGCAGTCTGTACCTCTCAAGTACCTCAGCCATGGGGAAAGAGAGAGGGAAATGTAGCCAGAAAATTGGGATAAAAAGGAGGCTGCACCCTCCAAACATTGGAGAGACCCCAGGGGAATGCCTCATGGCTTCTCCCTCTATTGGAATAAAATAATTATTTTCCAGAGGATTATAATCCCCTGTTTCCTTTTTGGACATAAACCTCTGGTGTTTGTGGATTAATTTTCCTGACACCATTCATTCTGCAAACATGGACTCCGAACCATGACAGCAGCAGACCCTCAACTTTCATGGACTTCCAGTGCCATGGGCCACACAGTGGTGCTGCCAGTGCATTGTTCTCAGGCAAGGAAGGCTGGCTGGCACTTCCAAAAACTTGAGGGGATTTTACTACAAAGTGGACAAACACAGAAGTTTATTTGTAGGCTGTTGGTCATCAGAAAAAGTCTTCACATCACTTGATTTTTAAGCAACCAAGTTTGAAGTTTTAGAGTTATATGAATAATATGGACATGGTCCAGACAAAATCCCATGTCTCAATTCAGATTTCTTGGAGAGTAACTCTTGAAAGAATGTAAATTTTGTGGAATGTCCCATCCCTGAAGGAGATGTTACCCTTACTGAAGAAAGGAGACAATCATTAGACCTGCCCAGCCAGTTACTAACTCTCAGTGATATTTCTTGGGTAACAGCTTAGCAAGCATTGCTTGGAGCCCTTCTCTGGTGGAGATTCCACTTTCAGTCATGTAGGTGGCAGGTGAAATGTAGCCTCCCTCAGACTCTCCTGACACTACAGGAGACTGGCCAAACTGAGCAGAGCTGTCCCTGAACACACCCTGTAGACCATCTCCAAGAAGCAAAGGGAACATCCATGCTGATGTTCTGGTGTGGATCAGGGAAAGTAAAGTGAAATTCATAAGCATATATCACTGCCTGCTGTGCCTCAGTTCTCACCATGGAACAGTCTTAAGAGTGGGAAAACTGGATTTCTTCAGATTCAACTAAACTGACAGAGCCTTGACAGGTGTCAAGAGCCTAACTCACTCCAAGCACTGTATTTGGTATATATGTGCAGAG
Source organism: Sitta carolinensis (assembly GCA_032173965.1). Classification (NCBI taxonomy): domain Eukaryota; kingdom Metazoa; phylum Chordata; class Aves; order Passeriformes; family Sittidae; genus Sitta; species Sitta carolinensis. The sequence goes on from JAVUNC010000019.1 coordinate 14,473,892, forward strand.
AAGATCTTGTTAGAGCTAAAAATACCCAGCACACCCAAGGTGTGGATTTAGGGTGCTAGGTACCACCTGATTCATTTTCTGCATCTGCTCCTATCACTCTCCATCACTGTTAAAACAAAGGAAATCTACAACCACAGAGATTTAGAGCACTCACTACCCTGTGAGACCCTAAAGAGTAAGAGCAGCACGAGATTTGCCTTTTCAAATGGTTTTTAAGTGCAACAGGAATCCATACTTTACCTCCTGCAAAATCAGATTTGCCACAAATGATTCCACAGCTATGCAGGGAAGAAGCACTGAAAATCAGTATAAGAACAGGAACTGGTATATGAAGGAGCAGAGCTGCTCTTTTGCACTGCTATTAAAGAGCCTACACAAGGCCCTTGACTGAAAAGGCAAAGCCATGGAGAAATTCCTCTCTCCAGCTACTGTGGAAAGTAATAAATACATGGTCGGGTACCTGCATGCAGCCCTGTCCTGGGCAACACCCTCTGCATCTGCAGGAGGAGTTCTGCCTGAAGCACAGTGCACGATTTACACCTTGGATTGCTCCCATACCTGCCACTTTGGAGTTGTAGGCAACTCCCACGCCGCAGATGTTGTTGTTGGCAGCAGCAGACACCTCTCCCGCACACCTTGTCCCGTGGCTGTGAAAAGGAAGGCAGAGAGACCAGATGAACCCCAGCTAATGCACGTGCTGAGCTGAGCTGGACCACTCAGCTTGTTCTGCCTCAGCCAGCTCCCAGTGCTGCAGAGGAAAACCATTCCATGGCAAACTGTTGAGTCTGAACACTGGGGTGAGTTCATTCCCTCCTGAAGGAGGTGATATCCAGTTTCCCCTCTGCAGGATGAGCGATGCTTGATCTGAGGTTAACTGCATCCTTACACTGCAAAGTTATTGAGGCCTTTCTGTTTTAACTTGTGAGCCAGGTTCTGCCTCATTACTAACTCTTAGGAGAAACAGCCCCTGACAGAACAGTGAAAATATAAGATCAATATTAATTCCTTTATTTTTGTGTCTTGACAGTGTGACACCCATTACTTTGAACCTTATGGAGCAAAGTCTGGTTGTCTTTTCCCCGTTTGGACATGTACAGAGAATATCCCTGCCCACAAAAGAAATGCTACAGGAAGAGATAGGTGCAATACCAAGCTGGAGTAGCAGAAGGGAGCCACAATACTCACTGCACTTCTCAGCAGCTGAGCTGTGCACAGCCAGCCAGGCCCAGAGCTGTGGGACCCAAGGCATGGGCATCCCTCTCATCCAGTGCCTCATTCCAAAAAGTGGTGACAAGGTGCTCCAGCTCACAGAGCTACTGCTTTCTGCTCAAGTGGAAAAAGTCCCTGCTCTGACACAGAGGTCCAGGTTCGGGCTGATACATGGTATTTCAATAATACCTGGTGTCTGTGAAGTGCTTCACAGCTCTTAACAGAGACTCTTTAACTGGCAGTGGCTCCCACAGGAAGGGAGATTGCACTTTCCTTTCTCCTAATTCATCATAGAAATTAAACTCAAGAGACGAGAAATACAGACAATATAACTTAGTTTTTAAAAAATAGCATAGCAGCAGGAAGCTACTGAAACCTGTGCTGCTGTCAGGGTTTCTTTTAGTCTAAGATGTTGACTCAACATATGAATCCATCCTACTGCTTGCATCAATCCACTCTGCACACTGAAACTGGTGTTGATCCTACAGCAGGCTATGGATTCATGCAATTCAAAATGCTGTATCATAAAGGTTATACTTGGTATCAGATGGACCACGCTGGGAGGCAGCAAAACTGTTTTAATCACCGTTTTAACTCTCTTTCCCTTTAAGGGTGTCTGGCAAAGATAAGCGTAACATTAATAAAAAGGTAAGAAGCAACACATACTTTTCCCTGCTCTACTTGGGAGAATGTATTTTTAGAGGCAGTTCCACAAAGAAAGATGACTGAAGATATCATCTGCTTCCTTTTACAAAGGGGGCAGAGAAGACAGCAATACAGATTTCTTATTCAGCTGCTACAGAAATTGCTATCAACAATCAAACAACGAGATTTGCCCTCATGTTCTTGGTCAAGGAAGTGTGACAGGAACACAACATTCACTGGTAGGTGCTATCAATGCTAGGCACTCATTATCCAGTCACCTATGGGCCAACTACAAGCCACAGAGAAGAACAAATGGCTTTGTTCAAAATTGGCTTGACTAATGCTGGGGTGCAAAACATCAGTGATGCTGTCAGATTACAGTAAGAAAAACTGTATTAGAACCTTCCTGACAAAAAAGTTTTACCAGAAGGTCCTCTCCCTGTCCTGACCTCGCCAGAGCAGTGGCCCACATAATGCAAACTGTTAACAGGCCTATTCCAGCAGCTCAGAGATTCGGTCTTGTGCTGCTGACTAGAGAGGAAAAAAAAATCACTTATGAGTTGGTGGAAATGCATTTGGTTGAATTATTAATGGCAAATAGCAGAGTTTTCCAACTCAGCCCTATTTGCTGTTCATGTATCATTGATAAACTCTTTGTGGTTTCTATGAAGTGACTCATGTCACAGGAACAAATCACAGCCTTTCTCTACAGTGTTCACCTCTTCCTATTTCAATATTTAAAGCAAGGGGATAGAACACAAAAATATTTTCATCTGTGAACAAGCTACTTCAAAGGCAAACCATATATTAACAAGCAGAGGAAGTCTTACATAAACTTTATGTAAGTGAAAACACTTTACATGAACATGTATGAAAAAGTAACATGGGAGAAGTGGATTTAGTTGAAAAACAGTTTTGCATACCATATTTTAAAAAATACCTATAAAGCTATGAAAATTTCACTCTGCTTTGTCTTTGAAAACAATTATGTTTTAAAATCCACTGCCAATGGTACTGTGCATGTGTCCCTATTAACATATTTTTGAAAGTGTCAGAGGTGGCGCAGATTTTTACCAAGGCTCCTTTTCATCTGCTTTGAAATGCTTCTGCAGACAGCAAAGGACAGGACCCATCCATCCTATCTTCAGCTGTTTGCAGGGGAGGGCTGTGCAGAGCTGCAGTCTCAACAGCTGGGACCATTTGCCTTTCTTGACCACTTTAGCTGCTTGCATTGGGGGGCAATTAAACATGCAGAGCTCAGATGGACACTTTTGTGGGGCAAATGCAATCCCCTTTCTGCTCACATGACATCGTCAGCTTCTAAGCATTTGAGTGTTCACAGGAGGGAAGGCATTCTACTTCGGTTTGGATCCATAGTTAGTAAAAGATTCTTATGTCTGAAGAATAGAGGTTTCCAAGACAGCAAATAAATTTTTCCCTGCTAACTCATTAGCCGAGTGAGAGAATATACAGAATACAAAGGCCATGGGAGTGGAGATAATTACTGGTTACTTAGATCAGGGCAGAAATTTGTAATCTCATTGCTCTGAGGTGGACGGTCCAAGTTGTGCCTTTAGCATGCTCACAACATGAAATCAGAGGGCAGTGTGAGGCCAAGCAATCACTGATTCCTGTGCTACCTCTCCACTGCTGAATGAGGTACATACCAAGGTACAGAATGTGGTTCAGAAGGAGGGGGTGTTCAAAATCAGTCAGTTCCCAAAGTGGTTCTTAAAAACCACTGAGTTCTGTGGGGCTGCCTCTCATTTTGGGAACAGGGCTTGGTTCAAGTTCCTTCACTGCTCCCACTGCCTCAGGCTCAAACACAGCTCTGTTGGACATTTCACCAAGTGTACACCCTCCTGCTGGGTTCCTGAGCTGTGGATCTGAACACAGGCAAACAGTGAGTACAATAAACACAAGAATAAACCCCTTGGCTGCCAAGCCATCTATGGGCCTCTGCCCGTAGCAGCAGCTGAACTGCTGAAAGCAATTTCCTGCCTGAGGCACCACCCTTCCCTTCCAAAACCCACCCTGCACAGTTTCATAGGCCAGTGGCTGTTAGATGGAAAGGCCAAAGTGATTCCAGCAGTGTTACACCAAAAACACCAAATGGAAGGAGAATCTGTGCTTACAAGTAGAGCAGCTGTGATTAATGAAATACTCCATGCAAAAACCTCTCCTCTTTATTCCTAAAGTCTAATGAACACATTACACATGCAGCTGGCAGCTCAAAAAAAGCCCCTTGGTGATCAGTCCTCTGCTTCTTGTTCCACAAATCACTTGAATTGCTGACATAGAAACATATTCTTTATGGAAAAAGGCATATTATGCTATCCTATTTCAAGTCTGAGCCTTCTGCATGCATAAAATTCGATGGGAGATACATCACTGGCTGTGCAAAATGGAGCCCTTATTTCAGGCTTCTCTCAATGGATTTTCCATGTAATCATGCCCTATCCAGATGCACCTGTATAGTGACACGTAAGGACAGAGACTGTCAGAGGCAGACAGTTGTTACCTACCAGTAACACTAATTCAGGAGTCAGAAGCCAAGGCAAAAGCTTATATAGGAGTCTGTCAGCTCAATGAGCAGAATAGCAAAGAAACAGAGAAAAACAGTCATGGCTACTCCTGGATGGCTGGATAGGATGTGCTGGTTTGCATTTTAAGCTGTGGAAAACTAAGAATCTTGCATCTTAAAGCCTTCTTATATTGTGAAGGCAGGAAAGGGAATGACACTCAATGTGTTGCTCCTGTGATTCACCTTGCAAGACAGAAAATTTCCTGTCTTGCAAAAGAAATTTCAAGGTTCATTGTATCATAGAGTGGTTTGGGTTGGAAGGGACCTTAAAGATCATCTAGCTCCAATCTCCCTGCCATGGGCAGGATACCACCCATGAGATCAGGCTGCTCAGGACCCCATCCAGCCTGGCCCTGAACACTCCCAGGGATGAAGCATCTCATTATGACTAAGGTTCATGGACAAACTATATCATACTTCCTAAGTATCGATTTTAATTTTTTCTGAAAAGAAAAAACAGTAAAGGAAATCTGCAAAGCAATTTCTCCATTGTTTTCCTCCTCCTGTTGCTGAACTGAACTCCCCATTCCCCCAAGAAACAGAAAAACGTGTTACAGTTCTCTGGCAACCTGAATCATGTTGCTCTCAATTATTACAGATTGGGTCACAGACAATAGTGCTGCTCTCCCTCAATTCTTCACTGAAGTGCTTGAAGTTAGCTGGGGCACCTGGGACCAGAGACAATAACCCCTACCACCATCTGGAATGCCTGAGATCTATACAAAGAGGCTTTGGGATGTCACTCTCCCTCCAAGGAGAGTTTTCTTTGCAGAACAGGCAAGGATGGCAAACTGGGCCCCAGTATAAAAGACTTGATAGCAGCAGAATCAGTGTTAATGGGACTTGGCAGAACATATTTAATTTCACGAAGTTCCACACTAAAATCAACAAAAGCTACCATTACATACTAAAGCTAAATTTAATTCCTCTCAGAGCTAAGTGGTATCTGTCTCCTAAAAAGATCCTTTGCATAAATAAAGCAAGAAAGTCAGCAGACCTTCACAAATTAGAACCTCAGTCTTCCTCTGAATTTCTATTCACTAACTGGAGTCAGACTATTTTAAAAGTGTCAGATGTCCTTTCCCAAAATGAAGCAGAAATCTCATTGGGATTTTGCTTTGGCTAAAAAATTGCAGGACTACAAAGAATGACATCACAGCTCCTAACTCAGTTCAATCCATTGTGGGAGGCTGTCTGAGGTGGAAGCGAGCTGCTTCTTTGTTGTGTCACTCTGACAGGACTGCAATTGGTCTCTTTAGAAATAAAAACAAAACCCCATCCAAAACTGGAGATCATCCACTCATCCTAAGTTAGAGATGAAAACCACATCAAACAGGCCTGAAATATTTTTGATAAGCACTCAGTCTGAGCCCTGAAATCTTTCAAAAGTTTTCAAATCCTCAGCACTACTGGCAACTTCTGTCTAAGGGACATTTTGAAATTTCATTGAAAATATCCCAAAATAATTTCTGCAAATCCAAGCTAGAGCCTGCCATGGGACAGATACAGAACCCAGGACGCATTTTGTAAAAAACTGTCAAAACATGTTTCCATTCTATGCTAAAGAAAAAAAAAAGCCAATGAGTTTAGGGAAACTAGAAGTCACATTTTCTAAAATCTTAAGCCTTTTCTTTTGGGCCATCCTTAATTATACTGTATCTTGAGAACCAGGTCTTCTACTGAAAACTGGTTAAGTTCAGAGCTAAGCTCAGAATACACTGAAGAAGGAATGGGTCTTGGGCAATCACTGTGTATTCAGGAGAAATAACACAAGAAGCACAGCTGTACTGTTGATTCCAAATTTATAAACACAACAGAAGAGGTTCCACTCTATGTGGACTTTAACTTCTCCAGCAGCTAGAAAAATGCTATCCATGTACACTGTCTTTAAATCAAGGTGATTCAAAACTTAACACAAGATCTAATTGTATTTAAACTGGTCATTCTACACCATGCTGCTGTTCTGACTTCTTTGGCTACAACAGGATGAAAAGACTTTTTCCCCCAAAGTCTTCCCTCTCTCCAGCTTACTCCCTTTAAATTTAGCTAGCAGATGGGAAGCCAATTTAAACAGGTTTGGATTACTGGACTGTCCCAAGACAGCTGACAAAAAGGTATGTAGCCATCACTTATCCAAACAATCTAAAAATATACTTTTCTGGAGCAGCAACTTCAGTTATAAACTATAAACCTAAAAAAAATGACGTCATAAGTAACCACTAATTTTCAAGCAGTAATGAGACTGCAGTGTCTGTTCTGTGACAACTGAATTTAGCAGAAAACAGACATTTCACAAAGATGCAGAATTTCTTATACAAGACAAAGTGAAAGGCAGGCTGTCCAAAATCCATTTACCTGTTAAACCAGTCATCTGTATAGCGGGGATAGGGGTAGGGATCATTGCTGCTGAAGTCATAGCTGGCTTTGGCATTCTGCAAAACACAAGGAACACAGAAAATCAGCTGAAGAACAGACATGCAGGGCAAAGTGAAACACAAATTGAATGAGAAGCTGAGAATCAATAGCAACTTTGCCCTCTTCATTCTGCAAGATGTATCTGGACAGAAACCAGTCCCTATTGTGCTTGCCATTTCCCATTTTCCACACCAGCAAGCCTAGGGAACAAAGCTTTGTGACATGCAAAGCCTCCTGTAGACTAGTGTGGTTAATTGAGAGGTGGTGTGAGAGCTCAGGTCACTACTGAGGGACTGTTCATCAACACTTACAAGAGTATGTGGGTATTAAACTACCTGGGGGGGCAAAGCAAAGGTTAAATCCTATTTTCCAAACAGTAGTGGAAGGAAAAAGACACGTGGGTCTTCCACAAAAGAAGTATTTTTGAAAACCTCATTTGTGGTATTACAACAGTCAGATTTCTGAAAACATTTCAATGCCTAGGAATGAAATGTATTTCTCAAAATTCTACTGTGAAAACTGCATTAATGGCCAGCACATATGCCCAAAAAATCTCTTTGTGTATTTTCTCATTCCTTTAGTTGTCTGAACAGCTTCACAAATGTGGCTTTCAGGCACTTTTCAAAATGTCATCCCATGTCTCTGCTTTCCATATAAATCTAATTCATTCCTGATTTGTCCTATCAGCAGTTAAGGACACTCAGCAACTTTTTGATCTGAAGCAAATAGAAAGTTTCAGGAAGTCAAGTGCCATCTTCTTTTTTCTCTCCTAATGAAAAAAATAAAGTGACTGAAAATTAGGCTTTTAAAAATATTTAGCAGTTTCCTCTCAAGTGTATGTTCATTGAGTTTATGTTTTAATAATCATCATACTCAAGGAACAGAATTATGTTAATTCTTAATTAATGTGTACTTGTATTCCTTTTAAGATTTGGCTGAGCATGCTATTGAAGATAATTTGAGACTTGTGCATGAACAGTTTTGCTCCTAAAAACATTCCCTTTCATCTGATTCTCAGTTCCTGGGATTCAGGATATAGACAGTCCATTGGTAGCACCCAAGCCCTTGGGTTTTGGATTCAAACCCTTAAACTCCCAAAAACTTGTTCCAGAATGAAATGAGGCCAACATTGTCCTCGGTACTTGGAGGGCAAAACTAAGTATCTTTCAAGTGTTGTACAGGGGGTTTTCTTTGGGTGGTCACTTCAAAGCCTGCTTGCTTATATTCAGCACAGACAGTAAATATTTTGCAGCATTTGAAGGGAGCAGAGATTCTCAGAATGGCTCTCAAATGGCTTGATGCTGTCCTCCAGCTCAGAGACAAATCCCTTTCTGATTTCCCACAGATCTCTCCACATCTCCACACTAAGGCCCTGATTTTTCAGCCTCAAGATGCCTTCCAATCATGCCAGCTATAGCCACAAATTCTCAGTGCTTCCAAGTCTTTGTGCCCAGGTGTCTGATAAATTTGCTTCTTTCAATGACCTCAGCTGCTTACACAGCACTTTGAATGGCATAGGTTTGTGTGAGCTAAGAGTAAACAGAGTATCACTTTTCAGCTAGGGGAAAAAGGGGAATTTGACAGTTGACTATAATTCATGAGTAGTACAGAGAAGGTCGACAAGGAATTATTTTTTGCTACTTCTCAATTCAAGAAATTGAAATTACTAGGGGGGAGACTTAAAAGCAGCAGAAAACAAGAACTTTTCCACAGAAATGTAATGAGTTAAATCCACTGTCATGTAGATACCACACAGATATATTGCCAACTTCATATTCACTAAGAGCTTCTGCTTCCCCTCTAAAAATATTGTACAAATGAGAATTTAAACTCAGTCATGTGTCAACTGTGTTTTATTTTCCCATCTGGAAGAAATGCAGTCCCACTTACTTACCCTGAGCTCAAAGGGGGTCTGGTGAGGCTGAACTTTTCAGGAACATCATCAAATATGCAAACACCTTGTGCTTGCTATCAACCACTCTTGACTCCAGAATTCCCCTGTGCAAAACCCAAGGCTGAAGAACCCTTCCAGCAGGCTGGAATCCCTTAGATTATAGTAGTGACAGACAAAGGGATTCCAGCCTGAATAATTCAGACACTCTACAGCAAACTGCAGCCCAGCTGTAAGCCCCAGGTAACTCAGATTATGGAAAGATGTCTTTAGGCAGGCTATAAACCAACTTGTGCAGCCACATCCTGTAGCTCTCATTTGCTTCATTTTGGATCACAGCACTCAAAGGAAAAAGATAACTAATGGAGTGGAAACCATCCACAAAGAGCAAAATTAAAAAGAAGTCTCAGAAAGAAAACAACTGCTAACTGAGTAATTTATCTTCATTAGGGTCTTTAAGAAAAGACAGTGAGTTTCAGCATTGTGAAGGACTGTTTCACCCACTCTATGGAAGCAGTGAAATGGGTAATGAAACAGCAGAGACAAGTACAAATGGACTGCTTAAAGTTCCTAATTCAAAGATCAAATCCACAAATACCTAAGCCTCAGCATTTGTTAATTTTTTTTAAGCTTAAGTAAATCAATTTCAAAATTGCACCACAAAGGAAACTGCTTCAGCAGATAGCTTAAATATTTCATTTTGTGTTTTGTGAAGTGAATATTAAAATCAGTGGTTTGCCATTGTCCTCCACTGTCTGGAGTCGCCAGCAGGCAGCAAGAGGGAATTTATTGCTAACGTGGAGAATTAATCAGCATAGGAACTTGTGAGGTTGCAATCAAAACCAGTGCAGATGGGGACCCACAACAGCACACTGAAACGGGAACACTGCTTTTCCTCTCAGTGCCAATTTTCTTGCCAAACTAGTGTACTGGAAGTTCCTTCACTTATACTTGAAGTGTCTAACACTTGATTTTCAATATCTGAGGTAGTTGCCTGGTTTTTAACCTCAGGCAGAACTTGAGCCACCAGCCTTGGAAACTGGTCTGGCCTTAGACCAGTGATTGGCACTGGGTGTTACAATGAGGTGAATCTAATCCCTCACCTTCAATCCAAACCAGCTCCTGGCTGCAGAGATATTTGATGATTATCAGTCACTACCTAGACACAATTACCTATAAATAACCTCTATTATATAATAAAATGCTACTAAAGAGAGAAATGGTACTGCTTTTTAAGGAATATCTCTATTTTTGCTTTCTAGCCTGTAATCCAAATAAAATACTAACAGAAGAGTATCAGATCCCAGGATAAGATGCTTCCAATCCTTTATGAAGTAATGGCTTGTATATCATGACACCAATAGATTACTTTTGCCTCTGTATAAAATTCTGCTTTCCTTAAAAATAACCTTAGACTAGAATTCCCAAAGAATTGTCTTGTACCTTTTAAAACACATGCAGTAAAATCATCTGTGGAAAAAATTCATTATGCAAAATATGACACTAACAATAAATCAGCTGTCCCATGTATTGTTCAGCACCATAATAAAATTATGTACCTTGAATAATGCAGTAAGCCCATAAATTTTTGTATGACTTCACAAGCTTCTGCAGCGTAATTCACACATACTTCTCTTCTTCTCTGTAAGTTAAGAAATATGCCTATGCTCACATGCTAGTCCAGGAGACAATTAAAGACACATCCCACTGGTCACAGCTGATTCTATTTATGACATTAAAGTCCTGGACTAGATCTGAGGCAGAAAGATACCTTTTGTTTGATTTCTTTACTGATCCACAGAGCAACTCAAATTAAAACATATAATATCTCAGGAAAACTGTAAAATAACTCTGAACATCACGTGGCAGCAAAATGAAATTCAGTTCTGTACACACAGGTTTAAATAAATGGAATATGCTCACCAGAAGGCAGTAAAGGAGGCAACATGTTTAACCTAGGAGAGGTACTGCAAGGCTTAAAGGTCTTTAACACAAAACAGAGGCACTGCTGCTAATTCAGCCATTGTACAGTAAGCCCTCTCCTCTCTGCCACAGGAAGCATGCTTTTATTTCAGTTTGGTTTGTGGGGGGGTTAAAATGGAAATTAAATAACCCTATAACTTTTTAAATGCCTCTGCCTCTACATGAACCAATGTACATGTCCTATATTTCTATCCAGCAAATTCAGAGCTGGTTTGAAGATCATGTAAACACTAAGAATATATCCACAAAATAATGGGGTTTGTTCAAAAATATTAACCTTAAAGAGCAAATTCACAACTGGTGAAATCTGCCATGCCTCTCCAGAAACAGCAGCCTTTTACCCAATTCTTATAGGTACATCACAAAAGTAAAAATACTGAGCCAGACTACATCAGACAGATCTTGAACAATAAATAAGACAGCAGCACACTTCTCTGCTGTTCTTTTCAAAACAGCCACAGAATAATAAATCAGAACATCATCTGAAATTGATGGAGCTGTGTCCTGGATCCAGAATAGAACCTGAGGTGCCTGTAAGCCCTCTTGGTATCCCAGTTCCAGGTACTCAGTAGAGGCTCTACCTGGCCACAGAATGAGCAAGCAAAGAGCTCACCACAATAGTGATTTCATTTTGGAGTCATTACTGGCTTATGCAGAGGGCTTGGCCACAGCTCTCCCTTCAAAACCAGTTGAAAGTCCAGTAGTTAAGAGTGGGTTTGTGACTTTCCCTGCCAAAATTGCCACAGGGCCCAAAAATCTCTCGCTAAACCCCATCAAATTTTGATGAAACTTTGTGAGGGAATAGTGTCCTCCATATGCACCATCTAATTCAGACTTCCCTGGTGATACTTTGGTAACAAAAAATAACTACAGCATGAATTTTAATTAAGTTGCATCTAAACCTTGGTGGATATTCAGAAATTTCCTCACTGGTTAGGGTATTAAACAGTATCAGCAGCTAAATAACTATTCTTTGAGCAACAGAAAACAGGCTTTTGAATGGAAAAATCTTTAAAAATTTGTTTGGGCCATTTTCAGTGCAATACGTATTACTTTAATTTTGGGGAAAGAAAAGCTCTTTTTTTCAATTTGTTGAGTTTGGTTTTAAAATTACGTGGTGTTCACTGCCTACAGGGGACCATGCATCTGACCCTCTTCTCCCAAGTGCACCATGCACCAGAGTGGGATTTTGTGCTGCTGTTTTAATTCAGCTCATTCTGGATGCCAAATATTTAAAATTAGGTTGAACTGATCCAAAATAAAAATGTCACTTTCATTTTCCCATGGATACTTCAATTTTATAAAAAGGCTTACTTAGAGAAACCCTAGAGAAAGGCACAAGCCAATTCCAAAAGCACCAGCCAGAACTGATGCAGAAATGTCATCTGCTCTTTCATTGTTGTGCATTTCTCATTTCAACGATCTTAATTTACTTTTCACAGATGATGCCTTAATTGAAAATTAATACTAGTACTTTATGATTAAAGCAATTAGCCACCTTGCACTTTCTCAGTGTGCAACTGATTAAGTGCATTGATTATAGAGAAAAACAAATGCTGCAGACAATGAGTGGTTGTTAGCTTGCAAAGTAAGGATCTTTGGCACCATCGCACATTGCTTGCACACCAGGCATACATTTAACTTGAAAATTATCCTTTTCAGGTGGTTTTAATATAGACTACAGCTGGAAACCTTTTGCAACATACATTGATCTGAAAATAATCTCGGGCAAATGCAACGACAACATGTGAGTACCTTTTGATTCCAAAGCTGTTTGAGGCTATTTTACAGCCAGTATAAACCAGTGCATCCCCCTGGAGAGGCCAGCATCAGTACAGTGGATGGTACTAAGCACCAAGCCCCAGGTCTTGCCAAGCATGGGCTTTAAAATGGGCTTTAGCAAAGCCATTCCCATAACAACTTCCAGTGGAAGAAATCCAGTTTTCAGCTGTAAACATAGCTCTGCGACACAAATCATCTCTCCTTAAGGCAATCACAGCTCCCTCACAAATCACACCTTCCTCTGCAGAAAAAAACTCTTTCTGTGTTCTCTGGCCATATGAAATAATCCGGAGGAAAAAGAGCCTTTAAATTCTTTTTGCTGTTCCATCTTTTTGATTGAGTTGAAAGCTAGAGATTACAATTACAGAAAATTTCTACCTTTAGTTAAATAGGAAGACCCTGACATCTCCTTCACCCAGGCTTTTCTCCCCCACTGGCAGTGCTCATGGTAAGCAGCAATAAGGTACAGAGCAGAGGAACTGTACAGTCATCTTATTTAGACTTTAATACACGAGCACCAAGGACATGTACCTTTAATAACAGCCACTGTACAGAGCAGGAAAGGACTGTTTGTAGGAGCCCATTGGATTTTCCAAGATCTGAAGCATTTTCTGTATGTGACTAATTCAGGATGCCCCTCCAGGTACACTGAAAACCTTATATGCCTGACTGATATGATCAGAAGGTATCATCCCTTTTTTAGCCTTTAATTATGTTCTGAGAAAAAAAAAAAATCCAGATTGCACAGAACATAAAAATGAGCCCAGAAGCTGATCTTGCACAGAATAATAGAAAAAACAGCCACTTCTGAAAGAATTTCATTCTTTTCCCAGTAACTTCTAATTTTTGCCAGTGAAACTTTATGCATGTCCTGAGTGATCATACTCTAAATGCCAAAATCAGCCCCTGAGCTGCCAGAAGCCACCTGAGCAGCATAAACAGCACAACAGAAGGCCACCAGTTTTGACTGCTAAGGCATCAGTCAGTGTCACATTTAAACACTTCATCCATCCTTCCATCCTGGCAAAAGAGGCTTCATTCTGTCTCAGCAATTTCTTGAAGCAGATTGTGGCAGAAATTTCATCAACAGCCTTCATCCATCAGTGTCCAAATTGAATTTTCAGTGCTAGCAGAGGGATGTATTGTGAATTTATCACAAGGTTTAGTTGATAATTTTGGTTTTATGTTAGTGTTTATTTTAGAAAACCTATGAGCAAGAACCCAACTCCAAAGTAACACCAAAAAACCCAAAAGAAACCAACCAAGCCCAAATCTAATTAGTGATGTGCTGAAACAAGTTCATTCTGTTCTTTATTTTTTGATAAGTACTTTTTTTTTTTTTTTTTTTTTTTTTTTTACATTACAATTAAAAACAGATGATGGTCAGCACATAAAGTTTGCCCATAAAATACCTTTAAAGTATCAGAAGCAAAGGTTTATTGAATTGAAGTATCTAATGCACGTGTTCAATAACCCTTTGAAATGCAGTAGGAAATACAATCTAACTGTCTCAGGGTCTTTTGAAAATCATGCCATGGGAATCAGATCTCATAAAGCTGCCTGAAATCGTTCCCTGACACTCAGCCATGAACCTGACTCCTATGGTTTGTGTTTATGATCCCTGAGGGTTCCCTGGGTTCATATGAAGTGCAGAGACACTGGGAGCTTTGCAATGTCTTCGGAGTGTTTCCAACAAATTCTGCCCTTGGAAGGGTAACCATTTTCTCTCCACCAGTCATATGTGGACTCTTCTGGACTCAGGAAAAAAAATCAGTTGGGATTTCAGGGTGGGGGGTGGGGGGTCACCAAGGCCAAAGCAATGTGGATCCATAAGTGTCAGAGGAGTTTTGTCAGCTCTACAAATCCCACAATTAGGCCCCAGGGATTTTTAGTGGAGATACTGATGGTTTGTACTGCTAAATCACTGACATCAGGCTGATGGCTGCCAGAACAGTTTGCTGGTCCTTTCTGTAGTGTGCAGAGAGGCCAAATCACACTCAGAAATTCATGATAATGAAGGAAAAACAGACTTTCTAAAAGTAAATCCTTTCTGCTGTCGCTACATTTTGCTGCACATATTGCAGAGTGAAATTTATTGCCTGTATTATTCCTTATTCCTTTTGTGGCTGTAAAGATTATTCAATGATGTTTTTGTTCCTCTAGCAAACAATGGCAAATCCAGCTCAGAACAGAAAAGGAACATTTCCCTGCTTCACTGCTTATGTGATAAGATAATTATTCCAAAAATATGCTTCCACTCTCAGCAAGGCAGGAGGAACCGTTATGGTATTGGCTGGAGACAAGTTATCAAGTCATGAGAGAGAGACAGCTTGATGTCTGGAGATGCTGACAAAGTGGAAAGAGAAGATAGGTAAGACCATCTGCTGCTCACATCTGATTGAGAAACGGTAGATGACAGAAAACTTTGACTAACTCTGAGGTAAATCCAAATCCTCGTTCTTTCCATAGGGCCTTTCCTGTGTGCAGTTTGAGTGACAGCTGCCAAGGACACTGGCAGATAAGGCTGCAGCCTAAGGACTCGTAGCACAAGGAAAAGATAAGAGGTTTGGGAAAGGCCAGCAATGAAGCACAGCTCAGGTTGATGCTTGTTTGCCCATGTTACATCTGTGTAATTCTACAGAGTTCAAAATCTTTTAAATTGGTATCTGTTACGAAGAACTGCTGCTTGACTCTCATTCTACATTTGTCAACACTTTGTGAAAATGTTACTTACTCACATAGTCACCTCCAGTTTTCCTGCAGTGTTTGTCTTGTTCATTCTCTCTCCCTAGGTTTTTTGAAACCAGTTTTTAGCTTTAGGCAGAGTTCAGACACTGAAACCAGCAATTTTTTACTCCTGGCCTAAGTCTCTTGGTAGGAGATCCTGATTTTTCCAACCACTGCTAATCAAGGACAAACCCACTTATAGGAGATGATCAGCATGCCCACTGCTCTAAGTGGGATAATGCAGCTACACTGACCTTCACCAGCAGACAGCAGCCAAGAATAAAATACCACAATAAAAAACTGATATCAGACAGAGCTCAGCTTATGTTTCTGTTTGTGGCACAACAAATCTCCATTTGCTTAGTTTTTTCTTTAAAATAGTTTCTTACGTCCATCCCAAACAGATGGGTTTTTTCCCTTTTTATTAGACATATCACAGATGCAGCCCCTGTAACTTGACTCTTCTTTCTCACTCAGATGCTGTATCTTGGAGAAATCAGTCCTGAAAATTGCTGGGTTTATATGTACGTTATGATTTGAAAGCAAGCCATGGTGTACATTAGGCCCCAGCTTTTTAATTATCAGTTCATAATGAAGGGCTCTGCTTGTGGTGAAAAAAATAATTTCCTGAAGGTTTCCAAGGTTCCCTGTAGGGTTTCCAAGGCTTGGAAGAAAATATAGATCATTTGACAATGAGACTCTGCATTCACAGTGTAGAATGGAAAATTCCAGCTCTGCCATAACCCTGTGATGCCAGAAAAGCAAGTAGCTATACTGCAGCAAGCCAGGAGGCAATGCTTGCTGGGAGAGCAGTCCACCCACACTGTGAGCAGGCACAGCTCTCCATGTATATAAAGAGCATTAAAACCAGAAATGGCTGGTTCAAGCAGTAAATCTTAAAAAACTACAAAGAAAAATATGGAAGGAAATGCACCCCATATGATAGGTCAAAGTTCAGCAGTCTTAAAAGAAAACAAAGTTTTCTTCTTTAGAAAGATCTTTCTCTTCCCTGACTATGCATTTCATCTAAGTGCTAACCTCCATTAAACTATTCAAGCAAGAAAACCAGAAAGTCAAAATCATAAAAGCCAAATTAAACTGAGGGACCAAGGCCAAAGTTTTACACTTGAAAATGCTCAACTGCCAAACCTACCATCTTTGACAGACTTTCTAATTGCTCCCAATTTCCCGAGCAAGATGTATAGACACTGCCAGGGTATGCAGGCTTTAATACAATTGAGAAGCTTTCTTTTTCCTAAAAATAAACAGCAGAACTTCAGAGAAAGCTGTCCTGAAGTGCAAATACAGTGAAACACCAAGAATGTGGTACAGGAGTTGTACAAAGATGACTACAATTGCTACGCTAAGTTAACAACTCACTCCTTAAGAGACTCATTTCATTGCATTTTTACATCTAAACTAATCCTTCAGTGAAATTTAAGTCCTCATCTATAGTTCATGCCCAAATGACTATCTACTGGGAAAAAGGTCCCCAATGGCCTCTGAGAGGCAACAGATGCTGCCAGAGCAGGGGCTCAAGGAGGCCCGTGCAGCCTCACAGGGACAGGCAAAGCACAGGTGAACCAAGCCCTGCACTCACTCTGCTGTGGCTGGGCAAAGGAGGTGATGGCAGGTTTTGGCATCAGGAGAAGGAATCAACCTTGTCCTTCCCCAGCCCCCTCTCAGACACAGCTCTGTGACAGCCTAGGACCATAGACCTCATGTGATAAGTCCTATTTTTGAATTTCACTATTAAAGCCTGGAGGCCTTATCTCCTTCAGGATCTTCTGGATGGGATTTCTGCTGCTCCTTTAATGACTGTCCTACCAACCAGCCGTTTGCTTCTGCATTTTGTATTAGCCAGCTAATCTCTTTTCCTTCCACAGCCTGATCACAGCTACACTACAGAACCTCTCCTCACTTGGATAAAGTCACTCCTGCACAAATCTTTTCAGATCCTCATTTCAAGGTCAGTCTCCTCACAAGTCTTCCATGACTGCCATTGAAAGTTTGATGACCCCGTGTCTAGATAGCCTTTCTTTCCAACTGTCATCCCAATATCTCTTAACTCTCAGATTTCTCTCCAGCTCCATTATTTTGGGATTTCTACCATGATGTCTGTGCATTGTCCTTCTCTGTGTCATTTTCTATTAATTTCCACAATAATCACTATTGCCACAACATATTTCTGTTAAACCTGACAAATATTTATCCATCAAACAGAAAATATTTTGGAATTAAACCAGAAAACACTGTATTACAGCAGAATCTAGTTTTGGTTTCTGGGCATGATCCTAGATTCACTGTTAGCAACAAATTCATATCAGCTATATTGTGCAGACTTTTTGCTTGTCTATTTGAAACATGATTTTTTAGAAACAAAATATTCCCACATACTTTGTCCACACTTGCTGCTGAAAAGTGAATGCAGAGCACGTGCTTTGCCCACATCACTTGCTAGAACATACACAGAGCACAATTTCTGCAAAGAAAAAGGCTGCCTTTTACCAATTTCTTTATTTCTATCAATTTATGGGAACATCCTACTGAGTTATTTCACTTGGGAGAGAATTCTGCAGTCAGGGCACAGGGTTTAATTACCTGCTATTAAGACAGTCAGTAAGGAGTGCAACTGGCTAACCCACATTCTGTAGTCAGCTGTTTCCCAAATTCCTTCCCCAAAGCCTTCTATACACCTTCTACAGCCATTTATTATCTACCAAATGTGCTTTGCTACTTGAAACACAAATAGATTTTCATCCCAAGTGTTACTATTTCCAAATTGCAGGTATGTAAAAATAACCATCTTCCTCATTTTAGAGCTGTTCTACCCAAGTGGCTGACATTTTTTTCCAAAATCTCCAGCTCATTTTGTTCCTCTTTTCATTTAATTGCAATTGCAAACTAAACCACACTGCTCAGCAGAAGCAGCCTGGGCTTCCCTCAGGAAGGGCCCTGAAGGCACCTGGAGATAGGAGTGTGAGTGCCAATGAAAGGGTGGAGGGAGACACAGTTAGGAAATGCAAAAACACCCCAGTCCAAAGATCTGAATCCTGAGGTAGATTTGAGGAACAATCAACTGGCATAGCACGTGCTGAGAATACACATTCTGTCCTGCATATGCTTTGAAGCATTGGATCAAAACACCTGTTCTAAAGGAATCAGACTCTTCCTGGGGTTTCAAAGGTTAATATATGCCCTGCTACAGCCCACAGCTCTGTGGCCCTCCAAGTGATAGGGGCATTCTGAATCTTTAAACAGCAGGACTTAGAGAAAATTCACAGGTGACTCATTTCTGTCCTAAATCCAATACTGCAAGCTGCAGCTTATTTAATGTGACACAGGACTGTCATTCCTCCACAAAGAGCTTTGTGACGTTTCCATTCCTTGCACAGGCATTCCATTTTCAGTCTGCTCCTTTCAATGGGACATGTAGGATCACTGAGATCAGGAGCCCAGCTGTACTGCTGTTCTACTCCCTATTTAAAACTTTTCAGCAGAGGGACTAAAATAATAAGAAAACCCACATCTTACAGAAAACGTCAGCATGAACTTACGTAGTTTGATGCAAGATCTGGATGCAGATAGTCAATTCCTGCAATAAGACAAGGAAAGAACAGAAAGGTTAAGAGTTTCAAACAAGATTTTCTAATGATCACAGAACAAGTGTAAACTCGTTCTGTTACAACCAGAGGAAAATAATCTTGGTGAATAATGCAACTGATTGAAGTAAAATTCCAGTTTTTAAATGTGGACTTTTCAATCATTTATGTCAAAATCCAGATGTAATTTGTAAAAAAGGGAGCTGAATGACAAAGTTTACTGCTTTGTAGACTAGATCATATTTAAGGATTAATTTAAATCACAATTTATCTTTGTATCAGTTTTGCCATCTCAAAGCATACCAGAAGGATTGGTAAGCAGTGGACCAGTACAGGACAGAAAAACAAGTATTTTTAATTACTGTAAACTAAGTAGAAAATTACCTAGAGTAGACTTGGGGTGATCACTAGGCAAAAATTTCACATTATATGCACGAAAGAGAACTCCTAATATTTGATTAAACCATTTTAGCAAATATCTGTGTATAGGCTCCACATTTTGGTAGTGCGCTAAAGATTACAACAGAGCACTGGTGTCTAATATACTCATGGCATCTTTCTACATATGGCAAATGTACAAATCCCAGCAGATGATGTTATAGAGGCAGCAGACCTACACTTAGCTGGGGTAAATGACTTATTGCATAGCCAGTTAAAACATGAAGTATGTAACACAAAGAAATGCTCACCAATCTCATGCTATGCTTTAATCATCACCACTCTGTTCTGTTTTTCCAACCACCTCCCCATTACATGCTCTACTTTATTTGCAAGGAGAATGCTATACTATCACAATTATTCTGATGGAAAGATTACTTCTCATTTTGTAGGGTCCTTAGCACTAAATTTGCATTAGGAGACCCTTGTTACTGATCCAAATTGAAGATGGACTATAAAAATCTCTATAAAGAATCTTGTTATCCAGGCCTTCTTTTTTAAGGTTACTAGAAACAAAATATGAGGCAAATTACTCCCTTCCCTCAAAGCTGTATCTGATGTGCCATCGATTTTATTGATGCAAAGCTCCAATAGTTTGCCACTGTTCCCATCACAATCAGGCCTTGCTAATCTGCAAGCCAAGTCCTGCCTCTGTGAGATCAGTGAAATTGTGACACAAGATCATCTCTCAGATGAGACTGATCTTTCATCAATACACAAATCAGGCTGCTCAAGGCCTTATCCAACCTGGCCTTGAACACTGCCACGACCTCCCTTGGCAATCTGTTACAGGATCTCACCACAGCAAACATTTCTTCCTAATGTCCCTATGTCTGAGTTTACTTTCTTACTTCCATAAAAACCTTGTCATAGGAGTAAGCAGGTGAGGAAGACAAATAAGTGAGGATAGACTGGCTGACCCTAGAAAACATATGCGGATACAGACATTTTATTTATTTTTACTATTATTCAGCCCCATTAAAGGAAAATACTCAAAATTTATTCCAAAGAAGAGAGTCGACAGACTACATGGATTTCCTGTACTTCAGCAAGAACCCATAGGTAGAAGAGCTGCACCTTCAACTGTACCTTTTATCTTCATCTTTCCTGAACTTAGTCTGGAACTAGCAATCTATCTAATATGCAGATCTTCATTGACACTCAGCATGAAAGTGTTTAATTATTTCAGCTATCAAGGGTAATAAATATGAAAATAATGTAATCCAAAACCCATTTTTCTTAAATATTTTTGCACAGCAATTTCATCCTCCAGTCAGTGCCTACAGAAGTCAAGGGGAATTTTTCCTTAGGTTTAATGGCCATTACAATGTGCCCTGGAAGATAGCTGAGTGATAACTGCAAACTGCTTCTAAAGCTTGGACATTCATTCTTCAATACCCCTACCTTTGTATATTTTCCCTGAAGACCTCAAAGTATTTATGGTGGCGGTATTCTCACCACAACAAGCAATCAATTATTACTCTTTAACCTTTTTTTTTTAACTTCAATTATATGAAAAAAGTCTACTTAAAAGTATTAAATTAGCACTCAGACTTCACTTACCATCATCCATAATTCCTATGGTTACTCCCTTCCCTGTGTATCCCAGCTCCCATGCTTCAGCTACATTAAGGTCAAGTCCAGGAGTCCCATCTGCTTGACCAGTGTTAATCTAACACATCAGTAAAAAAAAAAAAAAAAAAAAAAAAAGCTTTTTTTACTTGACTGACACATTTCCACAACCACTGGTTTTTGCATTTTTGGTACAGAAAACATATTCCATGTGTTTTTGGAGTACACACCTGTCCATCACCATATCTACTGCAATAATGCAGCTGTAAAAAAAAAAAAGAAAAAACCCAACACTGGTAAAATTCAAGTTTTTGTGGTTTATAAGATTGGTTAAACACTGAATCTTTTAGACCCCATAAAAGGACTTTTCTATTTAACCTGTCAGCCAGTGGGTCAATCCAGGAAAAAAATTAGAACAACTGATTTTACAGAGGATTTTTTCATGAGCAGGAAATACTTTCTTCTTGAAAGCAGGGAAAGCAGGAATATACTGTATATCTTCCTAAATTTTTGTTGTTTTTAATCACTGCAACATTTTGATTAACTACCAGACAATAAGTGATTTAACCCTCACTTTAGTTTATCGACTCATCAAGGATAAAATCCCCTCCGTGCTAATGGGCCCCCAATTAATTTGAAAACTCTTGCCTAGGGAAAAAAAACCTGCAGTCATATTGAATGGATTCATGAAACGTAAGAAATTGATTAAAGAGGAAGAAACATTACTCTTAAGCAAAACTACCCTTAAGTTAACAAGGCAGTACTGCATCTACTGAGTATTTCATCATAAATGTGTTGCAACAATAAAACTGACCAGAATTACTACATCAACTTCTTAAATAAAAAAATCATTTCACTTCAAAGTAAAAACATGACTTTTCTTTTATGACTAAAGACTTCTCCCTATAAAAATATGACACAGAAAAACTGAAACAATTTAGCAAAATATTAATTTCCTTTGACATTAGCTTAAGCCAAAACTCATCAGTTTTCAGCTGCTCTGTTTCTGACAAAAGAAATTATATTCAAATTTCTATAAGAAAATAAAAGCTTTAACTTTTGCTTGCAAATACATTATAATATTTTGTTATAATTCCATAACAATATTTTACCTGGCAACAGCTCAAAGACATGATTCATATGCTGCTCTAGGGGTCACATCAGCACACCAGCAATGCCCACAGGACATCAATGCAGTTCTCTTTCAAGCCTTCTAAGGATCTTTCCACTGACTGAAATGACATTTATCTCTTGAAATGTGCTGGATCTCCCCAGTATAAAAGGGGTACAGTTAAAACCAACACAACAGAGCCTTGGACTATTCCCAAGTCCTGCATTTGCAAAGAACTCTTGGAAAACACTGCAACTGCACAGAATGGCTTGAATGACAATTCCTTAGTTATGAGTACTGTGATTTTCTCTCAAAACTTACCAGGTACCACTGCTTGGTAAATAAAGGATCATTCATGTTGATGTCAATGTCATTGATGTCTCTATATCCTCGCTTCCTTCTGATGAAGCCCTCCTGTTGCACAGCTCTCCGCACCTGGAAGGGTCAATTTTTACATCCTTAGCTCAGCATTCTTGACACACATACAAAGCTTTTTTAAGACTTGTTTTTATGAGAGATAAGGGTTATGAAAACACACCATTTGTGTTTGTGTTATTCACTTGAAACTTCTAAACCAGGGACTGATTCCAGTCAGAATTTACAGAAGTAGAAAGCTCCAGGACTACTGCAACAGCTGTGAGGGGAAGAAGACTCCTATCTGGAGAAAAGCTCAGCTTGAACATGTTTTAGACACCAATCAGCATAAGAGTGAGCTCCTCTCCAAACATCATTATTATCATGAGCCCTCTTGCCATAGCTTTATTTTTCATTGCCACCAAAATAGAAGCTAAAATTATTTAACTAATTCTAAATACGTCACAGGTACAAGCTGTAGACATTAGACAAAATGAGGAAGCAGGTCTCAACCACACTTCTATTTTTCAGATTTTTCTCCAGGGCTAATGATTATCAGATCATTAGACAACCTTTCCTGCCTGAGAGGGACCAATCTGATTATTTATGCCCAATGTTATACATGAGGTAAAGGTTTCCTATAGGGGCTGTACACGTGCTGGCAGTCCTGTAATTTTATTTTTGTCCAAGAGATCTATCAAAAAGAACCTCCCTGACTCCCCTTTTTACAGCAGGATGGGACAGTGCCAAAGAAATTTTCTGGGAGAAAAAAAATCTAGTGTTGTGAGTTGTTCACCATACTTCCAAGGATCTCAAGTGTCTTGTAAAGTGATCTGCTTTCATGGATTATTCTTGCAATAAATAAGTCATAAATAAATATACTGGCAAGAAAAACTGTATGGCAAAAAACCACTAAACGACTGTGCTGGCTGAAATACAGGATATGAAAATACAGGTTATAAAACACAAGTTGTCACAGTTTTTCAGAAATCCTTTTCTTTATCAAATCCACAAGACATTTAAGGAAGCACTGCAGAATATAAGAAAAGGTAAACATCTTTGGAGGCAGGAACTTGGAATGTCAGACCACAAACACCTTATCTGTACCCATGTAAAAGAGCATTCCTAAAGGAGACCACTTGGTAGCTGTAACTGGAGTTGTAACATGTACTAACATATTCACAGACCCTGCAAAAGCTGCTGTCAACTTTGGAATATTCATTTTGTACTCTTCAGCCTAACACCTGGAAACAAGATAGCATGAAGAGTACACTAACATCATATTGTATAAAAAAAAGGTAAAAAAAAAAGGTAAAAAGTTTTAGCCCTCTTGTTCAAAGAGGAATGGTTAAAACCATTAAGTACATGCTCAGGAGCAGCAAGAAGGCAGTAAGACTCCTTATCACTTACTTGGGTGTGCTCTTGAAAAGAATCCATGGCTATTAAATAAATCAATAACTCAGAGAACCACTTCTACATGTGTGACTTTGGCATTTCAGATTAAAAATGCATATGTATGAGTTACTCTGCCATGTCATAGCAACTTTATATATATAGTGTCAGTCAAAATCAACAGAGGAGAAATTCATCCAAAGGTTCAGTCAGACCCTAGGACAGTTGAATCATTCTTGGAGGCGTCTTTCTGTCTCAGTTAATTAAAGCTTGAGCATAAAAGACAGTGCTCAGTGAGGTGTCTAAGACAGAGATGAAACTGGGATCTAGCTGATGGGGGCTAAAAGCAGTTTTCTCACAGCTACACTCTTTCATTACAACCCCAAAAACCCAATACAAATTCACAATGAGTAGGGTGGGGCATAGCATGGCCTGAAAGGCAGTGTCAAAGGTTTCTAACAATATACCTCTATGAATTTTAACTCCTTAACTGAAGGCACCAAATGGTAAAATACTGAATTGGTGCTTTTATTTGTATGTGTGTTCCCAACACTTGTGCAGGTTCATTAAAAGTGGAACAGATTGAAAGTAAAGAAAAACCTGTGAGATATTACATGGTGATTTGTGTCATGAAAATAAATGCTGAACTTAAAGTAAAGTATAAAGATAAAAAACAAAGCAATATAATGATTTCCTTATTTTGTTTTAAATCTCTTTTGTTGTGAATTACTAGCTTTGCTATCATGAATTGTACCCATTTTTTTGTATAAGGAAAACTTGTACAAACATGTAAAGGCTTGTGACTGCTGTTATCTGTTTGCTAAGGATCCAACCTGGTGACATGTCTGAATCTTGTTCAAACCTGGGGGGGACTTGGGACTGCTGCTATCTGTTTGCAATGCATTTAACTTGGCAACATGTCTGAATCTTCTTCAAACCTGGTGGGGACCTGTGACTACTAATACTTGTTTACAAAACTATAAGTTAACATGTATTCAGTGCAGTAGGCATGACACAGCACAAACTGCCTATAAAAGAAGAAATAAATCAAAGGTTGAGTGGGACATGGTGGTGGAGAGGAAACTCCCCATGTCCCCAGTGCTGCTTGCTCATTCCTTATCACTAAATTAATAGATTGCCTTATTAATTGACCAATCTGACTGAGATGAGCTATTAATAACAAACTAAATATGAAATAACCTGGCAAGAGGACAGTGACTAAGCAGGACCCATACAAGGTGTACTCTGTGGCACCAGGTGGCTGTACACAGCAAAGGAAGGTATAAGCACAGGGTTTGACAGCTCCAAGACAAAGCTCAGAGATGCCATGGAGACAGAGCAATCACCTGTCACTGCCTCCCCCCTCCCCAGGCTCACCCCTGCCACTGCAAACCCCAAGCTGTCACCACAGAACATAATTAGGAACAGAAGACAAGCCATCTTGCAGAGGGTTGCCAGAGAAAAAGATTTCAGGTGTTTGTGTTCCTATGCAAGCTTGCTAGCTCTACAGGACCTGCCTGCATTAAGGCACTGAATTTGGATTAAGTACAAAAGGATTTCTACTAATTAAAAACCAATTTGCAGAAATAGCACAGACTGCTTTCCCTCTTTAGTATCATCTCGTTCATCTGATTTGTTCCACCTTCACAACACAACATAATGTATTTTTTTGTATAACTTTATAATTTCCTGAGACAAGGGAATACAGCCCTCAAAGAGGCAGAATCTTCACAGAACTGTAACCACTCTGCAGGCTGTTTTCTGAATGTTTCACCTGGAGAAAGGGCATGCAGGTTGTTACCATCCACGGACAGTTCAGTCTCAGAAATTCTGGGACATCTTTTTCACCACAAAAGCAAAGGGGGTTTCCTCATATTTTCAAATGACAGTAAGTCATACAATTGAATCTGGAAAAGATAAGTCATTTTTGTCAAAAAAAGAGTTGATGTTTTTGGAAAAGGTCTTGGTAGCTTTTTCTATGAGCTACAAATTGCCTTAGTCAGTTGCCTTATAGCATGATTTTAACCAGCATGAGGTAAGAACTTGCCTTTCTCATCACAAAGATGTGTTTAGAAAGCAATGAGCCCAAGAACAGGTAACATCCATGTACTCCAGAAAAAAAGATCCCCAAAGAAAAAACTTGGAAGATGATAATACAAATCCAGTGATCTGGGTGGGAAACTGCCCATTTAGGACTGTACATGGCTGACTCAGCAAAATCCTTGTCTTCTTGCCAACTGGGTACCTAGGTTAAAAAAAATGTGCTTTTTCTTTTTCCCCAGAAGGAAAATTCTGCTTTCCTATGTAGTCTAGATCAGGAGAGGGACTGCATCTGATTCTGATTCATGGTTTTCTTCTGAAAGAAGAGGAGGCCTCCCCCAGACATCAAGGTTTCAAAAACACATGCAAGAGAACATGGCTCCGAAAGTACCAGAAAACATTCTCACCTCGTAACATCCATAATCCCACCTGCTTGTGTGACATTCAGACCTGGAACTCAGCCCTCAATCCCATGCACAATGCAACCTCATGTTAGCTTTTAAATCCTTGTTTCTCTAACTGCAGCAGAAAAAGCAGCATTCATAGGACTCAAACTTTTGATAAGTCACTAAATCATTGAAGCCCGTGAAGAATGATATTTATTTGAACCTAGTGAAACAAAAAGATTTTCTTACAAAAATAGCATTAATTTTACCCATCTCAAAATTAGGCTTATTTATCGACAATACCAGCCTTTGGTTTATTTCATTCTTAAATTACTTATTTCTTTTTCTTTAAGATACAAGTTGTACAGATCAGAACCTAAACATCTACTTTATTAGCATAGGACTAAGTTATGAGAAGGTAACCAGCTCTGTTGCAAGCAGAATGAAGGTCTGTATCAAAGGCAGCCCATGGATGGCTTTCTTTACAAGAAAAAAGAGGTTTCAAGTATTGATTCTTACTATACTTGTACTTATGCATGGTGCATATAGTCACTTGGGTGATAATAAACCAGCAGGATACTGGATGCAAAACCAATTAACAAAATAATCAATTGACTGCAGTATTGCTCTGGAAGGGCCAGGAACTGCAGCACTCTCCTGTGCTCTCTGCTCCTATGAATGCCAAGACAATCAGCTCCTCAGTTTAAAGGAACAGGGTTAATTGCACTGATGAGATCCTGCAGTTAAATGACTCCGTTATATTGAGCATAAATGACGGATTTACTAAATTATACCAGTGGGTGTACAAAAGTGGAACAGTACCCAGAACTTGAACCTCAAATACCAAGAACTTCAAAACAGAATTTGAATAAAATTCCAGAGGAAGAGGGCAGTCCTAAGTCATGACATCAACTAGGCATGTTGGGTGATTTAAAAAAAAAAAAAAAATCAAACCAACAAACACATAGCAAAGGAAGTAATGGTTCATTTTTCTCTAAAGCCTCAGGGTCAATACAGGTCTGTTCCTGAAGGTGTAGTAAGAAGTGGAAACTGATAGCCTGTGTTTTTGAAGAAGTCAGGCTGGTGGTTGGACTCAGGCCCTATAAACTGTACTGAAGATGAAGATCCCTTGAAGGTGGTTTGGAACAGTGTGTCCAGATGCACAAAGGCATCACTAAATAAACCACCTGCAGATAGTGGAAAGCTGTACTGACTGTTGGCAGCATTCATTTCTGATATCCAGAGAAACACAGTGGCAGCAAAGGAGAGACACAAAAGTTCAACTGAGCCAGTGCTCTGCACACCCAACCTGTTGGAAAACATACCAATTTGAAAATTTTGGGTAACTTTAGTCATGGGGTTTTGTTTGCCTTTGCCTGGGGAAAAAGAACTTTAAGTTTCTTTCCAGTTCATTGCTCTTCTAGGTGAGGTCTGAGAACTTAATAACTCAACAGACTGGGAAGAGCCCAGAAGACAAAAGGCCATCAGAGGCAATCTAGGAACATCTACCCCAGACTCTGCCTCTGGCAGAGCTGGAGACATCTCCTCCAGAAAAGACTGGTAAGAAAATCAAGGAATGAAGCAAAGAAATCTGGATCCAATAGGAGACCAAATACTAAGTCCTACACAACTTGAGACCAATGAATACTGACCCAATTGATTTCTATGAGTTCTGACCGTATAAAATATCTCAAAAATCTACTAAATGTCATATGTAATGCAATGATATTCTCTGCACACCAGGCTATGTGTGGATGAGATAATTTCTGGTACATCCTGGCCAGAAAGTGAAACAATGCCTTGACTCTCTAGCATTAAAAATGTTGTTGGAGGGTTTTTGTTTTTCCCATTTCAGTGACAAACCCTTTAGAAAGTTATGAGAATGGGACAGCATGTACAAACAGGAGCTTTTAGGGTATTATCCATGAATGACATCCCTCTGCAGCTAAAACCAATATAGAGTTACCGAGTGTATATTTTTCACATCTGATTTCTAAGTTTACCTAGAGAAAACCATTCAATTTTACTACTACTCCATTTGTGTATCATGAGAGGTATATATATTACAGAAATAAGATGTTAGAGAGGACCACCCATCTAACTTCTACATGTTTGTTAAAGCCACAAAGTAACCGAGTTTTGTGTGACTCTATGCTACGAAATATAAGGAATAACACTGAAGCTCCTCACTAGCAAAAAGGACAGATCTACTTGAACTGCAACAAGTCAGATGAACCAAGCAAAACTGAATTACTTTAAAATGGCAATGGGGACAGCTCATTTCTATAAATAAATGATAAGCAGGGGTGGAGAGGCTGCTAAATGCCATTCAGACAGCATACTGGGTTTGAACAACCTGGGTTTGGTAGCACTTGGGCTGCAGGGGTGGCTTCTGTGAGAAGCTGCCAGAAGCTTCCACCATATCTGGCAGAGACAAGCCCTGGCAGCTCCAAAGACACACTTGACACTGGCAAGCCTGGCACAATTAGAAATGGTGGTGATGCCTCTCTGAGAACACATTTAAGAAGAAAGAGAAAAAAAGTTGCTGCGCAGCTGTATTTGCCAGAGTAGAGTGGGGTGAGAATATGTGAAAGGACCCCAAGGTCAGTGCAGAAGAAGGGAAGCAGGTGCTGCAGGCACCAGAGCTGGGACTCCTCTGCAGCCTGTGGGGCAGACCATGGTGGGGCAGCTGAGCCCTGCAGCCACGGGCATCCATGGGGATGCAGAGATCCACCTGCAGCCATGAGGAGAGCCAAGCCACAGCAGGTGGGTGCCTGAGAGGAGGCTGTGACCCCAGGGGAGGCCCGTGGAGAGAGGAGCAGCCTGTCCTGGAAGGACTGCACCCTGTGAAAGAGGGACCCACGGTGCAGAGGGCTGGGAGCACTGCTGCCCATGGGCTGGATGGACTCACACTGCAGCAGCCTGCAGCAGTTCCTCAGGAGATGGACTCACACTGGAAGTTTGTGCAGAACTGGCTCCTGGGGGCCCCACAGTGGCACAGGGGAACAACTCCTCTCCCTGAGCAACAGAAGAAACCACAGGGGATGAACTGACCAGAACCCCATTCCCTGACTCCTTGCACTGCTGGAGCAGGAGGTAGAGCTGGGAAGGAGGGAGTGGTGAGGGGAAGGTGTTTTTAAGGGTTCATTTTACTTTTCATAATCCTGCTCTGATTTTGTTAGTGTAATAAATTCAATTTGTATCTCTAATTACAGCCTGTTTTGCCCATGATGTTTGATGAGTGATCTTTCCCAGTCTTCATCTCAACACATGAACCTTCATTATATTTTGTCTCCCCTGTCCAGCTCTGGAGAGGAGTGAGACAGTGGCTTTGGCAGGTGCCTGGCATCTGGCCAGGGTCATCCCATTACACACAGCAATGCAGAAAATTGATGCTTTTTGTTGTGACAGAGTTGGATCCATCTGCTCAATTTCAAACTTTCTGAGCCTGTTGTGTGGCCCAGAGAGCACAAGCAGGGATATCAGGGGGCCTGTCAGTGTCCCTGACCATCTAATTCCTGCTAATAAAAAAAGAACTGCTCCTCTCAAGCAAACTAATGACTTTCAAAGGTTCTCATGGATCTCTCCATACCTAGCAACAAGTCCCTGTTGCTAAATGTAGGTGTTTCTGGAGGATTACTCATAACAACTTCTCCAAGTGTCTCTTCTAGATGTGTTCATTAATCCTGGGGAGTGTTTTGTTACCCTATAGCAAAGACGTAGCAGCTGTTACAGCATAAATTTGTGTTAGAGCACAAATCCTTAGAAACTTGGAAGTTTAGCAGCACAACTTTCCTCACCGCTTCTAAGCAAAGGACAGATGAATAATTTAATCCTTTTTTTTTTTTTTAATTGCAAAGATTTCATTAAATGAAAAATCCATCTCTTTCCATAAAATACTTGTATCACTCTTGGGTTTTGTATTTTTAAATGGTTACTTTCATAATGACAAGCACAGACAGCATAAGATTTGCTTTGATTTCTACGAAAACTAACATTCCTGATAAAATAGATATTTTTCATTGTTTTTAGCCATCCCTCTACCTTGCTTTTACTTTTTTGTTTTGTTACTAGTTGAAACAATGCCACCAGATATCAATAACCTGCTGAGTTTTTTTATTATTACACTGGGATGTTCTGGACCAGTTCTAGTTTTACCCTTTCTGTAACCAGCCCCATTTGCCTGCCCAAACATGTCTAAGCTTGCACAGATCATCAGCAGATACTAAATTCTCTGTACACTTCTGCTGTCCACAGTGATCCCTCCTGGTACATCTCATTTTTAACAGATTCCTGCCCATGTTTCTTAAACTTTTTCCTCTGTCCCTCTAAACTCGGTATTGCAATGTGTCACACTTGTGGGTGAACAAAACAGGAACAAAATATTATATGATAAACTCTAAATAATTACTTACTGATTGCATTCTGTATTAAAACCTGGCATAGCTGGGCCTGCTCATTAACTTCACTGCAAAAATCACAGAAAGTCATAACCCTAAAGGCACAGCCATTTAGGAAACCACCCCAGAAGTTCATCATCATCAGATAATAGTAAAATATGAAGCTGAACAGCCAAGTTCAAAGGTTTCACACAGGCAAATAACCCATCTTGATGAAAACACAACTTAGAGGACTACAGTTTCAATCAAGTTCATATGTTTGTTTTTTTTTTAAATACAGAAAAACTACCTTCCTTCTGCCTTTTTTGTGACCTTTTGTTTTCCTGATATTAGTTCAGTTCTTGGTAAATAAGGAGCTTTTGAAAATAAAAGAAGGGAGGAAAAAAAAAATCAATATTTTTGTCCATTTAGCAGGCCTCTCACAGTTCAGTGACATTCAGGAAGGAGAGAGTAAAGAGACAAGGAATCAATGTGTAAGAGGAGACTGCAGATCACATTCAACCTGCTCAGCTAAGCAATCAATAGCTCCTCTAGCTTCTACTTTGAAATGCAAGTGAGCTGGCCAAGCTGCAATGTAAAATCAATGTTGAATATGGATGGTCTACAATAGAAAATGCCAATTTGGTAAAACAGAAATTTTCATGGGATCATGCCCTCTCTGGCAAGATTTTTTTTTGTCCCAGGATAGAATTTATTAATGTAAAACACTGAGACTGAGGAGAAAGCCCTGCATACCTTGATATTCTGTGCACTGCCTCAAGAACAAGGAGAGATGTGAAACAGTTTGCTTTCTCTTCAGTTTGGCAGGAGCAGCATATTGGGATCTACACTATCACAGGTGCTGGCTATTCTCAGAAACCTGTTTCCAATTTTTTTCCTACTGCATAGATGAGCCAGCAAGAGAGCAAGAGCATTTCTGAAATCTTAAGCAGTTTCCAAAGGAATGAAAAACTGCTTCCTATTCTACACAATACCAAAAAAGACAAAGTAAATTATATTTTCTTCAATGTCCTCTTGCAAGATAGCAGGACAGTCACTTCAGTTACAAAATCAAAGATCTCTGTAAGAAAGAAATTCCCTGGAGTTGGGCTATAACTATACATTAATCCTTCCAGTAGATATGCAGAGACGGCAAACCACAGGGACATTTTATCAGCAGCTTATGGGTAAATTTTGCACTTTGCTGTCTTACCAGTTATATGGGTCAAAGAAATGATCAGCCTTTCCAAATCCAAAAGAATAATCACCCCTCAGTGGGGTATAAACAGCATGCTTGGTGACAGAAGAGAAAATTTGGCCTTGTATATATAGATCATTATCAACTGCAGATACTACCTAGCTGCAAAATTAGGAAAACTGTGACTTGCAGAAACTTTATCTTACATTCCTTTGACAAGTACTGCAGATATGAATTTCTTGAAACATTATGCTTGGAAATAAAACAAACCTGCTGCCTTCTTCTTCTTCCTCAACAGTAAAAGTCTTTTTGTGGAGTGCTTTTTACTTATTACAAAGAACACCATCAATCTTTGAGGTGATAACCAGAGAAGGTCTAAGTTATATTTGCACCCTCTCTGTGATATAAAAAGAGGTTTAGTTTAAATGGGAACCAGGCCCAGATCACATTTAAGATTGCAAACCTTTTGGATGTGTCTGTGCAATACAAAGAAGAGAGATGCTCATATGATGCTGAATCTTCTAATTTAATTATTCTCTCTGTCATCACTTGTAACTTTGGACCATTTCTTATACCCCTGTGTAATCTTCCAGCAATGGACTTCCCTCCTCCTCCACAACTCACTGGTCCTATAATGAGATATGTAATATGCAATCCACCTTTATATAACCTCCTTTTCGGTGATTCCATTAGTACAGTAGATGCTTCCACACAAGCAATGAATATCTGATACATCCCAAGAGAAAACGAGTGCTCACAGGCTAAAGATTTCTCTAACTCTGTTGGTTTTAATTTATTTCACAAAGCAAATCTTCAGATATGTGGGGACTGTGAGAAAATACCACTTGGAGAAAAATCTGCTGAATTTGGTTTGTATGGGAAGACTCAAGTAAAAGGTAAAGTTATTCTTTTTGTTGAAACGTCCCCTTGACTCAGCCTAACACAGAAGAGACTTTTTGTATATGTGTGAATCCTTGTGCTAATGCACAAACACATTTGGAGTCATAAAGCTCCACTTGTAGCAGTTTCAGTTCTAACTTCATGTATTTCATTTGTAAAGATGCCAATTTACTTTATAGACATTAGGTTTCAGTGTATTCCATACAGACAGATTAGAGGGGCTTTGCAATATACCTGTGGAGGTAAAGTTTAGGGAATCAGCAGGATGAAATCTTAAATTAAGTCTGTAGCATATGCTGAAAATACACCCCCATGTCTCCAAAGTGATTCTGCACTTAAAAGCCAGCTTCTGACCTTTGCTATAACTCATCATATTTCCACTTCATTCTCTACAGCCTCCTTGCCACTCAACTTTCATCTAAATAGCTCATCACCCACTTTGAACATTCTGCTTGGAAAATTAGAAATATGCATTTTCTCTCACAGAATTACTGGCACAGATTACCCTTGTTTCCACGTTACGGGAAATCTGCCCTAATGTCCCATTCATTGAAGAGCTGCCTGTTGCCCTGTCCTTTATGTCATTTATTTTGCTCTTCACCTGTATTCCATTTCTAAACTGCTTCTGAGTCAAAAACCCAGACATTTTTATATAGCTGATCCCCAAACCAAATGACAGCACTCAGTCATGGTAACCATGGCAGGACCTGTAGGGGACTTCCCTTGTGCCCTGGAGCTTAGAGTAAAAGTTTACTTCAGCTTCCTCTGCTCCTTCTGAGCAGTTGGGCCCCACTGGATCCAGAGGGGTGAAATACTTTCACACAAAATTGTTGCCAGAATCTCAGCTGAAGAGCAGTTTCCCAGAATAAAAATGATATCACAGCCCTGGGAGGTAAGGCAGGCAGACTAGTGTAAGTGATGCTGTCCTACATGCAGTGCATGAACTAACTTGAAAACCAACCTGATCTAAATTAATTTAAGAAAGTCTGAATTAAAAGAATTATTTAAACTACATGAGGGTCCTTAAACCTGGAGTCAGGAGGTGACAGTGAAATAAAGGCTGGCTCCACCTTGCAGAATCCAGGCTTTCTCAAAACTGGTTACGGAAAGTGCAACAAGCGCCTTTTGATTGTGTTTTCCTGGCTGCAACCCTCAGAGTGCCCTGCAGAATGGAATTCTTCTCTTTTTCTACCTCTTCTGCACTGTCATTACTCAATACATTTTTTCCTTTCCCTGCTTTTCCTGCTCTGTGAGCAAATGACACAGTTTGAAGCTGAGAAGAGGTGTTTTGGCTACCATGAAAGAGGGCACTACTGTTCAGACAGAAGGACACCACAGCCAGCCACAACCCTTCTCCTGCAGCCCCTGCTCTGCCTCAGCTCCTCACTGCACAGTGCTGACAGGAGGGATTACAGCCCACTGCTGTCAACACCTCCCAGCCAGGGGTAAATAACAACTGCAGAAAATCCATTCAGCTTTAATAAAGAACAAAGGCTATTTTTACAAAACTGCCTGCCTGGAGTGATAGAGCAACAATTGCCAAAGAAGACTAAGCTTATTCTAGTATTTGAAACCTGCAATACTTAAACTTCAATGTTCACGTGAGTGATAGTGATATGGTAGTGAGACTTCCTTGACCATCTGTAACTCCTTCAGAGCTCTGTTGCTACTGCAGCGGAAATGAGATAAATAATTGCAAACCACTGATGTTCCTAAAGTGCTGTCTAGTGGATAGTACATAGGCTGCACAATGTCTTCTCTGAGGAAATTTCATAACTAGAAGCCAGACACAAAACAGAAGCCAGCCAGTCTGTCTTTGACAGAGGGAAAACTGCAATTATGCTGCTGCTGACATTCACATATCTGCTCATGCAATCAAAATCAGAGTTGTTCACAGCTACTTGATTACCATAATACACAGGACAGAAAAGACATAGGAGCTTGCTCCCTTGCATGCCTTTCCCAGCCCAGTAGGAAGCTACTGATGATTTATATCGATTGAGCTGTGCAGGGTGCAATTGCACTTTTTCAGTGGCGAGATTCAGAGGTTTATGGATCCCCATCACAAACCACATTATTAATATCAGCAGAGGTTTATGTATTACTGCTGTACAGCACTAGGTTAGTAGAGTATAGCTGCCAGGGACAGGCCATCTGCCACACAGAAAGCATCAAAACAGAAACAATTCTAGAGAACAATTTCTGTAATAAGAGGAAAGGTAGGGAAAAATGACAAGTAAGAGACTGGCTTACAAAAAGGAAAGAAACAGCCAGAGTCCTACTGTTCTGGCCTTTATCCAAACTAGTTTTTGTTTTGATACTTTCAGTGGATTATGGTTGACCCTTGACAGGACATAGGAGGGATATCTACATCAGAGTGCTTTTCCCATCTCCTTCCAGAATCTGGCTGCCATCAGTTGGCAGAACAGTACCATCCTGAACTCCTGAACTGTGCAGTGCTCAGCTTGAGCAGCCTATTGAACCCATATCCCCTCAGCAAAAGCCTACTGCTCTTTTCTTGAGACAGATGATGAGTGATTTGGCAAAGGAATCACATCCTGTCTGAAAGTGCAGGCAGGAAAGCCAACACAGTGCAGTGGTGAGGTCAGCACTGCAGGGAGAGACACACAGAGCTGGCCCAAGCACAACAGAGCCCACAGAGAAAGAAAAACCCCTGAAACTGAGACAAGGATTAATGTGCTCAGAGTTTGTCCCAGAGGAAACACTCCTCAGTAACAACACAGAGGACATTCCCAACAGCATCCCCACTCCAGGAAACGTGCAAATCCAGGCTGGATGGGGCTTTGAGCAACCTGGCCTTCTGGCAGGTGTCCCTGCCCACCAAGGGGGTTGGAACTAGATGGTCTTTAAGTTCCCTTCCAACCCAAACCATTCTTTGGTACTAAGGCACAGAAGTGTGGTCTGAATATTTTTCACGGGTTTTCTCAACACCCACTTTAGCAGAGAGGCTTTTTGCATCCTTGCTCATGTTTTCCTGCAGCCTGTCCCACCCACTGCTGGCCAAGCCTCTCTCTAAAGCATATCTACACAATTAAATTTTTTTCCAAAAATCTTCGACATGAAGGGGTTTCTGCCTTGATTTCAAGGGACTAGGTCACCCAAGTGGTTTGGAGTTGTCAACAGCCCCTCTATTTATCCCACTGCCCAGAGCAATAAAAAATGATTCCTGAAGAGTACAAAACTCATTATTAATTGCAGTTGCATGTGAATCAGCAGGGATTTTGGTACCAGAATTTTTCCTAGTCCCCAGTGAGTCAGAGCAGAGGCTGGTTTAAATGAAGTGATAAAAATGACCATCCTGCTGAAAATTCTTTGAACCATTGTTGCTTTTTTTTGGCCAGGAATGAGGAAGTATCTTTTCAGTTCAGTTATTTGCATAAAATAATTAGACTTTGGGGTATATTTTGATCCCAGTGCACACAAAGAACTTGCATTAATATTAATAGGGACTTCTCTATTCACATTCATTAAAAGGAGCCCATACCTCGAAGGACTGAGAAAAGCAAAAGCATATTTAGGGTTTAGTCTATCACTAAACATTTCCACAGACTCCTATAAACTGCTGTCTTCATTGTATACTTCTTTCTCTTCCTAGTTTACTTCCAATAAGACAAATGTTTAGCAGATCATGAAAGAAAATAATTTGCTCAGGATTCCCAGTGCAGGCAATCAAAAACGTGCACGCAAATCCTATGGAAATTAATCTGTCCAGATTTTGAGACCAAATTCACATCATGGTTTTCACAGAATAGAAATTTAACAGAAAAGCTTCCCTCATGAAAGTGAATTTCTTTCATATGAGAAGTGATGAATCTCTGATTAATACTAACAGTGCCTGCTGCACACCCATTTGGGGGCTCTTCATATTTCCAAAAAGCCAGAATTAATTTGTGGTATGGCAAGCACACAAGAAGTTATCTTCCCACAGCAACAAAAGGGAGATTTGAGAAAATAAACTAGTACAGCAGAAA
The DNA here is from genome assembly GCA_032173965.1 of Sitta carolinensis. Lineage (NCBI taxonomy): Eukaryota > Metazoa > Chordata > Aves > Passeriformes > Sittidae > Sitta > Sitta carolinensis. Next base: position 14,510,492 of record JAVUNC010000019.1, read on the forward strand.
GATTCACTTCATGGCAATTTGAGGAGATGCCTAGACTGGCACCAGGATAAAAAGTCCTGTCTTGGGCCTGAAGAAGTATAAAACATCCAGTGTTAAATGACAAAATCATAGACTTGCAAGTTGTCACCAATGCAAAGACATCAGAGATGATGTCCTTTGTTCTGGGCCTTTCCTTTAAGGGCAAGGTGAGCTGTACCTACAAATGACAGCACCAAAGAAAAACGCTAAACAAAGCAGTGCCAATATATACACCAGAATATATATTTATACAGCATACAGCACAATTACATAAGGGGAGAAACTGCCAAAGTCTTGACTCAAAATATCATTTTATGAGTTTGAGGGTAATAATAGTGTTCTGCAAAACAGGGAAATCTAAACAAGAAACCAGAAAAACCCTCTAGGGTCCATGAAAAGGACTGAAAATTTCCTTCATCTCTTCTGGGTAGGGCCCCTCACCATTCCTCACTTTCCTTTCAGGGAAGGTCAACCCAGTTATTGTTAGTCTCTCTTGTTTCATCTCACCCCATTTCACCATGGACTGAATTGCAAATGAGACCTGGCAACGTCCTAGCTTAGAAAGAACTTTCTAACATGCAATCCTATTCCCTACCCCAACACCAGCTGCCACTGCAACTACAACAACAACAAAAAGAAAATGAGAATGGTGTCAGAGGAACAAACAGAATAGAGGAGACGGGAATACTTAAACTCAGGAACACCACAGCAAAAAATTAATCAGGTGAACCTCTACAGTGGAACAACAGCATACATTTGGTATTAGCTTCTTGGCAAAGATTCAGTTCTCCAGAACTGCAAAGACCCAGGTTCCACCTCCTCTTGTCCAAGGGTAAATACACTCCATTCATTTCAGTGACATTACTTCAGATTTTCACTGCTGCAAACTGGAGAAACATCTGTCTCTCGTTTTTAACACCGTCCCTCTAAGGAAAAACACTGTTCAATGCCTCCCTCTGGTTGAACTCAAACTTCACAGGTCCCGACAGGTGATGAAAACCATCCAGGGCAATTTTTCTTCCCTTTATATTAATTCCCAAAGCAGGCAACATTTAGAGAGGCTGAAAGCATAAGCTCATACCTTACATGAGTGTGTAACTGGGGTCATGGCTTGGCCAAGAATAAAGGAAGCAGATGGTTATTTTGTTTGGTTCGGTTTTTTTCTTGAGATCTCATAAAAACACAGTCCTTGAAAGCTACTTTATTGTTCAGAAATCTTATCTGAGGTCCTTACATAAAACAGAGCTGAAAAAAAAAACAAAAAAAAACCTTATCTTCTTTCAACCTTCACAAGAAAAAGAATAAAGGCAAAACAGAAAAAAAAGTTCTCTCCTATTCCCCCCTCATATGTTTCTTCTCAATTTAACTCAGGACTTGGCAAAAAAACCCATAAAAATCTCGAGCAAATTATTCATCACGTCTTTCATCAAAATCATTAGCTACCCTAGTCAGGCTGGGCTGGCAGCTGCTGTTTTAATCAGGCAAAACATATTAAAAGAGGTTTCAAATCACTTCACAAAGGGGACAAAAACTATTTATCATTTCGTTTTCCATCTCCATCAGAGTGTAATGCACTCATAGACAACAGAACCTGGGCCTGCAGGCAGTGCTGCAGTGTGAGATAAGACCTAAGAAGATTCCTGGTCCTGATGATGCTCCTGGCAGCTGGGACAGGAAGACTGCAAGCAGCTCAAAAACAGCTTCCCACCTGCTGAGATCCAGGAGACCTCCAATTTCCATCAGCAAATATTATAACAAAAACCTAACTATGTAACTCTAATTGCTAAGAAATCACTGATACATCCATCTGACAAACCATCCCTTCCCCAGGCTATCATCACAAGTTTGGGGTCAGTAGTACAGTCTAATGCAGGTCTAAGGTAGCAAAAAGACAGTTCCCCAAATCTCTGCTACTTTTCACCTGAAAATACAAAGGCAAGGGGCTGTTGGATTTTTATCTTCTGGGAAACATTGCAGGTGTGTATTTTAGATATATGAACTAAAACACATTCAGTCAAATAACTTCTGCATAGCTTATGCAAAAAGAAAGTTGTTCACTGGACAGCAAAGAATGAAAATAGTAAATTAAAAAATGGTTTAGGTTAAAGTCTCCCAAGCGTGAAGTCTGGTCCCTCAAATCTCTATTAATACCAGAGAAGTTTTCTCCAGCTGCTGCTGCTTTTACCCAGGATAAGGAAATACCTGGGGAAAGCTGGTATGAGCCATGGGGAAGCAAGGACAGGAACAGAGGCAGGACTACTAGTACTGGAATATACCTAGGAACAAACGACTCCATACAATTATGCTGTTGTTTTATGCTTAGACAGCTTCTAGCACAGTAATTTCTCCAGATCATGCATGTGGAAACCCTAGACAACTAATTACAGTTTAAGGTTACTGTCCTTTGTCTAAGTCTTTTGGGCTTCAGAGGATCTGCTCTAATCTCTCAGGTTTCATTTTTCTCCCACTGTTCCCATCTGTTTTCTTATCACCCAGGTGTTGTAAAGACTACAAATGGCAGTAATCCAACTTCTCTTTTTTTTGTTGGGCTTTTTTTTTCCTTTCAGACAGTAGACAGTTGGGCATCTCGGATCTCTTCCTACTTTTCCTCTGCTTTGCTGTATGACCTTTTGGGAAATTTGAAGTCGTCTTCCTCCCACGTTTATTTCCTGCATTTGTGAAATACACATAATCCATATTTGAAATGTGCTTTGGAACCTATACTAAAATATTTTTTCATTAAATACTATAAAAGACCACAAATTATTTCAGACGGACAGATCATTTCAGCAAGAATTGCAAGTATTAAATCACCAAAGCAGTCCTTTTCTCACTTTTGTAGGCAGACAGAAAGCATTTGGCAAGATTCATTTGCCTTTCTGGCTCCCACTGAATTATTCATTGTTGGCAAGTCAAGTAGGTAATTCACCTTGCACACGCTTCTCAAGTGCAGCATTAATAAGAAAACCATGCTGAGTTGGTTTTTCTGACAAGCAACATTTTCATGTAAACAGCTGTCCTTAAAGAAATACATCCTCTCTCTATGCAAAAATGTTCAGTATTCCACAGTGGATGGCAGGACACCAATAGATATCAGATTGATTCAGACTCCAAAAAGCAATGTTCTTTTTCATACTTTTCCATCTCAATCTGGAATTTACATTCCTTTCATACATTTAAACTTTCTTCCAAATCTTGCTGGCACATGAAAGTGAAAACACTTCATCATTAAAATCCAAATTCCACTGAGATAGCATATGGCAACTCTGAAATGAAAAAACTTTTCTCCCTATAGCAAGTTGCTCACTCTAAACAAAGTTTTCATCCTTAGGGATAACTACCCGAACCCAGACATTTATATCCCCTTTTCCAGGTTTTTCACCAGCTAGCTTCCAGGATCTAAAAAAATAATACTAGTTGTATCTCATCTTCTCAAGTTAAGTGGTAGGCTTTTTCAGTTTGCAGTGAATTACAAACTATGAGTAAAGTGCTTTCTCCTTTGAGAGGCTGCATCATTCACCTTGCATCTTCTCAGAATGGCTTCAAGAAGATGTTAAGTCTGCTCTGACTGAATGAAATCTCAGCCTCCTTAGGTGTTTTTTAGAAGAAGCAGAGTGAGCTGAGCTCTCCTGGATTTGTTTGTGAGAAGTTCTGGCTCCTCACAGTGACACTGCTGCCTGTAAGTTTGTTCTTGGCCATCTAGAACCAATTAAGAAGACCCACAAGTTCAGCTTGAGTTGGAAAAAAGAGCAGCTAAAATGGTACTTACAAGGTATCTCATTTTTAAGTCACTGTGCAGTCACTGACTACACTGTGGTTTTCCAAAGCATGAAGTAGCTACAACCCACAGCTCCTCAAAATCCTTGTTTTGCTGGGAGAAAATGCCTCCAGACATAATAGCCCTGGCTTTGGTGGAACCACAGGGAGGACAAAAGCAATCCAAAATCTCTGCAGGGCAAGGCTGGCTGAGGGCCAGGGAAAGCAGCAGCCAAACACAGACGATGGGCTCAGCACTGAGTTTATCATATTTGCTGGATGACAAAGCCAAGTTAGGTGGGAACAAATGTCATCAGTCTCTCAGCCTCCAACTCCAAACACAGGGCATCTCCTCATCCCAGTGCCTTATTTTATTTTTCAGGTTCTTGATGCAGACACATCCAATGTATCTGTACCTTCTCCAGAGATAAAGAATAGGAGGTGAAGAGCTGGCAAGGAAGAAGAGGCCCGGATATTAATGCTGACCGCAACACTGCAGTGTTACATAACCTAGAGCCTGGCAGAAATCAGCTCAGCCACACTGCTGAGACCAGGAGCACAGGAATAATTAGACCTGGCAATTTACAGCCATTTTAAGGTTTTTGTAAAAGTACTGAACTTCCTCATATTTACAAGTGGTTTTAAGAGATAAAGCTCATTCTACTGCCTCATCCCGAGTATTGTGTTTGGCAACATGAAAATGATGCAGTACATGACAAGAAGCAGCCCCAAGGGCTCACCTGAACCAACCCAGAGCCACAGAGAGAAATTAGCCACAGCCAACTCAGCCATGGTCACTGTCTAACCTTGTATTAAAACCACCAATCACACAGACTCCCCAGATCCCGGTGCCACCAGGACTACAGTACATCACTGCTTTTATCTTTGGAAAATTCTACATTAATCTGCCTAGTGCAGCCTTTGTCCATCAGTCTATCACCCTGAAAAAAAAATATAATTATTTTATATTTTTTTCTAATAGAAACACTTCTAGCTTACCCTGTAATCACAGTTATACAGCATTTTCATAAAAGACACTCTATATTTGATGTCATTTTGATAGTCTGTTATTTTATTGTGTGCAGCTAATGGTGCTCTTTCATATAACATAGACATAAAAGATTTCCAACTTTCTTTAATGTTGATATTAATCAATTGGGTTTTTTCCTCCATCTTTCTAGTTACAAATAGAAATTATAGATCAGTTAAGATTAGCCTTTATGTTGTGCTGGACATAATTTTATCCAGTACCAAACTGTTTGAAATATTTAATATTTCATACTCAGTGGTGTTGTGATATTTTACTTCAGAATTGTATTGCACATCCCAAACACAAAGTACATAATGCAGTCCAAAGATGAGCCAGTGACGCCACACTGAATCTGAGGAATTTAAACTTAGAAACTGTGAAATTCTTCAGCACTTGCTCAACACCCTCACAACTGCAGTGAAGAGGACTTCCATGCCAATCTAAGTGACAGCTTAAGTATCTGAATAACTCTAGGCTTCATTTTTTTTTTTTTTTTTTTAATCAGAGAGGCCTTTTTCTCATGACAGAAACTGATCATATAATAATTGTGGTATCTGAATTAAAGAGCAGCTAGGTGCTTTACAGCTGGAACCCCCACTGGTCAACTACACAAAACACAGCTGGACAGGGCTTCCCACGAGCAGTTAAATCCAGCTGCCCTTGCTGGGCAGGAACAGAGCCCACAAAGGCCAGGGGCAACAAAAATAGGACTCCCTCAGATTCAGTTTTCTACAGGCAGTCACAGGGAATTCACCAATCACTGTCTGAAGTGACAACCACCATGCTCTGCACAGAGTACAGTCACAAACCAAACCTGATACCTCACTGAATTTCTGCTACATTTCTTTTGACATTATCACAGAAACAATTTCATGACCTAAAGACTGGCTTATGCCCTGCATTCCAGACTCAGAGGAGTACCCCATTACTTGTATAAGCAGAGCAAGAAGGGCAGAATAGTGGGAAAAACCTTTTTCCTCACTTAACAGACACTTAAATCTCCTCTTGGCAGTCCTGAAGATTTCTTGCTTGGAAAGACAAGTTCATACAACATATGCAGCATATCTCCTGCAATCACTGCCCTGCTGCCTGTATGACCCCTTCTCTTTCCATGTTGAAGTGCAGGTTGAATCCTACCTTCCCAGACACTGTGTGTCTGACCTTTTTATTTTAAGGCTGTGCTGTGATCTCTGCTGCTTCTTTCATTCTCAGATAACAACACTCATAAACCTTTATATTTCAATAACCACCCACCAACGTCTGCAAAGGGTCCAATTATCATAAAAGAAAAATGCCCATTTAAGCATCAAATTTTCTCAGCAATAAGACACAAGATCAATTACCAAATGACATACAGGTGACTAAAGTTCCCTCCAAAAAATTGGTTTTTTTTCTTACAAATGCTGGCCAGCTGGCTTCATTATGAATTAGAAAAACAAAATCTTCAAAAACAGCCCTGAGCTGTGTGGGAAAGCAAAATAAATACAGTTCAAGATGGAATCAACCTGAAAAAGGTAACAGCAGCAGAAGAGGCCTCCCTCTGTGAACTGGTACAGACTCTTGGAAACTTCCTCAAACACAGTGGATAAGGACAATTTACACCAGAAATGATAACCCAGGGATCCATTCATGGAAGTCACTGCCTGTCTTCTGCACAACATGCTTCATTTCATCAGAATGACTTAGACAAAAATTTCTTCAGTACTTGATTGCAGTGCAGCTTCAATGACTAGTGTGTAAGTTTGGGGTTTTTTTCAGCATGGGAAAGAAGACATTTCCTCTCATTAGTTTTCCTTAGCTGTTCAATATTTATTACAGATACTCAAAGCAGAGTTTCTATCACCTAATGTTCCATTTAGTATCAAAAAGATAACACTTGATGCAGGTATAATGCTGCCCTGTAGTCTCATAAAATTATGGCAGCTCTAAACTTCTCCTGAACATAATCCTACCAGAAGTCAGCCCCATGACAACAAATATTACAGCAAAATGCTAAATAGATTTTACTGGGAAGTCTGTCAACCTCTACCATCTGCAGCATGTATTTACATAAAAGAGAAAAAACCATGAAGGGCTTTTTGTCCTGCCATTTTCCCACCTCTGTGCAGTAACACACACACCCCTCCCTGCATGGCAGAGAACTGGATGATGAACCTGAAGCCTCTGTCTAAGATTTGAGAGGGGATGGAGGGGATGACAAGTCTTGGGCATTAACATTCATTTATATGCTGCTTAACTTAACAGAAGTTGAAAATTTTGTATGAATCTAGGATGACTGCTGTGGTGAACTGCACAAAAACAGGACAGTTTTTTTGCTCTACTCACAGTGTCAACAGCAGGATTACAACAGGGAACTGGTCAAGTGATGACCCTTTCTTCTCCTGCTGCCCCTTGGCTTTCAGAAGCAAACCAGCTTTTTTCTCAGATGGAAGCATCATCTTGGGATACCTTCCAAGCTTTTTATCAGAAACCTCCCAGGGAATCAAAGTCACTAGCACTGGTCAGGAATCTGAGAAATCAAGATGTGGGGCATGGAGCAGGAGGAAGAAGAAAAAAATTGCCATTAAAAAACCCCACCAAAAGCCAAAAAACCCAACAGTTGTTAATTGCTCTTATTGTTTTGCTCCAGGGACAGAATAATAGTTGTCTCCAGTAACAGAAGGCTGGAGAAACAAATAGAAAGCAGCAAATAGAAAGGTCTGAACAAAGGAAAGCTCACATGGCTCCTAGCCCAGATAATTGAACTCCACACTGGCTGGAGAGCTAGGGAGAACTGAGGAAAACTGGGTTTTCCTGATCTTATCAGGAAGATTCTAATTTTTGCAGCGGGGAAGATCTGTGCTGAGACCTAAGAGAGTAAGACAAAAGGCTCCACCTTTCGCCCAGCTCAAACCTGTCAGTAATGCTGCTGGAAAAGGCCCTGAATATTGATATATTCCAGGGCCATTGCTAAGGGCTGCTGTGCTTCTTCCCAAGCTGCCATCCATCCCCTTTTCCCCTGTTAAAGATGAACCATGGAGGAAATATTAAGCTCTGGCACTGAATAACCCCTGCCTGGGGGCAGAGGGCACTTCTGCCTTCACAGGCTGCAAGGGTCCAATCACAAGCCAGCCACACTAAGGGGGCACGTAAAGGATCTCAGGAGAGGAAGGAGATGAAAGATTTTGAATTATTCAATTAAAAGCTCAGATCCTCTACATTTCCAGCCCCCTTCTTCTCCTTCTCCATGAAACAAGCAGTTTGGGAGTACTGTTAACCACAGGCACCTGATTAACTCTTGGAAGAAGCTCTGCATCCACTCTCAGACTCCTGGATCAGCACAGCCAAGTCTGCCTTTCTAATCCCTCTCTGAAATGTAACAACTGAAATCACTGGGACGTTCCTTTCCATAGCAGTCATCATCGAAGTGCCAAACTCACTCTGAGTGGAAGATTTTAATTCAACCTTTCCTCCCTGCACACATATATATTTATTCTCCCAATAGCAACACAGATCCACAAGCACAGAGATATCAGTAATGGGACTCAGCTCTTCTCTGTATAGCTTCTTCACTGAGCAGGATTAATCTTGGCAGCTGTCTGACAAGAGAGACTGTGTGGGAGGAAAATGGTTTTATCTAAAACTCGAAAAAACACAAAATAATCTTAGAGAGAACAAATTATGTTTCAACCCTTCTCCTTCAGTGGAAGACTATTTACTAACAGAAAATAACCAGCAATGGCAAAAAATACAGAAGTATTGGTCAGAAAGGTAGCAAAATTACCATGCATTTTTTCTTTCCTTTTATTTATGGGGCCACTTTTCAAAATGTTTACGTAATAATACAGCTGAGGCCACAGCTGTATTTGTAATACAAGAGACCAGAAGGTAAGTTAGCTTTGAAAATAACAATGAAATTGGCATAAAGTTATATAAGTTAAAACAACAAAATAGAAATTCACCTGGAAATCACAGAAATTTGCAACTGATGCAAAAGAGTCAAAGCAAACCTCTCCTGGATGGTTCTCCATACCTCAGATAACATAATTTAAATAACAAAACAGTCTCCATTTGAAGCCGTTCAGTTCACTGTGGAATTTGCCACCTTGGCAGTAAGGATCCCTGACAAGGCAGTACTGACAGCAAAAGCCACAGTGCCTCATGCACCTGCACTTTTTTCTTGAACAGTTCAATAGGACAACACACTACATGACAACACTACGTGTACCTTCACCCACTGCCAGGACTGCCACAGGCTTCAGCAATATGGATCTATTAAATAATGTTAAAACCACTGTATTTGAGATGGGTCTTCAAAACAAAGATCAGTTCTTGCTTTATTTCTAGGAATATTCCATTCCCACTCCCTTGACTGCAGTGATGTTTATCACAATAACTGCTGTAGTGTTTTTAGCATAGCTCCAAATTATTTTGGTTCAAACATTAAGTAAATTTCACACAACAAAGCATTCTTGAGCATTTTAAAAGACATGCAGATCATGGAAATGATGCAGTAACCTGTTTGCATAGTGCTGTGTCATCTACCTCAGATTCCTGAAAAACTGACATGGATCCTCAAGGGAATTACTTGATTAAAAAACATTAATTAATTGAGGGAACATCTGGGCTGTTTATCAGCTAGTAACCAAAATTAGCTAGGCACTGTAACCTCCTTAAAAGTGAGAAGTATACAGAGTAAGTGCAGCCCACTTTCTCACATTTGGGTAGGGTCAAGCAACTTTTTGCAACAGCATTTATTTACCATATTGGTTCCTTAGAGATTTTTATAGCCCTGTGCTGGAAGTTTTCTTCCTGGCTAGCATGAAAACAGGAACATTTTATTCTTGACTTGGTACATTAACATATTAACCATGACAGTGCTGACATTTGTTGCTAAGTAAAATTGATCATAAGTGGTCTAGAAAGCTGCCATTACATTTAGAAATTACTTCTAGAGTTTGAAATTAAGTACTGTCAACACAACTCATGTTTCCATTTATACACAAATTTGACAGGAATTTTTATGGCTTCACGTAGAAAAGAAACTTCACATAGAAAAGAAGGGAGATAAAACTAATTATTTTAATTGCTCTCAAACTGTATTACATAAAGCAACTGACCTATATGGTATCATAAAAGCTCAAGGACTATTCAACATGACAGGCTAGATGAGAAAACGTCATGTTACACATGGAAATGAAACATTGCTTCATCCCCCTTCCATTTTCCAGTGCAAACCACGAAGTCAAAATTCACCCAGGGTCATCCTTTTCCTCACAGGGGATATATTCTGTTATATAAACACAGCTTTATTCCCTGAAATCAAAGGAGGGAGCCATTGGTATGCAGTACCAGGATGAGGTGGAGATTATCAGGAAAAGTGAGATTTCACTGCATGTGACAGAAGCCAACTGGGAGTAGAGAAACTGAAAATATCAGATGACTACAGAAGGGAACATAGCTGAACAAGAACGCAGATTCACTTAAGCTGCTCTAAATAGCAGTGCAGACACTCAGTCTAGAGGTATCAATGCAAGAGCCAGTCTAGAATTAGTACAGGAGTGCTCACATGCAATATTAGGCTGCAGTGAGAACTGGTGGTTCCACACACATATCACAGGTATTTGTAAATTTTCAGAGACTTACAGAAATATTTATTTCCAAAGAGCATGTGGAATGACTCCACACAGTGACTGTACCCAGTCACTCCTTTACAATGTTCTGATTTAATTGTGTGTTTTTTCTCTTAAATTTTCTCATAAATGACTTTACAGTATTAGGTGGAAACACATCTCAGGACATTTGCTTTACATCTAATTGCAGATCTCCCCCAGTGACTTACTCTCTGATCCCTTCTTAGTAACCAAAGCAATGGAAGCCTGTGAATTTCAGTCCAAGGCAGGTTGGACATGCCTCTGCCTCAGAACGCCTCACCTGTATCTGGTTTCTCTTTAGAGAAGGGGACCAGGAAGAGGTACCCTAGAGCACCCAGCTATCAGCATCCCAGGACAGGGCAATGGGGCAGGCAGCATCTGGAACCTGTGTGGTTCCCTCACACGGCCCTCAACCACAGAAGTGACCAGCCACACGCATCCTAATTGGACCTGGGCCTGGAATCGCTTGAAATTTCTGCAGAAGCAGGAAAATTAAGCTGGGAATTCATCAGACCTTGCTTGCTCTGGAGTCACAACAACAATTATGATCTTATTTAACCTATTTTCCTCTTCTTCCTACTCAAGCATTTCATTGTCACAGGTGTTCCAATAACACAAATCTGGCAATCACACTCTCTGAAATAAAACTGTTTCCTCCTCTTCACAGTGCAGTGAATTGAAGGACTAAAAATAATCTATTTGCAGCCATGATATCATTCCTCAGGTTAACTACTTTCTTTGGACAGTAAATATATTTTTTGTGTTACCTGGTCCATCTTCATCCCAGTATTAAACTGGTGCAAAAACTCTGCATATAAGGAAAAATAATTTGTCAGTGCCATCTCACAGCCTTCCACAGAAGGGGCCGCCTTCTCCTGTCTGAGAGGTTTATGCTTCTGAAAACTGAGCATATCATTTGTAGACTGAAATCAAGAGCCTCTGGAAGAACTGCTCAAGTGTGACAGCTTACACTCCTCTAGTAACTGGTGTTTCTACTATTCCCTGAGAAGGAGGGCATCTGTGGTGATAGCTGAGAAAGTGCCACCATTCATACCACGAGGTATTCAGGGCTGAATGACCCATGGGCAGTGGTATTCATGGAGGGGACAACCAGGAGATGTACCTCAGGTAGCTTCTGCCCCCATTACAGAGTGCACAGACATGTCCTGGAGACTACAGCATCACTGAGTCTCACTGGAGAAAGGACACATCTTAGAAAATGTATCACTATTTTAACAGTGAAATAAAAACAAAAGCTGAGGCTGTTTGGGAATTATGTGCATACACAAGCCACCAAGCTTGAAACAGGCACGGGGGGGGGTGTGGGGGGGGAACTCATAAGCATGGCCACAGATTTGATCATTACCCTGATCTCATATAAAAAAGGTCTGTGTCACAAAGAAAACAGAACAGTTGCACATAATGATGAAACACTTACCCTGGAGTCCTTTTCCAGGCGAAGCTTGTGCTGAAGGCTCCGTCTTCTCCTGGCTTTAGCAAGACCATTGTGATAAAAAAAGTATCCAGATTCTAAAAAAGGGAGCTGAGGAAGAGAAAGGGAAAAAAAAACAAAACAACATCATGGGGCTATTGGCTGTTAATAAGGATGACAAGAACACTTTTACCTATGAAGTGATTCAGGAATCCAGAACAAGACTTGTGAAGAGTTATACCAAAAAGCCCAAATCACTCTTGAGAATGTCACTCCTAAGTTATTTTTGAAAAGTTCACCCAGCAGCATTAAAGTTGTTTGCTACAGATTTACAGTGCATAACCTCACTTGTATACACTTGGTACTCCCAACACCTTACGTTTAAAGTCAACACTGCCAATATTTCTGAAGGGCACCCAAGACACAAGAGGAAGCATTCCTTCTCTCCTGAGAAAGCCAGAATAAAAGAACAAAATGAACTGCAAAAGATCTGAAATTCCAGAAAGCATCCCTCACCAAGAGGGCCTTACATAAATGCTTTGCTGAGCTGTTGTAAAATACCCAAACTGACACACTAAGGAGGAAGGCAGAAAGCGAAGAGATTTTCCCTTTCAGAAAAATGTGATACTTGGAATTTCTTCTGAGCACCCCAAAATGAAACCTACCAAGCATATTAAGGAAACAGACAGCTCAGTGTTCAGGTGGGAACAGTGTTCTGCACCTTTAATGTCCAAGGCTTTTAAGGAGCAAGCAAACACCTCTGGAGGGCTTTCCATTATTCAATGCACTTCCCTCCTCAGGACTGGCAGAGAGCAAGTGGAAGGCTAGCAGACATTTAGCTTTTAGAAGGTTAAAACACACAGTGTTTGGAGAACAGAATCCCACTTGCAGCACTTGATTAGGAAGCTCCACTTGAATCTCAAACGATCAATTCTTTCCCCATTTGGATTTAGTAGGGACATTCCAGTTGAACATTTAAATCTAAGCAAGTGACTGCACATTTTTAAACTGTTTGTCCTTGTAAAAGTTGAAAAAAATCATTGGGAAGTTATACATTAATGCTGTGAATACTTCAACTTCAAAGGTTCAACTACCCTGCATGTAAAATACCATTTTAAAAGCTATATTCTAGAACAGCTATGACAGCCTGTTCCTCTCCTTTTTATTATCTGTACTTCGAGATAACATAAACATCTTTGCAGGAGTTCAAAGTTCTTTACTAAAATACCAAGGCTGAAGGCTAGATAGAAAAAATGTTGAGAAAACCTGGGCTGGACACAGGTAGCAGCATCATGTTGCCAGAAAACAGATTCTGTTCCTGTATACAGGAACATACAGTGCACAAATATAAATTAACTTCTACGAAATTATCTCATTTTAGTCAATTTATCACTATAGCTGGAACACTTCCACAGACAAATTTTACTGTACATGAGAAGCAGTATGGAAAAACAAGATAGTGAATTCTGGAAGTTTAAAATCAGGTAATTCAAAAAACGAATATGCAAGTTTGGGTTTTCTTTTTCTTCAAAGTACTTTTTTATGTTAATTGAAACACTTACTAGCACTGAAATGAAGCATTTAACTTTCATGTTAAAGTTCCATTCTGTATGAATGGTACATGAAGTTTCATTTAAGTTACTTCACATTACACATGAAGTAACTTTTAGAAGAATCAAAGCATTCTGTTCTGATAAAAAGACCTCTTTTAAATTGCTTATAAAAGGTTAAGGAGATTTCATCAAAATCATTATGGTTCCCTGGAGCTGATCTGCATGGCTGACTGGAGAGCTTTTCTGGGAGAATAATCCGAATATTTAGCTTCAGCTCCATACACCTGTGAAAAATAAAACAGCTGAGGTGGAAAGAGAAAGAAGGCTCTGAAAGCTCACAGGAAAGGCCACAAGAGTCTCCTGCACTTTGTATATAACCTCAGAGTCAGAGCTCTGAAAGCTCAAATTCTGTCTGGGTTTAGGTAATTGTTTTAAAAAGCAGATTTACATTTAGACTTGTACCTGACATCTTTATCAACTGGGTGATCAGGTATTTACATAATCCAGAGTTTGCTAATAGATCTGGATCTCCAGGAAAAGGCCCTTCCCTCACATTGGAAACACTATGCCTCAAAAACCTTCAAGGGGGAAAAAAATCTAAATAGGGAGATTAATTACAGCTTGAAATCTATCCTGGTGTGCTATCCATTACCATACTTTGCTGTCCATGGCCCAATTAGCCCTCTAATTTTCTCCAGGAAATCATGCCATTTTTCTTTCTTTTATTTCAGTATCAACCATTAAAATCAAATCCAGTCAAATATTGATCTTGATATTCTTCCATTAAGGATTAATCTAAGCAATTTTGAAGATATCTGGAAATATATAACAGATATTTCCTGATTATTTCCCATATAAAGCTAGTTTCTAGTCCCTCTTAGCGTGAAGCAATATTGTATACAGTAACCTTTAAAAACTGGTATATTCAAGTTTGACCATAAGCAATTACAATTAGTACAACAATGACCAGATTTATAGACAAAGTCATGAATAAGATTGACCAAGATTATTCCATTCTTTCCACAGTTATCCCAGTCTTTGAGGAACTAGAATATTTTATGGTTCACATGGTTTTTCACACTGGATCAATTAAACCTAGAGGGGGACACCCAGGAAGGCAACTCAGTGAGATAATACCTGAAAGATTATGTGATCCATCACGGTGGATTGTGAATAATTAATAGCAGAAACCAAGCAATTTTTGGAAGAATATAAACTCTGCAGTAAATCTTTGAAATCAATGAACATACACGTGGGAGAAATCAGATACCAGGGAAAGGGCCTGAAATGTCAAGCTTTGATGAGGATTTTGCACTGGGATCTGGGAATACCACAAGAAATGACAAACTTCCAATTCAGAGGGATCCTGCTGCTAGACCAGTGACTTCCTAGTCACAACCAAAGGGAGGAACACAGGGAGCTCACAGCAGGACTTGCAGTCCCACTGTCAGCTACTCCAGGAAGTCTCTTTTGATTTGGAGCTACAGCAAAAGAGCAAATAGTGAAATGAACAGTGCAAATAATGAAGTGAAATGAAAGAAGAGCTCCTGTACATAAAGACTCCAAAGCATCAGCAGCAGTATCTGCTCTGTAATGCTGCAGCCATAAAGCCACAACTGCTATGGAGTAAAATTCCTATTCTGGCAGCAGCAGGCTCAGCATGCACCATGGAACAGTAACGCACTCAGCCTGGTGGCTCAGGTCCTTCCTGTAAGACAAAAGCAGAGCTTCCTGCCCTCAAAAAAAATAGCAATTAAGATAACTAATTACTGGAAAGCACTTCAACACTCAAGTGAGGATTATTTAGAATTAGAAATTGGCCTACTTATTGCCTTGCTGTAGAAGTATTTTCCATTACAAGGCATGATGTTCAGAATCTCAGGAATTACAAGCACTTCATTACTTGCAATATTTGTATAAGTACTGGTGAAAAATACAAGTAAAACCAGAATCACAAACACAAAACAGCAAGAAGAGCAAAGCATTTTATATCTACCTGTCTCTTCTTTTCTTCCTATCTGCAGCCTCCTTGTGTTTATTAATAACACTTTCTGAAGCAAAGATGAAATATGTTGAACCCTCTTCTTGAAGGATGTGGACCAGAAAATAACTTTAAAATTCAGTGATCAACTAAATGCCAGAAAGAAAGATTCTTTCAATGGAAGAGGCTTAACTGCAAGCAAAATAGACTTGATGATCTTAGGGTGTCTTTCCAACCTTAACAATCTGTGATGCTATGAAAATGGCTAGGATGTACCTTTTGGTAAAGAAAGAAGCAGGAAAAGTTTTGTATTGTCCACAATTTTAGCACCAATACATCTGAGACATCTTGGCTGTTCTCAGGCTACTGCTGAACCACAAAAGTTGAGGTGTAATTATTACTGAAATAAAAAAAAAGTTAAATTTATGGTTCTCAACCTTTTTGCATTCTCCTCTTTACAGTCTTTCCCCAGAAAGAAAAGGGAGTGACTCTGTGGTGCCCTAGATGCCACTGCTGGGAAGAAGGGCTGTGAACACACAGCTGCAATTCTCCCCTGCCAGGCCCATTGCTCCTGAGAGATGCCACTCTCCACTATTGAAGGGGAGAAAAACACAGTCCACTGCTGAGCCCTCAGAGGAAAAATCAGGTATAAAGCAGCCCACTCCTCAGAGACACCTGATCTAGGATGGGGCAGCACACATGGTTCCCTCAGAGCTGAGGGCTCCCATCCCATCTTGATAGAGAAAATCAAGCTGCCCTTCTTTCTTGCTCTTGCCTTGAACAATTTGCACAGTGACACCAGTTGCAGTTTTGCCTGTCACAAAGCAAAGGTAATCCATATCAGCTGCAAAGCACTGCAGAAGTTTAAAGAAAAGCCACAGAAAGACTAAAATCAGATACTGCTCCTCATTCTAAAACTGCAGCAACTGAGACCACCTTGGGCAGAACTGACACTGAACACAAGCATCAGCGTCTCCTGACCAGAAAAGCCCATCTAGCAAAGGCATTATGAAGTGGCAATAAACTCTTTAAGAAAATACCCAAGTTGAATAAAGCTGCCCGTGGCATCAATACTTTATCTGGCTCCCAGGGAGAGGTCCAGCATTCACAGCCTGTCACTAGTTTTAAGAGGTAATATACAATATAAAAATAAAGATGAACATTAGTTCGAAGGCTTATCTTTAATATCAAATTTTACTGCCTCCTTATCTTTAACATTGCCTTTTACTGGCTCACTACAGAGCTCTACACACATTATGGTGCCCACAAAAAGCTTAAGAACAACCTGGATTGCCCCCTCTTGTTTTAATGGGAGCTGTTTCTGCCCAGCCTTCCCATACTGTTTCACATAATGCAGAATCCCTACAGCACACTGCTGGCTTTTGTGCATCACTTCCTATGATTTCTCCCCAACACTGTAATATTCTAAAACCAGTGTACTTTAACCTCTTGTTAAGGTTCCTCTCCCAAGTTACTATTGGGGACAACAGTCTGCAACAACTTTCTTTTGAGTAAAATAATTTATAAATACAAGCAAAGGACAATTTATAGTGTGCTACCACCTTCACTGGTCACCAAAACCAGCAAAAATGGATCTGTCAGTGAATGGGATTCGCAGAAAGCCCTCATCCAGCCAGGCTGACAAAGACCCTCCCCAGAGCTCCTTGCCTGCCTTAGTATGAATATGTGGCCATGGATGTGAGTTCAAACAAACACTGGTGCTAAAGGGAAAAAAAAAGTATACCCATCCCCTAAATAATAATTTCTTTATTTTTTTTTAAGAAGTATAATACAAAACATCTCTCCCCACAGAGTCCAAGCATTACTCCTGACTTCGAAAGGAACCATAAACTGGCATAGGTGAGTTCTTTCATCCTATTACTGCTCAGTAATTACACCAACAGAAAACATGACCTAAACCCAGTATAAATAAATGTATTTGGAGCCTTCACGGGCCTCACACCTTCAGTTACCATTCTAAGTGAAGCACAACAAAGTACCTCACAGCAGAAAATAGAAACTTTCTTGAAACATTTCCATCCCAGTTTCACCAAATGCAGTGAGGATGCTTATAAATATTCAATATGAAATTTTGAGCTCTCTTTCTCTAATTTTCCCTCACCCCAATTAGCATTAGAAATCATTTTACCTTTAAATATATAGATGGGAGCCATGTCTAAAGTCAAAAGCACTCACTTTAGGGACAAGGGCCATGTAATAGAAGAGCCAGCTACAAAACACAGGCAGCCTCAGGCCCCGAAATGACACAGAACAGAGCACTGACACCAAAGGATTAATTCAAACATTGGTAGAGAAATGTCAGAACTAAAGCTGCACCAGAGATCACCCGACACAAAATCCCATCTACTGTGCCCCCACAGCCCCAGACAAGGATTTCACCCTTTCTCATTTGTGTGCTATAATTACTCTGAAGGCTCAAAATAAGGATCTCAGGTGGAGCCAGGGTTCTGCACAAGCTCCAAACAGCACCAAGGACTGGCACAGGCCCAGGTTGGAGTGCTACCATTCAGACTTTCTGGCTCAGTCCTCACTGTACTTGTCTCTGAGCCAGCTGTCTCCACCAAAGTCTGATCTGCTCCTCTTGGCACATCTGGTGCAGGTGTTATAGCCGCAGCTTCAACACTCCCAAAAGGTACATTTCATATTAAAACACCAGCAGATCGTCCTTGTGAGATCAATTCATTAACACAAAGTGAAACATTCTCTTACAAATTAATTCATAAATGCCTGACTTAGACATTTTCATGTGTTTAAGCTCTGTTTCATACAAATATCCAACCATCTCTTAAAGCAATCAGCAACAGGCGGAGGTAGTAAGAAGGGACCAAGACTAAGTAGAGAGATACAAAATGGAAATATTGCAACATAATAACAAGGACACCTGTTACTGTTATTTAGAATAGCGGTTAATCTGTAAGAACACATCAACCCCGCTTTAAAAGCTCTGTTGCATCTTCTCAACTCAGCAGAAGCAGCTTCCAGTGGTTTCTGAAAGTTTTCCTCACCACCACAGCAAAATATCTTTTCCTCTAGAAACAGTATAAAAGTGATGTCCAAACACTTTGTAGAATATATGCCTTAGGATTTTATTTTATCCAAAAGGATAAAACAAAGCCTTTTGCCTAGTCCCTCTTGCATGCAGCAAGGACAAGGTTAAACAGTCTCCTCAACAGCTAGAGATGAGCTGTTAAATAAAAACCTGGAAGCAAATGAAAGAAACTGAACCAGCTGTGGACTGCTATTACACTTCTATGTCCAATCTGTCCATGTGGAATTTATCTGAATGCTCTGTACAATTCATGGCAAAAGAAAGAGGCCCTTTCAAAGCCTGATTTACCTCACTTATCTGAGGTGGCCATGCTAAAACACGAGCAGAGCTGAGCCCCAGGAGCTCTTTCACTCTGAAGTCTCTGAGAAGCACTGCTGTTCAGGTAGATCAATTCTGATGTTAAATGGCTGTTGTCACTTTCTCATCAGTTTTGTTGTTACATTAGCCCACCCAGCGCTTCCAAGCACTTACAAAACACTGCTCCATTGGTTTGGTTACAAGTTTGTGATATTTGGAATTTGACCTGCAACTGAATGAATTACACAGGTGTAAGGTTTTACTAGATTTGTAACACTGTAAGTTTGTCACTGAAGAGCTCCATCCTGAAAGCACATGAAGTCATACAAATCATCAAGGATTACTCTGGATTTGCTGATAGCTTTATCAGTGAATTGGAGAAGCCATTTTACACTTTAAAATGGTTATTCTAGTTTATGGGCACAGATCTGTGCAATTTAGAGAGCTTTATCTGTTACTGCCCAGTAACTGAAAACACCATTATCAATTCTACCACATGCCCTGCTGAAAACAGGATACTTCCCAGACTTTGAGGAGAATATTCTTGCTTATACACTAGCCCTCAAATTGGACTGTCTGGGTTAATCCAGATTGTCATTACCTACAGTAGGTGATTATTATTGTTGAAGTGAAGGCTGAGCAATCATCATATGTCCCATTACATAAATGGGGGGTGTGTGCATGTGTGTGTGTAAGAAGAGCACATCACCCAAGCCCTGGGCACCAGAAAAAAATTTGGAGTTCAGCACCAAAAATGTCACTGGGAGCATCACACCACAAATTGTGTTGTCATTTTTAGGAGCAACAAATGACCACTGGGACAAGGAGACAATCTCTCCAATCACTCAGGTCCACAACTCTGTAACAAGCACACAACCAACAGATAAACATACACATTATTTGGAATAATTAAGTAAATATGATTTCATCAGAAGGTGAATCAATTAAATTTTCTTAAACCAAGTATGTGTAACACAAAATGTTTTTTTACACAAATTGGGAGAATTTTACCATCCTGTTAAAACAAAACAAAAACACCTCCAGCCCCTAAAAACAAAACAATAACAAAGGAACAAAAGAAAAAACAAACACACACAAACCTAAACAAACAAAAATGAAAAAAGAAGACAAACAGAAACTAGACTCCAGACATTCTTTAGAAACAGTTGGTCAGTAATTAACCGAGTTAATTAACCATAACTCATTTAGTCTTCGGCAGTCAGGGCTGTAAGAATAATGGGGGGGAAGGATGGTAATCCAGAAGTGGCTTTACCAGTTCTACATTTTATTAACAAAGCTGAATGAGATGTTGGGTCTGTCTCCTGCCTGGAGCAATGGAGCTCCACAGGGTATCCTGTCACTTTTTTGATGTTCTGCTGTGTTTTCAAAGCATCTCTCAAGATGTTAATATTCTGTAAAAGCTTTCACACCTCAAATGATCTCTCCAGGATCATTCAACACGTGACCTTTTCCTTTGCTATTTCCCGCTCTACTCTTGCTTCTCATGGTAGCAACTTTGCTCAAGGACTGAGCCAGAACTAAATCTCCAAAGACATAAGTATCTTCTTGCATTAGGAGAATCTTGAGCAATTAGAGCTGTAATATTCCTGTTTCAGTTGCCTCCCACGTAAAATAGTACACTCTTATAAGTATTAAGTTTAGTTGTTTTATTTATTGATAGGATTCATTTAATTAATGTTTGCACAGCACCATAGACTGTGATATGAAACTCTTAACTGTAAAATGCCAAGTGCCATTGCAAAAATATATTAATGGGTATATCTACACATGTAATATATCTGTGAGCAATCAGGCACCTCTTTAGCAACAAATATTTGTTAAATGTTGTAATATACTTAAGCAATATAAGATGGAAATCTCTTCTTCCTATCAGTATATCTTCCTCAGAGAAAACTCATAAGGAACATTTTGATTCAGATAAGAGTCTGCAAATTGAAATGGCTATGGTAAACCTCTGATGCAGATCAATACTGCTGACAGCAATTAGCACTGCTTACCAAAGGCCACTTTGCCTCACTCCTGACCTACAGCCCATCTCCTTTTAAGCATGTAACCAAACAAGTTGACTGCTATTGTCACACAGGAGCCTGGTGTCACATCAGCTCCAGAAACACAGATATAAAAGCCATGAGCTAAAGTTTGCTATTTAAAAAACAACATTAAGATGCAGTGCACCCCAGACACAAATTACTGGTACTTAAACCCCACAGATGAAGAAGGGGCAAGACATTGCTGAACACTGAGATCCTGATTTCCAATAAAGCACTTCAGCGTTATTAAGTCTTCATAAACATGTGTGCAAGTGCTCAGCTCATGCAGCATCTAAAATCAGAGTCAGGAACTGAAGTTTGAATGAAGTAGAGCTACAAGAGCAACTCAGAGCAAAATTAGTTGGTTACCGACAAGAGCTACTTAAGGAGGAACAGAAGATGTGAATTACTCTAATGCAAAGACGCTAGCTCTTACCCACCCTTTAAGAAGAGCTGACCTGTCTCACAATTAAAAATCTTTACTCTTTCCTTTTTACTCCATGTCTGTTCAATGCTAGGCTGCCAAGCAAGAGCTGATAGACAGAAAATGCTTCACAGAGAGGTTTCTGTTATTACACCACACAGAAAAAGTCTTCCAGCTGCCAGAGAAGGAGTCAGTTCCTTGAGAAAAATATGTGCTTTATGGGAGAGAAACCAATAGGTAACACTTAGAAACAAAACTATGACATTGAAGGACAGAAGGACAGGAGGGTCACACCGCTTTCTTATTTCCTTAGCATAAGGGAATAGGCTTGAGAAAAGCAGGGGAAAGAAGCTTCACAAAAAATATTTTCAGCAGAGCCAAACGAAAAGAGAATACTTTGGAACACTTCTGTTTTCCTTACTTTTGTAAAGTTTCTTGATTCTGCTAGGAGGAAGTCACAGACATTAATCCTCACTATTACAAGATAAGATCAGAGGCAAATCCTTTATTCATGCCACCACAACCTGAGAGAGCTCCTGTTGGCTCTTGACACAACAGCATAATGGTCACTTCACAACAAGGAGCAACTGCTCTGAGTGGGGTCAAGAGCTCTGCGGGAGACAGAAGAAAAAGGATGATTTAAACCTACCAATAATGATGAGAAGGGAAAGCAAACAGCACCACCTCCTCTTACCCTTCCCTCCCAGGACCTCTCTCACTGACCTTTCAGGCATCTGTGAAACAAGTTTTTAATGCCAATTAAGAAATGATGGAAGTTTATTGCCGGCAGAAATTGTTTTCAGTCCAGCATGTGCTTATGTTATCTTGCTCCTATGATATTAGTCAAGCAAGGAAAATGTAGGGTTTTAATTAATCACTCAGCATTTCAGCCTTTAGTGAATGAAAAACTGATTTCTCTAGCAAGGTATAATATATTTAACATGAATGATATATGTTCAGTTAGAAGGGGAAAAAAGGAATTTTACAGAATCACTCTGTCTTTTAATCTTCATCAAAAGAAAGAAAAAAATCCAAATGCTTTTTTGACATGGTTCTATTCTGAACTGTATCTTAATTGTAGAAGAAATGGAACGGTTTTACAGTTAAGAGATGAAAAGTACATTTGCCTATGAAGTTTGGGGGTTTAAATGGCAATATAAAAATTAAAAGATGGAAATGCTGTCAAGATGATGATGTTGCAATCCATGATTATCATTCCATCAATGTTAGCAATTCTTCCAAATCTGCAAATGTGTTCTAGTTCTGATTTTTGATACTTCACCCAAATTTTGAACTGACAGTTCCACTTTACAACTAGCTCAAAATAACTTCTAAATAGCTAAATTCAGTTGAAACACAGTTCTAAAATTAATCGATACAGGGAAGCATAAAGTCCCCATGGGACTGATGGGAATCCAACAGTCATGGTTATAGCAAATTCACCATATCTTGGCTGCAGCTAAAAGCCTTAAAAAGAAGCTTTTGCTGCACTTGGTGTTGCACAGTAGGTGACAGAGACAGTACTCATCCACAGCACAGGTTTCAGAATCACACTCCTCCATTTCACTGGCTTTTCATAAAGAATGAGTAGGTAGAAAGAAGGATCTTCTATCATCAGGAAAGGGGAGGCAACATTCCACATCTTTTACTACCCATACAAGGAAGAGATTTACCTCTTTGGCTCTAGCCTGGTATCTAACAATCATCTCAAATAGCAAATTTCTCTACTTAATAATAATATTTAAATATATTTGCTGGGTTTCAGGTTCTTTGGAGAAAGCCACTCTGACATTACCATCTTAGTCATCTCGTAAGCAAATAATCTAGTTCAGTCATGAGCATCTGGGACACATTTGCCAACTGGTTTAATGTAAACACTCAGGTCACTATTTTCATTTGCATTCTGTGGACAAAGTAGTTAAGAATGTAAGATTTCCACAGAAGTTTTGTTTGAGAAGGTAGGACAACAGGACAACATCACAGTTCACTCCTTGTGAAAGAGCTATCACTACCCAATTTATTTATTTATAATCACAGTGTATAAATGGAGAGAGTGGTCAAGCTCATTATTTCATGTTTAATCCAAGATCCTGCTACTTGCTGAATATAGCCAACGCAGCTGAGTTACACTGCTGAGCTACTGTCATAAATCTATGACCAAGCTGCATTTCACACTGCATAACAAACTGTGTCACGGCCACTCAGAGTTTCACACAGTACACACCAAATTCAGCTCTCTGGGACAGTGCTTTCTGTCTCAAAGCATGGCCTGAACCAGCTGAGCTGAAATTAAATCTCCATTTCGGTAGCACAGGATTTGCTTTTTCTGTGAACTCATGAGAGTTAAATACAGCGCTCATCTTGATTTACAAGAGCGACACTCTGGACTTTGACAAATACTTGAGCAGTTCAGCTCCCTCCCACCAAAGGTCATGGATGATGGAAGTGTTGGGCTGCTCACTGAAATATTTATAGCCATCATGCAGCAGCATCCTGTAGAGACCTGACCCATTTAATTATCTGAAAAAGTTGAAATAGAAAAAAAAAAAAAAAGAAAGAAGAACAGGGTTTCTGATGGCTGGAATAGCATTGCAGGACAAAGCTAAGTTTATCATCTATTAATGCATTGAATTTGCTACTGCTGCTCACACAGAAACTACCCACCCATTCTGTGGACTGGAACTGCACAAAAGGGTTTCCCAGCTGTAACATTTTAATAAGAACTGGCAGAATTTATCATTAATTTTAACAATTTCCAGCTCACAGAATTTTCCATGAGCATGGACATTTCTCAGAACTTACTAATGGAAACTAACCACCAGATAAATTCTACCTACGTTTTGGCAACTACTTTGCAACTGCTTTATTACAAGCATTTCAAACTTGAGTTGCACGTATCAATTTTGATACAGATGGATGAGGTCAAGGGTCATACACAAACTTCTATTTAGCTACACTAGCAGTAACTATTACCAGCATAACTGTTCCAAGAAGTCTAGAAGCTCTCATGTTGCTGTTGATTTTGCTTGGTTTCTTTTAAATCAGCATCATCTTACTGTTAAAAGCTCCAATGGAAATTAAATTTCTGGTAATATTGTTCAGATTTGGAAGGAGTTAAACATGTCAATACTCCTACACTGACAGTAACAGCACTGCAATTGGGTTTGTTCCCCCACTTTAACCACATCAGCATAGTTACAGCAGAAAAAGCTTTCCTAAGAGTTGGTAGGGTCTTGTACCTTGTCACCTGTCATGTTTTGAAGATAAAAGTCTATCTTTCACCTTCCCACAACAGTTGGATTTTCAAAAAGATAAATTCAAACACATCTGTCATATTCTGAAGGAGCCAAGCAGCAGACTGAGTCTCTAGGACCATTTACCTGCTAATAAACAAATGCCAAGGATGCCACAGCATCTCAGAAGGAAGCATTTCAAGCTGGGAGTGAATTGGCAATTTCTTTTGGTCTAGGACTTCAATCTGGATTTGAACTCCCAAACTACAAACAAACTGCCCTCCCTCATTTGAAGTACCCTAAACCATGTGGCTCTGGTCAGGCATGACAATGGGATCTGTCCATCTGCCCTGATGCAAACCTGACTCTTCAAGGCAGGGGACTCTTGCAATAAACTGCTGTCCTCTTGCTGCACAGCTCTGCAGACAAAGGTCAGGGGCAGGTCCAATTTTGGTTGTGCTAACACTACAGAGGCCATACTGCCTCCCAGGGATGGCCCTCTGACTGCCCTCAGCATCTGGAGAGCCCACCCAGAGGAAGGAGAGCTGCAAGCAGGACCATGGACAGAGCTACAGCACACAGGATCCCAAAGGTCGACACACGGAGGCAACTCATGGATCTGTCGCCGTGGAGCCCAGGAACAGCCTGAAAGAGGCATCTTCAAGAAAGCTCTCAGGACAGAAAGAAGGAGACCCCAGACTGACAGGCGCTCTGGGCTAGCCAGCAGGAGACAGGCTGGTACACAGCATGCTCAGTCCTGGTATGCTGGGATCACAGCTTTCAGGGAATGCTGTCCACTTCTTATCTGTTTGCTCCTTGACACTGGCAAAACTAAACATAATGTAAATGAAAACCAGTAACTGCACATGCCCCATTGGGCTGCAGAATCATCCAAAAAAACAAACAAACAAACAAAAAAAAAAGATGATTGAAAAAAGAACTGCACTTGTGATGCAGTTCCTGGGTCTCTACCATATCTTCTATTTTGCAAATGGGTTCAAACAATATGTAATAAATAAAATTAAAAATGCAGGCAGCTTTATAAACAGCCAGAATTCCATACCTCTCTGTTTACTGAGCTGTAGTTCAGCAAACAAAACAAAACTTTGTAAAGGTGAGATTTAATCTGCATGTTTTACCAAGAAATAACCACACCACATATTCAAAACAGTAATGAAGCAATTACAGTGGGAATCTACAGTAAGGGAAACTGACCTCACTGTTTTACACTTAAACAAGTGTAAAATCTGACAAGTTAATTATTTTATAGCTCAAACAGAACACTCACCACCAGCAAACAGCCTGAGTCTTTGGTAGACAAGAAGCTTTACAGAAACTGGGTGAGGGATGTGCTTGAGCCTGTGGCTAACAGATCTTCTCAAAAATTTACAGCTTGCATGTGCATAATTGATTACATTTAAGTAACAGGGATTTTTTGTTTGTTTGTTTGTTCCAAGTTAGCCAGCGTTTGCTCCTGGAGCTGTTTATACATCCAAGGCAGAAACACAAAGTTTAAAAAAAAAAAAAAAAAAAAAAAAAAAAAAAAAAAAAAAGGCAAGGCAAACACCTACTGTATCCCAGGATTAAATGATTAAATGTTCAGGATCCCTGACAGAAATCCCAGCAAAGCACTCCCAAGGCTACAAACTCATTATTCTGCCTCTTGGTGTGGTTCATACACCACATCAACTCCCACCTCACAGGCTCCCTGCCTAAACGCAGGGAAGTGGGTTGCTGCAGTAAGAAATACAGTTAAGTTTTGCTGTTGATAAGTCTGTATTTATGCAATGTAAAGGAAAAAAAAACAAACCAACAAAAAAACAAGAAAACCTGAATGTTTGCAGTGTTTCATCAAGAAATTACTGGCTGGTTCCACAAAGCCTGGTCTTCAACCAGCAGCCTCCTAAGCAAAAAACAGGAAGCAGAGAAGTCACAGCTGTGAGAGACAGACTGAGTTTTGCAATATTTAGAGGGATAAGGGATAAGGTGATACATCAAGGAAAAAATAGACCAGCCCAGCTTTAGGCAATGTAAACATGAAAATCTCCATGTTTTTAAATCCATGTTTAAAATCTGAGATCACTGAATGCTAATTCTTTAAAACCTTTCACCTCAATGCTACTAGAAGCAGAGTACTTAGCCTGTTAGTTATGGAGATATCTGAATTTTGTGGATTATCTCCATCTTGCTGTTGTTAATGAAATGGAAAGAGATGCCTAAACTCTCATCTCCAAATAGAAGACCTTTCTAAATGCATCTTCCAACTCTCCTTGTTAGAAATTAATTGAGAATTGCCAGGCAAGGTCAGAAAGCAGCTTTTGTCAGCCTACATTAAGAAAAGTATTCTGGTGACAACCATGCCAAGAGGCAAATTAATCAAATGGGAAAAAAACCAAAACAAACAAAACCAAAAACTTATTCTTTTTACAGGTTTTACAATATTAGGGAGGCATTCTCACAACTCCTGAATGCTCAAAGATGGTAAGACTAAGGATTTTAAGAAAAAACTATGCTTTATCACAGCATCTGTTTCATCAGAAATACATAGAATCAATTGTAGCAGGTAAAATGGACTGAAAAATTGCAAATATTAAAATATTAAAAATAAAAATCAAAGAGCACAATCAACATTACAAAAATGTCTGTATTCAGGATTGATTCAGGGAAGATTAAAGAAAAACTGACTACTGTTTTTGACATATTAGGATCCTAGACCTAAACAAAAGCACCTCTTTATGTAATCACCAAGCCCTTCTTAATCAATTCATCAAGCACTGAATTTAACATACGCATTTAACCTACCTAATGTCTCACAGAGGTTTCAGAATGATGGTAGGAAGCATGGCCAAAGAATCAATTAGAAAGCACATCATGCAGTCCGTAACATGAATCTTAAAGGCAATGCTTTCTCCTGAATTTCTACAGAAATTTGCTGCTAAGTAAACATAATATGCACTTGCTCAGAGATTGCTTGTTATTGGGGAAAAAATGTGAAGTAAAGATGCATAATTTAAAAAACAGCTCCCATAAAGTCATGTTAAAAGAGATCTGTGACACCCTAACAGGCATAAAAGAAATATTTCTCATACATATCTTAAATTCACACACAATGAAAAAAGAGGAATCTGCTCTTGCGAAAGTCCCTGCTCTCAAATAAAGGTGATTATCTTTAGACCATGGCTCTCCTCCGATCTGGGTAAAGTTAACTGGATTTGTTTTAGTAAATAACTCAAAACATCATCCAAACAGCATGTGCCACTGAAGTATCTCAAACATCATTTCTCTTTGTGATGTAATTTGGGGTGGGGGGGTGGTGGGGGGTTTTGAATATTTCATTAGACAGCATATTTACGCATAGTTATCTCCCTGGAGAGTTTCCCACTAACAGCTCTGCTTCCCTACACACGGCCATGTTCAACTTCCTGCACAGTCGATATCCCCATGAAAGCTGAGTCTGCAGGCAGCTAGACAAGCCTGATGATAGCAAAACAGAGAGGAGACTCTTCGGCAGTACTGGAGAGCCGCCGGCATAAACGGCACAAGCTTCTATTAGCAGCCAATTGCCAGCACCCAAACCCCGTTAAGAACACAGACTGCTATCAACCTCTCACGGATTATCCTCCAACACAACCAGCAAAGTGTCAAACCCTACCAACTTTTCCTCCTCCCTAAAATTACTGCCTTGCAGAACGCAGAGTGCTATTTCCTCCTACCGTTGGGGAGGAGGGGTGGGAAGCTTACTAGCTTTTCAGGGATTGGGATGGTATAAGCCAGAAAACTCGAGACAGGACGTGCTGAGTACAGGACCCACGGCAAGCACCGTGGCTCTGCTGGGCTTCATTCTGAGAGACACCCGTGTCCACAGCCCCACTGGCACGTCCTGCAAAGCAGGGACTCTGTCCCCTGGCACACTACCCTCCAGCTCTCTCCTCACATGAGCTACGAGGCTGAGTCCCATGAAGAAGCTGTAGGTCTCCCAGGGGGGCTGAGAAATTCTGGGGAGAAGCATGGTAGAGGGGAGAGGATGCAGCCCAGAAGCTGCATTTCTCCATCCTACAAAATCCTCTCTCTCTTAAGGTCTCTTCCCCCACTTGGGCCATGAGATCATTTGAAAGCATCTAGCAAAAGTCATAAGAAATTGAACTATGCAGGAACGTACCCTTGTACCCTCATAAGGCCTTATCAGTCAGATAACCCCAGGATAAGAGGAAGGGAGCTCAGTCAGGAAGAGACTAGAGGAGGAAAACTGTTTACCAAAAAGGTGTATCAATCTCATGTAACAAAACCTAATCCCCACAATGAATCTTTTCCCAAAGCAGCAGCCCAGCTCTGTCACTATTCTGACAAGGCTTCGAGCCTAAAACAAAAGCATCTTATCAGAGCAGGAATTAGCTGTGGTCACAGCAACAATGGTCTTGTCCTCATTTCTCTAACAAGCTCCCACTGGAGTTGAAACGAGGCAACCTGAGGGAGTCTCACTTGACACGCCTTTTGAATTTTTATTTTTAAATCGAGGTTTAAAGCCATTTCACTCATTCAAGTTCAGGGTGCTATTATCACTCATTTCCTTGGATGTAGGACCAGGCTGTCATTGTATAACCACCAGGAAAAGAAAAAAAAAAAAAAAACCCAAACAAGCAGCAGTAACACTCACAGCCTGCTTTCCCTTCGCAGTCCTCCAAGCAAGTCTGACAGGAACTGTATTGACCAGGGACTATAAGCCTCTTCCCAGGTCTTACTGTACCCTAAAATATTTAGAGGTCTAATCATTGTATGAATGGGAGAGATTTCTACCGGAGTTGGACACTCTAGGAGCCGGGAGGGGACCTGCCACTCTGACTACGCTGATTTCCTACGACCTCAGGAGTGAAAACAACCTCCAATGGCACTTAAAGTTTCCCGAGTTACGGTCATTAGTGAAAAGCATTCATTGCTTATCACGGGGTCATCCTATTTCTCTAGGAGAATAACAGGGAAATTAAGAAGCCCACCAGCATCAAAAATTGAGTGTCAAAACCCCTATGAAATCTTCTATTTAAATTGTGGGCAGGCTTCTCCATGGATATGAGACTTTAATTTTTCCATGGATGCTCCGAGCCGTTCCAGCCGCGCAGGATGGGAGCTCCTCCACGGCAGGATGTTTACATAGTAAGTCAAAAGGCACCGAATTACCATGCGGGAAACTCCGCTCTCCCTCCAGTCCAAGACAACCAGCCTGGAGGACCAATGCCGAGGAGCACTTACGATGGCTCTTGGTACCGCTATTCCTCAAAGCCCCCGCGGGAAGCGGGGATGACCGCGGGCACAGCGGGACGCGCTTCCCGCAGGTGAGCGCCGGGCACGACCGCGCCCCGGCCCCGCCCGCCCCCGCCCAGCGCCCGGGGCGCCGCGACCCTGCGCGGGGGGCTTACCTTCCGCACCCCAGCGAAGCCGTGCTCCGCCGCTACCCGCTCGGCCTCCGCCTGGTCCCCGCCGCGCAGCTCCACCAAGAAATGGTTGATGTAGACGGCTCCGCGGGCCGGGGCGCCGAGGAAGTGCAGGAGGAGGAGGAGAAGGTGGAGGAGGAGGGAGCCCCGAAGCAGCGGCGGCCCCGGCGGCATGGCCCCGCGCTGCGCGCACACGGAGACAGCCCGCCGGGCGGGCGGGCGGCAGGGGAAGCGCCCAAAAGATGGGAGGGGAGAAGGGCGGAAAAAAAAAAAAAAAAAAAAAAAAAAAAAAAAAAAAAAAAAGAAACAATCGAGAGCGGCAGAGGCAAGAGGAGAGCGGCGCGGGGAGGACCAGCCGGGCGGCGCGGCCGTGTGTTCCGCGGCGGCCGAGGGGCAGCAGCAGCCGAGGGGCCGGCGGGGGCCGCGCCGCGCTGCCAATCGTGGGCCGGGAGGATCGCCCCGGCCCCCCGGAACGCTCCGCACGCCTCCCCGGCACCCCACCCACGCCGCGCTCCCACCTTCCACAGTCCTGCCCCTACCAAGCCGCACCCCCGATCGCACCCGCGCAGCGCACGGCAGCCGCCCCAGGCGAGCCGTGCCAGACCCCTCCGCTCTGCCTCCCCAGGGGCTCAGGGGGGCACACGCCCCGAACGGGTGGAGTGCCTGTAGGGACTGGAGAGAGAAAGACTTCGGCACGACCCGCACACCGCCGGGGCCGGCACCCATCGACTCAGCGAACATAAAATATCTGGAGTTCCCCCAAACCTCCCGTTCTAGCCAGAACCCTGCACAGGCTGCTTCACCAGCAACCTGCCTTTATCCCTCTTTTCTGAAAAAGAAAGGGACAGGGAGGTGGTCAAGCAGTGATAGGGCAAAGCCAGTGGAAAACCTCGGGCCCGGGGCCCCTCTCTCTGCGCTGACTCCCAGTCTACAGTGCCAGGATGCTCAGAACACACAGGTAGGTGTCCGGGCTCCCGGGGCAATCCCCGATCAATTCTGTAGGGGATGACTGGCAGGAAAGCACATGGGCCTTCCCAGAACTGAGACAGCCAAAGACTGAAAGCCTTCCATGCACTGGTGGGATTGCAGAGGTAGCAGTACCTAAAAAGAATAGGAGCTCGGTTCTGTAAGTAATCTGCCATCTGCAAAACTGTGATCGGAAAGGAACAGAGCAGATTATGCAAGTTTATGGCAAAGTATGGTTTAGCTTTTTCCCACAGATACATCTGTTAATTTGTCATACCAAAAGTTAATCCTTTGATGGATCCCTGAATGATCCCCTGGGAAAGACTTGGGACACAGAAAGCACAATCATCTTTAAAACAAACAAAACTATAGATTTACTGTAACCTGTCCTGCAAATGGTCAAATGGAGTACAGATGTTAAATAAATCAGGGAAAACAAAGGAAAACATCAAAAATCACAAACAAGACTCTTCTTTCGTTATCCTAAAATGCTTTAGAAAATGATATAAGAGCTGACCGCACTATTGTGAATCCAAATGAGCATTGATTTGTCATGGCAAATTATTGATTTCCTTCCTCTGGATTAAAGAAATCCCTATTCAAACAGAAAGGAAATGGCAACTTGAAGCCTAATCCACAGCCCAGTCACATCAACAGAAGTGTTGTAAATGAATAACATTGAAAAAAATCAAACATGAGGGAAAGGGTTAGGGTTTCAAACATAAGAAATGGTACAGTAGAGAAGGAAAACAGCTTTGCAGTCTCATTAAGAGATTAGCGTTAGTAAATTTCAGCTTTTAGATGCTTGTTCTAAGAAGAGACAGTTATTAAAAGCAACTTTACAAATTATTTCTTTAAACCAAGATTTTTTTTTCATCAGTAGTCAGCAACACCTCTCCTCACAGTATCTTTCCAGTTTTAAAGCATTTCCAAGTGATTTGGGACCTGTGAGCTCCTGGATCAGCAATACTTGGTGGCTGCTTGACAGCCAATGGAGGCCCTACTGGTTTCCATCCATAGCTCTTCATTGGTATCAGAAACAAAAGGAAAATAAAAGTAGGGGAAAGGCATTTTCTCTACTTTAAATTCCCGTATATAGGTTTTTCTTTCCCCAGAAGTCTTCCCTCAGTTGACACACCTCTTTTTATCTTGGTGTCAGTCCATAGAAAGAGGAACGTGAGTAACAAAGGCAACAGAGCAGCCCTCCTGGCTCCCTCTAACCAGTAAGGCAAGATCCTGCACACATCCAGAAATGAGGATCGTGACACAGGTCTGGGTGAGAGGTGTGACTAAATCCTTCACTGTGCATGTTCTGACAGCCCCAACTGCCCCCTCAGTACTGCTCTGCAAGCTGCTGCCTTTAAAGGGACATGGCTACAAGGGAGCATCCGCTGTCTACAGCTTGTAAACCTTACAATGACAAGCTTTGATGGCTTTGTCTATGTGATGTTAAAAAATTAAAAAAAAAAAAAAAAAGATTAGTTTTATGAAAGACTGGTTTATAAAGTAAAATCTAAACACCAAGGAGAGAAAACTCCATCAAAAGCAGCAATTTAAAGGGAAATAGTCGTGTTGATGACTACAGAAGTTTAAGAGCACCACTGGGATTTCTAACCTAGTGCTTTATGTTAACTGTAGGGGTTATTGACATAAATTCCTGCATCTGGTCTGTAGTACTTTCTTTCTTTAACATGGAAACATTGAATTAACAATCAAGACTGGTCTATTACAGCCATTGGAGAAACTTTCCAATGACTGCTTATAGTCATTTATAAAAAGTTATATCTCTGACTCTTTAAAATGCTGATCGGTGCTACATTGACTTCTAGGTTTTGTTCTTATTATGAATTTTTTCAGGGAACTGCTGAACTATTATTTGCTCCAGATGAGTTTTAAGATTGTGATATTAAAGGCAGAGTTAATACTCCCTTGAATGTCTTCCTGCACAGCATATTTTCCATCCCTTCAACCATTCTCATAAATCTTTTTACTCCTTGAATTATGAACTGTAGCTACATCAGATATTTTTTCAGCAGAGGTCAGTCCAGTATTAAAGGGATGTTACATCACAATTCAGATATTTTTTCAGCAGAGATCAGGCCAGTGTTAAATGGATGTTACATCACAATTCTGTTCTTATGGGTACCCAGTCTTTCACCAGCTGAGGATTGCATTCAGCCTCCGTGCTGCTGAGTCTCCCTGATGCACAGCAATGCTAATGCTGACTTGCAGGTCTCTCACCCTGCCTGAGCCCTCTAGGACAGGTTATTGTATCCTGCATGGCCAACAATCTTTGATCTTTAGATATTTATTACTCTGCTTGGTCAAAACACACATAATTTACCTGCACAGAGTTTTCCAAACAATACAGATCACGCAGCACTAATCTCTTTTACGCTTTATGGCTTTCTTCTTTAACCTACTCACTCCATTAGCAATGAGTTTATATTGACATACTGGATTAGCAAGATTTTACAGCGATAATTCTGATGCGGTGCTGGAGTCAGTATGGCAGCTAGCCCTTCCCAGCCCAATGCAGGTTGGCCTCTCCCTGCCCATGCTGAGATGGAAGAATGGTTCAGCAAGGGCTGCTGAAGGCCCCAGCAGCAGGGCTGCTCTCTACAGCACCAGCTGGAAATGGCATCGAGGATTGGAGCAGGAATCAGGGAGGGGCCTTCGGTTTGGTTCCCAAAGCATTTCCAGCCCTCAGAGGGTCAGGGACCCCAGAGGAGCCAGACAGAGGGGCGGCCTTGGGGCGGATACAAATGAGGGAGGGAGGAGCACAGGGCAGGACTGACAGCACATTCCACCAATGAGAGAGGGAGCAGGGAGGAGCACAGGGCAGGACTGACAGCACATTCCACCAATGAGGGAGCACATGGGAGGGTCATGGGTCACATGGGCCAATGGGGCATTGAGGATTTGGGGATTTCCAAAGGGGAGGAGCCACCAGGGATTGGCTCAAGGAGGGATTGACAGGGAAGGTGCTGGACCAAGAGGCAGGGATACCATGGCAGACAGGGAAAGGGGCAGGATTAAAGGGCCGGGAATAACATAGAAGGCAACTTGGGGTGGATAAAATACAGGGACAAACCAACGGGGCAAGAACATAGGTGGACATAGGAACATACCAAATAACAATGAGACTGTCAATAATGAGATAATTCAAGGAACAAGGAATCAAAATAAACACACCGCAACATAATTTCCTGGCCCCAGTCCTTTGGAACCTCTGCAGAATCAAATCAACTCCAGCAATTATTACCAGTTTGTAATTATTCTTAAGAAACTAGCATTTAATCAGTTTTTAGTCTGAGTCACAAAGGACAGTTTGATTTTTGTATCCTATTTATTTACTGACGTGTTACACAATATTAAGTGTCTCCAGACACAAGCTATGTCATAGATACAATGGATAAAAAATACCCTACCATTTTTTTTCAATTTCATTAGGTAGTCCAGTAAAAGAGACTAAGGTTCCCTCATAAATTCTGGCTCGTCTAGCAGAAGACAAATAAACAATACTAGCTTTACCAGTGAAAACTACAACAGTGCTTTAAAAAATAATATAGAATTACTTTAAAAATTCCAGTTCCCAAATAGATTGCCGACTACATTTTTAAACAGCCATTAAATTACTACAATTATGTTACAACACGCAATTGGCTTTCGCTATGAGGTCAGTGATGTACTACCTGGAACAGAGACATTTCTTTCCATGGGGGCTGCACAGGATGGTGCCATGCCAAGAGACCAGTATGTCAGAGGAAGTTGCAAGAACTCATTTCCCTTCTGTGGAAGTAAACAGAATCCTAAACCCAGGATCTACATTGCTTTCATCTCTAATCATTCATCGTAGCAGATGCATGAGCAGTAGTGTTCTGAAGAGCTGGAAATAGAATATTGCAATAATTAAATTTCATATTATGAGAGAACAAAGCACATAAGCATCCTTTGGCACAGCTCCAAGTCTCCCTTAAACCTATCTTTCTGAAGCTGTGAAATGAGCATATATGCTTTAAGTGGACTCTGGAGCAGGCTCCAAGATAATACCTACATATAGAGGAACAGAAATGAGATTAAAAAGGCTTGAGAAGAGACTTCCAAAGAAAGGAATTGGACGCACAGTTAAAAAGGTCACAGTTGGAAGAAAATGAAACAGTATCCTTAGACAATTTTATTTAGGACAGGGAGTAAACAGACCTATATAAATAAAAGAAAGAACTAGAGAATAGAGAAGAATATAAAGCTTATATTGTCTGTGTATCAAGAGAACATGACAAGATGCATAACTGAATGTACAGAATGAAAAGAATAGAGTCAAATGCTATGAGGAAATGCCACAGAAGTTGAGCTGAAAAATCCCCTGCTGAGGTGGCCCACTATAGCTACAGGGTTAAAGTCACTTCAGGATTCTAGAAGCTTTCTAACAGTGTGTCTGTCTGTTAGCATCTTTTGACAGTGTATAAAAGCAAGTTTTGATTGGTTTGTTTTGATAATGAGCAGCACAGGTATGAGCAAAACAAAGGAGAAACCTTGGCCAATGAGTTCAGGAGTACAGCTACAATCCACTTTGGGCTGATGTGGTAATCAGCCATGACTGTCTTAAAGTGGATTTTCATAAACCACATCTAGGCCATTTTAGTACAATGATGAAAAGATGGATGTACAAGTTACTGCAGCAAAGCCAAGCAACAGCAGTGTTTCTGGGTGGAGGTTCTAGATCAAAAATCTTGGAATACATTTATCTTAGGTGACTTTAAGATAATTTTCCCTATTTAAAAATAATTCCATGACCATTTTCATTGTTTTATACTATCAAAATATTTTATTTCTGTTACAAATATATTAACAACAGCAGCATTATTTATAGGCACATGGCTCCTAATTTGTTAGATGTTATGTTAAATGTTGTTACTGAAGAGAGAGGGCTACAGCAGGGACTCCTATATATAAGATATATGAGCCCAGGAATGTTAGCAGTTACCAGGCACAGCAATTATGACCAAGGATAAAATATTTTGTGCCATCACCATGTGCAACTGCCTGGATCTTTCAAAGTGAAGACATTTAGAAACTGGGACAGTATT
The DNA here is from genome assembly GCA_032173965.1 of Sitta carolinensis. NCBI lineage: Eukaryota > Metazoa > Chordata > Aves > Passeriformes > Sittidae > Sitta > Sitta carolinensis. The sequence continues at coordinate 14,546,452 of JAVUNC010000019.1, forward strand.
CCACAGCTTCTAGTTACATAAACTTTAAGTCGCAGGCAGAGTCTTTTCAATTCACTTTTATCTGTGCAAGTGTTATACTGCCCAGTGTCAGAGTGAACATGTAATAATTTAGTGACATGATTATGCAGATAGTAAAGAGTGTAGTTTTCAGCATCCATTGCCTGCAGGCCAGCAGGGCTGTGCAAAGAGAACAGGAGATGGAAAGGTGTAATTGCCTCTTCAAGCAGTTTCAGCTTTGATTTATTACTCCCAGATGTAAAGACCAGAGGGGCTGCAAAGCAATGTGGTACCTGACAGGGAAGTGAAAACTATTGGGATGACCAGTAAGTGTAATCTCCTACACTTACTTAATGAGGGTAAAATCCAAAACCAACAGAGAGAATTAGCTTACAGGTAAAATATATATTTACAAAAGAGAAAAATTAAGCTCTTGAAAAAAGTTTTTGAGGTTAGGCCTATGCTGAAAGCCTCAAGAGACTATGGCATGTACCTGTCTCTTTGCTAAATAGGAATATGATTATCCATGCACAGTTGTTTCCTGAATCTGACTCTTAATATCCATGTAGACAAATGTTCAGCTTGGGCAGCTATGGGAAAGAGGTAGTAAAAGCAACAAAAATATGTGGTTTATTTTAAAAGGATATGCTTGCCACTTTTTTCAGGCCTGCTTAGCTTTTTCTGCTACTGAGTCTTTGCTGAAGAGAGTCTGGAAAAATAATGTCTGTGCAAATGATCTTAGGAATTAGAATTTCTCAGCAGAGTCAGTTGGGAGAAAATGGTCTCAGTGACATTTTAGAAAATAACAATGGGTGAGAGAAAGCTTCTAAGCAAGACCTAGAAATACTAGCATTAAAAAAAGGCCAAAACAAAACCAAAAGCCAACAACAGACTTTGGGAAAAGAAATCCAAGGGAAAAAGATGTCTCTTGACCATGGGAATGATTGGGCAAAGGAAAATGACTGGATTTGTGGAAGTAGGGACAGAGATCATGCATTAAAAAAAAAAAAAAAAAAAAAATTGAAAGTGGAATTCAAAACAAAACATCAAAATATCTAGAAAGTTAATCTCCAAAAAGTCCACCCAAACAAATGATGAAAGTCTCATCAATTACTAACCTAATTTTGCTTCAGGAAGCTCCCAACTGTGTCTCAAATTAATTACAGAAAGGCTGAGAGATAGAATGCAGTAATTACAGTTTGTTCAACTTTCTGAGTCCTTGCAAATGTTCATCTTCTTGAGAGTGATGAATGGGTGCAAACGTACAGGTGGGGCATAAATAATAATGAGCTCTTTAACTTTGGTAGTAGGCTAAGAGTGAACATTTGGCTCAAACAACGAAACAAAACAACTGTCCCCAAAAATGCAATTTATTGCAATCATAACTCATATGTGGTGTTGACAGTTCCATGACAATTTTTTTGGGGGGGTTGATTTCTAATAAAAAATGGTGGAAAAAAAAATCTTGTGTTTACTGTTTCCTTTTCATTTTAGACTTCATTCAAACATGTTAGACTGCCCACAGAAGGTTTGCTAATTTTTATCTTAGCAGTTTGCAATCACATATATATGAAACATGATATGCTTATAGATTTTTTTTTTTTTATTCCATGCATTAAAATCTCAGGCTTTGCTTTCAACCAAAAGCAGCAACTCAAAAGAAAATCCATAATCCATTTTTTAGTACTTGATTTTAAAGAAAAACCAAGAGGAAAGATCACAGGAAAGTAACTTATAAAGGCAGGATTGAAAATAAAACAAGAATTTGTCCCCATCTGAGCTAAAAGCTCACTATGAACAGACTTAACTTTGCCTTCATAAATTAGATATGTGGCACCATATAGCCAGATAAATATGGGCTTCCTTCAAGTTTATCTTTGAGATTTCAAGTTTCTAAAGGACAAATTAAACTCTTCCACTACTGTGTTCTACTTGCTGATAGGAAAATAAACACATCACAACTTCTTTGTACGAATATTCTTTTGCTGGCACTTTCGAAGTGTCTATATTTTCTACTGCAAATTAAAGCCTTGAAGCCCATTGAAAAGCACAGGCAAATACAAGTAAATGATCTCCACCATCTCTGCTGGGCAGCTTTGATCCAATTTTTCACAATTCAGCTGCCAAGTACTACCAGAGTTAAGGTGCTTGGTTAATGTCTGAGGTGAATTAGTCTGATCTTCCTAGTACCAATTTCACACACCTGCAGTTCACCTCCCACCCTGGAAAAGATTACAGACCAGCAGCTTTTTCCTCATGTCAGCAGGAATTAAAAGAAAATACACAATATAGCTTAAAGCATCACACCAAAATAGCAGTTTTAAGTTAATAGATGTTTACCCCTGTTGAGATTCATTTCCTTCAGGATCTCTGCATAGCTACCTTTCTAGTTTTGTCATATTTGGCTAACTCATTCCCAGCCTCTGCCTAAAACTCTTCCTAGAAACCAGTGGTGTTTTTACACCCCTGGCAGGGAGGCACTGAAGCAGGCACAACCAAAAAACTGTGAAACAAAGCACAGAGGATGCTGCTAGACTATCTCTACCAGAGATTCTGGCTTGGGAATCCGGAGAGTCAGTGTGCCAGGTCCCAGCATGGTAAATTGAGGTTAGGCTGCCACCACCCCAGCCCTCTGTCACCAGCTGTGCCACAAAAAGCTTCTTCCTAGAGGTTAGCAATGGGAGAGGCAAAGCAAGAAAGGAAAACTTGGCTTTTTCCCTTCATCTCACATCTGGTGTAATGATTACTGAGTCTGTTTGGATGAAGAAATTTAATTCCAACTCAGAGGTTCCAAAGTGTTTGTGCTGTAGACAACAGCAATAAACAACCTTTTGTAAAGAAAAATAGAGGATTTTCTAAAAGCCAGGCCATACAAAGCCCACTGAAATTCAGTGGGAGATAGATAACAAAGCTATCTATTCTTTTAAATTCTTCTCTGGCAGAAGTAATTTTGCCTGGATTTTTAGCATAAAAACAAACATCTCTTCCTCCACCTTTGCTTCTGTCCTTTTCCAAATCATTAAGAAGTGTTTGTATATTGTCACACTAAGCAATATCATGGCTTCCTAAACAATTCACCAAAAAGCCACTACACTTTCTGAATTTAAAAAGCAAATTTCCAGTAAGAAAAAAAAAGAAAAAAGTATGAACAAGTAAATTACTAGAAAAAAACCCCGTGGCTTGGCCCCTAAACACCTCTCCTATCATCATTCTGTTCACTAAGAAATACATTACCTGCTACTATTTTTTTTGTGAGATAACTAGAACAAACACATCAAAAGCATGTGCAGGCTGTGCTCAAGAGTTCATTTCAAAACTGCTACAAGAACCTGGTGTTTAGCTACATCTTTATTTCACTTGCAGAAAATAAAGAAGCCTCAAGGAACAGATGAGAACGCGAGTCTTTAATGAACACCTTAGTATGGGAAAACTGAAATTTACTTTACTGTCTGGTTTGGGTGTCATTTTGGTTTTGTTTTTACTTTGCTACATGATCAAATTTCAAAAAGTGAGAACCTGTTTTCCATCACAACCACCATGCTGGCTTCAAGGTGGAGGGCCTTTCAAGAGACTTCTCAATTTTTAATTCGTTGCCATCCTTATCTCTCGATGGAATCAGAGCTGCATCAGTGACTAAAAGGAAATTAAAAGGTCTGGTATTTAAGACAGGTTTGCCTTTGTATGCATATCTTACCCACTATATACAATAAGACACTGGTCTTGGCAGAGCCTTGGATGACTATTTTTAAAAAATGGAAGACAGAGCATCTGGCTCTCCAAATGTTCATTGCTGTTTTGGTTCTATTAGTTCTATTAGTCATAGCCTGTTCAGGTTACTCTCAGGAGCCACCTCTTTGAAACATGGTGATACTTTGTCAATGAAGAAATTTAGCAGAAGGATCACCAACATCTTGAAGGGCATCATGAAACAGAAAGTCTCAGTGGAAAATATATTAATTCTGTCTTCTTATGGAAGTGCGTAATGGAGAATAGTCCTAATAATTTGTTGTTGTTAAAGGATCACAGTAATGCATTGCTGATATTGAATACCTGTTTGTATGACCAGAAAATACTAAAATGAAAAGAAATTTGAAAAAAAAGGAAACAACCAAAAAAATGAGCGCTGGAAAAGGAAAGCATGCAATGTTCTATTTCCTATGCAACAATCACAGACCTTATCAAATCATTGTATCTTTGTATAAACTCCTCTCTGTGATTACTGCCAAAAAATGCAACAAAGTACATCCTTATATTAAATTGATATAGGCTGAACAACACTGAAAAGAGGATTATTTTTTTTAAATAAGGAACAGATGGTCACCTTATTCAAGCAGCTGTTGTGGGGGGAAAAAGACTCACAATCAGGCATCAAATGCTAAAAACGATCAAATTCAGATGCACACCCTCCTGCTAAGTAGTGGTATCAGCATCCAGCCACTGATACAAGACAGGAGAAGAGAAGTGAGGCAGGAAGGCTCCTCCTGGTCAGCTCTCCCTCAGTGAGGTATGAGCCATAATTACAAATCCAACCTGGTGCTGAACAAATCCTCTAATTATGCCTCAAAAGGTGTTTTTATGATATCCAAGTTTAATGCTAACAAGTAGAATTGCCAAAAAAGTAAAGAAATAAAAAATTCTGCAGCCTGCAAAAATTAGAATTTATTTATTTCAGGAGATTTAATTTTAGCACTAGGTGGCATTGCTCTAAATCTTTCAGTGCCTCTCCTGAGCTCTTTACTGCCTGGGTAACACTCTAACAGCTGGTGAAATACACAGGCTTCAGTGAGGTGGCACCAGCCATGCTTTCAAAATGTGCACAACGTGTCAGGCAATCTATCCAATAACAGATTCTGTTCTGACTTTAGTCTCAACTCTTCTGTTTACTACTGTAGAAATAAGCATAGTCAATAACCAAATGTTCAGTTTCTCCAGCTGAAAGACTCAGCCTACCTCAAAGCTTCTGTAAAACAGTGCTAGCACACTCCAGTGTTCCTCCCCTTCACAGTCACCCTCAAATCTTTCTGCCAGGGACAACACAGTGGGTCACAGCTCATCTCCACGTGTTACATGACAGCTGGAAGACCAGGGCTTTTTATCAATTCACTGCACTACTGAGTTGACTCATTGGCCTGTGGAATTTGAAAATTGTTTTTTAAACTTGTTTTCTTTTTTATTTTACTAGAACTATTGAATTGTATGTGAAAGCCATTCATGTCCAGCAGCATAAGAGGAATAAAAAACATGGCTCTCTAAATATGAATAAAGTTTTGAAGAGCATGGAACTTGTACCACCCCTCAAACCTCCATTTCCAAACAACATTAGCAAATGTGTCCCAAATTCAATTTTGAAATCTCATTCTGACTTCACCAACCAAATCTTAGGTACTGTGTCTGAGGCTTTTGACCCAATGTAGAGTAGTGCCATATCCCAAAGAGGGTTTAAAGCTTCCAGGAGATAAAGCTTAGCCAAGTTCAGAAACACAATGCTGAAATCTCATAGCCTGTAACCACCTAAAGCATAGACTGGGTAAAAAGACTGTTCATGCTCTTCATATTCAGGAGTCACTGGATAAAAAATAAACCAGAGTCTTGGAAAAGTGATTAGAGCCTAGAACTCCTCACTCTCAGCTAAAAATCTCAGGCACCAGATAAATTATGACTTGTCCAGTTTTGCCTCTTCAAGAGGACAAGTGAGGACATTCAGCCCTCACACAAATTCATGCACGTTTTCTATCTTAACCACCTTAGTTAACCATCTTCAGTTCTATTGTTAGGTTCTCTTCCTTTGCAAGACAAACCTCTCAATAAAATGTATTCTTAGGTTCAGGTGACACTGTCTGCTTTACTGATTTGACAGGGTGATATGTATTTGCCTCTGTTTCAACAAATCAACTCAAATCAGCAGCAGTGACCTATTTTCCTGAGCTACAGCAAGAAGTCAGAACAGCACTGTGACCAGTGATGCTTCTGTTCAACAGATTTTATCCTGGGAATAAGGTAATTTGTAACACTGAACATCACTGAGTTTTAGCAGAAAACATTCCAGCTTCTTTTAAACCATTTCAGAGAAAAGACAGAGTGCTGTTCTGTAGAGGAAAAGACAGTCAAACAAAAAGTAGCAATTTTCACTTTCAATACTCCATGGAGTTAATTTCTAAAAGTGAAAGAATTTATATGAAACAACCTTTATCTCCATTATGTTCTACCTTATGTGCCCTCTCATGCCAACAAGCAATTTCAGCTCTGAGGAGCAAGACAGCCTCACAGAAGGGGGTGAAAGAGTCTTTCCCCACTGTCCATTCCATACAGCCTGAACTTCATTCACCAGGTTTTCCAACAATTGCCTCAAGTCTTTGTTACTGGGCCGGTGGAGCCGTTCAATCAGATGGATAACACTCATCCTTCCAAAGCACTTCAGCTCTAGGGATAAAAACAGCTTAGCACTAATGGCAATTATGAAAATCAGTGAACTTCTCTTATTCTGCCTTTCATGAAATTGTATGTAAATCAGTCTGTGAACCCTTTAGAAGGAGCAGGAAGAGCAGTGTTGTGCTCTCAGCTCAAGGTGCATGGCACATGCCAGTGTGCTTACGGCCTGAGAGACACCACTGATGTCCTGATACTGCAATTCTCTCCTCTTCCTTCTTTACTGAAACAAATTCTTGGTAAGTACAGCTGGGAAACAGCCCCTCCTTCATGAAGGGTAAAGGGCTTTATTTGTTTGGGGATTTTATTTTTGTTTTTCACTTTTCACTTCCATGCAATCACATAAGTGACAGCCACCAATTAACATCTCATTTCCACTCCTTTTACCTTGCAAGTACTATTCCTCCCTGAAGTAGCCCAATATCATTTATTTGTTCATACTTAGAAAATCACACGCTGAATCACTGTGGTTAAGAGGTGACTATCACAACTTGGCACTGCTGCATTGGCATGGGTTAAGTGTACCCACTATACCATTGCATTGGGGGACAATTCAGCAGTCTGTTAATAATCTTAAAACAGAACAGTGATTACTAGTAATATATTAGTCATCTTAATAAAATCCATGCTAAATGCTGGTCCTGACAGAAGTATTTTAAAAATAAAACCTATGTAGAGATTGCATGCTCTCATGAGGAAGTGGTTAAACACATGAATTCAGAGACTGAATTCCCTCAATTCTGGTGTGACATTCACCTACATAATGATAACATATATACGTACATTTAATCAGGCACCCAGCATTGAAACACTTGGATTAAATTTTGAGGAAACACAAAGTGCCATATTGGTTCTCTCCAGAAGCAGATGACTGGAGTCTACATTTTTGGATTCTAATTTTTTGGCAGAGAAACAATCTTTCCCTTCTCAAGAACAGAGTATTCTTATTTATCCTTGGCTTTTTCAGCTGCCTGTTTAAGGTCTGGCATTTCTCTTCTCAGGAAGAGATTCTGTTCATTTCTGTAGCATCCCTCATGAGAGTCTCAACAGGGCTGAGCACTGAAAGGAAAGGTCACAGCAAATCAAAGCAGGAGTGGGCTGCAAGCTGGCACTCACAACAGCAGCAGAGGGAAATCTTTGTGGCTACAGGCACATGGGCTTATTGCAGCTTCCTTGGCCTCCAAGGACTTGGCTAAGACGTCAAATCTGAATTTCTTTTATTGAATTCACAAACTAAAGTCAAGCAAATGCTAGGAGGGAGAATGGCTTCTGGAAAGAAGGCATAAAAAAATCATACAAACCACTCACACATATCTAAAGGAAATATATCTTAAAAATCAGTGCTTGATGCAAGGTTAAAGATCATCTGAAATTGAAGTACTTACTAGCTATTTTTCTACTGATAGTCATTGGTAATTGTTACTTACCAAACATTTCTGACCAAAGTAGGCTCTCTCTCTGCAGTCAAGAATTTAATTAGTTGCACTGGGAATATTTGGAATAACATAAGTAATTCTGGTCACTCAGATTCAAGAAAGATTGAGATTGCTGCAGGTATTAAAAAAACCCCAAAAAATTAAAATAATCATAGGAACCAAGAGTCAGCCCATTGCAAAGTCCACCTGGGTTTTTTCAATCAACCAAAACAGAAGAGGAGGGATAGGGCTGCTCTGAAAAACATGATCACAGAATCACACATCTAAGAGAAAGCACTGACAAAGAAGGGGCATTTAAGACCAGGTGCATTATTGTTATAAAAAAACAAAACACATCCTTCTCACAGGATAAGACCTGTACCTTTCATATTTTACCAGTTCTGGCTATATTAAACTAAGGACAACTGAGGGCAAAAGTCAAAAAATAAATGGCAAGAATATCTTGACCTGACCTTCTCTACAAAACAGTACAGGAGACCTTGGCCCAAACATGGCAACTCAGGTTCTAGTTGTACCTCGAGGGTCTCTTTGGGAAGGGATAGAGGTCTCAGAGACTCCCTAAAAAAGAAAACCTCTGTGATGGCTTCCCCTCAGCCAGCAGCTAAGCCCCAGGCAGCTCAGTGCCTCACCAGCCAGACCTGGGAGAACTGAAAGGTAAAAGCTGGGAAACTCGTGGGTTGAGACAAAGACAGAATAGGAGAAGAAAAAGCTGCATATGCAAGCAAAGCAGAACAAGGAATTAATTCAGTGTTTCCCATGGACAGGCAGGTGTTCAGCTAACTCTATCACATGTAACAGTTCTTTGGGTAGATAAGTGTCATCACTCCAAACATCCCACCCTTTCTGCTTCTTTCCTCCACTCTGTATGCTGAGCATGATGCCACACAGCATTGAAAAACCCTTTTGGCTCTGTGCAAGCCCTGCCCAGCAATAACTAAATTATTTCTCTATTATCAGCCCCATATTCAGCAAAAATCCAAGACACAGCCCTACACCAACCACTGTGAAGAAAGTTAACTCTACCCCAGTCAAACCCAGCACAAATTCCCAGGCCTCTGGCCTAGAAGTAAATAGGGGGAACACTTTGCTCTACAGGGGTTTTAAAATTTTGTCTATAGTTTGAGAAAACTAGGGAAGATTTCTCCAGTAGAAGTACTCAAAGGAACAATGTCAAAATGCAGCACACCTCCATTGCCCACTGAGGCAAATTTATGATGTCTGAAGATCTGACCCTGACTGTTTCTCTCATTTTTCTGCTACTCAATCTATATTGAAAATGTTAACAGAGGCTTATCTTACAAAACATTAATACTGTCTCATTCAGTGCTAAGGCTGGGCTAAGGGTTGACAATACAGGAAATCAGCTAAGTAACTTCACTGTCACTCCTAGCTCTCTGAAACTATCCTGGTAATAATAAACACTGTCAGGTAGGCTCATGGTTGATGCATTTCAAAGAGCATCCAGCAAACATGAGACTTACCTCTCTGTACACAATGGGTCTAACAAAATTGCAATGATCCAGCCAACCAGCCAGAAAACAATTTTAGTTCCTTCATAAACATCTATTTTTAAGCAGGGAAACACAGCCATCTCAGAGAGAATTCAATAAACGTTATTAACATTAAATAAAATATAACTCAACATAATTACCAAAGTAGAAAACTAAGATGATTTTCTTTGGGCACAAACAAAAAGCTTCTGGAGAAGGATGGAAAAAAGAGAACAAAAACAAAACCCAACATATTTTTTGTTTAATTTAGAAGGGCTGTACTGTTAGACATTTTAAAGTACTAGATTGGACTTTAAAGACAAGCTAATATAGCAAACCAGCTAGACCATATACCCTCTACAGACTCAATCTAGTAGGGCAGAATGTGAACATGCTTGCACTCCTCATTTCTTACATTTTCTTGGTCAGACAGCATTAAGAGACAGAAGACAACACTTTTTCAAGGGCCAAACAGTGGCAAAATTGTCAGCCCTCAGTGATTTGCAGTATGTTAGAAATCATCCTTGCTCTTGCCCACTCACAGAACAGTTGCCTGGCACCCATGATCAACTGTATATTTTTACTCACTTGGCAGAAGCATTTACTTAGGATTAAAAACCAAACCCCCCAAGTCGTGAAAACAGTCTAATCAGGGAGAAGTTGAACTGCAGTTTTGACTACAGCTAGCCAGAAATATTTCAATAAAATAATTCCTCATAAAATTGAAGGATAAAAGAACTCTGGGGTTAGAAGAGGGAAATGTTCCACCTCTACATAGCAGCATGCTATGAAACAGAAAGGAAAACTGGAGAGCATACTGAGGGGAACTACAGGAAACACCCAGAAGGATCCTAAAAAAGTACTTCTTGAGTCCTCACTCTCTAGTAGCCAATTATCAGTACTGACACCAATGAATTCTCCATAACCAAAAACCATCCAAACATTCTGAACCTCAAACTTGGCACAAATCTCTTCCAGAACTGACAGGTTTTTTTCTGAAATAGAAAGGGTTGAAACAGCTATTGTCTCGAATATCTAGAAAGCATCTGAACATCATCTTTTAGCCCCACAGCACTGCAGTCACTGAGCCATCCCCAGAGGGAGAATTCATACACATCAACACTTGCCACATACAGTTGCATATTTACCAAATCTTGTCAAATACAGGTGTATATCTCCCTTTACTTGGGAAAGGTATAACACCAATATTTTTCACACACCCTGTGATGCAGGAGACCTCTCATTAGGGTGAGAAATGAGCCAAGACACAGACTAACAACATGAAGACATTCCTGGTTTTTTCTTCTTTAGAGCTCTGCCATCCTGACTGACTGCAGCAAGCTCCTGCTGGACCATGACTGCAAGTATCAGTTTACAGACTCTGACCACAGGCTTTTACCTAGCCCAACTGTGACTGCAGGCAACTCCATCAGACCCAGACTGACCGCAGAGCAGATCTTCTACAACACTGTCTTCCTCAGGGCTTTTTCCCTCCCCTCTCTTCCTCAAAAAGCTCCTCCTGCTCAGCCAGCCCACCCCTTTGATGGCACCTATCTTTATTAGTCACGGCTGCAACCCATTAAGGGCAAAGCTGTTCCTTCTTTGGTAATTAGTACAGCTGTGTTATCAGGGGGGCAAGGTCGGCTGGAATCCCTTCTTCCACACCACACCCTGTTCCTGCCATAGGAAGGGTGAGCAGTACCATTTCCACATCTTCCCTGCAGCATTCTAGTACCTTTTTCCAGTCTCATCTAAAATGTCCTCAGGTTAAAGTTTCTTGAGTTTCCCTTTTCACATACACTCCTCCCAGGAAAGGATGACTGTACTTCAGTGTTTATGTTTCAATTACTGGCCTCCATCATCAATTCTGCATGCTCTCTGCTATTTGGTGAAAATGCACTTGTTTTCCTGTTGTGCACAAGAACTTTTAGCTAATATACCCCCACACCAGAGAAGCCATCAATGAGATATTAATTTGTTGTGCTGCCTGAGTTACAGCTCCTGGCTGGGCAAGCTAAAAGGCCCGCTATCACAGGAATGAGTTTGGTACACTTAATTGCATGTCTTGCTCATCAAAACATTTGGTGTCTTTGAACAACATCGAATTGTCCAAGTCAAGCAGGAAAGGCTAACAAAAACATCAAAAAGCTGAATGCTGGATCACACCATATGATTAAAGTGAATTAGAGATTGAGCAAAGAAAGCCCTAGAGTGTCTGACATTGATATTGGGCAGAAAGACACTTTTTAGGGAGATGCTCAAATTGCTTCCACTTGGGGCTCTTGTGTCTTTCTCACTATGGAAAATAAAGCAATTAACCTACAGCCTGTGTGCCTTGACCAGCCCAAGATAGGAAGAAGATAAGCAGAAAGCTTATCATACCTAAAATTTACACATCTGAGGTTTGTCAAAGGAGCCAATTTGAGCAGAGCAGGTTTTAAGGCAAAACAGAAGGCTGAGAACCAGGACAATGGGATTTTACTCCCATCCTGGTCCGTGGAGGGAAAAAAAAAAAAAGACATTTTCCTACTTCCTTACTTGTCTCTTTGTCTGCTCTATCCACTTAAACTAAAATGCTTTGTGCTTGCAAATTGGCACCCTGATCATGCATAAAACTAGAAAGTGCAACATGCTATAAATAAGCATGCTATCAAAATAGTATTTGTTTTGGAGGCCACTTCACACATCAGGTCAGAGAATTCCTGCCATGCTTGACAATAAAAGCCATTCTATAGGAAGTTTCCTTTCTTGCTGTGTTGGCCAGAACAGACCTGACAGAGAGGAAATCAGAGGTAGCAAGGGTCAAAGCCCAATCCAAAATTTGAATCCTTCCTTTTTTTAAACAGAGATCCAAATCATCCATAAAATATCGCATTAAAGCACATTAGATTTTAATGAAAGATTCTAGCCTTACACAAGCTATCCAATCCTAACATCAGATTTGGTCTATTCTGAACAAAAAGGGTCTCTTCAAACAACATTGAGAAATTGTTTAAGGAGAAAGGATGGGTATATCTCCAAGTAGGTTTTCCACTTAGTAAGTTCTTCCCCAAATAAGGCCTGCACAAGAACAAAATCTTACTTAAACTAGCATTTTTCTTTTCTTCTTCAATATAGGTAGAAATGATTCAATAAAGTGAAGGAACAAAGAGTAGTTAAGGAGTAGCCCCTCATGCTGTAGTTTGAGACATTTCCAATGCAGCCAGTCCCTCAAGGGGAAATAAAGGTCAGAGAACCACTTTATTTAATAACAACTTTTATCCAGGAAATAGTACAGTGACCAAACCCAAACATAACATTATCTTCTAGTACTGACAAGCTGAGTACTTTGCTCAGTTTGCCTTAAGTAGCCTTAGAAATCTCTTAGAATTTGATAAATCATTAAGAAAGTCCAGTAAAGATGCATATTAGGTTATTGCATGCATATGTGTCACTATCTGTCTAAAAATACACATCACTGTCAATTCTTATCAGTTTTTTGAGAATGCCAAAGCAAAGAAAAAGAGTAATATCTCTGTTTAATACGTTAATCATGGGGGGTTGTCAGTGTTACACCATGAAAAAAACTGCAAGTTTTGTACACACCTCTTCTTTTAGATCTGGCTCATTTCTTGACATGCCACAAAATGGGTATGTCAATAAATTTTAGATGAAATTTAGTGCCCACATTATTAAAGTAAATTAATCTATAAAGAAAAATAAGATCTACTAAAAATATGGGTTGAAAAATATGCAAAAGTTCATTAAACAATTTACCCAGATCATTAACAATCTTGCAAGAGAGTTAGTGGAAAACTGATTTACAGACTCAAAATACATTCTGTCTCAACTCTAAGCCTGGATATATTACCAGAGCAGAACGTATTGAATTTAAAGCTAATCTGATCTAGGCTTTGCTGTTCCTCTCTAAAGACAAAGAATTCCATGACATTTGGAAATGGCAGCTGGTTACACACCATGCATTTTTCAGCAGCATCTATTTCAAATTGGTATCATTACATGAATGATACTCACTACTTGAGGACATCTTTGCCTGGTCTGGTTTGTTATTTTTTCTTTACAAATGATTGTATAGCATAAAGCTCTGACTAGCATACATTTATGAACCTGAGTGGCAGTGTGCTGCTATTTTCACAGGAAAATTTACATTACAAAAAAAAACCCAAAAACACAAAAACAAAAAAAAACAAAAACCAGCACATGTCCTTATGTCACTCTACCTTCACAAGACAACTGGTTTCATGGAGCAAACATCAGCAGCTACTTCATCAAATAACTGTTTATGGGACCGTTTTGACAACAGAACAAAGGAAATTAAAAATAATTGTCACCTCCAGGAAGATGTCTCTCATATATCACCACTTAATCTGATTATGAAGATGTGCAGTGGGTTTGCAAACCTTGGTGATCTGAAGCACTGTTCTGTACAAACAGGTTTTTCATTTCCTAGCTAAGAGATCCTAGAAATTGTTCCAGGGCTCCTTTTAATTCCTTTGTTGGCATTGCAAGACTACTAAAATTCTAGTATGAAAGTATCTAGCATATGAGTTTCCACATTGCTATAGCAAGTCCCATGTCTATTCAAATACAGCAAGTTCCTCAAAGCTATGTAAGGAAGGGTTTGGGGTGCAGGATTCCTGAGAGAGATTACTCAGTGGCTCTAGAGGAAAAGTGTAACCTGCTCTGAGAGGCAGGATTGTCCTGCAAAGACAATCAAGAACGAGATGGAGTTTTACAATGAACTGCAGAAGTCTTTTTTGTGTCCAGATACAGAACCACTGAGAGTCAGCAGAAATTCTTCTGACCCTCATGACCACAGCAGACAACTGCATACACACTTTGTAGGGGAAATTTGCTTCTTCAATCATAATTATATCTAGAAGGAAAGAAGGCAAAGCATCCTTACAGGTAGGGAAGTAAACCAGGGCTCTGAGTGAGTAGGAGTGCTTGATCCTCCCTTCTTTTAGTTAACTCCCACACAAGAATAACACAACATACTGACTTCCTCAAATCCTCTTGGTACCATACCTAAAGTAGTATACCATGCTGCCATTCTGTCCCAGGATTTTCCAGTTCTCTGTTTTAAATGTCACAGCTGAGTCTAGAGCCATCATCAGGAGAACCAGGAACAGGAGAATGAATATGCAGACACCTGTAGAAGAGTTTGAACTGAGATCCTCTGTGCCCGTTCTCTGATCAAAACCATTTCCCATCTCACCATTAGCCCACAGGGATAACATGACCCAGGAAACCATCAGCTTCGTAACAAAATGTTTTTGAATAAAATTCTCTTCCTAGATTCAACAATCTCAATTAACCCATGATGTAATGGTGACAGAGTTGGTAGGTAAGCAACATACTATTTGTTGAGGAATTTTTTAAGCACAGATTTTTACCCATAACTTCACTGTCTGCTCTTCAAGTAGTTTCAAGTTTTCTTGCTTTTTCAACATCTTTGTTTATACAGAAAATTGCAGTGAAGTAATGTGGTGCTCAAGAGGTCTCCGTGTTCCTGGGGCTCACTGAGTGTGGCCTCTCCTGGTCCTCAATGGATCCAGGCAGAGATGGAGCAGAGGCTGCTACATCCCCTGGCAGCAAGGCTGCTCTCAGCAGCACCAGGATGTAGAATGCACCGAGGAGTGGGGCAAAAAAACAGAGAAGGCTCCTTCATGAGGTTCCCAAAGGTTTTATTCCTCGGGGAGGGTCAGGAACAGAAGACCAAGAACAATGGTGTGCAGGGGATTTTATACAGGGGAGATCATCGGGGCGGATACAAACCTACAAGCACTAAGGTAGGGAGAGGAGAAGTACAAGGAGGGACTGACAAAACAGTGACCCGATGGAGGAGAACATGGGAGGCACCTGGGTCACGGGGCCAATGGAGCATCAGGGTGTGGGTGCCACCCCAGAACACCCAGGGGGAGGAACAGCAAAGGGATTGGCTTGAGGCAGGATTGACATGGAAGGGTCTGGAACAGGGGGTGATGGATAGGGAAGGAGCTGGGCAGGGTAACACTGACTGACATGCAAGGATCTGGTACAAGGGGCAGGGTTTGCTGCATAAGGCAACCCTGGTGTGTGGATACAACACAGGGATAAACCAACCTGGGAGAAGCACTGGGGTACAATAGAAAGTGCCAAACAATAGAACTGAAAATAACAGGACAGTACAAGAAACAAGGGAATTGAAACAAACACACCACAACAGTGAAAGAAATGTCTCAACAGAAATGATGTCAGCTTAAATAGCAGCAGTATCACTTCTGTTTGTTAAGCAGGACAACAGACATGGCAAGGAATTGCAGCTAAAGGGCTGCAAGCTTTGTCAGGTTGACTGCCAAACAAAATGCACTGATACACCCATGGCACCAAGTCAGTCTGTCCTTTCCTTAGTTTCTCCCAATTTCTCTGGTGTGGGCAAAGAGGCACACATAAGATCTCTGGATTTTGGAGAAAAATAATTGATGAACAATGTCATTGCTTTAGTTCAACTAGAGAGAAAACTTTGATCAGCAAACCGAAAAGAGGCATTTGAAGCACTCTCATCCTGCTCAACCAGCAGGTTGCTGGTTTTTCTGTGCATTAACATCTTAGTTATGGCCTCTAAATAGCTTGTTAATTAATCTCCTCTAAGTACAATACAAACTAGAGCAGAACTTCAGAAAAATGCCTCAAATTGAAGAGCAAGGAGCTGGTCTTTTCTCTCTGCACAGTACACAGCTCTACTCCTATGCTGAACACAACTTCAATCGTACTGAGACCTGCCCATCTCTCTTAACATAAAATAAGTTGAGGAACACAGTGCTCTGAATAAAGTCTTGCTTAGGAAATACAATCTTGATTTTAAAAAGGTATCTGTAGAAAAGAATATAAACATTAGAAATATCTGCATCTGCGTGGGCTAGCTATATAAATACCTCAATTCAGGTAAGTATGTAAACATATCTTTATAGAAAACACTGGGGCATTCTGACTGGAAAGGCATATAGAATAAGCAGAACTGAATCATCCCAAGTTGCTAACTCCCTGCAGGGAAGCAGCAGCCACCCTGAGGGGGCCAAATCCACTCATGGGCTGTTCAGGTCTCCCAAAGTGACACACAGAATTGCACCATTCCATTGTGAGATGCCCCACCCTGGGGGAGGAACCAAACATTCCTACCCGTATATAATCTGGAGCTTGGGACCACAAGCACTGGATTCCCAGAGAAGAGCTCTTGACCTGTGGACACTGACAGTGATCAGTGAGAAGCAGTTTGAGTTTCCCCAGGTGGGAAAAGCAGGAGAAAGTATGTAAGAACCTTAGCACCTGGTGTTTTCCAGAGCCATACAGTATGTGGGAAAGATGTGTTGTTTACTGAGGGGCAGTGGCTTTTTCCACCAATCAGTGTCTAGACAGCAATGTACATTATAAAGGTACGGTTCATTTACAATTAAGAAGTTCTTATTTTGCCTTTTGAGAACTCTGTGCTGTTTTTTCTTTACTGCTCTACAACAACATTGACTAACATCACTGGACCTCCAGAGAAGAACCAGAATTTTTTCTACAGGCTCACATCAAAAAGAACAATGATCTTCAAAAGGAACAGTCAAAGGAAAGGTGGGATTTCTATCAAGGGAATTTTTTTCCAAAAAACCTCCCATCACAGCATGACACAAATGCTGCCTTTAGAGAGAAAAATGGACTGGATGACTATCAGGCCTTCTATCATCTTATGATACAAGGATTTAATCTTAAAAGGTTGTCCAGCCACCACCCTCCTTGCATAAAAGGTATGAGCTAACCAGAAAACATCTGGTTGGAGCACTCCTATCATGCCAAGTATTATTTTCCTAAGGTAGTAACTAAAATAAAAGATGTAAGGAAGAGCCTATTGACCCAAGGCTGCTGCTGGGTCAGTTCCTGAGCACTGACAAACATACATCTGCCAACACACTCTATGAACCTTCTTTTCATGTTGAAAATATCTTTGCAAACTGGTTGCTAGGAGCTCTACTCCTTGACATTTACACATGTGAAAAATAACATGCTGTTTCGCAAAACGTCATGATAAATGTGTCAGGGGGTTGACACTGGCTAGAAGCCAGGTACCCATGGAAAAAAAAAAAATCATTCACTTATTCTCCTTCACTATGGTTGAGCAGAGGAGGGGGAAAAAACAATTAAAAGGCTTTTGGGGGGAGACGTATTAGAAGAAAACACTCTAAGGGCAAAGCAGGCTCAAAACTTAAGAGATATAAAGAAAAAATTATAAACAGTATTAAAAAGAAGATAATGAGAACTAAAATAAATCATTAGAATACTTTTCCACCTTAGTTTGGAAGGCAGCTAGGGAAGAGCAGGAGCCTCTCCTGGAATGGAGAGTGCAAACCTCCTCTCTCCGTATTGTTATGATTTTGAAATTAAGGGGCTCTCAGGCAAACATATGAGGATAGGGCTAACAGTTCTTTACTTGTGTTTAACAAGGCAATCGGAACAACAACAGCTATGGCATTAACAGCAGACCGAAGCAGGGACACGGGCACAGCTTTCTCTGCCGCTGGCACCTTTCCCCTTGGGGCAGGTACCGTCACAAGGTGCCGGGGCGAGGAGCAGTGCCGGGCTGCTGGCGCTGTGCCGGGAGCTCTGTGGCCGTGGCCGGAGCTCAGCAAACGCCCCCGCAGGCAGGGGCTGCGGGCCGGGCCGTGGAGAACAGCCCGAGCAGCAGCGGAGCGCAGCGGGCGCCCCGACTGCGGCGGGCGGGGCACGGAGCGGCGAGGGGCGGGATGGCCGGGGCAGCGCCCGAGCGGAGCTCCAGCGGGGCCGGGGGGGCGTCATACACCCAGCGATGCAGGAGGCTGCTGGTTATTGAGTCAAGCCAAGCTAGAATGGAATGCACTATTTAACAGATTTTGGTAGCTCATCAGTCTTCAAATGTACGGCCAGGGGTGATCTGCTGCGTTTGGCTTTGGTGGATGCATTCCTTTCTCTCAGCCTTGTTTGGGTCTCCCTAGACCTGAGATAACTGAACAATAATGTCCCCTGTACTTTATCTAGGCGGCTTCACTCACAGCCCAAAGTTCCAGTCAGGCATCTCCAAGGAGGGATGGGCTTCTGTAGTTTGAGCCTCTTTATACAGACTTTGCTATAATGGGCAGAACTCCTTCATAACAACGTTTAAGGCATGAACCATTTCAGTCTCTGACATGCATAAGAGAAAGATTATAAAGAAACTTATGACATGAAAATATTTTTGTTATATACTTTGGGAAAAAAAAGTGCCCATGCTGCAACTGAAAGATCTTCGTGAATGAAAATAAAGTGTCCCAAGGCTTTTAATATAGAAATGTTACCTTTAAAAATATTTCAGATGAGCTTGCCTATCTTGAATAAACAGGTAGTAGGGTAATATTTATTGTTCCAGATAAACATTTCATTAAACGTTAGAAAAATATTTTCTAACATTGTGTCCTGGCCTAAGCAATTTATTTTTCTTCTTCACTTAATTAAAGAATAGGTCAAATTACCAAAATCTAATTTGTAGCACTGAAATCACAGTGAGTAATCTCACTTAATGAAGCTGTAATCAATGTCTGAGCAACTCCATTATTAGTATCATTACATTATATGCATGATGAACACTTCACCATAAACTGTCTTCAAAGGCAAAAATTTCATATGCTGATTTATAACTCCAGAGTTGTCCAGATTTGAGTTTAAATATTTTTTCACCTTTTAACAACAAAAGCAGCTAAAATGGATAGGTGTTTAGCAGTTGTTAGAGTTCTGAGAGGAGATTGTACTTCCTAGTGGCAATTACTGCAGCTTGCTTTAGGAGCACTTCTGTCTGTACCATTTCATGATTATGAGACCATATGATACAGCCTATTCTTTTACAAAAGATTCCACTTGTGAGCTCCACTGAAGGCAACAGAGGCAATTTCAATGTGAGCAGTTAAAACATAGCCAAATAACAAAATAAAAACATGAAAGAGAGGTCTCCACTGCCACCTCTGAAAGCAGCTCTTTTATTTTCACATGCCTCCTATGACAGACACATCAGCAATAGCTTCAAGTCACTTAGCCACTGCAACTTCTCAGATATTAAATAATTTGTGGCATCTCAGTGCACTAAGAAAACCTGTAAGACTTTTTTTTATAGTACTGGAAGGCAGCACTTCTGCCATTATTGATTATTGATCATACTTGTTTCACCTAGTGGCACCTGCAAGGACTTGAGACCTGGACTCCTAGAATGGCTGAAGTACCAAGAGCTCCACAGCTATAGCACCAAAATACAAAGGAAAAGGATGCAGAAGTTTCTTTGTTCCAAAGCCTCTAGAACCATCTTTTCTAGAGCTTGTAAACCCTTAAGAGTGTCCCTTTACCACTTCAGAATAGAATACTTTCTTTTATATATTCAGAGGAAGGAAGGGAGGAAGGAAGGCCAGCCAACAGGTTCTTTCATCACTTTTGTTACCAAAATATTCAACAGCCAGGTCTAGGTCAAAAAAAAAAAAAAAAAAAAAAAAAAAAAGGCACAGCAAAAAGGCACAGCAGTCTAGATCTATGGCAAACTAATTAAATGTATTTTCTCATTAACCTCAGGCACAACAGGTAGTGCTTATTTCATGAGATTCAGTCTTATGTAGTGATAGAGGTACAAATTCCTCAGACTCTGCAGACTGGGTAAGAAATTCCTAAGTGTGTTACATAAGCTTGAACTTCTTTGAAGAATTTTTTTTCATAGGAGCATATGTCCTTTAAAGGAACCTATGGAGATCAGATGAGTAATCACCAACATTGATGGAAATGGATATTTTATGGATTTAAAACTAGTAAGTTATAGAATTACTGTGGAAATACTAAAAGTTATCCTCCCATAGCTGTTGTCATTTTTAAGAACAATTGTTACTGAATATAGCTTTTGAACAATTGTCTTAATTTAGCATACTCAATTATCACGAGACATCTTCACAATGCAGTAACTAACCAACCCTCTGATATGTTACAGCCATTGCTGGTAACAGCTCATAAGTGTTGTACTGAGTTTGTACAACTGAGACTTACCAGTCTTCCTCTATCTGAACTTAATTTTAGCTTAATTAAGTTTCCTGGAACAAGACCTTTTTTTTTCCTAATTAGCTAAGTGTCTATGGCTAATTCATTTTACATCTGTGTATCTTTGTATGGTACAGCCTGATATGACAGAGGCCTGGGGAAGCTCCCTTATGGGATGCAGTATAGAAAACCAACTACAGCATAAAAGATGAGGCACAGGCCTGGCACTAGGAAATCCACAGCTATAAACAACTCACCAGTGGTCAGTTAAAGAAACACAGAATAAATGTGGAAAAATCTTTGCTTATAAGTAACAAAGGAAAGAAATAATATCCAAAATAAGGAAGATGTCCATATAGAGCAGATTTTAATGTAATACAAATCTGCAAAACACTGAAGAAAAAGGAAAGGTGGACAACTGTGTTGCAGAGAGATAAAAAAGAAACGAAGTATATCCTGGGGTAATAAGTAAAATTTAGGGTAAGGATGAAACCTAGGGGAAAGGACTCCTGTTGCTAACTCACCTCGACAGCCCTCACCAACACTTAGAGCAAAACCACAGGTCATAGGCCTTCAGGGAATGGTACAGCTTCAGGGAATGGTGACAGTGTGGTTGGCAGGCAGAAGACTGGTTTTTGTACTTGAGATGTCATTACTGTCATGCAAATACCCCTGGACTAAAGTTAGACTAAGGAGGTTTCTAAAAAAAACCAAAAACACATCATTGCACTGAGCAGCACAAGATGAGTTCTGCAGAGTACCTCATTTAATAACACATCACCCTGACCTGAGATTTTAAATAATAAAGCAAGCAGGTCCTTTAATGGGCCATACCTGAAAACTAGAACATAGAGACATACTAACTAAAACATAAATCCATAACAGAAAGAAGGGTCCATCTGATTTTAGTCATACACACATATCTCAATCAAGACCCAAAAGGCAAGTTGCTTTCCAGCAAAAGTCATACATGAATTTAACTAAAAGTTTTCTCTTTAGGCTTGTACATAGCTGTTTCTAATGACATGCAAGGCTTTCCTTCTGTTCAGATTAGACACTCACATACATGTGGGGTTCAGCCTGCACTCTTGGGGCAGTCAGGGAGGTAATGCAGAGAGGTGGGGGCCCATGGCAGAAGGGAGTTCTCTCCATCAGATGGCTGCAGTGATAGAAATTGGGAAGTGCTAGCAGCAGAATTACTGATAGCTTTGCACCCTTTCTACCAGGAGTCTGTGACAGCTCTTAAATTACACTGACACAAAAATTAGCACTCCAAGTCTCTTAAGACTGAAAAATTCAAGTTCTCTACAAGTTTATTCCAGTTGTTCTAACATAACACATAGTTTAATGTAAAAACAGCATTATTTGGTTTCTCTAGGACTGTACACACAGTTTTTTAATTTCATTCCTCAGGAAGAGCTAGAACTAGAAAGCTCTAAAGGAAAATAAAAATCCCTTTTATAGAGAAACAACAAGAGCAATTCTTGAAAGCTAAAAAGTGCAGCTTGTGCCTTCACAAGGTAAACCATCACAGTTTTGTTAAGTACCTCTTAATAACAATGGATTCATTGCCATTACAATCATCGTTATGTCCATTTCTCAAACAGATACACACTTATTGCTTTAATTCTAATTAAGTGTCATATTTCTGAACACAGCATTACCAACAGCCTATATTTAGTCTTCTTACAATTACTCTCATAAAGAAAATACATTTAGGAGATGCAAGTCAAGACATGAAAGGCAGCTGGAAAAGCAGTGAGGATGAGTGACCAATGGACAAGTTCTCTGAATATATTCACTCCTATTCCTCTTGCAGTCTGTTCTATGACATTCTCTCTTACTCTCCCACATGTGCATTTGCATTTCACACACATAAGTCTGACCAACAGTGGCGGAGGAAGAGAAATACTATTATAGACAGTAAATGTGCAAACCTAACCTTTTCTCCAATTGGATGATGTCCTTAATATATTCAGAACCTCATTTTTTTTTTTCCTCAGTTACAAGAATGTAAATCATGATGAGTTTCTTCTGAGATGACAGAAATTGTCTTAGTCTTGGATGACAAAAATTCTTAGTCTTTATGCCTTCTGGTGGTTTATTGCCCAAAAGCATACACATCATTTTGCTTAGAGGTGAGACATGTCCCTCTGGCATGTTGTCACTAGGATCCAAGGTGAACTGGCCTCCTTGATTAAGTTAATGGGCAAGATCCAGCAGACATTGGCTGCAATGATTCACTTGTCCAGATTTTTGATTTTCAAAATTTGTTGATTTTTCAAGATTTTGCTGGAATCACTAGCATGATGACCAGCAGCTGAACTATGGCTTGCTCTTATAGGTGCAATATTGCTGTGTAAGGAAACCTGTTCATGAGGATTTGCATTCTTGGAGCCTGCTCTTATAGAGTGGGTCCCAAAAGCAGTAGAAAATTAAAGACTTCTGTAAGCTGATGGCAGTTAGCCTCCAAGTCAACTGTACTGCTTAAACATGAAAGTCTATCCTTATAATCACCAGCCATATAAATAAAATGAGCATGATATTGTCAATGAAATATCTCAGTTTTCTCTTGGGAGGAGGCTACCTTCAGTCTATAAATCAACAGCCCACTAATAAGTGGCCTGGGAATAGCATGTAAGAGTGTGGAAAAGCTCTCTTGCCAGAACTCACAAGTTACCATCATCACGGTCTCAATTTTAACCTAGGAAAAAAAAAAAAGTAGTTTTGAAAGTTTTCCAAGTAATTCAAAGAAATCCATCAAAACAACATTTTCAATCAAGCATACAATAAAATCTAATATATAGGAAACCAATGTTCCCAGTTAGATACAGGAAGTGTTGCTATAGCCCCTTTTGTTAAGGAGAAATGAAAGACTTTGTGGGAGCAGACAAACTACTGAAAAAAGCAGCATGGCTAAAATTCTGGCCTACAAGCTTGAAGAGTATTAAACATCAAAACATTTTAGGACACTGGCAAGTGAAGATGGAGTTAATCGCAAGAATATTTACATATGAATAACATAGCTCATACACATTTATAGCCATCCACGAAAAATCAAATTAATTTGCAATGCAAACCAACTGGGGCAGCTAGTGAATGCCAATGAATGATGAATACCACTAATGACAGAACTGTTTTTAATTGGTTCTAAAAAAGCATATTAATTTCTTCAGTGAGTGGTTATTGTACATTATAAAGACTTTCTAAGTCACCATGCTACTGGTAAAGCATCCAGGACAGGAATCCATGACAGCAGGTTATGATCTTTCCATTTCCTCACATACACGAGGATTAGCTTAACCATCAATGAAAGGAACTCAGGAAACGCAGTTAAAAACATACAGAGGCTGGGAAAAACACATGACACTTGGTTGGAGCTTGTTTGTACCTACAGGACATGAAGGCAATTACAGCTTCACCTCCAGAAGTACCCAGTGACTGCAGACCCGAGCTGGTGGCACAGAGGAGTCAAGCAGCATCCGAAGCTCGGAGCAGCTCCCAAGCACATTTGTAGCCAGCACTCAGTTCAGAAGGCCAGGCTAAATCTGGTCCCACAGAAACCCCACAGGCAGTGCTCAGTGGAGATGTAGAGGCCTCTCCAGCAAGGTTTTTCACCTGCTGGGGCACTGAATGACTAGTGTGCATAGACCCAGCCTCAAAGCAAGAGGCAAATAAAATGAGTCCTCAAACTGCTTCTTGTTGAGAAAAGTCTTAAAAGCTGGTTGAGACCAGTGCTGCTAAGAGCTCACTAACTGCTAAAGCCCATGTAGAGACCAAAAGTTAAACAGTTCACAAAACAATGAGCAGGTAAATGCCTTAAAACATATTTGTTCAGAATAGTAGCTTTTTTTATTAAGCTAAAATCTCAATGGGGCCCCACTTGTTCTCTAAACTCCAAAACACACATGAGTATTTCAGCACACCTAGAACACTTCAACTGCAAATCATGTTCCAGGCAATGTGCAATGATGGCTGCTGTCTTTAAGACAATTTGAGGGGGGGTGGACATTCTGGAATGCGTTACCTCCCCTTAATTTCAGCCATCCCTCTCCATCAACAAGGAGAAAACCAGTAAGAGCAAAGTGAAAAAACAAACAAACAGTTTATTAACAGGCAAAAACCCCCAAATAATCACTAGATACAAAACTACTAAGTCCCAGGATCTTTTACTGAGATTTATTCTAAGACTAACATCATAAATATAATTATTGAACATCAAGCTATAGTTGACATTTTTCATATTATAAAAGGGGAACTACCTAAGACCTGCAGTAGTCAGCAAATAATTAATATATTAAGGTTTCCAAGTCACAGCCCTCAGATTAAAACATTTCAGATGAAATCTGTCTTGAGGAATGTTTCCCAAACAAACAAAAGAAAGTTAAAGACACAACACAATATGGAGTGTTATTATAATGTGTCAAGCTTGACCATATTTTTTTCTTCATA
Organism: Sitta carolinensis; assembly: GCA_032173965.1. Taxonomy (NCBI): domain Eukaryota; kingdom Metazoa; phylum Chordata; class Aves; order Passeriformes; family Sittidae; genus Sitta; species Sitta carolinensis. The sequence continues at coordinate 14,571,293 of JAVUNC010000019.1, forward strand.
TTTGGTCATGACATGCTTTCAAGACATTTTTACAGGAAGGAACTGGTATGTTTAAGGCAAAAAAAAATTAGACTTCAAACACAACTAAGGAAAACAACTGACCACACCAAGCTCCTGAATGACACAAACATGACCAAAAATATTTCATATTGCAACTTGAGTAAACACACCCAACTACTGCAATATCACTCAAAATACTCTAAAACACCTTCTCCCTCTAAATAATTCTACCTTTCTGTGACACGTGCAGTAGTTCAGATTCACAAGAGCTGATCATGAAAATGTCTTCTCTATGGTCTGCCATCTGGAAGCTGCTAATATCACACACCTCCTTGTCTTGTGGTTAGGAGACCCGACAATGCTTGGCTGCCATCTGTTGTTCTGGGACTCCTCCCGACTCCCATGGTGCCACTTGGCCGTTCTCGTTTACGGTGGGGATGATCAGCCAGCCCTGGCATCCCTTCTGTGTGGAGCTGCACGCCCTGTGACATCCAACACAACCCCTCCTGCCAGAGCCTTCTCAGAGCCATGCAGAAGCTTACAAATAGGGTGTGTGACAGCAAAATGAAATATAATCCTTTGCAGTAAATTACTTGTGAACTTGATTATACCAGTTCCATTCATCCATGGTTATTAAAAGTTGCAAGAAAGCTGCTGTGAAGCCCTGTTTGTCCAATTCCAGAACACTAGAGAAATACAACACTGCTGTTGCAGTACAGTAATAAGTACTGTTATTTAATACAGGTTGTGTCAAGAAAAAAAGTACTTAGCAGATAAGATGATTTTATCACAGCCCTCTCTGAGCAAGTGAAGTACTGCTCAAAATTATGATTATATTCGTTCTGGTTAAAAAAAATAAACATAAGCTTGACTGAGAAAAAAACAGGTAGTGGTACAAGGAGGTTTTAGTAGTTCTTATGAATCTATTGATAGAAACACTGTTGCTATAACAACAGTTTATCAGAATGATGGGGGGAAGGGCCAGAAACACACAACTTGAGTAACTAAAAAGATCTAGTTTCAGACCTTCTCATTACATGCTGGAGCTCATTTATCACAGGTAAGTAAGCACTTGATGCAATACATTTCAAACCACAAATTATCTATTTTTCTTTGCTACCATCACCTTTGACATCCAAATATTTCAGAAAATGTTCCTCATTATTGTACCTTTGTGAGGCAAAGGGCTTGAACACTGCTGTTTGCCACTGGGGTAAGTCTGAGAGCAGTGCCTCAAATTCGACTGCCTCAAATCACATCAGAAGCCTTCCACAGCGGCAGGACTGTATTCCTGACTGAACTCCCATGTGTGACCTTCCCTTCTGTATTTGTCTTTCCACCAGCACTTAACAGATGCTCAGCCCCTTCCCCACCTTTCAGAAAAAGGTCAGACATGGATATTTTGGCAACAGAGAAAGCTCTGTGCAGAATAACTAGTGTAGTAAGCATTAGGGACTCCTCAGCTGTTTGTTCCAATTACAAAACAGGCTCCCCTGGTTCCAGATAAAAACAGCTTTCCTTATTTGCATAAGCTGTACTTACGGAAAGGAAAATGTCTGGAATGGTGTCTCTCTTTAAAGGAAAAGCTGCCTTCAAAACAATAAACTAAATTTATCATCTGACATGATGACATGACACTGCCTAGAAGAATCAGGCAGTGATTATCAGGCTTGATAATTTTCTCATCTGACATGACACTGCCTGGAAGAATTACCCCTCAGGCCAAAAACTGTCAAGCTACTAGCTAATGTAGTTTTCCTTTTCTTCCTCTCCCTCTCTTTAGAGCATTCCTCTGAGGGCTGAGTTAGCACAGTTCTTTATTTCCCTGGAGTTCCTAAATGCTGTCGTTACTCCTTGGGCACATCTGACTGAGAGCCCAGGTTTCAGCTTAGCCTTTCTGACATAGGACAAATGCTTATAAAGACTATATAATTGACTTATAAAGTTTTACATGTTGCATGGAAGGCTGATTTTTAGCTATGACTTTCATCAGTCTTCTTCCTTCAAATGTATTTAGAGCATCACAAGGCTTTTAGCAAGCTATTCACTAGGTTTCTATTGAATATTCTTAATGACTACAGAAGTTTTATTTTCTGCACATCTGTCTTGTGGTCATGAAATTAGCCCCCAGGGAGTGTTTAAGGTAACTCCATCATGCATTTCTGTTGCTAGCACAGGGTGAGGAATAGGACACTGGCAAGCAGCAAAATCTGGGGTCAATAGTGCTTTTTACCTATAACACTACTGTTCTATTTCCTTACATATGCCATTAGAGAGAAGTATTAGTGAGTGCCATGGCACAGCCCCGAGATGCTTTTCTGCTCACATTCCCTCTTCCCATCAGAGCCATGTGCAGAGTTAAATTCCTGCTCCTCAGGAGTTTTGATCCCAAGTCTCCCCTCCTTTTGCAAATCTGCCACTCTACAACTTGACAGGCAGAGAGAGGGACCACAGGGCCTTTGCCAGGAACATTTATGTTGTGGTCCCTCACTTCAAAAAAAAAAAATATTCTCTGTGACCACCTTTTCTCCCCTATAATACCAATTTGGGTCTCTCAAGATCAAATGGCCAGACCTACAGCTTGACTAACCATCAATACAGCAGTACCCAAATCGTGGCACACAGGTTCATTTACAGGAACACATCATTCCAGGAGTCCTTCTCCCTGCACAACAAGGGGAATGCCACAGAACACCATGGCCCTTCACTGTATTGAGCTCACTCTGAGCATAAGCTTTCAGATGACAGCCTTCAGTTTGATAAGAGGACCAAGTACTTTCTCTCTCAGGGAAAAAGAAGGAAAAAACATATTACAAAAATAAAAAGAAACCCACACTTTCCTGACTGGAAAGAAATTTTACCAAAGAGAAAACAATTCCTGAATGTTTTCTCCTGTAAATGACAGCAAATCATTAACTTCTTCATTTCCTATGTCATTTACTAGGTGAATCTAGTCACTCTCCATAACGCTCTAGCATTATTTTACTAGTTAAATTTCCTCAAAATAGAAGACTTCTATATCCTCTTCTTCCCTTGGTGAGAGATCAGTAAGAATCTGTAAGGATAGGTATAACCATCCAAATCTCTTTGAAAATCTGAATGATCCAACTGTTTATGCAAATTTTTGTGCTCACTGAGACTCACTCAAGGTCCCAGAACCTTGTATTGCTATAGCCAGCAGGGCTTCTCTTCTCTAGGTCCCTTCCCCAAACACTTTAGAGTCCCAGCTTCAATGTTTCTCTCTGCCACTTCTAAAAGTACATTGATTTTTGGCCTTCTGTTTTCCCCCCATGTAATATTTATCCCAGTGTAGTTTTCTGAGTTATTGCTACTGCACTTGAACTTACTTGCATTCTTTTTTTTCTTAGTGATGACTACTATTACCAAGAGCCTGTGGTAGGACAGGTGTACTGCCAGAGCTCAAGTGTTTCTGTCTGTCTAGATTTCCAATTTTTTTTTAATTGGGAGTTGATTGAGCACTGAGGTGCTTCCTTCACACCATCTGGGATTCTTTGGAATTTGCATACATGTATTTGCCAGTGTGCTAAAGTAAACAAGCTGTACTTGGAAGATAGACATTTGTGCAATGGAAAGGTCTCATTCAAATCCCTTTTCAGCAGGAACTCAAGTCAAGGACAGCAAATTGTTTATCCCTTGTTCCTGCTTCTTATGCAACATTATCCTGGAAGAACATGCATATATTGGCCAGCAACATTGCCCTGGATCTCAGGCACAGCATGTTCCCTCTGTAGAGAACACCCTTCTCCTGACCCTGATAAATGATTACAGAGCAGCTCTGATTCAACACTGACTTTCCTGCACTGCATCATTAAGCTGAAACACAATAAAACTCTCTCTGCCATTGTCCGCAGCTCTCAGCATTCTCCACCCTGATAAAAACTAGTTTTGTGCTTAAAATTATCTCTGCACTTCACAAAGGCAGCACACTGGGTGCTTTATTCCCTTTGGCAGAGTCACTTTTATGAAAAAAAAACTGTACGCATCCCCAGACAAAGAAACTCTTGCTGTTAAATGTCCAATCTTGTAAGATTTTTGCTTTTCCAGAAAAATTATCCACTTTTGTTTCATGCAGCAGTGACTGAAGTTCCCAACAGAACCCCATCATAATCCAGAACAATTGTCACATATCCTTATTGTGGTTTTGTACCCTCAATACAATGACTCCATCTAAAACACTGGCTTTCTGAAAAATATTCTACATCTCCTGCAGTGTATGAGGGAAGTTAACCATCCTTTATTATTCAGAAACAGTGAGCAATTACTACTCTCTTTCAGAGTCTTCCCAAGGGCAGTCTATGAGTAATACAATTCCTACTTGAGGAATACAATAGGTCCTAAACTTCTGCACATGGACTCGCCAAGTTTACCTCCACAGCCCCACTTTATCATGAATCCAACTAGAAGATTTCCACAGAAAGGTGTCATCAGGCTAAATTATCCCACAGCAGTGACACCTCCTTAATTTACACCTACTCTCAGCTGGGAGAATTCAAGATGTGTATATTTGGGCTTACTGTAAATGTCAGTCACAAAACTGCTCAGCTTTGCTCCCAGAGCTATGCAAGTCCTTCAGAACCAAGGGATCCTGGTCCCTTGTTTTCCCTGTATCTTCCAATGCAAAAAACTAACTGAACGGGCAATAAGGAAGCACACAAGGTCACAGAAAACTAAAAGGATGGTTTGAAATAATTGCTGGATCATTAGCAATACTTGAAAGCAGCATTAGCATGAAAAAAACTTGCAATTAGAAACAACATTTCCTTATCCTGCCAAGAGGCTGACTGCCTCTAAGGTGATGAATGCAAGCAGAATAGCTCTATTTTGTAAACATAGTGAGCAGAGACCAAGAAATACATGCCAAAAGGAGTGATCCTCTGTAAGAATTTCTAAGATCTGTAGAGCTGGTACCTACAAAAAAAGTTTCTCCTGGGATTCCAGCTCATGGAAACCGATTCTTCACTCAGAATCCCAGCTTTCATTTCTCTATAGAATAGAAGTCTTTAAAACAGGGGACACAGCTCAGTAAATTCAGAAATTAAAGTATACTCCCAATATTTAATAATATTTTCAGTCTAAATTTTCTCAGCCTACATCAAGGAGGTATGTGACACAGCAGTAGAAAACTAGAAGTACTATTCCAGCTTTGTAAACAGGAACATCAATTAGGTCTCTTTGACTCTTTTTAACATAAGAAAAACAGGCTTAAATCTCAACAAGAAAAAGTTACCAATTATTTTTAAAGATAGACAGAATCAGGAAAGCAAAATAAAAAGACACTGTATAACACTGTGTAGGTAAAACTAACCTGAGATTTTCAGGTTCATTTACATACCCAAGCCCAACAGATGTCAGTTTATAAATTTAAATCTCCTTCCAGCACCTACAAAATTAACAAAGCTAGAGCTGACAATCTGACTAAGGAGTGATAGACTGTCTCTTCCCCATCCCTCCAAGGACAGGTTCTCTCTGCCAGCTCTGCCACACTGACATGCCCTGCTGCAAGACCAGAAGAGAGATGTTTGCGACTGGCAATCCACCCAGAAGCTTCCAATATCTTCTCACACAAACACATCTTCTGGCTTATGTCAGAGATGAAGGAAAAACAAAAGCAAAAAAAAGCATAGGATGGGTGGGAATGTGAAGATTTCTTTGTCAAATAAGTTAGCAAGTGGATTATGAGTGGAAATCCTGTCATGCAAACCCTCACTGACTGCTGGGACAGAGGTGCTCATCAACACCTCTTTTGCATATATGTAACAACTTAACATTGCACCCATTCTTCCATTAATGTAGAGAGCTTTATGGAGGATTTCTTATAAGTGTTGTTGACAAAATCTTTTTTACTTGTGCAAAAAAAACCCCAAAATTTCCATGCTATTTTACAGCTGGATAGATGAAGTCACAAAAGAGAGCTCAGATCCCGAGCTGAGAAGGAGATGCAGAGCCCCTGCCCCACACCCCCTGTGCAAGCTTTCCTCCTCAGCAGGATCACAGCAAGCCTGACCAGGCACAACGCTTGCTCCCTCTCACAGCAAACCAAGAGGAGCTGAGGCAGACATCAATTAGCCCACCCAACTGTGGAGGCTGATCAGCCCTGTTTAAGCAGTGCTGAGTTCCTGCAGGCACAGCCCAGGGATCTCCGAGGTACTTCTGCATCACAAATTTGATATGTGAGCTTGATTTCACAGGAGGTAAATGTCCAACATCCATCTGTGAGCACAGAGGAATGACAGTGGTTTCCATGGCAATGCTCATTGCCAAAAAGGAGCACTCGGTTCATCCATCCTGTTCCTCTCTGTCCTGTATCCCAGAAGTGCATCCCTCCCTGAGCTTATCAGCAAGCTCACAAAAAGAGTACATCAACATGCAGGGCCTTCTGCCTTCCTTCTGCTTGCAGGGTTCCCATGGGTCCCTGGGAGGGCAGAGAAGCTCTTGGGGACATGCCTGAATTTTTCAGGCACAATGAACAATTAGATGATGGAAGTCCCAGTGGGCTTGAGAGTACAGGTAGACTTGAACTGTGAGTAATTCCATCTTCAGAGTCCAAATTAGGATACGAAAACACAATAGTCTTAGTATCCAGGCTAAGGTTCTGATGAGATAAACTCAAAGCAAAATACAATCAGTGCTTTTACAACCTGAATGCAGATCTTCACATGCCATTTATTCACTTAAGCTAGTGTCTATATTTTCATTCCTCTTTGCCTGCATTAGCAGGCAGTTTTAGCCACATAAAAGGTAAATAGAAAAAAGGTAAATAACAGCCTGGTCATTTGAAGCTGTCATATATAGTGCACATTTCCAGACGTAGACAGGACGAACATAGAATCCTGCTCTGGGGTCCAACACACACAGTGCAGCTCCGGTCATTACACTTTCTGCAAGTCACTGGTATGTTACCATGACTATTTACAAAAAACAGATGTGTAAGGATGAAAAATGTTGGTCTATCTGCAAAGCACACGGAGACGTATAGAAGAAAATCTTGCTACGTGTTATAAAGTTGTCTTTCATGTATCTGCAACCTGAAGTATTTGCTCCCTTTCACATAAGGAATATGCGAACCTTAAGTAGGAATTCATGTCTTATTCACAATATCTAAACCTACCACATTTTGCTGAACCTGTAGCCTGTTTTAAAGAAAACTTGTGGGGTTTTTTTCTGCTACTTATCTCCAGGCAAGCGACATTTATGTCAGAGACCCCTTTACTCCTGTAGCTCTCCTTATTAATCCCTCACCTTTCTTCTATTCTAGGTATCTCTTGGTCTGTTCCCTCCCCAGCTCTCAGATCTCTTGCCTTTTATTTCTAGCTATGTGAAGAATCGTGATTATGCATGTTGAGTTTGGTTAAAGCTGTTTTTCCCCCGCGGTTTATTCCTGTTATCCCCACAGTGGGTTTGGTTTGTCTCTGGCTGGGCAGCCCCTGTCCCATTGCACACCCATCTGACCCAGCCCCTGGGCCACCAGCCAAGGCCCAATCCCCCGATGGGCACAGCCCCAGGATCAGCCAGGATAAAAGCTTGAGGATCAGGGTCTGCCCCTCTTTCTTCAGAAGAATAAACATCTCTGCACAAGTGCCTTCTGGGGCCCTTACTATCAACCTCAATGCTGAGAGATCAGGAGCCCTGGACAGCAGAGAGCCTCTCTGCTTTTCTCTGAACTGTTTGAAGAGTGCTTGCAGCCTGAGAATGGCCACTCCTGGCCCTGTGGCTGGGGGACAGAGCTAGCTGGGGCTCCCAGACGCTGTGTCAAAGAAGAACTGAGCCCTTGCTACAGTACCTGTACTTTTAAAGACAGCAAAGTGCTTTGGTGTGACTGCAGGCTGGAAATGCAATAATATCCAGCACAGTCTGTCAGTGACTCATTGCACAGCACAAGGCAGTATCTCACAGCATCCAGGCACAAGCTTGATCAACAGCACCATAAAGAGCTATCTGCCACAGACACCACTCACTGCTCTTCTGGGAATGCCAACACTTCCCACGAGGTGGTAAATCCTGGCAAAGTTCACTCATCATGCAGGAGCAACCATGGAAGGGGCATGTTCACTGAATACCCTCTCAACTCTGAATTTCCAGCCTTGCAATGTCGAGCTCTGAATACTGATGCTGTAGTGTGCGAGAAAGGAGGGGAGAGGACTGTCCAACGTGCATGCAACTTGGTAATAAATATTTCTTGAGACAGAAACCAGTCATCTAACAAAATCACCAACAGTAAATCACAGCTGTACGCAAATCCATTAGCTGGTTCCTTTTTTGAACCTTTTTTACTACAGAGACAATGAATAAAACCAAAACCTCACCTTCCCATAGCACAGGATATTTCCTCCAGTGAAGGTCGAAACCTCTGTAAAGGTTATGGAAAAATTCTTTTGCCTCAAGAACTTGCCTTCCAAAATAAAAGCACTACATTTTGCAAGCACAAGTTGTACCTGAGCTGGCATAAAGCTAGGGTGCCAGATTTTGGTATATAATAATCTATGCTGGGAGATAATGCTGATTCATTTCACAATTCGCTACATAGGTGGTTTTGGGGACTGGTAAAACTGGTATCTGCTCCCAAAACTCCATATAAGATGGCAGTTCCTATAAATCATTAAAACCCCACAACCTAAAATCTCTCCAATTTTACTACTTCTTACTCATCTTATGGCACTGCATCCAGATTTGATCTTTCAGACAGCAAAACTGCAGCTATTCTGGAAAATGTCAAAAACATTTCATTTCTGCTCCACTTTAAGGATATTACAGTATTTGCATTCTGTGTCATAATGACCTGAGTTTAAAACTTGCAAAAGAACAATCATAAATGGCAATTTAAATACTTAAAAAGATGAACCTTGTCTGTAATTTGCTGTCAAGTAAAAGGAATATTTGTTACATTACTAAGTTTAAGAGGCCTCAATTCATTAGAGGAACAAAATGCATTATCAATATCCACACTGAACTAAAAAAAATAAGAAGCAGAAGCAGACTTTTGCAGAGGAGCATTAAATATTTGACACCTGAGACCTACCTCTTACTTTTCAAGTTTTAGTGTCCACTTAAAAACTGAAATAAAAAATGGACAAAAAATAGTTTTCATGTATAACACTATCCTTTTGAGATACTACTGCATTTTGAGATTTAAAATTCCTCTGAAGATACCTACTAGAGAAATTAAATTGTTTTATTTAACAGGAAGAAGTCTTTCTAGGCAACATACATGCTGCAACAAAATCTACACTACCCTCTCCCACTCACAAATAAGTTTCCAAGCCCAAAAAAAACACCTCTGTATATCCCAGGCTCTCATAAACAGGCAAGCTTGGAGTAGTTTGTAGAACAAGAGCTGATTCACAGTGCTGAAGAGCACAATCCATAAAGGAGCATCAGCTGAATGGCACAGGAATGGAGGGAGAATTTTCCCCTCACTGCAGAACTTCTCCTGGCATGAGAGCAAGTATGCAGGGAAAAGAACAAAATCTCTAAATTCTGCATTGAAGAGAGACTCAAACACTTGTCTGCACTCAATGTCTTCCCTGCAGCATAAAAGAGAGCCACTTAAATAGAGTTTAACCACAAACTACTATTTGCAAGATAAAAGCTTCACGTAAGGTGGGATATGAGTTACAGGGGAGAAATAGCAGCAAGAACAGCAATAATGATCTGTGTAGGTTCAAAAAGAGTACATTGTGTAATCCTCTAAATTCTGAACTTGAGGAGTGTTCTACCAACACCCAGCACAAACCTTCCCAGAGCTGAAGGTCCCATCACAAGTCAACTTGCAGTCAGAGAACTTGCATTTTCAGAAAATCACGTTATGCTCCACAACAGCTTGAATAACAAATTTGCAGGGTGCTCAATCATCTCCACATTACAAATTTACATTGCATTTTCCTAAACTAAATTTGATGACTCTGGCACAAGAGCTCCTAATAATACATCATATTATGTCAGATTCTTCTGTGGTAAAAACTTGACACAGTTCACAGAGAAGGTCAGGACAGAAGGTGGATTGATTTCTTAGCAATGGACGAAGGTCTAACACTTTTCAAGACAAAACTGGAAGTAATTTTGGGTGCTGAACAAACTCTGTTGCCTGTAATTCCCTCTCAAGCTTCCTTACTAGCTTATGTCTTTCTGCAGAGAGGTGGGGGGAACTGCACTCCTTTCAGATAAATTTGATCTTTACCTCTTTCAGAAATTGGCATAATTATTATTATGATTGTGTGCATATCAGCATGTTTTCTTAAGAATTCTTTATGTAAAGAGATAGCCAGATCCTCCCTTATGCACTTGTGTACACTCCAGTTCCATTATGAAAGCAAACACATTTTTCAAAGCACCTGACAAAAAACTCGAGTCCCATTCCCCGGCAGCAAACACTTGATAAATCACCAGATCATCTAAGCTTTCCATAGTCTGTTTTATTTACTGAAAATAGTTTATTTTTACACCAGAGAAGAAAAAACAAAACTAAAAATTCTTAAAGGCTTTTTAATAAGATAAGACTTTTTAGTAAGTAGAATCTAGAACTAAATTACTGGTCCCAGGCAGAGGAAAAAAAGAGTGCATGATATCTCTGTATTTAAATGAGATACATAACTGCTCATAACATTTTGACTGCTGACATTTGGTTTCATGTCAGGTTATGGGGGAAAGAAAATTTTGGTACAGAAAACAAATATCCTCTTAAAACAGCTATTTCTCTGCACCTAAGATACTGGCTCACAAATCACCTGGGGCATTTACATCTTCCCTCAACCCTGCAAATAAAACTGTAGACACCCAAGAGACTTTTTAACTATGGCCTCTCTCAATGATACTAGCTGATCTTCACTATCTCCACTGTGTGAGTAACTGCCTCAGGATTTCCCCAAGGCATACAGGATCTCCCCTGCATGGAATGGCTCGGAAGGGTCTCCAGGCATCCACTGGGAACATTTGGGGTCAGGACTGGGAAGGTCAAGCACTACAAGGTTAGCTGGTTCGTCCCAGCAGCTGCTCTGCAAAGGACATCATCTTCAGCTGCATCACATCACCTTCAGCTGAAGGCATATTAAACTTCTCAGAACAAGCTGCTCTTCCTTTAAAAACCAAACCAGAAATGAAGAAACACCAAACAAACAAAACCTTCCCCTGGTGCAAGGCATACAAGCACAAGGTGATATGGATGACACTGGAGAGACCTAGGATATAAAGAACTCAACAACAGGCAGATCTAAAAATGGAAAAAGCCAAGAACTGGGAAAAATAGGTATTAACCATTTTAGAGGTAATAAGCAAATAGCTAACCAATAAATATACTCCCTGTATATGTAGTTAATTTAGATGTAATGTGGAAACACCAGACAGACAAGAAAAAGCAAGGTAAGAACACTTCTTAGGAAATGTTTTAAAGAATGCACTGTGTTCTTCCCAGTGATCATGATATGAGACAGTCACAACCCACTGTAAAATCTTCACCACTGCCTGAGCCAACCTTAGGATCCAGAGAGACTAGAGGAGGGCAAAATCACATCAAAGAAAGGGTAAGCACAGGGACACCTGAACAAAATGTACCCAGTAGTCATTGAATCTCAGCTCCGCCAGCTTCACTAAGGTGAATACAATACAACAGCCATCTATTTGTTATGGATCTAAAAGCTTTGTTCCTCAACCAGCATGCAGCAGAGCTGACAAAAATCCATTGGGGAAAAAAACTTTAGAAACCAGACAGAAAAAACTCTGAAAGGAAGCTTTGGAAATAACTTTTTCTGGATCAAAATTATACCAACAATTAAATGTGACGTGTGAAAGGACAAAAGGTCAAACATTAAAGAAAACCTGCAGCTATTTCTCTCAACTGAGCTAAGAGTTCACTAGAGAAGAAATTGGCTTAGACTGTAAAAAAAACTAAAAAGTATAAGGTTTTTTCATCCTTTCAGAAAGAAAAACTTTTAAAAGTACATCTTGCTTTGAGCTTATGCTTAGCTATCTTCAGAAAAAAGGGGGTTAACAGGTGAACAACTATTATAATAAATATCCTTTAAATGTTGGATTGCCCTTTCACTATTTTATCCACACCAATAAGCTTCCCCTATTCTAACAGAGTCTAGCAAGTTTTACACACATTTTCTACTGAGAACTTTAGACAACAATTAGTGTTCCCACTTTGCAGCCCACATACCCATTCCTTGGCTGTTATTCCTTTATAAATTGACCATTGCTAGAGCACGAACATCTTAGCATGCCCTTTATAGGAAATGGCTTAATAACTGCAAGCAAAAACTTAAAATCAAATATAAAAACCACATGCAAGAGTCACGATCTCCTCTCAGCTTTACTAATTCCTCAGTGTATTTCTAAGTAGTTTTATGTTGTGGCTTGATTATTTGATGACAACATCTTCCAATATCTTTTTTCCTCAGAACTACAACAATAGTTGCTTTCATTTACTGCACTTGCTCTCACCATTTATTCACAACTGTATTGAAAAAGACAAAGTGGCTAAAAAATAGTCTCAAAACAATTTGTAAACATGAATGGGAAGACTGTCTATTTATAATAGGACACGTTAAAAAATTCTACTGCATGAACAATTGTGCACTGATAAAAGTAAGGCTAACTTAGCTCATTTGAACAACACATATAGGTTCTGTATACCCTTCCTTTATAGATTAATAACCTAGTGTGAATCCACTAGACAACACTGTACTTCTACAAATCTTGAGAACTGAGGGGCATTCTACTGCATGTCTCAAAAGAGGAGCAATTTAGGAACACTGGATAACAAAAATGGGGATATCTCCCTGGACATACTTGTTTTGTTCTCTAAATACAGTATTCTTCCACTCACAGAAGCATCTGTAATTCAGCTTAATCTTAAAAAAATTATAAATTGCCTGCACAAAACGAAATGACAATGCTTCTCCGTCAATTAGATCCCAATTGCCTGAGCGCACTGATTGGAACAAACAGCCAGAGATTTACACGAGCCCCATCTGGTTTAGATCCAGGATCCAAAGAGAAGTAATGCAGGTAGAACAGTTTCTCTTTTCATTTACTACAAAGAGCATTATTCACCAAAATATCCACCTAATATTTCCCGCAACGTGTTTTCTTCATTTTGCTGAAACGCCTTTGTATTCGCTTGACATCATGCAGCTTGTCATCACCACAAATTTACCATGGCAACCTGTTATCCTACATCATCACACGGGCCAAGGCTGAGCATGGCACTGTCCCTATGCATATGAAGTTTTAATTTAGGTCAGTATTCAGAGCTACCAGCTAACAAAGTGCAGTCACAGGCTCTCGTATCTAGAGCACAAGGAGATGTGCACAGTGTGTACCAAGGCAGCTTACGTAATGGAGGTGTTTTTGCAGTGCCACAGTGATGGAAAAACTCTAATTGTACCTCTGAATTTAAACTCTTGGTTACTTTTTTCTCTTTACCCTTGTAATCATGCTACCATTTGTAATGGAAGGATATGGATGACAGATGCCAAGGACTAGCACTTTCCACCAGGGACGTGTAAGAGACTTCAGGAATTTATTAGGACCTTGTTCACCTAAGCTAAAAAAAAAAGTCAATATAGAATTTTTTGCCATTTCTTTGGAAAAATCTTCCTTAGTTCCTTCCTTCTCTCCTAATTACAGGAAGACATGGCTTCCCCAGACAGGCCCCTCAAACAGATTCCTGCTCACTTGCTTCTAACATCTGCTAGCTATTTGAAACTGCATCTGTTCATTCTAGTTCACTGGCAAAGGTCTGTTTTTCCAGCATGAAGCAATGCAAGGCAGAGTTACTGTATCTGCATTAAGGCTTTAACACACTTAGCTCAGATACGTAAACAGACTGTGAAAAGAACAAAAATAATATATTCCAGGACATCTGCTGGCTGCCCTCATCAGCCAACTCATGATAAGCAGCCATCACAAACACGTTCACTTTCCTCCTGTCCTCTTGCAAACATTTACCCATTCTGTATTTCTGCTCTATTGCTTTCTAATGGAAAACCATCACCTCTAAGTTAATTGTTGCTCATCAGCTTGCCAGGATATACCTGGAAATCTTTGAATGGTTTATATTCTGATGTTGCATAACCTCCACACATGCCAAGGCTGAAACTTTGCTGGTTTTAGAGACATCAGCTTTACAAATGAGCAGATTTTTGAAAAGCTGTTCATTGTTGCATACTAAGGCATGCAATATTTTTTGCTATTTAAAATACTCTACCAAAAGAAAGATTTAAGAAAATACTTAGAAAGATCATTTACATCATTACTCCTTGGCCATGCTGAAAAGAATGGTGAGTTGGCCCTCTCAAATACCTCAAACTTTAACCATACCTGTAGGCCACAAATATATCCACGTACTTAGAGCAATATGTTTCAGTGAAAATGTTCTTAGGAGGAAAGAGAAAGGTGTTTAAGATGTCCCACCTGCCACTGTTAATGATTTTGTTTGAAACTGTCACCCCTTCAAAGGTTTGTGCCAATATGCAGTTGCCAGTTTCCTCCCTCAACCTGTAAAATACTTACGCATTAGCCCTCTCTGGATTTAATTAATTTTGCCGCACTTTAGGTCAGGGCTTTTTAAAAGCAAGCCACTCACAGTCCATGTAGAACTTACTGATGGGCTGCAATGTACTCCCTTCCCATGAGTTGAATTGGTTGCTATTTGTGTTTAGTAGAAGACCAGATTTCTGTTTCATTACAATTGTTTCTGCTCTTCTTTAGCAATGGCCAGTTTTGAAAAAAGTGACAGTATTTGCCCCAAGGAGGAACTCCAACTATATATTGCCAGGTTCGTGGCCCTGAAGTAGGCAGAGATTTATATTCAAGGCTTTAGAGCAGTCCAAGACCACATTCCATAACTCTTCCATACATTTCTGCAATGCTATCTTTTTCATTTAACTTTGTCACTAACAGATTTAATTTGTACAGTCAGTCTTCTTGCGGTATTTCTCCTGCAGAAATACATTTCTTATAATAATCATTAGCAAACAATTCTGAATGGTTTTCTCTTCCCTGGTTCTTTGTCATCACTCCTGCCCCTTGCAAAGACTTTTAATAAATCTTTATATTTCCTTTCTCATGTAACACCATACAAACCTAAGTGAGATCCAGACAAATGTGAGCTTCTTTAAAGCCTAAAAAGAAGTGACAGTATTTTCTGGAATCACCTCCCTTTCATAGTCCAGACTATGTTTGCACCTCCATTTCCCATTAGTGTGTCATTCTGCTGTTACATCCCTCAAATTCCACCTTTGCTGCACAAAGCCATGACCAACTCAGCTCTCATTGTGGCAGCAGCTGCTAATGAGTTACTGATATTACTCATGCATGCATATGCAAACTACATCTATAGGATGAAACTTAGCAAATAAGGGCTGCATCCCATACTTTTACCTCCTTTGCAAACCCTCCCACCCAAATATACTCTAATCCAGGAAAAGTCAGCTTTTTTTTTTGTCAAAATGAGCTTTTTGTTGCCAAGGTAAATGTTAATCATTAGCACTTCATTCATGGCTTTATTTACCATCTAAAGAGGAGATGGCTTCAAACCATGCCCAAAGGAAATTAGATTTCTAAAAATTAGGATGCTTGTTTTAGCATCTAAATTAAGCTGTTAGGTCACAAGAAAAATCTTGGCTGGAAGAAGATCTGGATCTACATGAGTTTCAGAGAACATCTGTGTATGTCAGGAAATACATATACATTACCAGGACCACTCCACTGTCAACACTCCACCTAATGGGAAATATAAATTTTTTTTAAGAATAACCTTGCATCTCTTTAATAACAGCTGTACCACACAGTGAGGAAGAAAGGGGAGCAAGCATCTCAGAGCTGGCAGTGCAAGTGGAGCAGTGCACTTCTCCTTTATGAAATCCAAGTATGGGCATCACATTTTCTAGGCCAAAAGACAGGAACACAAAAGCAGATTGCCTCTTGCATTGCTCTCTGAAACTAAAGGTGGGCTGGGACCAAGTGACAGGAATGTCATTGCACTTGCACAGCTGCAGCAGCACTCCAGAGCAGAGCAATTCCTGCTGCATAGTTCAGCACACTGATATTCTGATATTCAGCAGGTATGTGGGAAAGAGGAAGAGAGGAACACGAGCTGAGGAAAAGAGTCTCAGGAGAGCTGATGGCAGAATGAGCAACAGGATCAGAGGCTGAACTGAAAAAATCGTCCTGTGAGATCAGACCAGCTTCCACTGAGATGCCTGAAGCAAAATTAGAAAAGGGAATTTCCCTGTCAAGTGTAACTAGCACCTGGAGGATTAAAAACTTTTCTGATTATTGTTTCTTTTGCCCTCACCAAACTGTGACAATTTGACCTCACTTGTTTTTCCTCATGGACAGACTTATCATCCAACTCTTAGCCTCCACAAATTTCTTGTCCTTATGTGTCTTGGCCTCTAAACCTCTGCAACTTGGCCAATAAGAATTGCAGAAAAAGGGACATAGCCTGTTTCTGAAGCAGTCCTTAAGAAGGGAAGACAAGACATTTGATTTGAGGAGCATTTTGGCTTTTTCTTTTCTTATAATAGCAACGTATTTTTCACAGTATCTCCCTTCAAATAGTAATAACTTGGTAACCAAAAACCACAACAAAACACCCTTGAATGATAAGTCAGGTAGATTCAAAGTCCTGCACACTTCATCAGCAGAGTTAAGTGTGAAAAACCATTGCTAGAGCATAGATTATTTATGCTGCAACTCAGACAAGGATGATTTTGAAATGCTTACACCCACAGCAATATTTGGACTGTAACTCAGTGGGGTAGGATTGTTTTTTACATCTTTACTTCCAATGAAAGTTTCTGTCTGTAGAGCTGGAGTCAGTTTCATGGCAGGGGAAGGGCTGGTGACTCGTTCAATGAAGGTAAGGATGACACTAGAGAGAACTAGTTTTCTCTCCTTCTCCCAAACTTCTTTATCCACTGCCTCACTTCATTCATTTAACATCAAGTACAAATATAAGAAAAACAGTTGTGTTTCAAAGCTGCCTGTAACACCATTAGAAAATGGGAAAAATTTTGACCGTTAATTAGATTATGTGATTACACAGAAATTGCACCCAAATTTCAGAGTTTGCTACATTGGCAATAGTATGACTTATGAAATCAAGTTCAACCCCAGATTAGGCACGAAAAGAGTTTCCATGTTTTATTCATGGAGAAAGCACTGGTATTCTATTCCCCCAGGCTCAGTTTTTCAAAGCTTAATTCACACTGTTTGCTCTGAGGGAAATGGTAAACAGCACTGTCTTGAAAGAAGGCAGATTTTTAGTCCTGATGATGATGATTGATTCACATTTGTGAACCTTGCCATCTGTCCTGGCTTGTGGGCCCATGCACCAGCCTATGAGGCAAAGGACAAGGCTCTCACAGGCAGACCTGCCCTACAGCCCCACACAGGAGCACTCACAAGAGGGTGTGAGAGCACACGGGGTCAGCACAGGGCTCCCTTTGGTGGCTGCAGACTGCTCCAACCCACACAGGGAGAGGCTGCTCACTAACTCATTTAAGGCACCTGAGCACAGATCCAGCTCCTGGCTTTGCAGCATCAGCTCCTTGTAACACAATGCAGGAGCTCAGCATGACTGAGCAGCAGAATCTTTAAATCAAACCAAGAACAAGAGACACCAAAAGAAAAGTTAAAAATTACAGAAAATTAAAGGCAGTGGTAGGTATGCCCATAACTCAAGGAAAAGAAATTTCTGTGAAACTTTAAACAACCTCTTTAAATAACTTGTCAAATTTTGGTCAAACATTAAAAGCCAAGGATGTACCTCTAACGTTCTAAGGGGAAAAAAAAAAAAAATAAAAAATCAGTCACCTATTTGTTCTCCCAGACAAACTTGAACTGAAATCATGACTGATTTGCAGTTTTACAGTTTGTTTTCTGGGCTATGATTTCAAGCCAAACTCCACACATGCAAAGAGGCAACTCTTTGCTTTCTTTAGCATCTACACTTCCTAGAAAGTTTCATTTCCCCACAGGAATTCCCACATCACTGTAGTCCACAGCAAAGAAAGGAAAGTCTCAGCACAAAACCACAGTAACATACAGGCACAGTTTTTTAAATGGTGGGCTATGAGGCAAACAAAAATGGTTCCCAGGAAATGGCTCTTCAGATCACATTTACTATGCTACACACTTCATTTCTCTCTATTATAGAAATATTCTTCATCCAACCTACCACTAAGTGTCTTGTTTGCTTGACTCGCTGACAACCAGAGTACTTGCATTAACATTCACTCTGTTTTTTCCTCACAGCCCACCCTTTTCACACCATTTCTGCTCTTAGGGTTTTTTAACCTTGCAAGATTAATTCCATAAAATGATCGATGACATTTATTATGTTTAAACAAGAAAGAAAAAGTGCCTTGATGTTTCTCTGTCCGTTTGTATTTCTGCAGCTACAATGGAAAATCTACAACAGGCTTTGTTTGGTAATTACTTTAATTTGCAGCTTGCAGAGAAGAAGGGTTAGCACCTATCCTATAAGCTTCATTCTAAACATGAAAGGAGTCACATGGGAATCAGAGCATCAGGCCCTAGATGAATGATTTCCGTGCTTTTTATGAACCAGAAAACCCTTCAGCCATAAATCACATTTCCAGAATAAGAGGAATGGAAATATGTCCCAGGCTCTCCTTGCAAAGGAAAACATTGGCTCACTGACACTGCCCCTCACTTGCTTTTGAAAAGTAGTTTACACCAGAAACAGCTTCAATATGCAAAGCAAACAATTATTTTCTAGCACCCTCTTCTTTCATTGACTTGTGCTGCCTGTGTTTCCCGTGCTATTTGATTTCTGTATGCTATTAGCTAGGAATCTGTGTGGTCTTAAAAAGGTGTGATTCCTACCAAACTTGCAAAGCCTCAGGTCTCCAGGCAACTGCTAACCAGTCACATAGTTCCCATACCTCAGTTTTAGCTAATTAACACTTGCAGTGAAGTGAGAACCCAGATTATTCATTTGGGCTAAGAAAAAAGTAACTGGACTTTACTACTGACATAATAACAAGCTGTCTGCTGCTCCCTTACCAGCCAGTGCCCTGCGGGGTTTCTTTCACATTAACAGCTAAATGTTCACAGAGAGAAGGCTGAATAAGTTCACTGTAAGTTAATGGGGCAGCTTCCACGTCTCTCAAGTTATATACCAGGTGCTCCAGTCCACCCCAAGGCACAGAGAGAGCAGAATGGACAGCACTGCTCCTCCACTGTGTCCCTCACCCAGGTCACCTGTGCCTCATTGGGCTCCAGACAGATGTAGAGACCTCCAGCTGCAGCACAAATAACTCTCACTGTAAATCAAGCAAAAAAAAAAAAAAAATATATATTTGCAACCAATCCAGCTAACTAAGCATGGAGTGAATGCAGAACTGTTCCATCAGAGGAAACCCTGCTGCAACTTGGATTTGTAAGAAATCTTATTTTTTTTCCACTTTCTTTTAAAGCTTTTTCCTGAAGTGCAAATATTAACTTGCCAGAGACAGTGGGGGCAGAGGCAGCAGAGTTCAGAATATGAGACCCCCTCACATACAACAGGAATAGTCTAGTTTATTATTAAAAAAACCCCAATAATTCTGTTTTCAATACATCAGAGAAAATAATTGGATCTCTTTTTTTCATCTCACCTTCTTTAAAGTAGTCAATAGCTTAAATGTAGGATAAGAAGCAAAGAGGAAAAGAAGGACAAAGACTGAAAGCATACAGTGCTTTTGGACATGGATGCTTTTCCAAGTCAACCCTGTAACTGTGCTTTAGATTATTATGCACTGTCTCCTCAGTGCAACGCCTGTGCAGTAATCGAAACGGGCCAGCAGAACACTTCGGTCTGTTACTAGACCTGCTGTAATCTGTGCTC
Organism: Sitta carolinensis; assembly: GCA_032173965.1. NCBI lineage: Eukaryota > Metazoa > Chordata > Aves > Passeriformes > Sittidae > Sitta > Sitta carolinensis. Next base: position 14,591,169 of record JAVUNC010000019.1, read on the forward strand.
CTCTCTGCTTTACCAGTTCCTGAAAAACCCGCTGGAGGACAGCAGCGCGGAGCTCAGGAGGCTCCCACCGGGTCCCGTTGGCAGCCGGGAGCGCAGACCCGGGCGCTGCCCCTGGCCAAGCTGCGCTCCTTCAGCCTCCTCTGCCACCTGGCGGCTCCGTGCCCATCCCGGAGCCCTGGCACAGCTCCTCCTCCGCGGAAAACGCGGTTTTCCAAACAGGTATTGTCTCCGGACAAAGTCAACTCAGTGGAGTACAATGACAGCAGAAAGCCAAAGCCTCATATTCTCGTAACGCAAAAGCGCTCTTGAGGGGTTTCTGATGTTCTCCACCCAAAACAAAGCTTTCCTCAGAATTCACCCAGTTCCAGTGATGAGCTCCACCTCAGAACCAATATGAAAGGCGTAGTTAAAAGTCTGAGGGTGTAAGAACAGCCTTGAGCTCACCAAGACCCTCATATCACCACCATGTGTTCTAATCCTGAAGCAAGAAAACCAATGCCTTGAACTATTTTTTCAATAGTGGCAAGCTACAGCAATACTTAACATTTAGATTTGGTGTTGGTATTGTCTCAAGGGGGTTTTGTGGCTTGTTTTTTTGTTGGATTTGGGCTTGGTTTTTTTCATGAAAAGCATTAGAAGGGGTTACTTGCATCCCAAAGAGACTTGCAGTCTGTCAGATTCTTAAGTCTTGTTTTCTTCCCTACCAGAAAATTGTCAACCAGTAAGTAAAGGCAGCACCTTTGTCCCAGACTTAACTTTTACTACATTCTGACCATCCTAAGTAAGGCTCTACAGACATATACCATATAAATTTTGGGTCTTCCTGATTGTGTTTTATTCTCTCGGACCTCAGATCACAGCAGGTAATGCCTCTAATGTCAGGAAAGTGCTTTTGCAAGTAGAAAAACACCGGCTGTAAATAACCAATTGTTAGGACCATCTGTACCAATGACCTTGATTTATGTGGTTTATTTGAGAAACAAGTGGCAGAAAAGAGTCATCTGGCCTGTACATTTAATGCATATATCCAGGGAGCTTTAAACTCACCATTTAAAGACGCCTTTTTAAGTTCCATCCCTTTCTATCACCTCTCCTCCAAATAAACTCCATCATTCCTAAAATGCTGTCAATAAAGCCGTGTATTCTTGACCTTCCACATTGTAATTCTGACTGTTTTATGCTAATGAACTAGCTGCATTCATACAGATACAAACACAGTTTAATAGCCCTACAGTGCCCTTGAAAATTGAAGTCAGGAAAAAAGCTCCACTCCAAATTAGCATGCTGCAAATTGTCAGTAAGATTAAAATGCATGTGTAGTGCTGAAAATTATCTTACTGCTTCATGAATGAGGACTCAACCTGTCTAAACCCTAATGAGTAGCAGAGAGATGGGGGAGGAAAAAAGGCCCAGGAATTTTGTTGAACACAATCTATCCTGGCTCTTAAATCTGCAAGTAACATGAACTGCTACAAATTCACAAAGAATGAGGCAGAGCTGGCACACGAAGTTGTCTGCCACCATCTAATGCATATCCCAAGTCAGAAATAAATTTCACAACATATTAGTGAATTTCATAACTACATAAAACAGCTGCTTCTCTACTTCAAGCTAGATTTTTAAAGACTTTAAATAAAAAAAAAAAATCAGGCCATGTCAGATGTTATACAATATTTTGTGTTTTTCAGAGACTGTATTTTCAAGGGAGATTTAGATTCCAGTTATGCACAGGTTAACACCTATCAGTTACATTTGCAAACAAATCAAGATCCAACAGAAGACACTTAGGTAGCACTAAGTAGACATAATGCACATATCAACTCATTAATGTCATGTTGGCCACGTGTGTAATCTCTACAGCCATGTTTAACAGGCACAGTTACTAAAAAATAGTATAAATTCAGTGTGTGGTCAATAGCTCAATTTTACACAAACATGACACTATAACCATGTTCCCACCCATGTCTTGCAAATAAAGTGCAAGAGGACTTCATTTCTTTTTCCTATTTACCATGCATCACCCATTCTTAAATATAACTACTCTAAGAAGGGGCAATATATGGGCACTGAATAAAGTCAGCTTGTCTCCATGAGCCCCCCTTGTGCTGATGACACACTGTTTAGAGGAGTGCTGCTTAAAGAAAATTATGATGTTGAATGTACCCAAGCACCAACAACCTAAAATCTCTGATGCGTAACTGATGTTTGCTGATGTATTAAGAGCTATAAGAAGACAACACATTTCAAGATAACGACCAGAGTTGTTTGTTGCTCTAGAGTGGCAAAATAAAAACAACAGAGTTCTCAGAAGGCAAAATAAGAACTACTTTATTGGAAGTGAACTGTACTTTTCTAATGTGCATTGCTGTCTAGGCACTGATTGGTTGAGAAAGACACTGCCCTTTTGGTAAACAACTCGGCAACAACAGCACATTTCTCACACACTGCACGGTCTCCAAAAACACCAGGTGCCAGGCTGCTTACATTCTTTCCTCCTGCTTTCCCAGGAGCAGCCTGGGAAGCTCAAACTGCAAACATCAAACACCACCATCCGCATCCACAGCTCTGTGTTTCAGAAGGCCTCAGTTTCTTCAGCAAAGTAAGTTTGTGAAATAAAATCAGCTTAATTGCTTCTGTCACTGGGCCAGTATTTGAACTTTCTCTATACTGAGATCAATACATTAGCGCCAAGCTATGTGTTCAAAGCCTAAGTGAAATCAAACAGCTTTAAATTTCTCTTGAAGTGAGTACAGCTTTGTTTTATGAAGATTTTCTTGGCCACTCTAAAACCAGATTAGTGGGTAACAGAAGCATTTTTGCAATAGGCCCCATTCCTTGATGAGATCACCTTGTCATAGTGAGCAAATATAGCTTTTTATCACCCTTGATTATTGCTCACTTTCCCAATGACAGGAAACAGAGATCCCTTTCTGACTCCACCACATCCTCAGCAGCCTGCCCGCTTCCTAAGTTGTGCCAGTGCTCCAGAGTTATCTCCCTCCATTCTCCAGGTTGTGACACAGTGACACATGGTGAGGATTTTAGCAGGTTCTCAAGGATAATTCTCCCAGACATGTTAGTTTTCAAATTCTAAGAGGGGTTAGTTCCCCAGTTCCTGGCCACAACAGCAAAAACACAAATCAAATCTACTCATTTAGACCACATAGAAAAATTTGTTTCACCTTTGTAACATGTTAAAAGTAGTTCCTAAGAGACCCCATTGGTTTAAGTCTATAAAAATAGTTCTGTTAAAACAGTTTCCTCCACTTTCCCACTGATGTAGCCATACTGTTTTCAGCCTTTTTTGCCCTTGAGAGGAATGATGGATTTGTCTTTCCAGACAAGCTGTGGGTCTGCTGGTAGATAAAACTAGCACTGAGAGATAAAAGAACCAATGGGAAGGATCCCACTGATTGATGAACAGAAAAAAGATATTTGCCTTTACAAACAAACTGTAGGTTTGCTGAGAAATGAGATTGGATATTGGAAGATGAAAAAAATAACGGGGAGAAACCATAAATTCCATAAGAATTAAAAATTAAAGAAGGCAATCTCAGGTATCAGGTGTTCCTGGCAGCCTGTGCCTCTCAAGTACCTCAGCCATGGGGAAAGAGAGGGAAATATGGCCAGGAAATTGGGACAAAAAGGAGGCTGCATCCTCCAAAAGTTTGAGAGACTTCAGAGAAATGCCCCATGGCCTCTCCCTTTATTGGAATAAAGTAAAAGGTCTCTATCTCCTTCTTGGACATAAACCTCTGGTGTTTGTGGATTAATATTCCTGTAACCCTCCAGCCTTTGACTCAGGAAAGCCAACACTTACATCTTGCCTCATCTGCAATCACCTCTGCTCTCCATGATAAATACAGATAGAAGCCACCATTGTTTCTGAATTCCTCTCACTCTTTGCATTTCTCTCAAAATTTCAGCTTTCTGTCCACACCACAAAATCCAGTTCTACACTCAGCTTCCAAATAGCCATATCCCTCCCTGAAATAACACACACAGATAAAAAAAAAAAAAAACAAAAACAAACAACAAAAAAACCACATGCTTACTTCGTTTTTTAAAGCTCTCATTACCCTGATCATGGCATCCCTTCCACTGACTTCATTGTTTCCCATTTCTAGAGTCCTTCTTGCCATGTCTTCCCACACCTGTATGTTACAGCAGACCTCTCATTAGGGATAAAAACGAGCCAAGACACAGATTCTCACTTAACAATATGAAAAGAACCCCAATTTATTCTTCTTTAGAGCTCTGCCATCCTGACTCTGCCTGCAGCAAGCCGCTGCTTGGTCCAACTGCAGACTGGTTATCTCCTGCTGAACCATGGCTGCAAGCATCAGTTTGCAGACTCTGAACACACACCTTACCTAGCTCGACTCTGACTGCAGATTCCAACTCCAACAGACCCACACTGACCTCACAGCTGATCTTTCTGCCAGCAACCATCTTCCTTGTTTCATTCTTTGTGGCTCTCTGCATCATTCCTTCTTCCTCAGGGCTGGTCTACCTCCTCAAGGTCCTCGGGCTGGTCAACCAGCCAGCCCACCCTTTTGATGGCACCTATCTTCATTAGTCACAGCTGCAACCCATTAAAGGCAAGGCTGTTCCTCTTCTTTGGTAATTAGTACACCTGTGACTTATCAGGGGCGAGGTTGCCTGGAATCCCTTCTTCCACACCACGTTGATGCACATTTTTCTTTTTTTTTTTTTTGGTTGTTGTTGTTGAACTGCTTATATTCAAGGTCCACTAAAATGATGTAAGTTGAAATCTACTTTAAGATTCTGAGTTTCATTCTGGACATTGCCAAGTCACTCAAAACCATATGTTTTTACTGGCTGAAATTTATCTTGAGAAGTTACAATATATACCTGAGTAAACACCTTTTAAGTCTCAGAAAACCAACTGTAAGAGATGTTGTCCTTATACTCTGTGGCCTGGGCACAGCCATGTTCCCAAACTGCTCAAGTGGTACATACTGTGTTTTGCCATGCTTTGCTTTGCCTTCTCAATTCTCAGCTGTGAAGTATTATCATGTACAAGGAATCTTCCATCTTCCCTGAAGGCTGCTCATATCTTACAGCATCATCTGATCTCATTTTTTTCTGGCCAACTGAAAGCTAAATTTTGCCCAGTTTTAAGTAACATTCACAAAGTCTCCGTTTCCTCCCTTCCTAACTGCTCAGCTGCTTAACCAGTTAAAACAATGTTGCTTATGATCTGTGACTACAGTTTCTAAGCAAGTGCATGCTTAGGTGGGAGGCAAAAATTATATCAATCTTGATGTAAAAAGAGCTAACCCAGGCTTTCAGGCAAGAATTCTCTGCCTCATAATTACTGTTTTAGCCTTTCTTGCTACAAAAGAGAGCACAGAAGCATATCTGGGAAAGGAATTAATGCAAGGAAACTTGTTTTAGATTTCAGAAAAGCTAAACTTCAGAAAACTTACACTGTATTTCTTTCAACTGGATCAATGAGGAGATTTTAATTTTCATGTTTGTTTACCTAAGACTGTACAAGCTGTCAAGACCCCTCAGCACTGGATGGAAAACAGCCAGCCACCCTCTCAGCTCCATATTGCTGACATACTTAACTTTGCCTCCTGTAACAGTGCTGGGTAGAACTAGAGGGAAGAGCCCATTTTCCTCTCCTACACACAAGATATAACTCAGAAAATAAAAATACAATCTCAGAACTAAGCAGTAGTGAGTTTCAATTTCATGTTTTTTTCTCATGAGGACCATTTAAAATGTTTGTGTAGAAAAGAGACAGTCCACCACTGCCTTCAAATTACAGAGCTTTATTCACAACCATTGACATTGCTGTTATTTAAACTCAGATGGGTGTTAGAACATTAGGTCCAAGATAAATCACTCGTTTTCAGCAAAATCTTCTGAGCACATGGCTTCAGTATTTCAACACTTGAAGTGCAGCAGCTTGCAGTGAACACGGAAAATATCCATAGGGGTCTAGAACAAAGCTCTTCAAGTACCACATTAGATAGCTGTAGTTGCAAAAGAAGCTTCTTCCCCCAGATACAGTCCCCCTATTTTGGCTGAGTCACTACAGGGGTGGACTTGATTTTGTCATAGGCCTCTTCTATCTAGTGTGCTACTACTGACAAATGATGAATTAGACTGAGCAAAACAAGCTCTTCCCTGAAAATGAGTCCAGCTTTCTAGAACTATAGTAGTTCAGTGTGTCAAAGTCAACAGAGAGCAAAACTTTGTTAAGTCACTAGAATGGGAACAGGCAGCAACAAAGCACACTTCCAGCTCCCAGCCCCAGGAATCCTGTCTCTGTACAAGGCTGTGCACATTTCTGCCCAGATAGAGGGACAGAATCCAGCCTCCTCCTTCTCCTTTGCAGGTCCAAGAGTCAGAGCCAGGAACTCACCAAATTCATATGGTGTACTTTACTCACTTTGCTGCTACTCGCATGGTAACCTCAAGAAATTGGAGGGGGAACAAGAACAGAGGTTCAAATAAACCTTCTTCAAATAGAAAAAGGAAGGAAAGGGTAGAAGGAGTCACTCCACAGAGCAAGAACCACAGCCTTTCATATCCAAGGCATCCTATCTCTGGGTTTTGCAGTCTAAAGCTAAACAGACTTGTTTCTGTAAAGATCTGGATAGGAACATGTACCAGCACACCAGCAACTTTCCAGGACCTTTCCCCTTAGGACAGATAACTTGGCAGCCACTCTCCTCTTGCAGCCTGCACACTGGGCCCAGAGTCACAGTGCTCTGTGGGTTCATCCTCAGCCTCAGGTGCCATGGTGTGCTCGATTCTCCAGGGCTCCAAAACCTTCACCCCCCTCCTGCACGAAACCGCGTGCCAGCACAGCACACTGCTCCTGCTGAAACAGTCCAGTGGAAAGGGTGAACAGCTAGTCTGGAAACCAAGACAATGACTTGACAGAAGAAGAAGTTGATAAGTTTCACCTTTATCTGTGAAGAGAAGGAAAGCGAGGTCATTAACATGGAAACCAAGGGAACAGAGACAAGCATAGAACACCTTCGGGTAGAAAATAGAACGAATATCTATGTTTGAACTTTCTGTGAATACTTTCTCACAATAGTGGTGTTGGGTGCCTTGTACCAATGAACACTGTTGGGCTGCCTTAGTGTAACCAATGAGTGAAGTGCCTGCTTTGGTGGAAGGATGTATAAAAGGAAATACACTGTTAAAATAAAAGCTCTTTTCTTACTTTGAAGTTTTGGTCATTGCTCTTTGTGTGTTGCATCCCAACAGTGACACATTCTGGTGCCATGCACCTCCCTTCTCAGCTCTCTGTACCATCACGTTCTATCAGCCTTGTAACCCTGCTTGGCTACACCTTGCCCAGCCAACTGTGCCAGGACAAGAAGCTTTGCTCGGACCTTGTCCCTTACAGCTTCGAGCTTGTGTTCACACCACAACCAGGCAGAGCTCCCTTTCAGTTAAAACCTGCAAACTGCCACCAAGCTGTGGTGCTCTGCACATTCCCTCTCTGCTGTAGTTATCAGCATGCACTTTACAGGCTCACAGCAGCCGAAGATGTGGTGAAACATCTCACACAGAGAAATGTGCCAGGAAAAAGGTTATTTGTGTTTACCCCTTCTCCTCGCCCACACCGTGGTGGTTTGTTGAAAGTCTTGGTGATTGAAGGGCTAATTTAGAAATCACGTCGTTTCTAACACAAAACGTTGAAAGGTCCTTGCAATGAAGACATGCCTGGCAAGTGCATCTGTTCTGACACACACATTTGTGCATGAAACTACATGGACATGTTGGTTTCTGTTTATCTATAAGTTTCTGACCCTGCCTGGAGCTGAGCAGAAAATTGTGGAGCAGCAAAGGGTGACTGCACTTCACACAATGCAATGGGAAAGAAAACTGCAGTAGTGGAATGAATACATTTCCAAGCCCAGGGAAACATTCTGTGACACTACAGGTCCGGGGGGCCCGGCTAGCTTTGTTCCCTGGCTGCACGGTCAGGAGCTGCTGTTCTCAGGCTGCAAGCAGTCCTCGAACAGTATAAAGCAGAGTGGCTTTCTGCTTCCTAGCTTCCTGACTGTTCAGCATTGAGGTTTGAAGTAAAGGACTGAGAAGGCACTTTTGCAGAGTTGTTTATTCTTCTCAAGCAGGTGCAAAAGAGGGCGCAGGACCCCGATTTCCAAGCTTTTAAACTCAATCATCACGGGGGTGTTGCCATCGGGGATTGGGTCCTGGCTGGCAGGGGCTGGGTCAGATGGGTGTACAATGGGACAGGGGGCGGGCAACCAAGCAAACCCATTGTGGGGGAACAACAGCGACAAACCCCTGGGGGAAAACCCCAATATAACATGCATAACCACAATTCTGTAAAAACCAAAGTGCTGATTTGATTCGAGTGAAAAAATGATAATTGAGGCACACAGTGCATCTTCTCTAGAGTAAGAAAACCATGTCAGACTCAATATCTCCACTCTTCTGAGCACACACACCATCCCTTGTGCAAAGAGAATCTCCTCACATGCCTTCTTAGTGGAGCATTTACACAGTAGGAGATTGCAGTCAGATATGCCATGGACAGGGATATGAAGAATTGCTTCATTCCTTGTATAACATCCCAGAAGATTAATGAAATGGAGTTACAATGCTCTGTACAACTTTAAAAAATGATCCTGAGTGGCTCCTGGCCCGGGGGGCCCGGCTAGCTTTGTCCCCCCAGCTCTGCAGTCAGGCACTGCTGTTCTCAGGCTGCAAGCAGCCCTCGAATGGCAGAAAGCAGAGGGGCTTTCTGCTCTCCAGGTTCCTGTCCCCTCAGCATCGAGGTTTGGAGTAAAGGCCTGAAAAGGCACGTTTGCAGAGATGTTTATCTTCTCAAAGGGGTGCAAAAGAGGAAACAGGACCCCAAAGCCCAAGCTTCTATCCTGAGTCCTCCTGGGGATGTTACTGTCAGGGGACAGGTACAATGGGACAGGGAGTGGCCAGCCAGGGATAAACCAAGCCCATTGCAGGGGTTAAAAGGGTTAAAACACCACTAGAGGAAAAACGGCTTATCCAACTCAATATTCATGTCCACAATCCTGCCCAAAAGTCATACAGTGAAGCTAGAAGTTTATCTAGTCCGTCACACCTGAGTTCAGACTGTAGAAAAAGTCAACAGTGTTTATGTAATGACAGTTTTTACACAAGTATCTGTGACACTGCAGACTAAAGGTGCTAGAAAGCTACACTGGATTGGAGACCAACAGTTGATCATTACAGACTGAATTCAGGAGACAAGAAGCCTTGCCAGTACAATGTTCCTTCACAACCAGATGCTTTATGGACACCACAAAGTCAACCCTTATCCTACCTTCCTCAGATTTTCAAGCAGCAAAGACAGACTCTGATGCCCTCTTCTGTCACTGTCGAGCTAGAAGCAGCATCAAACAATGACACAATTTCTCAGTAGGCAAAAGGTCTCTTTATTGAAGTGTACAACACCTTTATAGTGTGGTTCCCAGTCTAGAACCTGATTGATTGACTGAGAATATAGTGAATCCCTTGGAGGTAAAAAGACATCACCCTTTGGTAAACTATCCACACAACTGCAAGTATCTCACGTGGTGGAAAATCTTCAAAATACCAGGTGTCAGGTTTGTTGACATTCTTTTCTCCATGCTTTCCCAGGACTGGCCTGGGAAAAGCAGAGCTGTTTCTGTTCCCTGATCAATCTCAGCATCCACACATCAGCCACAGAAATAAACTGCTGAGCCATTCTGTAAAGGTCCAGTTCATAATTACCATTTAGCTATTGAAGACAGTACATTTTAAAAAAGAGAAATATTAAAGCCCTTCAAGTCTCCTCAACCAGTTTAAACATTCAATTTTATACTAAATTACTGCTTTAAGCCTCACAACAGCTCAGCATTTGCATCCATTTCTTTACAATGTGTGCTCATCTACTCAAATGTGTGCTCAAAAAAAGGTGGCTTATATTGCAGCTACAAAACACTACAACTTTTTAAAGTGATTTTTTCTTACAAAATATTCAGAAGAGTTAAAACTCACAATAGTGTATCTGATTACTTCACTGCATCCAGTGTATTTCATGTCACACAAAACCTATAAAGTTTTTTAAAAAATGAGGAAAAAAAAAAAAAAAGTAAATCAAACCTGAGAAACCCAGAAGCATTAGGACATATATTTTGAAAAGCCTGGCTAAAAAATGGAAACTTAATGTTTCCTCTTGGGACTTGCTTCTACTGCCAGCCACCAAGACAAAACCAAGTTGAATCACATTACTGCCAAACCTGTAATCAATTTCTAACTATACCTGGGGGGAAAATCCAATAATGATAAGTTGTATTTCTGAAGAGAAACAGCTGCCCCCTTGATAATGAGGTTGAATGCCATATTTATTCTGAATATGCTGGCATTCAGAACTACTGATCATACCTTTTGCTCTGGAGAGGCAGCTATTTATAGCACTCGTTTCTAAGAAATAAGGATCACCTTAAAAGTTCTTAAACTGAATAAAGCCCTGCAAGGCTAATCAATAATGAGACGGACTTGAGGAAAGAACATGAAAACAGTATATTTTATTTTATAAAAAATTAGTATTTCAACAGAAAAAGTTACTGTTCAAGTGATCTGTGGAAATCTCACATGTGCCCTAGTCATTGTGGCAATTCTATTTCAGTCTTGTTTTCTGCAGAGAACAGCAAACTTGCTAGCTGACCCGAGTATCAGTGTTTTAAAAAAACACCAATCCACAGAACTTCTTTACAGGAGCATATAGTTATTTCTTTGCATATGTGATTTTCATGGCATGAGATGGAGTGATCTTGAATCCTTGGAGAGCATCTCGAGCAGCCCCTGCTTGATTCTCATTTTCAAACTCCACAAATGCGATGTCATGGCGCCCTGGCACCAAGCGCACTTCTTTGAATCCAGGAAACCTTTAAAATAAAGTGAGAGGAAAAAAATACTTCTTAGCTCAATAATACATCTCTCTTCAGTAGCTTCTTATCAGAAGCATCTACTAGTGCAATAGTTATTACTAATGAAAGATTTAAATTGAAGGCTTTTACATGTTCTGTCCTTAGAACTATGCCTCAATTAATGAATATTATGTGGAAGCAGTATAATCAGTGCTGTACACATACAGAAGCAATCTTACTAGTTTTAAAACTGCTGTCCTAAAGACTTTAGAATTACAGTCACCAGCTTAAATCCAGTGCAAATTGATAGCAGATAAATTACACAATCAAAACCAGCTATGCAAAAGATAAACAACTGAAACACCTTCAGAAGAAAATCTTGTTTCTGAAAAGTGAGCTTGCCAATTTAGAAAACACACAGAGGTTATGGAAGAATTCAAAGGAGAAATCAAAACTATTCAAAACTTACTGATTAAATAACATGGACAGCATCATCTCATTTGTTTCCTCAGGCAAATTATTAAGGAAGAGGATATAGTTTGGTGGGTTATCAGGCACCTGCAACAACAGAATATCAAAGCTCAGAAGACTATACATAGTTGCATACAGTTCCTTTGCATCTGTCTGCATGATTATTTGAACCAAGACTCACAATTCTTTAGTTTTGCTCATAACATTATATCTGGGCTTCACCACACCTTTATCAATATGCTGAGCCCTTTCATTCTTTTACATGGATATCTTAATTTGGAGAGGTTCTTACTTCCACAAAAATCACAATACCACACTGTCTTAGATGTCACATTTAAACTCAACTAGTCAAGAGCTGACACTGAAGTACTCTCTGCACCCAGGTGCCAAGGCAGTGGCTGCAGTGCTGTCCAAGACACCTGTATGGCAGTGGTAGAATGTATGAAAGACTCACATCCTTCTGGAAAGCAGTGGGAAGCCAAGCCCTGCTTACCTGCAGTACTACCAAAATACTGAATATATCCTCAAGTTTCCATGTGTAACAAATTATTATTCACAGAGAATAATTATAAACATTACTGCTTTTAGTGATAAAAATAAAAACATTACCTGATTCTGTGGTGTAGTCCCTGGGGCATTGGCTGAATTCTGTGTTGCTCCCTAGCAAATAAGTACAAAATAGGTTTACAAAGGTGCTCCATTAGAAATAAACAGGCACATATAACCACGTTTCTCTACAATTCAAGACATATGATAAGGGTTTTTTTTGAGCTGCAATCCAAGGAACATTTGGTGCCTATGAGCTATTTCTCAAAGGGAAAAAAGCATGTGAATTTTGCTTGGCTCCAAAGCCAGGCAATCAAAAGAAATAACATCTGTACTATCTGATCAATCTAATGGCTGAGTCAAGTATTTCTCCACATTACAGGACTTAATTTAATAGACAGGGGGAAGTAATTTTGAAAATGAAAGCCTAGACAGGTACACTGGTTTCACCTGGGATAGAATTATTTTTCTTCTTAGTACAGTTTTGAATTCAGTATGAGAGTAACACTGATAACAAACTGATGCTTTGGCTGTTGATAAGCAGTGCTTGCTTACATCAAGGACTTGCCAGTTTCCCATGCTCTGCTAGTGAGCCCGTGCACAAGAAGCCTGGACAGCCCACCAGAACTGACCAAAGGGATTTTCCATAGTACAGAACATCATGTCCAGTACATAAACTGCGGGGATCTGGTCAGGCACCTCGATGTTTTCTGCTATACTTCAGCACAAAAACTACTAAATGTTGTTACTTTAGGCAAGCCAATCCTTAGTGGAGATAAATTCCAACCTAACTCCTGTTAATCTAACGTTGAACATCTAATATCTAACATAAATGAATTGTCTTGTCCTCGTTTACCATTCTTCTGTCCTTATGACACTGAAGAGAAAAGCTGGTGGAGCACTTGAAGCCAGTACTAAAGAAAAGCACACTCTCATTTCTTGCCTTTTAAAAGAGGCTTTGGTTTGTTGTACCTTTGCCCTACATCCTTATTTTCATCTAGTAATAACAAAGGAGAAAAGAAAAAGGAACATCAAGGACTACATAACCAGCTCCCTCTCCTTCAACTTCTTGTAAATGCTCTCGAGCTCTAGATAATCAACAGACCCCGATTTAGGGAACTGGAAACTAACAAAAGACAACATCAAGTCCTAAAGAAATTATTTAGGATAGCTTTTGTGGGAGGATTTGTTGTTGTTGTTGGGTTTTTTGTTTTGGTTTTATTTTTTCTAAACAGAGAAGCAGCTCACCTGGATAATCTTTTTATTTGGTGCATTTGCTGACTGCTCCAGAGTTTTGGCTTTCTTCTTTTCCTTTCTTTTTTCCTTATCAGCAAAAGTCCCACGCATTTTAGAGATGATATCAGAGTCTGTTTTTGCATATTGAATACGCTTTTTAAAAGAAAAAAGAAAAACAGAGTATATTCTGCAGTTAATAATACTGAACAGTTTGCATCACTTTCATTAACTGTACATTTACACTTTTTTTTTTTTTTGCGGGAACCTTTTATATTAAAAACCTTGTTTTAAAGTTTTTTTAAAAAATCCTAATATGGAAATGACTAACTTTAACTCATTGAAATCAGAACTCCATTTATCTAACAACATCTTTTTAACTTCTGTCAAGGTAGCACATACAAAGAGATACATTTGAGCTACAGAGAGAGTACATTTGAGAAAGCTGGCACTAGTTTCTACTAAAACTGTGAGTTTTCAATCCCGTTTAAAGGGGAGTTAAAATTTGACAGGGATTTCTCAGATCTCTGCAGAAATGAAAATTCAGCAAAATTCAAACTTGTTAAACAGAAAAGGCAAGCATCCACCTTAATCTCAACAGGATTGCATAAATGTTGCTGTTCCTTGACAAAGGTCTCCCACAGCTGAAGGTTAAGCAGATGCAGCTATAATTATACCAGTGTGCAACATTATTATTTATGCACACAATCCTATTGTTTTTCCTGTCAGAGACTACCTCAATACAAAACTACACAGCAACTTAAGATTTTTTTAATGCTTTTGTTTAGTGCTTAGAGTATATAGGCTGCAGGCAACGTTCAAAGAGGGAAGTACATTTGCAAGCTCTTGAATCCTTATTCTTTTTGTTTCTTTTTGAGTTCTACTGAGCACAAAATTCCTTAAGGATAAATGACAGACTGAGCTTGCAAAATTCTGTGTTAAGGACTTAATTAGAGAATCTAAAGGTGTTAGGGCAAATAGCTTGTGGCTCAGCTGCACAACTGCTCTCTTCAGTGCTCAAAGCCATGAGCTGGGAGCCAGGAGTAATGTACCCATTACTGAAGTCATGGGCCATTTGCATGTATTGTTACACCTCACCAACAGCTGCAGAACTAAGAAATGCCTAATTATCCAAGCAGGCAAGAACAAATCAGGTAAATTGTGCTATTCTCCATGTTATGAAATACATCTCTAAATCATGTTCTATCAACCAGAACCAAATTTGTTTCACTGAAGTTATACTGAAGTACAGTTACTTGGTTTGGTGATCTACAGTCAAGCAGAACTAGCCATCAATTTAAAAAAAAAATACACTGGTCACATCTGGAAAGCAAACTTCACCCTCCTCACTGTTGCCTTCAAAAAGGAAGCATCAGATTCTAGCTGTTCATTACAAATCTAAGAGTAATCAATGTTACTCTACATAACGTAACTGAAAACTAATCTAATTTCAATATTACAGAATTAATTCAACCGATTCAATGGAAGACATGAGGAGTAAAATTAAAATATTTAAGATCTTAAAAAACTTTAAATTTAACATTTAGATTTAGATTTCTTTAAGGGGACTTCTTGGTTTTCAGTGCTGGATTAAAGTGTATGTGTTGTAACTGCAGTCTCCTCAGCATCCCTCCAGCTTGCACAAATGCAGATACTCACAAGGATGTGTGTGACCTGACTGAGTAAACGTTTGGTAACAACTACATATGATAGTCCATTCCCAAGGTACAAGTACCAAAACACTGTATCACACATCAGGGTATTTTTCTTCTTTACAAAGGTAACAAAATAACTTACCATTGGTTTCCCATAAAATGGAAAACCTTGTAGCTGTCTCAAAGCATTGGTAGATGATCCAAGTTCTTTAAATATAACAAATGCCTGTCCTCTCATCTTCATGGTCTTTAAAGCCACAATGTCAACCACATGACCAAACTGTGAGAATAACGCATACAGGGACCTCTTCAGCTCTGGGGACCAAAGGAGAAAACAGATTCTAACAGGTTACATGCAAATTTCCACTTCTACTGAGTCTGCTGTCCTTTGGGAACAACTTTAGCTTACACAGTGAGTACATGAGATTGTCAAAGCTGTTGCATCAGTACAAGCTTATTTGTCCAGGTTTTGTAAGCTGGTGTGCAACATTTGGTTTCACACCTCAAGGATTCAGGTAGGGAAGAAGTCCTAGTGCTATCCATTCCACCATTCTGAGGGAGTAACAACTACATAAGGGTATGTAAAAACATATTTTCATACACGTAGGTACACACACACTCACACAATCCCGTGTGACACAAGACAGCCACCTCGGACTGATCAGAAAATCAAAACGGAAACAAGCATCAGTAAAGACAAATGACATAAAACTGGAATGCAGCAAAATGGTAACTACCTAAAGGCTAATTCAAGTTGGAAATTTTGGTTGTAACTGTTTAATCAATTTTCTCACTCACATTAAGTATTTTTTCATATTCTTGATCCAAATGATTTTTGTATGAGACAACCACAGCTTACGGCTGCATTGGATTTACTTCAATTATTAACAATCACCTGAATACACGCCAAATTAAGCCTCAGTACTCTCCAAATAAAGTTAAATAATCTGTACTGTGCAAACATTCTAACACAAAAACCTTACATTTGAACTATTTTAGCAATGTAAGAATGCTGCCTCTTCTATATTGCTGTTGAGTCTTGATAATACCAATCCACTGTCATTTTTCCCACCTGCTCCTGACTAATTATGTGGCTTTTTTTAATTAAAAAACATTTTCTATCAAAACACTTTCCCTAAAGATTATTTTAAGATCTGTATTAAAATAGAAAGTAATTAGTAATCTTAACAGGTAGTTTAACACCCTACATTTAACCCACAGCAATCCTGCAAGATTTAAGGAGACCAAGTGCAAAGTGCTAAACCTGGGTCAGGGCAACCCCCAGTAACAATCAATCAATCCAGGCTGGTGACGGTGGAGAAGAGGCTGGACATGAGCTGGACATGTGTATTCACAGCCCAGAAACCAAGCATGGGCTGCATTCAAAGCAGGTGGGCAGCAGCCTGTGGGGGACAGGATTCTGCCCTGCTCAGGTGAGACCCCACCTGCAGTGCTGCATCCAGATCTGGGGTGCCCAGCACAGGAGGGACATGGAGCTGTTAGTGCCAGTCCAGAAGGCCACCAAGTTGATTAGAGGGATGGAGCACCTCTCCTGTGAGAAAAGACTGAGCGATTTGGGGTTGTTCAGCTTGGAAAAGAGAGTGGCTTTCCACTACCTCAAGGGAGCCTACAAGATGGAGAGGGACTATTTAAAAGGGCTTGGAGTGACAGGACACGGGATAATGGCTTCAAACTGAGAGGAAGATTAATGTGATATTGGGAAAATGTTTGTTACTGTCAGGGTGATGAGGCACTGGAAGAGGTTGCCCAGAGAGGTTGTGGACTCCCCATCCCTGAAAGCGTTCAGGATCGGGCTGTAGGGAGATCTGAGCACCCTGATCGAGTGGGAGGTGCATTTGTTTGCTTTAGCTGCTGTTTGATTACAAGGCGGCGTTTGCCTAGAGCTCGGCTCACGACCACCCCCTGCTCACCACTCCAGAGACCTCCGGGAGCTCCTAAAAGCCCCCGTGTAAGACAAGTGCCGTGTGCCAGTGCATGGCCAGGCCTCCCTGGACAACCTCCCCGCTGGAGAGGCCACCGGCAGCCACTCGTACCTTCCTTCTTGATCTTGTCATTGATGTTGTTGATGTAGATGGTGTGGTTCGGCCTGATGTCCATTCTTGGCGGCACCCGCGAACCTGCCTGCGGGCAGAGCACACGGGGGAAGCGTTAGTTAGGGTCTGTCTCAATGTCCGACCGCCCGCAGGCCGCGCACCCGCCCCGCTCCTGCTGCTCCCGGGCAGGCGAGGGCTGCGACGGCGGGGCGGGAACTCCAGAGTGGGAAGCGCGAGCCAGCCCCTCCTGGTGCCCACGCCGCTCCCGGATCCCGCGGCCACACGCGCTCACCCGCGCCCCGCGGCCCGCGGCCCGCGCCCGTCCCGCCGGCAGCGCGCAGCGCAGGCCGCAGAGCCGCTGCCAGAGCGGGCCGAGCGCCGAGCGCACCGATGGGCAGGGGAGCGCCTGAGGGGGAACCAGGGTGATCTGTGCGGTGGGAGCCGAAATGGGCATTTCTTGCCTCAGGTTTTGACTCTGTCCTGTCCTAACAGAGCAATAAGCAAAGATAAGTGTGGTGTTAGGTTTTTGTGTGTTTTTTTTTTTTTTGGTTTTTTTTTTTTTTGGTTTGGTTGTTTGTTTTTTTTTTGGTTTTGTGTTGGTTTTTTTTTGGTGGGTTTTTTTTTTTTGTTCGGGTTTTTTTGGGTTGCTTGTTTGTTTCTTGGTTTAGGGGTTTTTTGTGGTTTTTTTGGTTGGTTTGGTTTGGGTTTTGTCTCTTCGCAGCACCTAGAGCAGAGCATGGAATGGTTTGGGTTGGAAGGACCTTGGTCATCTGGTAAAACCATCCTGCCATGGACATGGACACCTTCCACTAGACTGGGTGCTCCAAGCCCTGTCCCACCTAGCCATGAACATCCATGCCACAGCTTCTCTGGGCAGCCTGTAACAGAGCCTCGCACCCTCACAACAAAGTGTTTCTTCCCAATGTTTAGTCTAAACCTGCCCTCTTGCATTTTGAATCCACCCCCCTTGTCCTGTCCTTAACCTTACAAACCTTGTCCTTAACCTTACTCCATAGCTTTGTAAACCATTGCTCTCCAGACTTCTCCTTATTTATAAGACCTTATTTGTTAGACCTCTCCTTACAAATCACATCCTTTCTGAAAGGTCACAATTAGGTCACACCAGAGCCTCCTCTCCAGGCTAAACAGTAGGGTTAGGGTTAAGGGTTAGGGTTAGGGTTAGGGTTAGGGTTAGGGTGGATTAGATCCTCCCCCTCTACTTGGCCTTAATAAGGCCACATCCTGGGCTCCTCAGGACAAGAGACAAGGAGCCACTGGAGATGTTCCAGCAGAGGTTACAAAGATCATTAAGGATCTGGAGCATCTCTGTTACAAGGAGAGACCGTGGGAGCTGAGCTTGCTTAGTTTGGAGAAGAGAAGACTTAGAGGGAATCTCATCAATACAGAAAAATATCTCTGTGCCAAGAGGAGGGTGCCAGACTCATTTCAATGGTTCCCAGGGACAGGACAAGGAGCACTGGCCACAAACTAAACCACAAGAAGCTCCAGCTTAACGTGAAGAACTTCTTTACTCTGAGGGCAGCAGAGCACTGAACAGGCTGCCCAGGGTGGCCATGGAGTCTCCCTCCCTGGGGACATTCCAAACCTACCTGGATGCATTCCGGTGTCACCTGCTCCAGGTGACCCTGCCTTGATGGGATGGTTGAACTGGGTGACCTTCAGAGGTCCCTTCCAACCCTAGCAATTCTGTGATATATGTAGAAACGTACAAATACACATAGATACAAATGACAGATAGATACATAGATAAATAGAAATATATAGCCATCTTCCCCATATATAGACATATGTAAACGTAGATAAATGTATAATTTCTCTCTACATATAATGAGGAGTTATATATTTATAGAGGGCTGTATTTATATATGTGTATGTGTATATACATATATGTGTATATGTGTGTGTGTATACACATATGTGCATTTATAACCAAGTGGCATCCTGAAAACCAAGTGGTTACCCTGAAAAGAGGCTGACGCCTTTGCAGTCTTAAGCCACATCAGGGGAGGTTCATGCTGGACTTCAGGAAGTTTCTCCCCAGGAGGAGCGATTAGACAGTGGAATGAGCTGCGCACGGGACGGTGGAGTCACTGTCCCTGGAAGTGGGGAAGGATGCCTGGACGTGCCCTGGTCCAGTTGACACGACGGTGTTTGGTCAACATTTGGACTTGATGATCTCAGAGGTCTTTTCCAGCCTAATAGAACCTGTGATTCTGAGATAAATGTATACATACGTATATGTATGTGTATATATATATACATGTATGTATATGACTACATATGTATATATATATTACTACATATATACGTGTATGTATAGAAGCATACATATACACACATATATATCTCTGTAATAAATAAATAACCATTCCGCGGTGGATGGCCCTACGGAGTCATTCCCACCCACACCCACAGAACCTGTTTCCACCGCTCCTCTCAGGACCCCCCTTCCCGGCCTTCCCGCGCTCCTCCCGCTCCCGCGGCGCGGCCGGGCAGACGCACGGCCAGGGCCTTTCTGTCCTCGCGTGGCCGCCGTAGCGCGGCCGGGGCGGGGCGGCGGTTGCCATAGCGACAGGGCCTAGGCCGGGCTGGCCTCGCTCGGCCCCGGCGGCGGGCGGGGCGCGGGCCGGCGGCGAGGGACGGCTCGGGCCGGCGGCGGGGAGCCATGGCCTCCGTGAAGGTGGCCGTGCGAGTGCGGCCCATGAACCGCAGGTGAGTGTGGCGCCGCCCCGGCCGCCTTCGCTGCGGAGCCGGCGTCGCTGTCAGGGGCTGCGCGGAGCGCCGTGTGCCGGCTCTGCGGGCGGTGACAGCCGCTCGGAGGCGGAGCTCCGCCGGGGCTTCGGGGGCTCCCGGCGCTCGGCGGAGCGGCTCTGCCCAGCGGGAGCGACTGCTGGGAGCGCTTCGCCTCCCCGGGAGCTCGCGCAGCGGCTCCCCGGTGAAGCGGAGAGGAGCGGGGCTTTGCCTGGGAAGCTCCCTCTGTCATGGTCTGAAGCATCGTTTTGGTCCTTTCTGTAGTGATGGAGAAGTTACTCCGGTGAAGATAGAAAACTCTTGGAAAGGAGGGACCTGCCAAGGATGTATAGTCAAGCTTCTAAAATGTGAAAGAAACCTACTTTATCTGGAGACAGCAGCCTTTTCCACCTGCTTGAGAGAGAGATATTGTTTTCTAGTCGATTATGGTTAAAGGTTATCAGCTTGTGCTCAAAATATGTGTATCTATATAACTACATATATATGTGTGTGTTTATAAACCAGGTAGTCTGCTGCATTTACTGTATGGACAGGAGTTCATCACTCACTTCCCGAGATGAGTCTGGGAAATAAACACCGTTTTCTTTCATGAAATAGGTGCATAATACACACAATAGAATTAATGGTGTAATTTAAGAATCATATGTGGAAAACTATCCGATTGTATTGCCAGCGCTCTCCCTTTTCACTTGTTCTGAAGTGATGTAGCAAATTCAAAAGAAAAGTGGTTTGAAGCACAGGCAGCCCATCAGATTCCTACTTTTCCTCTCACTTGAACTGATACAGGTGTTTAAAACACACAATTTGCCATGTTCTGAAAGCTGCTCAATATCTTGGTTTCAGTGAGGGAAAGACAAACGTTATGAGAATAGAGCTGATGATAGTAGGGAGGGGGAAATATTGCAGGTTGGTGTTGAATAATCTAGGTGGATGGAGCTGAGTGGTTGGAGGTCTGGGTGAATAATCTTGTCACACCCTCTTGCTTCCCCTGCCGTCTCTCTCCAGTCTAACCATGTGGTTCTTAAAAATTTTAAAATTATTCTATGTATACTTTTCCTTCACTTTTCTTCAAGAATCTCTGACAACAGTTAGCATAGGTCCTCAGGATATTAATAAGACTTGTTACGTGCAACGTTTTGGCAGCACGGAGGTGTTTTGGTAGCATGGAGGAGTTTTGCAGGAGGACTGTACATGCTATCTACTAAGAGACGAAAGAGACACAGAAATGGAAAGCACATGACAGAAGAGAAGGCTGGTAATCATGACAGGCAGTGGAAACACAGACCTGTAACCCGTGAGTGGAAGTTTGCAAGTGTTGTGGTAAAGGAATATCAGACAAAGACTGGACCTGCTGTCTCTATTGCTTGTGGGAGGATAACTTGGATGGGACTGGATCTGAGCGTACCAAGAAAATGATGGAAATGATTTGTTATGCAATGGAAAAGGGCAAACCTAAGAGCAGGGCAGACAGGAGTCTGGTGTGGTCCAAGGGGCAAGCTGAGAAAATGGTCTTTGTCCCTGCTGTGTGGCAACAAGCAGGCTTACTCTGAAAACTGATGTCTGACCGTGCAAACTGTGAAGAGCCTACCAGTTTTAGTTGCTAAAACCTTGGAGTTTATGGGATGGTGTTAAATGTTTATGAAACATCATAAGGAAGCTGGATTTAGTGTCCAGGGATGTTGCTTTTACTGATTTTTTTCAGAGGCGCAGTTGGTGTTTGGTGTGGGACCCCACTCTGGGGTCTCTGGTGTTCCTCTCTGTCAGTCACTGCTGGACTCACACTGTGTTTTGTAAAACTGAGATCCTCAGCCTGAGAGGATCCAATAGCTTTTCCTATTGCAAGTGGGAAGGCATGGTGAACTGTGAGCCAGAAGCAGTAATCATATTTTTCTTTGTAGTTTCTCAGAATTGTTAGAGTTGGAAGTAGCCCCTGGAGATCATCTAGTCCAGCCCCCCTGCCAAGGCACCTTGGCAAGTGTTCCCTTATGCATGTCTTCTCTCAGCCTTCTTTCTCTTTGCCTTTTTGGGTCCCTGGAGAATTTTACAGAGGAAAGGCCTTTCTGCCCCTTCAGAGGAGCTTTGTGACCAGGTGTTCATTCTTGAGCACTTAATTTCAAAATCCTTAACATGATTCTGTATGGAATTAATTTAGTTAAATTTGCTTTGGTTTGTTTGAAGTTTAATACTGTAATGCAGCTTATTTCATGAGTCATTTTTAATTAGAGAGGATACAGTTGATGAATGCTTATAGGAGGACTCCTGCACTATGGAGTGGTTGCACCGTGTGGTGTCACAGCACTGCTAATTGTGTATTAAGTCATGAACATGGATTTTGGAATGAAGTGTGATGGGGAGAGGGTTGTTTAAGGATTGGTTACTGCTCCATTGCTTAGCTAACAAACATTTTTTTATTTTCTTCTTCTGTGATTTATTTTTAGTCTTCCTTTTCTCTGGCTTGACCTGGGAGGAATTTGTTCATTTCAGTGGTGGTGTTAAAGTCCTTAACCATTCTTGGAGTAACATCCCAAATTGTGTTACATAGATGCTACACTGTAATCTTTTGACTCTATCTATGTGTAATGTAATCAAAGTGTGTCTAATGGCTTTACACTTACTGTTTTGAAACCAGTTGTAGCATGAGCTTAGACAGTTCAGTTACTTGGTGAGTGTCCATCTGTCGTTTGGTTTCTCTCATTCAACACTGAATTGCCATGACAGCCTTTACCTCTGTCCTTCCTGTAAAGGCAGCAGAAAACCTGCCAGCTAGCTGAAGCCCTGGTTTCTGTCCTTGGATAGAAATGGGCAGGGAAGTGAGCTTGGGTGTTAGATGTATTTTGCATTGGCTTTGGACACCATGATTTCTAAGGTTCATTTTCCAACACAGTCAGTAGAAGCATTCATAAGATGGGACTGTTGAGAAGTGTCATGATTTGAGGCACTGTTTGCTCACATACTGAACAGATAGTGTGATAGCTGGGATCCTGATAAGCCTCATCTAATTCTGGCTCCCTGTTTTATGTTATGTATAGCATCTGCACAGTTCAAATAAATGCACTGCTTTATGTTCATCTGTTCAGAGTCTTTAAAGAAGAAAGAGGGAGTGTTATTTTCTTGCTTCCATTTCCTGTCATATTTCTTCTTTATGTAAACTAGAATTCAATTAGTGTTCCAGGAAGGCACTTTTATAGTTTTGTCAGTATCTTGGTTTGAGACAATTTAAAGAAGAACGTGCTGGAATGAGTAATCTCCTTTACGATTCCAGTAATCCCTTTTCACCAATAAGAAATGAATACTAATAGGAGAAAGTTAAAAACCCATGGTTTATTAACAAACAGGATGCCAACAGGTAGGAAAAAACCTAAATAGCTGCTAGATATCAAACTGCTAGACCTCACCCCTGCGCTGAAGCAGTGTGGCGTCAGGAAAGGCAGGTACTTAAAAAAAAGGAAGGAAAACCCCCTTTGCTTGAGCAAATAGTGAACCGCCCGCGAAGCAAACAGCAGCCCGTGCAGAGCCGCGATGCGAACCTGGGCGGGCGGCTTTTCAAACACGCCTGCTCCAAAGCCAGCTTCCTGCCCCGCCGGGATTGCCGGCTGCAGGGTCTGAAAAACACTCTAACAACTTTGGGGCTCAAATGATTACAGGATACATTATCATTGGGAATCAAGACAGTTAAATAAAACCATCTGAAATATGATAAATAAGAAGATATGTTTTGATACTTAGTAAAGGAAATATCAACTTGATTCTTCCAAATACTGCCACTAATTCTTGTGGCTCTCAATTTCTCACACCTGATAGCTCCGTTCTGTTTAACCAGGTTTGCGATTTCCTGTGGTAACTGTTTGAATTTCCATTTTAATAATGGTGCTTGTGATTTGATTTATAATCATGTACAATTTCTCTGCTATAAAAAGAAGTTGAAAGATCCTTAAGCATAGGTTGAGGCACTGGTGTGCCTGGTGTGAATGTTTATCTGTCTTGCCTCCACCTTTTTATGTGGTTGAGTTTGAATCCAGTAAAAATTTACTTTGATGCTGAATAGGCGAGATGAACTAACTGTTCTGAATGTGGCTCTTTTACCTTGCCACATTTTGTCTTCAGAACCTTGAACATATTTGATAACCTCTGGCAGATTTTTCCTTTTTTCAAAGTAGATACATTCTCTCTCTGAAAGTAAGCTCTGCATATGTGTACATATAAGTCCTTTAGTCAGTGTGCTGCTTTTATTGTTAGCGCAGGATCAGTGCATAATGGTGAAGCTGATCCAAGTTCTTGGATTGTGCAAACTTTATACTAAGAGCACTTGAAGTCTGAAAGAAAAAGCATTCTTTGTTTTGTAAGATCCATCAAGAAATGTTTTTACTTTCTATCTCTCACCTCTTCAGAAGGAATGAACTGTAGGAAGAGTTCTGTTCTACAGTATGGTCATGAATCTTCTCAGGATAGGTCCTCTACTACAGGGAGGAGCAGAGGAGTGAACATAAGCCTGACAATGTCCACGTCATGACTCCTCAACAATTGCTACCAGTACCTGTTCAGTTGTGGGTTACGAAGTGGGGAATCTGATCTTTGTTTTTATGTAAGGGAGGGAGAGAAAGAAGCTTGTCATAGGGATATGTCATTTGGAGTTCTTCCATGAGCTGCCATGTTTTGATACAGCTTCTAAATCATCTTCAATTCAGGGCAGTTTTTCACTACCCCTATTCCCCTTGTGAGGATATTATTAAAACTTGGCCCAACTAATCCATCTAGCAAGCCAATTACAGGAGAAGGATATTAGTTCTTTTAAGCATATCTGGTAGTAACATTGACATTGTTTTATATTGAAGTGTCAGTGTTATCTGAAGTAGTTTTTCTGATTTTATTCCCCCCCCCATTCCTCTTTCCTTCTTCCAGTTAATTGCTGGATGACTAGCTGAATTGAGCAATAGTAGAGGGGTAATTGCTGCACTGGGCTGGTGTGTTTGCTGGTGTCTGTGCCAAGAAACTTGCCTGCATGATCACTTTGTCATTTGGTTGGGGGCCAGGAGATCACGGGTTATGAGTTTCCTTCCCTTGTGATCCTAGAGCTCCACGTGGTGCGTGAAAGCGCCCTGAGAACATCCTGGAGGCTGTCCCTGAGCACTGCTGTGTGAGCAGATTTGGTTCAGGAGGGAAGCTGGATTTCTTACATCATCAAAACATTAATTGTGAACCAGTTTTGGCAGCCGGTCCCTTTATGTTGCTTTGTGGTGGAGGCTGGAATTTGCAGGGGCAGAATCTTTGATTAGTGGCTGCAGCTCATCTCTGGATGAGGGAGGGCAAGTGGTTCGTGTGGATGCTGGTAGAGCTGCCGTGTTATCCTAGCCCTGAAGGTTACCCAGCACTGGAGTGCAGCTGCGAACAGCCTGAACCCTGTCCTCGGGTGACTTCAGGATGCTGGTATCGCCATCGTCTGGCTTTTTGCTCGGAAATGGGTCTTGTAGTTTTAAGCTAGGCTCAGAGAGAGAAGAGGGGGAGCAGTGGAATATTTTCACGCTGCGTTCAAAACAGCGATGAGTTCAGCTTTCTCCGGCTCGTGCAAAACAGCGATGAGTTCAGCTTCCCGGCTCGTGCAAAACAGCGATGAGTTCAGCTTTCTCCCGGCTCGTGCAAAACAGCGATGAGTTCAGCTTTCTCCCGGCTCGTGCAAAACAGCCATGAGTTCAGCTTTCTCCCAGCTCGTTCAAAACAGCCATGAGTTCAGCTTTCTCCCAGCTCGTGGCTGTGCTCTCCGAGTTCTCCGCTGCAGAGAGACAGACGGGGTTTGCCTCGCTTTTTTGCTGCTTTTCCTCTCACGCGAGGGCTCTCTCTGAAGCACAGAAGGACTTCCTGAGTTTGCCATTTTTTCAGAACAACGAGAGGCTTTCTTGTTTAATATTATTCATTTTCTCACGTTTGTGAGTACTTTGCTTGTTAAATAAGCAGTTTTTTTCCACTTTTCTCCGAGGAGATTTACCTCCCAAGCTGGTTGGAGGAGGGACTGCTGAATTCTGCCCTTTAGAGGAAACAAATCTGTCTCAAACCAGGACTGCCTTTAACTAAGGTGGAATTTACAATCAAAGCTTTTTGAATGTGACTTGGCCCTGATGAAGTACATTAAATGAGTGCCTGGAAATAACTGGCATCAAGCAAGCAATTGTTTTTTATGAGATGCTCTCAAATTCTGTATGTGTACAATAAATTATGCACAGCTGTCTTCATTAAAATGAAGTTTGAGTATTTGATTCCTGTTATTTTTTTCTTCCACTTCTGTCAGGTTGGCTTATTTATTTTGATCCTAGTATTCCTGCTTCAGGTTGCCCTCTCACTACCCCTTCTCCTTCAAAAATGCGAAATTCTATTTATGATTTGTATTATTGGCTAGTGTTTTCCAAGGTCCTTTTTTAAAACTTTAGAGTCCCATTCTTTAATAATGTTTAATAATATTATCAGTATCATCACAAAATGGATTACTTTAGGCTTCTCAGAATTTTGTGTCATTCATGTATGGGTGTTAGACTTTAAACATTTTGTACCAGTGTTCCATTACTGAGTAGCTTTAGCAGAGTAATATGGAGAGCTGGCTAGGTCTGGGTAAGAAAGCACTGACACACTTGATTATTTCCTCTTGAACACCCTAAGCATGGAGAAATAAAAATTACAAACCAAATAATGCTGGCCCAAGGTTCTTCCTGCATAGGGTCCTTACAGACTTCCTAGAGGAAGCAAGTTACAGTTTATATTTGAAACAAATTTTTATAGAAGCATTGAGCATTTAATTGGGACAAATTACTTATTATACCTTTGCTGAGCAAATAGCTACGGTCAGGTAGAGGCTGTGGAAGAAGCAGGATGACTGGGAACCATCCACAGGCTGCATTTCTGCAATGCTAAGACCTATTTCCTGTAAAAAAATACCATTGGACACTTTTTTCCATTTCCCTGTTTATCATCTGTAGCTGTATTTTGGTGTTTCAGTATCTTAAGTCTAGATCTAGTAATCATAAGGCATGCCTGAAAGTTTTTCCATGGTAGATCTAAATTCAGTTATATAATTAATGCTGTAATTATTGCAATTTTCTCTTTTATTAGCTTGGAAAATAATCTAATGTGTTGATATTTAATTAAGCGGTTTTATTTGCCTAATCTTTATTCATTAATGCAGATTTCAAAATGGGTTTTGCTTTTCTATTTCTGCTGGAAAACTGAATATGAAGAGTAGCTGGAGAACACAGAATTTGGTGATCTAGTGCACCATGAAGAAGAAAAAACACCAAAATCCTGAACTCAGTTGTCCCATTAAGAGGAAGAAGTTTCTCTTTTGCAGTTTGTGCTGGTGCAAGCGAATATCCAGTAGTTGCTGGGCTATCGTGTGATACGGTGAAGCAGCAGTTTGTTGCTTTACAGCCCTCTGCTTTGCTCTGCACTGGCTGGCACGCCAGTGTGTCAGGTGACGTAGATGATTGTGGGAGAGGCATGTCAACAGTTGAAGAGTGAGGGTTTGTGTGCTGCTCACCTCTCCCTCTGGCTCTTTTTTCCACGTGCATGCTGTCATTAGCAGTGTTGTGCTCGAGGTTGTCATTCAGGAGCAGCCTGCATTGCTCTCGTGATCTACAACAGTGAAATTGCTATGTCTTTGGCAAGCACCTTGTTACATGCTGGGCTTACACACCAACTCACAGCTTTTCATGCTATGTTTGAAATAGGAACAATTGTGTAATGAAATGCGAGTGTATGAAAACACTTGTTTGGAACTGGATTTTTTCCTTCCTGGCATCCTTGTGCTTTGGGAAGCTACAAACCTATGTAATTCTTTGTTGGTGGTACAGTCTCTGCTTCACTGCAGTGATGCATCAGAACTCAAAACACGTTTGGTACCTTATTTCTAAGAGAGTTTTAAAATACTAGGTTTTTGTGCTTTAAACGTTCAGTCCCTGTTACTTAGACTATATGGATAAGTGGGAACTGCTGCTACTGGAATGTTGGTGAGAAGCTGGGGCTTATCTTGTGTTCTGTTTTGCCCTCCCTTAGAGCCACGTATTTGACTTAACTGGGCTTTGGATCAGAGTACTTCCAATTAAGAACAAACCACTTAATTGACTTGCAGAGTTAAATTTCTGAAGCAGGCTTCCTCAAGCTTCTGCATTGTTTCTAGATGAAGGGATTTGGAGGCAAGCCCAAGTACTTCAAATATATGCCATAGAAATAAATAAACATTGGACACAAGAATTAAAAAATAAAATAAAAATTAATTAATCTGAGAATTGACTGTGGCAGGCTGATGGGTGGAAATATTACTCTGTATAACTGTGGTGTTTTATTTAACATACTCAAGTCTGTTGGTTTTGATTGTTTGTTTGTTTGTTTTTCAGGGAGAAAGATCTTAATGCAAAGTTTATTATTTCAATGGAAAAAAATAAAACAACAATCACAAACTTAAAGGTGAGTAAACAAAATTTATAAAAGGAAGTCATAACTCACTAGCTGCCAAAATATGACTGGACAAAACAGTGCTGCTTGCTGCAGGGTGGTCAGTAGCCCCTAGTTGTTAAAATGCAGTGTTAAAGTAATGCTTTGGGAAAACCAGGTTACACTGTTAACTTGCTTCACTGAGGTTTTCTGAAGACCACTCTATGGGCTGTGTCTCATTTCTTCAAAGGGTTATCACTCAGGTCACTACTTAGCTGGGAGATGAAAGCCAACAGTACAATAGAGGTATGTTTCTGGAAGCTATTAAAGCTTTGTGTCATCTGTAGAAGTCTGAAATTCCCTTGAAAATGAACCAAACCCAAAGTACCCATCACTTGCAATAACCTTTTTCTGGTATATTTTAATATTTCTCTCAGCAAGAGAAGCCATGTGCAGCAAATTGGATTTTGCAGGGTAGTTTCTCATGACTAATATATGAAAAGGAGTTTCAGTGCATAGTTTCTTCAGAATGATAGGAGCATGGTGAGTATTGCTGAAGTACAGTGTCAGCTGCCATGTCTTGAACATAGTGATTGCCTTAAACAGGAGGTATGTCACTTTTTAATTATGACTCCATGCTGAAATGCTGTTCACAGTTCAAGCATCTCTCTGGCTCCTATAAATTATATGTGTAGGGTAATCCCTGATTATAATAGCATCATATATGGACCCATTTAACTGAACCTAAGTATTGTGACAAAAATGTGCTGTGGGGTTAGAAGCAGTAAGCTAAAATCCAAGTAATTCCTGCTGTGCTGCCTTTCTTGCTGAAGGGCATGCCTGCTCCTAATTTTGTCATTTTTGTTGGAATCATACTCTGACCTGTCATTTTACATTTCTAGATGTGTACAGTTTTATGTTAGATTTGCATTCCGATTATTTATTGTCAAATGTTTTTAATTACTTCATCAGAATGTGTGGTACCAGCTCTGTTTTCTTTTTTTTTAATAGATACCAGAGGGTGCTACTGGAGACACAGGACGAGAAAGAACAAAAACATTTACCTATGATTTTTCCTATTTCTCAGCAGACAGTAAAAGTCCCAGCTTTGTTTGTCAAGAAATGGTAGGATTTCTGAATGTTAATAATTGATCTTTTTCCTTTCCCTTTTCTTTGGCTTGAAAGCATTCCATGAAACTTCTTTCCATTGAGAGTGCTGCTTCTGTAATTTAGAAATTTTCTAGGTACCTGAGAGTGAATTTTGCTTTGTTCTTTTTTTTTTCTTTTAACTTATTTAACAACGTAACTGGTGTATTTTCTGATACAGCAGGCTGAATGCCTTCTTTCAAGTTATTTTGTCTGATTAGCATTATATAAGGTCAAATTAGAAAACATCTCTAAGCACTGAAATTTGTTTTGAATAGTTTTTTTTAAAAAATATCACTTTTGAGAAACGGGCATATAACTTTAATTGCCTTAGAAACATTCGTATCTGTTTGAAGTGTGGTGTGGATTTTTTTGGTGGTGGTTTTTTTTTTGGTTTTTGTTTTTTTTCTTGGTCCAAAAGCCTTGGTACACATTGAAGAAGATTCTTTTTTCCTTCTCCCTTAAGTATTCACCTTAGGAAAGGACAAAACAGATTTTTCTTTCTGCATAGTCAGAACAGAATATTAAACTCAGAGCTATAGGCATTTTTCAGATGGACAGACAGACCCTCTGTGACCTTGCATTTCATGTGAACGTTGAACTTTTCAGTTCTTTCCCATTCCCTAATAAATTTGTTACATGAATCTTAAGTGAGTTGTGATTGCTGAATTGTCTTTTGGTTTTGATGCTGTAAGCTTCAAGTGAGAGTAGTTCTTTCCTCCTAAAATAATGCAAATATTTACTGAATATCCTGTAAGCCAGCTGGGTACAACCTTCTTAGGATGAACCCCATCTCTTCAGGAATCCTGGAAGTCAGGGATGCTGTAATGGCTAATCATAAAATGCCTTACAATTAAAACTAGTCATAAGAAACTGTAAGTTGAAGCCATTTTTAAATATTTATGAGAATGACAAGTTTTGCCATTACATATATCATGGCTACAATTGATGGGGAATTTAGACTTGGAATTTTTTGTTGTAAGTGATGTGTCCTCTTATTTTCTGAATGCTTCTTTTATTTCAGTGAGATTTTAGGGTTTGATCATACATATTCTTAAACTTTCTGGATTGTTATTGCTTGATGATGTTCTTTTAAGTAACACTTTTTTTTTTTTTTTTGCTATGTTTTTGAAATACCAGGAAACATACATTTTATTTTGCCATGAATGTAGAAATACCCTGATTGCTTTGGCACTGTGGCAAATTGTAGTAGTAATGTATTTGAGAGCAATGATTTGAACCCAAGATTCTAGTGAATGGTTTTAGGCAGGTGTTTCAGGCCATATGGCTTTGCTAGGAGTTTAGCAAATGCATTAAACTGAACATGCAGGGTCAGTTATTTATTTATTTTAAGTAAAGTAGCTTTAATCATGTGTTTTTCTGCTCAGATTCTAAACGAAGCTTCTTATGTACCAGTTCTGAATTAAATTTATGGATATTTAATTCTTGGATCTTCTAGGTACCTGCCTTTAGATACTTCTGGAAAGCTGTGTTAGACAAGACCACATTAGAGGAACCCCAGGAATAGATTCCTGGTGTTATAGGCTCTTGCTGTTACACTGCAGGTTATTTCCAGAATCCAAATTTGCTGTGAAACAATGAAGTTAATTCTTGTCTGAACAACCATTTGCAAAGTAAAGTTGAATGTGTGCAAACAGATTTACAAGCTGTAGTGTATATTGATGACCAGTTTCCACATATAAGAGATAAGTCTCCCTTTTCAGAGTTTTTCCTTCTGGTTCCATTTACTTTTTCAGAGTGGGTCAGGTAAAGGCAAGATTACTATAACTTGTCAGGAGTCTATAGACACAAAAACAATAATAATGCCCAATTAGTGATGGCTGCAGCAGCCTTGAACAATAGTTTTTTTTAAAGCTGTGAGTTTTATGATTGTAATGGTAGGATAAATCATAAACACAGCTTCAATGTCTTCAGTGAGTGTTCAGTGCTTCAATGTGTTCATAATTTGCTGTTACAGTGTGTTCCACAATCTTAGACACCTCCTTTATCTGTACTGGCAGGAGTGTGAGCTTCTCTTGTTCAGCTACAAAAATACTGTTTCTCAGGTGTTGTTTAATTACACTGTGTGCAGCACTTTGAAAACAAAAGGAATTTTTTAACTATAGGAGTGCAATTCCTAAACATATGCTGCACAAGCTACTGTTTTGCTTGTGTTAATAATTTCATATTTAGTTGGAAGGCTTTGTAGTTGAGCTCTTATCAAGTTCCTGCAGAAATTACTGTTTACTGCACCAGTGGCATAGAAGGACCTCTTTTTCACATTCTTCTTGCCAGGGAATAAAATTGATCTTGATTGTTGGTAATGTGGTTGCCTAGTGCCCTTTGTTCATGATTGTTATATTTTTCCATTTGCAAGGCAGACAAATAAGAAGAGGAAGTCTGTCTAATACTACATAACTTACTAATATGCCTTATAGATGCAAAATACCCTTTAGTGTTCCAAAGTTAGAGTGGGGATGGCAATTTGCCATCAAGCTTCTTAGTTTGTATTCCTGACTGAGAACCAAATGGAATTTTGAATTTTACTGCCCTTTTCTGGCAAACAGGTGTCCCATCCACTCTCGTCTTTTCTTCTAACCTTTGTGTTCAGACAAGGCTGAGCATACCTGTCCTATGCACTACCTCAAGTCACATACAAGACATACACAAATTTTTAAAAAGGAAAATTCCATCAAAAGAGTAGAGCATAAAGACTTGGTGAGGTAAAAACTTGGACACAGAGAAGCATAGGGGAAAGAATTAAGTAGCTTTGGCTGGTCTATATGCTCTTCTTTGAGAAATATAACTGATTGCATCGCTGTAACTCCTTTGCTCAAGGGAAGGTCAAGTGAAGTATTCCAAAGGCGCATTTGAGGATGAGTGATTAAAGAAATTGCCCAGCACTCCTTCCAGGGAGAAGCTGTGAGATTATACTGTGCTTGTACCATTCACTATTAAAAGTGGCTTGTATGCCTTGGAGAATTTAAACCACATAAAGTGCAGACAAGTAGCCAAACTGTGTGAAGCATTATGAGATTTTTGAAAACCATGTTTAGATGGTGAGACACAATTAATATTTTAAGTGGGAAAAATGCTGTAGCATGTGTTACTCCTTGCCCAGTGAGTGGTATGTATTGAAATGAGGGGTAATGATGAAAGGTCAGGCAAACCTGTGAGGGGTGTTGGAGCCAGTATTGTAGAGGAAAGTGGTGAATGCATCTGGTGAGAGCTGAATTTATTAGGTGAGAACAGAGTTCCATATTATGAGATGTGGAGGAGGGATCATTACTAGTTATTTCATGTTGAGGGTAAAAGAGATGGGGTTAAATGATGAAAGAGGGTCATTTATCACATTAAAAATGAAGTTTCCATGTTTGCCAGCCTAAAAAGCATTGCTATGTGAAAGCCACTTAGGGGGAAAATACAGAGAAGGTTATGGGTCATGTTCTTATACTTGATTAAAGCAAAAAACCAAAACCAACTAAACAAAACCCTCCAAAAAGACCAAGGAAGAAACTGACAGAACCACTGAAATGTTTGCTTTTGAGAGGGGACTGGATATTTGCAGAGTTAGTGAAGATACAAAAAGATAATAGCATATATAAGATACAAATGATACTAATATAAGATACAAGTAATGTAAGATACAAATAATATAACAATAAGATACAAAAAGATAATAGCAATCATGAAAAGTGAATGGAGGAGCTGAGATTGCAGAAAAAAAGTAAAATGTAGCAAATTGGTATGTCAAGTGTTCTGTGACAAGAGAAATAAATAAAAAACAAACCACTGCAGTGCTGTAAACGAAATAATGGTAGTAAGACTTAGTACTTTGTTTGAAATATTAATTTCCTCTCCTGTAGTAAATAGCTCTGTGTTTTGCCGTTGTGTTGTGGTATTTTTCAATATTTGCCCTGCTGGGCTGATGACATTCTTCTTCCCCAAGCTTCTGTTGACTCAAACATTTTTGTTTTTTTATTTTTAGGTTTTCAAAATCTTGGTACGGATGTGCTTAAATCTGCTTTTGAAGGTTATAACGCCTGTGTCTTTGCCTATGGACAGACGGGCTCTGGGAAGTCCTATACCATGATGGGCAATGCGGTATGTTGAGTTTTCATAGAGTACCAGGCTGGGAGCGCCCTCAAAGGTCAGCTTGCCCCTCAAAGGTCCAGCTTTTCTTGGCAAAAGCATGGACATGGCCTAGCATCCTGTTCAGCTGACTCTCAGAAGTGTCGACTGTTGGGGAATCCACCTGGGCACATTGTTGTAATCACTGACTGTTCTCATGAAGATGGTCCTGTTGTGTCCAGTGCTGTTCTCTGCAGGAGTTTGTATCTGCTACCACAGGTGACTCCACATAAACAGGAGTCTCCATCTTCTCTGTAGGCACTTAGTAAATACTGGAACATGGTTATAAGGTCTCCTCTCCTCTGTTATTCTCAAGGCTAAACAGATCCAGCTCTCTCTGCCTTTCCTCACATGGTAGTTTCCCAGTCCTTTGGTCATCCTTGTGGCCCTTATCTGGACCCTCTCCAGTCTGTCCACGTCTTTTTTGTATGGCAGAGACCAAAACCGAATGCAGTACTCCAGGTGTTGCCTGACAAGTGCTGAGTAGAGTGAGATAATGACTTTTTTAACTCTGCCCTGGTTGTTATGATGCAGTCTAGCATCCTTTTGGCTTTCTTTGCCTCACTGTTTGCTCATGTTGTGCTTGCTGTCCACAGGACCCCCAAGTACCTTTCCACAAAGCTGTTTTCTGGCCAGATAGATTCCAGCCTTTGCTGCACTCCTGGGTTATGTTCTCTAATGTGCATGACCTTATATTTGTTGAACTTCTAATGTTCTTGTTAGCCCACTATTCCAGCTTATCCAGGTCTTCCTCCAGGGTGGTTGTCCCTTTTGAAGTGTCAACTTTCCCACTCGCTTTGGTGTCTTCATCAGACTTTGTTGTGGTACACTTGGTCCCATTGTTCAGGTCACTTATGAAGAATTAAACTCCATTGGGCCCCGTATTGATTCCTGGAGACCCCACCTGTGACAGGAGCCCTTTGCCACCACCCTCTGAGTGCAGCCAGTAAGCCAGTTCCACCCACCACACTGGCCCCTTGTCTAGACTGTAGCACATTAGTTTCTTTAGCAGCTGGCTGTGGGAAACCATGTGGAAAGCCTTGGAGAGTTCCAGGTAGACAATGTCCACTTCTTGTGCCACATCGAGTGAGCAGGTGTATATTTTTGTTGCAATGGATTAAAATTAGGCTGTTGCAGGAGCATGTTTTTATGGAATTTTTAATACCACTTCTGTCTGTATGCTACTAACCCTTCCATGTATCACACCTTCTAGTAGTAATCTGAGGTTTTGGAAGCTGTTTCTTTTATAGAAAGATATTTGTAGTTGGAAGAAGTTTATTTAAGTGATACTTGGTTGTTTTGGACAAAACCCAGTAATTTTAGTTCAGCAACAAAGCCAAAAATTTCAAATGTTACTGTGGATTTTCTATGCCCATCTTGAGACAAAAAAAAGGAGACACTGGTTTTGAGAAAATTAATGATCAGCTTTTTCTGAAGAAATGTGGTTTTTAAACCTCTTTTGAAGAGTCAGGAAACTAAAGTAAGTCCTTAGAGAAGGCTGTCAGGTGAGGAGAAATTGTGAGAATTGCATGACAATAGTTCATCAAACCCTTATGAGATTATACAGGAAATTTAATTTTTAGGATTATGTCCTATTGAGCACTGCAGGAAGAGGAAGGTGTCATAGGAGGTATTTGGCAGTTTGTGAGTAAAGGATGGGGGTGGTTTCTCACAGTTGTCTCCGTGACTGTCCAAGGACAGAGAGAACCCACTAAACTTCTGGAGTGGAGTAGTTTAGAAAAGCTGACTGATGAAGCTGTTCTCCAGGCAGCCTCTGCAGGTTTCATTCTTTAATCCTTGGGAAAAGAACTGTATTGTGTCTTCTCCCAGTAGAAATGAAAAGGGGACACTTGCCCTCCTTGGGATAGATCACTCTTGTAACGTAAATGTAGTAAGACATCACTCTTGTCTTGTAAATGTACTAAGATTTGGCTTTTTGCACCTCCTCTAGCTTTGGAGAGTAAATTAGCTGTACATCTTTTTCTTTCAGTTGTCACAAAATAAGTAGCTTTATATTTACCTCAATATCATAAGCAGAATAGTTTTGTAACCAGAAAAGATCTCACGATGTAGGTGAGGATTTCTATTTCAGAAATTTATAAAAGTGACATTTTTATGAGACTGCCTCACTATATATAATGACTGTAATCATCAAAAAGTTTGCAAATGAATAGATGCTGAAGTCTGACACTGTTCAATGATAAAAGTCTAATCTTCTTGGCATGATACATAAATACTTTAATCTGGTTTTGTACAGAGTGCATATAAAGTATACTTAGCTGGCAAATTAAATGCTTCAAAATTGATGTCCCTGTCAGAGAGACTACAGTGCTATAAGAAAACTTGAATTGGATATAAATATTCTCCTTTCCATAGTTCTCTTTAAAAAGCCTGGGTATTAATATTTGCTGTTCTTGGTTCTGGAAGGCTTCTTCTGCAATGCTATGTACAGCAATAATTTTTAGAAATATGTAAGCCAGTTAGAATGCTGAGCCGAGATACTGAAATGAACAGAGATCTATAAAATATCAGGAAAGTCACACTTGGGGTATTCAGAGAAGGCAAGACTATGGGGGATTAAAAATCTTCCAAGGTGTGAAAGGCTGCTCCCCTGTGTCAGATGAAACCAGACCTGCGTGCCACCCTCCTGCTGCTCTGCTGCTGGGAAAACCCTCACCAGAGCTTCCTGCTTGGCTGGAGAGGCTCTTCCTGGACCAGCTGCATGCTAAGTTTCTGGGTATCTCAGTGGGATAGGTTTCATTCAGTTTGCTTTATTAAACCAACCAAGCATTTAATGCATTTAAAACTCATTAGCTGCAGAGACAAACATTCGGTAGTTAAACATCGAATTTAATTTGGCTAGATTGTGAAATAAGGGGAATGAAAGTTTAATTTTGTCATTGTGTACTCATTTATTCTGCTGCACTTTTGGACACAGGAAGGACTGTGACCTGGGAATTGGGGGTTTGCAGGAGAATGTCCCATGGCTGTTTGAATATGGCTCTTGTTCTGTTCTCTGCAGTTGGTGCCAAGTCCACAGTGAATTGAGACAGAAGCAGTTAAGATACTGGGGAGATAAGGCAATTCATGACTGAGTCTGGGGAGCCAGTCATCTGCCTTGAGCAGCTGGGATTGTTCAAACTGAATGAGAGGGACAAAATGTATTCCAGTAGCAAAGAAATGAAGCTGGTTGTACCTTCCACACACAAAAGGGTTGACGTGGCAAGGTGACTGCAATTAAATAAAGGGCAAGAGAGTATTTGCGGTAAAGTTTTGATTTTTCCCCTTTCTGGAGTCTTAACCTCTCCACTAGTCATCTAGGGTTTTATTTTTCAAAATATATTGTGCAAGCATATATAGCCTTGGAATGAAGAATTATTGTTATTGCAGGGTGATGCAGGTTTGATACCTCGAATTTGTGAAGGATTATTCAGCAAAATAAGTGAAAAAACAAAGCGGAATGAGGCATCCTTTCGAACAGAAGTCAGGTAGGTCTTGGCATGTTAAGAGTTTGCAGGTTTCATTTACATGTTTCATTTACAGCCACTCTGTTTCACTTTATCTCTGGAAAAAGTGCATATTTTTCAAAAATAACTTTTTATGCTTGGCTTCAGTCCTGTAATTGATTTTTGTTGGCACTAGTAGTTAAAATGCGCAGTACCTGTACCTTCAAGCCAAGAGTTGTACATGTTGTGTCATTGATGTGATGGTGCAAATGCCTTTGCTACTGGACAGCTTCTTCCTTTTTTTTTACCCTTTATTTCAGACTAACATTAGGAGATCTTGATCTTGCTAATGTCTGCTTTCTTTCTACTTTCTTCATGACTTTTTGGCTTTTTCTTTATGATACAATACCTTGTAGTCATTATTATCTTAAGCCACCTTTGGATCTGCTGTCTTTCTCTAAGTGTCTTGCTTTCAAGCTTGTGTTAGTATGGCTTTCCTTTTATAAAAGGCTCTTGAATCAGTCAGTGGCTTTCTATTCTTTTTCTTTCAGTTACTTGGAAATTTATAATGAACGTGTGAGAGATCTTCTCCGACGGAAATCATCAAAAACCAATAATTTACGAATACGGGAACATCCAAAAGAAGGGCCATATGTTGAGGGTAAAAACACTTTAATTGTTTTACATTGCATATTTTATTACCTTTATGTATTCTAGTATGTAGTGACTAATTGTATAGGGCATTTTATCTTTTTAAATATAAATTATGTTGGATGCAGTGCCTTACTCTGGTAAAAAAGCATGGAAGGAATAGCTTCTAATTTTGCATCTCTACTTTTCCAATCCTAAAATTATTGCAGTTTTTTATCTGTAAATTTATAACACATTTTTAAGTAATGTTAAGAGACACAATTGGTTTTAATAGTTTGTTGACTATAATTTATAAATCTTAGGTATTTAGATGAAATGGAAACCTATTAGAATCTAATTTTCTTAATCTGTTCTCTACCAGGGAAGGTTCATGTCTCTTGTGGGACTATGCTCATGTTATTCCTCTAAATAATTTAGTAAGGTTGCATAATTTTTTCTTTTTTACTGTCAATGTGTAAGTTGCCCAGTGTTCATATGAGGCCTCATTCCTTTCCTCAGGTGTTTAGCAAGTATGACAATAAATGCTAATTGCAGCAATAGTTTGGAGTAGTGAGGATAATTTGAATCTTTTCATAAAGAAAATTAAGGACATATATGAATACTTTAACACTCTGCTTTTCTTCAGACTTGTCTAAACATTTAGTCCAAAATTATGCTGATGTTGAAGAACTTATGGATGCAGGAAATATAAATAGGACGACGGCTGCAACTGGAATGAATGATGTTAGTAGCAGGTCACATGCCATTTTCACAATCAACTTCACTCAGGTAACAAAACAAAACTCCTCAGAGAGATTGGACATGTTTCTTTAGAGCATAGTGATCTGTTTGCTTATATGTAGAAAACTCCTTTTCTAGTGACTTCTGCTCTTCGATGTTGGTTTGGAGGCTTTTTAGAAAGCCATGGGTGACCTGCTAGATGAAGAGAGCTTGGAGGTGGGGGAGAAATTGAGTGTAAATTGGTCTGTGCATGCTCTAATTTGTGGAAAGTGATATATAAATATAATACAAATGTTGCAAGCTTAATAAAATGGTCACTGCATCATGTAAATTAAATTGCAACTCACAGTGTCACAGTTTGTCTGTAAATGGCTAAAAAATTGCAAGTATTACAATTTAAAGAAATAATATGAGAGTTATGCAACCATGCATTATCAAATGTCTTTCAGTGGCACCTCTAATAACACCTGTCTTCTCAAGATCTGCTATTGTAAACAAGTTAAATTCAGTCATGTCATGAAAAAGGCCACTAAATTTGATTCAGTAAAAGTGTAGTATTTCATAGCTTAACATACTTTTCTTTGGTTTTTTTTTTTTCCTTTTCTGTAGGCTAAATTTGATTCTGAAATGCCTTGTGAAACTGTTAGCAAGATTCATTTGGTAGATCTTGCTGGAAGTGAGAGAGCAGATGCCACTGGTGCCACAGGGGTTAGGTTAAAGGAAGGAGGGAATATTAACAAATCTCTAGTTACTCTGGGAAATGTAATTTCTGCCTTAGGTAAGTCTCTGGTTTTTGTGCTCCTCTGTCTTGAGGTATTTTTAGTCATTAAATACCTTTGTTTACTTGCACAAATAATAGCCCAACACATTTTTGAAAATGAATGAAAATACCTAATTTTAATTTTTTTTTCCTACCTCCTCATCCCAGCTGATTTATCTCAGGATGCAACAAATCCTCTTTCAAAGAAGAAACAAGTATTTGTGCCTTACAGAGACTCAGTGTTGACTTGGCTATTGAAAGATAGCCTAGGAGGAAACTCCAAAACTATAATGATTGCCAGTAAGTGTTTTTAATTTACTCTTTTTGTATTCTGACATAGTTCATGCTTAACAAGAGTGGATGTAAATATTTAGATTCCAGATGTTTTGTTAAGGCAGAACATTGTTTACACATATTAGTGATTTTTTTCTGAGTTTTCTAGTAACACTCTTACTTACACTCTGCACAGTGTAATTAGAGCTCTGTGCACCTGATCTGTACTGGTGTGTGAATCAGTTGCTCTTCCAAACTGTTGGTTTTTGTTGCATTAGTAGCAACCTGGTCTCTGACATCCTGTGGGAAAAGTGGTCACTTTTATCTAACCTTATGAAAGCACACAACATGTTAACTTCTGGTCTAAATTTAATTATGATCAGTTGTCTTGGAAACCCTTATGGTTTCCTTTTCACCCATAGGAAGCTCTGTAAGGATCACTTAGTTTAAAGCCCTGCCTATGCCATATGTAATGCAGGTTTGTCAACAAACCAGAATGGGAATTCCATTCCCAAAAAACCAACAGTAACTCTACTGGTAATGTGGTGGAATTCCCTAACAGCCCAACAAGCTGTCTGGAAGCATTTGTCCTGCCTTTTCTATAATTAAGCACCAAAAAATGCAGGAATATCACTTTAAACTGTAGGAAAGGCTGTAGAAAAATATGTCTGATTTTGATTTGTCTTATGTCTATAACATATTGTAACATCCCTTCCAGAAAGAGAATAATTGAGTGAGTAGTGGAGAGGAGACAGTAGATAAAGCATGGAAGTGAGAGTGTGAGCTAGGGGAAGTATAGGCTGTTTCCAAGGACATCTCCTGTAGCTCAGAGTCTCTGCCACAAAAAAAAAAAAAAATATTTATTGTTTTTGAGAAAATGAGAAAGGACAGATTATTTTAGTTGCTTAATTAGTTTTTCAGGTGTTTTCATTGTGTGATTCTCTGTATCTCTCGTTCAGTTTGATCATTAAGATTTCTGGATGGTTTTCTCTTCTGTGTTTCCACTCATCTATTTCGATGCCTTAATTATCTTTTTAATTTGGAACATCATATATATTGTTAGAAAAATTAAGGGAAGGATAGCATTAGCACTTGCATTTACATTGCATTGTTTTTCCTGGTTAGGTTGCTTGAAAAATAATACTGATTTCACTAGATGCATCAGATAGCTGACAGTTCTGTGTGCTGCCAGATGCCTGCAGCTCAGGAGAGCAGCTAGGTTTGTAAATTATAGAAGCTCATCTCTTGTTTTGGTTCTCCTGTCTGCTTATTTTTTGTTTTAATGCTATTTAATTTCCTACTGTGTTTTACCTGGAATGTAATTTCTTTTCAATGATTGCATTGATATTTAAAAAATATTCGCTGTTTTTCTGACTGTTCTTCTCAAAAATTGCAAGAAATCCTGTGAAGTATTCATATAGGACATTTATATTATTTACTGGGGAAATGTACATGTTAAATAGATTGACAGCAAGATTTCTTTGCAACAGTTGGTTGTTAGACCTGATTATCCTAATATACTTATCTCATACAGTGTTTATTTATGCAAAGTTATAGTGACATGGAAGTGGAGTTAGGTGAAGAGTTGGAACAAATCGTATCCATACTGGTAAATGCTACATTTCTGTCTCTTCACTCATATTGAATTTATTTGACTTGTAAAACATAAACTAACTTGAGTAAATGAAACATATGCTGCTAGATAAACTGCTTCTGATTTCATGTCCTTAGCTATTTCACCTGCTGATGTCAATTATGGAGAGACTTTAAGTACACTTCGCTATGCAAATAGAGCCAAAAACATCATCAACAAGCCTACAATTAATGAGGATCCTAACGTCAAACTGATCCGTGAGCTGCGAGCTGAAATAGCCCGATTAAAAGCCCTGCTTGCTCAAGGGAATCAGGTTAGCTTTACTTGGAATTTATGTGTCAGTTTCCTTGAGTTATAACATCTATTTCCAGAGTGTAATTATCTTTCATTATATTGATTTGAGTAAACAAGCTCTGTGAGGCTACGAATGAATATTAGTTTCCTGATTGAATCAGTTTCCATATGGCCAGCAGATTACCTATTTTAACATAAGGGGGGAAAGATTGAGATCCTAAAGCTTTTAGGTTTCTTGTAGTATCATCTGAGCTGGATTGCAGTGTGCTGTGGAACAGGTGGTCAGCACAGCATAAGGAGACTGAGCAGGAGCATACCTTCTGGGTTTATCCTGATGGGCTGAAGAGGTACTTTGTGTAGTGTCTTAAAAGAAGTAGGTTTCAAGTATTTAAGATGTATAAATATAAAAATGTAGAGTATGAATGGCTTTAAACAATGCATTTTATTTGTTTGGCTGTACAGTACATTAGAAGGCACATAACCTGCTAAATATGTCAAAATATTTTCAGTGGTAGTGTAAGAACACAAAAATCATGCTCTGCCTCACTTTTGCACGATTCTCTTTGCTGTAAACAGTCGCTGCCCAGGCTCAGTTAAGTTTAGTTTCGCCTGTGTTCCCAGGCTGGTGAAACCAAAGTAACAATAAAGAACATCCAATTGGCTCAGACCAGTTGTCTCTTCTACATAATGTCATTCAGGACTGCTAGATTTCATATTTGAGCAAATATAATTTGGAAGTATCTGAAGTACTACTTTAGATTTGTTTCTAGAACTATGTAATTGTTTTAGATGCAATGTGAAATGTCAGTTCAGCGTGGACCATTTTTAGTAGAAGGATAGGACTTCAGCTGCATTTCATGCTATAAAAGATTTTCTGAAAAAGGGGATGGGAACCACTGTTGGAAGCAGAAATGGGTATTGTAGATGATTGGAGCTGACAGCTCTGCTTTGTTACAAACCAAAAATTCTTTATGGGGTTGAATTACTTGTGTTTCTTCCATGTTCTTTAGGAGGGGAAAATTAATTTGTTTTCAAATTAAGGTTTTTATTTAGCATTAGTGAAGTAGATGTAACTTGGATCCCCTTGAAGTTTGAATGCTTTGACCTAGTTTCAAGCTGTAAAATAGTGGTTATTGCAAAATAAAGGTGGTTCAGTGGTAGGATGTGGTATGGGTGGTAGATGGCTGTGTGTGGGACAATAGAGAACTTAAGCTAAAGTCCATTGAATTTGGGATGATCAGTAAAACAGCAGGTGGTGTGGTACATATGCACAGTAGTATAAATCTCTGTGTAATTTCTTTCCTGGTTTTCCTTTGTATCACTAGAACACTGTATTGCAAATTCTTCTGTAGATCTGAAGATACTGATTACCAAAATAGGGTGCTGGATTCAGTGTAGAAGGTCACATGCAATGAGTACTGTCTGTGTGTTTGTCTTGTTTAGACAGTCATTTTAATTTTAAGGCCAGACCTTAAGATATAGTTATTAAAGATAAAGCAGTATACATATGTATTAAGGCGAAATGGGTAACTATTGACACATAATAAATTTTTATGTTATTTAGAAATGTAATGAACACTGTATTAGGAGTTATAAATGTGTCTGGTTTCCATGTGTGTGGCCATGTGTATGTA
Source organism: Sitta carolinensis (assembly GCA_032173965.1). Lineage (NCBI taxonomy): Eukaryota > Metazoa > Chordata > Aves > Passeriformes > Sittidae > Sitta > Sitta carolinensis. The sequence continues at coordinate 14,633,859 of JAVUNC010000019.1, forward strand.
GAGAGAGGCAACAGCACTCTCAAGCCAATTTGTATTTGAAATACCTGCTTTGACAGGATTTTGATGATTCTGTTTGCAGTACTTCAGGGTAAAATGTTATGTAGTCAGGTCCAAAGGAGTTTATGCTAAAGACTCAGAAAAGTTGAACAATTGCATTTCATTTGGTTCCCCAGAGATTGTGATTGTTTTCTTTTTGAATTGATGTTTATTTTTTTCATTTTAGATTGCACTCTTGGATTCTCCGACAGCTTTAAGTATGGAAGAAAAGCTTCAGCAGAATGAAGCAAGGGTGAGTTAAAATTTCATAAAGCAGTTTTTAAACATCAAAGAGAAGGTATTCAGTGTGTAAAAAAAACAGCAAAAAATTTATGGGGAGAATGGTCACCTCTTCTATGCTTTGAAGTAATTTGTAACTTGTGGTGTGGGGTAGGTTTTTAGAAAATTTCTATATTTAAATCTTGTGTGTACAAATATAGTGAGTGCCTAAATAGCTATCTTCCTAATTAGCTATCTTCTTCAGTTTTCTGAAGGTCAGTTTTCTCCCAGGTAAAAAGCGACAGGACAAGAGGAAATGGCCTCAGGTTCCTTCAGGGGAGGGTTAGATTGGATATTAGGAAACATTTCTTAATGGAAAGGGTTGTCAAGCTTTGGAAAAAGCTGCCCAGGGAAGTGATTGATTCACCATCTCGATTATTATATCTATTAGATATTTAAAAGACCTATAAATGTTGCACTTCAGAGGGATGTGGTTCAGTATTGGCTTGGCAGTGCTGGGTTAACAGTTGGACTTGATGATCTTAAGGACTTTTCTAACCTAAACAATTCTATACCAGTGGTAATGCCTTTGCAAGCATCTTCTCCCTTCTGTGCTGATGACTACAAAGGGCATAGTTTCTAAGTTGCAGCAAATTTTGCTGCAGGCTCCTGGTCTGCCTCTCCCTCTGCATGGCATCCCCTGGAGGGGCTTTTTGTGCCTACCTGTACCCTGGGAAAGGACGTGTCCTGTTACAGCTGAGGGGTCAGTCTGTGGCAGTGGTCTCTGTAAGATTGAAACACTTGATGAAACTATTTCAAGGCAGACAATTATTTGAAGTAATTATCCTGGGCTTCCATTTCATCTTACAGTGTAAATAAGAATTTTGTGTTTTGAGGGAGAAGTATCATAGGTATGGCAACTTATTGCAGGAGCATCAGGGCTCTTCTAAATGCTTAAGTATTAAACTTCATGAAGAATTACACAAATACTTAGTACTTTCTTGAGAATGCATTTATCAAGAGCTTTGGAAGAGATGTGATTTTCTTCAATATTTGTTTTCTTTCCTAGGTACAAGAACTGACCAAAGAGTGGACTAACAAGTGGAACGAAACTCAAGATATTCTGAAAGTAAGTCAAATAAATATTTGACCTAGCCTTAGTATTTTTTCTTAAAAAATGTTAGTTTTCTAAGTCATCTTCTTTGGCTCAACTCTCTCTGTTACTCACCATAGTGACCTTACAGTGCAAAACAGCTTCCCTCTAAGAAATCTTTAAATTGCTGAATGGTTTTATTGAGAAGGCCTGGGCCAGGGCCAGGTGGATCCTCATATCCTTGGTATTTGTGCTGTACCAACAGGACCTGTGAATGATCACTTCTTACACTTCTTACATTGGGTATCTCAGCAGATGTGGTACATAGGACATGGATTTTCCATTGTCCTGGGGAGATTTTAGGTTGATATTTTGTGCATGAGCAAGGTGGCAGTCTGAGGTTATATTTTAATGGGCTGCCTGATGGTTCCATGTGTTTGTACAGGCACACGTGTGCATGCACACACACACACACAGAGGAATAATTCCCACAATTTTTTTTTTAACATGGTAACTAATATTTTTGTTGCCAAATATTTTAACTGTTCTGTTAAATAAAAATTTTGGAAACAAAGTTTAAGCTTTCATGATTTGCTGAACATAACTTGTTTGTAGTGCAGTTCAAGCAAGCATTTAGAAGTAGTTTTTTAATTCTCCATATCACTGATCTCAAACTTGATTTTTCTTGTATCACTTTTTGATTTCTTAAATACTTTTCTTCAAATCCACCACTGTCCTTGATCTGACTCCCGCATGAATTGAATGGCTCAGTGCTTAATAATAAAAGTAAAGCACAAATAGCAGAGAGAAGCAGCAGGGTTGGTAAGTACTTAGCAGTTGGAGTGACAGAATGGATTGTTTAATGTCTATCTAGATACTGAACTGGGGATTATCAGTTGTGTATTCATCAGAGATGTTTTGGCTATAACTTTATGTTATTGCTGTTATTTTGTAATTTTGAAGCATCTATACATACATAAAACTTGGTTAATTCTCTCTTTATTCTAAAATAAAAATTGGTTCTCTTTACAAATGAACAAAATGGAGCTACAGGACTGGTATGCATTTGATATAAAACAATGTCTGCATGATCCTGTATTTAAACCATTTGCAGCTTTGGCATACGTATTCATTTGTATTTGTTTGGCAGGAATTGTTTCTAAGGATTTTTCTCCTTCAGTAAGTGAATTGTTTTTGTAAACTTGTTGTCAGTTAGACATATTGATGTTGCATTTTGGTTATGATTCCTCTTGTTGGCTGTGTTTGAAGCATATCTATTCCTGAAGGGAGAATTATATCTGCACTTTGACATGAACAAATCTTGTTTGACATTTTATAACCTTTTATCATCTGTTTCTATTAGAAGACTCTTATTTTCACGCTTCCACTTTTTGTTTCCTTCCTAAGGAAACAAAAATTTTCCTTTCTAAAAATTATGTCATCTGCTTTAATTTTTAAGAGGTACAAAAATCTCTGCAAAATTAACACAGGATTGCACAGCTATGGAGCTGGCAGAAAGAATTTAAGTCAGATGTTGCTGCTGAGTTTGTTTTCTTTTAGAAAACTTCATAGACTAAATAGAGTAGCAGCTCTGTTCCTAGGGATATTGGCTTTCTCAACAATTGTCTGTCCCCCAACAATTATGTAATATATGTTCTTTTAGCAAACTGAATTTGTATGGAAAAGGGAAATGCACAGTCACATTAAGTAATCTCTTGTTAACATATCATGTTTCATCGAATTGCCTTCAGCTGGCTTGTGAGTGCCTTGCAGAGGAAAATATATTATGAAAGTTTGTAGAGGGCTGATTTTAATTATTCTTGTTTATCTTGGTCAGTAATCACTCAATAAATCAAAATAGCATCTTTTCTCTAGAAGCTTGTTTAACTGTGGTTTTGATTTCTTGCACTAGATGTCACTGCAGATACAATAATAAGGTTCTTCTGCATGCTTAATTTGGATTTAATTCAGATATTTTAAGGGAAAATGATTTGCAAAATCTTGAATTTCATTGCAGTTTGCATCCACTAAGGTAAGTTTGTGAGAATGCCAAAACATTGCTTTAGGAGCAAGTCGTGAAGAACCTGAGTAAGTGTTCTGACAAAAACACTTCTGAACGACAGTTCACAGTTGTGATGCACTGCAAAGTGATTATGTACATGAAGATTTATTGCAGTTAGTTTTCAGTGCATTTTTTGACCCTCATTTTCAACTGACAGTGTATCTAGAATGTTTGACAAGTTTAGCTAAAGACTTTAAAATATACTTATTTTCTTAAATTTGTATCCTTGACATTTTAGAGATGTAAAAGATCAGTTTCTGAGAGAGGCAGTATCTTCTATTTTATCAGGTCATACAGTTGAGACAGCAGACAGGCTTTTGGACAGAAAGGTCTTTCACCAGGCCACTTCTGCTAATTACTTTCATTGGGTATTGCACTTGAAACCCCAGTGGCAGTGATATGCAGTTCCTATTTATAACTGCTTCTTTTAACATTTTTCTCTTGGTTAATCACTTCTGTAGATTTATAATTAAGTTTCAGTACATGAAAATTTAATGTTTGTTCATTTTTTCCCATCATCTTTTAAGAAAGTTGTCTGATAACAAGGGAATGTTTACTGCTCTTGGTCCTTTTACATTATTTACTCACAGCTCCTGCCTCCTGAGCAGTCACAAGTAATATCAAGTTTAGCTCTCAGTTTTATTAGAATTTGTTTTCTTATACCTGGCCTTGTGCATTATGTGTTTATTTCCCAAGTGTAGCAGTTACTAGCAATGGTTGCAGTTAAAACCTCATCTATTCTGGTCAGAAGATTTCTCCCTTGGAATTTGAGTTTGGACAGAGATTATCCAAATATGATTTGTTGTACCTTAAGGAGACATTGTTTTTTCATACTATATGACTGGACAGAAGCCATTATTAAGTGATGATTATTACTTTACCTGAGTTTGTCCATCTCAGCCTTTGCTTGCTGTTGTCAGAGCATGAAAACAGTACTGGACTGGGGACTGGTGTTACTCATCTACTGGAGCTCTTTTCCTAATAGAAGCAGTATTACAAGGGTCCCAGCCTCCTGAGGAATGCTGAGTGCAGCAGTAAAAAGTAGATTTCAGAAGGAATAATTGTCTGCTTTCAAGTCTTTCTGCCACCTGTGTTCACCTGATGAAATCTCCTTTTTTGCTTGCAGGTGCTATAGCTGCTTGTGATGCCTTTGTGATGGACTGACCACTTTTTACTTTCAGTTTCTGCTAGAAAGCTGTGATCAAGAGATGCCTAATGCTCCTTTTTTTTCCTCTCTCAGGGACATTGGGAAATGCTTTGTTGTTCTGTGGAAAAAATATTCACCTTTTAATCAATTTCATTGGGCCAAATGTGTGAGCAGTAACCAGTCCCCAGTTCTTAGGATCTTGTCTTCTTCCTTGTCATATGGGAACATTATAAATTATGTATAACAGTAGATGCTACTCAGTAAATATCTAATATGTGATAGGTATTTTTGACTGAAATTACTTCGTCACTTGAACAATTAATTAAGCTGTATTTTTTAGGTTTATGATGTGACTCTTTTATAACATGAATGAATAACTGGGTGCATTGTGAATGTCTGAGCTGCACATGAACCACAGCTTTTTTCTTTCTGAATGCTGGAGAACTTTTTAATTCATCCATGACCAGAGTAACACTTCCCACTTTTGTTTTGCAGAGTCCTCTATGCTGTGTCATCATCTCATCTTGTCCAGATGTGTCCATACTTGGAAATTTTAGACAGTATCAATATTGACAATGTTTTCTTTCTGCAGGGAAATGAGATTTTACATCTGCTTTCTTCTTTAGACTTGCACGTTGCTGTACTTGGGAAAACACATCTAGCAATCTGTGTTTTTTCTTATAAACAGTGTGATGTCTTTTTGGCTCTGGAGAAGGCATTTGATGACTTGGAAAAGGAGTAGTCATGCGGCTGTCAGAAAACTAATTTTCCATTTCTGTTAGCACCAGGAGAAAAGTGTGGTCCTTGTAATACACAGGAATTCTTGCTGATGTTGCCTCTGCTGCATGGATTGTCAGGGCTTAGCTCTTTTTTTATAGAAAAATTCATTTGTCTTGAAAGGTTGTGTGTGTGTGTGTGTGTGTGTGTGTGTGTGTGTGTGCGCGCACGCACATTCACAATCTCTATTGTTGTTATCTTCCAGGCCTAGAAGCCAATAGCATTCTGTTTCAACTTGAAAATGGAACTTTTTAAATACTAAAAATTATTTCAAAGCTGTAATTAATTTTTAATTTATTGTATCCTATGGATGGCTGTACAATGTGGCCCAAAGGAATTTTGAAGAATTGAAATTATGTGCTGCGAATGTTTTGTACATTTATTTACTACTGGCAATGCTTCTCTTACATTGAATGGTATTTCAACTGCTTAGGTTTACTGAATTGTCAGGAGTCTGGGGTTTGTATTGTGCAAGGTTCAGTTTATTTAAAGGACTGTTGAAAAGTTTTCAGTTTTCTGTTCTTTAACTGTACTGAATGCTGAAGAGTTTGAAATTCTCCTTACCATTGTGAAAGGTGGTGCATAGCTTGCTTTTTGACAACGTTGCTTTATTACACTCTTGATTGATGTTCCTTCTCTGTATAATTCAGTATTATTCAGATAATTCTGGTACAATTTGTCTGGTTTCCTTCAAGTAACACCTTCACAGATTTCCTCAACAGCAAGCTTGGAATGCTCAACAAAAGTAATGAAGTCATTTAAAATGTGAAATCAAAACAATCTAAAAAATTGCTCTTTCTTTCATGTGATATTACAGAGAAGTTGTTACTTTAAATGTGGTTCAGAAAGAGAAGGCAGAGGGATATTTCTTGCACATCCTAATAAATAGACTTTTGTCCTTTATAGGAACAAACTTTGGCTCTGAGGAAAGAAGGGATAGGTGTTGTGTTAGATTCTGAACTGCCTCATCTCATTGGCATTGATGATGATCTTCTCAGTACTGGTATCATCTTGTACCACTTGAAGGTAAATGCACATTCTGTTTCCATAGCCTTTATATGCCTTGTGATTTTTTTCAGTAGAAAAATTATGGTATTGATTTGCTATCTATGTATAGTGCTCATTACATTACTATGGTAAGAAAAGCTCTTTATGCTTCCCTGCTGTAGTTAGAAAAGCTCTCAAGAGGTTGGAAATTATGAAATGAAAATATCTGTTTAGGTTTATCCTGAGAGTCAACTGGTTAACCAGAGATAGGTGTTCCATATTTTTATCTGTGTGCATTGGTTTGTTTTTCATGTAATTATAAAGCTTGACCTTAAAATCTAAGTCTAGATTGTCTCAAAACTACAAAGGTGGTTCTGCACTGGACAGTTAAAACTTGAATTTGCTTATAATATTGTAAAATAAAGACTGTGAAAGCATTCTGAAAATGCTACATGATTTCTTCTTTTCATTTATGTTTAAATATATATTTCATTCAGGTTACCCTGAGAAAGTGGAAGGATAAATTATATTCTTGTGGGGAGATAAGGAGATTCCAACTGGAAATAATGTGTGTTTCTCTCTTAATTAGGAGGGCCAAACATATGTTGGCCGAGAAGATGCTTTAACAGAACAGGATATTGGTATGGAATTTGGCCTTTTCATATTCTGTATTCTTTCAGTGTCCTAATATGTGAACTAAGCTTTGTATGTTTTTTCCCTTTTTCAGTTAGTTGTTCTGTGTTTTGGGTATTTTAATTTTTAGAAAATCGGAATGGGATTTGCTTTAAAGACCATGACTTCTAGCACAGCTTGTGGGCTTTAAGTATATGAATATACTTGTTACTAATTTATTTCTTGTTTCTCTTGAAATAGGATCCTGTAAAAATACTGTCCTTTTTCATATAGCACCTGTCACAATTACTGTGAAATCATTCTGTTAACCTTTGTATAGTGACAGCGCTGTTATATTATTACATGTAAGATAGTCTTGGGACTACAGATTTGAGTTTTAAAAAATTCTGAAAATTGGTAAAAATCTACCAGTTTTCCTATTGATTTCTTACCAACACAACTAACTGCCAGATCTGGACTGTCCTATCAATCACATAAGCTTTATGTGAGTTCCTGGAAGGCAGTTTCATTAAGTAAACTGCATCCTTTAATTCTAGGGTGAGAATCTGACAGTCAAATAACTTAGTTTGACATATTTTCATGGGTCAAAAGTTGCCTGGGTTTAAATTACTCTAATAAATTCCATGAAACTACCAAACTTGTGATGCCTTGTGTTATTAAGCAACACACATAATCACACATTATTTGAAGAAAAAAAGGAAAGTAGCATAACTGATTGATAAAAGCCCTGAATGTCACAGGGTATAAGAACTTTACTTCAGCCATCCTTTTGTCTACAGTGGCATCTTATATCCTGTCTTTTTAGATTTAAGCATGGTTGCCTTAAGGTCTACAAGTTTTATTTCCTCATGAGAGTGGTCAAAGAATCTCTTTCTACAAATATGTGAATTGTACTTTTCTGGTTTTTATTGGAAAGAAAGGAGCATTTGCTAATCAGGCATCCAAGCACAGGAATAAATGGCCTTACATCAAAAAAAAAAGCAAAATCAACCCAGCACACTTCTGTCCACTAGAATAAACCAATAAATATTTAAGTCATGCAGGATGTGATAGAGGAAGGAAGAAAACACTGTCCAGAAAAAAGAGAAAATATATTCTCTGATATGTAGTGCAATGTGTTCTTAATAAATTATTACTAGCATGTTAATCTTACTAGTTGTGAGGAGTCTAATTATGTTATCTTATTTCTTTGTGTTTAGTTCTTCATGGCCTTGATCTGGAAAGTGAGCATTGCATCTTTGAAAATCTCAGTGGTACTGTGAACCTCATCCCACTGAATGGAGCACAGTGTTCTGTGAATGGTATTCAGATTACAGAACCCACACACCTCAATCAAGGTATTATATAGCTTTAATGTCATTTTTCAGGCACTCTTCTTTGCTTCTTTCTGGCAAGAACACTAAAAAAAATCTGTGCATATATATGAAGGATTTATTGTTTAATTAGTTTTAATTTCATGTCTTCTCAACTACAGTCCAAAACCACCAGAAAAGTTTTACCTTCTGGGAGCACCCAGAGTATCTTCCCATATAGCAAGGAGCTGAAAAAGACCTGTTTAGGAATGAGGCTGTGACACAGCTCAACTGCTGAAAAAGTCTCACATTACTTCCCTGAAATGAAGCTTTCAGAGTAAGCTTAGGCTAACAAAAGAAGACAGTATTAAAATATCCTCAGTATTAAACAAAGGGAGTCTTGCATCCTTTCTGAACTCTAATAAATGCTTCTAAAAAGGCTGCTTGCAGAAAACAAGGAGTTTTGGTGTAGAGAGGTGACATTGACTCACTTTGTTTAGAGTGCCTATTTCTTCATGCAAAATGAGAGGCATATATGCTTGTTTCTATTACAGATGGGGGAAGAAAAAAAAAAACCCAGCCTCCTTGGTCTTAGGTTTGAGTTAATCTAATGCATAAATTCTCAACAACAGAAACATTGACATTAATAGATAATAACAATGTAAACAATAAAAACTGAGTTGTGATGAATCATCTTTACTTTATCCTGCTGGATTTTACAGGCAGAAAAAGTGTGCCTCAGAAGAAAGTAGGAGTTTGGATACTATTTCCCTCTTTCAGATGGATATTACAACTTGATTTTTGTCCTGCTAAAAGTTGGAAAAATGACTTTTTCCCCCTCACAAAAAAAAAAAAAAAAAAAAAAAAAGAAATTGCAACTCTACAGCGGCAGGGTTTGCTAGGGTTGCTGAGTTGTGAAAAATGGCTGTCTGAGCTGAGCTTCTGTGTGTGTAAGGAGACTGAGTCTGAGAGGAAGGTGGCAACCATGACATTAGGTGTGCAAAACTTATGAAATCACTAGTTAAAGTACTCATTGCAATCCATATATCCCAGCTGTGTTAGCATTTAGTCTCTCAGCATGAAGTGCCAGGGTCCTTAAATACCCGCTTTTAGGTAACACTGATTAACTGCTGATAGATTTAAATGTTTCCGTTCATCATTAATTGTTGTTCATTTGAAAATGTGTTAAATTTTTAGACCATCATGGAGTTTAAAAATAGTAAGAGGCATGGTAATTAATTACCACTTCCTTCTATGGATTTCTTCGATCAATTGTGAATTCTGGCTAATGTGGTGTTTTTGTAAATGGTACTGAACTAACAATATTTTTTAGTCATAAGAACATATGGTAGGATTTCTGAAGGTAACTGAGTTAATATTCACAATTACAGTTTGTCATTTACCTTAAATATATTCTTACCTTAGAACAAATTTTCAGGGTTTGGGGCCAAACTTTCAACCCTTCTGTTCTTAAAAGAGAAACCCAGGAGTTATTCAAATGACCCATCATATAGGACTGACTCTCATGAGCTTCCTGTTAAGTATCTCTTTCCTGTCTTCCTTAAAATTTATGAAGTTAGGGACACATACCTGTAACTATTAATTCTGAAAATTTAATTAATTTATTTACATTGCTTCCACCTAGTGAAGTGGTCACAAATGTTTGTAATTAATTATTTTTATCTTCACTTGAAAGTAACTGAAGAAATTTCATACAGATTTATGAAAGGTAATTATTTTTGAGATTTGAGTGAGGTAAACTGCAAATGTGATCTGAAATTGAGGTGGTGTGTAGAAAGCAAGAAGTGATTGTAGAGCCCTTTACTATTTATTTGCTAAGACTGGGTCATGTAATTTGAGTTGATATTCCTAATTAAGCTGATTTTAAGAGAAGCGTTCCTTGCTAAGGATATCATGTCATTATCAGATGCTAAGAATTTGCAGTGATGAATTTAAGTACAGTTTTTTCATACTGTGAGTGTAATGGAGTCCTTTTTCTCTTTAAAAATGCTTTGTACCTACTGACAGATAAATGCTTGATTCTGAAATGGTGAACTTGGAAGACTTCCATGTTATGACAGTAGTGAGACATCACTGACAGTACACTTCTTAGTAAGGAAGTGTTAATCTTGGTACCATTGTCTTTAAAATATGATAAGAATTGCTCAGAATCTCTTTATTTGTGACCTGTACCTTTACTGATGAAATGCAATAATAGATGTGCATTGAGTAATATGAATTATTCAAAGTTCTTCCAGCAGAAAATAGCTGTTGGGCATAAAAGTCTAATAATCTGGTTTTGAATAACAATAAACTTCAGTGTTCCACGTGGAGAAGTAAAATGTGAGAGTACAAATAATGGAAATCTGGAGCTTTTAGTGTAGTTGGATTCGAACCTGACCAGTGATCAGTAATGGATGGACAAGTTTGTTCTTGGTCACATTTGTGGATGTTCCTGTTGAATCTGCATCTGCTGGTGGCTTCCCAAGTATTGCTGTGAAGGAGCATGTAGATCAAACTGGGGCAGCTGCTTCCCCTCCCTGTTTATTCTTTCTCTGAACTCCAAAAACAGCAGTGACCTTGAGTCAGTCATACTCAGGCAGTGTGGGAACATGTGCAGGTTTTGCTTTGTCTGAGTAGGAAGAGGCAGGAATACATTGTGCATCAGTTAAGGTAGCTGTGGCTGTGCATGGTTATACATTGTCAAAATGCATTTTCCTTTCCTTCTTGCTTAATGGAGGGCTTTGCTTACATGTTGTATGTCTGAAAAATCACGTGGTACTTTGAGCTGCAGAATGTTGTCAGTTGGTGCTGTGTGTTTTCTCATCAGGTGCTGTTATATTACTTGGAAGAACCAACATGTTTCGCTTTAACCACCCTAAAGAAGCTGCTAAGCTAAGGGAGAAAAGAAAGGTGAGATTAAATCAGTGTTTGGTAAATCTAAACCTTTTCACAACTTTTTCTAGTATAGACATGCCTTGATTGTTGTATGATGCCTTTTTTCGTTTGCTTCATGTACTTCAGTTAATATTTCATCAAAGTAAGAGCTTGTCTAACACTTTTATTTTATGGTCTGTTATTAGAGTGGACTGCTCTCATCCTTCAGCTTGTCTATGACTGATCTTTCTAAATCTTGTGAGAATTTGTCAGCAGTTATGCTTTATAATCCAGGGTGAGTATATTCTAAAATGCAGTTGTTATAATTCCAGTTATTCTTAATTTTAGCTGTTTGAAATGCCCCAGAAGCATTATGACTAAAGCAGTTCAGCAAAATAATGACATGGCAAATTTTATGTTTGTATTTTCTTCAGAATTACAAGTTAACTAGTTTTCCTGAGAAAAATGCATTTTGAACTGAAAATTAAGATTTCCTGAGTTCATATAATATCAATACAAGCATAAAAAGGTTGAGAAATAAATGTCATGTGTTACAGTACCTGCCAGTACCTCTGAGTAAGTGGACAAATTAAACTATCTTGTTCATAAATTCAGTTTATAAGTTCCTTTGTCATAGGAACTTACCAGGCTAGCTGTTAGCTATACCTAGCTGAAGTAACAAGGCCTGAACCATGATTTTGTAAGGCCTTTCTTTTGTAAGGTTTCACCTGTGAGTGACAGGAAGGGATCTTTAAAAGTCGCCTAGTTTCAACCTCCCCTGCCATAAGCAGGGACATCTTGGACTAGAGCAGGTTGCTCAGAGCCCCATAATGGTAAGATCCAGCATCTTTAGCAATCAGTGGCAGAAGAGCCTGTGGGGTATTACCTTCAGTTGTGAAAGCAACATGATGGATCTTGCTTACTGTAGCTTTTCCTTGTGAAAACCAGCATTGTCCTTAATAGTGTTGTCAGATGGATGGTCTTTTTTTGTGTGTGCCTTTTTGTTTGGTTGTTGATTTCCCATCTGTGGGAAACTATCTTGTTGCATAAAATTTTGGCTTAATGTGCAAAATTCTTTGTTCTACTTCTTCGCAGTCTTTGCCTTCAATCTAGTGTCATGGAACACTGCTTCAGATAATAAGCTTTGGATAAAATAGAATTTTGCATGTAGATTTTTGCAGAATATTTCATTTGTGGAACTTTTCTTAGCTATATGATACTGTAACTGTAAAAATACTGATGAGAAGGCTTGGTCTTGTCATGGGTTTATGTCATGGTCTGGTTAGTTAAGTTCTTAGAAATGCCTCTGCCCAAATTAAGATGCAACCGAGACCATACTCCCGTGACAATAGCACGGATTTTATTTGAGAGTAAATATGAGAGAGAGAAAGAGGAAGAAATAGAAAATAGGTGGGGGGGACAGAAAGGGTTTGACAGAGACAGAATAAGGAAAATATCACCACTCCATGGATCTCAGTGGTGCTCTGATGATCCTCTCCAGCCGGTCTTGGTGGTGAAGGTCCCCCCAAAAGCACAGAATCCAATGGGTTGATATAGGCTCAGGCTAGGTACGAAAATCTAGGCACCTCCCTGGGGTGGGGGGGAATCTGCCATTGTCCTGCATCATGTGCAGTCCCGTGGTGCAAGGCTTCAGGAATGACTCTGGGGGGCACTTTGGGGGGTCTTTGATGGCTTCTGACACCCCCTCAGCTGCCTCTGACGTGACTGTCCCTTGGATGTGGCCTGTGGAGCTGGGGTTCCACAGCTGGGCCAGTTTGTGTAAGGGAGGATGGGTGTTCAGTGCCTCTGACCACAGGTTACACCTGAAATCTCCTCCACCTTCCCATAATTTCAGGGGGGAGTCTGGGTAAAGCTGGCTTCTGCAGACTGTGGTGTCTCCCACCCCAGACTCAGCCAGGGAAGAAACTCTGCTGTATTTGGCTTTCTTATGGATGCATTCCTCTCCTTCAGCTTTTTTTGTTTTCCCCTAGGCCTGAGATGACTGAAGAATGGGTTTTCCCTTTATGTAATCTTAGTGGTTTAGTTTACAGTCCAAAGTCCCTGTCAGGTATCTTCAGGGAGGCTTCTTTGGTTGTAGCTTCTTTATACAGTTTTTCTTATAATGAGCAAAACTTTGTATCAATGAGGCATGAACTACTTCAGTCTCTGACGTTTTAGTATGGATGGGGGTTTGGGTTTTTTGGTTTTTTGTTTTTTTTGGTTTTTTTTAATTAATCTCCTTAATTGGCATACTGAATAGCATTGGAACATCTCTGTAGTGCTGGCAGTACTCAGTCTTTCCAAGCAGATGTAGTGTCAGATTGCACTTTTGTGCTGTGCAAATTAAGCTACTGTAGTACTGTGCTGGTGGAACTGACTTTATTTCTCTGCAGCTTTTCTACACTGCTGTTATCACTAGATATGACACACTTTCCAGGAAAATGGTGTCTATTTAATTCAACACTGATCAGATTAAGTTCCTTTGTGGTAGATCCACAAAAGAAGAAAGAGTAGATTCTAGTCTTTAATATCTGTGTGTTTCTTTTTAATTTCAAGCTAATATGCCTTTTCTATTCACAGTAGTACTCACATGAATAAAGGGAATAGAGGTTATGTGAAAAAGGTTTTTATTAGCATAGACTAAGCACAAGAACATCAGTCTTGCATATGTGCTTTGTAAAACTGACAGTGATCTCTTGTAACCTCTGTGGTTTTAGTTTTATCTTTTGTGATGCTGAGATTTTTTTTGTAGTAGCTTTTTAAAGAAGCAAGGTTCCTCCAGTCAGGCCTCCCCAGATTCTTTCCTGTCCTGAAATAACTTTGAGCCCACAATGAGTTTGAAGCAAATGCTCCAGTGATCTCCAAAGTGATGAGTTCCTAAATATATTAAGAAAATAGGCAGCCAGCTAAGGAAGGCTGGCATCATTCTAACCCTTGCAGAAGAGAGGCTGCAGTGTGAGCACATTAGAGAAGTATAACCTCTAAGAATGAATAACCTCAGTGTTGGAGAGCCTTCACTGGAGCTCAGACCATCTTAGGCATTTCCAGGTAGCAGTAACTCTTGTCTTCATAGAAGTATTTAGTGGTCTTAAATGCATTAAACATGCATTTTTAAAACACCTTGGTATTGTGTTTGGAGGCTATTTGACTGGAGTGGTAATGATCCATGTTTTGCTTTGGGAAAAAAAACATTTTCACTGAAGAAAGAACCATTTTTGCACAATTCACTCCTTTTTTTCTGAACAACTTTTTGGGCACCTCCAGCTTCATTTCAGTCTAAGGTAAAATTTGTCATAACACCACTGTTGAAGGTTTTAAGGACAATTCCTCAAAGAGGTGATCACGGAATTTTTATTCACTTATCTGTTTTTATACCAGACTGATCGCTGTGATGATTCTTTTTCTTTGTATTAGCTCTCAACCAAAAATTAGTTACCATGATTATAAAAATATATATCTGCCAAATTATGTGTTTTATAGGACAATCAAAACACCAAAAGGTTTTGCTCTGTGTTTTGCATGTTATGTTAGCTGATCTAACACTTTCCTTCATTGTGGCTTAACCAAGCATGAGAATACATTCAAATTGTTCTTTGCCAACTGTCTAAGCCAAGATGGAAAAGGAAACCTGCATTTCCACAAGCCAGGGCTATATCCCCAGGGTCTATATTATTTAGGACTGAAATAATTATGGCATTTTATTAGCCAAGCCCTAGGTAAGAAGTATAGCTAAGAGCTCTGAATTTCAGATAGCAGTTCATAGCCAAAGGGAGAAATTTTGAGCTTTAATTAAAAAAAGGGGGGAAGGAAAAGCCCAAGAACATGTTAACCATTGGATTAAGTTTTTGCTTCCTGAAAGCCCCCAAGATTGCTGTTCCCTCTCAGCACAATGTGGATTTTGCATCCACTTGGTGGTTTTCTGCAGCAGTGCTGCTGCAGCAATTGTGATCACATTAAAAATACTAAGTTATCATCAGCTATCCTTGTGCTGTAAAGTGCCCATCTTAGTTTAATGTAAATGTGATGGGATCCTGGTGAGACAGTTACATGAAAGCTTGAATGCCTGGGTCTGGGTATAAAAATCTACATTGGCTAATCTACATTAGGGATTGTAGAAGACATGGTTTGAAATGAATTTGTGAGAAATAGGGAAACATGATATACAGGATTTGTGAAAGTAGTTATTCTCCCTTATTGCAGCCATGAGAAAGGTGCTTCTTGAACATGCAGGGATCACAGTTTGTTACAATAGCTTTGTAATGTTAGATTATTTGTGTACTATTTGCATATTTCCAAGGGCAGTTTCTTTTTGTTGTATGCATTTCTATAACTTTAAAAAGAAATATTAAAGTTCCTTATTTTTATGAAACCTATCTCTATAATTGTGGTGATGATGTCTTAAATTGAGTTTATAAGAAACATGAAGTTAAATTGTGGTGCAGTCTTGCAGTTTTTTCTTAAACCTTAAATTAAATTGAGATTAAAATCTCAATGTATTTTAAATGAATGGATTTGAATTGTGTTCTGTGCTTGAACGTGCTATTTGGGGTTTTTCAACCCCACTGATTGCATCCTTGGAATGTTTAGGATTTCTTTCTTTGTCTTGGAAGGAAATGGCAGAACTATTACCACACACTAGTGTAGCTTTGCAGCCCTTTCCCTTCTCAGACGTGGCCAAGTTAATGAACCATAGGATGAAGAGAATTACTTTAGCTGTCACTGGCATTTGAAAAATATGTTTAGAAAGAATATTTCTTTGAATTCTCCTTCTGAGATGTAATATGATAAATGTTCTATGAATCTAACCAAGGTAACCTCCAATAAAACTAAGTGCTGTTAATTTTAAAGTATTCTGTACTTCTAATCTGTTTTTTCTGTCAATTCCTTTCTCAATTGATTGCTCTGTTTCCCCCCGCCTCCCATGGCAGTCTTTTCTCTGTAAAAGGACCGATCTGTCTAAGGTAGAGAAATTAAATTTCTGTGTATTGATTGCCATGTCTGCATGTAGTTAACTCGCAGAGGCTATGCTAATCATCTATATGTCCTGCTTAGCTTTACTGTTTAAATACTTTTTCCCCAGAAATTAATTTTTTTTCCTATTTATCCTCATGTCAGCATGATACCTAATTTGTAACCTTAATGAAGGAACTATTTTCTGTTCTTGTAGAAAGTAGTCTTACAAAATTTAATTTGTATCATTATCATCTAAACAGACAGAAAATTGCATCGTGTGTTCCTATTTTTGTGATATTCAAAAAACAACCTTTTTGCCATGTTCTTTCTTTTTTTAAAATCAGGCTAGAATTCGAGAGGCAGCAACGAGAGGAGCTTGAAAAATTAGAAAGTAAAAGGTAACATTGTTCTCTGTGGTATTTGTGTGTATGTGTATCTCTGTATACAAGTTATAGATTCTTTTAAATCATGAATTTGGAATCACAGTGTTATTCAGCAAGCAGACAATCCCGAATAGATGAATTGGAGCTAACTGATATTTAGCAAAGAAACTCTGGATAGATTGTACAGATACAATATATTACCCTAGGTCTTAATTTTTTTCATGGTTTTACTTTAAAAGATGGCAAACTGCATTCTTAATTCATCTCTTCTTTTTTATGGTTTATTTGTCTTTGGATTGAATCATGATAGAAGAAGCATGTTACATTCTGCTTCTCTTCTCTTATCAGACTGTGGTGTGGAATGGGCACACTAATCATGCCTTTCAGAACATTGTGTGGAAGTTGGTTTGAAATACAAAAGAAAGCCATGTTATTAGCTGGCAAACTGTGTTGATCGTTTTGGCTCATCATGCCTTTGAAGACTGTGGAAGTGATAGCTGTGCCTTGTTCCAGATCTCAGCACTGATTAGATTCACAAGCTGAAAACCTTTCTGCCTTCTCAGCTTTAGGCAGCAGGCTCCATTTTGATAGAGCTCTTTATGCAGTTGGACTAAGAGAAGTAAACTCAGAAAAATTCTGAAGCACTGAAAGATACTATTCAGCAACTAATGCAACGTAGGATCACTGATATTTATCTGTTTTTGTTATGTTGGTGGAATTTCAATTCAGATTGTGCAGAAGTTGATTTGCTTGTACTTTAATTCTTCTAACTTCTGGCAAAATAACCAGTCAACTTGCAAGTTGTCTTTACTTGTATTTTGGGGATAGTGGTAACCCTCAAGTGAGAGAGATTACACAGGGCATAATAATTTGTCTTAAATCTTATAATCCTATTTAGCTATGATTCAGTTGTGAGTTACCAAAAGCAAAAGCATTGCTTTAATTCATCTGTTGGCTTAAATTTGGTGAGGCAAATTGCTAATCAAGTCCTTCTATACAAGTTTTGGTGCACAAGACTATATGTATGTAAAAAAAATACATATTTACTCTGCACTGTGTACATGGATATGTTCTATTAATATTTTTATTTGATTTGACAGAACTAATATGGTCTAATTTTTAATAACATAAGTGCTATATAACATATCTTCCTATAACTTTATATATCCACAGCTTTTTATACTGACACAGACTATATGAATCTCATTTTGATTTGTCTCATGCATTGAGTCATTTCCAAGCAATGAAGGATCTTAACCTGTAGCAAAACAAAACTATTAAAAAAATAAATTGTTATATGTAGTCAAAAATCTTAGTCCAAACCTTTTTAACTTCATGTAAATGTTTTATTGTAGGAAACAAATAGAAGAGATGGAAGAAAAACAAAAGTCTGACAAAGCAGAACTTGTAAGAATGCAGCAAGAAGTTGAGTCACAGCGCAAAGAGACAGAAATAGTTCAGCTGCAAATACGAAAACAGGAGGAGAGTCTGAAGCGAAGAAGTGTTCACATTGAAAGCAGGTTAAAGGATTTGCTGGCTGAAAAAGAAAAATTTGAGGAAGAGAGATTACGGGAACAACAGGAGATAGAGCTTCAAAAGAAAAAGCAGCAGGAAGAAATTTTTGCCCGGGTCAAAGAGGAGTTGCAGCGGCTACAAGAACTTAATCATAATGAAAAAGTAGAGAAAATGCAGATTTTTCGTGAACTAGAAAAACTAAAAAAGGAAAAAGATGAGCAGTATCTTAAGCTGGAATCAGAAAAAAAAAGACTTGAAGAACAGGAAAGAGAACAAGTGATGCTGGTGGCTCACCTAGAGGAACAGCTTCGAGAGAAGCAGGTCATGATAGAGCTCCTGAAGAGAGGGGATGTGCAAAGAGTAGAAGAGGAGAGAAGAGATCTTGAAGAGATCAGAGAATCTCTTTTGAAAGTCAAGGAAGCACGATCTGAAGGTGACGAAAACCATGAAGAGTTAGAAAAAGCACAGCTTGATTTTGTAGAGTTTAAAAGGAAACAGCTGGAACAGTTGGCTCTTTTAGAAAAAGATTTAATTCAACAAATGGATCACCTAGAAAAGGAAATTGCAGATGAAAGAAGAGCTCTGGAGCACTTAAGTTTTGCACATGAAGAACACTTAAATCTCAAGGGAGATGATGAAAACTTTATGGATGCCATGCTCAAGGCTGAAGAAGTTGACCAGATAAAGCCAGTGGAATACAGGCTCCAATCGAAAGTGCGCCAGCTTGAGTACCTGAAGAGTAATCATTTGCCAGCTCTGCTGGAGGAAAAACAAAGAGCTTCTGAAGTCCTTGACAGGGGCTTGTTAGGGTTAGATAATACTCTCTATCAAATAGAGAAAGAAATAGAAGAAAAAGAAGAGCAGCTTGCCCAGTATAGGGCCAGCACAAATCAGCTGCAGCAGCTTCAAGAAACCTTTGAATTCACAGCCAATGTAGCCCGGCAGGAAGGAAAGGTTCGGAAAAAGGAAAAAGAAATCCTTGAATCAAGGGAGAAGCAGCAGAGAGAGGCACTGGAGCAAGCTGTTGCTAAGTTAGAAAGGAGGCATTCTGCTTTGCAGCGTCGCTCCACCATAGACTTTGAAATTGAAGAGCAGAAGCAGAAGCTGGCCACCTTGAACAACAGCTGTGGCGAGCAGGCAGGGCTGCAGGCAAGTCTGGAAGCTGAACAGAAGGCGCTGGAACGAGACCGAGAGCGGTGAGTGCTCGGTCCCTTCCCTCTGTCAGCACCCATCCCCAAAGGGGATAATATCCCACCGTGGGTGGAGAGCACAGCTGGGTCAGCGTCCTGGCACTGCAGTTGCTTTAGGAGTTTCAAGTAGTTTATCCAGAATTGAAACTCCGATGCTTTTTAAAGAATTCTTGCTCACTTTTTAAGTTCTGCTCTGTTTGGGTACTTATCCCATCCTCAGCAGGATATTATTTTCATTAGCCATCACAGTACTTATATCGTTTAACCTGTGTAGAAAGCTCAGATGTCCTTACGTTCTGCCCTTACAGCAGGTGTACCATCTAACAAATTTTTTCTCTTAAATTATTTCTGTATAACATTTTTTTTTTCTTTATTAGTAATAAGTTAGATGTTTGCTCAAGATTTGGAGACTGTTGCAGTAAACCTGCCAACTGTCTCTCTCAACTGAACCCCTTCTGGTATTAAAAGTAAATGGGGATAAATATTTAATTTTTCAATAGCCCTGGTTTCAAGGCTAAATAAAAATAAACTTGCCATATATCCATGTAAAATTTTTAAGCTTACTGGAAAATATACAGAGGCTTTAATACTGCCCAGTGTGGTGGCAATCCCTTTTAGGCACAGAAGCAATGACATCAGTTATACTCAAGATATCTTGTAGTGTAACTTTTAGCCTAAGTATGAGAGGCTCAGAGAAAAGTCAGTCAGGTAGGGAAGGATCTTCCTCTGTAGAAGAAGAGGAAGAAATCTTTTGGGGGATTTTTGACCTGAGCAAAAATTCACTAAGATTAATGTGTTCAATCCCTGCAGTATGGAAAAAGTACAGAATTTCAATTTTTAAATGTACTACCTGATTTGCTTATGCTGGAGCTTTAAAACCTCTGACTGTCAGTGAAAAAATGAGGTGGTTTTTCTTGAGGTAGCATTTGTCATCTATTTTTTAAATATTTCGCCAATTTATCTGAATATTTTTTTTATAAGCCCTTCAAACAGATGTGGAAAACCACCTAAAAGAAGAAACTTGCCTGCAGCCAAATTGAAGAGCTCTTCTGTATTCTGTTGTTTTTAAATCATTATCAGAAGAGTTGCTTTATATAGACTGTGTAGAGGTCACTTTTTCAACATTTATAGCTACATTGTTTCACTTTTAGATAAGCATTTTCAATACGGATTCATCATTTTGTGTAAATTGCCATTATTTTCCATAATTGTTGTGAACATAAAATCTCATTTTCTACACTAAGTATCTCACTTGACTAAAGCGAGCTATAAATAACTGGTTATTTATATTTATCCACAAAAATAGTGTTCTGTGATAAGTGAAAAAGTATGTTGTCAGCCAGAAAACAGAGGTTTGGATAAGATACCAAGGAAATAACAAGATCTTTTTATTTTCCTCTTTTTTTTCCCTTTTTTTTTACTTGTTTACTTCAAAGTCCTCTTGCACAGGCTAAATAAAACTTTGAAGTCTTCCAGTGACTGGCTTATGGGCCTGAATAATTCAAATCTGTATGTTTTTGTGAATGTTGAGGCAAGAGAAAGATCTAAAGATACATGAGACTGTGTGAAACATTTCAGGCTACTTACTGCTCTTGTGTTTGAGTTTACATTTCGCAGCATATGATGCCACAGTAAGCATATGAATGATATATGTTTCTTATTGTTTATCTAGATCCCATTATGTAACGGTGTGCTCTGGTTCAGATCAGTGTTAACTCTCTGAAAATGTTTAAAGGCAGTATTCATTTGAAGTGCTAGACAAGTGTAAGTCCATCATAACTAGATACAATGTTTTTATTTGTTTGAATCATATGGAAGCTCAAAATTCTTCCACTTACAGGAATCTTGGTTTGAGATAATTTAAAGGAGAATGCTCTGGAATGAGTTATCTCCTATAAGAGTTCCAACCAAACCTTTCCACCAATAAGAAATTAATACTAATAGAAGAAAGTCAAAAAGCAATGGTTTCCGAAGAAAAGGAATGCCAATAGGCAGGGGGGGAAGCAAAGTGACTAACTGCTTGATATCCAACTGCGAGAGCTCACCGCTGCCCTGGAACAGACAGCCCGAGGGCAAAACAAACCAAAAAGGAAGGAAAAGGCTTTGGCTAGGCAAAGACCATGGAGCTGGTGACGCAAATACCGTGCTGTGAAAAGCTGTGGAAAAACTTGGGTGGAAAGCTTTTAAAATGCCTGCAACCCCCTGTCACTGTGGGCGATGAACAGACGACTTGAGACCTCGTTGTAAAAACTTCATTATTCAAAGACTGACCCCCTTTATATAGCTTCTCGAGCAGGCCATCTCATTGCTCAGAAGAGTGCCAGAACTCTTCATCCCATTGGCCCAAAACTGAAAGACAGAGAGAAGTCCATCCCACAGAGAGGAATCCAAAACATCACTCTTGTTACAATAACACTCGTGATGTTTATGCCAAGCCTGTGAGAACACAAGGTCTTCCTGAACCAAAACACCATGAAGAAACTGAGCCTAGAAACTCAGAAACTTCAGGCCCAGGAGCCTCAGACTACAACCCCCCAGTCCCACCAGACGCCCAAAGGCTGCAGCTTCAGGATCATAGAGATACAGTAACAGGTTTTGGCCACAGATAATTATGGGATTCGATGTCATTATGAATCACCCCAAGACAAGAGGGATGACTCCCAAAATGATAATTTGAGGTTAACTTTAACTGGGGTATTAGATACACGTTTTGGCTTTCCTGGTAGAGGCCTGGAGCACTAGAATGGACATAAAGCAACTTTAGAGCCATCCCTGAGGCCAGCAGCAGGACCCAGGTCAGGGTGCTTACTGGTGGGTGCAGCACAAGGCTGACTAAGTTTGCAGCTATAGAAGTGCTGTCTTCTCATAGTAGGATGTTTACAAACCAAGAGCTAAGCTTTGTTCCTTTAATGTAAATCTGATTTTTGTAGTTAACTTGATTTTCCATGGATGCAAACACTTTCCTATATACATCATCCACTTAACCTCAGGACGCAAGGTTGTTTTGCTGATAATTAAAAGAAATAGATGGCTTCTGGCTGTGCTGCAAAAAGCGCTCTAAAACTGAAGTAACAATTCATCCTAAGCCTCAGCATTCATCATCTCTAATTTTCTCATTTAACCCCCAGGATGGAATATAGAATTGCACTTCAATTTAGCTATATACAATTGTAGCAGAAGTGGTAGAATTCCAGTTTTGCATAGTTTCTCCTGTTTTTACAAGAACTTATTTTCTTTTATTATTTGGTTTCTAAGTAACCTCTAGAAAAACAATTACTTTTAGAAACAAAAATTGTAATGAAAATGGGTAAGATTATTACTGTGTTACTAATATAATCTCAGCTACTTTACAAGTGAAAAGGGTGTTCTGCAGATTACTTTTTTGTAATATGATGAATATTTCAATAAGTGCTTCTTATATCATACAAAATGCCTCAGGCATTTTTAGTCAGAAACACAGTACTCAATTTTACATATTGTATTCTGTGCATAAATCTGGGTGGAACTGAATTTATTTGTTAAAGAAAGAGAGGATTCAAAAGATGATTTCTTAGCTGTATATATACGATAAGTGTTATATGTTGTTTTTGTAAGTGAATTTTCAAAACCATATATACAGGTGGAACAACTGGAAAATGTACATGCATAGTACACAATTTAAAGATTTTCTTATAAAGAAGTTTTACCGCATCGATGTTTCAGGTTTTCTTTGGGGTTTTTTTAATTAGTGCTGTATTTTGAGTTTTTAATTTTTCCCCACTTTGTTTCTTTATTACTTTCATGCTGGAGGATAATATCTGAGGTCATGGATAGAGTTCTGTAAAAATGAGAATTTATTCAAGTGATTCTAATGGATAGGTTAGGTCTTAGGAGTTAATATTTAATATACAGATTTAGATACCTCTTGCGATGGTAGTTATTGAAGTTGTTTTATTTGACTTAATACTACTCTTGGAATGTGGTTTTGAGCTGTCTCTTTTTCCCTATCTGAATATGCTTAAAGAACAATTATGACTTTTAAACCTTCATAAATATTAGTATCTACAGTCTTGCATACATGTATGCCAGTGTAGGCACATTACTTCCCATCAGAACTCTGTGAATCAACTCTAAACCAAAGCAAATTACATGTTACAATATCTTTATAGCCTGGACCAGGAAATTCAGCAGCTGAAGCAAAAAATATGTGAGGGTGATGGAGCTCAGAAAGGAAACCATGGAATATTAGATGAGAGACTCTCCCATAGCACTTCCCCTGCCAGCCCAACAAAGCCACAGCCACCTGCTGCCCCACTGGTTGATGATAGGTAGGTAACCTGCATTCCTGACATGGAATGCAAACAATAGCTTTAGAAAAGAAATATTTTGAAAGACCATTCTGCCAGGGTTGGATTTGATTTAAATAGTGTGATTGTACTGGAAGACTGGCCTGGAAATAAAATTGTTCTATTGTAAGTAGCCAACAGCCTCACCTGTTGCTCCTATGCAGTTTGTTCTAGAATACAGGGTTGGGAAACTAGGCTGGAAGGTATTTAAATAGTTTTACAGTTACTTGTCTATATGGTTTTGCTTCATATATGCTTAAGGCAACAAAGTAAATTTAATTGTCTTAAACCTTTTTTAATAGGCCAGCTGCCTGGTATCACTAAAATCTTTAATCTCTGCCCTTGTTATACTTTCACATGGCAGTTGTTTGTATCAGCTAACACTGGAACATTCCTGTTTGAATCAGACCAAGCCTTTGCTTGCCCAAGTTGCTGATATCACAGCAGCAGTGAAGGCAAACTGTTCAGTTAATAAAGATACAACCCCAGCCTTTCTTCTCCATCACTTGTACCCTCACTGCCTCTTGTGTGCAGAACTGCACTCAGAGCAGTGGCTGAACCCATGGTCTAGTAATTTGTTTAATTACTAACAAATTTTTAACCTGTGCCTGTTAGATGAACATTTGTTCGTAAGTCAGTGCTCCTTCCTTAAGGAGGGGTAAAACTGGTCTAACATTAAGCCTGCCAGTTAAGAGCTGTGCAGGACTTAGGGTTAAAAGCATTTCAATGAGTCTTTTAGTCTGTTTTGATTTTTCCATGCACACACACACACTTTTCTGTATCTTAAAGGATAAATGCCTTTATTGAACAAGAAGTGCAGAGAAGGCTCCAGAGCATTCGTCATGAAGCTGAGGATAATCATGTTCCTGTATCCTGGTCTACAGAAAGTTTTAAGGTGAGCAGAAATGGATGGGGCATACTGACCTTCAATGGACCACTGATTTTGTTCTGTCATTCAGTAATTTTTATGTTTTCCTGTGTTCTCTTACTTTTAATTTACTAAAAAAATGTAAACAGTAAAGGAGGTATGATATCAGGTTTTAAATTTTAATCGTCTTTTTATTTCCAGTGGCATTTTTATGTTGTATTCTGGGGTTGTTTTAGCAGGAAAGAGCGTGTAAATGGCAATAAGAAGTTTGCAGATCAAATAAAAATCTTCATTTATGTCAGAAAAAAGTTAATTGATGAAAATTAATTTTCTTCTGGATGGAATTTCATACTTGCAGACAAATGCCTATTCAAAAACTGGTGATCTATTGATCCAAAGAGTGGGTTGATTGACTTCTAAGCCAGTGGTTTAATAAATACTGCTTGTTTTTCTTGTCTATTATAAAGAATGTCTGTTCCTCTGAATACTTTAAAATTAACTTATACAAGAAAGGCACTTTCTAATAACCTCCTGTACCCTTTTTGTGCCTAGGAAAATGAGAGGCATAATAACAGCACTATTCAACGCAAGTTGAAGTATGAGGTAGGTCATAATTTGTCAGAATGAAATGGTTGTCTTAAATTATGGCATGCCCTGTAATTAAATTTCATAATGTTAAGCTGCACAATTAGAATTTTGAATTCACAGCAAGATTAATGGCTAACAGAGATGGTGGTGCATCTTTCCAGCTGGAATCAAAGTGATTTTGTTTCAGATTGGACCTAGCTTTTCCTTGTTTGAAAGGTGTGGTGTTAGGGTGGACCTTTTTTCATTGTGCCATGATTCTAAATTTGGAGCAGTATCCCTTTCATTATCTTTAGAGGAGGAAAGCATTTCTTGAGCATTTCATGATTGTCTGAATTCAGAATACACATAACATTTTTGACTCACAATGAACTGCTGTAAGGGTCAATAAGATAGCAAGAAGAACCAGGCAAGCTGTGTGTGTCCTGAAGGATTTGTACTTGTATTTATGTATTTTTAAACTGAGGCTTAGACCCCTCCCACCTTGTTTAGTTGTCCATCTGCTGCTTGAAACACAGTTATTGTCTTGGTGAGTAAATCCTAAATACCTTCATGGAATTTGTACTTTTTTTGACTTTTACATTGTTGTTTTTCAGCTGTGTTGGACTTTCTGCACTCTCTTGGCTAATATGGGATTACTTTTTTGTGCATGTGTGGGAAAAAAATTAAGGGCTTATAAGTTTCTGCATTACTTGTTGACTTTCCTGGGGTTTTTGAGTAAAGCAAATACAAACCAAGTGAAATGGATACTGCACAAAGAAAAAGCAGGAGTGGGTTTAAAAGTTCAACTATTCCTTAATCAGATCGCAATCACTTCTCTTGGGTTTGAGAGAGAGAGAGGTTGTACCAATTTTGAATGATTGTATAAATCAAATTAAAATCAGTCCTCAATTTAAGAAATGTTCAGCTCAGATGATTTTACAGAGACATTTTTATTTTCTTCTTTGGTATTTTTAACAGTAAAGTCAACAGTGGCAGCCACACTATGGCTTTCCATTTCTTTCTAAAGATGGCAATTGTGCCTCAGAGTTGTATGGAGAAAATGCAGGAGTAAGAGACCTTAAGAGACAGAAGGCATATACAGAGATGCTGGATTTGTTTTCCAGTTCTGGAAGACTCTTCTTTGTACATCCGAGGAGTTTCAGAATGGAAGGAGTAACTCAGAGCAGGAGAGCTTTTTAATGTCATTGTGACATTAAAAGTAGTTTAATTCACTCTAAAACTGCTAATACTTTAAAGAGTAAGAATGTTCTGTATCAGAATGTTTTATCTGCTTCTTCACATAGTTCTAATTAATAATGTGGCTAACATTTTCACAAGGTTGAAAATTACAATCATTTTGATGATAAAATCATTACTTCTCCAGATTGTGACAGCTCAAGGACTGAATCTGATTGTTCCCACTTGAAACAGATGTCTTCTGCAGGATCCTTAATGGGTGCTAATGAGCAAACCTGCTTTAGCATATTGTGCCTTCTCTTTTCTCAGTCTAATGTGCATTCTGAAACAAAAACTTATAAAGACAGTTTTTTTACTATGTGAAGTAAACATAAAGATCATTGTTTATGACTACCAAAGCATTATTTAATGTATTAGGGCTCATTTTCCACAAAACTGTGTTTTTGATTGTTTTCCTTTCTCTTAGCTGTTTGTAATAGTTCTCTGAAAATAACTGCCAATAAATTACTTGTTGACAGAGGTGGCTTTAAGAGTGGTTTTACAGTTTTATTGCTGTTTTAAAACAGATGGTATTGTTTTCAGGGGAATGAACTTCTCTTTTCCCTCAAGGAGAGAGCAGCTTACATTTCAGTGCTCCAGAAATGAGTTTTAACTGAAAAGCCAGTAATGTGGACAGTAATTACAGAACAGCAAAATGGACAGGAGACAATACTTGTTGTGAAAACAAAGATCACTAAAAATATTTTTCCATTCAAACATAAACTTTTTTAATGGTTTCTTAAAATAAAACAGAAAGAAAAAGTTTGTGGTAAATATATTCTAGATTAACTTAGTGGTCAAAAATTTGCTTTCTTTGTATTTTCTTTTTCACTATTAGTAATGCTAATATTAAGGAAAATTACATTGTCATTTATAATTGACTAGCAATGGAATAACAGCCTCCTCTTGTTGAGAGCCATGACGATGTCAAACAGCTCTCTGTAACAGGCAGAGTGTTTATGGATGAGTCTGAAATTGTTCTGCAGCTCCTCCACAGTCCTGTGTGTACTGGAAGTCACCAGGAGTTGCCAATAAGAAGATGAATGTTGAGAATACAGTTACAGCTGAAGTGATGGATAGCAGTGCTAAATACCAGTATATAACATAATCATAACTTTAAAGTGATAGTTTTTCAATATTTTTGATTGTTAATTTGTAATTTTCATGCTGCTGTTATTTTTTAAGTGCCAGTTCATTAAGATTTTCAGACCAAATATGTTCAATGGAGCAAGTAGAGGACTTCCATAAAGGCAGTTTCTGTGCTTTTTCACTCTAAATGTTTATGCTGCTTTTGGGCATAGTGACTGAAAAGCATGAATCTTTTCAGTTGCAAGTATGTTTTATTTTTGACATATTTTCAGAGTTACATATTCCATCTGGTTGTCAGAGGAATGAGCCCTTATTGGAAATAAATTTTGTCAAGACTGTCCAAATTTATCATAGTTAAGTTTTCTGGGATTCAGATATGATTTAAAAAAGAATAGCAGGAAACTGTTCTGACAATGTATTGCTTATTTAATTATAAAATGGGTTTGAACTTTTAAAGTTTAAGAGCTTTCTGAATTGCCTAGACCCATGCAGCTTTGCATGATACTATAAATGTTTGTTATAAAAGATAGAGACGTACAAAAATTAGAGTTCACTGTGAAAGCTTGATTAATACACTGATTTTTTTGAAAGAGAGGTAATAAAAAAGAAGTTCTTTTCTTTTTTCCTTAAGTAATGATTTTGGTTTTCCTTTCTTCTCCCTGTTTGGTGTGTCCATGACAGCGGATGGTCTGTCGCTCACTGGGAGCAAATCCAGATGACCTCAAGGACCCAATTAAAATTAGTATCCCACGGTATGTCCTGTGTGGGCAGGGAAAGGATGAGCACTATGAGTTTGAAATCAAGGTAAGTGCTTATCATTTGCTTTTCTTTAATGCTTCTGCTCCACTAACTGCAATGTTTTGTTCTCTTTCTCTTACATAAGTGGCCTCAATACTGTTAGAGAGGTGAGAAGAATGCAGACAGGCCAGCAGGATGCTGTATCCACTCAGGTTCTGTTACTGGATACAGATCCTAATTAAAGCTGTTGAGTGAGTCCTACAAGAACTGACTGGAGAGAATACAAAACAGGAAGAAACTGATAATTTATTAGAGCCTAGACAGCACCTTCTTTTGCAGCAGGAGTATGTCATAGAGCTGTTTGTGCTAGTCTGCTATTAAGTCTTCTATATGAATTGATTCACTTCCAAAAAAGTTTCCATCTGAGTGAGTTTTATGTTGTCTTTAAAGATATGATGAAACACCAATAGCTTAATCAGGTCTAAACGCATTTACGTTAGAGCTGAATTATTCTTGTATTTCCCCCTTCCTTTCATTCAGACAAGGCTGTGCTAGAAACAGTCTCTTTACAACTTTTGGAAACTAAACAAAGCAAAATAAACAAAGAGGATGACAAGGGACCGAGTCAGGTCAAGCCAAGCCACCAAAAACCAGTTCTCAAGTAGCACAGATACAAGGCTTTGCTGTTTTCTGTTCTGTCCATCTCTAACAAGTTATTAAACTTTGTAGAAGAAAGCTAATAAATAATTTGCTGCAGGCAGTTTGATTTGGGTAAGATTGGTGCCACCCTTTCCCCTAGACAGCTGTCTGATGCCCAGGCAGCATGACATGCCTGCTCTCCCCAGCCTGTGTCTGGAGGAGTCCAGGGTGCCTTTGCTAGCTTGCTCCTCTTCTTTGAAAAACCCTGGGAAAAAAGAGGTCCCTTTTGAATAAAGATCATATACAAATGAAATTATCACAGCAGATTTTCACAACACTAAAATACAATTACAGAGTAACAGAATTAAAGCAAAAAGAACAGTGATGAGTAACACCTTTGTTTCATGGTTAGCTACTGCACTTGACCATTGTCTACTCGAACATCAAAATCACAGTCCTCTGCCTTAATTTTTCCAAACAGCATGGTTAATTGATTGAGATCAGTATAACATATTCCCGAACAGTTATTTATTTTTTATTTAGTCAAACCTGCCTGTGAATGTTAAATCTGTTCACCCAAGTTGTAAGGTTTGAGACGCTTTTAACAATATGTTGAGGGCATGTTGTAGTCTGTTGTGCTGGTGTCCCAAAATGGCACAATTTTGAGGGTTGGAAAACACGTTTAAGATCATCAAGTCCAAATGTCAACCCAGCAGCACCAGCATGTTCACCATTAAACCATGTCCTCAAGTGCCATATCCACCCTTCCTGGTGACTCATAGCAGCAGTGAAGCTTATTTGTGATATGAAAGACAATTTTTTTAAGAAATAACGAGTTTTCATTGTGGTAACCTGCTAGAAGAACCTATGTTACAATGTTTGTGAAAAGTTTTGAGAAGTCTGGTTTTGTTTGCTTTCATCATTACTTTAAAATTGAGGTAAAAATAGGAAAAAAAGCCCACCCCAAACCTCATTCCTCTTGTCATAAAACACTCAATAGTTTCTGGTTTTCAAAACGCTTCTCCCTATTTCCCTGTTCCATATACAGCAGCAAAGGCAGCAGGGATGGAGAAGAGTGGACCAGAGATGAGTTAGTTGCAAGTGTTGGGTAGCAGCATTTGTGCTTGGTTTCTTCGGGCTTTGTTGCTCTGATTTCTGTTTCTTTTACTTGGTTATTGCAATTTTCTTTGCCTCCATAACTTTTTGATACACTCAGTGGTGAGAGAACTACTTGTTACTTTTAGGAGTCACTTTAAGATTAAGAAGTTGTTTTTGTGAGATGTGTTTTGTGAAATTGCTTGGGTTTTATCTTCCTGTATAAAATCATAGCTAGTCAGGAGTAATGCCATATATTGGGCTTTTTTGATTCTAAACACAGTGGTGTTCAGTTTTAAAGCACTGCCAGTTGGCTCCCTCCATCTCTACTAGTCAGAGTAAAATAATATTCACTCACCCTGCAGCTTGGCTTCTTGGTAGCCTTGGATCACCAAAGCTGCACAAAAACTTTTGACTGTAAGTTAAATGCTCTAGTCACAACACTTTTATGACCCACTTAGAAATGTCCCTAATTAATGTTACCTAATTTCAGATGATGTTTAGTATCTCAGTTCTAGTGATAGTTTTGCAAATAACTGATGGCAAGGTTGGTTTGCCCTCTCTCTTTGCTCCTGTTGTTATGTACTTGATTCATGGGAGTAATTGATTTTTAAGAAAACTTCCTATATAAATGGAATGTTCATCAACATTTTGAAGACACAGACCAAGAGCATCTCAAAGGACTATGTTCTACTGAAAGTTGGTATAATATTTTACCCTACAAACTGGAATCCCATTCCATGTGGTAATGAACTCTGTGTATTTATTAATTGTCAATATCTATGTATAAGAATGTACATTTCTGTGAATATTTCAAGAGGCTACATGACACTTATTCTGGATGTTATTTATTCATTAATGGGACACCCACTGATTGTAATACTGAGAGTCAAATAGCTGCACCCAGAAGTGATTGGGGATTGGGTATGTTTTAATGTGTTTACAGTCTTGTTAAACCACTGTGGATTAAGGAATAAATGCATTTGGGTGTTTTTTGCTTTGCAGTCAGTGCTCCTTATTAAATACAGTTCTTCACTGTAATGAAAGAAAAATTAAATAAACTTATAAAAGTTTTTTTATTTAAGATAGCTAAGAACTGTCCATTTTAACCTTATAACCTTGTATACTGCATGGCTTTTAGTGTTGTACACTGTATGGGTTTACTTCTGTTTCTTCTTTTTGTGTTGTCTGTTGTATGCTCTAGATATCAGTCTTGGATGAGACATGGACAGTTTTTCGGCGGTACAGTCGTTTTCGGGAATTGCATAAAACTTTAAAACTGAAGTACCCAGAGGTAAGTTTTGGTAAAACTTCTTTTACAGAAATTCAGAGAGATGTGAAAAAAGGTGGTTTGCAATATGTTTACTCCAAAAGGAAGGTGGTTTCAGCCAGCCAGCACAATTTCACAAACACAGTTCTTGCCTGGCCAGTTGTGCTGGTTTTGCACAAAAACCCTGCACACCAATCACACTTCTGTGATGGAGTGGCTGCAGCAGTGCACATGGGAGAGCTGTGGGTGTCATCTCTTTTCATCTGTAAGGCCTTTGCCATGGTGTCTTGGTTTGAGACAATTTAAAGAGATGGGCACCCTGAAATGAATAACCTTCCCCTTCATTCCAACCAATCCCTTCCCACCAGTAAGGAATGAGATATGAGTAGATGAGTAGATAAGTGAAAAAAGAACACATTACTACAAACAGAATGCCAACATACCTAAATATGGTATTGCTCATGAAACATGATGTTCAGGTAACAGTGATCTTTCTGTACCCAGAGCTGCTTTTCTGCCTTGCACATTCAAAATCCTTTGCCAAGCAAGCTCCTGAAAAAATATCTGTTAAATTTATTATATTTATTTAGTTACTTGTCATTTTAAACTTTACCTAGATGCAACAGCAATAGTGGAAGGAAAATTTGTAAGAGTGTGCTGGTTTGAAAGCAAAATACTGGGACCTCCCAAGTCACAACTACAATTTAATAGGAAAATTAAAATAAAATGCAGTATTACAAAAGCACAATGAGTCAGAGTACAGCCTGACCTGCTGTGGGTCAGTCTTGGTAGCAGTCCAATTGAATGGTGACTGGAGCCCTCCTGGAGTGACAGATGTGGCTCTGTTGAAGCAATGATCCTATAGAAGGCTGTAGTTTTCCTCTGAAGGTCCAGTGGTGGTGTAGAGGGGTCTGGTCTTCCTCTGGGAATCCAGTGGGAAAGGCTGTCTGTGGTGTTCTAAATCTCAGATTTTATCCAGGTAGGAATTCTTGGCTTCTCCCCTGGGATTACATCATCAGTGGGATGATGTAATTTTATCATGCAGTGACACTCAATGGCCCATTAACAAAAGAGGAGGGAAGATGGGAAGACATAAAGAACACTGCCCCACCTGGTTTCAACAGCTGGTAATGGAATACATCCTTTTGGTTACATCTGGCATTGCAGCCTAAGACAATGAGGCTTTCAGCTGGATATTAGGTCTGTGATAAAGCAGCTAGTTCTAAAGTGTGTGTATGACTGGACACAAGTGAAAATGAATGTATAACCTGTGTGACTATCAATCACTCTTACTGTTGGAGGGGGGACTAAGTAATTTCTTTTAAGCTTCCCATTCACGTGCTTGCACTGCCTTTTCTCTGGTTTTATCACTTTAAATGATGCAGAAGGCTGTCTAACTTCTTGTAATCAGTCCAGTTTGTTTTGAGAGTTAGCACTTTATATCTTCTAACAAATCACACTTGAAGGCATACTGGATATTTGTTTGCAGGTGTATTTCTCTGTGACAGCTGTTCTTTAAGACCTGAGATCTGCCATTAATTTTGAGTAGTCAGAAAAGCATCCGTCTAGTCAGCAGTACAAATCATTACTGCTTGTTGATGAGTTCTCATTATTAACATTTCTCAAAGGCATGGGTGACTGAAATTTATGGTGTCAGTCAGCCACATGAGATGGGGATGTCATAAATGCTGCCAGATGTCACTGAGATGAGTTCATGTGCAACAAGCAAATCTTCTTAGGGAGAGCTGTAAAAACTGCTGTGGCAATCGCCTTCCTGAGCCTGTTTGTATTGCACAAATCAAATGGTCTTGAGACTTCTCAGTTTGGAGTCAGAGTGGCCTGATAGGCACTGCAGCATTAGCAGGACTGTGATGCAGGTGGGGCAAGGTTGTATGCAGCCATGGTGAAGGTAGGGGTTGATGCATGGCCCACCTTATGCTCTTGCACCTTGCTGGAAATCCCAGCAGGAAGACAATGAATCAAAACCCAAATCGTTTTTGAAAGAAAAATAAACCCTACAGAGATCTCAGGGAATAACTTTATAACCTTTTTGAGAAGTGGGGTTTGAGTCATACCTTTAGAAAGATTGATGAATGTGGTGAACTTTGAAGACACCCCCTCACTAAGCCAGCAAATGTTACTATTTCTTTAACCAAGATCTGAGACTACATGAAGAAAGATTAGTGTCTGGTTGGCAAAATCATGCTCTAAAAGCATAGAGAATAGGTATTAAACCTGTCCATGTAGTCTCTAGGTCAGCACATTCCCTTGTCTTAGATGATGGTCTGCCATGCCATGCTGGTAGTTTTCCCCAGAGACCTCTCTCTTGGGGCAAGGGATAGATGATCAAGGGAGCAAAATCAAGGTTGCACAGACATAGTATGGTAGGAATTTTTCATGCTTGTTTTCCAAACACATTTACAACTCAAGTTTAATTGTTTTTATTTGGTTTTGACTGGTTTACCTCTAAGGCAGTTATATCCTTTGGTTGATGTATGCTCTTCTGTACTATCTTATTCTGCCTTTTTACAGCCTGCATATGAAACTTAAAATACTTTCTTTGCCATTTGGGACAGTTTTTGTCTGTCTCTCCTTCACTGCTAATCCTAAGAGCTATACAGGTATTGGTTTCTATTTAGAAAGATGCCCTGGCTATATTAGCTTCTGAGTTTTATAAAATATTAAAATCCCGAAACTGCATAATTTTATAGAAATATGCAAGGTTTGCGTGAACTTTGTTGCCCCTATTTATTGCTTATTTTCCTAGTAATGCTGTAATTTAATGTCATTGTACTGCTTATAATGGAGCAAACAGTGAAGTAATTTGTCAAATATTATATAGACTCTTGTTTATGGCTCTAATTTGGTGTGCTATTATTCTGAGTAGTCTAGAATTGCTTCAAGGAAAATACTCCTGTAGTGCAAGGTAATCCCTTTGTTTGCAGTTAATTTGATTTTTCTCGATAACAGGAGGCAAACTAAATGGAGTTAAAATTACATTGATAAAGCACAGCCTCCACATCTCACCATAGCTCCAAAACTGCAGATTAAGTCTAGGTCATCTTGCTGGTGTAAAGGAGACACATGGATATGAGAGCTCTCAAACCGTTTTGATAATTACAGATGATTCTTTGGTGGGTAGGTAGGCATGATTCAAAGTGAGGAATTTTTTATGTCTAATCCTATTTGGTCATTTTGCATCATCATAGGGAGGTTTCAGGGTGGTTCAGAGGAGAACTCCTCTTCTTGTGTTCTTGTCCCTCTTAAGTGGGACGGACAGTTCTTTGGAGAAACAGTTATGCCTGTCTGAGGAAGGTAACTGGCAAAAGATCTTGGAAGTTTAAAGAGAATTACCCAGAACTAAAGAGAGCAGAGCTATGGGAGCTTGTGAGTCCTGAGAAGATGCTCATTTATTGGTGAATACCAGTTCACTGGGTGTTAATCACAGGATTCTGACTTGCAACAGAACTGCATGTATTTATGAGAAGAGATCTAAGTGCTTGTGCTTCTTGATATTAAGATATAGATAGATAGATGTAGGCACAGCTATAGATGTAATGCACGGTGTTCCAGTGAGATAGGTAGAAAAAAAGCAAGGAATTGTGACCAGTGTAAGTAAAGTGGAGAAGATGCCAAATTGCCTGCTTGGCAGGTTAACCCTAGGAAGGTCTCCAGTGCCCTCTGACCTCAATGGGATGTTGGCTGGAGGGAATAAAACAGATCTGCCTCACTGGGCTGCTGGCATTAGGGCCAAGCAAAAAGCAACGTGCAAACCAGGAGTCACCCCTGCCAGCCAGAAATTAAAAGGTTAAACCAGATCTATGGTTAGGTAAAGCTTTGGCATGGAGGAAAAAAAGGATGGATAGCAGAAAGAAAAGAATGTTCTCATGTACGTGGGGCAAAGCGTGTTTCTCTTTTTGAAGAGAAAAGGCTGTGCTGTGAAGGGACTAGAAACCAAATTGTGGCATAAATTGTGTACAGAAAATACCAGGGCCCAAACCACCAAAAATCCCAAACCCCAAAACTCTAGTACGTTGCTGCAATCTCTTGCATTTGTCAGAAGGGAAGTGTTTGCCAACCAGTTTATTTAAGATTTTCCAGAGTTGACTTACCCAAGGAAGGAGGGAGATGCTCATTCTCTTGTGTGTGTTTGAGTGAGATCCAGGCCCTGTGCCTGTAGCAGCAAGGAGAGAAAACAAGAGAGAGCTGTAAGGCTGGGAGCCGAGACACAGCAGGGATGAGCCAGCTCCTCAGCTCTCAGAAACACTGCCAAGGCCTTGGCAGCAGAGTTTGCTCCCCTCAAAGACAGTGAAGGATTGACTGGTGGGCTGGTGCTGGAGACCCCTCTGCAGAGACCCTCTGTGGAGGAGGAAGGTTGCTTACATCCTTTTTCCTCTTCCTATTTCCTGGTCATTTGAGTTTTCCTCAGGTTAGGAGGTTAATTACCTTTGTTTATTATAATAAATAGTGACTTTTGTTTCTGCTGTTCAGCCTTCTCTAGGGAGTTCACTCCATTAGAAGGCTGATGTGGGTTCCCCTAGAGCTTTGGCTAATCCTTGGATATGTTGCCTCTTGAGGATATGAAATCCCTCTCCCCTTCTGGCAGAGCTAAAAATAATGAGATGTTTTGATCCTGTAGATTTTTGGTTGATGTCAGAAAATGGAACTTTTTTTTAATGTTTAGGGAGCATAACACTTGGAACAATTGCATGTTTCAGAAGTGACGAGGCTGCATGGCTGTATTATGTGGTATTTTACTTTGGTCCACTATATGTCAAAACACCATCTGCCAAGTATTGCACAAGAGTTTTCAGTAACATGTTCTGTTCTGCTGTACCATGAAACCCCTGGTCCCCAAGCAGACATAATGTCAGTGAAGAGTCTCCAACAGATGATAATAGAAATGAAAGGACACCCTTCAAATGCTGATGACTGTTTTTCATAAAGGTTCTGAAATGAGAGTGCACTCCATCCCCAGCAGAGCATTTCATGGTATTGGAGTCTTCATTTTCACTCTCTTGGTTTCCAAGAGGCCAGTCTCCACATTTGCATCTCTCCCTGTGGCTCAGTAGTTGAAGACTATGAAGTATGGTTTCACTTTAAAAGGGTTTGTTTCCATACAGATATTGTTAGGTATGTGCTGTTGCCAGAATCTGAAGGTCAGAGTTGTATGTAAGATAAAATAGGTGACAAAAAAGGGTCACTTGCTGTTCTGCCATCTGCTCTAACCAGCATTAAACACCTGCCAAAAACCAGTCTCCTGACTGGAATGTGGGAGAAGAAGAGGAATCCATTCAGCTTTTTAAAGTTTACTAGAATAATGTGTACTGGGTACGAAGTACCTCGCACTTGAGAACTGAACCTAATACTGTCTAAATTTGATTGGACTAACAAATGCTGCATTGTGGCAGGTAAGTGTTGTTTTTTACTGATAATATTGCTGAGATAGACAAATAACTTGTCTCTGAATAATACTAGACCCAGAAATAAAACATGGCCTTTATTTATTGTCAAGAAATTAGGGAATAAATTGCAAATGACTGTTTGCCTCTCTCTACAACTGCTACTGCTTAGCAACGATTGCCAGGTAGGATAAACATCATTAACTGTAACAAGTTTAAAGTCTAAAAGACATTAGGAGTGCTGATATGCAGTTTTGAGGTCTCTCTGCACTATTTTAAAACAGGTCATCTGGCTTTGCCTTTTGGGTCTAAGCATAGTCCCAGCCTTGCCCATGGTACAAGTATGCACGTGTGTGCACACTCCTGTGGATATAATGAAATTTGGATTGCAGCAATGCAGTGATTAATTTTAGTAGGGAGATGCTCCTGCTGTCAGAATAAAAATTAGAACTCTTGCATGCTACATACAGAAGCTTCTCAGGAAATCATTCAAGCCCTCTCTTCCTATCAGGCTGGGGAATATGCCTCTTAATTTCCCCTGACAGAAAATACATCATCTCATCAGCAGCCCTAGAAAATGACAAAACATCCCTGCCAGAAAAGACTGCCAAATGCTTCTGTTGCCACTGCAGGAAGTGGGACAGGGAAGGGAGGAGTGTGCTTCAGAAGTTCCATGGAAGGAGCACAATTTGCCTTGCTACCTGTCGAGTTACACCTTGCATTGTCACAAAACGTTCATCTCGTAGCCAAGGTGAGACCCTTGAAGAATTCATTTGAGCCAGAGGGTACACAAATTTGATTCTGAAAGAATAATTTACACTCATGAATCTGGATACTGTAAAATTCCCTTACAGTGTTGGATCCAAGGCAAACAACTCGATGCAAAATCCATACCTGTAAGACCTCTTAGATGTTTCAGTGCCAGAACAAATGCTGCTCACATACTGTACTGTGTGCATTAACCTGTAACAGTGATTAGCTGCACTCAAATTACTGTACAGTTTCATAAAGGTGCTGTAGCAACACTAATAGCAAAATTTGAATTTCTTGAAATACTTGTTACTGCATTTGGGCTTAAATGAATAAAGTATTTTAAGTAAACCTCAAAATTCTGTTGAACCTTGCTTTGCTGAATCTCACACAATTACATTCAGAGTCTGTATATCAAATTGTACATTAGGACAGAGGATTTTTATAGACAGTTACTGTAACATTTATCATTATTTCACTGTATTTGTGTTGCTGAGCTTTTTTTAATTCATTTCTTATGAATCAAAATTATGATAAGAATGTTTTAGCATCCCTCTGTATATTTGTG
Organism: Sitta carolinensis; assembly: GCA_032173965.1. Classification (NCBI taxonomy): domain Eukaryota; kingdom Metazoa; phylum Chordata; class Aves; order Passeriformes; family Sittidae; genus Sitta; species Sitta carolinensis. The sequence goes on from JAVUNC010000019.1 coordinate 14,671,570, forward strand.
GGGCTCTTGCACTAACATATTTTTCCCTGCATTAAAGTAATAAGTTAGAGTGTTGAAGATCAATGGGGGGTGTGGTAGGTTCATTGTGCAAATTGGTTTTGAATAGACACTATTTTAAAATTCTATAATGAAATATTTATTAGCAAATCAATATAAAACCAATCTCCCTATGGCCAGGAGGGGATTGTGGTGGTAGTTGGCTTACTTTGTGTGTTCTGGTAGTGACATGATGCAGTACTATTTGGTAAAATGGAATTTCTGCAGATGTGGGATTTTGAAGTCCTTGAAAATATTCACACTTATAATCGTGTATAGGTGAAGAAGTGAGTAATGCAGTGAAAATCAGTCCCCAGAACGTTCTTATACGATACTCTTGGGTTGTGTACTGTTTGTTCTGCCAACATGGAGAAGCAGGCACACTGAGAAGAATAGGGTTGGAGAAATTTGAGGAATATAATTGGGACATACTGGCAAGATTGATGGAGAGCAGACATCTTTTCCATCTCATCTGGTGCCCCACATCATTTTTATCATTTTAAGATGTCAAGACACTTTTTTAAAATTATTGAAGTTGGAGTTGAACCAGAGAGTGGGAATAAATTATTTGCATTGCAGAGTTCCTCTGTATTTTAAAATGCTTACATTCGATGTTAATACTGGAGCTCCTCATTTTAATCAGTGTATGTCTGCTCCTTGTAACCAGCCATAAATTCTCTACAGTCCTGTATGTGCTGATAGACTAGAAAATGATGCATCCTTTTTATTGGTTCAATATCATCAACCAACCTGGGGAATTAATGCAGGAGGCAGTTTTACACAGGGATTTCACCTGCAAAACAACTCCAGCAATGCCAATGGGAGGTTGCATTATTCTATCTCATGATGTGAGTGCTGGGAAAAAAATGGGTTTGATTTACCTTCAAGTGCAAACACAAATGAAGGGGAGAGGACCTTGTTTTCTCCTGCATTGTTCCCAGCAGTGGCTGAGCAGACCAAGTTCAGTGGTACTTGTTACCAGCTCTTGAGTCTGTTGCGTGTTTTGCAAATACGGCAGGCTTTAATTAGTTTAAGCATTTTATTTAGTGATATACAGAAAGGGGAGGCAATTCCCTCCCTCCCTATTTCTCTCACTCCCCTTCTTTCTCTTTCTCTCTCTCTCTCTCTCTCCACCCCCCTCCCCCCTTCTCCCATAGGATGGAAAAAGAAATGAGGAGATGACTTTGAACACCTCTCTGGCAGAACTAAAAGTAGAGCTCTGAATAGTTGTTTTTAGCAGTTGTGCCACTGCCTTGTTCTCGTTTTCAGTGTGATAAAGCAGGATTGTGCCTGCATGTGTGAATTCTTTTCAGAAATTAAAGCTGTCAGCTTCCAGCATGGACACACGTTTGAGTGGCACTGAGCTTCAGCTGAGTTACAAGTGGTAGCTCAGGGCACAACAAAAGCTTCAGGTCAGGTGTTGGCTGGAGTCCAGCAATGCCTCTTCCAGAGCACGACTTCAGTGATTGTTCTTAGATCCAATGATATTACAGTGATCTTACTTAGAATATAAGTAAATCCAAACAAATTATACTACCATATAGTTGGAGACCACAGATTTTAAGAGACTAAATGAAGTCTTTTAAGATACACTTTGCTGCAGAAATTGTTCTTATTTCGTATTTGATATCATCAAATCACATTTTAATTGCAAATTTTTAATATTTATATGGACAAACAGTGGCAGTCCAATTCTTAAATTTTATTTGAGTCACTCTCTGATGACAAAATGCATTGTTATCTTAGCAATACTACAGAGCAGATGGCAATAACCTCAGTAGAAATGTATAATGTGGTATTTTCTAAGAGCATATAGTGTAGCTCATGAATATTTGGCAGTTTCTTCTTCCTAGTCACTTTAAACAGTTTTCTCATTTCTCACTTCTGATGCTGATTCATCCTTTAATGTCTTCCAGGTTGCCACTTTAGAATTCCCTCCAAAGAAGCTCTTTGGAAACAAGGATGAGCGAGTGATTGCAGAACGACGGTGTCACTTAGAGGTAATAGCAGCTGTATACAGGCTCTGCTGTGTGTTCAGGTGGAGTACTGCCTGCCTGACCAACAGAAACCATTCCCATATGATCAGCATTAAACAGCCTGTTTGTAAGTACTGAGTTACTTGCTGCCTCGTTTGACACAGGAGGTGGCAGCACTACATTGCACAGTAAGGAAACATCTCTTAAAAAATAAAGAAAAAAAAAAAGCAACTCTTAGAGATGCTCACAGGGGATAAGATTTATTTAAGGGGGAAAGGTGGTAGGGGAGGTAAGTGTTCACTGTATACAGCTGGTCTCTGTGCAAGACAAGATTTTAAAAAAATACTGCTACTTTAAATGCAGTCTCTTAGTTGTAGATTTACCAGTTTATCATAGTATATCCAAATATCTCATGACAGAAGTAAAGCAATATTTAGGCATCTTTGAGTTTTATTTTGTAACCAGATTTTAGAAATTAATTTTATTGTGGACAAGGTTATTGAGTTTGAGGGTTTGAGTTATTTTGGTAGTTCTACAGTGCTGTGTGGATAGCAATATTTTGAACTCCTATCAAGCTTTACATTTCTATGTTAATGCATGTTTTCCTGCAGCCCAGGGGCAGGAGGTGGGGTTTTGGGAAAGGAGAGGAGGAGTGATGAAAGACTAAACCATTCACCCTGCAACTATATAATAGCAACATGGGGATTACTTCATCATGCAAGTCATTATTAATTATATTCTTTGTAGAGCTAAAATAGCATTAGGTAGAGCTTTAGAGAAGTTAATAGAAGAGTAGATTGCTTACAACTGGAATATTTTCTTAGGTGGGTTGAATTTTTTCCATGTACTTCACCTTTTCTTTGATCTACCAGCAAAACATCCTCCCACTGACTTCTGATGTGAGGCTGTCTTAGATGAAGCACAAAATTATTTATTTTCTTTCACATCCTCGATACATAGCATAAAGGCATGCCCATATTCCAGTCTAGTATTCAATTTGCATATTTTTGTACCAGTAAAAAATGTAATCCCTTAATCTTTCTGACCTTTCATTGTTTTACTAACATATTTTATTGTAATGATTCTAATGTTAAAACTGCTGTGTATAGCAATGCTTTGATGTTGGCCAGGCAGTACTTACAGCTCTGTAGCTAGGTTTTAATTTAAAATTATATTGTATCTGTTTTAACTAAGTTAGGTCATTAAAACTTTATTACCTATAAATTTTTCAAGCATAAGAATATATGACAACTGTTCACTTGAATATGTTTTGCCATATGCCCCTTGGTCATTCCACTCAGTAGTCCTGACAACTCACAGTGTTGGAAACTGAAGATCCCCTGTGGCTAAGGGCAGGTCAGATAAAGAGGATGAGGAACCAAGCAGATATTACTGTCCTTGCTATGAGGAATTCAATGCAACAAGCTGATCCAAACCTCCTGATGTCTAGATCTCTAATCATGGTATTTTCTTTTCACTACATATTTTGCAGTGGTTTACTCTGGCTTTGCCAATAGCTGCAGAGCTCACACAGCTGCAGCCTCCTTGGTGAAGAGTGAGAGAAACCACCTAAGGAGTGACAGTTTCCAAAGTCATGTCATGCTTTGAAAGGCTCAAAGAACATCTTGAGTTCTGCTGTGAAGGTGGCAGTTATGCTGCAGGAGTGGCAGGTGGCCAGGCACCAGTTCTATTTCAAATACTGGCTGTTCATGCCTTGTGGCTTTCAGTCCCCTGTGAGCCTGAGCCTTGAGCACATGTCAGTGGTGTAACTGGAGAGGCTCTGTCAGGGCCTTGGGTCCGTGGCTTTTGGACTGCAGCGTGTTTCTCACGTGGGAATTTGGTCGGGTGGAAGGTTAGAGTGTTAGACCTTGGTGTCAAGTAGAAACATGGTTTGTTTTCAGTTGACTTTGACATCTGATCCTGTTCCTTGATGTGCTGAAAACCCTTTGCAATCTCTTTCAAGCTTCACAGGTGATGTGTTGGTATAGATGTAGTACGATATAAAAACTTGGTTGGTTGTTCCACTTGCTTAGTCAAGAGCTAGTGGCTAATTCAGCATTTTTAGAAAAGGCAAAGCACAGCTAGCAGACCAACACGAATGTATATTTTTATTCAGCATCTGAGCTAATTTTATTGACTAAAAATAAATGATGGCCTGAAATACCAGTCCAGTAAGTGTTCTGAACAGACATTCTGTAATGTGAGATTATTAGTGGAGTGGTTGTCCTCGTGGTGGTGATAAAGAAATTGCTCTGCTCTTCCAGTTTTTTACATTAGGTATTCATGCATCTTAAATAGGCTGGAACTCCGTATCATTTTTCCTGAACTTCTTGCATTGAAATAGCTTTGGGTAGTTCAGTGCTTCCCTCAGGTCGTCTCTTAGCAACTGCAGTTCCTTGTGTCTAATTAGATTTGTCCTTTTGCAAGACAGTTTAGGAAGAATTTAGTTTTTCCTACACTTAATTTCTAGGATTCTTGCCACAATAGAAGTGCTGAGAAGAGTAGTGGGTTTTTTTTTACTTTTCCAGACAACTAGAATCAGGGGGGCTGGCTGTTGTGGAGTTTGCTTTGTTTGAAGATTGAGATGTAATGTTACCTTATTTCAGCCTGGGTTTAGAAGTGGGCATATTTAATCTTAATGGAGGTGAAATTACTTGGAATAAAAGAATCCAGAGAGCCCCAAATTACAAGGATTGTGATCTTTAAATCACAGTAAGTTCAAGGTTTGTGTATAACATTGTTTTATTTATTCCAGCTGGTACAAATGCTAACTAACCAAAAGCTTCACAATGCCTTGTTTGTAGGAAAGCACATAACATGAAGTATTGTTGTGTAAGATGAACCTGAGAACTCGACTTTGATCTCTGGCATGTTATATAGTTGCACTGTAAACACTTTTGCTTTGGCATTTGTTGGTATAATATTAAGTCTTTAGGACTGTATTTGACATTACTATGGAGCTTTGGAAAATAACATGCAAGTTTTTACCTATAGATCTTAAGAGAAAACATCTAAATTCTATTTTAAATTACCTACCCAAAATACCTACTGCAATCTATGAATTTAGCTTTTTATCAGGGACCTGTTGCAGGGCAAAACTCTAAATTAATTGTTTTGCAGTTTAAAGGCTGTAATTTCACTTCAGAACCAACTTTGCTTGATTAAATGCACCTGAAATGAAACAGACACGAATTCTTTTGAGTACAGTTAATGAACAGAAGTTAGTGTCTTTCTATCCTTTCTTGCAAATTGACATCAATAGGTAAGAGTATAGGATCCTTTTTTAAAGTGAATTCAGACGATGTATATTCATTTTGTCATACTTTTTAAAGACGTGCTTTGTAAAGGAAGTACTTGCCCCAAGAAAAACTTGAGTCAGTGAATGTATCTCTTCCTGTTTTAACTGCAAAGTATCCTTTATTTTTGTTGAGTTGCTAGGTCTGTGAATGGCACTAAAAAGAAGCTTCTAATGGATACTGTGTTTCTGTTTCATTCCCCTGTCTATTCTTTTTTCTTCTTCTCTTAGACTCATGCTTTGTTGTAGTAATGAAGATTGTTTTTAGCCCTGTTTTCCCATTGTGCAGCCAGAGAAACTGGGCAGGAATCTAAGCTGACATAGCAGATTGAGCTGTGTTTCTTTACTCTTTGGTCAGAAGCCTTGGCATTTGTGGACCCACTAGACTTTCTTTCCTGCCCTTGCCCTCACCAGTGTGTTTAGGAAAAATCAACTGTTATGCCAACAAAATCCAAAGAGATGGTTGCTTAAAGGAAAACAGAAACTCTCACAAGCCTCAGTCTGTCTCCCTGTCTCTGTTCCCTGTTCCCTCTTCCCTGTTCCCAGGGCTTCATTTCCTCAGGTTGGTTTGCAGACAGCAAAGGGAGAAACAAGCAAACTCCCTGGTGGGGTTTTAGGGATCAGCAGTTGGTTGGAGTGTGGTGCTGGTCACACCAAGGTTGTTGGTTCCATCCTCAGACTCACCATTCCATTAAGAGTTGGACTTGCTCCTTGTGGGTCCCTTCTCAGGGTATCCTGTGATCTGTGATCTAGAAATGAAGCTCAGCACTCAGTAGGAGTCAGTGTTGTCTTTTGCTGCCACTTACAGAGCTCAGGGAATGAAAGTCAGCCTGTTAACAGTAGGTAATGTGAGCCTGTTCTGTAGAAGCATATAAATCTTCCTGGCATTGCCTCTGTTTTTTTTTTTTTTTGGTACTTTGAACCTCTTTAAAAGATAGACATGCTCAATTGATTTAAAATTAATAATATAATTGTTCCTTAACCTCCTCACTTCCTGATGTCTGCCGATGAGGATTTCAATGATAGGTGTTAATGCAGGAGGCAGAAATAAATCTTGAATGAGCTGCATAATTCAATTTTGATGTCCAATCTGTAGAGCAGTCTGGGGAAAGTATTGTAGACAACGAACTGGCTGAAATATTGCCGTTACCTTCAGCCAAAATTAACCTTCCAAAATTAGATTAACTTAGAAGTCAAATCCTTTGTTTAGTTTTTAGTTTGTATTTTCACTTGGGTTCCTTTGGAGGTGATAATTTCTAGGGCTTTTTTTTTTTTTTTTTTTTCAGTAAGACTCTAAGTTTAGCCATGCCGTGTTTTCCCTTTAAAAGTAACATTATGCTGAGATGGCTTCAGGAATCTGGTTCTTAAGGAAAAGGCGAAATAATGGAAATAATAGCACCTTTTTCTTGACCTTGGATTGATTCTTGTTATTTAAGTGTCTTTCTAGTTTTTGAATTAACACCTTGGTGGAATCCAGCAATAGAAATGTCTGAGAAGGAAAAAAACCCTGAAAATATTTGACAACAAATTAGAGCAAACAGAATGTTTGACCTTGAGGTTTTCCTTGAAGTCATGAGGACAGAAACATTTTACTGAAATTTTAGATTATTCATCATCTGAATATTTAGTGTGAACTTCATTAGTACTCCCCTCAAGTCTTTGTTTCACTGCCCCATTCCTAAATACATTTAACTGAGAGAACCTATGCTACTTATAGGTGAATTGATGTTTATATTGCAAAAATCCTATTAAGTGGGCCAGAGTTACCATTTCTGTTTGAATTTTTTCCTTACTGACACGAGTCACAAAGACCTTTCAAAGCTACTGTATACACATTTGTTCAAAGTGATTACTAAAAGGAAATTATTAGACACAGGCATCAGCTTACAACATCCCCAATACCAAAGCTTTCTAGAAGGAGCCTTATGCAGCTGCTCACCAGCCTTGCTCTTGAAAAATGAATGTTTGCCTCTGACAGTGTGGTGATAAATACTGTTCTTAGCAGAATGTGGGTAAGATGGACTTCAGAACACATTCAGAACACATTTGATACTTATTGGGAAATGAAAGGAAGCTCTTTTTTCACAGATACGATACACACCAGTAGCACTGCTGGTGCAAATGTAAACTGCTGGAAATGTTGGTGTTTAATATTCCTAGGGAGGATTATTTCATACCCATAGGCTGAACTACAGAACATCTTAGAGTGATGGCTTTAATTTCCCACTAGAGGAACAGGGATGTAGTGGGATCAGGGAAAGAAGGAGCATAGATGCATCCAGAAAGACAAGAGAAGAGTGTGTGTGGCTGGGCCATACTGTGAATATCAGCTATATGAAATCCATGTCAGAGATGATTTTCTAACTTGGGTATAGTCAGTCTGTACCAACCTTTTATAAACTCTATAACCACTGAAAAATTTAAGAACAAACCTAACTGCTTTTCAGCAGCAGCACTGAGGTCTTTCTGGCAGGCAGTAAACCTTGCAGTTAGCCATCTCAGAGCTAAGGTCACCTGTCAGGTTCCCATCTGTCAGGGCAGCCCAACACACGTGGCTTTTCTGGTTTTGAAGCATCAACCCTCAAAGAGGAGTTGCAGCAGCTCTCAGTAGCAAAGCATTTAATCTTTTTTTGGGTGGTTCTACTTCTTGTGTGAGACCATGTTGGCTTCAAAAAATGAAAAAATAAAATTAAATTTACTTATTGGTTTCAGTCACTAGATACAGAGCAGCAGAACTTTGCATGGGTCAGCTGTTGATCCCATAGCAATAAAACATTACTTTGATTAAATACTGTAGACTTTCAGCTACCCCATAACAATGCAAGACATTATTCTTGTAATAGAAACACATGATAAAGGTGGTCATTTAGAAGGAGCAATAGCCTGAGGTTATTTTCTGGATGAGTTAATTTTAAGCTCTGGTTGGACAGTCTATTGGATGCAGAAGGAATGGTACGTGTGGTCTCACTTGCTGAAACTGAGCCTAATTCAAAATCAGGCCTGAAACCTTGCTCTGCAGAGTTTACTAGAGGTAGCTTGGCATAATATACATATCTCTTTAGAAGAATTTTGGTGTTTCTTTCTTTAGGTGTATTACCTTCAGGTTCCTACCTCAAAAATGATCTTTTGTGACCAGGTGTTTATCTCCATTACAACCAGAGTTACATAAGATTTGCAATTTAAAGGCCTTTTCATTTTTCCCTTTCCTTTTTAGATATCTCAGAGTATCAGAAAATAGCAAGGTCTGTTCATCATGGTTTAGTAAATTTAGGAAAGGGAACAGCATGTAGTCTGAGCTCCAGTTTAGCTCCACATCCTAATGTGTTTTGCTGTCAGGACAGAATAAATTTCCCAACATGCCCCCACAAATCAAGTTCTGAAGTTGTGTACGTTCATTGCAATCTCTGTTAGTGGCTCTGCACCTACAGATGTGGGCAGATGAATAAACGGAGTGCTCAGCCAAGGCACTGGGCTGTTAGTTCGGTACTACCCCTCTCCCAAGCGTGTCAGGCCTCCCCCAGCACGGAGGGAGCAGAGGAGCAGAGGGTGAGGTGAGGTGAGGCATGTCAAGTCGTTCGGTCGGTGCTTGCCAGCCCCCTCCAGCAGATGGTGCTGCCAGCCCAGGGATGCGTGCCGAAATCTAGTCCTGTTGTTCTTTTGAAATAAATTTTGACAGGACTTGTTTTGACATGTGCTCTGTAGAAGAGATTGGTTTCTTTCACTAGTCATGTCTGGTTTGATCCTTTTCAGTATGGCCATTCACTTCCCAAGGAAGACTCACACTGATAGACCAACTGTAAATCATAGCCCTTGCTGCCTTTTTTTGCTTCCCTGCCAGCCTACAATTTGGTTTTTATTGCAGCTGCCTAAAGCCAATAAATGTAAGCTTTCAGCATGCAGACATTGTAAGAAGCAATAGCTCCTGTGGATTTAAAACAAATTTTAGACAGCGTAAGGTTGTAATTTGGGATGTAGACTGACTTCAGAAGTTAATTCAATTGATGTGGCATAATAGTAATGCAGCATAATGTGCTCGTGCCATTAGACTTGCACAGAAAAATATTCCAAATAGCTATAATGAATAGTTTGGGTTTTGAAAACCTGAGAGAGCAGTTTCACCTTGAATCATAACTGGCAACTCTTAGAATGCTTGCACATTAAGAAAATTCAAAAAGGTATATGAATTTGAGTAAGTTTCAGTACCACCTTGGGTAAAATTAAATTTTAGTGTCACTCAAGCACTTCTGGAGATGTAGAGGTAAAATCTGCTTCACCTGTGCAACTTTGGAAGAAACTAACTCTGATTCAAGAATCTGCATTATGCTGTACATGAAAAACATACAGGGACCTTCCCAGGCTAAAATTTAAGTCCTGGTATTTTTTAGTGCAATTTAGCTGCTTAAAGAAGCCTGATTCTTACCTGCTTAGTTCCAAAGTCATTTGGGTACCTCTAAACATGCCTAAAAGAATGTTGTATGGAGGGTGCCAGTGAAATTCACCCCAAGGCACCTCAAAACTTCTAACCCTAAAAAGAAAAGAGAACCCAAAAAGAGAAGGAAAGCCTTTGCCTAAACAAAGACCAGATAACCCACAAAAGCAAATACCCTGTGGCAAAAACTGGTGGAAGCTGCCTGAGAATGCCGGTTTTAAAAGCACCCACAATAACAACACTCTACACACAAGGTTCTCATTTTGGTAGAGCCTTATGATACAGTAACTATATTTGGGGTGCAGATAGATTGGAGTACAGTAACATTATGGATTACCCCAGACATTCCACTCCTTTTCCCATATTCTGATTAATGCCCAAAATAATACATTTCAAATGTAAACACACTTATCTATACATATCTACATATAACTATATGCAAATACAATTTCAGTGGTCACTGACTATCCCCCAGATATGGACAGAGTTCATTTGGTCCATGACTGATCTATCTGGAGATTCTCATTGTCCATGGTGTTTAAAATATGCAGTGGCAGTGATATTCAGCAACCAGTGGTACATGCCAACCCTACAGGCTCTTCTCACCGAAGTCAGATCCCCCTGAGCTCCACAACATGTTTCCCCATCCCTCTGCTTAACCCACCAAGTGTAACCAGGTCCTTGAGCAAAAACAATCCCATGGATAGGTTTGCCTTTGCTCAAGACAGAATTAATCCAGTCTTTCCTAGCTTGCCTCTCATAGGCACGACAGGGACTTTGTCTGCTGGGCTGGAGCAGCAGAGGCGAGCGGACCAGGGTGGCAAACAGAATGGAGCAAAACCCCTGAAGCAGAGGCAGAGCAGCAGCAGGTCTGGGGGCAGGTGGGGTGTTGGGTTCAGTGTGGCACAGAGCCCGGGAGCAGCAGAGCAGCAGCAGGTCTGGGGGCAGGTGGGATGTTGGGTTCCAGTGTGGCACAGAGCCCCGGAGCAGCAGAGCAGCAGCAGGTCTGGGGGCAGGTGGGGTGTTGGGTTCCAGTGTGGCACAGAGCCCCGGAGCAGCAGAGCAGCAGCAGGTCTGGGGGCAGGTGGGATGTTGGGTTCCAGTGTGGCACAGAGCCCCAGAAGCGGCAGAGCAGCAGCAGGTCTGGGGGCAGGTGGGGGCAGTGGGGTGTTGGGTTCCAGTGTGGCACAGAGCCCGGGAGCAGCAGAGCAGCAGCAGGTCTGGGGCAGGTGGGGTGTTGGGTTCCGTGTGGCACAGAGCCCCGGCAGAGCAGAGCAGCAGCAGGTCTGGGGGCAGGTGGGGTGTTGGGTTCAGTGTGGCACAGAGCCCCGGGAGCAGCAGAGCAGCAGCAGGTTGGGGCAGGTGGGGTGTTGGGTTCCAGTGTGGCACAGAGCCCCGGAGAGCAGAGCAGCAGCAGGTCTGGCAGGTGGGGTGTTGGGTTCCAGTGTGGCACAGAGCCCCGGGAGCAGCAGAGCAGCAGCAGGTCTGGGGCAGGTGGGGTGTTGGGTTCCAGTGTGGCACAAAGAGCCCCGGCAGCGGCAGCACCGCTCTGCAGACAGCGGCAGAGCCGCCTCCCGACAGGGCCCGGCGGCACGGCGTTCCCTGCGGCTGGGGGGTGAGAAGGTGCCAGGTCAGTGGCCGCTCTTGCGAGCAGAGCCTTATGCACGGGAAGGAGAGGCACTGATGGAAAAAATTCAGCAGTAGCAGTGAATTGTCCCTGCAGCCACAGGCCAGCACCAAGACCACAGCCGTGTCTCCAACCATCCCCGTGAGAGAGATAGAGATGAGTGAGTATAACAGATTCTTTGAACACAAAAAAGATCCTTGGGAAAATGGCAACAAGCAGACCCTACCAGGTAACAATGGAATTGATTTTGTATGAAGGTTTCCTGCCATATGGCTTGACATTAAGTGCTCTTCAACAACCACCTCTGAACAAATGAGCCCTCTTCCAAAACCCAGATCTGCATTTACCCTGGCTGCAGTGCTGGTTTGTTAATACAGCCCTGAGCTGCTGTGCCCTTGACACAAAGAAGCTGTTGCTTCACTGAAATGCAGGCTGCTCTGCCCAAAGATGCTGGCTGTAGTGAGGAAACACAGGGTACAGAGACAGAGGCAGACCTGGACCTTAGGTAGGTCCAGAGGGAAGGGGAGATGGTTTGAATGGAAGACATAAGGGAGAAACTTAACTGTGGTGAACCGACTTGTGACCTGCAAGGGAGCCTGCTGGGATCACTGCCTTTAAAACACCTCAGTTTGGACAGCTTGAATGTGCCTAGGCATGTAATGTTGGGATATTTCACATAAGAAAACCTGCTCCCTTGGAACTCAGTCTGTAAATGAATTTTCTATGTGGCTATTGGCTATCCTTGTCTTCCATACCTGGCCCAGATAATCAAGTCCTGGGTGGTGATTGAGATGTGGTGTGTGTCCTGGATGAAGCAGAGCTAGCTTAGCTTGCAGCCCTTTTCCTAAGAGTTAGCATCTCCATTCAAATCTTAACTTACCTCCCTGTACAGTGTCTTAATTCTTCTTTGCCAGGAAAAGAAAAATATAAGGAAGAAGCAGATCCAATGAAAAGTCTGAATCCTATTTTTCTTGGTAACTTGTATATTTTCTAACCATGTTCTGTATAAAGCATGTCCCTAGACAGGGCCTTTTGCCATCCTGAAGTCTCTGTGGGACACCACCACTTGTCAGAGCCATTTCAGCCCAGCTCTATTTTTGGCAGTAGGATATAGTCAGACACAATAGCTGGCATTTATGCAGTATTTGGTATTTTGAAAAACCACCTTGGAAGTAATTTTTTTCTTTTCAATACATCAATGGAAATGACTGAAAGAGAGAAAGTTGGTTAATTTGGAACAGGATCTCCAAATGTTGATTTTCCTTTGCATATGGCCAGCAATTTCTTTTTAGGAGACAAATGCAGGAGGACATGCCCTCTCATTTCTGCATTCCAGAAGGCTCCCTTTGCATGCCTTGTCTTTTAAACAGATCCTTGTTTTTGTGATCACAGATTGGAAGCGAATCTTGTGCCTGTCTGCAGGCTTTGGGGTAGAGTCTTTCTTGGGAAGAGCTGACTTTGCAAATACCTAATCACAACATAATGTGATTTTTTAGACTCAGGGAATATGCTTCAATCTGTCTGGCTTTGGGGGTTTTTTGGTAATCGGATTTGTATCCTATAGAAAGAGCTGTGATACTTGTGTGTGCTTTGCTCTATGGATAATTCAAGTCAAGATCTGATTTAAAGCCTGCAGCACTTAACACTAGTCAATAGAATAATTATGTGATTGGTACTGGGAGGAACTAGCATCTGTATTAAAGGGAGAGAGGAGCCTATGTTATAAGTTAGATCAGCAAGTTAATTGTCCTGTCTCTGTCACCAGTGACCTTCTATGACCTTGTGGTAAAGCTTTTGACTGTCAGATTGACATGCAGCTCTTGAAAAGGCGGTTTTGTTTCACAGAAAAGAAGCAATTGTCTAAAGAAGTCCCCAAAGCCTTGTAAGGTTTATCTTATTAAACTTTCTGGTGCTTTCAGCTCTGGCATATATTATTAGCAGGTGGTATTTCTAATGCCAATTTTAAAATGTAACTTCTAAAGTATTTTAAGCACTGACTTTTTAAAGGAAATTGCTAGAAATAACAGTATGAAAGCAAAAGCTCGAAGAGTTTTCACTTTCTGAAAGCACCAGAGTTGATGAGATTTTAAACACACGAAATTTTAATGAAAAAAATCCAATTCTTGCTAAGCTCTGCTTTTGGTCTCTGAGGCTATCACTTTTAGTAATGGATGAGCAGAACAATGTCACTGAACTGCATTCCTCTTTAATATGCCACAATTGAAAGGATGGTAAGAAGACTTTCACATTTCAGAAAGCTTTTTGATTATAGTAACTTTAATAACTTTAAATGAAGTTATGGCTTTACATTAAAATGCATGAAATTATGAAGTCCCCACATCACAAAGTAGTGCAAAAATTATTAGAATGACTTTGTTGTGCTGGTGAATTGAGCACAAGATGAACACTGGCCTACTCCTAAAAAGGTGAACCCTATTAAAATGATTTTTAATAAGCTTTTTAAATGGTTTCCATTTTGCTATTTGCATAATTAAAAGGGAGGGAAAACTACTCATACTAGGTAAAGAAAGAGAAGCCTTTGGGCCTCATACCACTTTCTCCAGTTTAGTTTCGTTTGCAAAGTTAAAATTTGCAGGTACAGCTTTCATAAATTTTAAGTTCAAGGGCTTGGAGGTTGTATTGCCTTCAGAGAGAGCAAATACCACTGCCTTTCCTATTCTGATTAGTTTTTAACCTGGCTTTCTATCCTTGTTTTGTGCATGCAGAGTATTTCCATTCTCTAAACTGGTGCTCCTGAGTGTGTGTTTAGCCAGAACCACCAGCAGGATTGATGTGTAAGTTGCCCATTTTACATCTCTGTTACAGTGCCAGGCTTCTGTGCCCTCACACCGAGACGTTTACAAACGTGTCATTAGGAGATTTTCCAGCAAGCCAGCAGCGTAGCAGGTCAAATGCTGTTAGTGAAATGAAACTCCAAAGTGCATTTGGAAGAACACTGATTACCAGACTAAATAATCCAGAACAAACGGCCAGAGCCTCAACAAACAAAAATGAGTAATAAAACCAAGCGTGTTGGGATATTTTGGCAGTTAACTAGTTTTTTTCTTTCCTAGATAATCATACCTAGTAGCTATTACACAGTGTTTTGCATGCCAGGAACAATGTTGCTATCAGTAGGAAATGACATCAGTCATTTGTATGAAATTCAAACCTATGAAGATATCCTGAGCTTGCCAGTCTCTGTGAAGAAAATTTTTTTCAAGGACACATCAAAAGAGTTCTGTAAATAGACAAAAATTGTATCTGCTGCTGGAAATGGATTTTAATACAAAAGATTTGCAAACAGCTCTCCTCCTGCCCATAGTGCTAGCAGAGGAGGTCCTTTCATCCAGCCTTGCTCCTACTCCAGCTGCTTGCAGTGGCCTCCTGGGCTGCAGCGAAGTCCATGCTGAATCCCTTGGGGGTCCCTAAGGAACTTCTGTCATTTCTGGCCCTTGGTGTTGATGTGCTCCTGCCCCTCTCCCAGCTTGCTGTGACCCTCATCCTCTCCTTGTCACACCTCAATTTGGGAAGCACCTTCCCATGCATTGCAAGGAGCACTCTTCTTTTTCTCCCGTCACCTTCTTCCACTTTGCTGTCTATTACAGCCAACAGGACAGAACAACCTTCCCCTGTAGTGCCCTGCCGCAGCTCTTTGATCAGTCCTTGTGAGGTGAGCTCTTTTGCCAGTCACAGTTTCCTCACTACAGCCAGCATCTTTGGGCAGAGCAGCCTGCATTTCAGTGAAGCAACAGCTTCTTTGTGTCAAGGGCACAGCAGCTCAGGGCTGTATTAACAAACCAGCACTGCAGCCAGGGTAAATGCAGATCTGGGTTTTGGAAGAGGGCTCATTTGTTCAGAGGTGGTTGTTGAAGAGCACTTAATGTCAAGCCATATGGCAGGAAACCTTCATACAAAATCAATTCCATTGTTACCTGGTAGGGTCTGCTTGTTGCCATTTTCCCAAGGATCTTTTTTGTGTTCAAAGAATCTGTGATATTCACTCATCAACTCTGGAGCACAGATGTGGAAAAGAAGTGTACCTGCTGTTCCTAGCGTGACACATAAGTGTATGCTTAGAGCAGAGGGATTTTTTACTTTGCCTTTAGAGCTGTCATGCCAAAACAAGGAGTAATGGCTTTACAGAAAAGGCATGACAGTCAATTATCTGGCCATACATACCAAGGTGAATGCACTCGTCTTGTGATGTGTCCACTGAGATATTTTGGTGCCTTTGAGCCTTTGGTAGTCATAAACTAGAATTATTGCAGAAACTTTTCAGCATAGTGCTAAAATGATAACAGAATGCTTTACATTTGATTAATTGTTTTACATTTGATTTTCTACCATATTCATCCTTCAGGAATTGCTGGTTTTGGACGTTTTGTAAAGAACCCTCCCTTGAGAACTAATTATGAAAAATGTTTCTCTGTTTCTCACTTTAAATTAGTCTCTCTTTGTCTATTGCAGTTCATTTTGAAGGTGTTTTTGGAATAATTTTTTTTTCATGAACATTAATACAACCTGTGGCAGATCTGAATGAAATAGAAAATTTCACCGTTTCTGCCAAGAGAGTTGTTTGTTTGTTTTGTTTGTTTGTTTTCCTTTTTTCTGTAATATTGAAACAGCTGGTTTCTTAAAAAGCAGGTTGTATAGTTTGGAGGAAATCTTCTTGAGAAATGAGTGAATAATTAGGACAGTTTCCTGACCAAACCACTTCCATGACCCCAAAGCTGCTGCATTCAAATGACTAAATTATGTGTACTTCAGAGGAGAACATGCTTCTCTGGCTTATATATTTCCCATGGAATCCAAGACTAGTGAATGATTTAGAAGTTCTCTCTTTCTGTGGTCAGTCTGTAGTACAGAAAAGGAGTTTACCTGTGCTCCAGACGAGATTTCCCTTGCAGGTGTTTGGGTGACACTGGATGCATTTGTAGTATCAATCTGATTAAACTTTTACCTACAGTGGTTTGTTCAAAAGTTATAAGTTATATATAAGTTAATTAAGTCACACTAAATGAACTCACATACGATGGAAGCTTTGTCAGGTTTGTGAACACTGACTGTGTTAATGAACATCTTCCAATTTCTCTAGGTACAAATGTGACTGCAAGTTGCACAGTGGTTGGTGAATATTAACTTATGGGAAGGGAAGGAAGTGTCTCCCACATGCTTCTCATCAGTAAGACTTAGAAAAAAAAAAGTAAAGGTAATTTTGAGGGCAACTCAATGAAAAGATACTGGTAGGTTCTGACATAATGTGAAATTCATACAAATCTTTCTGCAGATCGCCTTCATCAAAACAAACTCCAATCAATGCAAGAATTGTGGAAGCTTCATGAGGGAAAGATTTTTCAAGTCCTTTTGTGTCCATTTGTAGTGAATATCCTGCAGAATGGATTTGAGGTTTGCAGCTGCTGTGTTTGGTAATGCTAGACAATAGTATTAGCATGTCATTATTAGCAGAAAGTATTACGTGACTGCAGAATAAACCAGGAAGCATCACACAACCACAGGGTAAGAGTTGCCAAGATGGGCATAAGAAGCAAGTGGGAAATACTTCTTTTCTGCTTTTCCTAGGCTTAATATAGACATTTCAGTAGACTGTTTTATAAATGGATTTAAATGCTGATGGTTATTGAAAGGACCATTCAGAGCCCATGAAATAATTTAGGGGTTTTTGCTGTTCATTTAATTTTTAAAAGTGGTTGTAATCAATTTGATCAAGTAAACATTATGACATTTTACACTTCATTCCACAGAAATACCTCAGGAGCTTTTTCTCTGCAATGCTGAAATCTCCATCATCTCCACTGAACATTGACAAAGTGGGGCTAACGTTGTCAAAATACACCATCTGTGAGTTCTCACCCTTCTTCAGGAAAGGTGTTTTTGACTATAGCAGCCATGGGACCAGCTGAGTTTTGGGCCAGGATCCTTATGTTGGAGGGGTATGGTTGGAGTGGTGCCTTCACTTTTATGCAAGAGGAATGAGGGGAAGAAAAAACCTTCTGTCTCATCCACACATGGAAAGCTGCATCCAAACAGTTGCGGTTAGAGACAGGCACATCCCCACACTACCCAGCTCTCAAGGTAGTGCCTGCATTCTCCTAGCACGGGGGGTACAGACAGTTTTGTGTAAGTTGGGCTGGTAATACTGTACACAGGTTCTGACTCTGGTGATGAGTTTGGATCCCCTTCTTGGCAGCAGTGCTTCCTGCCCATCTGCTCGGGTCATTTGTTCTGGCTGTTCGAGAGCATCTCCCGTTTACCATGGCAGGATAACATTTCTGAGCAGCCTTTTGGTTTCTGTCCCAGCTCTTCCTTAAAGAACAGTTCCTCCTATGTTTCTTTATACCATGGTGTCATGTTTAAGGTAATGCTCATACTCCACTGTTGTTTTATTTTTTTTTTCCCTTCCAGATACAGTTTAACTATTTGACTGTATAATTGTATAGTTTTTCTTAGAAGAATTAAAGGTCCTGGGTAACTTGAATGCTTACAACAATATATACAGCAAAAAGAATATAATTTAAACCCTGTCAGAGCCCTCCACGATTGGTTGTTTGGAGATGGAACAAATCACTCGCCATTAATAAAGAAGCAAAGGAAGCAATGGTTACCAAATAACTTGGTCAGCATCTTTTCAGATTTCATAATCATTCACACTGTAAATGGAAACTCTGCACTCTGCAGAGCTCATAGCTATGCATAAAGCTGATGCAAAGTGCTATATATTGTTTTTAAATAGCTTCTTCACAATACTTGTAGAACCTGAGGTTTATTTGCATCAGTTAAAATTTACAGGATTTAAATAATCGTACTTTAAAATGACTCAGGACTTATTCAGACTTGCACATGTATATACAGGTAGAACTCATTTTATATTGCTGCAGATTCAAAAATATGTATACACTGTGACTGGAACTGAGGATGTGTACATGTTAATGTATAATTGGTTGTATAAAAATCAGAACTGAATGACTTCCAGTTATAAAAATGCATAATGAAAGGTAAGTTTTGTGTGCCATTTGTTCAGAGTGTGAAGCATTTTTTCTGAGTTGACATCACTGACCACTGGTAGGTTGTGATAATCAAACTATTTGATTTATTGAAAATTATTATTAAAACCCAAAGTAACAACACTTGGTGGCGTTTTTATTTCATGACCTAAATTACAGGAACCAGCAGTGTTTTACATTTAATATAATACATCCATGGTCCTGAGGGAACTCACCAAGGAAGTGTCTAAGGACACTATTCATCATATTTAAGAAGTGATGGCACTCTGGTGAAGTTCCCACTGACTGGAGAAGGAGAAACATAACCCTTAATTTTATAAAGGGAAAAAAGGAAGACCCAAGGAACCACAGGCCAGTCAGTCTTACCTCAGTGCCTGTCGAGATTATGGAGCAGATCCTCCTGGAAACTGTGCTAAGGCTCATGGTAAATAATGTGGTAACTGGTGACTGCCAACATGCCTTCACTAAAGACAAAGCACGCCTGACAAATTTGGTGGCCTGGCAAGACCTTACAGAGCCCCTTCCCATACCTACAAGGGAGCCTGCAGGAAGGCTGGAGAGGGACGAGGGCATGCAGGGGTGGTGGGAATGGCCTTAAGCTGTTTTTATTAGATTCTAGGAAGAAATTCTTGACTTGAATGGTGGCGAGGCACAGGTACAAGTTGCACAGAGAAACTGTGGGCAGCCCCTTCACTGGAGGTGTTCAAGGCCAGGCTGGATGTGGCTGTGAGGAACCTGAGGAGAAACACCAGGAAGGTATCCCTGCCTGTGGCAGGGGCATTGGAGCTAGAGGACTTAGGTCCTTGCCAAACCAGGCCCTTCTGTGAGTCTGTGATGATGTATAATGATAACTGGGTTCCATTACGAAGCACAGCCTGCCACAATAAGTATTTCTAATTAAAATTTAAAAAGAAAAAAGAAGTTAGAATGGGTGATTTAAATTTTGAGAGTATTTTTATAATTTTGATTCATTTCAGGGAAAACAAAAGTTAGGGTAAAATTTAAAAGCCCTGTTATTAGTAGGGTAGGATTTATTGCCTTTGACTATGTCTGACTTTATCTGACTCTAACTGACTTAGGTAACATAGTACCTTCATTTGGAAAGCTAAGCATTCCAATCAAACCTATTGATTCCCAAATTGGTTTTTTCCCTGGGTCCTGGATGTTCCTGGACTCCCTCATGCACTGGAGCACTAACTGCCTGTGTTTGATCACTGACAGGGACCCGACCTCGTGATCCTTGCTCTGCCTTTTTACACCTCTCCAAGCTCTTCCAGAGCCTTCTGAGTACATTTCAGCCTCCTGACCACAAGGCTGTGTCTTCCCTTCCTTCTTCCCTCTGCCATTTGCCTTTGCCTGTGCTTCCCAGCTCAGCAGGTGGAGGATGGGTGCTTGCTGGGCTCCTGTGGTGAGCTGAGTAACTGGAGTTTGGTGCTGCAGCAGGTTAATGGAAGACTGGTAAGTGCATGTGGCTGTCTTGCTCTGATGCCTATATGGGTGCTTCAGTGGCAGAAATGAGGGATGATAAATAAATGACCCTAAATCTCACTTCAAAGCCACTGACCATTCTGTTTCTCCTTCCCCTTTGCCTGTTCCCCTTCCTACATGGTTGCAATGAAGTATGATAAAGAATTAATGCCTCAGAGTCTTTAGAAAAATAATTTTGCATAACTGTAGAGCATTATTTCCTTTGTGCCACTTTATAAAAGGACCTAGAAGTCCAAAAAATGGTAAACTGCTTTATCTGCTGCACAGATCAGCCCATTTCCTGCAGTTGTCTTTCCTGAGGAACTACCAGCGTGCCAAGCAGATCTCCATTGCACCACACAGTGAATACTACTTATGAAAAGGCAAAAGCAAACAGGACTCCTAGAGGTATTTTGTGTCACTTTGGATTTAGAGAACCTGTTAAAGGAAATCTCAACATGTTAAAGAGTTAAGTCAAGTGAAAAATTTGAATATTAGGGTTTTTTCACGTGAATTTACAAGAAGACTCCTACTGGAATCCAGTCTACAGTACAAATTGATTCTGGAAGGATCAGGTGCTCCAGTGGTGTAAACCTGTCTATAAGGTGGGTAATTTATGTTATTGAGTTTATCTGACCTGCAATGTTAATATTAATATTAATTACATGCCAGACCCTGGCTGTATCTATTGTGTGAGTAGTTCCAGGTGTTGTTAGGAGAGACAAGGGAGAATGGAAGTACGGAAAAAAAGTTGCAAGAAAATAAGAAAAAAGCACAACCCCAGAGCAACCAACCAACCAACACAAAACCAAGTGCTTGTTTGGAAAAAAAAAGGGATTACAAACTTCTTAATCTGTTGTAACTTAACATTTGCATAACATTATTTACTGAATGGAACCAGAATCACTCAAATTTGTCCAGTCTATCAGCAAATGAGAGCATCTCTCAGCACAGCTCATTTCATATGCAAGGGGATTTCACTACCCCTGTTCTTTTGAAGTGGTAGAACAGGGTTTTAGGGGATTGGGACTCTGCTGGGTATATTGGCAACATGTATTTCATTCTGTGTGAATTAAATCAAGGTTTTAAAAGTCATACTGAGTAATTTGGCCTTGAAAAGCATTATGAGATTTTACAGGGCAAATTTTGGCCTGTTTATTAGCACTCATCTGGCACCCTAGACAAAAGGCACATAATAATTTTCACTATACTGTTAATGAAAACTGTTGAATTACCTTTGACAAGGCTGGCTAAATCAGACTGCCTTGATGATACTCTGGAAAATAAGTGGCAACAGGACTTAACTGGGTTAAGTGATTTATTATCCAGGCATGAAGACTTGGGCTGCAGTTATTAAGGCTTCACGGAGCTCTCTGCTAGAAATTTCTTGGTCAGTATCTGTCCTGGTTTTAAGGATGAGCTGTCTGCCAGGGAAGGTGGGAAGCTTCCTTGGAATGGAGAATGTGATCCTCTTCCCTCCAAGTTACTGTTACTTTTCTTCCCTTGTGCTGTCCTGCACTTTCTCCAGCTCTGGGCACGTCCCCCAGCAGCAGGCTGGCCGTGTGCCTGTGCATACCTGGCAGCAGCTCAGGTGCAGGGCTGGGTAAGGGCACATCTCTGCTCCAGAGGGCTGTGCCACGACACAAGAGCAGGGAAAGGCTCCAAGGCACCCCTGCCCGTGCTCCCAGCTGTCGACAGATGGTTGGCATGTTTGTGAAATCAAAGCCAGGATTTCTGCAGCCACGTGGGGCACCCCAGAGAGCCCCTCCCTGCCAGCCATTAGCTCAGGTAACACAAACAAGGCCAGGAAAGGGAGAAAAATAAACTTTCCTACCGACTCTGTTGCCAAATGCTCCTTCACTGCATGGCATGGACAGAAGAGTCCTGGCCAGATGGCGAGGAGAACCCCGAGGATGCAGACAGCCCCGGGACCAGTCCTGCACACTCTGCTCCCAGCTCTGCCTCTTCCTGGGACGTCCTCAACTCTGCTCCCTCTGCCTCTTCTGGACAGTCTGCCACTTGCTCCCAGTCTGCACCTGATTTGCCTCTTCCTGGGACCAGTCCTGCACACTCTGCCCCAGTTCTGCATCCTGATTTGTCTCTTCCTGGGACATGTCCTGCACACCTCTGCTCCCAGCTCTGCACCCTGATTTGCCTCTTTTCCTGCACTGCTCCGATACGGCCTGGGAATACAGCATTGTTTTCTGGCTACACAGACCACACATTAGTTTGAAAAGCAAACTCTGGATGTGATTAAGCACAGGAAGATAGAATGTGGCAGTGAATTAGGATTTGCAGAGGATGGTATATCTTGGGCATCCAGGTTTTTGGAAGAGTGGGATCAAAAAAGAGTTATATGTATTGTCTCCTGCTCAGTGAAACATGGATTACCAGTAATTCTAGGGTCTGTAAGGCTGGAGACTGGCTGTCTTACCTTGTGTTATTCAAAATATGTTGTTTTCCTCATGCTCTTGCCAATTTTTGCTTGTACAGAAATGCCTTGACGAGACATTGCAGCAATTTTCCCAATAGATATGATAGTCCATCTCTGGAGGCTTTAGAAGATATTTGCTCAAAGAGGGAGAATTCACTTATTACATCTTACTACACAAATTACCGTTTATATAATTGTAAATCTGTCTCTACTGAACAACCATTTTTATGGTGATGGTCTTAGTATTTACATAAAAATTGCAGTACACAAGGTAAATTG
Organism: Sitta carolinensis; assembly: GCA_032173965.1. Taxonomy (NCBI): domain Eukaryota; kingdom Metazoa; phylum Chordata; class Aves; order Passeriformes; family Sittidae; genus Sitta; species Sitta carolinensis. The sequence goes on from JAVUNC010000019.1 coordinate 14,694,138, forward strand.
TGTATTCTAACCTACAGTTTTTGACTAGAATTTACACATGCATGATAACTTTTTTCTTCTTAAGCAACGGTAATCATATGTAATGTGCAGAAACATTCATAACCACAGTCTTGCACAAAAGCTACATTTTTCCCTCTGTAACCTGTTGTAATTACAATGTACATCAATTTCACCATAGGTAGATACACCAGATTGTTTTCCCTTTATCCTCATACAATTTTAATGACTATCCCTGCTTAGAATGCAACATTTTAAATTAAAAAATTAAAAATTTAGAAGTTTGGTTCCCTGACAACAGTGACAGCAACATTTAATTCCCCTCTGTGTGATTTGTAGATAAATAGATACAGTTGCTGATACCAGTGAGATAACATGCCTGGGGCTAATTGTGCCATTACAAATATTTGAAGCCTGAGGTTGATAATGTAGGTCATGGTACTTAAATATGTATGAGCTGAACTAATGTAACTTTCCTGCTGCTTGCTAGCATATTGACAGAACCTTTGGTAGCAGAGCTAGTGATTGACACAGAGCAGCTGCTGGGCACAGTTGATCACATATTGATCAGCCATCGTGGGGCTTTGTGTTTATTTGGATTTGCAGTGGCAGCTCAAAGGAAGAGGCTCCATGGGATCATGGGGCTTGTGAAGCAGATGCTGCTGTCTTCTGGGTTCCAGCTGTGGGACACCCGGTTCAGCACATGAAGTATGTAACAGAGCTTTGGCCAGCTAAGCCCTATGGCCCCAACTAAGCTGCATAAAGATGGCAGCCTTGATTCTGATTGACCAGTCTTCAGGATTGGAGTCACGTTTTTCACTGCACATTATGATAACAACTCTGTCACCTACTTCTCCTAAAATAGACTGAAAAATTACATTACATTACATTTCCTAAGTACTCCACAAGCAACGAAGGAGCTAAATACAGCAGCCTCTATGGATTTTAGTCTACCACAGATGAAGTAATTGCTAACAAGCCTTTGACAGAATAAGCTAGCTGCTAGAGAGGACTATCTACTAGAAAAATGCTGATCAATCCCACCCCAAGCAGAGATGCAGGATCAGCAGCAGCTTCTGCAGAGGAAGCAAAGCATTCCAGCTCCCATCCCAAGCAGAGATCCCAGCCAGAGACACACAACAAAAATGGAAGGCTGGAGAAATCAGAGCAGGAAAACATCTTCACCTCCTATTGCCAACGCCCCCAAACCGTCCCTGAGAGCACAAGCCTCTGATCTATAGAAATGCATAGACTCAAGAAAGTTTTGCTTTATAGAGACACTTCCCAAGGCAATCCTCTCTCCGAGTAGAAGCAAAACCTCCCACCAGCTCCATAGGAAGGCGGGACCAAGGTTGGAAACTGACGCAGAATGAGTAAAAAACCACTAATGCAGCACCAAAAAGATCCGAAGAAAAACACAATTAGATCAACCCTTACACCCTAACTCTGTACAGGGAGAACCACTGGGATTCTGAGGCAAACGCTGAGAAGCCCAGAGAACAACAGCCCCTCAGCGCAAGCACGGCTTTACCTGGGGCCACCCAGCACCAGCGCTCTACCGCATCATACAGACTGGGCTCATATTAGTAATTTAGTAACGTATATAATACTAAAAGCGCGTCGCCTTACAAACAGGCACTGCAGCCTTATCAGTAAGAATCCGCCGCCCGCCGGGCCGGCCCTGCAGAGCCCGGGAGCGACGCTGTCCTGTCTCCTCTCCCGCGGCCAAACACGGCTCGGTGTGGGGAGGCGAGCTGCGGCCGCGCTCCCAGCGCCCTGGGCTAACGCCGCGCTGCCGCCCCTCCGCCTCACGGCGGCAGAGCCGCGGCTCCGCGGCAGCGCCCCCTGCCGGCGGGCGGGCCTGCCGCAGCCGCACCTGCGGGGGGCGGGGTCCCGGGCACGCTGCCCAATCAGCGCGGAGAGCGCCTCAGCGCCTCAGCCAATGACGGGCCGGGAGGAGGTTTATAAGGGCCCGCGCCGGAGGGGGGACGCTGATTGAGATCGTTTGAGGTGTGCGCTGCCTCCTTTGGACTCTGTTGGGACGGTAAAAGTATGGTTTATTTACTTTTTTTTAAGGCTGTTTAGGAGTTAAAATGTTGTTTGAGTATTTAGTATAGTGGAAGGCATGTGTTGGGTGGTCTCAGTTAAAGCTGTATTGGGCCCGAGGGGCTGTTGCTCCCCGGGTCTCCCAGGGTGTGACTGAGACACAGCCTTTATCAATAAGGAGTTAGGAGGTAGCAGTTGCTCTAATTGGGCTTTTTTTTTTTTTTTTTTTTTTTTTTTTTTTTTTTCCTGACCTTTTTAGCGCTGAAATAGTGCTTTTTGTATATTCTGTGTCAGTTTCTACCGTCGATTGGTGTTTCCTATTCTGGTAGAATGCAGAGGGTTTTGGTCTCTGCTGGGACAGATAGTTGTCTAGGGAAGCTCCTTTACACACCAGATTTATGTTAAGCCTTCAAGTTTCTACAATTAAGACCCTGACTCATGCTCACAGCGTAGAGGTGGGTTGTGTTGGGCAGAGAGGTTTTCTTGCCTTAGTTTCTCCAGCCTGTAGCTTTTTGTTGTGTCTGTTTTTCTGGCCAGGGTCAGTGTTTGGGGTAGGAGCTGTGAAGTTCTGTTCCCGTTCCAGATGGCATTGCTGTATCCCTGCTTGGGGTAGGGGGCCTCTGGGTGCTTCTCTTAATTCAGGCTCCTCTTGGGGAATGGAAGTTACAAACTGAAAACCTTGCAGGAAAAGGTGCTTGAGCACTGTGATGTGGTCACACAGCAGGATGAACAATGTAGAAAGCAGCTGGACTGTATGTGATGCTGAACCACTTTATTAGTGTTTAGTTTGGAAACACTGTAATTAAAACAGCCTTTTGAGACTCAACTTCTTTGCTGATTTCTGCAATGAGTTCAATGGTAATGCTCCTGTGGAAATCACCATGCATGAACAGTGGCCAGGGGAAGCAGAGGCAGCTTTTGGGAAATGAGAGTTAGTTTGTGCAGCTGAAGCTTTCCTAACTGTCCTGGGTTACAAAGTGGGGTGTAACTCAAGTGTGTACCCTTCCCCTGTCTGCATTGCCTTCTGATTAGCTGTTAAAGTGGGTGGAGCTGTGTTTCTTCATCTCTGCCATGACTCAATCCTGATAACTCTCTCCAGGGAAGCAGCAGTACCACCCACCCTGAGGGAGCCATCTTTGCTAATGTGTCCCCAAGGACTCCCCAGAATACCTCACAGAATGATATCAGCCTCCTGTGAAATTCCTTGCCCTGGGGGAGGTACCAAACACTCCTGCCTATGTGGTTCAGGGACACCTGTATCTGGGGTGTAATCTGGGCTTTGGGACACCTTGATACCACCACTGGACACCCAGAGGACAAGAGCTCTTGACGACCACCACTGGACCTCCAGAGAAGGACCAGACCTTTCCACAGGTTGCCTGCTTTGACAAGACCACTTCCATCACTCCCATGGGACTGCAGCCACCATTTGATGGGACTGCTGCCACCACCCTGACCAACAGGTTGTATTCTGACTGGTTTAAGCCAGTGTTTCTTTGCCATTGCCTAGACTGTAATTTTCCTATTAAACTATAACTCTGACTTGTAACCTCTCATAAGGTATATGTGCAGAGTTAATTCCTCCTGTTGGGTTACCTTCAAACCAGCACACTAACCTGCAGGCATTCAGGCAGCCCCTGGTTCTGTGCTTTGTGTTTGGCTGGTCAGCATTCTTCTACCAGGTGGTCCCCTCCTGCAGTTAAATTCTTGCCTGGGTTAAAGGTATGTATTTTCTATTCTATGGAATATTTACTTGGCTTTTTGTGGTTGTTTGGTTTTTTTTGTTTTTTTTTTTTTTTTTTTTTTTTTTGTTTGTTTTTTTTTTTACACAGCCAGGTTGGTTTTTTGTTCTTAAGCTTTGTACTTAAAGGCACACAAAAAATGTCCTGTTGGTTCCTCTGTTAGCACACTTTGGAAATTTGGTGTACTTGTGGACGTGGGACTTGGACCACACTTGTAGAAATATAAAATGAGCTCTTGTATTGCTCTGGATCTGTAATGGGAAATGTGTGTTAGGAGAGGTGACTGTGCATAAACTACTGCTCTCGTAGATGTGCAAGTTTGGCAGAGTGGTTGAAGGGTTTGTGTAGCCGACCAGGGAAGGGGCAAATCAGCCCAGTAGGTTGAGCTTTGTCTGCTCCTGTTTTCGGAATGCTAAATCCACTAGTGAGCATAAAGTCTGTGGCTATTATTAACAGGAATAATGGTGCCTTTTATGTCCTTGGGGTCACTTGCAAGGCTAAGACAAGAGATGGGGCAGAATTTGTGGGGGGAAGAGAGAAGCAGCAATGGAGTTGGAAAAGCTGAGAAGTTGGACAAGACCATGAAATCAGAGCTCCAGCCTTGTTGGGAGCTCTGTGGTCAAAGGCACCTGCCTGGGTTGCTCCCCGAGCCCTGGCCAGGCTTTGGGAGGAACCCAGGAGGAGCTGAGCCCGGCTGTTGCTGCCCTGGCAGTGGTGTGAGGCTGTTTGTGGCCCCTGTCCAAGCTGGGCCCTGTCCCAGCACAGTCAGAAGCCTCTTTGCCTGCGGGTGGACGCACCCACAGGAGTTCCCAGTTCTGGGAGGGGCTCTCCAGTGCTGGGCTGGGACAGGGCCCCCCAGCTGTGGCTCTGGAGGGTGGGGAAGTGTGAGGGTGTAAGTGGTGCTGAGTCTCAATCAATCTCTGTAGGCAATTGGCCAAACCCAGGCACCCATGGAAGTTGTTCACCCACTCTCTTCTGCTATGGGTGGGCAGAGGAAAAGGGGGAAAAAAATAATGACTGAAGGGCTCATGATTTAGGAAGTGTAAGGAAAACACTGCAAGGGCAAAATGGGTTCAATTTTAAAGGTATAAGGTTAATTTATTATTAGTAGAGTCAAATGATTATAGCGAGAAGTGAAATAAGCCTTTAAAATTCTGTTTTGTTTCCCCCCCCCAGCCCTTCCCTTTTTCCTACCAGCAGTGCAGGGAGCCAGGGCATGGGTGTTTTTGGTCAGTTAGTTGTTATTCAAGATTTTGTTCTGTCCACTTGCGGAGAGACATTTGTTCTCTGCTATGCTGTGGGGTTCCCTCCTACAGGTCAAGTCTTCCTGAAACTGTTGTGGCATGGGTTACTTGTCCTCAGGGTGCAGTTGTCTCAGGATGGGCTGCTCTAGTTTGGAAGCGGGCCCTCTCTCTCTCTCTCTGTTCTGGTCTCCCATTGGGTCACAGCTTTTTCTGGCATCCACACCCACTGGCATGAGCAGTCTTCTCATGGGCTGTGAGTGTATCTTTGCATCCCCCATGGACTTAGTGCTTTACAGGGAGGGGCACAGTTTGTTCCATCCTTGTCCTCAAGACAGCTTGCAGAGGAATCTCATCTGTCGAGTGCTTCTTCCCCCTTTTGTCTATCAACCTTGGTGGTGCCACATTGTTTTCCCCTCACACACTCACTTCCTGCTCTTCTCTGACTTGAAGAAAAACTGCTGCTCATAGGTACCTTTGCCAACAAAGTGCACCAATACAAAGACACGTGCAGGATCCCACAGCACTGAGAGACTCTTCTTGTCGAGGTCCTATGTTGGAGGTTGCTCGCCATGTTTTTGCTGCCGGCCCTCATGCAGGCTGAGGTGGCCACTGGTGCTGTTTAACACCTGTCCTTATGCATTGTGCAGGAGGAGAAGCTGCTGCTGCCCCTGCCCTTCTGCCCATATCACAGCTGGCTGGGGTGGCCTGGCAGGTGAGGCTGGCCACAGGCCACAGAGAGATGGCTGCAGTGCATTGCCACACTGGGCACAGCCCCTGGCACCGCCTGGAACAAACTCTGTGTGCTGCTGTGATTCTCTTTTTACATGTGTTAGCACAGAGCCGTTCCCAACCACTCTCCTTGGGCCAGCAGCCATCAGCAACTGGCTCTGTCAGACACAGTGGAAGCTTCCAGCAGCCTCTCCCCGAGGTCAGCGCTGTGGGCCCCCCACTGCTACCCAAACATCAGGCTCTGCCACATCAACGCAGCAGTCTTTGGTAGGAACAATGTGGTGTGTGGATGAGTTGCGTTTGTGACTTCTTACTTTGAGCCCTAGTAAATGACACCATTCCTGAAGTTGGACTGTGGGACCCAAAGCATTGGCTGAACAATCCCCCCCAGGAATCTGTGAACAAGAACCTGAGTAACTGTCCTTTGTGGGCCAGTAACAACCACCTGTGATAAAACCAAGCTGATACTTGTATTTTCACTTTCTTCTTTGGGGAATAAAAGACCTGGTGCTGTTCTCATCCCTTGCAGTTTTGTGGCAGAACACATCCTGTGCTTTCTGCAAGGTCCTGCTCTTGCCACCCTTGGAGCCATTAGACCATGCCACCCTGTAGAGCACAGCAAGAGCTTTGGAGTGGTTGTGGCTGTGTTCCTGAGGAGCTGTCTTGTCTTACTGTCTTTGCCACAAAGCCAGGGTGTTTTATGAGGTGTCCCCACCCTGGCTGTGGCCTCCTGTGCATGCAGGAGCTGCTGTGGGAGGGCTCTGACAGAGGGGCTGATCAGGGGCTGGGGGGGCTCATTGGCTCCATAAACCCACCGAGTGCAGTCCCAGGCCACAGCCCTGCACCGTCCCCACACCTGACACACAGTAAGCACATGCACATTCCTTTCACCCTGACTACTGACCTCTGCCTGTGACACTTAACCCTGACTATTGATCTCTGACATTTTGCTTTGACTTTGAATGTTGACTTTCAAACCTGCTGTTGTCAGTAACAGGCAGCCACTCCACTTCTGCCTTTACATCTTGTACAGGAATGGGATCTTTGTCTCATGCTGATGGGACAGTGAGTGGAAGATGTGGTAAAGGGACTGGAATGCAAAGAGGTATGAAGACAGTGACTTAGTTCTGTGCTCTGAACCCAAAATGCAATAACACATTTTCTGAGTCTGTCAATCCCATGCATGTGCCACAAGTACACAGCAAGCATGGCCCACATCCCATGTGTAGGCTGAGCACTTGGCACAGGCTGAGAGCACACAGAGTGTACACTGCACGCAGACATTGCCCTGGGACCTTTTCCTGTGCTTTCCTTCGATTTTTGATTGCTATGTCCAGTGGGTTGTCCCATGCTGTGAGGACTGGATTGTGGACTGCATTCCCTCAACTCTGCCTTGTCCCACAGGTAGCTAAACTGCCTTCAATAGCTTTACTATTTCTCTCATGCATGTTTAATATTTTTCCTTGTGAGTTCAACAGTCCTCTTTCTTTCTAAATAGCCCCATGTGCATGTGCAACCCCAAATGCACCAGGCTGGTGGCACCTTGTCAGGAATGGGGCAGCAGCCCTGGGAACAGGCTGGAGGTGAGAATGGGGGCAGTGTCTGAGACTGATCCAGGGCACGCCAGTGTTTCCCTGGGGGCCATTGGCTGAGTTTAAGCAGGATCAGGGTGACAGATGCTGCATTTTGTACACCCTGAGAGTTTCTGTCCCCACTGGAGGTTTCCTGCTGGGATTTGGCAGCGCAGGGAGCATAATTAAGCCTATACCTCCCATGGGCATTGCTGTCCTTTGTCTCCCTGTCATGCCATCAGACTCTGGGAAGTTGCTGCTGTCACTGCTGCTGCCTGGCAACAGCCCCATGGAACAGACTGGGCAAAGGGGATGAGATGGAGCAAAATCCCTGCGTGGAAGAAGCTCTCTACTGTGCAGATCAGGCCCGGGGCAGGCAGTGAACTTTGGAAATGAGCTGATTTCTTCCAGGAAGCGTTGCTCACATCCATGTGAATGACCTGACTCCTGCCCACCGCTCAGGATTCACCTAGCCATCATCAAGAGCAAAGGTTGCTTTGGGTCTGAGAAGTTGAAATAACTTTGAAACAAAACAAATCACCTTTTTCTTCTTTTTTTTCAAATGCTGGACTTGCCTCTGTGGGTGTGTGCAGAGCTCTTGCTGCAGGAGACTGTCAGGCCTGAATGGCTGTGAGTTCATCTTCTCACTAGAGAATCAGAAATAACTTCAGTATAATCAGAAATTCTGAAATAATCCAGCTAAAACTCTCATCTCTGTCACCCTAAGTTATCCCAGTTTTTCCCAGCTCAGAGCTGCAAGGAATTCAGGCAGGGGAAATGACATCAGGGAGCAACTATGAATTCAAAGACAGAAAGAAATGATCTACCAGGAAAGGGGAAAGGTTTCAGAAAACATTTCTGTGGTCTAATTAATAATAATTTCTGATTCCCCAGTGAGAAGAACACAAACTCAGAGTCATTAAGGCCTCCATGGTCCCCTCCAGAAAGAGCTCAGCTCACACCCACAGAGGCAAGTCCAGCATCTGAAAGTAAAAAAGAGCAGAAGAAAAAGGTGATTTCTTTTGCTTCAAAGTTATTACAACTTCATAAAACCCTACCAACATTTGCTTCTGATTTTGCTTGGGTGAATCATGAGCAGTAGGCATAGGTCATGCCATTTATTTAGCAGAAAACCTGGTTTACTTCTAGAGGGGGCACAAGAACTGTTTTTGTTGGAAGATGTGAGGGGATGTCAAGGGGAATTGGAGGGGGCATTTCTGAGGGAATTGCTGAGGTAATTAAAGGCAGCCCAGCAAATAATTTCCCTGGACAATCTGAGGCCCCTCAGGCCTGCAGCTGGGACGCTGCAGGGCAGTGGGGATGGGTAAGCACTCCCCACTCCCCTTGCAGCAGCCAGCAGGAAGGGAAGAGAGGCTCCAGGTGGGATGGGGCCAAGAGCGAATAGAGGAGCAGCCTCGGGCTGGAGAGGGGCAGGAGAAAGGCTAAGGGACCTCACCAGTGTCACCAGGACACCTGTGGGGAACAGAATGGACACTTGGAGGGCAAGTGGAGGTGAGGAGGGGATGGTTTGGGGCAAAACCTCCAGCTACAGGAAACAAGTAGGGGGTATTTTTGAGTGAAAAACTGAGGTCACATGTTTAACCACCTTGGCACAAGTCGTGTTTGCACAAAGTGGGACAGAGGTGAAAGTCAATCCAAAGCCAACCCTGCTTGACCTCTAAATTCCAGGGTAAGTTTTACAAGCTGCCAAATGATGGAGTAAAAGTGCATAAAAATGTAACCAAGAGCATTAATGAGAGTCCTGGGAATCCCATTACCTTGTCATCATAGAAGTCTTAATAGAGTTTTGAGCTTTTAACGACAATAATGCATTTCTTTATTTGGACTGTTCACTGTGTGGGATTTGAGGTTTATTTGGATTTTTAAGCCCTCATCGTGGCCCTAACACTGCTCAGGAGCTGGTAGAAAAAACAGAGTCAGAGCTCCTGGCAGGCACAGGGTCTTTTCTCCCAGAGTGGATTGTGGAGGAATTTTTTGGGCTTGGATTGTTCTTCTGGGTGATGCCAGTTGCTGTGATTTATACAAGTCCATACACTTGACTCCCAAACCTTGCCAGCCCAGGGGCTTGAGCTGACAGGGCCATACAAAGACTGTTTTTTGTGTGGTGCCCAATTTGGGGTTCCCTGTCAGCTTTGCTAGTTCGATGAATTACACCCATAGCCCCCAATTCCCTGCTCAATTCCCACTACAATAAACTCCTAGTGCCTCCTGGAGCATGGATATTTCCCACACAGAGCTGCCCTTGAACAGCAGCTGTGTCAGGAACTGGCAGAGCTTCCAAGGCAGCCCAGCAGCACTGGGACAAGGACAGGTTTATATTTCAAAGAATTTGCTATTTATAGCCTTCATCTTGCTGGCTCCACTGAGGTCCCTGGGGCACTTGACAGAGTTCCCTAGAATTCAGCTGATTCCACCCCCGTGAGCTCAGGCTCCAGTTGCTGTTTTAAAGCAGGAGAAGGCTCTGGCCAGATGCAGTCCTGGCCTGGGCCGAGGCAGCCCCTGTGCCCAGGTGAGGACATCTCTCCCTGCAGAAGCTCAGCTCCTTTCAGAACTTCGGCAGTGGTCTCTGAAAGTTCTTTTCCCTTAGGAAAGGTATGCACCTCCCTGCCTCCAGTGGGACCCACCTGTGAAAGCTTTCCATCACTTCTGTACTTACAGCTAGCTCCCTGAAAAACTCTGAACTTCATCCAAACAAAATTTCATCCCACTCCAGCCTTTGATTATAAGGCATCTCCAAGGGCCATTGCTTGGCGTTTAATTTCTGGGAGGGAAGACTGCCTTGGTGTTAAGGCTGCTGATGGCCCCAGGCTGGAAGGGAAGGGATTCAGGGTGGCTGGGACATACCTGGCAGCTGTGTGGGAGCTCCAGGAAGTCAGCACCAGGCGTTGCTGTCTGTGCCCCTCTGCAAAGGGCCTGTGCCACCGTTCCCAGGTAATGCCAGCTGTTCCTTGGGGTGCTCCTGGGCTGCAGCATCTCCGGGTGCCTGTTCAGGACAGCCCCTGGCCACCCTGGAGCCGTGTCCAGGCACCCCAGTGCCCATCCCGGACCCATGTCTGGCACGCTGTGTGCCACAGGCAGGACACTGTAGGCTCAGCTCCTCCCCTGCACATCCCAAGGACAGCAGGGGCTGCTTGCCTTTTGGGCCTTCCCAGCCTGCTAGGACACAGAAGCATCAAGGAACATTCTGTCAGTGAGCGGGAGACACTGAGGCCTCTGTGCAGCTCTGGGCTTTAAAAGCAGCCCTGGCCTCAGCAGCCACTGTCATTTTGGCCTGGTAACACTCACCTGCGGGAAAGGCCCCTGTGAAACACCTCCAGAAGAGCTTCAGCCATGGAGCAAGGGCAGCCTCAGGACTGGTCTTGCTCATCTCTCCCTGCAAAGGGACATTGCATAAGCAAATTTACAGCTGTTAGGTAAGTCCTGGAAAGGACAGGAAAATGAGGATTCAGGGAAGAGTTTGGTGCTGTCACATTAGCTGCCAGCCAGTTCTGCCTTCCAGCTGTGGCAGGGGCTGGTGTGTAAAGCAGCATTAGCAGCAGAGAAGGAGCTGCATTTGTAAAGGACTATACCTTGCTGGCAGCAGCTATTCCCGTTCCAGGCAGGATCTTTCTCATGACCCTGAGCTTGGCTCAGGTGCTTGGAGCAGGGTGCTGAGAAGACCAAGATGATGCATTCAATGGCCAGCTGGGTCTAACCACCTCTCCTCATTTGACTTGATCCTCGTGGCTCTTTACAATTGGAAATCTCCTGTAAAGCTCTGGAAATAAAGAATAAACAGTTTTCACTGGCTTTTTCACTCTCGGGGTTTATCCATTGGAGAGTGTAAGCGGCAGAGAAGGGGGTGGGGAGGAGGAAGAGCATCAGGTCTCACCTGGCAGGTGTCAGATGAGCGGTGCAAGTAGCACGGAGCCCCGCAGAGCCCCGGTTCCGCACCGGCCCCGGACGGAGTAGCAGCGGCAGCGCCGGGCTCGGCCCCAGCGCCCGTCCCGGGGAGGGGGGGATCCGCATCCCCGCGGGGTCTGCATCCTGCGGGCGGGAGCGGGACGGGAGCGCTGCGCTCGCTGACGCTCCGTGTCCGCCAGGGGGCGCCCCGCGGGCGGCGGCGCTGTCTGGGAGCCCCGGGCCGGCACGGGCAGTCCCCGTGGCCAGCCCGCTCCCAGCCGCGAGCCAGCGCCTACTTCGGGGAAGCGCCGTCCTCCCGGCGGGCCCGGCCCCGGCACAGCCCCAGCGGGACCTGCCCGGAGCCCCAGCGGCTCTCCGGTCCCGCAGCTGCCGCAGTCGGAGCAGGAGTAGCAGCGCCCGGCTCGGCCCCAGCGCCGGTCCCGGAGTGGCTCTGTCCGCCCGCGGCGATGCCGATGCCGGTCCCGGTCCCGCCTGGGTCCTTGGGCCGCACAGCTCGCTCGCCGCCGAAGAAGCGGCTCTGCCCCGCACCCGCAGCACACACCAGCAAAACCAGGACCCAAATCCCCGGGCCCATATCCCATTCCCAGTCCCACCTCAGCGCCTCCGGCTCCGCGCAGCGCCCGGAGCAGCCCCCGGTGCAGAGCTCCACACGACGCTTCAAGTGACGGTCCCACCGCATCCCAGGATAAGCATCCACCGGACAAAGCAGAGTGGGCGCGGATCCGCCGGCTTTTAAGGGCGCGGGCGAGGCGGGGCGGGGCCGGCTCAGGTGTGCGGGGCGGGACCTGCACAGGTGTGCGGAGTTGCAGAGCGGGGCGGGGCCGAGGGGGATTTAAACCGCGGGCAGAGCCCAGCGGAGCCATTTGCTCCTCGGCGCCCGGGCCGGGAGGCTGCGGCCGGCCGGGGCTCTGTATCTCTTTCTCTATATATTTTTTTCCTTCTGTACTTCTTTTTCTCTATACCTCTCCTTTCTCCCCTCCCTCCCTCCCCCCCCCCCGCCCGGTCCCCCCTACCCTCTCCCTATCTCTCTACACATCCAACCCTACCCACGCCTCCATCCTCTCCCTCTTCCTTTGCCCCCTTCTTCCCTCCTCAATCCAGCTCCCGCCTCCCCCTTCTCCCTGCTCCCCTTCCCCCTCCGCTCCCCGCCCCCCCCAGCCTTCTTTTCCGTCCCCCTCTGGCCCGGTCCCCTCCTACCCCCTTCCCTATCCCCAGCCCCCTACACACTCCAACCCTACCCTACTCCCTCATCCTCTCTCTCTTCTTTGCACCCTTCCCTCCCCAACCCGGCTCCTGCCTGCCCCCACTCCCTGCTCCCCTTCCCCCCCCTACGTCTCCCCAACCTGCCTTCAATCCTCGCTCTCCTTTCTCCACGCCGCATTTCCCTCAAAGCCCTCCGCTACTGCCCTGCACTTGTCACCCTCCGCCCGACCACCCTCTGTGCCCCCCTTTTCCTGTTTTCCATCCCCTGCTCTCCCTCTTCCCCCGCAGCCGCGGGGCTCGGGGTGCCGGATAATAAAGCCCAGAGGGCCGGAGCCGGCGCCCCAGCCCTGGCCGGGATCCCCCACACGGGGCCGGGGCCGCTCTGCGGCTCCCCCACACACAACACTGCCCGACACTGCCGGGGCTCCGGCTGCCCGCACACCACACCGGGTACCCCGGGGGGTTCGGGACGGGGGGTTAGGAGGGGCCCCCTCTTTAGGAGGGGGTCCTCGGGGGGTGGGGGGTTTAGGGAGGGCCCCCTCCGGAGGAGGGGGTCCGGGGGAGGGGAGGGGGCGGGATGGGGGGGGGGTCTCCCCTCCTGGCCCCGCCCCCTTCCCTGGATCCCCTGCTCCGGAAGGGGCCTGGCCCCGCCCCCTCCCAGGGACCCCCTCCTCCGGGCGGGGGGGGTGGTGTCAGGAGGGGAGGGGCCGCTCGTTCGTGCGGTGTGTTTGTTCGTGTGTTCACAGCGCACAGTGACGGGACCCCCTCTGCTACCCCCCCACGCCCCGGGCCCCGGTACGGAGGAGGGGATCGGGGGCGGGGCCAGGAGGGGGGAACCCCCCCCCTCCCGCCACCCCCCCCTCCCCCGGACCCCTCCTCCGGAGGGGTCCCCCCCGCCCCCCCCAAGACCCCCTCCTCCGGAGGGGGCCCTCCCTAACCCCCCCACCCCCCCCCCGAGGACCCCCTCCTAAAGAGGGGGGCCCTCCTAACCCCCGTCCCGAACCCCCGGGGTACCCAGTGTGGTGTGCGGGCAGCCGGAGCCCCGGCAGTGTCGGGCAGTGTTGTGTGTGGGGGGAGCCGCAGAGCGGCCCGGCCCCGTGTGGGGATCCCGGCCAGGGCTGGGGCGCCGGCTCCGGCCCTCTGGGCTTTATTATCCGGCACCCGAGCCCGCGGCTGCGGGGGAAGAGGGAGGAGAGAGGGGACAGAGAGCGAGGATAACGGGGATGAGAAGGGGTAGGGTGGGGGTTCGGGGTGTGGAGGGAAGCGGGACGGAAAGGACGGGTGGGGGCGAAGAGGGAGGTTGGACAGAAGAGGGGGAGACGGGGAATAGAAGAGGGTAGCGGGGTAGGGACAGGAGAGGAACAAGTGGCGGGGTCGGGTTTGGGGGCAGAGAACGAGAGGGTTTAGGGGAGAAAGAACGGGAATACGGGGAGGAGCAAAGAAAGACAGAGGAGGGGACAGGATGGGAGGCCGAAAGGGGAAGGAAAGGGTCGACTTTGCAAGGAGAGGAAAAGGTGGGAAAGGAAGAGAAATGAAGGGGAACACGGGGAAGGGGGAGGAAGGGTACAAAGGGGGACAGAAGGGGAGGCCGAAGCCCCCGCGCCTCACCTGCGGAGCCCGCACAAGGAGCTCCCTCCTGCACCGTGCTCAGAGTGAGCAAATGGCGGCCGAGGCGATTTCCGGGGTTTAAATCACCTTGGCCCCGCCCCGCGCAGCCGCCCTGGGGCCCCGCGCACCTGAGACGGCGCGGGCCCGCCCCTGAGCCCCGCCCCGGCACCAGGTGTCACACGGCCCCGCCCCTGAGCCCCGCCCCGGCACCAGGTGTCACACACCCCGCCCCTGAGCCCCGCCCCGGCACCAGGTGTCACACGGCCCCGCCCCTGAGCCCCGCCCCGGCACCAGGTGTCACACAGCCCCGCCCCTGAGCCCCGCCCCGGCACCAGGTGTCACACAGCCCCGCCCCTGAGCCCCGCCCCCGGCACCAGGTGTCACACGGCCCCGCCCCTGAGCCCCGCCCCGGCACCAGGTGTCACACAGCCCCGCCCCCGGCACCAGGTGTCACACAGCCCCGCCCCTGAGCCCCGCCCCCGGCACCAGGTGTCACACAGCCCCGCCCCTGAGCCCCGCCCCCGGCACCAGGTGTCACACAGCCCCGCCCCTGAGCCCCGCCCCGGCACCAGGTGTCACACGGCCCCGCCCCTTAGCCCCGCCCCCGGCACCAGGTGTCACACGGCCCCGCCCCTGAGCCCCGCCCCCGGCACCAGGTGTCACTCGGGCCCGCCCCTGAGCCCCGGCAGCGACGCCCCCCCCGAAAGCCCCGCCCCTGATACCTCCCGGTACCGCGCCTGAAGCCCCGCCCCTGATACCTCCCGGTACCGCGCCTGAAGCCCCGCCCCCGGTACCTCCCGGTACCGCGCCTGAAGCCCCGCCCCCGGTACCTCCCGGTACCGCGCCTGAAGCCCCGCCCCCGGTACCTCCCGGTACCGCGCCTGAAGCCCCGCCCCCGGCCCTCCGGGCCCCGTCTCACGGGTGCCCGGCCCCGTCCCCGAGCCCGCGCCGCCCTGCCCGGGATGGGGCGGGGCCATCGCTCTGCCCGGTCAGGTCCCGTCCTGTCCCTGCTCCCGTCCTGTCCCTGCTCCCGTCCCTCTCCCGGCCCTGCGCGGGGCCCGGGGCGCCGAGGCGGGGCCGCAGTGGCACCGGCCGTTCTGCTGTTCGGTCCTGTCGGTGTGGGCTGGCGGTCCCCAGCCGCCCCATGCCGGCCGGGCCGCGGGTCCCGGGGCCTCTCCGGGACGGCGCCGGGATCGAGCCGGACTGCGGCCGGGTCCCGCCGCGGCTCCGGGCGCGGGAGGGCGGCGGCGGCGGCGATTTCCCGGGGCTGCCTGGAACCGGCCGGGACCCTCCGTGCCGCTCCCCGCCGTGCCAGGGAATGTTGTTGCCAGCGTAGGCGGGGAATTCTTTATTAGAAAACCCAAAACTCAAGGACACGGGATCTGAGGGGAGAGGAGAGACTCTGATGTAAATTCAAAAGGCGTTGGGAAAAATAAATCTGGCACAGCGCATTTCCTCTCCCAGCCTGGCTTCTGTGTCATCGTCTGTGATTTCAACTGCTCCGATGGGATTCCCAACCTGGGGGCTGTAATGACCTGCCAGGTGCGAAGCCCGACAGCAAACAATGGGAAAGCTGGATCAGGCCGTGGAGCCTCTCAGTAGCGTCCCGAAGGTTTAGCAGTGCCAGCATCTCTGGATGGAATTGGAGGGGTCCCGGCACAGCCCCTCTGGAGCTGACACTCCCGGCACCCCGGAGCGGGCTCGGCCAGCACAGGCCCCCTCACATCCCGCAGGTGCCCTTGACCCAGGAGGAGGAGTTCTCTGGGCTGGGAGCACCCAGAGCCAGCAGAACTGGCCTTTATCACTTTTGGGGGATCTCTCCTTTTTCCTCCTCACCAAATTCACACTGCAAAACCCAGCCTGAGGCTCAGCTCCCCATCCCCTCAATTCCTCCAAGGAACTGGGCTTGGATTTCCCAACCCAGCAGGGCAGAAATGCTGTTGTCCTTACTGTATATCCTAATTGCTGTAATTGCTTAAGAAATAATTGAAAGAAATTAAAGGCATGAAGAGCTGCCAGTTCCAACCACGGGATGCTCCAAGCCCTTATCAAGGATTTGCTTTAATTAACCAACTCAAACAAAGGAATTAACACCACATTGATACAGCATGATTACTTTTTATTGAGTTATAGATAAATATTGCAGAATGCAAAAACCTTTCGCAACCCAGAAACTCTCTTAAGAGATATACAGGGCACAGCTGCAGAGGGAGTCTGGGGATTCAGGGGAAAAAACGTGAAATTTTCAGTCTTTAGCATCTTCCACTCTGTCGTCATTGACAGCAAACACAGCTTCAGCCTCAGGGAGACGTGGAGAGTCAGAGAAGTCACAGATCCCGGTCCCACCTCAGCCTTTCAGCAGGCACGGGGAAATGGGTCAGACTGGACAGCCTGCTTCCAGAAAATCATCCTTCCCAAAGCATGAGGCAGAGCTGTAAGAACTTCCCCAGAGGTTCCTTTCCCTGCGGACTGGGGGCTCTAAGTGAGAAGCACAGGCTGCACCTGCCACGGACAGACCAGGGAAAGCCCAGAAGTAAAAGCATCAAAGCAACAAGAAACCCGTGAAAAGGAACTGACCTGAAGCCGGCTACAAGCGGCTCCTGCCGGTGACTCGTTAAAATCACTTGGCGAAAAGGAGCCAGGATGGATTCGACACTCACCAGCCCATCTGGGCACGCTCAGTGCCCTGCCCACAGCATCCAGCAGGGAGCTTTCCCCGGGCTCCGGCACGGGCTCCTCGCTCCGCAGGCAGGGAACGCCGGCTGAGCCCCGGGCTGCCCGCGGGAGGGGCACAAGGACTCTCTGCAACTGCTTCCCGCCTCGCCGCCTTCCACAGCTCCCGGAATTGCCTTCCTGTCCCTTCTGCCTTCGGAAGGTGTCTGTGCGAGCCGGGATTATCGGCGCGGCTCGGAAGCTGCACGTGCCTGAAGTGTTCCCTTGGGAATGGGGAGCTTCCCTCGTGCCTTTCAGTTCTTTATGCCAAATATTCTCCTCAGTGCTGGCAATCTAGAAGAAAAAAAAAAGTGAAAAGAAGGAAGAACACGTAATCCTGACATAAGTTTTGCTTATCCCAACACACTTCCCGGCAAAAAAAAGCATTTCTGCCACTCTAACAAATCCACTTGAGTTCTTGCCTGAACTCCATAGTGTTATAAATACGTATTATGGTATTGGTGTTTTGCAAATATTAAGGTGGTTATACTATACCTGTGGTGTGAAAATGGTTTTAAAGATACAGTTTTCTTTAGGAATAAGTAAGTTGATAAAGTGTGTTTGCAGTAAGTGAACTGTCTGGTCGGGGTAACACCCAGTGAAGACACCTGCTGCTGATATACTGATATCTAGACTGATACAGACTGATATACTGATATACAGTATAAATACTGGTATATATACTGACAGACCAGCTACCAGCAATGACCATCTGCAGAAATTACAGACCAAGGCCCAAAGCAAGACTGATAAGAAGAAATAAATTTAAACCACAGCCAAGAAACAGGCGTGCTCTAAAAGGGTGGGAGCAAAGAGTGGCCATACAAACCAGTTTCTAGAAACCTGGAAATTAGTTCTTAGAAAAGTTTGAATATGCATGAAATCTATGAATTTACATGAAACAGGCTGGTGTCTTTAAGGGGATGCCTCCAGAACAGCAGGGATGCTCGGCTGTAAGACTTTGCTTTATTGTTCATCTTTTATTGTCTTTTATTAAACTTTTAAAATTTTACCAGGAAAGTGAGCCGTGTTTTTCACAACAGTAACTACTTAAATACCCTATCAAGAATCACAGCGACGCGAGGCTCGGAATTCTCAGCTCGAACTGCTCAGCTCGGCTACTTCAAGGACTCTCCCAGGCAGGGAGCCAGCTGGAAACAGCACGGTAGCTTGCTACAAATCCGATCCGAAATTGCACTGGGCTGCCAGTGCCGGAGCCGCTTCCACGCGCAGGTGACAGGAGGCTGCTGCGAGCCCCCCGCGGGCAGCGCGGCGCGGCACAGCGAGCGCTGCCCGCCCCTCTCACCTGCCGGGCACAGGGCACGGCTCAGGCCGCTCCGCCGCGCGCTCCTCCCGGCTGCTTTCCCTGCCTTTCCCGGCACGCACAGGGAACGCGGAGGCGGCGGCGCGGCGGCGAGGGGCGCTCACAACATGGCGGCGCAGCAGGACCCCAGGGTAGAGAGGCAGCCTTGCCACTGCCTGTAGGGCACGCCCGCGGCGCGTGTGGGAACGCCCGGAATGGCCGCGGGAAATCGTCGGCGTCGTGGTTTTGCACAGGCAGTCGAGTAGTCACTGGGGTCCTTGTATTTCCCGCCCTTTCTGACCGCCATCTTGGGAAGGTCATGCAGTTGAGCGGCCATCTTGGGAGTGACCAAAAAAAGACCCCTGAAGAGAGGTGTTTCTGCCACTGCCTGTCGGCCCCCGCCCCTCTGTGGCGACACCGAGCCCACGGCTCGTGTCGGCGCGCCTGGAAAACCCAAGGAAAATCATGGGGGGGGGGGCATGGGCGTCGTGGTTTCGCGCAGGCAGCCGAGTAGACAAACCGGGGTGGGCTTTGCTTTTTCCCGCCCTTTTTGTCCGCCATGTTTGGAAGGGTCAGCTAGCCGGGGCCCGGCGGCCATCTTGGGAGTGGCTCCTCGGGGCCGGCCGCAGTAACCGCAGCCCAGAAGGGGCATGATCCACAAAGGGAGACCCAAGGAACGGCCGAGCCGAACACTTCCTCGATCATGTGCAATAGTTTTGTGGAAGAGTCGAATGTACATGCTGGTTTATGAATATGTAACAGAAAACGTATTTAAAGCGTGTATCCGAGCACAGTAGGTGTGCTCTTAGCTGAATGCCGAGCACCTGTCTGTAAAAACTTTGCTTTATTGTCTTTGTGTCTTATTGTTATTTATTAAACTTTTAAAGTTTGACGGGAGAGCCAGCCTTGTTTTTCAGAAGGGGTCCTGCCGCTGAGCGCAGAAAGGAACAGTGAGCAGTGCTGCTGGCTGGGTGCCGCTCTGGGATACAGTCTGTAGGGATCATCCCCACAACTCCACACGCGCCTCTGCTGCTGCCCCAAGGGCTTAAACCACAGGTCTGAGAAAGGAGACGATGGATGGATGGATGGATGGATGGATGGATGATATGAATGAATGAATGAATGAATGAATGAATGAATGAATGAATGAATGAATGAATTTAATTAATTAATTAATATATATAATCAGGTTGCATCCCTGGCTAGAAAGTACACAGAGGTGTTGACCAGCTGTTGATTTGAAATGCTGTGATTGTGATCTAATTGAGAATTGGGGGAAGATGTATTTTTGGCCACAAGAAGAAGTCCTGTTCTTAAATGGCAATCACTCTGCTTGTGTCCATGAAAGGCTATGGATTTGCTGTAATGGAGCTAAAATATAGAAGGTCCAATCTACTCTACATGTGCATTTAGGACTTATCATTTCTGAGGGTTCTCTTTGTGAACTCTGGCTTATCTCCAGAAAACCAGAGCAGCTTCATCACAAACTAACAGTGGTAAGGAGATTGTCCTGATGAGATATTAGGTCAGAGTCTTCTGAGATGCTTTGGATGACCAGGCCATTGTACTGTCCTGGGGCAAAACTAATTTACTGCTGTGGTTGCACACGTGGCCAGGGAAGGCTGTTCTGGCAGAGCTGAGCTCCTGCTGCCTCACCTGGCTGCTTGGACTCTCGTGTTTAAGGACCTTGGCATCCACGTAGGGTCACACCATGAAAGAGAGGGTTTGCTGTAAACTCTCTCCCTGCAGCTACAGCACTTTACCCCTCTGTCCACACAGTGCAAAGTCATTGTCAGTCCCATAGATGCCTTTTCCCTGAAGCCGTGGATGTCACCAAGCCATTAGCATTTTGCAGAGCTTTGTTGGGGTATTGACATTCAAAGCAAGGCTTATGGGTATGCCTATGAAACTCAAGGGTATTCTGCCCAGCCCACAGGCACCTGCTGGCTGGAGCAATCTGTGCACAAGCTTTGCTCAGTCTTAAATTTCTTTTTTGGTTTAATTTAGACTGATGGCTCAAGTAATGGCCTTTTTCAGGAAGCCTTGAAAAGCTCTGTGAGCAGCGACAGCACAAGGGGGAGAGAGCCCAAAAGAAAGGCATGTAGTACAGAAAACCTAAGAGCAAAAAGCGACACAGCTCTACCTGTTTATAATGAAGTAGAAGTTAATTAAAATGCTTGTAAGCCTAGAAAGAGCAGTCCCCAAATTAACGACCTATTTTGCCATAAAATGAGGAACATGAAACAATATTTTGCAGAGGTTAAAGAGCTGTGTAGGCATCTGCTTACTGGGTGTGTGGCAATCTTTTTGAAAATAGAAGGCAAATTCCTCTAATACCTTTCTTACATGAGAGAACTTTCTGCCTGGCTTTGTTTGTGGCCACCATTATTTTAAGGCATCCCGTGGCACAGGAGAAAAACGGCTCAGATTTGTCAAGGTGGTGATGGCAAAGCCTAACGTGGCCATGCTGCAGCCTATTTGTGCTCCTTAATGCTTCAGAGGTTTCCATGTGAAGTGAACCATGCCAGAATAATAATGCCACATCTTGCAATTCATTCTCATCAGTTTTAATGAAGATAAAGGGGCTTGCTTTTTGAATCCATTTGCACTTAACAAATTAAACATGCTGCTGAATGGTGCATGTGTACAGAATATTTGTCCAGAATATAATATTCATTTAGGTGGCATAGTTAACTAACCTTATTCCATATTTTTTTTTCTTTCTGCCTTAAGGCAGCCTCACAGCTATACAGTTGGTTCTGATCTTGTTCCCTGCTTAATTTAAGTTACTGTTAATCATTTTACTCCTATTCTTTATGTTGCAGCATCTTTGAGATTTTTTTTTTGAGATTTGCTTTGAGAAAGTATTTTTGGAGTCCAGCAGCCAGAAGAGGTGAGTGAGAGGGAGCAGAGGATGGTGAAAGCCTCAAAGGAAAATCTCCCTTATTTGCCACAGCAGCAAAATCCACAGGTCCCACCTACAGGCAGTTCTCCATCTCCTTCCTGAAGCTTCATTTCATGGCCCTGTATCTTCTGATTGTTACCAGAGTGCAGCAGCCACTTGGGAGAGTGTAAACTTCCCACCGTGCCAGGGAGGTTGGCAGGTTGCTCAGGTTTGTTGTGAGGAGATGATAGGGAGGAACTTAGGGACGACACCAGCTTGGCCTCAAGAAACACAAAGAAAAGCAACAGTGTCTGTTGCATTAAGCACCTTCATTCTGTAAACCACTGAAAAGAAGAAGTTAACAAATACAAGAAAGGAGGTCAATTAACACTTTGACAAGATTTGTTTCCACAATAAACTGTCTCCAGCAAAGAGCCAGGGAAGGATTCCAAATAGTTGGATGTCTGGACCTGTGACTTTGGATAAAACATAAAGCAAAAGTGGAGAAACCAATGGGCAACAACTTTGGAGCTGTGCAGGGAAATAGCATTTATTACTGCAACCTGGGCAGCAAGGCAGGCTGTGCACAGGCACAAGGGAACCATCCAGAAGTGTCCCCTGACAAGCTGTGCAATGGAACATGTACAGTTGCCATGATGTCATTCCCTGCTTGCTTCTTTCTGCCACAGGGAATAAATGGCTATAAGAGGTGCAGGGTGTTAACTTGGCTTTGGCACTAAGCTATGCCATGAAACTCAAGATGGATCTCTCTATGATAACTTTTGACTTTGACACTCAATGGCATCAAAAATGCTATTTTTTGTCTTTCTTTTTCTTTAAAGAAAAGGAGACGCCTCTGACTCAGCTGTCTGTTAAATTGAAGGGTGACACAAATATCTCCCAGAATACAGGAGAGAAAGAGAGAATCATAGAATATCCTGAGTTGGAAGGGAACCACAAGGGTGATCAAGTCCAACTTGCCTGGACTTGACTGTGCAGGGAACAAGCCCAAAACCCCACCACAGGCCTGAGAGTATTGTCCAAAAGTTCTGAAAATCTCTCAGACTTGGTGCTGTGTACAATTCCCTGGGGAGCCTCTTTCAGGGCTCAAACAGCCTCTGAGTGAAAAACCTTTTCCTGATTTTTAAACCAAACCCCACCTGACTCAGCTTCAGGCCATTCCTTGAGTCCTGTCATTGGTCCCAAGGAAGAAGAGCTCAGTGCCGCTGCTCTTCCCCTGAGTGAAAGCTGTAAACTGCAATCATGTCTCCTGGCAGTCTCCTCCAGGCTGAAGAAGTTGTGACCTCAGCTGCTCCTCATACAGCTTCTCTTCCAGACCTTTCACCATCCTTGTGCACCTTCTTTGGATGCTAAAAAGATTTGAACAGCTCAGTTTTCATTTTCTTTTGTTATAAGGGGCATATCCTATATTCTGGAAGACAAAACATTATGTGCAAATGTCAAAAAGGAGAAATTAGAACACTGACTCCAGAAAATCCCTCTGCTTCTGTCTTTTTCTTGTAGCTTTGTTGCTGAAGAAAGGTAAGCACAGTAATAATGGTAATAACCATCACTCAAAACCTTGGACCAGGTATATCATCATCTGTCTGTTCAAAATATTTCAAAGGCCAGAAAGGAGGTAGAGATGAAGTCAAAGGGCAAAGAAAAATGACACACAGTATGGTGAGGAGATTTGTTTCACATGGAGGGAATTGCCACCAAAGCAAGGAGTGGCAAATCTTAACAGTGATGTACAGCTTAGATGGGGGAAAGGGCAATATCACAAGTCTTGGATTTACTCTCTTCTGGTCCTCAGTTTTCCCAAGCAGCCCTGACAGGTTATCCAGAAGGCTTGACATTACTGCACTCTTTATGGCCATTGCAATGAAAAACTCCTGGAGTTTTCAAGAAGCTGTCCTGCCATCATCCTGCAATGAGACATTTTTAAAAGTGTTGATTTTCTGTCTGCTAATTTTATCTAGGCTTAATTAAAAGCAATCAGAGGGAGCAAGAGACTCAGAGAGAAGACGAGAGGGAGGAAAAATAAAATTATTTGGCTTCACATTCCAGGGACCCAAGCACAATTTGGCAACTGACTGAGGCTCATGAGAGATTTAAAAATTTTTTTTCCTGTCTAAATTATATGTACTGAGTTTATAGAGATCCAGATCCTTGGCACTGTCATTTCCAGCAAGTCTCATTACATATCTTGCAGTAAGTACATGGCTGTTAATACTAATTCCTTAATGACAGTGGAGCAGTGAAGTCAAATTTAATAGTTCCTCAGTTAATCATTAAAATTAGCCTATCTCTGTGGATACTGCATCTTCTAATATTTCCATGTAATGCCATTTTGGGTAATAAATAAGATGTCAAAAGGGGCTTTTTTAATGTGTTATCACCCCATGGAGGCCAATAAGGCTACCTGGGTGCTGGCTCAGAAATGCTGGAGTGGCTGTGCAAGCCAATTCCCTTCTGAGACAGTTGGCTGGGCAAAATCTATTTTGACATATTGAAAGGTCAAAGATGGTGAAGCAAATACAAGCTAGCCAGAGCACATGGCATGTGTCTCAGTTTAGAGAGAAATTTAGGAGAAAAACGCTCTGGAATGAGTGTTTTCTCTAAAGAGAAGGGCTTCAGTAATCCCCTTTTTCTGCCAGTGAAAGAAATGGATACCAGCGGGTGAAAGTGAAAAAACCCTCAACTGTTTATTAACAAAACAAGGTGCCTGCACTGCACAGAAAAAAAAAAAAAAAATTGGATAAATGCTAGATATTGAGCTTTCAGAACCTTACCTCCCTGCCCCCATGCAGAGCAGAACAAAAAGCTAAAAATGCCCAGGGAAGAAAAACACACTGGCTGCTGTGTTGTGGGGAAAGCAAAATGGTGACTTTTCTGGGGGCAAGAGCTGCTATTCCAGGTCAGTGATAAATACCTCCTGTCTGGAAGATAACAGAGAACATGGGGGCCAGGAGATTAAATTCAATTTTGGACAGAAAGTGACACATCGAGCCCATATGGGTATTACAAAATGATGGTGAGAACGAGGACTATGTGTGTCCATCATCCCTGGGGAGAAAAAGATTGGAGAAAAAATATCAGAGCCAAGCTGTCTCTTTGTCCTGAAAGAGCCTCCATTTTAGACCCCTTGCCACCCACAGGATATTATTTGTTTTGGCAGAAGAGGACCAGGACTCACCATGGAAAAAGTTTTCCTGATTAATCTGTCCAGAGAGTCGGTTGTTCATCTACTGAATTTGTGAGAGCCTGAAGGGGCAGGGAGGTCTTCAGGATGAGAGGAAGATTTATCTTCCTTTGTCATTAACTTTATCATTGCCCTGCAGATGGTGGTAGGACATGAGACTTTAGCACAAGAAAAGAAAAGGAGAAAGTTGAAATATATGTTCCCAGCTTTTCATGAATGGAAGATAACATACCATACTCTCTCCAAGCAAAATATTTACTTCTTCTGCATATAGTTAATTAGTTTTCCTCTTTACTGCCCAGGACTCCCAAACAATTGCAGCAAGCTTCCCACCGAAGCCCACAACTGAGAAAATAATTTTTTGCATTCACTAAGTTAAATCATAACATGCTGCTCATCTTTCTAGACTTCAAGTCTTGTGTATTGCTGGTGCATTATAACATGCACTTGTGATTAATAAGACTGAGGAGTCTTGGGAAGTTAGCTAGAGAATTTGCAAATTCTACATTTCTGGAGGGAGCTTTGGGCATGTTGACTCAGGGAGCTTCCACCTCTAGTGGAAGGTGTGGTGGGGGCCTTGGGAATGCCCAATCTTTAAGATTCCTTCCAACCCAAACCATTCTGTGATTCTCTGAATGGTTCCAAGTGGTAAATTATTTCCTGCCAGAAATAGCCAGACAAAAAGTGCTGGGGTTTGCTTTGCTATTACCTACCCACACTTTCAGAACAAGGAGTTAATACCTTCCCCACCAAATTAGGGCAACTGGCCTAAATAATAAACACAGAGAGTGCTTCACTTTTTATTTTCTCTCCTGTCTGATGATTGCTGAGCTGAGACAGCTTGAAATGAAGCACTTTTTCTCCAGCAGCATGGGTACCAAATGTCTCTTGAGAGGTGCTAGCTGCTGTTTGTGTCTTTGAGACCACAGACTCAGATGATATGAGGACTGTGACCATGCTGCTGGACCTTTGGCCCCACGCTGGGTAAAAGGTGTTTTCTCATCACATGCAGTGTGACCTGCCCTAGCCTATGCCCAAGACATGCTGTGGCTTGCCTTCCCATTTAAACTTGAGCTAGAAGGGAAAGGGTACATGTGTGCCAGTTCTTAATGCCCAGGAGATATCCTGAAAATAATGGAGATGTGGGGAGGAAGGGGGAAATCAGTTAGCTGGGAAACCCTGGGCTTATTTACCCTGGTTTTTTCCTCACTCCAGGGCAAACATATGTCTGTCTGGAGAAATATGATGAGTGTGTGTTTTAAACTCTCCAGGAAATAAGGCCCAATGGATTAAAATGTAAATTCACTTGATTACGGGCCGATTTAAAAATTTTTTAAAAAGCAAATTAAAAATTAACAAACCCCTTTTTGAGAGCTGATCCACTGCTTATAGATTTCCTTCCAATATTTAAAACTTCATTTAAGTGCCAGTAAAGCATCCACATAGACTAGCAGTCATACTTTTGTTTTGTCACCACATTTCTGGCTGATATAGCATTGAGTGGATTGCATATTCCCCAAAATAAGGAGAGCGAGAAGGATGGGAAGAGAGATGTGGTGTTAAAAGTCTAGGATGACGGGTTTGAAATCTTTTTGCTCTCTGGGTGTTTGAGCAGGGTGTGAAGTTATCGATTGCAATCAGGAAGCATTGGCTCTGTTTGATGCTTCACTTACGGCTCAATATCTAAAATGGAGAGACTGATTGGTTTCGGAGCACGCTGTAATCAATATGGCATATTTGATGAATATTGCAGCCCTAATTAGCCGTGACTCGCTTGTTTAGTGTTTCAAATGAGGAAAATGATCATGTCAACGCTCTAATTTCATAAGAAGAGAGTTATTGCCTTATTTTCTGGTATTTGTTTTTGTTTATGCATATGCATCTTTCTATCTGTGTTTGCGAATGCTCTTTACTTTAGTGAACGTGTGTTTAAAAAAAATTGAGCAGAATTTTTCTCAGAGCCAAAACTGACATAAAAAGCTTAATCTGCAGCAAAATTTTTTTTTTTTTTTTTTTTTTTTTTTTTTTTTTTTTTTTTTGTCACAGGACAGAACACTTGCCCAGAGCATGGTCATTATACTCCAGTGGCAGAGAGGAATGCTGTTAGCTTGCTTTCAGCACTGTCTTTGCAAGAGCCTGTGCAGCCTCCAGCACTCCCACCGTCTGCTGCCATCCACAGCTGTACACAGACAGTCTCAAAGCCCAAACCAACCATTACTCAGGACTCTGTATGTGCTGCAAATTTTTACTGCCACTATAAAGTGCCCTACAGCAATGTGATTGATGAGCACATGCCTCATGCCCTGAGTGGTCCTGGCACTCCTGAGGCTGTTGGATGAGCAGGGGGTGTCTTGTGGCCTCTCCAATTAGCCGACCCTCCAGCACACACCAAGGGTGCCTGGAGGAGATCTGTGCCACTAAAGATGTTCTAACTGTCCCTGCAGGGAGGTATGCTGATGAAATAGCATGCAGGACTGAAGTACACCCTGTCATCATGGGTGCTATCAGGGTTAGGGGCAGAGTTAGGTGCTCCAAATCAGAACTTGCACAAACTTCTATTGCTAAACCCCAAATAATCCTGATCAGGACAATGTGATCCAGAATCAGAAGAACACAATATCTCTGACCCTCCCAACTGGACAACAACAATGCTGGGTCCTTCCTAAGCATCATCCACATTTAGAGATGCCTGTGGCAGAGAAAGGGGTAGACCTGCCTCTCTGCTGTAGCGTTCACAGAGAGGAGAGTGAGGTCCAGCTCTGAGGATTAACTGAGGCCATGTGCCACACCACCTCATCAGGTTATCATCTACCCTGTGCAAGGATGATGCTGTCTTGCTGAGCTGAAACCAGAGAGGGTGTAGATGCCTGAGGGGAGCTTTGCTTGCACTGAGATGAAGGTGCCTTAACACTCATCCTGGATGCACTAACATATATATGTGGATGACCCTCTGGGTCCTGCTTCACCAGTTCCTGGGATCCAGAGGGGCCTGGAGTGGCCAACCATCACCTCAGCTGGGTTCAAAGATGGGTATGGCTTTGCCATGCAAGAATGCCAGTAGCATTTTTAGGGACACTGTAAGAGACCAACAGAAGAATGGACCCAGGGAGATGTATAAAGATAAAGAAGCCCCTTAATCCTTGGCCTTGTCCATTCTTCTAGTCTTTAAAAACACTGCACAGGAGGGAAATCTGCCTAAAATGCCTCCAGCAGCAACCTGACCATGCTGAGACACCCTGTCTTGTAGCATACTTTGTCTCAGGTGTTTTTCCTGTCACAAAGTTATTTATGTTTGGTACCTGGCAATTACTTGCCAATGAATTTAAATACATATAAATCTAATGCAGTCTTTCTCCCTCCCTGCAGCTGTGTTTGTCTAGCTGTCCCCTGGCAATGTCCCCTCTCCCTTTCCTCCTCCCTCTCTTTCTCCAAGTTCCAACCCCTTTGCCATAGGCAGGGACACCTTCCACCAGCACATTGTTCAAAGGCCCATCTAAACTTTCCTCTTGAGATCTTTCTGATTTCTGCAGTTTTGATAAGAATTAAACCATCTAAATTGCCTAGCAGTTTTATTTGCATGTATCGATTCCTGGAGAGGCAGGAAGTTTATATTTGAATGACAGATTGGCACACCATTAGCTGTGATTGATATGGCATCTTTAAATGAATACTGTCATCTTGCAATTAATTAGAGTTGACTTAGTTATTTTGCTGAGCATTTCATGTCAGGATGGGTCCCTGATGAGCTTTTGAGCTTCTTGCAAGGGAGAACATGGAGAATGTGGTTCTGTTTTGTTTGTAGATGTATAAAAGCAACAGAAATTTGGAAAGGAGGATGTCACTGAGGCAAGAGAGGGGAATTGAGGGGGTATGAGATCACAGCCTCCACAGTAGTGTTGGTTAACCACAAAACAGAACTCTGTCTGATTTGTCATGGCAAACAGCTCTAAAAGGAGGGGTGTTTTTCAAGGAAACAAGAATTTATTTGACCCACTTTCTTTAGTGGGGGGAAAAAAGGTAAGATGCCCACATAGTTATTAATTTCCTCTTCATTTATTTGATAGCATTTGTGAATGTTCTGACTGTCTCTCCTGCTCCTGCCCCCTTCTCCTACATGGTTTCCTAGTCTCACAATGAACACACTGCCTCCAGCCCAGAAGCATTTAACATTTAGCCCCTCTATTAACACCAGCTTCCACCTGCAGCTAAACATCCTCAGCTTCCCCTCCAGGGCAAGGGCTGTGGCAGCCAAGACAGGCATCCATAACAGTAATCCTTTGAATCAGATTTTGCTGCCAAGCAGGGAGGACAGAAGAACACAGGGAGAACTTGGGTTCTTTAGGAAGTGAACCTGAAATTTGTCCCAGATCAGCAAGAAACTCCTTATGTTGAGAAACAGAAGAGTGGAGTCCCTCTTACTGTATGTAGTACACATACAGTATATAATAATACACACTATAGTAAATACAGAATATAAACTGCATAAAAATTGCTTTGAGTGGGGGAAAGA
Source organism: Sitta carolinensis (assembly GCA_032173965.1). NCBI lineage: Eukaryota > Metazoa > Chordata > Aves > Passeriformes > Sittidae > Sitta > Sitta carolinensis. Next base: position 14,722,816 of record JAVUNC010000019.1, read on the forward strand.
GGTAATCATTGACTCCTCAGCACCTGGCCTCTCATTTCCCTTTTCTATAAAGAAAAATAAACCCACTCTGCTCTGGTGTGGGGGTGCTGTGAAGGGCACACCGGGCAGAGACGGGATTTTTCAAATTCATCATTCCCATTTGTGTGCTTCTGGATTTGTGGGTCTCTGCTGCTTGTTTCAACTGTCTTGTGGTTTGATCTCTCCTTCTCTGTTTCTGCTTTTATTTCAAAACAATTTTGTGACTTGCTGTTGCGATATAGTTTAAAAATATATTAAAATCTTATAATTTAGGCTTACATTTCCCATCTGGGATGCTTTTGCCAAGCAGGTGCTTGGAAAGTGGTGTGAGATAAGCAGGACTTGTAAGTGCAGGGCAAAGGCCAAAGAGGTGCCCTGGCCTCTGCAATAGCTGGTGGCAGCACTGCTACCCAGACTTGCACTGAAAATTATTTATAAAAGCTTGTTCTGTTTTTTCCTGGGGAAAACCAGAAAGATCTCGGTGACTATTTTTAATAGGTGAGGTGTGTCTAGTGGCAACCACCAACCATGTTTTCCAACATCAACCAAGAGCATGGACTTGCTCTTCTACCAAGGGCTGGGTGGGTGATGCTCAGCAGGGTTAAACTGGAGGAAAATTTCACCTGTGTAATGCCAATAGAAGTAGCCCCCCACACCATGAGCCCTGAGCTGCCACCAGATGGAGCAGCCTCCCTGAGTACCTCCTCCACTGTCTGTATTTTCATCAGGAATCATTTTGGTTTTCTTTTTTCTTTTTTTTTTTTTTTTTTTTTTTTTTTCTGAAGGAATTCATTATGATAAATATTTTATCAGTGAATTCTGAAACAATTAATAGTGATTTGACATTTACTTTAAGAAGATGCTGATAATTCTAGTGGAATGAGAAATTAGGGTATTTAAATGTCTCTGGACACTTTTACTTCAGTTTTAAAAAAAAAAAAAAAAGTTAAAAAAACCCCCAGCCCAACCCCAAGACTAATTAAAATCCCAAAGCACAATTTTTACCTTACAAATAAACCAAGGTCATAATGGCCCCTTTGGAAGCTGCTGTGTGAGTGGGCTAGGGAGAGGAATCAAAGCCAATTTAAACCATGCTCATAACCCTCTGAGGAGATTCACATGGAAGTCCTGAAAGGTAACCCAATTTCTCTTGGAGACTCTCTGAGATGCTGATTAGGGAAATTGGTAATAGGGCCTCTGTTTCTGTAGACATAAATTGACATCCAATGTAATCAGCTCCACAGAAGACTTTCCCAGGCACAAATCCACCACTTTAACACCTTCCCTTTCAGACCTTGTTTAGAAATCTGTCAGGAAGACTCACCTAATACACATCATTTGGAAAAACATCCATCTCTGTGAGGATCTGTGCCACTTCAAACACATGCCCTTCTTCATACTCCAGTGGCTGGGGTTTTTCCTCTGGACGTTGTGCTACTCAAGAAGGGGAGGATGGACAGTACTTTCTCCTAGCTAAGAAGGCAGTTTATTTGCTCTCTCTAAACATACTCACTGTTGCAGCAGAAATAGGCTACACTGTTGGTAAAGTAGGTGCTTCCACTGCTGTACAGTTCTGGAAATAAAGTGAAAACAGCTGAGGCCAGTGAGAAGCACAGCTATTGCTGGCATTTCTCTCTGTCAGGTTAGCTCAGACCACACACATATCTGGGGCCTCCATACAGCAAAAAGGCAGACATTCCCTGCTGCCCTGCATCTCCTGTTCCTTTTCCTCTTCCATTTGGCAGTCCAAGGGTTTGCTCACAAGGGAAGGTGATATTTCAGAGAAGGAAGCCACTTATTGGAGAGTGGTGAACCCACACAGCCTCACTTCTCTTATTGATGATTAAAGCCTTGGCTGAGAAGAGTAAGGCCAGGTTGGCACCTATGTCGGTCATGGAAGAAAAAAAACCCACTTTCACCATCTTTGAAGTATCCTCTACCTATTCATTTTTGAAATAAGTGATGGTAGAAAGGACAAATAACATCTAGCATACATAATTCTCTATTATACCTGCAGATTGCATGTATATGGAGTATTCTTTGACAGATGTGGCACAACAGGACAGGTTTTATAACATCTCTTGTGCAGCAATGGGACCAGTCAGGATGCCTTCTCCCCTTTGAGCTGCAGGATCTTCTAAAAATCCCTCCTGCCAGCAGGTGTCTGGTTCTTACAAGAATCTGCCAAAAGACAAATCTTAGTGAGGATCTGGCTGTGTGTGTTGCTGATGGCACATCCAAACCCAAGTGTCTTTCCTGCACAACCAAAATGACCTGGGCACCATGGGCAGGGGGAGGAGGGCATGAACACACACGTAGCATGGCCTTGTCTTCAGGACAAGCTTTATTAACTATTTGCTTTAACAAGGTAGTTATCAAGGCATTGGCTCTTTAAGGTACAAGGAAAGTAACGAGACTCAGGTTCAGCATGTAAATGACAAAGTAACGAAAAAGGCATATGTTAACCCATATAAACTACTAGACCATCTATTAGAAGACATTTTGCAAGCAACATTCTACATTTCTTTGCATTGAAGTAAAAACATATTTTTTGGTCAAGAAAATTACCTTTTTCAATTTTTACACTTTTTTAAAACTTATATCACAAATGTCAGGGTAAGGCAAATCCTGGATGAACAATATGATAAAAATCCCTATTCCCCAAGAAAATAGATCCACATACTCTGTTAAATTTTGTAATTTAAAAGCAAAGCTGACATGCACTGCATATAGAGAAAACTTTTTTTTTTAATTTTTATTTTTTTTAAATATAATTTCATTCAAGTCCTAAAGCAGAACAGTGTTAATTCAAAGAGAGGCTTTCTCAGTGCTTTATAGAAAGAGTGACAATTAGCTGCAGTGACCCATTATTACAGACTATGTCGGAGTATCACCTTTGGATGTCATCATGGGAGCAGTCACCAGCCTGAGGAATATTGTGCCTGATGGTAGGGGTGAGCACTTTCAGACACAGGAAAAACAACAGTCAAGCACAGCCTCTTATGTTGAATGCAACCATCAGCACCCAAAGGCTGCTACACCCTTTACACCACCTACTGTGAATACATTTTGGGTTTAAATCAAAAACCTTGACATAAATACCAGTGTGGTGATTCTCCATCTAACACTTGTTCTACAAAACCAGCTCCTTACCTTTCTGCATCTCCAGAAGAACATCAGAGACTGACTGCATCGACTGTTATTAACACAGCTGAGAAATATCTCATGCTGCTGAAATATACTCACTTTATGAGTAGTGAACAATGCCAGCAACTCAAATAAAAACCCACCCAAAGGAAGGCAGACATAAACAAGGCTGCAAATAGTACAGTAAGGACTTAATCTACTCATAGGTTTCCTTGCTTTACACTTTCTGGACTTCAGGCTTTGCCAACACATCATTGGGTAAATGGTTGTTTAGCAAACTCACTATTGTCTACCAAGGTTAAATAAAAAGCAAAATGAAATTGCTGTCAGGGGCTAGAGAGTGCCTAATATGATGCATCTTTGCAGCTAATTTTTTTCTTTAACTGCCAGTCACTCTTCACAAGACATTTAAGGAATCTTTATCTCCTCCTGAATGACCACACCTCAGCATCCAGCCTCCTGTGGGGCTGTCTCTTTGGCTCCCTTGCTAAAACCAAAGTTGATGAAAAAGAGGGACATCTGATTCATGGCTAATGTTAGTGTTGCCATGGGGAAGCACAATCAAAACAGGCACAGAACTACATTCAGGGGACTGGATATCACAGTTATACCATCCTCCTGATTAATTTATCCACTTGTGGATATTATGACAGCCTGTTTCAATCACAATAACACAGGATAGAAAATACACAGAAACATAAGGGACCATGCAGAAAACTCCACATCCCAAAAGTCATGTTCTGTCAAGCATGACCCCAAGGTTGGGAAAGGAAAGCATCAGAGACACCTCAAAGGGAACAAGGAGTCCCTTCAAGATTATCTGGGGAGAACCAGAGGAACTTAGTTACCAAATACAGGTAATCTTAGCAAAATTCTCAAACCGATGAACAGACTAACATTAGCTCATTCCTCCTACAACTGATCCAATCTGGAGTTGTCCATCCACTCCAGGTGATGAAGAAGCTCCTCTAGAGCCTCTCTGGTGCTAGTCACCCCCTCAGGCAGCACACAGAAAGAGCCTTCTGATCCCACCTCAAGCAAACAGGCTGGAGTCCCACAGAGAAGGGCAGGTGGTGGGGCTGCCTTTCTAGGGGCTGTACTCTCTGTGTGTAAACTGATGCTTTTCCTGCTTTCCTTTCTACTCCTTGTTTCTCCTTGACAGCCTTTTGAATTTACAACAACCATTGACTGTTGTGGCCCATGTAAGGTACACTTGACTGGCTGTTACTCCAGCACAGGATTTATCACTGAAACTGCATGAGCTGGATGAACCCAGATCTCAGGAGGATAGAGTTATGTCTTTTTTTTTTTTTTTTTTTTTTCTGGCCAGATATTAAATACCTATTCTGTGATTCGGGAATATTTTGGGTGAAAAAAAAGAGAACATAACCAATTATTTTTCTAAAAATTATCAAATTAGAATCACTTACTTTGCCTAAAATGACCAAATTGTTCTTAGTAGCACTTTAAAACACAGTTTGTAGCACATCCCACTAGGGACATAGGTTGTGTGCTCTTCCATCCAGTGTATTTTCTGTCAGTTTCGATTACAGTACAGTTGGGAAATGTACATGAAAACCTTTTGTTCCTTTTCTACAAATTTCAGTGCAGCATTTGCTGGCAGAACAATTGACATATGGAGAGACATTCTTATCCAAATAACTGTTAATTGCTTCTTAAAAAAAAAAAAATATCATGCATATGCAGTGGAAAATGTAATGAGGGATCACAAAAGCTACTGTGTGAAGCTGTTAAAGCCGGGAGCTGTATTAAAAGATGCAGCTAATGCAGAGTATTATCTTTCCAGCATTGAGGAAATGTCTGTTGCCTACCTGTACCCAAAAGTCACACTTACAGCACTGCTTTTGAGATGTGCAGAACTAACTGGAAAAAGCAGGATGGATTTGGGGTGCTGGCTGTTTGAGGCCACATGTGTTATTCACATGTAAGGACATGGCTGATCATGGGAAAGAAGATAAAGATGCTAGAAAAGGGATGGGTCTGGAAACAGGCTACTGATGGTATGATGCAGGAGGAAAAAAGACCCAGTAGAAGAGAGGGACTCACATTTCAGAAGAAACTGTTGTAAATGCAGGGTTAATTGCAAAACATTGTACACCTGGGAAGCTTTGACTCTTCCCAACAGGCTTACCAAATGAAATGGAACGAAGAACAAAGAGAAATGGAAAGCAAAGACTCATTGCCCCAAGAGCTCCCCCCCTCCCAACCCGCTGATCATCTCAGTGTGCTCTTTTCAGCCAAGGATGATGCTGGAGGATGTCAGCGCCTGCCCGTAGGGTCTCCTTGGGTCTCTCCTCTCCCGCGTCCTCCCTTCACCACAGCACCAGAGAGCAAAGGGGAGAGAAAAAAGGAAAATTTTCAAATGTCTGCACAGAACCCAGGTCTCGTGTTCCCAGCAGCAGACGCATACAGTTTCATTTTTTGTCCAATGTGTGTGTGTGACACAGCTTATATATAACAGCTACTAGTGGGTGAGCAAATTACCTGTGCTTATCAGGGTGTCTTGGTTTTCCAGAGCACCATCAAGCAACAGCTTGGTACCAGAGACCCCCAGCTTGGGCAGGTGCTTTGAGGACAAGCAACACATTAAAGTACTAAAAATAGGAAGCAAATGGACCTCCTTGGCTCCAAAACGACCCTTGTGAGATTCTCTGAGGTTTAACAGGCTGATCAATCCTCCCTGGGGATTGCCCTTAGTAGTTAAAATGGTAACAACAGAGTTGGGATGACTTTGGCAGAGAGCTGCAATGAATTTGATGCCTGCTTCTGATCCTGTAAATGCCATTTTACTGCTGAGCAAGACATGGTGTGCTCAGGATCTGGCCCCTTTGCATCAGAAAGATGCCTGCAAAGCCACATCTTGCAGTGGAACTGAAGACTTTTATTAATTGATTGCTAATTCATGAGCAAAAATTACTCCAGCCCTAAACATTCATAGATAATAATTTCTATGAGAAAATGCAGCATGAGAGACAGACTTCTTAAGGACCATATGAAAACTGTAATATTCAAATACCTTTTTTTAAACAGAGGAAGGGTATTAACATATTGATGTATTTTTAAATTAAGGATTTCATTATTTCCTCTTTTTTTTTTTTTTTGAGCAAGAAGCTAAGGGAAGGGGATGAAGGGTTATGGATGCTGTACTTCAATTAATATTTTGAGGGTGCCTCCTATTTTTACTTCTGTACTTTTGAAATGGGACACCATCAGGGCTACTCCTCACTCCAGCAGTATAGTAGCACATCACCTGCACACTGAGAGGGACCAAGAGTCACGTTCAGTAATAAGACCTTGTGTTTTAAATCTCTGTGTTACAGCTGCTGCCATTGTACACCTTGCTCTTGTGCTACATGAAACCCATTACAAGGGTAAATATAGCATCTTGCTGTTGATGATATTGGTATTCCTCAAAAACCCTACACCAAAGGGAGCAGTATGCACTGAAAGCCACTTCTGAGGGAGAAATGGCTATTGCTTCTTTTTGTTAGGGATGAACCCTTGGACTTCTGTCTTCCCACTACGTTATTCTTTTAGTCTAGAAGAAATGCTATTTATTCCTATGGAAAACACTTCCTCAACAGCCACCAGTGCTCCTTCCAGAACACTATCATTTAGTGTAGAAGGCCAAAAAAAGCTCCAAAAGGCAGCAGAGCTCCAGAAGGCAGCTCTCTGACTTTACCTTCTTTTTCAGTGATATTGCTGAAGAGACATCAGCTGCTGGAGAGCCAAGGGCAGCAAACCCCTTCTGACATGAACCTTTTGTTCCCAGAACACAGCTCATACAGAGCTGAGCTTCCTTCCAACCAGTATAAATTGCCTGTCATTTTCAAAAGCAATGCCAAAAATTGTTTGCTCACTTATTCTTCTGCTTCTTATCCCAGTGCTGTTTTGCCTTCTGATGATCTAAGACCATGCACTACCTAAACCCATTATAGCTGCAGATTGCTGCTATATTATTTGCTTGACAAATCAAGTCTTTGTTTTTATGATGTAATGCAGTCCATATTAGATAATTACTTCTCTTTCTGTCTTCCAATTTTTTTTTTTTTTATGTTTGGTAAATTTTAACTTTAATTCAGGTGCTTTCAAAGCAAGTTTTCATACAGAAACTCTATGGAAAATAGGGGAAGAAAAAATAGTTGTGAAGGTCTTACCTGTTACTTAAGCTTTCTGCTCTGTTTCCATTGGATCATTTATACTTTCAACTTGACTATTCATTTCAGCTGAAAAAGAAATGAGATGGTCATTAAGCTCTATTGATGATACTCATTAAGTTTATCATGTGGAGTAATAACTGCTTTTAAACCAAAAGGGACATTTATTGCATTAAGAAATCTCTAAAGTCATCAAATAGGTCTCTTAGGGGACCCATGCTAACCTGGAGTTCCCCAGACACTGACAAACAGTCCTGCCAGGAGGAAGGCTTTAGTACCATTAGAAATGCAAACCTCTGGCTCTAGATTTTCTCTTTGGTCCACATCCATGCAGTCTGACTTTGGCACCTAACCAAGGAGTCCAGCTCCAGGTGAAAAGGACCTTCATCTCCCTCTGCAGGCCACAGGCAGATACAGGTGTTGACCAGGAGTGACCAGGAGTTTTGCTGGACTAAGTGGTCTTGACCCTCAGATTCAAACCTTGACCCTCTGATTCAAACACTGGCTTCTGACAAAGTCCCAGGCAGGACTCAGGGTTGAGCCCCAGGATGAACCTAGATCCATTTCTACAGAAAAATAGCATCATTTAGGCTGGAAAAGACCCTTAAGATCACTGAGTTCCACCAAAAGCCTAACACTGCCAAGTCCCACTACACCATGCCCCTAAATGGCAGGAGTCAGGATGTGACACTTTCGATGCTGTCTCAGTTACAGTGTAACTGTATTTATTAGTGTAAGATCCATTTAAAAGCCAACCTTATTTTCGTTTAAAATTAAAAAAAATAAAAAAAAAAAAAGAAAAAAATTAAATAGAAGGCTTAAATTCATTTCACCATGACATTTGTCAAAACTATCATATAAATGATGGCAGGTGTGATTGGTCATAGCGAGGCTAGACATAAATACCTGCAGACTAGAATCTAGTATTTGTTTTGCACTGAATTTGAATGAAGCCATTTATATTAACACCATTTTTTCTTCCTTGACTGTCTTTGTGTTATCACTTGTAGATTATGAGACATGTGACATGGGTAACAGGGAAAACCCTCAAACATGAGTAGGAGATTTAGAAATTTAGGTAAGATGGGAGAGAGGAAGGAAAAACTCCCAAATCAATAATGATGCTACTTCCAGCCAGGCAGTGTGATGTCTTTTCTGAATCAATATCATGTCAATGTACCTGTTATGGTTTTGATGAATTATCTGTAAATTATTCATCACTGATATGCAGAGAAGATACTGTAATGGCTTCCTGGATATAAGTGATGAGTAATATGAAAAGTGTCCTCTCCTGATTACAGAGCTCTGATGCACATCACATTTAGCAAGCTTGTGTTCTTTAACCATATTTGCATAGAAAAGACAGGATGCTTAATAAAAAAATCACTGAAGGAAGGCTGCTGCACACTGACAACAGCATCCCCTCCCAGCCTCATTATGCTGGGTACCCTCACTGGCAGTATTTCTTGAAAATACCGTCAGCCTTCACTCACGTTCTACAGAAACCTCCTGCAAAACAAATCTGGGCTTGAAACCTGTGGTTAGGCTCTGCCAGCATCCCAGATGAACCCTTCCCTATGTATTTGTGATGAAGCTTGGCTCTCTGCATGAGCTCTACCAGGGACAGGGAGGTCTGACTGAAGGATGGGCATCTGCACACCACTGAGTGACCCCCAACATATGCCACTGTGAGGACAGCCACACGATTCTCTGTTTAGCTGGAAAACAGCACAGCAGTGAAGCACATAGCACAAGAACACACGGAAGAACTGCCACCAGGTATGGTGGGGATGTGACTCACAGTCCTCGGTTCCTCCCAGCACGAGGTGGTGTCAGAAAGGCATCATTAGCCCTGGGTGTTCTACATCCAACCACACCGCAAGCCGAAACAGGGCTTCTCCCTGATAAGCAAGGTTTTCAGAGGTTTTAAACTGCTAACTCACTTTAGCAGTCTTGTTGCACCTCCCCATAATATGCTACATCAACCAACAACTCCAAGAAGCACCTGGAGTGCAAAGAGATGCACGTCTCCTAAATTCAGTTTTACCTGCACCTCCTTCTGGACCATCAGAGATGGTTTTCCTGCCAAAAATGGACATCTCTGTTTGATTTCTTTTAAATTTTGACCCATTGGAGGCCAAAATTATCAGCTCTCAAATGATGACCAGGCAGGGATTTCTCCCCCAAAAGCAAGAAAGTTCCTTGCAAGAGGAAAAGAAATAAGCCAGCAAATAATTCCCATCCATCACAACACTGCAGTTGTTGCTGACCTGGGGGATGTGCTTTGGCAGTTATTCCTCATCCCTGCAAGACAGCTATGTGCTTAAAGGATAGCTAGCCAGGAGTGACAGCACAGCATCTTAGTGGAGAAGACAGACAAACAGGAGACCCAAGAGCCAAGCTGAAGTCATCTGTGAGAGAGTGAGTACATTTCTTTAGCCTAGGATATTATGCCATAGACCTGGGCAGCAGATGATACCAAAATACTAGTGTTGTGATTTAAATCAGGATGAAGCTCTCCACAGGACTGAAACAAAAAAGATGATTGATTTGAAAAGTTTGATCTGACTAATACTAGCTGGAAACTACAACCTGCCTTAGTAATCTCTACAGCTTTGGTGGAAGAATGAAAGAAAGAAAGAGAGAGAGAGAGAAAGAGAGAGAGAGAGAGAAAGAGAGAGAGAAAGAAAGAGAGAGAGAGAGAGAGAGAAAGAGAAAAAAACAGAAGTGAAGACTGCTGTCAGGGAAATACCATCTAAGAACCCAATCACCAAAGGTAGGGTTTACCACCATTTAAAAAAAACCAACAAAACTAATCAGCAAATCTGTCCTGGGTACAAGTCATTTAATATACAGGGTCTTTGCTCTGATGGCTGAAGGAAACTGGTAGGACAAATATGTGTCTGTATACACGGCCCCAATCTAGGCTACAGATGCATCTTCTGACAATTTTCCTGATGGAGAATCAAGCCCAGGTCTCAAATAATAATATTTTCTCAAATATATCATTCTCCTGGACCTGCCCACTGGATGAACCAATATTGAGATCCACCTAAGCTGTCTAAACTCTGCATCTCTAATGCCCTTTTCACTGTGCTGTTGTACATGAAATTAAACCACAAGAGCTGGGCTGCCAAGGGAGATGCAGTGATATATGCTTGTGCTTTCAGCTGTGAAAAAATGAGATCTCCTGGGGCAGAAAAAAGGGGACCAGAGAAAAAAATAGGCAATTTACATAAAAATTACTGTTAAAGGGAATGAGTTTGATCCTCCTTCCTTCCTTTTTTCTTTTTTTTTTTTTTTTAACACGCTGTATATGTCCAACAGGAAAAACACCCTGCAATATAATCCTAATAGCAATTTAAGCTGTCTAGAAGCAAAGACTTCCCTGTCAAGTGAAGTACTTCTTGGCAGCCTAAGCAAACACCGTTTTCCTGTCCCTTCCTATAACTGAGAAAGTTCAAAGAAAAGGAAGGGACGAGATGAGCCATATGTAGAAGACCTTACAAGAAAAGCAAGACTTGAAACAGGGAAACCTATCAAGATGCTCATTTCAGAAACTGCTAGCTGGTCCTGCTGTCCTGTCCTATGGTACATGTTGAAACAGCTTTCCTTTCCAGCCAGAAATCCCTTAAGATATTCCTTTACTAAATATGGATTTGTTTTCACTTGGTAGCCCAAACTATCCCATGGATTCACAATTCAAATAATTTAATGTGCTATGACTTTTGTGTTTGTTCAAAGAATCAGTTGAGAAGGGTACTTGGGCTTTATTCTGCACTTCTATTTGTAATAGCATAATCTCGAGTATTTTTTAAAAAGAAAACTTCATTATTCACACTTGCTTTTCCTGTGCCTGTTTCCTGTGCCTGCAAACTTCTTTACTTTACTTTTTCTTTCAGTATCTAAGCAGTCACTGATTCAAATCAATCTGACATCAGCGAAAGAAATCAGCATCAGATGCTCTGTGTAACTCATAGTAAAAATATAATTGGTTTGTCTTTGAGATGTCAAAAAGTATGCCTTCAATTTATATTATGTCAATGTTGAGGAGGTTAAAGAAAGAGTTAAAAAATTCACTACAGAGAGAAGTCTATGGTATAAAATGAGGCTTGGACACGCAATCCCAAACCCACTGCAGTTTGGGGCAGTTCAAAAGCCCCCTGTGCAAAACCCCCTGCATGTAGCTCTGTTACATTACAAGAGCTGAGCAAGACGAGTGAGAAAGGGTCTGCCTCACCAAAGCCTAAGCACCAGCATGCTGGCTCCCACCTTTATTTCTTACAGGACGAGTCAAGAAGGTCAATTGTTTTTTGTTTACAAGGATGTTACACACTGCAGATTTTGCACAGCATCCTAGTACTCAGCCCTCGCCAGAATTTGTCACACAGAGGGGTCATCAGCTCACTGAGGGCCATGTTGGGGGAACATACTTTCCAGGTCAGGAATTTTGGGTTGATCATGTCCACAAACCTGACTGGAACTGCTGTTGGGTCAACTAAATTGTGGTTGTTTTGTAAACAGTAAAAGTCCTTGTGAGAGAACTGTTACCAGACTGAGCTATACATGAATATTGAAGGAGGAGGAAAGGGAATCAGCTGACCTAGAATGAGACTAATACACAAGTTCAGAGTGGCTACACTGCCAAACACTTCCCCCTCATGGAGTTGGGCACCAGCACGGAAATATTCAGAAATAATCTGACTGCAGTTAGACCCCCAACCTCTTTGCCAATTCTTTATCAAGACCAATATTACAGTGGGTCTAAAATATTACTTAGTTAAAAGGTAGGCAGTGTGTAACATACCAACTGAACACATTAACCAAATCAACTCAAAAAGCAGGGCTACCACTCTGGAAGTTTCTTCCACCAGACTCACAAGAGAGTAGAGATGGTGTAAACTCGCAAAAAGGCTCAGTTGAAGAGATTATAAATATAACACATTTTTTTTTAGCAAGAAACATATAAATAAACTCCAGAAAGGCAATGCTAGGTGTCAACTTTAGGACAATACACAGAATCATAGAATGGTTTTGCTTGGGAAGGACTCTAAAGACTATCTAGTTTACTGCCCTGCCGTGGGCAAGGACACCTTCTACCAGACCAGGTTGTTCCAAGCCCCCACGAGCCTGGCCTTGAACACTTCCAGGAATGGAGCATCCACAGCTCTCTGGACAACCTGTTTCACTGCCTCCCTACCCTCATAGTGAACAATTCCTTACTAATAGCCAATCTAAACACACTCTTTGTCAGTTATCATTACCATTAAGCCATTACCCTAAAAAAATCTAATTGAAAATAATATAACATACCATCCTTATTTGAAACATCTGCTGCTTGACTTGCAAGGTCAATTTTCATAGGCTCCACAGAAATTTCCTCTTGCTCTTGTATCCCTATAATATAAGCCAAAGAAAGAGAAAAATCAATACTCACAGTACCTGATTAATGTCTAATTCTGAGACTCCTTAGCCTGGCTTTTTGTTTTCCTTCTGGCATCTTACCTTTGTAAACTCCACTGTTGTATAGTGGCACCCACTAGAGAAGAGGACAGAGGATATAGGGAGAACATGGTTTGAAAATAATTGCCTGAAGATTTTTAACAATTCATGCTCTTTTGAACTGGGATTGTTAAAATCGCATCGTGGTGTGTGTTTCTGCCTCCCCACCATTCTTTTCTCATCACTTTTAAAGAATGCCTTCTGCTCATAAAATGCAACATATGATGGAGACTTAATCACAGTTATAGTTTCTCTAGCTAACAGAAAGAAAATAAATACAGTGAAGAGTTTAAATACACTGGGTAGTCAGACACAAACTAGAATATGAATGTAGGAAAATGCATTTTATCACTGTAACTCAACATTTTTATCTCTTCTGCCTCAGGCTTGTCTGGAAGCTTAGATTCAAACTCCAAACAATATTTGAAAAGGAAAAAAGACTGGATCTGCTGTTTTAGACAGAGTTCTACTATTCTGCCATTGGCTAAGAAGCCAATTTTTGTTTACATTCCATCATGCCACTTCTCTACTTCTGTGGCTGCTGTAAAGCCTCTTGCACCCCTCCTGTGACTGAACTCTACAATATCAGGTGACTGGTCATTAAGTGATCCAGGCATTTGGGTGGTTATAATGAGACAGCAGAGTTAGTAAGGACTCAGATATTTCAGAAACATCTTAAACTGAAATAATTTAGCCCTTCAACAACACAGATGAAACCTTCACTGTCTCAAAACCCTCCCCCCTTTTCCTGTGGAATGCTAAAGTAGGGGTTTTGAGTCCACTAGAGCATACTGCATTTATTTGTACATAAAAACACGTCTACCACTGAAAATTTCAGCCACTTTTCCTTCTAATTTTATCTGCAAACCAATGGTATAATGGGGAATTTAGTTTCCTCTCTGCTTACTGATGGCCAATGCTGTTTTCACTGGTAACTTCTGGCACACTACCTACAGAATCACAGAATCATAAAGGTAGGAAAAGACCTCCAAGACAGAGTCCAACTGTTAACCCAAGACTGCTAAGTACACCAAAACCCATGTCCTCAAGTGCCACATCCACTCACCTTCTGAACACTTCCAGGGCTGGGGATTCCACCACTTCCCCTGGCAGCCTGTTCCAATGCCTGACCTACGGTCCCAGCAAGCTTGGGGGATGACTTTACAGTGACAGAAATGTTTCCCATCATTCAAACAGACCTTACTTCTTGTGCAGAGACTTTTCAGTGGATCATTGTATCACCAGCTTCACCTCTTCCTCACTGCTTTAAAATCATCTCCCAAAGACACAAAGTGCCTGTAAACATCTGTGACTGAGAATGCTGTATACCTGCCCAAAATGGCACCTATGGGGGTGCATCAAACTCCAGGTGCTTCTCCAGGGAATTCATGAGAGTGAGTGTGGTTATCTCTTGTGTTTTTTAATGTACCAACATCCCCAAGATTTCTCAATGCTCACCCTCCTGTCTTTTTGGCTCATGCAAAAGATAAACCCAGGTGACCCCACACAAATAATGTCTATATGGCAGGAATTTGTCAAGTACAAGACTGAACAGGTGTTTCAAAATCCCTGCCTGACGTCTCCTGGCAAAATCAATACGAAATCTGAGGGACCATGAAAACACTGATTAATGAAGGAAGATACACAGACATTCCAATTGTGATACATTTTGATTATCTGAGGGAAACAGCTCTATGAAAAATAAAATTTTGGAAAATCTCAGAATAATCAGGTGGGCTGGGAGGAAGCTTAAAAATCATTTAGTTCCAATCCCTCTGCCATGGGCAGGGACACCTTCCACTAGACCAGGCTGTTCCAAGCCTCATCCAACCTGGCCTTGAACACTTGGAGGCATGGGGCAATGACAGCTTCACAAGGATTGCCAGGGCCTCACCACCCTCTGAGTAAAGAATTTTCTCCTAATATCCAGTCTTAAACCTACTCTTTGATGTTAAAACCATTCCCCCTTTTCCTATTGACTGTCTCTACAGGAGTGCAGCCTGCAGTGGATGCAGTCCTACCCACAAAGACACCCTGATGTCTGATGTTGGTATTTGGGATGTCTGCTAAACCCCAGCATGCTCTGACTGGCAGCTGCTGCCTCTGAATCTGACTTTAACTCCTCTAAACCATCATCTGTTAACCCAATAAAGGAGATATGATATGACAGGTTATGTCCTGCCTCCCAGTTTCTCCCCTTGTCACTGCCTGAGGATGACCACATGAAGTTCCCAGCCCTTACCACAAGGTCTCTAAGTAGCCAGTATGCCTGCCTTCACCACGCTGCTGAAAGGTTTCTCACTTTCCATTTCAGAAATCTCTTGTGCAGCTGACAGGTGCAAAGGTTTCCTGGCACAGTGTGAGGTGATGATGTGGGCTAATGAAAGAGAATTTTGTGGACGCATGTGTGAGTGTAAATTTCTGCCCGTGTGCTTTGTTCCAGTTGTCTCCCATTTGCAGTGACAACATCAGGCATGGCATGGAGGGTGGCAAGCCTACAAAGAGGCTAGGAAGAGTAACAACAGCACCAACAGATCTGCAAAATTACTTTTTTTCAGAGGTTTAGGATCATAAATACTATCAGAAGAGTCGCTTTTGTTCTGCTTTTTCACCTTCTTTCCACGTTTGAAATTCTGATTCCCCATCCTTACTAGAAGGGGATTGTTGTAGTATCACTGCTTTTTACACTGGGAGTTTCTTGTTGGATATTGACAGCAAGAAAATTATAGTGGGAAACAATGTTCAGGGGCAAACTAGGCAGAAGGTATTTTAAACTTTTACAAAGCTGAGCACCACTGCAAATCTTGGAAGGACGTTTGCACAATTTACCATCCCTTTTTTAATTTGGAAGATTTACAAATTCAGTTAATATAAATTTAATTTCTTCCTTCTTTATTACTATGGGATGGACACAGGAACATTCACCATACTGCCATGCATGTGGAAAGGATATTATCCAAAATAGCTCCCTTGCTGTGCAGTCAATTCAAGTTCACTCTGAGATCAGCCCAATTCACATTAACAGCAGAATTTGATCAATACCAGAAACTGCCTTGACAACCAATTTATTCATGAGGCCTCTCCCTTGATTTAATTTCTTCAGGTTAAAGCACAAACAAGCAAAGGGTTTCAGGTCTCCACGCAGGAGCTGAGGGTTCCTGAAGGGGAGGGAGCCTGGGAGATAGTGCTTTCCATATCAATTCCCATTTCCAATTGTGCTCCTGCCAGAGCTCATTACCTGAACCCTTTGCCAGCTGGTTACACAACCAGCCCAGCACTAAGAAACAATGGGCTGCTGGCATGGGCAAGCAGGGCTCACAGCCTTTTCCAATGCATAAGACAAGTATATACCAGGAAAACAGAAACCTCTGTACTCTTATTTCATCTCTTCTTTTTTCCCCTTAATCGTCACTCGTTCCATGTGCTTACAGTTAATACACATTTTCTCTAGAGAAATATCATGTTTTTCCCCTCTTGTTTCATGTACTGTTTACAAGGCTGTCATGAAGCTCGTGTGGTAGCTCTTGGCACCTTAGCATCAATTTTAAAATTGCCCAAATACAGAGGTTTGACATCTGTTTTCCAACCCCCCAATAAATTCTAACAAGTAAAAAGTGTAACCCTTGCCTTCCTTATCATCCTTCTCCCTTTGCACAAGGTTTACATCTACTTCAAACAACAAAAGCAGGCAACAATACAGGCTTAGGAGCTGCAAGAACGGAGTTTCTGCTCTGAGCTGTCTACCTTAAGGATGTTTATTTCTCTTTGGTGAGTCTCAAGCTCTTGGCAGAGCCTTTGAGACCAGCCTTGGCATTGGGTGTGGGTCAGGGATGTCAAGTAGGCTCTGAACCAGGAACCTGGGTTCCTGCTATTGGTTTCTAGCTTGTTAATAATATCAGACCCCCTTTAAAACAAACAAAAGAACAAGTTTGATGTGTAAATTCGTTCTGTCAGTGTAATCGCATACTCCATGGCAACTTAAATCCTCAAAAATTCCCCAATTTTAGAAGTCTTGTAATAAATGGGAAGTCCTGGCCCTAAGATCATTCTGAATATTTGAGGGAGAAAAGTTATTCCCGTTATTCCCACAGCTAGTCTGCACCGCAATTTTGGGTGCTGCCACAGGAATTCAAATGAAATATCATCCCACCCACACACAATGTGCAACCTGAAGAAATTCATTAGCTGTAAATTATTCATAGAGCAGTTGCTTCTACTCATGTTATATACTTTGAAACAATTACCTCTGTCATTATGCAATATGAAAACCATGTTACAGCTATTCTGAACAATTCAGATTTCTCCAATTCATACCCACTGAATAAATTTTATTGTTTTGAGTTTAGCTGTAAATATGCTTCCCCTAATCATGAAACTCTGAGAGAGTCAGGCACGTTAAAAAAGAATAAATCCAAATTTCTCTGTTTAAAATTGGAATGCACCATTTTTCATCTGCAGTAACAAAACCAAAACAAAACCAAACCCAAACCAAACAAAAAACAAATAAACAAACAAAAAACACACAAAGCTGTTCTGACCAACAGCTGCATTGTCTTATCTGTCAAAAACAGTTTCTATTTTCTTGCTCTGTGAATAGCCAGAGTTGTTTTTTTCCTTCTTTCCTTCATTTCATTGTAGCATTTTGCTAATATGACTGTCAAGCCTTCATGTACTTTGTTTACTGCGGTATTTTAGTAACATTATAAATGCTGCCTCATTTAGAAACTAAAGCTGTCTGTGATACAAGGATTCTGTTTGACTCCTGTTTGATATCCATCTGGGATGACTGATCCTTTTAATCAGGCTGGATTCTACCACATCGAATATTTGTGCTGTCTTCTTGTATGGCTCCACAAGTATAAGAGCCCAACCTGCTGCTCCTGGGGCTCTAAGAAAAAACCCAGCAATCATTTTCCACCTGTACCTCATTACATTCGAGCTGGAGGGCAGTTTTCTCTCTTGCTGTCCTTCTGCAATGCACAGGTCGAGCTCGACAGCTCTGAATGTGCAGGAATGGCAGTGCCACCACCATGCCTCTTGCTATTCAGCATGGCTCAGTAAATAACAAACAACCCCATCTGTTACATCAGCCACATTACACCTCGATCAACCACCACCCTGTCCCCAGCAATTATGCACCACAGAGACGAAAGAAAACTCGAGGATGCAGATTTCAGAGGAGGGTGTGCTGTTACAGTACCAGCTTTGCTGGCTTTTCAAGACAGAGTGAGCATCATTCTGGATTTGTGTTGCAGCCCCTTCATTGTTAAATGGCGTGTGTACCCTCCTTTCTGGCATTTTGGCTTTGTTTTCCAGCGTAACCAAGAGCAATGAATCTCCCTGTCCCTCCAGTGCAATGTGTGTCAGCTCAGCTCTCTGTTTGTGCACACAACTGTACCTAAAGGCATTGTGCTGCTCCCAGCCACTCTTATTCCCAGCTCAAGCTGAACGCCAGGTTTTTAAAAATGCAGTTTAAAAGTGTCTAAGATCTGCTTATCCCTATCCCCTTCCAGCCCTTTATTAAACATACTGTTAGCAAAATCCAATTGTGCCTATCATTCTCCAAAGGTGGGAATGAGAGCTAGTGAGGATTGTCGCTCAGCAATATGGTCCATAAGAGCCATAAATATTTGGTACATCTAAAATCACTCATGTCCATCAGGAACACTGTGTGTATTTTATCTCTCTCTAAATAAATAGGATAAACCTGCACATAGTGGGCTCTTGATGAATACAAGGTACATTGTTTTAAGAAAAGCCTTTTAAATTATTTTTTCATTCTGGAAAATGTCTAAAAGGCCATGTCATTGTTTTCCAGATGCTCTTTTGTGAAACCTCTCATCAGAGAAGAAGCCTGCAGCACAGAATGTTTGAAATGGAGCACCCAGAAAATTTCATCTCATCCATCAATTGCTGGCTGTTAACACAACTAAAATGTTGCCTGGTTGTGATCAAACTGGTACATCACCTGTCCTGAATGGCTTCCAAAGTACTTGTGCTCCATCCCTGCACACAAATAAGGCAGATAGCAGGCTCAGTAGCATTATGACAAGTGAATGGAACAGAAATGGTATGATTATTTACCTCTCTTTCCAATTGTCATTTTTTCTTGCTGTTTATGAAACTCATGAGTGATTTGGTTCAGTTCCTGATCACTTCCTGCCTC
The DNA here is from genome assembly GCA_032173965.1 of Sitta carolinensis. NCBI lineage: Eukaryota > Metazoa > Chordata > Aves > Passeriformes > Sittidae > Sitta > Sitta carolinensis. The sequence continues at coordinate 14,741,827 of JAVUNC010000019.1, forward strand.
ATCCTAAAAACTGTGTAGGTGTGAAGAATTAGAGCACTAGGGGACCCTTTTGTGTAAGCCTCAGGACAGTTACATATTCCCTAAGGCACCCCTTTTACCAGAGGGAATGATGCTGGGCATTCAGAAGAATCTTCTGAATTCCAGGGCCAGAGGAACCAGCCTGTTGAAAGAGCAGCTGCCTGCCAGAATGATACCTGCACCTCTGCTCCCATCACAGTCACTGCTCACACACTCACCAGGATCACCACATACCTGGTAGCACAGCAGCTTCTCCAGCAGCTTTAATCCCTCTTTGCACCATTAATCTGTGGTGAGGACTCCTGACCTTAATTTTGATGAATCAGTGTGGGAGCCCAAAGGCTTTAATAGGCCTTTCTTTCCCTTCAGTCCACCCACTAAAATCCAGAACAAATTAATAGCCTTGCTGCCAGCAGCAGCACATACTCAGCCTCTGCTCCTTTTCAATCTTGCATTCTCTGTATTTTCTGAGCACTTCAAATGATCTTGAGGAAACTGCAGAAAAGCAGACTGTGATAGCAAAGACATTCTGGATCTCCTAAGCAGGACAGATTTGTCAGAATGTGACAGTTTCAAAAAGGAAAGAAACTTTCCATTTTGCTCCAAAGGAATAACTCCAAACATAGAGACTGAGCCAGACCTCAGCTTTGAGCAGCAGGGCAAGAACCAGATGGGTACCTGTAGTGAACAGAAAAAATATTTATAATAGAAATTAAAGGAAAAGATGGGGAAGAGGAGGGGAAGAACCTCTGAGAACCTTGAACTGCTTGAGAGCTGGAAGTTAAAAGAGTTCCTCTCAGAGAAGCACCCTCACCTTTCATGGAGAACCCACTCCGTCCACACAGGGCAAAAGGAGGCTTTGCCCAAGCTTATGATAATAATGGGGATTCTCATCCTTTTGGCTTGTAACCACTTATTTCTGAGGCCTTAAATTTCTTATTTCTGCTTCTGAAAGAGGTTACTGCTGAGCAAAAGAGTAGCCTTAGAAAATATTCTGTTCAATTTCTTTTCAAGGAGACTATTATCAAACAACTCAACCCAGCACCACAATAATCATGCATAAACTGTGATCCCATCACACTTGGGCAACTTACTCCAGTGCCAAAGCACTCTACCAGTGATTTTTTTTTTTTTCCTAATATCTAATCTTCTCTTCCCCTGGCACAGCTTTAGGTTATTCCCTCTCACCCTTTCCCTTGAGACATGGTAGAAGAGACCATGACCCACCTCACTTCAAACTCATTTCAGGGAGTTGTAGAGAGCAGTGAGGTCCCTCCATAAAGCCTTCTTTTCTCCAGGCTAAATATCCCCAGTTTGTGTACATATCTGAGTTCAAAGGCAGCAAACAATTTTTCATAAATAAATAGCTGGGAGTTGTTTTCCCTCTGTAAAGAAGGGAATAGCAGAGAAATGGATATGTTATCCAGGGTGATACTTCCCACCCTGCTCTGAAAATGCCTGTGGAGAGAAGCCAAGGCTGAAATCTGGCTTTTGGAGATGCATGTAGCTTCTGCTGTCAGAGAACATCATTAACATCTGCTTTTTCTTCTGAAATCCTGGCATCCCTCTTCACAGCAGTGAGCCAGCCTCAGAGGAATGGGAGGGTAACCAAATATACTGAAAATGTGTATTACCTCCTAAGCATGGATGCCATTTTTATTTCTGCTGATAACTGGATGAATATAAGAGCAAAAATTTTATAGCAGTGACATAAAGTAAGATATTTCCCTAGCAAACAACAGGACTAAAGAGGAGTTACATTTAGATAACATGATGCAAAGAATAGTAACAACCATCATTCCCCCTCTCTAGAAATAGCTCCAGAGCACTGCCCAACTGACCTCAGAATTGTAAAACAGGGATCTGACCTGTTTGAAAAGGAGTATTTTTTCTCCTTCTCCAGTTAGAAGAAACACAACATAGTTAGGGCTTTTTTAATGAGTATTTGTTTGTGTCCTGTCCCTCCCCACTTTTTCTTGATTTTAAGGAGTCACACTCACTGTGCTAGTGCTGAATTAGTCTCTAGTCATGGAGATGGCTCCAGTTTGTTGTCTGGGAAAAGAATGTGAGCACAGCAGCAACTACGAGAGAAAGGCCATTGTGTTTTTCAGAGTCATCTAAAAAAAGTAGTTGGTAGATACCACCAAGAACAGCTTTCTGATTGCAGGACACCTATGAGAGGCAGTTTTTCTTCTTCTCAGCCCCTGTGCAGGGACTCTGTAGTAGTAGGCAGGCAAAAAGCTATCAAAGTGCATCAGAACTACCATACACTGCCATGGAGAAGTCTTCAGTCAGGTTCATCAGCTCTGACATCTATCATCACTGACACCCAGGTCCTGGGATTTATGAGATTTTCTGTTCAGTTTAGGTGGAGAGGGCATGTCCTTCCTTTATTCCAAACAACACTTCCCAATATACAGCCTCAATCCCACTGTTTGAAGAAATCCACCCTGCTGATACTGGTCACTCTGGCATCTTTACAAGGAGAAGAACAAGGGATCAGAAATTTATACAAGGTTTCACATACATCAGACACTCATCTGTATCAAAAGATAGTAAATTCAAACGGCAAGTTAAACCAAGGCTGGTTTATGCCTAGATCATTACTGTGACATTGGGTAAAAACTGGAGCAACTTTTTTGGAAAGCGGGGGCAACCATCCTGCCTTCACTCCATATTACTGACAATTTCTCAAAGTTCTGTTATACCTCAAGGCACCAAATAGAAACTGGAGGCCACAACCATATAACACAGAGTCTGAATAAAAGTCTTTAAGAAGAAAGAGTGAGAAAAAGAGGAAGATGAAACTGTCTCAGTAGGTTTCTTATCACAGAATACACTTTCAAAAAAATGCAGGATTTTTCCCTTTAGCACTGGAGATCATATCCGCTCTATCCATAAAACTATCTTTTAACATAGAGGTTGTTCCAAATGCCAGCACACATAGGTCAGCATTTTCAACAGTAGCTGACTAACGTTAGGAGCACTTTAAAAGGGAGTTTAGATCCTTTTTTCCAAAAGCTTCAAGCTCCCAGCAGCTCCATCTGGCTTCAAAGGGGGCTCACTTCATAAAGTGTTTTGGATGTGCTCAGCATTTTTAAAATTCAGGGCAACTATTTTGAATCCTAAACATGGACTTTAAAAATCCATGCCAATTCTCACTGCACTAAGGATAACACCACCTCTTTAATCTGTGCTTAGAAAGCTAAGTGACATTAGAACCAATAACCTGGCTTTTCTGCTCTTTTTCCCTCAACAGAATTTGTAGAACTCCTAATAAAACTGGTGTCTATCATGAAAACTGGCAGACTTAAGTCTAAAAAGATAACTATAATTTTCCTTGAAACTATTCTGTAACACCTCCTTAAATCCTCTTTGTAATTGATGAGCAACATGATTTCCTCACAAAGAGCAGTCCTGAAGGTCAGCCAGAACATAGCAGCTAGGGCTGTGCTATACTCAAAAATACCACAGACCACAGAGGACTACTGAATTCCAGGCTGGCATGTTGGAGTACTTAGCCCCTCCTGGAATTCCAGCTCCCTCCTACGGGGTGCCAGAAAACATTAGGGCTTGTATTTGCAAGTCAAGACCTCTGCCAATTAAACCAGAGGAGAATAATTCTATCAGCAGCTGATAGTGGCAGACTTCTGTCCTGCTAAAGCAAGATGACATGCACACACTAAAAACACTTCCTCAAGCTAAACTCTTCAGATTGCTGGATTCAGACCATACTTTATGATTTATTCATAATAAGACCTTCCTAGCTGAGGAACTTGCAGGTGCCTAAAGCCTGCCATTATGTATCTTTCAAGTATTTTGAGCTTAGGAAAAAAAAAAAACCAAAAACCTGACAGAGTGGTTTCGCCTTGTGTCAAAACCCATCAACATCTCCCCTCTTCTTCTTCCCATGAATACCCACAGCTGGAGGGTAATGCAGAGGTTTGCCAGCACACAGCACAAGGGTAAGAATTAGAGGCTACAGGTGTGCTCTCTACAAATGTGCACATGGCCCAGGTCTGCAAGAATTTGTATGCTGGTGTAAGGATTGTCACTGCCCACGGTCTCCACAAATACCTTGGCATCTCTTGCTTTTACAGGAACTACTGAAGCCTTCAAAAGACTGCAGAAGTGCTAATCTCTTGATGCAAGTGACTTCAGCCCTGACAGACATTTCCTCAGAGTCACAGATAAAACTGAAGGATTAAACCGTAACGGATTAGGAGAGGTGTCACCTAGAATTAAGTCACTGGCCTTGAATCATGGTTTTGTTGGGCAGTGAAAATAGCAAATTTCACCATCTTAAAAAAAAAGCCTTACTGTATTTCTCTAAATATATATTATATACAAATATATATATTCAGATATGTATCTTGATTTTCTGAGTAGGCTTAAAAGTCTAGATGGCTCATAGTTGTATAGTTTCCATTTTTTATTACACTTCACTGCACTAAAAACCATCAATCTGACAATCCGAAGAGACCAAACAAATTTCTTTCACAACTGTGCACTGGATGTTTATGCATCTAAGAAAATACAGGAAATAAAATAAACACCTTGCATGGCTCTCTTCACGTAGAAACTATTTTAAAAGATATAGACCCTAAAAGGTGAGGGTCTGTTAGATAACACATTGGTCTTTGTCTAGAAAGTTTATAGCTCATAGCAAAAATAGGTCTTCCCAACTTAGCTGCCCAGTTATTTTGAAGTAAGCACCAAAAAGAGATCCATACATGAGATGTGCTTTAATTCCAAAGTCTGTGGCATTTCAGTTAACAGGTGTAGAGACTATCTGAGGTAGTAGGGAAGAAATAAGCCTTGTGCCTTAAAGGGGTGCTTCAAGTCACCCTGGGTGTGTGTGGGGAGAACTGATGGAAAATCTTGTGAGGGACCCAAGCACTGATCCTCAGCCTGATAAAACCTGCCATAATTTGGAAATATTGAACCTAGCTCAGGCTGGAGACTGGCAGAAGCCCTGACACTGTGACAAACCCACTGCAGCTCCAGCATTCTGCAGGCAGGGGGTGGTCCTGCTGTACAGGGAACTCACATACAAAGGCACACGTGGAGCCCATCAAAATATTTCTAACAAAACCTTCTCCTGAATCAAATTATGTTTTGTTTTTCCTGGTTTAAAAGAACAGATAGTATAATGGGAAATGTCATGTTTTCAGAGAGTCATACATATATATCCTGTGAAGCCCACAATTTCCAGAGAAATGTTGCTGGCTCTTGCCAAAACTATAAACTGAAGCAACCAGATTGCTGTTAAAAAATTAAAAGAAAAGTGAACCCCACCTCAATTTAAAAGGACATGAGCATTTTTCAAGTATGTCAGACATTTTCATGGAGGGAGGAACAAGAAGGAACTGCTTCTGATTACCCAGCAGGAAGCATTTAAGAATGTGTTCACTGGTCATTCCTGACACAAGTACTTTTGGCAGAGGCAAGCAAACTCTCCAGCAGCAGAGCTGGAGGAAGCCTGTTGGTCACAGAGGATCCATGCATAAGATGTGGTACCACTGTGTTGGCAGTCCATGAAAGGGATGCCACAATTAGGCTGATGAGCATGTAAAATCATGGAATTTAGGCTGTGCACTCCTTGGATAAAGAAAACTGTGAAGGGCACTTTGCACGGTATTCCCAGTTTAAGTTTAGAGACTGAACTATACAGCAGTAATCATTAATGATGACAGTAAAAATACTAATAGTAAAAAGATCCTGCTTATCCTTCTGTATGTTTCCTATCAGAAAAATTCTTCACTTAAGTTTCATTTCCTTAACACAGAGCAATTCATACTCTAAGTGACATCTTAACAGTGTAACCATTAACATACAATAGACAGTATAATGAAAATGAACCCAAATTAAAATTCTCTAAATTCCGTTTACCTACTCTTCATCTCATGGCATATTACTATAGCAAGCCTAAAAGTTTAGACCCATTTTATTCCTGCCTGTCCTCTGATTTACAAACCCTGAATTAACACAGCTCTTTTCACAGCCCACACATGAGAGAACTGTGCAAATAGCTGAAGGAAATGATAAGAACTCTAGGTACCATGGATCACATCCTGTGCACACAATGGCTTCCCAAGTAAGCCTACATAGCTGTGCTTTTTGGCATTCAGCATTACAGTCCAGTCCTTGGATCACTGGCATTGTGGCCACGTGCAGCCAGCTTTCCACTGATGGAGCAATGCTTATAACAAAAGGCCATCCCTTCCAGAGGGAGCCCAGCAGCAATTTGAATATCAGGCCTCAAAAAGGTGGCTTTATTTAAAAAAAAATTGCCAAGGGCTGCTAGTGGGCCAATCAGTTTAAGTGTGTAATGGTTTATAGCAACAAAACTGTAAAGTCCCCAGAAACTAGTAACCTGTGAAATGTGGGGAAAAAGAGCTGCCTTCTCGCCAAAACAAATTTCCTGGTTGTTTAGAGTATTAGATCAAAGACAAAATGTTCTGCAGAAACACAGCACTATCACAAACCTCATCACCCAGGCTTTGGGGATGCTGGGTGACAGTCCCTCTGCTGTCCTTAGCCACACTGGCTGAGCACAGCCAAGGCTGGACCAGCCCCCTTCCCCTTCCTCCAGCTTTCCAAATTCTGATTTATTTCATGTCAGCAGCAGCAGGGGTGCTTAGTGAGAAGCTGGGGAGCCCCTGCTGCTCTGGGCAATGCCTCCTCAGGAACTCCCAGCAGTAGGGCAGGAAAAGGAAGATCAAGATGTCAATTCCAAAGTGTGCCTGGAAATTTGTCCCTGCAGTAGCTGCTCTCAAAGGTTTAGAGCTCACCTCTTCTTTCCCACAGCCAGCAGCAGACCCAGCTACTTGAAGCTCTTGGACAGCACAGGGATACAGAAAGCATGGAGCAGCTTCAAGCTTTCTGCATATGTGTCCTTTGGGTCCTGGGGACATGGAATCATAGAACAGTTTGAGAAGGGATCTTAAAGATCATCTAGTTCCAACACCCCTGCTGTTAAGTTTTTTCCCAAATATTTTTCCACCTCCCAGTCAATTAAGAGAAGATGCAAAATACCAGAGAAATGGCATTTCCTAGTGATTCTGATAAACAGAGTATATAACCAGCTATTTTAAAAGCAGGCTTTGAAATGCCACTGGCTTGCTTAGTTCTAAGCACAGTCCCAGGGAGAATGTCAGGTCGAGTAACTCATTTGTTATCTTTTTACAGAGGAGCTCCACTAAAGCCGGCCATCATAAAAATACTAACATTCCTTTCAGTGGAAAACAAATAGAAAAGAAAAATGAAACAACTCGATTAAAAGGAAGCCAATTAGCACTTCAAAGTTTGCCACGTGTCTGTAAACAGGGATGTTAATACACTGGGGAGCTGTGCTCCTCTTCAGCAGCAGAATGAGTTCTGCACATGGAGGGAGCACCATTACAGAGCTAGCACTCCCCAGGACTCTAACCTACACTGTGCATTCGTTTAGACACACTCTTTCCTTTTTATTTCCCTCTTAAGAAAGGAAGTGTCTTAAGTGTTTTTTAAAAAATGCTAAGAATCAGAATAGCATATGAAGAGCATTTTAATTTAGCCTTAAATAAGGCACTTTCCTCCTCTGGGCAGCGAGCACCCAGCAGCAAGAACTTTATGTCCAACATGTAGCAAAGTGTCAGGGAGAAAAGTGCAGTACTGAGGTCACATCCTCTGTGATTGCAAGGAAACCCCCTCACACATTTTCCCCCATCACCCAAGGACATTTCCATCTATATACAGCTAACCATTTTAATGATACCTAAATATTTATCTCCTGAGCAGATAAACTAGTAGGCATTTAATGCTAGTGATGCAAACACCTGACACCTGGATCCTCTCATCTACCTGTAAATGCAAAACACCAGCCACTGAATTCAATTACATGGCAAAATTATGTGACAGTTATTTCTGAGGAATCCCCCACAAAATCTCTGCTTCACATGGTTAAGAAGCCAGCTCTCATGTTTTATAGGGAGGGAGAGATGGACAGAATAAGGGAAAAAGTTGTGCTTTGTAGGTTTTTTTTTTAAAATCTCATTTGCAGCTGTGCAATTACAGCTTACAGATTAATAATAAAAGAGTGCATGTGACAATGCAGAAACAAATTATGTTCAATGTCAAACACAAAGCAAAATGCAAATATATTTTTCTGTTAATTAACCAGGTTTTCATTTCAACTGCTCTGATACTGTAAATAAAGCTTACAAACTAGTTTCGAGCAAGTGTGGGAATTAAGAAAACAAAAAAAAAGAATCCCAAACACTAAATCAAAATACCTTAACAGTCTCCTAGTACTGGCTAACTTATTATATTTGCCATTTTTTATTCAGGGGATCTAAACAGATTAAAACAGGCTAAAAACAGTGGTACTCAGGAACTGGTCCAAGGGTAAGAGCTCTCTGGATAGTACTAGACATCAGTTACTGTCAACCACTGCCAAAAAAAAACAAGGGGCATCCCTGAATGTTCTGAAAGACAAGAAGAGGTTGGGCAGAAGGATGGATGAATGAGAGGATAGACAGACAGAGAAGAAAGAACAAACAACTAAATAACACTAAAAAAAAATTCTCCTGCACCTATGATTTGCCTCTAAGGATTTGCTTTCCAAGCACTTTATTGAAAATGTTCAAGTCCTTAACTGATCTTCTGGGGGGCAAATAAGGGGGCCTGAAAAGCCTCAGGCTAATTAAGCATTGCTGATACATGCTTGATGAGATGGGGAAGTACAAAGGTTTTGACAGGGTGAAAAATCTCAAACCATCTGGTAGGAGAAGGAAGGGGAAAGACAAAGGGACAATTAGCAGCAGGGAGGTACAGGACTCCTTAATTATTGGGCTACCAAGATCATTACCACCCCAAATGCCTGTGAAAGCTCACAAAATGAACTTACAAACCTCATGAAAACCAACATCTCTTAGTAAGAACAGCGTCTTCAGGAAAGCAAACAGGAATAGCTTTCCCCAAGATACATCTGCTAATTAGAAATGATAGGTAATAGATGCAGGTGGTGAGGCCCCCAGATGAGAACAAGACTATTCCTGGTGACCTCTCTACTTGTTTCTTCTGACTGCTGCTCTCCAAGGCACCACAGATGGTGTTCTCTTTAAATTAATACCACCCTGCCAGCCAGAAGGAAGCTTCTGTTGTACTTGGCAATACAGGTGAACAGCCTGCATTTAGCTTTCAAAGCAAATGCCCCAGGTGTTCCAGCAATATGGCAAGCAGCTGATGTGCTCCAGCCTCTTCAGGCCTGATTAAGATTCAGCTGTGTTTTCTTATCTCTAAGACTAGCTAGAGAAAAATCACAACATTCAAAGGGCAAACTTCGCACACCGGAGCAAAATCTGAACTCAACTTGCTTTAAAGGGCTTTGTCAGTTCTGAGCTGTGAAAGTGCCTGTGCCATCCTGCCTTGTCCTCTTGGAGGAGATGGAGATTATCCAGCTGATTACAGGTGCAGGTTAGTGAGGAGCAAGCTGGCTTCAGCATCCAAAGCTGTGACCAAACCTTTGCCAAAAGGGATTGCTGTGCTCATTCTCACTTTTGGAATGTGAATATGTGTAGCTGATTTTCTCCCCTCCTATGTGCAGATGCTTCTCCAGGTTTTTCAGCTGTGTGCTGGTGATCTAGTTGGATTCACAAGCTGGGCAAGAACAAGCTGTATCTATTCTTGAATGGCAGACCTCATTACAAGAAGGAAATGGTTCTGGCAGTCTAATGCATTGTAAGGCACTGCTGTTTCCAGGATCAGATGTAAGCCTCAGGTCACGGCTACCTCTGGTGGCTAAATATCCCAGAGCAGATGTCATAAGAACAAATGGCATTAACCATATTTTACAGCCAAATCTTGACATGAATATCTCTCCCCCGGGCTCCCCTTGAAAGTTCTTTTCACTTTGGAAAGATTTCTTGTGTCTTAAACATCACACCTTTAACTTAGTACTGTTAAACATTGGCTGTGCTTAATGCCAGAGGGAACAGTTTCATGAGCAGATTCTGTGATCTCTAGATGCATCAATTTCTAAGATAACTTGGGTTCCTTTAGATAGGTACAAGATATATATGTATTTCTTATCATGCTTTTCATGTTCACACACTTCAAGAGCCAGCTGGATCTGCGAGTGGAACCGTGTCCAGGAAATCTATTCTATGCCATGCTGGAAGCAGGCAATACTAGAAATATTGTTTAAAGACTTTTCCCTTTAACTTTCTTTTCTTTTTAACGCAAACTTGCCCATATTGCAGTGCCAGAAGATTCAAAACCAAGCTACAAAAGCATCCAAATGTTTGAACGTTTACCTGAAAACCAGCTGTGTTCCAGCTGCAGGAATCTACTGAGACATGTCAGTAACCTCCCAGTAACCTCAGTCATCTGCAATTGAAGTCTCAGGTTTCTATGTGCAAGCAGATTTATGATGATACAGGCATTAAAAACACTGACAACAGTTTAAAAAGACCACAATAGCTGTACCTACCACACACTGGACAGTTACTGCTTTGGAAGACAGAGAAACCAAAACCACAGAGGATGCCAGTTTTACCAGACCAAAATGAGTGTGGAAGCTGTTAGCTATGCTCATGTGAGGGTAATTGCAAAATATCTGCTGTCCCAAGGAGGACGTCCCAAAAAATGAGAGCACAGCTTTGGTCTCTTTTGGCAATCCAGCTGTTTAGCTCAATGAGATCAAGGTACCAGCACCCCAGAGAGGGAGTGATGCTCAGACCCAGCTGTGCTGACTATCTCCCTGCTCAGTCTGTGAGCTTCCTACTAATCTTCCTTCTAGCTAGGATAGCGGGAAGAATCAGGCAAGGTAATTTCCTTGACTTGAGCTGCTGGAGTTAGGCATTGATTTTTCAGCATTTTGACATCTTATTTTGAAGCACCTGAGGTATCTCCATTTGTTCTCATTTGACACCTCTGTGCTACATTTCAGGCTGACAGACCATGAAAACAAGTCCAGCAGTTGTGCTTTACCTGATGAAACACTTTGTAACTGTGATAGCATTTGGCCACAAATTGGGAATCTCAATGTCTTCTAGGCCCTGACAGGGTGAATTTGCCATCCTGACCCCCTGACTATACACCATTGTTGGCTGTAACCAGGGGGCAATGGAGAAGAGACTATTGACTTTTCTGCTCAAAATCCAGAACAGAGTTTAACCAATTTTTCTGTATAGCCTGTAAGTGACTGCTTATTTTCTCCACAGAAAAAAAGCTGAATGTGTAGGCACAGTGTGTTTCAAGGACTGTGAAGTAATGGAAGTATTGAGAGGTTTTAGGATGATGTAAATGAAATAAAGATGGTTTTGGCCTCTGTGGTAGGTATGATTACACAGTGACTGCAGAACAAGCAAACAGTAAAGGCACTAATCCACAAAGGGGAATAATGAGCAAAGGGCTTATATACCCCAAAACTTCAGTGTAAAGACTCTGCAACACTGAAACAGTAATGAAGGTCATCTTTAGGTTGAAATTTGCTGGCTCCTGGATTTTTGGTGGAAATTTGCTGGAAAATAATGGATTTTAGAACTCAGGATAGAAGCCACAAGTGTGAACCTGGGAGTAAAATCATTGGCAAATGTTTCAGCAAAGTACAGTGTTAATCAAATAAGTACATTATAAGCATTGAAGCACATGTACAGGTAAGTAAAAACCCCACCATTCCATACTCTTCATGTTTCTTTTGGATCTCTCAAACAAATCTAAGTGTTTTTTGCAGTTGCCCATAGTCTGTCTGCAGCTGTAACTCACAGTTCATCATTCAGAGCACTGGTTTAATTGCAGCTATGAGCACATGCACAGCACACAGGAGTGCTCCAGGAAAGGCCCCTCAGAGATAGGAGATGCTGAACTTTTTGTGAAATAACAGAAAGTCCCAAAGAGCTGCATTTCTGCACCAATATGTTGAGATGACACTACTGCCTGATTCAGATGTAGGAGGGAGGAGCTTTCTCCCTGGTAGATCATTCACAGTGGCTAGAGACAGGGTCAGCTTGGGCTGTTGGGTTCATCCTAAGGGCCAGGTATGCTGGTGATGACCTTGCATGCTCATCTGGAGACAAAATGTGATAAAAGCCAACCAAGCAGAGGAAAACTGTTCCAGATGGCAAGAGCTCAAAAGAACGCTCACCTGTCAACCATACTAGGAAAAGACGAGGGACAGAAAACCTGCTGCCAAAAAGTTATGAGTAAAGGGCAGAAAAAAGGAAGAGAAAATCCAGAGGAAAGCATTATGCTTCAAAGATCTGAGTGAGACTGGGTGGGATTTTTCCTGCTCTGGGTCAGCAGCAGTGAGAAAGGTTTAATATTAGTTGGGGTCATGCCCTAGCAAAGCAACCTCCATTTCATAAGGCTGTACACACATTTCCCCTCACTTTGTAGCAGTCCCTTCTAGTACAGCTCTGGCATCCCTCTCCAAGCACAAGGACACCTGTGAAGCCATGGTGTACCTCACTAGCAGAGCCAGAAGTGGGAATACACAGAAGAGAAAACAGAACAGATCTGAATTAAAAAGTGTGTCTCTTGATCCATGTGTCAGTATAGAGTGAAAAAATGTTCTCATACAAGAACAAGATTTAGTTCTCACCACAGTACTAGAAAAAACTACAGAAATAAACAGTGAAGTGAAAATATTCTTCCACTCCTCAAAGAACAAGCTACAGAATCTTTCAATCCTAGGGCATATGATGTTTTCTTTTAATTCCTTCCTGTTCTATACTTGGGAAAAAAAAAAAAAAAAAGATAGTTCTCCAAATCATACCTTCTTCACTCCCACTGGCTGTGGTTTCCACACAGTTATGACTGGACTCCACTCTATTCTGTGAAAATCCTTGGTGAAATGCATTTTATCTCCCTGCTGCCTTAAGTGTGTGGCCACTTGAGTTTTTGAAACAGCTCTAACATAGTGCCATAATCAAGGCAGAACATCCATCCTAAACCTAAGCAAGTGGGAGCACAGAATTTGCAGTTCCACAGCCAGCTCAGTTGGATCTGTGTGTATTCCATCATAAACAAACTTCACTAAAAGAGGTGAGAATCTAAAATTTATCAATGCTTAACAAAATGAAGACTCCTTTTGTAGAAGATGGCACAAAGACATATCATTTGTCTGTGAGGGATTAAATTTTTTCCTGGTGAAACTGCCTGCACTCCTTTGGTCTGCTGGACCTACTCTAATTTAAGACTGCATTTCTTACTGTGGCACACAGGAGCTAAGCTCACTGTTCAAACAGATACCTCTGTAGCTGTACAGTATATGTTAAAGTGGTGCCATATCTCTGGAGGTGCTAAAGTTTATTTCCAGAAATACTGTTGGCTATGATGCCATCTGTAACAGTGCAGGCCTTGGCCAGCAAGTCCTACTTTTTCAATATGTTACAGGAGACTGTTTCTAAGACGTCAGACTCTGTCCCATATTCCTTTGCCTCATTCCTTGGGTGCTATTTGAGATAGTTGGAAAGAGATACCGGTTTTGTTTGCATAAGGCACTGCTGTCTCTCTGGAGAGGTAAACCCAAAGCCTGGTAGATGTGGACCCCACCATTTGGAACATGGTTTCTATTATCTCCCCAATTTTTATATGTGGAAAGGGCATTATCAGTATCTTAAAGCTCTTCAAGACTTGTTGCTCACAAGTAAAACAACATGTAATATCATGTAATACTATTATAAACATATGAGGACTAAGAATGACATCATAGCATCTGCTTTTCACTGGGATTTCATGATTCTATATTTCTTGGCATTCCATGGAAACATGGAAGATCAAAATGAAAATGGCACTTCAATATATTCTATTAAAAATATCCAGTTTCTCCTCCAGTGTCTTTGAGGATTTATTTTCTTTGAGGCTTTAATTTCTACTCTTTCTTTTTATTTTCTGTGTATGGAAAAGCATTCTAAAGCTTCTTTTACTTGATTTAATGCTGAGTGTGATTCAATTCAGTGCTGTAACATAAGTTAATTAAACTAAACAAAGGCTGCATTGTCAACACTTTCAGCAGGAACAAAGAAATATTTTTAAATGCAATAAAAGTTGCCAATTCATAATACAATTTCTATTCTGCTTACTGTAAATGAAATGAAAAAAACAATCAAATAGAGATAATAAACCTTAAATGCTATCATTGTTACAGTATTTCCTATTGTTGTTTTTCCTGTTTTCTTTCCTTTTGGCTTTTTGTCTTTTACCCTTACCATCAAGTGTGGTAACATACAGTGACTGTGACAGCAAGCAAAACGTTTAAGCTGAAAAATTCCTTATGTTTTCTACTGTTTTATTAGAAAAGCACACAGAAAGAAAAAATATTTTTCCTTGAAAGAGATGGAAAATAATTAAAACTTCAAATTAATCTTGCACCACCTATTTTTTATGAACATTCAGGCTAGAACCTGATATATGGAGAGTAATGAAAAGAAACAGATTCCTTCTGTGGCAGGAAAATAAATATGACTTTTTCCCCCTCAAGAGACTGAAATCAATACCTAAAGCAGACTACTGACAGTGTAATAACCACCCTGACTGCCAGTGCAGAGTGCTGCACAGCATCCTCAGGGAAGCTCCCTCAGGAAAGCCCTGCAGGAGGTGTGCATCCCATTTGCTGCCCCATCCTGCAGCACCAGGGCAGCCTCTTGGCTGATGGACATCACCCACTGGCGACTGCCAAAGCCCCCAAACACAAACCCACAGACTGTGGGGCCAAACCCCTCTCCTGCAGTCTGCAACGTGTCAGGGGAGCAGAGAAGATGCAGGTGAGACTCACCTGGCTACTTCCACGAGCACAGAAATTACCTGGATAGCCTTTTCTGCCACAGCTATAATGCCTTCAGGAGGGCAGAGTGCTCCGTACAGCCCAAGCAGCTCTGGGACCACCCCAAACTCAGCACAGTGGGCTGGCAAACATAATCTGGTCACAAAATCTCCACAGCTGGCTGATACTGCAGCTGAAAAGTTCACCAGAGTTTTGTGAAGTTCTCAAGAAAATAAAGGTATGCAAAGTGAGGCTTCATGGGATTTAGGATTTTCACTTTTAGGATTTCCACTCCTAATCTCTCTGCACATCTCCCACCAGTCCCATCTACTGCTTCCCAACAGCCCATTCCTCTGCATAGCTTAGAGCTTTAAATACCCATTTGCAGCTTTTTGGTTCCACAGCTTTTCCAGCATTTTTGCAAAAGGTCCAACGGAGCACTTTTTTTTCCTTTTCCCAATATCAGTATCTGTTACAATAGGATTTTAAAGATATATTTAATACTTGAAATATATCTTTAGATATATCAAATATATATTTATATTTTATATATATTAGTACTGTAACAGCCCAAAAAATAGCATCTGATCTATTCAGTATGGGTTCTTACCAAACACTAAATGCACTATGTCTGGTTCAGGATACTTTTTCCTCTCCTCTTTGAGAAACTGAATAAAAGAAGTTGGAGCCTTTATACTAGATCTTCAGAAGCCACAGCAATCCAAAATATTCTTTTCTTTCCAAGCAAAGTGAAATTACCTATTTAAAGATTCTAGGGAAGACTTTTATTATTTTTTTTTCAAAAATGTCTCATCTCTCTCCACTTGAAGAATTAAAGGAGCTTGGTTAAGCAATAAAATTGCTATGAAACAGTAATAAAAACGTCAGATTTGTCCAAAAAGATCTTTCTCAAGAATTCTTTCATTTCTCTATAGCTACAATGTCATTTTGAAATTTTTGACTGTTTGATAACAAAATCATTATTTTGACATTATTTACGACTGTACCAATGCATATAAAATCCTATAAATGCCTGAGACTGAAGCTATAAAATATGAGAACTCTTTTCCTCTTTTCTTTTATTGTTTTTGAATATTTAGTTCTCTCTGAGATTATGCCATAAAATGATCACTCCTGCTAAAGCAAAATGGACAAGTGAGGAATGGACAAAGTGTTGCCTACAGAGTTACAGCTATTCATACTACAAAGACTGCTGAGCAAAACTGGGTGTAGCTAGAACAGGACTTGTCAGACTTCAAATTTTAAACTAGGGAGACTTCAAATTTAGAGTAAACAAGCACTGCTCAGAAGACTGACAAAGGAAATCACATGTACTGCAAATGATGGAAACCTCCCCAGCCTGCCCCTGAGCCAGCCCTAACTTCATGGTTAAGGTGAGGATTCCACCCAACCACTCTAATATGTTTCTCATGTGGACAAAAATGACAGGTCAAGTTCAAATTATGTTCCAAATGGCACAAGATGATGAAATATTTCAGCCCAAATAGAGAAGAGAGAAAACAGAGAAATAATAGCAATAACTGTTCATTTTCTGGTGCTCTGACAGAAATCCTACCCCTTCAAAGAATCAAACGACCTCTAAGGGTGATTAGTGAGGGAAATCATCATATTGAATGTCTTGATGAAGGGAGTTAGAAAGAGAGGGGAAATAAGATGATGGAGGAGAGAGTGGGCTCAGAGGAGAAATTTGCTGCATATTCTCACAAATATGGGATTTACTTCCATGTGCTGAAAATTGTGTTGTGGAATAAATGTGCTGATTAAAGCTACAAATAAGTGCTGAGTGCATGGTCATTACAACACAACAGGACTACTTCCAAGTGTACATACAAAGGGACTGCCAAAAGGTCTGGTAAAACTGTGTACACTTACCTAGTCAGCAAACAGGTCAGTGATCACCACTTGCTCTGGTTTTTAATAAAGGGATTTGAGAATATTCCCCAATCTTATAAGAAACATAGATTTTCATTATTCTTTTGTGAACCAGAATGAGTGCATTATTGTAGTTGGAAAAAAATGAAAAAGGCATCTTAGTTTGCCTTTTTTCTTCAGCTGCTCCCTCATCATATATAACTTCAAGTTGCAGTAGGAAAAAAGGGAATAAATTGGCACATGTGATATTTTATTACTGATTTTGGAAAAAGCAACAGCAGGTTTTTATAAAACACACAGTGCCTCACATTGTTATATTCTTCAGAGTAATCTGGCTTGCTTCTTACTGCTGGCAATGGGATATAGCAATGTGAGTGCCAAGGTTTTGATTCTCCATTCCTCTGGGCTCCCAGCATCCCAGAACCTTGAAAGCACCAGGATCTGGTTGGGACTCCTTGGGAATTCACACTCCAGCATGACCCTGGAGCTGTGAAGTGAAATGAGCTACAGAAAGGACCCTGTAAGCTTTAAAAAACCCCAAAATGCAGAGATGAGCTGGCAGTAAAATTTGTGCAATTAAATCAGAAGACAACCTATGGTTTGTCAGTTCATGTAAACTGAGACACATCTCTAAATCTCAGCAAGAAACAGAGATTTTTTCCACAGAAAACCACATCATTGAAAAAATTCCTAGCACTCTTCAAAGCCACAATCAGTAACTGAGCAGAGATCCAGCTTTAGGTTGGATGGAAAAGGGACTTTGTTCTTTGTTGGTCCTTCAGTGACTTACACATCTCCAGTCCTGAGGACTGAGGGATTGCAGATGACTGCCAAGAATCTAAAGCTCCCAGTGAGATGGAGAGAAGAGAGAGGCAGCTACCTGCTACCCTTTGCTCTGGGATGAGTTTGAAAACACACACAAAGAAACCTCACATGGAACAGAAAGACCAGGTAGTTTGGAATTCAGTAGTTGCTACATTTGGCTATGCATATAGATCCAGAATGGGTCAAACCAACTTAACATCCATGAATTTCTGTTTAGCAGGACTAGCAGTCCCACATTAGCCTTTTTTTCCCACATTCTTAGACAAAAATATAGTATTTCATCCTATATCAAATGTCTGTGTGTGCTGCTGGAAAAATATTCAGCTGAATTACTTTAGGAGGTAGCACTTGGGTTACATAAAATAATGTCACATATTAAATCTCTCTTTAAAGCCAGGTAATCTCTTTCCATTAAAAGGAGTCTCTCACTGGGAAATGCATCTTATTTTCTCAGTGTGAACTTTAGCTGATTTTTTTTTTTTTACCTCTTTTTGTCTAGACCCACTTCAGTTTATGGCACACTTTCAAAACCCATGTGGTAGAATTTGTGGCCACCAGCAAAAGAAGCATCTAGCATGATGAGCTACGAGGGTGCTTATACCCATAAGAATGAAACAAGGCAAGGGAAAGGCTTTATTTCCTTCTCTGCTCCTGCTCTGCAAGAGCACCCATTTATTTTCCCTGTGCCACAGACAGTACATTTGGAAGAAGCTGAACAGAATATTTATGCTGTTGTCCTGCACACAGACTCAACACATCTCCTCTGATCATAGGACTTACCAAAAGATCACTTCAATTGATGACAGTCCTGCTATGGACTTGAACAAGCTTTGGATCAGATGAATCCTGTATAGTATCAACATCTGACACCCCAGGTAGGAACAAGTTCCAAAATATTTAGCAAGAACTTCTTACTTATTTAGTATTTGAAATTTTTAAATCAAGGGCTGGAAAAGGAAAGGTGCCAAGAACAACCCTTTTCTGACATTACCTGGTTTTCCTTAACATTGCATGTTTTAATAGTAAGTAGAACAGATGTTGAAATATAATCTCTCTTCTGAGGACTAAATGACAGTCCCTAGCTGTTGGGGACACTAAAGTAAAGAGAAGAAAATGTGTAAATAATGAAGGTACATTTTGTCCAATTTAGTTGTGACAATGCATAAAATAATAGGTAAATAATTTCTATTTGGAGGAGATTAACATAATGACATTGGTATTTGCAATCAGAGTGAGCCTGTATTGTATAACCTGGGTTTGCAACTGAGGTACTGTGGTACCATCTGCCTGAATTTGAACATAAGAAATCTACCTTCATCATCATTAACATAGCACAAAACCAATACCATTAACACCAATGATAACAAATGTGATTAGTCTCAACATGGATAGGCAATAAATTTTTTTTTAAAAGAGGAAGGGAAATATTGTTTAGCTGTATATGAACAAAGAGGTTCTATTAACCTGGCTTTGCAGTGAAGAAAATTGTCAATATTGCTAAAGCAGGTTTGCAATTAAGTTGGTGTCAATGTGGCTCAGAAAAGGACTTCATAATTAGGACAACACAGTTAGTATTGACCTGAATTTTCAATAAAAATCATGTCTGCTTTTTAATTTGGAACTGTAAAATTCATCCTTGGGCTCTACAAATGACCGTATAATTAACTTACTGTTACTTTAAAATTAGAGAATTATTTACATAACACATTATTTTTTTACATAACTATGTGCCTTTACAAATGGTGAGATGATTGCAGGGTTCCTAGGAGCATCCAACATTTAAACTTATACATTTCTTTGCATAAGCATTCCCAAGGTTTCAAATACTTTGCTCCCATTAAAAAATTACTGCTTCAGAAGACTCTGCATTCTTGCTCCAAATACTGGTTTCTTCATTAGAATTACTAGTTTTAGTTAGTCTTTGGTTAAATCTCTTTTAATGACCTCACAAATAACTATCATACCCATTTATTTTAAATACTCCGAATGCTTCTAGCAGATGTGATCAAAAGGATACTTGGACATAAATTGGCTGTTTAATCAGCATTATGCACTTAAATGCAAAAAACTAAAAAGGAGAAGAGTATTTAAAGGTCACTTTTGAACCCGAGTGTGCATTTTTTTGCACTTATCTTCCTATGCAAATCCAAGTCTAATATATCAAAACTACACTTAAAGATAAGACAAAAAAATATTTTTTTTCACGGGGGAAAAAGAGTGATTTTATGTGCCCTTTCCATGTTTCCTCACAATAAAAAAGGGTAACATGAGTTCTACAGCATTCTCTGTCTCCATCTGTTTTATAATAAGCTCACCTCCTTCTTCTTCTTTTCCTTCTTCCTTTTCCTCTGCATCAAGAATCAAAGGTACCTCAGCTTCTGTTGTGTCTTCTTGGTTCAACAGTGGATCTGAATAAATTTGATAAAAAGATGAAGAGTAAGGCTTTTCAAAATGGACATGAAAGGATTAACACCCACTAGAGACCTTGCCATTAAAAACACTGGCAGAGGAAAAGGATCTTTTCCACTGCAAGTACAAATAAAAGAGCTGTCCAAGGAAATCCAAGGGGCTCTGGTTAAGAGCAAAGCCATGAAGATACTGCACTTTCTGGGATTTAGCACAAAATCCCATGTGCCTACTCCAAACATGGGTCTTCACGAGGGCTCATGCAATCCCAGAGACATGCACAGTCCCCACCCCATCACTTGACATGTTGAAGGGCAGGCTGGATGCAGCTCTGAGCCAGCAGAAGGTGTCCCCATGGCAGGGGGGTTGAAACTAGGTGATCCCTAAGGTCTCTTCAGACCCAGACAGTCTATGATTCCATGATTCTGTGTTAGTGTTTTCACTTGTTAATCTTGCTTTTTGATTTCAAGACACAAGGAGTACCTTCTATTTCCATGCAGGAGCCTTGGGAATCTGTCCCAGTTTTTATCTCCTCATTTGCAGAAATAGTCTGTTGTTCTGTTAATACAACAAACAGAATATAGTATCAGGATGATGCTGCGAGCAGGCAATGCTAAATTCATTACAACAGAACATGAACTTCACACACAGCATGGTACTTCTAAGCCAAGTACCACTTTTTTTTTTTCTACTAAGTGAACAATGTTGGATATATTTTATAAATGAAAATATCCCTTAACAATACTAAGCATTAAGTTAGTTAAATAGCTGATTACTGCCCCACAACTGGCTGACACATAACCTCTGCTAGCAAACAGCATTTCCTTTAGGTGGCAGAAGTCAGGCTGAAACCCACTGGGTGCTGACACTGGAGGAACTGAAGTTTCACACTGGTTCATAATCTCAGACTTAGGAAAAACTTTGATGCAAAACTTTACCTTTGGCATGATCTTGTTCACATACCACAGGATGCACTGAATCACCCTTCTGCATGCCTTTGGAGTCTTTCAGGGAATCTGAGGAAAAAAGCAAACAAACAAATCCTGAAGCAGTTTTCAGGCTGGAAAAAAAGTTACTTGAGTTAGAGGAGCTCTTAGGTGCCAGCTTCATATTTAGCATTTTCATACACTGACTGATTTTCTATCTGTTTAACTACAGTCTTATAAACTACAGAAGTATATTTGTGTGTTTCAATTATTCAAATTGATTTCAGAATCCCTACCCATACTGAGCACTTTTTTTGCTGGCAGTACAAACCTTAAACAAGGAGCTGGCGAGGAAGGATGAATAAGAATAATCAGCAGCACTACCAAGAATTTTATTCCTAATGAGTGGAGCGGCACAAATCTATGAGAAATAGCACAAACCACCTACTTGATAAATAAAGTGATTCATCATTTATTTAGAATAACAGTTTTTCATGGTTGCATTTCCAGAAACTTTAAATCTTTTCAGAAACATTAAATCCCATAAATCCCTGTGCAAATCCTAGCCTCATGTCACTTGAAGACAAAGCTCCCAAGGTCATTATTGTGGCTGAGAGTGCTTTACTTTTTTGGGACAGACTATCAAAATGAACTGCCCAAAGCAATACTTGGAACCAGAGGCACAGGGAGACTTAAATTACATTCTGGCAGAAAGTCCAATTGCTGTGCTATCTGGGGTCTTCATAAATACGGGGAATTATTAGGTTGTGTCAACCAGCATTTTCTGACAACAGTCAGTTTTTGCATGGGGATGGAGAAATTCATAATGCATAATTCCACTGCTTTCAGGTAATACAGCAACACAGCCAGTCAGTTTAGTTTTGCTCATCCTGATCACACACCAGTTTCTCTGGGTAAAGAGCTCTCTTTGAGCCTTGTCAAAAACCAGTGCTGATCTAACTGGACACTGTGCAAACCACAGGGCTAAGCCCACTCCAGGTCATAACAGCAGCAACAGATAATCACTGTTTGTGTTCCCATGCGAGATGCTTTCTACAATCCTGCTCAATGGAAAAAGTAAGTGACAGTGCCAAAAGCTCTACAGCACGTGATAATAATTTATGTTATGGCAATGTTTTTACATCTTAAATTCTGGAAGGTCCCTCTCTACAACACAGCTGAGCAAATCTTACAATATACCCAAGGATGCCCCTGCAAAACTCTGTTCCTGAAAGTGTCAAAAAACAATCTCTGATGAGTAGAAAGCTGGGTTGTTAATATCTGATCCAAATTTAATAATCTGTAGGAAAGGTATGTGCTGATATTGTGTGGCTTTAATTAACTGCAAATAATCCCCCAAGGCAAATATTTAATTACCTGCACAGTTTCTTAAGTCTTTCATAGCATGACAATAAGTTTAAAAACCCCAACTTTGAAAGTAGAATAACTCACTGATGTACAATTTGCTTAACTTTATATACTTGCTGCACTTTTTTTTGCCCTACTGTTAACTTAAATTTCTAATCACTCTTCTCAGGTGGACCACTGCACCAGTCTTTCATACTGTACTGTACAATGAGGTTCAAAGGATTACCCTTATCAGTCTGAATTGGAGCAAAACTAAATTAGAATTTTATCAAATTCCAAGTTTAATCAAAAATCCAGTTGTAGGATTTCTTGGTATAAATGGGAATAGCAAAAAATTCTTAGGGAATTTTTCAAGTGAACTTGAAACACATTGAGGGAAATTCTGGCTTTGCTGAAGTTTTTGACAAAGCTCTCAGGATTTCAGACAAGTCAAGATTTGTACTACCTGTAACTCCATAATTAATATAATATAATTATATAATATAATATAATATAATATAATATAATATAATATAATATAATATAATATAATATAATATAATATAATATAATATAATATAATATAATATAATATAATATAAATAATATATAATATAATATAATATAATATAATATAATATAATATAATATAATGTAATATAATATAATATAATATAATGTAATATAATATAATTTTCTGTATGATACAGCTGCATGCTTGTAAAAGGAACTGTACTGGCAAAGATGGAATCAGAAGTCCTCTGCCTTGAGTACCACGAAGCCAGGGCCCAAACACAGCCCTTCAAGCAGTCAAAAGTGATGGTAAGTATAGTGTCACCTGTGCTGGGAGGGGGAGATATTATACAATGATAATTTTTTGCAAGTTGTTTTTTGCATAGCTGAAAATGGAAAGAAGTTTCTGCCTAGCTGTAAGAGTCTCCCAGTTTTACTTCAGCAGCAGGAACCAGTCTTGATTGGTTTTACCATGCAGATTCTGAGTTCCAAAATCCTTAAGGTCAAGACCATATCAAAGGTTCCTTCTTTTCAAATCCAAATATTACACTAAATATTCAAGCCAAAAGGTCCAAAGACAGATTTACTTTTAGGATTAACAAGAATAAAATAAAGCAAAGGAATAAACCCAGATTCAAGAAGCAAATCAGTGCCAAGCAAAAGTGAAAGTGTAAACCCAAAGGCAGTGATCAGTAAAAATGCTGATGATACACTACTTTGTGTGTGCAAGTTTTCAGTGGGATAGTGGCATTCCTCAGGCTCAGCTGATCCTTCAGGCTCACTTAGCTCTCGGGAGCCTTGTGCAACTGTGCATAAGCCCAGTATTATAGTCCTATGATTCCAGAGTCTACAAGAGCTCTGGCCATCCCTAAGGCCTTTGTTCACCTCTTTTTTTTTTAAATGGCATAAAGCAATGTTAGCCTTCTCCTAACACAGTTAATTATCTAAGTCATACCAGAGAACCCAAGCCAGGATATTCTTTTACAGCACAGTATGGCATAACTTTTTGATAACATACACACCAGCCACTATTTCCTTTGGGTAAGTACAAACTGGGACTGTAAAACTCCTCAAATCAGGACTAAAAAAAAAATCTGTGTTTCTGATACCACACTGGAGCACAGTTCCTAACACCACACATGAATGAATCACACAGGACATTTAATTACATAAATAAGCCAAAGATAGGCCAGACTGATCCTCTGCACATCAGGAGCTTAAGTGCTCGTTGAAGTCTGAGCATCCCTTGGTTCTCTCAAAACTCCTCTTTGCTGCCTGGGGTGGCAGTGTCCATGTCAGGAGCGCTTGTCTCTGCTGCCCTCCATTTTATTGAAACAAGGGTCTTGTGGGACTGCATGCTTTAATCTACCTGGGAATTAGCCCAAGTCTTTAACACATTTACAAAATATTTAGGCTTTAAATAAACTGATCAGAATACTCTGCAAGTATATTCGATGCTCCTATCAACTGTATGTTGAATTCATCTCCAAGAAAAGCACGTAGCTTGCAGTGAACTATCAATCCTATCCTTCCTGCCAATAGTCAGGCACTATTTTGTTTAAGTCCTCCATAAATCCCCATGCTGTTCCGTGCCATTCATTTTTTCTTTTGACTGTATAAGGCAATGCTGCTCAAACATGATTTTGTAAAAACTAAGGAAGAGGTGAGATGGTAAGAACTGAATGTTAAGTGGTTTTAATGATCTTTTAAAATTCACTTCCCAAACTGTTCTCTGTACGGCTTATTTACTGAGTAGTTTCTAATGTGTGAAACACCTGGGTCCTGTACACAGCATAGATAAATCACCATGTTTTAGGGAGCTGTAAGAAGATCAAAGAGGGAAAATGCTGGTCATTAGGAAAGAAACAGGTTCAGCACATTTTATTTCTTTAAGCATGATACTGTGATAAATGACTGGAGTATTTCCAGAGTGAAAGAAATCAAGCAGACATCTAAAATTACAGGTAATGGTGTGCACAGAGGCTGCCACATGATTAGGGTATTCTTTTGCCTCATAAATTGAGGAAAATATGTTAAAATGAAGTACTATAAAATGATGATTTATGAGAAGTTGGGAAGAGATTCTTGAGCTTTGACTTTAAACGGTTATTTTTATATCCACCAAGATTTTATTTTAATCTATCTTTATAACAGATTAGATTTATTGGAGTCCAAGTTTAAAATGCTTGGTAAACCAGACCTTTTTAGGTGCCAACAGCTTGTAGAGATATTTTATCAAGTTTTCAGGTAATAGACCAAACAGTTCATCTCTGCAGGTGGGATCCACTGAATATTTCCCCCACCGTTTGTGCTTCAAGCTGACAGAAAGGCATCTCACCTTCTGTCCACCTGAGAAATTCCAGGTGCAGCTGGTATAAAAACTGTGGGCAGCCTTCTCCTGACATAAGGGGCAGGAACTGTTGTACAGAGCTCTGGGAAATGAAAAAGCTGAGAAAAACCTGATTGCCTTGGTTAGAACCTGTCCAAGGGAACGGATTGGAGGGAGGAGATGAAAGAGCAGGATCTCACGTTGGACTGGTGGGAGTGCGGCTGAACGGCTCCAGGTCAGCTAATATTCAAAACCAAGGAGGATTTAAATAAACCAGGTAAGTGGATTAATGTTCACTGCTGCAGATGTCAGTACTGGTGAAGGGTAGAGCAGAATTACCTCTTGAGTAGGTGTGGGGCTGAACCCCATCTGGATGCACAAGTCAGGTCAGATTAAATGTGAAGCAGAGAATAACCCACATTATGAACAGCTCGAAGTGAACCTTGTGGAAGTTGTTAAGACAAGTGGCTGGTTGGATGGTGGTACTGACATCCCTGGTTAAAAACCCCAAACCCCACAAATTAGCTTGTGTTAGCCAGTTTGCTTTCATAGGAATCCTTCTAACCAAGGGACAGAAAAACGTTATCACTTTCATTATAGTAGTAGGCATGCAAAGCCACAGGTATGGCTGAGGGTGTTGAAACTCTTCCATTAAAAATGGTTCTTTTTCAGTTACCTATAATTGAAATTTTCCAGGCTGAAATTTTAGGTCTAATCATAGCCCAAGGGTGAAGTAAAAACATTTCA
Organism: Sitta carolinensis; assembly: GCA_032173965.1. Classification (NCBI taxonomy): domain Eukaryota; kingdom Metazoa; phylum Chordata; class Aves; order Passeriformes; family Sittidae; genus Sitta; species Sitta carolinensis. The sequence goes on from JAVUNC010000019.1 coordinate 14,767,580, forward strand.
TTGGTAGCTGCTGAGGGCTCAGCACTTCTCAAAATCAGGTCAGTCATTTAGATGTCTTAATATATACCTAAGAGCTGATTTTAAGCACCTCTTTCTGAACATATTGGCCTTTCAGTCAGTCCTTTTCATGCGCTTACCAATGACTAATTTATGTCGATTTGCACAGCTCCCCTGCATATGAAATGCTCTATCTTTCAGTTTATCCCTTCTCAATCATTTATATCTTTAGGACATCAAGATTTTTCCATACTGAGAGCTACAGCTAGCCAAAGAAGAATTTATACCCATTAAATTTTACAGGCAGGATACTTACTGGCTGCTGGGTTGCCCAAAGAGAATTTTTAGGGCTAACCCCTAGTCAAGTCATGTACCTAATTCTGCTTCTGAAAACATGAGCCCTCCAGCCAACTGAATCTGACTCCATTTCAGAGAATATAGAAAAACAGTGCCTTGCTTTCAATGACACTTGCAGAAGCCCAGACTTTGGTGAACACCTGGAAATAATTAATTGCTAGTCTATTTTTAAAATCAATTAGTATATGATTTAATTTAGTTGACCTTCAAATGAAAATTCAGCTCTTATTAAGTGCTAATGAATTATAATCAATGTATTGTGCACAGAAAATTTGCATAGTAGGAAGTTAGGCTTCACCTGTACTAAATACAGTTCCTTTTTACATTTTCCTGCCAGAAAGTCTAATTATTACATTGAATTAAATAGTGAGTGGAAGAAGAGGCAACTGAGATGAAGATGCAGACCACTCTCTGTTACACACACGTGCATGTACACATACTCTCTTTAACAAAACATAAGCACAGGTTCAATCCAATCTCTACATACTACATGGTCAATTTAAAATGAGTTTGTAGCCCCAGCACAATCTTGTACACACAGACATACCAGACTGAGTGCAGCCTGCCTGATAGGCCCTTTATCTGCTGCATAAACATGACTTTAATCACTTTGTTCTGCCCTTATGTTTCGTAGAAAGAAGCATCTCTCACTTGAAATACACTGTAAATAAAGGATCTACTTCCATATGCATAGTAATGAAGCCCCTGTGAAGCTGCTGCCTGGAGATGTCAGCTCTCCCTCAAGAATCATAGTTAAGCATGCAAGTTTTTAAGGGTAAAATTGCAACAGTTCTTTGCAGACAGTGGAAAGAGAAACTTGGCACAGACTGCAGTAAGAGGATACCTCTACAGTGTTGCACTGAAAATCCTGATATTCTTGAAATATGACTGTTCTCCCTCCCTTTTATTTTTTCTGTAGACAGATGAACACTCAAAAAATTCAGTTTGCTCAGAGGCCATGTGCAAATTGGGTTTTATGGACTTTTTTTCCTGGACAGTATCTCTCCTATGTAACAGAAGACACATACTTTTAGGTTAATGTGAGATTTGCAGTCTCACAGGAGGTTTTCATTTTAATCGAGGCCCCCCAAAATGTAATTCCTGCACTGTCCCCTCCTCTTATCATGAAAATCCCTTTCCTCCCTCTTTTCCTTTAAATAAATAATAAAACTCACTCACAAAAAAAAACAAAAAAAAAAAAAAACAAAAAAAAACCAACAACAACAAAAAAAACCCAAAAAACCAAACAAAAAAACAACTAGATCTTCATGGTAGCAGAGATGGATGTGCTCTGTTTTGAATATCACCCCATTTTAGAGGAATAACTATGTCAATATGTTTGCTATATTCTAATCTGAGAAAAATGAGGAGTAAAAAAAAGCAGAAAAACTGCTAGTCAACTCTAATTGGACTCAAAATATCTGTTTTGGTGCACTTACTAGTGAGCTGACATTTGAAAGACCTAAATTTTCATGGCAGGAAACAGTGGTTTAAACTATTCATTTTGGGAATGTGCAGCTAGACTTTTTGCCATAAATCTTATACAGTAATTAGGTGGAAGGACTGGGAAAACATAATTTCTCTAAAGGCTTGATGTCCTCTTCATTTAGTTGAAGATAAACTAGAGAAATGAGTATGTTCCAGAACCTGGAGGTTTTAGCTATGCTAACTCAGTGGGCAAACAATTTGAATCCTAGAATTTATTTCAGGAGCATCAGGTGTTTTCAGAAATGCCAGGATTTTCTAAAACTGCCATTTTTCAAGAAGCAGCAGCTTTTTATGACAGTAGTATTTATTTAAAAACCCCCTCATAATCAGAAATTATATAAACATTGAAGACTTAGAGATTGGTTTGGGTTGGAAGGGATCTTGAAGATTTCAGTCCAACCCCCCAGCAGGGACACCTTCCAGCAGAGCAGGTTGTTCCAAGCCCTGTCCTACCTGGCCTTGAACACTTCCAGGGATGGGGCATCCACAGCTTTTCTGCACAACCTCTGCCAATGCCTCAAGTGCCTCACAGTAAAAATCTGCAAAGGTGAAAATCTACCAATGGAAATAAGCATCAAAACCATGGCCTGGTCCATGGAGGCCTTGCTGCTCAAAATTCTTGTTTCCATTAAAAAAACTAGCAAGCAAATATGAAAACATGGTCTTAGCTTTTCTTTCTTTTTAAACTTGTACAGTTTTACAAACAAAATCTATGGAGGAGAGTTTGTCTTGCTCCTTTTTCCCTACCAGATGCTTCCCATCTTTCTTATGAGGAGAGGTAGGACATCAGAGATAATGCACTTTGGATCTCTCAGGCATTATCTCTTCCATCAGCCTCTCAAGAGAAGAGGGAAAAAAACTACATATTCTCTTAATATATTATATTAAAAGTGAGACTTATCACACAAAGATGATTTTTTTCCTAAGAAGAGACTTTTAATATAATGATGTGAAAACCTGGAGGGCTTACACCCTGGGAAGAACACAGTCATCTTCTTAGGGACAAGCACTTAGAACAATTCCAATTTGTTGGGATCGTCAGCTGACTGCAGGAAAATTGGAAACTTGATCAGACAGCAAAGGAAAATCCAAACCCAAAGCTTCACAGTGACCCTCACATTGTGAAACACACAAAATGGGGAGTCTTCAGAGACAAATTACATAAACAGGCCAAGTGTCATCAAAACAAGAGAAATTTATGACAGGCAATCACCAACCATGCTGGGATTGAATCCATCACTACTTCTGTCTTCCACTACCCTTGCCACGACTTCAATTTGTGATGCAGCAAAAGCCAGTGCTCCAACAAAGGTTTGTGGTTCTTTTTTTTTTTCTTTTGGATCAATCAATCTGTTACAAGAGCACTTAAATCAACCTACACAAGGCTTTGAACTCATAATCAGGTAAGTACGTGAGCTGTCCAGCATGTGGCTTTGAAACAAAAGGGCAGGATCTCACACCCTGTCACACTTATCTAGAAAAATGAGAAGAGACTCAAGTAGTGATGCTTAATTAAACATTAAATCTTTTAAAATAAATGAGTGGACCTTAATAATTATCTTATCTCAGTAAAATGCATGCAAATTTTCTATTAGTCTTCCTTGAAGGCCATACTGATGGATTGTATTTATTATAGATAGCATAACCTCTGTTTTGGGTTACCAGTAACAAACATTTTGTGTATCACCAAGATGTTTTCCTGATATACCCCCACAAAAATGCTAAAAAATGTAGACCAGCACAAGTAACTAATAGCATGATTATTACAGGAATATCAAAAACAATACAGCTGTGCACTGGTTCCTATCTGTTGGTAAAGCAACAACTCCACAGGAAACATCTCAGCTTGAAACATTTAAATTAGATAATCTCTCTTGTTTCCTAAACTCCCTGTCACTTGGCCCTGTGACACTTTTAAATATTTATTACAAACTAAATGATCTGAGTGCCCAGCACAGTCTGCACAAGATAAACATTATTTTCTGCATCTCTATTACGACTTCATCTCCTCCTGTCTCCTCCTGATGTGTTTATAGCTATTGTATTTTTCTTTTCCTGCATCAGGAAAGCACTGAACAGGAGCTGATATTGCTGAGATAGATGTGCATGCATAACTATGTGCTTGTGATTCACCCCAGTGAGCCCAAGCTTTGGGCTTATTTTGGATATGTCATGTACGATATTTTAGCATTAACTCTGTAACAAGAGAACTCAGGAATTTGTGGCATCTCTCCTACCAGGACAAACAGTTGGTGCCAAGTACTTCATTACAAAGACTTTTTCAAATGAAAATCCAAGAGTTTACCTATTTCTGTATTGCTTAACTGTGATTTTGATTATTTCCAGACAAAGGATAGTTTCATGAAATGTCCCCTTGGGACGGGATATTTCAAAACACAATTTCCAATCTGTACCTTTATTCTCACTCAGCTCAATGTCTTCTGATGATAGGCTGGCTACAGCTGAAGGTTTTGTTTCACCTATAAGAACAAAGAAAATGAAAGAGAAGCCATTCATTAAATAGAAAACTGATGAACCACTTTGCTGAAAAAAAAGTGTTACACCTTATTGAGGCAAGATATTGGACCTGAATTTCATTTACTGGGCTTCCATCCATTCTCTGGCTATTACTGGTCTGATCGTCTTCCCTAAGCAAGATGTAAACTAACATTCCAATACAGCCAGATCAAATCTGTATTTCAATTTCTCATAATACAGAGAGAGGAACAGCTATTGCTTTCATGGGTCAGCTGGTGTTCTATTTGCTCTGAGATTTCTTTTCTTCCATTTAATCCATATATTTTGAGAAAAAAACAATTAAGGCACTCTTATCTTGAATCACGTCCATGAATCCCACTGGAATCCAAATGACTAGATGCAAATGCTTTCCTGAAAATAGAAGTTTTCATGAATCAGGCCTGAAATTAGAAAATCCCTAAAAATTGTAGCTTGGAGTTTTTTAATAGTAGAGCACACAGGTAAAACTATTGTAGTTAATAGATACAAGTGTTACCTGAACTTAATAAAATGTTTTCAGTTTCACTGTTGATTTGTCTTGTTAATTTTTACAGTTATAAAATCTTTATAAGCTTTTGTTATAATTTCTAGACTTTTATTTCTTTCAAAAGATTTGTTGATGATTCTGAGAAATTTTGTTTCTTATATAGCCATCTACTTTTAACTAGATTGAAACAAGAGCTCAGAACCACCTGCCATGTTGTTTTTCCATGTGTTAACCCTGAAGTTCATTAATGACAGACTGGAGGCCAGACTTTGAAAAAAAACCACACAGTTGAAATTTTTCAGTCTTTTCAGACTATTACTGTTTTTTCCAGTATTATAGTTTTCTTTTTAATATATAATTTTCTCTATAATATCATGGTATTTTTCACTATAATGAGAATATATAAACCTTTATGTAATAGACCAGGTAAGAATATTTGTCCTATATTTTCTTTCACAATATTGAAGCATATGATTTGTCACACACAGAGGAAGTTTATCCCTTTTGGTTTAGATAATATAAATAAGAACTTTAACATTTGATGGACTTGCTCCTAACAGTGGTCACTCGTAGTGTTCGGAAATCTTCTAAGCATACAACTGTGTCCCTTGGAAAATCAGGTGCTTTTCTCCTGCCAAGAAAGGTTGCAAAAGCAGCAGCCTCAGAGCTCCTGGTGATGCCTTGTCTCCACAACACATAGAGCAGAAAGCAGCAGAGACTCACTAAGTGCATGGAACTAACTTGGGGTAATTGTGGCCCTCTTCGGTCCTGTCACTTTGTAAACCTGGAGGGAAAATTAAGCCAAATCAATTTTTCCTGCAGGACCATCTGTCTGTGGCCAAGGAGGTGACTACTGGGCTATGAGTGGGCATGACATTATCTTTAGGCATGTACCTAAACCATGTCCCTAAAGTACGACATTTTCTGGATCTGGGACCTCAAATGTCTGGATCTTTTCTTTGACACTCTTCACGAGAATATTGAAACATGAGTACCAATACAAGATAGCAAAAGAATGCATATCACAGCTCTGATAAACCAGGTCTGACAGCTCACATTGCAACAAGTCATAACAAGCAGTTTGGGAAAAGCACAGTGCATTTAGAACACCTACAGTAGCAAAGCAGTAGTTTCAAGAGGTAAACATTCCTTAATTATCTTGGGTAAAAAAAGAGTATTTTATTCAATCAAACTGAAGTACTCACCCTATCAGAGTGACTATCACTGACAAGCACAGTATTGGGCATCTGCAGATGCTATAATCAGGTTTAACAGGAACCTCTGCAACTGGAGCCAGGAGCTCCAGGCAGTATTAGCTCTTAGGTGAGCTAGCAGTCAAGCAGTACTTGGTAAAGTTAAAAGCTCAAAATTGCTTGGAAAAAGATATGCCCCAGTCTAGTTAGAGATTCAAAACAGAATCTCAATTCACACAGAATAAGTCATTCTTCTCCCTGTTCCCCTTGGCCTATTTAAAATCAACTAGCATGAAAGTGAAAAACCCAGGAAAGGATATGTGGCTGCCCTCCAGCACTTCCAAAACACCACCGTGCACTTATCTTGTGGAGGATAAAGTTTGCTGAGGTCCATGGGAATCTATTTAATTCTGTAATACTGTTTGCTTTTGGCTTCACCTCCCACTGCCTGCCTGCATTAGGACGTACAGAAGAGGTGACAAAAAGGACAGGAAACACAGAAGAACTTCAAGCACGTACAAGCAGCATCAGAAGTTAACACTCAGCTGCAGAACAGTGACCTGTGGAAGGCAGGGAGAAAAGCTGCCCTTCTACCTCCACAGTGGCCAATGCCCAGGCTGAAAGAAGACCATCATTACCACAATACAGGAAGCAGATCAGGCAAGTCAGGAATCCAGGCCTTCTAAATTTATCTGCAGTGTTTCCTGACTGGCCACCTTCAGCTCAAGAAATTTCAAAGAAAACCCTTTCACTCTCTCTGGTTTAAATATGTTTAGGGAACATTCTGCATTACAATGGGGAAAAAAGTCCTAACCACTTGAGAAAAGCAGTGTGCTGCATGTAATACTACAGTTAAAGAATTACTTAAGAAATAAGGGAATAGACAGGCATTTTGATTGTCTCTTGGTAGCTAATTCATTCTAGCTGTCTCTTGCAAGGAACAGAGTTGTGCAGCATGAAAAATACAACCATAAACAGAAAAAAAAAAAAAAAAAAAACCTCTTGTAAGCATGGAGTGAAACTGTATTCCAACATAGTGAACTCACTATAATTTATAAGTATGTCACCTGCAAAACCCACAACTTGTGAACTCTGCCATTCACTCACAGCATATGCAATATTTCTCTCTATGGATTTAAATCTTCATAACCACTGTGACTTGTGTAGACAATTTTTCAAAACTTGAAAATAACCTCTAAAAACATTCAGGAGTTTTGATCAGAAGGAGCCTGCTGCTTGCTTCCTCCTTCACCAGATTTCTTTCCCTCATTCCTAGTCTATGCAGGGGGGAAAAATATTTATTCCTTGTGAGAGGATTAGCTAGATTAGGCACCTTAAAGGGAGAATGAAGAGCTGGTAAGCTGGAGAGGGGTCTGCATTCCTGCACTGCAACACATTCATTCACAAAGAATGAAGATTCAGTCTCTAATGGGAGGATTGCTCAAGACCTGAGCTAATCTGGTGAAAATGTACAAATACTCCCCTTCAAAAGCACAGACTAAGGTTATTGTTCACCAAAGTGGATAAAAGCTAAGACAGGCCTTTAAGGAGCTGAGCACAAACCTGCTTCTTGGCTCTGGGTCTTACTGTCATCAGTGTTTTGCTTATCCACTGTGCCATTACCACCTATTGAGAAAAACACATAAAAATTATTTATGATACATCTTTTTATTGGTAACTGGAGCAGTGCAATATTAATTGTAACCAATTTAGCACAAACTGCTAATTTACAACACAGCACTGTGATAAAAAAGGAGAGATGTAAAGATAAGCTGAAAAAACCTGACAACATGACCAGTTCCATTTAAACCAGTCATGTTTTTATATCTCAAGATGAGGATTATAGATTTTATCTCAATAGGTTCACTGGAAATAACAATACCAAATAAAGCAATGTCTCCCTAAACACAGTCTGCAATAAATGAAAGTGTTGCTTGAACTTCTATGTATTTTATAAAGAGGTTTTCCCCTAGGATTATTTTCCTCCTGTAACATTTTAACAGGATCCTTGAAGTGTCTGTGCTTCTGACCTGCAGAACTTACTTCAATGCCTGTGGAAGGTAAGAATCAACTGAATTGAATTTTAAAGCAAAAGCCACAATGCCACTTAAGGTAAAGTATAAAAATGCATCACAAATGGCTGTAATGAAGAGAGCACATCAAACCAAAGTAAGATTGCTAGGACTGAATGATTTTTTCCCCTTTTTACATTCACACTCATTCCTAATTTTCTCCACTGCTTCACATTCATTATCCATTTTCTACCCTACAGCTCCCATTTGGAAGGCAGGCACCAAACAGCAAACGACCACTGAGAACGCGTAATACCCTGAAAAATATCTATGGGTCTCTTAAACTTTGCTTGCCCTGATTAGAATATACCAGGAATTCTCTATTTTCAGGGATGGAAAAGGCTCTTTTAGCTTAATAACATTTGAGGCTGCAGAGCTGCATGAGGGATCGGATGCCATGGCCACGCTCCCTGCTTTGCAGCACCACAAGAACAGCTGAGTACCAGCCTTAATGAGGGATTTGAAAAGTTGACTGCTGAGCATATACATTGAGAGAAGGGAAATTCATTCACAGGCCTGGAAATGTCCTGATAATGATACACATATTTTTTTTCTGTGATCTTTGCTGGCTGCCAGGTTTTCTGACTACAGCTTCTCTAAAGGAACACAGCTAAAGTTGCTTGTGTCGGCCACCTTGCTTTTACTTAACACATGGAACCTGGTGATGGGAAGAGCAGTGGTTCAAATGTGATTAGGTGGATGGAAGGAAAACACAGAGGGCACATATTTTTGACAGGCAGATGCATATCTGGTGGCACACTGCACCCAGCTGATATTTAAAGGCTGAGGTATGATGCTCTCCCTCTTTCCAGCAGGCAATTCTTCCTGGCATCCAGCAGATGGGACTAGTGGAGAATTATTTCCAAGGCTGGCCCTGCACAGAGCTGCTCTCGGGACAACAGGAGATGGAGCAGGAACTTGACACCCCTCACCTAAGGAGACAGAAATGGGCAGGGTGTGGTTGATGGCCACCAGCAGGGACTTGGGCTTCCTGTCCTCCTGGTAACTGTATGAATTCTAACTTTAACAGATGACATGCCATAGTGATTTCTTAGCACATTAGTGAGCTCTAATCTGTAAAAAATTACATTATGTGGATGACCAAAATGGAATGACAAAACCTGTGGGGTTTTTCCTTCCCTGACTTGAAATCAAAAGGTATTGTTTTCAAAGTCGCCCTTCTGCCTGTCCACACAAAATAGGAGGACCACCATGCAAAATAAAAAGTTAGCTAAACTTTTCTCTCCCCCCCCTTTTCTCTTCAATCACAGGCTTGGTGCCATCAAGCTATGCAGCAAGCAATTCATAAATGAAGATGTGCCTCTAACAGAGCAGTGCAGTGGCACTGGGAAAATCTTTACCCATAGGTCAGACCAAAAGAGATTAATGCATCACTGTAAAAGGAGCAGTCACAAAGCTTCAAGGATTCAATTATGGTCAAGTGTAACATGTTTCACTCCATGCAGAAAGACCTTACAACCAGAAAAAGCAGGTCAGGCATAAATGTAACTACCGATACATAAATGAAATTAATTCCAGCCATTACCTTACTGAATTCACAATTTAGAACTCCATTTCCAGATGATACTTGTTTCTACATCCATTATTATGATTATAACCACAATTTATTTGACTAAAACCAGGTATTTCAAGGGTTCATTCATATAAATATGAACTGGCAAGGAACTATACCTCTTTCTTAAGTCACTCAGAGAAAACTTAAATTACAAGAGAAAGTTTAAATGATCAGCAGATTATCAGGTAAACAACATTTTCTCAATCTTAAATGTATTATTTCACTGGACATTCACTGTTTAGAACAGATAGAACATATATTACAGGATTCTCTATATGCTTTCATTTAATTTTGTTCCTTTAGAATGAAAAATATAAAATACTTTAAGTAGAAACTTTACCTCTTGCACTCTGACCCAATCCAATAGACTGACTGGATCATGACATGAAAATTCATCTTGATCAGTCTTTTGACATTAAGCATTGTGCCTGGCAAGTGACTTTGGCAGAAATGGAGAAAAGGAAATGCTAAAAATTAAGACTGGACAAGTGATGCTCAAGTAAATGACTTGCAGAAGGAATGGTTAAGCTCTGCTTGGCCTGGGTTATCTGTTTATCTTGTGAGAAAGGGCGGAAGCAGAGCATGAATACACTGACAAGAAAGCAAACTACAGAGTTTTAGAAAAACTAGAGTTTAAACTTTAGAGTTTATAGAAAAAGTGACTAATCCCAAAGTCTTTGACAAACAAGTTTTTCCACTTTTAAAAAACCCTTCTAATGAGCCTCTCACTGAGTGTCTTTGACTGATGAAGAATCTTTCTGAAGTTATTGCTCTCCACTGGAACTGGGTGTAGAGCAAATGGAAAGGCTTTAAGGAGCACATCCTCAAGGCAAAGAGCTGGAAATATATTTTAAAAGAGTAGTGAGACAATTTTTCCATCATATTTTTATTCACCCCTGGATTTCCTCTCCTCCAGGCAGAAAAGCCAGAGCCAGTACATTTTCCTTGAGTCTTCGCCATGACATTATTTATAATAAAAATGTCTTTTCCACTGGCTTCTACAGTATCTGCCATCCTTCTCTTCCCACTACTCCAGCAATCAGTGATTGCATTTCCTTTAGGTGAAAGCTGTCCTCACAATATTTGCTTTTCTATTACACTGGTAATTGAACAACAATCTGTCACTCACTCTGAAGGAGATACAAAAAGTGGCAAATGACATGTCGAGTCATTTTAGGCCAGAAAATGTAAATGATTTTGAGCCACATCACAAGACAAATGGGAACATCTGTTTCTTCCCCCCTGGCATGACAGTCAGTTCTAAAAAACAGAAGTTTGAGGATTACAGTAGTACTGTACAAACAAAATAAGCACATCAGACACTAAAATACCTTCTTCTGTACATACATTCTGCTTTCTCTTGCCAAGTTGTCTACTGCCTGATAGGTTCTTGCTGTCTTCCCTTGGCATTTCCTTTGAGGTCATCAAGAAAATCCATTCCCCTTCCCCAAATGATATATTTGGTAGAAAAGAGGCTAAACAAGGATCAATCAGCATGCTCAGCAATCTGGCAGAGTGAGTGGCACTTCTAACTCCACCAGGAAAGGGGATTCTCCAGGAGTGCCTGCCCACTTTCTGCAATGGAGAGGCATGGAGCATGCACAGTGAGGTGCCAGCTGCAGTGGCAGCCTCCAAATGAAGCAGATAATATGATAAATAATAAGCCAGCCATCAGACAGGAGAGGGCCGGGACAAGATCCCAATGAAAGGTCAGGGAACAAACCCTTGGAGCAGGTTTTAGTATTCTTCACATTTTCTCTGCAAGAGCCTGGAAACATGTGGCTTCTTACATCTTCCACTGTTCTTGTGACAAACATGGCAAGTCACCAATATTAATAGCCTGCTGGCCTCTTGGCTCTTCCCATTTTGGAGCTGAGGAAGTGCTAGGTCTGCTTGCACACCTACTCCTCTTCAGCAGCACCTTCCTTCACAAGCAGCCTGCGACATACTTAGAGATGAGGCTAAAGTCAGTGCACTAAAAAGGGTGCAAAGACATTTTTCAGAAGAAAACAGAATTGCAGGTAATGTATTTTTCTATTTAAAGGAAAAAAATTCTGCATATCCAGTGCAAACCAGTCCATTCCTACCCCTCCAACACAGAATACAGAATATCCTGATCTGGAAAGGATACACAAGGATAATCAAGTCCAACTCATGAAAACAGAGGCTATTAATAATAAAATTGGTTTTGCTACTGAGAAAGCTTTATTTATATCATCCATATGATGTCGATGCTCAGAATAAGGTTTCTTCAAACCTCCTTCCTCCTCCTTCCTGGGGTAAAATAAAAGTGTCAAAGGGCCAACAACTGAGGCATTCATCTTAATTTGTGCAGGTGCCACATCCTGGGACACCATGTTTGATCCTGTTACATCTCTGAATGGCTCTGCCATGCAAGTCCAGCAGCATCCTCTGCTTTTCTGCATGGCCAGTGACTTTGGCATCTCTTCACTGGTCTGACCTGTGCTTCTTTCTTGTACAACAAATACAAGTACAACCAAGATCTGTCACACACGGGACGCCAGTTTAGAATTACCTTTTCTTTAACTATTAGAAATACTGCCATGATAATCATACTAATGACATGAAGGTCCTTATTTTATAGCAGAGAAACTAATTAATGAGAAAGTGAAAAATAGAGGCCTTGATCTGCATTCTGCACACAAGTAGATATGCTGGCTTTACTGAAACCCCTAAAATGTGAGAAGAAAGTACATGTACATCCATATAGGCACTTGAGATCTTACAGCCTGCAACTATTTTCAAACTATTCTAGTGGTAAAATAGTATGAGACATAAACCAAGAAGCACATACACACAAAAGCCATTATTGCAGAACTACAAACACATTAAAATGAATCATTAATGTGGTGGCCTGAGGTTGCTGAACATTTTCAGCTTTCATTTTAATTTCTTTTAATTAAATTATGATTTAGGTCAGTTTTAATCATTACTTGTATATAACCCCTTTGGGGTAAATTTTAAGAAGGGTTAGTAACGAGTTATCTGCAGTAATTGTTCAATGGAGTTGAGACGCTTCCCTCTGTGCTGCTTCAACAAATTACCACGTTGCAGATGCAGCCCTGAACATGCAACTGTGAATGCACCCAGCCTAGTGAAGCTGTCAGTCCAATAAATAACAGGGTTTCATTTCCACGCAGGATTTTGTCCACAAGTGTGGGAAAAGAAAGAGAAAACTGTAGCTTGAGTGGCTTATCTCAGAGGTTAAAAATAAAACTATTGCATTTCATGTATTTAACATCCTGAGAAATACAAGTCTTGGCTAAAGCCTCGTGAAGTCACCATGCTTGTCACCCCTTGCTTCACTCTTCTGTGGGTCAGAAGACAACTAATGCAGCTTTATTATAACCCCCCTGGCTAGGGAAGAACCAGGGGATAACAGCTACAGAATTAAATTAAGTCCTGGGAAGACAGAAGCATGAAGGTTTGTCTGAACTCACTGCTGGAATCCTCACCTGGCTTTTCACTGGGTCTAACTCTCCACTGACTCAGGTTGTGCAATACAGGTGCTGGGCAAGGGACATGGAATATTTCATTGCCAAAGATGCTGAACATCACTACTCCTGTGGTGGTTCAAAACAAGTGAAGGGAGACATGTGGAAGCTTGAGCTGACCAACACAAACAGAATATGGATGAATATCACACCCTAAATGTCACATGCAGTCTGTGCAGAGGACAAAGATAAAATTGGCATTCTGATGCAAAAAAATACACACACTATGCTCACTTGGCTTTTCACTTGGTCTAACTTTCCCTTGACTCAGATTGTGCAATACAGATGCTGTGCAGTATTACTGCTGTTCTTGTAGTGTATAAAATGGAACAGAAATTGCTCCTGTGAGTTGATGCAGAGTTCACAGCAGTATAAAGAAGCCCTGACTCTTGGCCCTACAATTAGTCCTATACAAGAGAAACAAAATGACCCCATGAGGGCAAGTGCAAAATAAACCCACAAATTTTATCATTACTATATAAATTTACTCTTTGTTCATACTTTTACAGTGTACCTGAAGTCTGAATAACTACATACTACAAGGGACAGCCACATGACTTCTTTTCCAAGTCAGAGTGAAAATTATACTTAAGACCTATTTTGATTTTTCACAAATAGAAGAGACAGAAAAGCCACAGACAAGACAACACTCAGAAAAAACCCTCACAAAATGCAAACAAAACAATGGACTACTTAGCATCAGCATTTTGGAATGAAGGAACCAGCCCCATCTCCTGCACTGGACCTGAACAATCACGATGGCTTACTGTTATTCACATCATGCTTCCAAATGAGCAATGATTTCCTTGACAGATGAGCCCCCTGCAGGTGCCTCAGGGTGTGCCACTGGGTGGAATTCTCCTCTGACAACACTGCATTAATCACCCCAGTAACTTAGTCTTTTGCACCTCAGCTCATCTCAGAAGGAAAACAATCTACCCTGGAGCACTCAGGGCGAACACACGAACGGCGAGTGTCTTTCTGGTGCTGTTACACAGACATACATTCGGTTGCTAAAAGAAACCCAAATGGGTAAATGGCCAACACAACAGGACTGCACACCACCTGTGGAGGCCAAAATGAGGTGTGTTTTCTAAGTTTTGCACAGCCACTGCATGGCAATTTAATGGAACAGCAGAAACCACTTGACCGACGAAAAGAATCTTCTAAGAAATGTTTGCTCAGAGAGAAAATACAACTGAAAATACAGATAACATCTTATTTTACCCCCTGGCTAACTGCAAGGTGATCACCTAATATTCTGAAAGCTGTAATCAGTCAGGACAGATGGTGGACTTCAAAACAGAAGTGAAAAGAGAACCTATCAACCACAGTGGATGGAGGTTAATTGCCACTTTTTAAATATAACCCATCTGCATTAAGGTGAAACATCTCACAGACATGTTTGATACACATCCTTCCCAGGGAATTTCTTCTGTAGTACTTTATCTTCATTTAACATTTTATTAAAGGTTTGGTGGCAAAAAGAAGACAGTCGATTCTAAGCTATCTTAATAAAAAGCAACATTTTCAAGGCTGAATAAATGACTGTGTTTTTTGAAGTATAATTACGTGTCTCGATGTTCATTTTTAGTAGATTATGATTGGAGCAGAAATTTACTGAAGAATATGACTTGCCCCATGGGACACAAAGTACGAACATAGCTACAATTTATCAAAGGAGAAAAGAACCCCTTGCTATAAACTGCAGAACATATTAAAACTAATCAGAAGTCAAATTTAAATAATATTAATTCATACCTTAAAGAGTGAGACAATCAGGCCTGCACAGTGTTAGAAGACCCTTAGAAGAGATGCTTAGAACATCTTTGTGTAATGACAAGAAGGTGCAGCTGCTGTGTGCATCCCACCAGCTGCAGAGGATGGAGCCCACCTTGGAGGGATGCAGCACAAGCCAAGTGCCATGGACTATGGTGGGTGCCTGCTAGATGCCTCTCCATGGAGCTAGAGAGTGAACAGCACAGTGGCAAAATTCATGGCAAATAAAGGAGAAGCAGGAAGGGGAAGCCTTATGTTAATTTTACAATTAGAGAATTAAGACATAAACAGAGGGTTATTTTCTGGTCCCAAGACTATGCACTTTTTGCTGTTCCACAAAACCTTTTCTGGGAGAAGGGGTGAGGACACAGGGTGTCACCCTCTTGATGAGAATCCCACTGAGCAGCCATGACCTGCTGGACCAATGAGTTGTTGAGATAAGGTGTAGTTTTATTTTGCCTCATTTCTGCTGTGCACTTAAATCACCAGACTGACATCTCCCATGGGACAGAGCGTCCACCAAGTCAGGCAGGTGCCAGCTGGTGAGCCTGGATTTCTGACACAACATTCAGACATGTGGTGTTACCTTTGAAATCCAAAAGGCCAAATTGTGATGACCCCATCAGGCAAAGGAACCAACCCTATCAACACTGTTAAAGGTAATTTGTGTTCATTTTGAACTTTGTGGTTTGGCTTATTCATCAACCTGTTCTCCTTCCCTCCAAGTGAATGGAATGCAGACAAAGTTCATCCTGGACAAATAACTCCAACAGACCTGCTCCTTCCACAGGTGATCCTGGGAGACCAATAGCCTATCAATCTATCAGAAGGAATCTGGTCATTCATCTGGGGAGCAGCTTATGAGAGAAAATGGAGTAAGACACTTCCAGAGCTCCAGTTCTGTCTTCACATCCCTCAAAGGTGGGCAAAGAAATGGCTTTTGCTGCATGGATTGATTATTTTTCTGCTGGAGGAAGAGAAAAAGCAGGAATTTGTGCTGCTGTTTCTGGATGTGTTACTCATCTTTGACACAATATTGGTCTCACACAGACCACGGAGGGAATGGATGGGGAAGGGGGAAGCTCTTTGGCAGGCTCTGCTTTATATCTGAGAAATCCCATAAAGAAGTAAAGGGCAAACAATTTTGTTTCTCCCTATTGCACACACAGTGCTGTTCACTACATATGGGAGGACACAGGGGAATTAGGTAAGAGAAACAAGGAACATTCACAATTTTTGATCTGTTAGGCTTTTGTATAAATGGTTTGCCTTTGCTTGATGACAATAAGTAGGATGAGAATGGGTGACTGTGGCATTTGTGCCAACTCACAGCTGCCATGTTGTGACAAGTAATGCCATTTTGTCTCATGTAACCACTTTAAGATTGTGTTATGAAGCTACTGAAGTAAGACATGCATATGTTTAGTTTAGTACCAAACATATTTTATTCACCTGACACTTTACAATCACTCAATCAATGAATGCACCTGACTGAGGGAAAGGCAAAATTATCCCTTTTACTATCCCAGGATGCAGGAAAGCGGCATGAGAAAAAAAAAAAAAAAATTATTTGGCATGTTTGCACACGTCAAACCTGAAATACTGCAGGGAATCTGTGAGTAAAAGAGGTTTCCTAGCCTATCCATTTTCACAGACAATACCTCTGCAGTGAAAATCTATGGAATACAACCACTGACATAAGAATCTGCTGTGCAGTTCACACTTTTCTCCACCAAGTCTGGAGGCAGAGAACAGTATATCTAATAGCATAATAACAGACACCATTAATACTTCAGTGGTTTGGTATAAGATTGCCTTCATTAGCATGTCAAGTGTTTATTTTAGCTTACTGCAAAACAAGCTCCTTACATACAGCCACTCACTCACCTTTCCTCGATTGCAAAGAGGGTAATAATAAAGGAACTTACTTTCCCCAATATTCTGTGGAGGTTTTAACATGCACTGAAATGATATTGCTCCATTACCTCTAGCCAATGAACCAGCCCAGTGAGCTGGAGAAAAATATTACAGCAGAAATATTGCTGAACTCAGTGGAATAGGTTTGAGACTGCCACGAGGGCAGACACGAGGCTGCTATCATCACAAGTTGTACTCCCATCTTCAATCTAAAAGGACACTCACAACCAAGCAGAGGAAAATACATTGGATTTTTCCCATGTCTCAGCGTATATTTGTTAAATGTTTTATAGCTGGTCATGTTACCAAGGGGAAAATAATATCCTATGTTAAATTTGGACTTGCTTTTATTGGTAAAATAAAACTTTTTATTTGGGGCTTATGGGGGTTTTCATTTGTTCTGTGGTGATTTGTTATTTATATTTGTTTACTTCTTTGTGTGTGATTTTGGATTTTCTTTTTCTCTTTTTCAAACTTGGAGTACTTAAAGTGAACTATCCCTAAGTTTAAAAACACCAAACCACAAGGCACTTCAGTTTTACCCTAAGGGAAATACAATCAAGTTGACCTCAGGCAGCATTTGCCTTTGTTGTGTTTTATTCAAGACTGTTTATATGCATTAACTACTCGTTTTTTTCTTGCAAAAAGAAAGAAAAACCCTCACTTCTTGGAAGTGAAGACGAACCCCTACCTAAATAAAATTATTCAGACACATAGTTGTGGTTCATATCACCTATTCAGAACTTTCATAATCTTCAAGGCTCCCCATTAAAAGTTCTTTTAATTTGTCAAAACCAACAGCTAATAATTAGACCAGCAGAAACTAAATCCTCTTCTCAGACAAATGTGTGCAAATCCCATTTACTTCAATGGAAATGGCTCACAGGTGTGATATGTTAGATTCCAGCCACTTGGCAACTTCACAGGAATTCAGTGTCTGCATCCCAACTTCTGGTCTCCTCTTCCAGAGGCACAGGTGCCAAAGAAATCTGATCCAGGCTTCTCCTCAGGCCCCTCAGCAAACACTTTAATCAGCTATTCTTTTCTCCATCACAACAACTCTCAAGACTAAATCTGAACTTTCAATCCTAAACATTACAGGTTTGCTTCCTTCCTAGCAGATGGGGGGCTCTGCCACCAGCTATATTAAATCCAGCAGCAGTGATTATGTTTTACAGACTTCAATTCTACATCAGCAAAATCTACTGTATGGCATCCTATTCAAGGGATTCAGGAAGTTTACAGCTCAGGAGTAATGCAATAATTCTGTTGCCATGCTGTTTGCTTTGCCCTTCCAACACATTATTTGTGCTTCACAAAGTGAACAGTAGGTCACTGGGAAAAATGGATAGGCAATAGAGAAATAGGAAACTGTTATCTAGGGAGCCACAGAAAGAGTGAAACAACATCAGATGATTTTTGAATGGAAGGAAAACCTTACAGTTTGACAGTACTTTCTCTCTTCCTTTTATTTATTTATTTATTTATTTATTTATTTATTTATTTATTTATTTTATTGGTTTTTTTTTCCTAGATACTGATACAATGAAAACTTTTAGCCACACTCCATGTAAGAATATGTCATAAAACAACTGTTGTTCAGCCCGTTTAGGAACACTGAAAGTGTCATCACAATCCCACCCATGGGTTGGCCTCCACACAAATGGACATATGGTTTGTCATCACTAAATTCTCTAATTCAAACATAAAATTGGTATTTTAATTTAATCTGGGTTCAGTGCAGCATGAAAGGAGAGACACTCAGGTGTGATAAAATTTCTTGGGTCCCTCCACACCTTCAGGAGATGACAGCTATTGCTTTAATGACTTGCCTGGAACAACCAGTCACAATGTTAGTGACAGCATGTTACTAGCAGTTACTTAAAATGATGGATGTTAACACTTTTCTGCTCTTTGTGGCCCACACTATACCCTAGTCAGAATGTTTTAGGAGCTGAATGTACAGTGCTAGGTCAAAATGCTGAATATTGTGGAGCCACTGGTTGAAGTGCAAAATCAGATGCATCACTGGAGGAATATTAGGTCAAAAAGAATCCATGATAAGGAACTGTCATGGATTAAAGATTAAGGTTCATCCTTTTAAGTCTTTCATAGAAGGGGAATTTCTCCAGCATTGGGGTGTTTTGCTCTTCCACATATCTGAAAGCAGTGCACAACTGTGCACTCTGAAAAATAAGCCTTTGATGTTAACATCTTATAAACAACTCTTCCATCCAATGGGACAGAGATTAGGAGAATATGCTTTGATCTGGTTTTAGAACAACTTAGACCACGTTAATGTCCATACACATGGACAAGCTTCCCTGAGCACACTCAAGCAGAGGAAAATATCCTCAGAGGAACAACACTACAGGCGCAATGTTAATCACCTGTGACTTCTAACTGCAGGGAGATGTACTACACCATGTAAGGTCTAGAAACATAAACATTGTAAAAAGGAAAACAGCAAAAATTTCTTGTGCAAAAAGAAAGTGAGGATTATATTGCTCTGTGATTAGCAGCAGGTACCTGACCAATTTAACCAATCAGACTATGACCCAAGCCCCACACAACATGGATTACACTTGGGGTTTTTAATCACAGAAAGTCAGAACTGGGTAGAGAGAAACCAGCAGCAATTTATAAAGATGTACCAGCAATAATCAGTAGCCCATCACATAAAACCAGGGTTTGTAATTGTGAAACTACTTTAGGATGAAATATCTTCAGAAGATTTATAATCCCTATATCCAGGCCAAAAAGAACTCTCCAAGTGTGAGCAGAGAGCATTCTTAACTGAAAGTTTTCCAGTTCTTTCTCAAGAATTCAAAATGAACTTTTCCTCAAAACGTGAATTGATTAATAGCCCTGAGAAGTTGTTAGAACACCTACCCTCAGCATCATCCTGCAGGTCCTCAGGCTGCTCTTCTTTGCTCTTTGTGGGAGATGAAGGCTGGCCTTCTTTAAACACAAAAAATTATAAATTACATTTATTATTTGGAAATGCTTTCACTGTATCAGATATTACAGTGTGTGATACCACAACTGTGTTTATCTCAGCACTCCATTCAGTACTCAATGCTTCTCTTTCTGTTATTTCAATTTATTATTGTATAATCTCTAATATCATTTATAATACGTATGTGTTTTTCAGCTTGGACTGGACTTTGACTTTCACAGGACAGAAGTGAAGAAAGCTCACAGTGAAATTACACACTGCTTCACAAGCACTACAGAAACAATAATCATAACCCTCAACCAAATGTATTAATTTGTAGTTGTAAACATAATATTTATTATACTGCATTATGGAACTGTGGAGAAATAATCTGAACTAAATGATATTTTTCTCTCAGCTCAATTCTCAGTTCACTGTTTTAACACAACAAATGAATATAGACTGAAATTAATAATTAAATGAAAAGTGGGGAAACAAATTTGATAGAGAAGTTAAGGAAATTAAAACTTTACATGATAGAAATATTCAGGTTAAAAAAAAATCCATTCCAGCCTTTCAGACAGTAGGCAATATCAAGCTGGAGGAAAGGGAGTAAAAGAAGTAACTGAGGCCAATTAAATGTGAGATCTCCCTTACTTATAGGGACTGAAGCACACACTCTTTAATATCAGTTGGTTAAACTTTAAATATTAGGAACTTTTCCTACAATATTTTTAAAACATCTTGTTGTCTTAACATAAAAGATGACATTACTCTTTGTTTGCTATGACACACCTCAAGGCACAAACTGGTAGCAGAGAAAGCCTGTTAATAAAAAGGGAGGCCAAGCTGGAAATTAAGCATAAAAGGTATTCATAAATTAAGACATTTCATGCAAGCAGGTTCCCTAATTAAAACATTCTTTAAACATTGTTGCTTAACCATGAAAGCAGCGACTGACAGACAATTAAAACTCAATTCATTGCGCCTACTGAATGTATTCAACCGTGATGGGAAAATGACTTTCTGTCATTTGACATTGTCAAACCTCCTGATTCCTTGTGGCTAACTGAGGGCTCGGGTGCAGGAGAAGCCTAAAGAAAACATACATTTGTGTGTGCTGGAAATAAACCTTGACAAGTTGTAACCAGGAAATTTAGGAAGACATATGACCTCACATGATTGACCCTTATTGCTGTTGCCATTAGAAAATAAGAATCATGGTGTTACTTCAAACCAATTAGCTAATTAACAACTAGGGAAAAAAACTATCTACACGTGTTTTACAAATTGCTTAAGTTTTTAAAAAACTCCCAGGGTTTCTCCTGCTGTCACACACATGTCACACAATCATCTACTCTTTATGTTGCTGGAGTTTTAAGCAGCTCTTGACAATCAGATGCCCAGCTCTCATGAAGGACTTAGCTCTGCAAAGTGCTCTAGATTCTCCCCTTTTATTTTCTACACTTCCACAATTACATATGTCTAGAATCAAAATGCTGAAAATTTTGGAAAAGGAGGTATGAAAGTAGCTAGGATGTGAAAAAGGAACTTGCAGATTCAAGGGGTAGTAGGACTCAATGATCCTTGCGAGTCCCTTTAATTAAGGATATTCTATAACTCAAAGAATATTGTGTTCATTCAAAAGAGAAAAAGGTAGTGAATCACTGGCTTTACATGGAGCCCAGGTATCCTGGTTTAGGGCAAATTTTGGAGGAAATTTCCAAAGGGGTCCCTCTAGAAATCAGATTCAAGAGGCCCCTCTCCCTACTGGTTTGTGAAAAGTTTTCCTTGGAGAAAAGTGGAAAAACCCTGTTTATTTAACAAGCAAAGTATTCACAAGCATAAAAATGCCTAAGATTAAACAGCAAAACCTCTTGCTGTTCTGAAGAGATGTCAAATTCAGAAAGTCCTTTTTAGGGGTGTAGATTGGCTTGCTCAGTCTCTTATCAGTCCCTGTGCTGGAAAATGCCACGTTCCTGGCCCCGGTGGGCCACTGGTGTGAGCAGAACACTGACTGAGTTTCAGTCCAGAGCAGGGCTGATGAGTTCCAAGAAAAGGAAAAGCCACAGTCTGTGGAGCTTCTCTGCCTCAGCTAGCTGAAAACTAACTAAAAGCAAAGGAGAGCTCTGTCCTGGTGTCCCTGCTGCAGACAACACTGTCTGTGAGAAGGATGCTGGGGAGCAAAGTGCAGCTTCTGAACACAAACTGTGCTTTTCCTCTCCATCTTTGCTCCTGGAACCAGCCTTAGAGGTGCAGAACTTAACAGCAGCATAAACAGAACAGGAGACTGGGGATACAGGCATCACAACATCACCTGAGGACACCAGGGAACACAGAAATATCTTCTGCTGCCCTCTTGGTTATTCTACCATACTTATGCCCAAAAAACCCAGAACAGCCATGGACTGGGAGGGTGGCAGGACAGCTCAAAATGTCAGCAAGAATTCCAAAATGGAGATCTGTATGTGAGTAATTCATTCTATCTCACTTTCTTAATTTAAGTGAATGAGCATTATTTAAAAAAAAAAAAAAAAAAAAAAAAAAAAAAAAAAAAAAAAAAAAAAAGGCCAAACTGAACATTGCTCTTATAAATTTCTCCTAGAAGGGAATTTACACTTTTTTCTAGAACTACATAGAGCTCAGAGCATGAAGAGCCCTTAGCAATCAGTAAATAAAGCCAGTTGCTGCAAAGCAGAACAAGCCTTGAGGTTTGGCTTGGTACTGGGTGGTAGACTGTTCCTGAGAGCACTTTACACAGGACATGGCATGTGTCATGTCATCGTGTTTGCTCATCTGAATTTGAAATTCAAACATGGTACTTCGAGGAAAACAAGAGTTTTCAAGTGCTAAGATGAATTTCTTTCTGGAGTGAAGAAGGCAGGAGTAACCACAAGAAAATCCATGGGGAAAAATAAAGGCAAAATCTGCCAAATAAAGACATGCTTTGTCAACCCCTTAAGGGGCTCAGGAGCAAAGCTGACAGAGTTCAACAAGAGCTGTAATGCAAAAGAGAGATCCTGAAAACAACCAGACTGGTGAAGACTTATTCACTTATGCTCTCACTTTGTTTTAAAAAATAACTTGAATATTTAGAGTGGAGCTATCAACATATGGCTTGTTTGATTCAAATGCCACTCTGAACTACCTGGTTTCTTTTTCTGTTTGAGAATAATTCACATTAGGGGACTGAATCAATAGGAATGCTTCAATCAACACTTGCCCCTTTATTGAGGAATTTTATCATCTAATCAATCTGCAAGGTTTCCTTGAGTCCCACACATCAAATGTCAATCAAGTTAAAGTGCAAATGTCCAGCCAGGTCTTTCAGGACTATTTGAATACATTAGATAATATAACCAACATCTTAACTGACAGTCCAAAGATGGAGAGGGATGAGGTCTATGTTCAGAAAAGTCAGAACTGTTGCTATCTCAGAAGAAACCATCTTCTTGTACTCTATAAAGAGCCTTCAAAATGCTCACAAAAGGATGTAAAGGCAGTGTCCCAGGAGGAAAAGATTTCAATCACAATTTCACTATTTTTTTAGCAGATATGCCTTATTCCAGAGACAGAAAAGGATCTGTATTTACCATGGTCAAAATAGAACTCTTAACCCTTTCTTGCTCTCCAGCAGTGTCCTTCCAGTTAGCCAAATATTACAGAAATTTTGTCTGCAATTTTCTTTTTTTAGCAGCATACCTGTACAGGTGTCTGAACTGATAATATTAAAAGCTTCCCTAATTGTGATGATTTGTGCAAAAAGGTTTCTGAGCTCTACAACTGGGAAACATATTTTTTTCTTTATAGGCTAATTCAGAGGCTCAACAAGTATTTAAATCTCACAGTCTGTCTCCAAGTAACTTATTTCCAAAATCCTTCACAACTCCCAAATTTGCCTTGTTGCAAGTGATAGGTATTTTCATCTCAGGAAAAAAGATAAAGTCTCCCTCCAAAAAACAATCTCCAAGTGTAAGGGTGTGCATACAGTGGAACATGCAAAAAATGTCTGTATTTATGTATCTTGATTGCAATAGGGTGTTATTAGTTATTAAGCCCTGTTAGTGTGAATGAGATTCTTCATCTTGTTGTTTTAACTGGCTGTGGCTTCTAAGTAATGAATAGGTGATTAATTAGGATTATCAGGATAGAAAGAGGATAACCAGGAGGGTGTTTATTAGGAACAACTACTTGATGGGAAATGACAGCAGTGTGACAGCAGACATAGAGATGAAGTCAAAAGGCTTTGGTACCTGGCAGAGACTGAAGCTGAACAGGTTGAGGGAGAATACAGATTCAGAATTCAAAGTTTTTCCTTAGTGTTTCTTTCTTTTTTTTTTTTTTTTTTTTTTTTTTTTATAATGGCAATGGTAAGAGAATTGACTTATGTCAGCACATAATAATGTTATTATGTGCTGACATAAGTCAATTCTCTTAACATTTGGAAAAAGAAGAAAAGGAAATGGAAACACTCAGGAAAGACTAACTACTGGGTCATCTGGTCCTTGTCTTGGGTTATGTAGGAAATCATTCACAAAGTAAAGCTGAGATGTAGACCTGCACAGGCCTGGACCTGCTATTTCTATATCTGCCCTGTTGACCCAAACCCTTCTAACACCAACTGCATGACACATGATAACCTCAAAGCACTTCAAATTAAGCGGTGCTATTAAGCCACCAACTGCTACAAGACTCAGCATTCAGACTAACAGACTGATGGGTTAAAAGCCTATGAGTCAAAGACCATTAGAAGAGTGGTTATTTTTATTTTTAAATGTTTTTTCTTATTCTAGTATGTCCAATATAAGCAGTGATGCTATGTGATAAACTGGCCAAAAGGGTCATTCCCATTCATTCCTGTATAGAACGAATAGAAATGCTAATGGATATTATCTGGCAGATTGTCTTGGGATGTTTTTTTATCCCACACCCATTCTCGTTTCTGGTTTTGTTTTGTGTCCCATGTGGTCACTGCCTCCCTCCCCGTGTCCTGCCCCAGCTCTGGGAATATTGCAGTGGGATATCCTGCGAGAGCTGGGGAGGACAGCTGCTTTCTTATGCTAGTGCAATATACTTGTTGCCATGTGGTTTTTGACTGTTTTTTTCCCTTGTCCTGTGGCACTGTGACTGGTGTACCTCTCTGCTGCCTGGGGGCTCAGAGAGAGCAACTGCAGTGCTGGGAGCACCCCGTGCCCTGCTGGGGATATCCCTGCCAGGCAGCCCGGCCCCGGGACCAGCCACAGCCACCTTAGCATCCTACCACATTCTTCAGAGTGTGATTGGTACAGACACAACGAGCCCACAGTTCATTTCTGTCCTTGCATTTCTGTGTATTCTCTCTGGCTGATATTGGCCCCCAGAAAAACCCAGCCAAAAGGAAGCTGAGGCAAAAACATTTAGGTAAATTTAGCTTTAAATCTCTGCCAAAGGTCCTACACATGTCTAGCCTGCAACATGTGCTCTCTAGGACTCCAACCTCTCTTTTTCATTTTAAGCAAAAGAACTGGAGGAAACACCCCAATGCAGATTGGATACGGACAGCTCAAGGAAAAAGGGTCATCAATATTGGTGCCACCTGTTGACTCCAATGCTGCAGTATTGATCCATGAAGTCAAGTGGAATGAAGAATGATTATTCAATTAATATCTTGAAGTGATGACTAGAAGTTACTGCTCTACTTTGCCCTTTGAAGAGTAAAAAGCAGATAACCTCCAAATTGATAAAAATTTGTGTATGAAAATGCAAACTCCCCTCAATGCAAAAATTATGTTTGTATTTATAGTTCCAGTAAATACATCCTACAATCATTAAAAACTTCATGCAGAAATAGCTCAAAAGGGAATAACTTTCCTATATTTGCTACACTACTGGGGTGGATATACAAAAGATACTTATTTTTAGTCCTGTAGGTACTGATTGTTTACAGCCAATGCACTGATTCCCAAAATTTCTCCAACTGATAAAGAAATAACCAAGGATGTGCTCTTGAAGCTCACAGCATCCAAGGCCTGTGAGGGCAGCTCTGCTCTGATCTATCTCATACAAACGAAAGAAAGAGACAGGTAGGGAAATATCTGCCTCAAATGACATAATTCAGTGATAATTCCCAGAGTATCTATGTAGCTTTACCTAAAGTAATGAGGCTGTGAAAGATACAAGACAAGAAAGATGAGATTGGCTATTTAGTAGAATTGCACTTCCTTTTAATTCTAATTTAAAATGCTTTTTTAAAAAACCCACACCAATTTAATTTGCATAATCTCCATAAAAATAAGACCAAAAATGCAAAATAATTTGGCTTCTAAAAATGCACATGCCATGATAAATATAAAAAATTAAATTTTAAATGTTGGATGAATACTGCAAATTTAACTGCAGCATTATCTTTGGCAAATGTTTGCTATATAATGACAGGCTTTTTTTTTTTTTTTAATACTTTTATGTATGTTTGTACAACTATATCAATCACACTAACTGTATTAAAATTACTAAAAGTTCCTATCCAGTAATCTTGACACCAAAATGTAATTACAATTCTATGTAATAAAATCAACAGGCCAGAACAGCCATAAAAGAATGTGCTAATCCATCAGTATAACACATATCTATCTGTGCATATCTGTGCTCTCACACCTGTGTATATGCACCATTCTTCAAGTATTTCTAATTTCTCAGGTAATTAAGTGGTTGCATAAATGACCATAATCCATTTGTCTTTAGGACAATCTTGCCAATTTAAGTAGTCAGGCTTCAAAAGCTTTTAGCTCTGTATTCTGGCTGGGATATGCCTGCCTGTGCCCATGTGGCACTCCTTTCTGACCCTCTGTGTTTTCATAAAGAGAGATGGATGTTCCTGGAGTCACTGGAGCATGATGGGATCAGGGTCACAGCCACCTTGGGGTATTAGCAGGTTTGGAAGGAGAGGCAGAGGAGCACAGGGAGCTGCTCTGCACAGAAATCCATATGGAACAGGACTGGTTCACTGAGGACCACCAGGTGAGGTCAGCAGGGAAAGTATCAGAAGGTGCTGTGCTGGAAGTCTGTTACAAAAAACCTGATCAAGATTAACTGGATGAAGCTTTCTCGAAAACACTAGCAGAAAATCTCCTGAAAAAAAGCTTTTGTCCTCATGGGAGTTTGCTAATCCTCTGTCCTCTCCTTTTCATGTTCCTCTGGCCTTTCTTCCCCTTACACCTATTCATCATTTCCATTTCACGTCATCCACAAACCCTAAACAGTGACACTCATTTTAAACAGCAAACTATGAGGACCAGGAAAAACCCCTCTGAACCACTGTCTGACCAAGCTCAGTGTATTTAAGAGTTGGTGGAAGAGTTTTGCTACTGTTTTCATTGTGAACATATCGCTGCCACCATTCAGAACGACAAATGACTCAAGCATTGCTCTATTCACTGTTTTTTACAGACAAAGAGACTGAAGAATTGTTATTTTTTCCCCTTCATGTTCAAACTAGCTATTGATAAAAAGCAATGAAATATTGCCCAGAGGCCCATAAGATGATGACATTAAAGAAGTAGTCTCAGTTGGTCTTACCATGCACTATTTACTGTCAGGGATGGTTCACCCTAATTTTGTGTCAAAACCAGAGATGGCTGTTGTAACATTGGCCATAATGATTAGCAGTGCATATCTCGACTAAGGCAATTAATTTTTAAAATTTTTTTCAGTTTGGCTTATGCTTCAGAGAAGTGATATATTTTAGCATAAAATATTCTTTACTCACCTCTCTCTTCATTCAGCTGAACCCCTTCTTCATTAGCATCACCTGTAAAAAAAAATTGAAAGAAAAGGGTTACTGAGAATACCAGCAACCATCTAAAATGAAACCTACCATGTTTCAAATTGCCAATATCTTCGTTTGCCTCCTCCTGTTAAACATTTTGCAGTGAAATCTGAAGCTGCACGGGGAGGAAGGTTTTGACAGTGGGTACTACCAGATAACAAGTAATGAAGGGAATAAAGACAGGGAATAAAAGATCCTGGGGTAACTGGCTTTGCCAAGAGAAAATCCCTCCGGTAGGGGAGCAGCAGCCAGCTGCACCCCACCTCCGTCCCCACATCCTTTGTCTCTCCTAAGTACCAGTCGTTATTGTTTCTTAGCAACAAACGGGAGAAAATTCCCTAAGCAAAAGAAAACAGAAAGAAAAAATCCTAAACCCCAACATTCAACCTTAAGGAGCTTTGACAAGTAATTTTTAAGATAAGAAAATGAAAAATATTGTTAAAACCCGTGGGAATTCTCTCATTGGCTTCAACAGCGCCAGGATTTTCAACTGGAGTTCTGCTATTCTTCAAAAAAACTGCTCAGAAAACATTTGGCAACATAGAGATTATTAATTATTCAGTTTCCAATAACATGTTCTTTCCATGGAAGCATCTCTAATGAAACCAGCATGATAAGGTTTCAAATTAATCTAAGATATGAGACTAAATCAGCAGAATCTTAACATACATATATCACCTGGTCTTCTGTGGAAGTTCTTAATTATAGTTCTGTAAGTGACTTGGAATATGAAATTCCCAAAGCAACAGAATAGTTTCTAAGCTAGTGATAATGGACACAGACAAGAAATCTGATGTTATTAAAAAGTAGGGAAGTCATTATGCAATATAATTATGAAGAGGCAAAGACTGCTTTTGTGAACTAATTGTGAATTAAAGGCTGGGTTTTTTTTTTCTGGGAAAAAAGAACCTAAGGCTTGCTGAAAGGCAATGAAGTCTCTACATCATTTCTGAAAATGGAAGTTGAGCTCCCAATAACTTGGTGACACGATCTCTGAATCATTGTGGTGCCTTTGAAAAATTTACCCCAATCTAGGTATGAATCTGAGTTTCACTTTGGCACACAGTAATCCCCAGCCACTTCATGTTTCTGTAATTATTACTCTCACACTATTAATCCATCTGGTGGAAGCATTTCCCTGTTAAATATAACACATTCTCTTTCTCTGACCTTGGTGTGGCTGGCTGAAGTGATAAACACCATGTTTAGCTGACAGAGCTCTATGCCAAACCCAATTATTTGAGATAAAAACCTGTGGTTTAGAAGTCTATATCCAAAATGCATTCACTTATGCCCTGAAAAAAATTATATTAGGGGCAGTTTATTGGTTACTGGTTCTGAATAACCAAAAATATTTTTTACTGAAGCTCTACATGCTTAATATAAAGCAAAATCAGTGCCAAGATTATAATAAAATAGATTTGTTATACCTAGTTTTGTTTTTCTTTTGTTTGGTTGGTTTTCTAAATTTTTTTCCCCTATACAATTTCTTATCTCATCTAGAGGAAGCCTTGGAAAGGTTTGTTTTGGTTTGAAATATGCACCAAATACAGTTAAACCCAAAGCAAAACTGGATAAAACCACAGCAGAACCTTAGAGTGAATCACTGACAGCAGCAAACATTTCCTTAAACACATACTGTCAATATTTCTTGTCCAAACTTCCCCACTGGAAAGACCAGAGGTGAGATCCTCTGTACCTCTCACCCTCACATGAGAACTGTTGAAAAATAATTGACTAGCAAAACATGCTCTGGTGTGTGCACACATCTACCCACACCTGGTTACTCCTGCAGCTGGAGGAGCAGAGCAATGACCTTTCACATCACTTCCCATTAAAGCCCTGCATTTTAGGAAGTTCTACCAAGATGACTTTCCTAGAAAAGAAATGACTGACTTTGCAAACTAGAGTGAGAGGAAAACTAACAGTGACTACCAGAAAGAGTCAGCTCATCCCCAGGAAAAGTCACATCAGTATTTAGAAGCCTTAGGAGGCAAGAAAATCTTCTAATCCAAAATGCACACAATTTTCCAGTTTATAAGCTGAGGTATACTACATAAAATTAAGGTATTAAATGGGAGATGTGTGGGAGAAGTTTCCACTCAAGTACAAAATCATTTACAGTTGAAAGTCAGTCTGTGATTGAAAGTCTCCCTCTAACTCCCAGGCTATCCGGGGTAACTATATCTCTCAAGATCAGAGAGCTTTACCTTTGGGAGCAAGGCGCTCAGAGCATAAGCTTTTGTGTAAGCCACAGGCTCCCTGGTGGGGTCATGCACTAAATGATGCCTGGGGCTCTTTCACTGCCCTCTCCCTTGTTACCTGCCGAGCTTTGGGAAATGGAATAACTACACCCTCTCTGCTCTTGCTGACACAGGAGAAGGGGATGCTGGCTGTCAGAGCCTTTCGTTTTGCCTTTTGCGTTGCTGGTCAAGTTGTTTCCCTGTCTCCCAAACCGTGGCACACAAGCAAAGACAAGCCAGATGGCTAAAATGATCAATCTGTGTTAAGATTTATGTTAGGAGCAGAGAGGTGAAAGGCTCTAAATACTGCCACTAATCCCCAAAGCCATTAAACCACCTCCTCCTTGTAGCTCAGGCTTCCGTTTGCATTCTCCTTCCTGTTAGCATGTGGGAAGCCAGCCCTGTACAAACACTGTGCCCTGAGAAGCCCTTACACGAGAGCCAGCTCCATGCTGCAAGAGGCTGCTGCTTCATCTGTGTTCAGGTCCTGCATCCTGGACTGCTGGCACTTCCCAACAGCACTGCATGCTGCTGGCTCCTCCCTGCCTCCCTCTAATTTTTCTCAGCTGCCTAATTGCATCCTTCAGGGTTTTTATTTTTACCCAGCATTTTCTGCAGTTTCCCAATTTCCAGATGTTTCCCTATTTCTAGTCTACATGTCTCAGTCTGCCCTGCCTTGCAAGTGTGGCTCCATGTCCTGACCACAGCCAGGATAGAACTGGGAGGGCACTGAGGGAATGGATAAAAGTCCCCTCTGCAGCATGTATGAACATTCCCCTCCGCCAAGCAGAGAAATGAGATGGGCAGAGCTGTACAGGAGGCTGAAATGACAAATTGGTGATCATAGTGTTGATGTCTTTTAAAATAAAAGCTCAAACCAAAATAACCCCCCCAAAATTTCAGCACTGAAAGTTTCGGCCATCCTCTTGAGCTTATTTGCAGTGCAAAAATAGGGGCCTGGCTCAAAAAGTTTCTGCTGTCAAGCATTTCCCTAGCATGTGTTCCATGATCTGCCCCCAATATTTCTACTGGGATTACAGAGGAGGAGCAGTGCAGCAGTCTCACAC
This sequence comes from Sitta carolinensis, assembly GCA_032173965.1. Lineage (NCBI taxonomy): Eukaryota > Metazoa > Chordata > Aves > Passeriformes > Sittidae > Sitta > Sitta carolinensis. The sequence goes on from JAVUNC010000019.1 coordinate 14,798,530, forward strand.
CTTTGATAAAAATGGGTCCCATTTCCGGTCAGTCTTGAAAAACTTTTTGTGTCCAATCTCAGAGCAGCCATCAGTGTGGGCAAGGGTATCCACCTGAGGCAAACTATCTAAACCACGCTAATATCAGGTTTCAAGCAGCTGAAAAGACCAAGCAGGTTTTTACTGTCTGTATTTCTCTCTCCCACACCTTTCTTTCCAAAATTTTATCCCAAAGCTTCAACCACCCGACTGCATGATCACCTTCAGAGCCTTAGAGAGATTTATAATTGTATTTTGTATCTATTTACAACACCTAGTAATTGAAAAATCACTTCTTTTGATGGCTTACAACCACTGCTCCAAAAGGAGCTTCACAACAGTGTACAGGCTTTATGCCCACCTCAGCATAAGAATCAATGTTGGGGTAGCACAGTGAGCCACACAGGAAGGTTTCTTGAAGCCCAAACATATATGAGGCTTACAATAACCCAGGATGTCCCAAGCTATTTTGGTTGTTTCAATTCCTCCAACTCAGTTGTCCAGTGGGCAAATGTGACAGAAAATAGCACAAAAAAGGGCAATATTTTCTTTGAAGAAAAGCAGGTTTGGAAATCTCTGGCAGATGAGATCAACTAAAACAGGCCTGACTCTTGTCTCCTCTCCTAGTAAAATGTTATATTTTCTATAAAACTTCACCTCATCTCTAGTGCTCCTAAGATGATGGGAAAAAAAAGAAAAAGATAAAAAAGATCTTTAACCAAAAAAAGTGCATTGTTCTGCTTTGGAAGTAAAAACAGGACTTCTTTTGGTCCTATTTCTATCCTTTCATCATGCAAGCCTGCATACAGAACATACTGCATAAACCTCCACTTGATACAGAGCAAGTTTCATTAATTTTTTTTGTCTAATTATAAAGAAACTTCCACTGATACACTCTGTACACCCTGGCTGTAGTGCAGCAGTAGCGCCGGTTTCCTTCCTGTGTTGCTTAGTTACCCCAGCCTCACAACACTGGAGCCTCACAGAATGTAGACTGTGTTTGTAGCTTTTGAAGCCATATCAAATAGAAATCCTTGCTGCCAATCTCCTAAGAAGTTGGGCACTGGGGCTTTTTTGTCATCACATCGATGACCTCTTTTATGAACCGTATCTGCTGTAAAATAAATACCACACAAACCATGAGAACCTCAGCTGCACACAAACACCATGCAGCAACTGCTCTTCCCACAGTAAGGGAACTGGACAACCTAAGTCCAGTAAAGGAAATGGTACTCACACCAGGATCAGATTTGGACTTCTATTTTCCAGATGCTTCTACTTTACATAAAAGGAACAAGGCACTCCCTGGGGAAACAGGTCTCAGGTCTTAAAAAATAACCTATTTCGTATTTCCTCTCTGCCCTAAAATACTGAAAAGAACAAAATTTTGTTCACACAAGTGCTAAATTGGATGTTAGTAGTCACACACAAAATGGCAGGTTTTGCATATGGTCATACATTTGCAAATATGAGCTTCTAACAACATCTCATCAGTAACCTATGGCAGACGCAACCAAATGAGACAACCCCAAATTTAACTGCATCCTTGGAAATAAGAAGTAGTTGAGCACAAGAAGTCATTTGGAGTCTGTGGCCAGAGAGGACAGGATATTTTTGATGACAACATAAAATGCATTTGGAATGCTTTAATGAGATGCCACAATACCCAACAGAGTAGGAAGAAAAGATCCCTGATCAAAGATGTATTCACATAATGTGTTAAACAGAAAATAGAGCTTGTTCATTTTCTGGTGCCAGGCATCCATGTGTGAAGGGCTGAGTACAGAAGAGAACAGCAACACACTTCTCTATCTCAGTCACTCCCTGAGCCTAGGGTTACACACAGACCATGAAGATTAATAGGTGTTGTTTCACCAGTCTTCTGTTGGTTGAGCTAATCCCTTTTTAAACTGTATTTAAGACCTACAGGCTCTGCAGTACCTCGTATCAAGTGTTTTTAGATCCTAACTTTATGTTTGGTGAAAAACTACTTCTTTTGCTTGATTTCATACAGATTCATCATTTTCTGGAACAACTTGCACTCCTTGTGTAAATATCTGCTCCATATTCACCCTTCTAATTACCAGGATCATCATCCTCCTGTGCTCCCCCATGCTGTTATCATGCACAGCAACCTGATCCTTGCATCTAAATTCTGTTTCTTCAAGGGCATCCTCATCCACCTGCCACTTTGCTGTTTCAATGCAGCTCCTATCCAGGTGTCTCCCAGGAACTGGAACACTCATGGATTCGGAGTGAGTGAACAAATACATAGAAACAACCATTTTCCCAGACTTCTGGATTGACTGCAGGCTCTGTTGTCAGTCTCACAAAAGGAGACAAGAAAAATCCCTACAAGATGCAAAGAAGCAAAGAAGATGAGGCTCCATTTAGCAAAGCAAAACCAAAACCTCCCAACAACAGCAGTTTCATAGGTTATGGTCCCATTGCTGACCCATGCCTTGCTCCAAGCTGTGACACTGCTGCCACTAGGAATGAGAAGGTAAACCGTTTTCCAGACCACAGTGCAGACATTATCCCAAGCCTCTCTCAAGCCATGTTTTCAGGTGACCAGTACTTGCAACACACAAAATCTAGAGCAATTCTCTGTCAGAAGGAGTTGGCCAGAAAATACTTCTGAGGAGATCATACCAGGAAGTTTTATTATGATCCAAAGGGAAGCAGGAAACTACCCATAAACATTTTTTTTAGGTACTGGAAACCCACTGCCATGTTGGAAGGTGCTGGGAACCCTTTCTTGACCTGCATATCTCCTAAGATGCTGAAAACAGTATCTGAACCATCAACTGTATACTCTGGCCCCCAAGCACCACTCCTGAGCTGCTGCCTGATCACTCTCCTGCACTATACTGAGAGGTTGGCAAAACGGGCAAAACAGACAATCCCCATGAGAGGTAGGACTGGCACAGTCTTTTCCATGGCAAATAAAGACAGAAAGCCATAGAAAAATTCTGGTTTACAGTTTTATGAACACATTTCACTGTAAGTGACCTTTCTGAGGTAAACTGTTTTCAGACTTGTTTCAAAATGGAAAGGTATTTTAAACACTGAGGCTGTTTTAAACTTTTGGATTAAGAACAATTTTTACAGAAATCTATTTACACTGGCGAGTATTTTATCAGGGTCCAAAGGTGCTGTGGGAGAGAACTAGAGAGCGAAGCAAACATCCTATTTCAGTGCACAGGCTTCTCCTGCTCTCCTAGATGGGCAGTGCTTCCTTGGAAGCCTCCACTGCTGAGGGCCAAGGAACCATCAGTGGAAAGAGTGGGGCTGTGCTTCTCCCCAGCTGTTTTGAATGAAGTCCTTCAATAAGGGGCCTTGCAGGAGCCATCTGAGTATGACAGTTCAAAGGGATGCAGAGAGCATTTTGCACCCTCAGGAAAACAGCAGTGTGCCAGAACTTCTCCAAACCAACTGCTGCCTTCCACCTTCCACCCACCAAAAAATCCTCACTCATCCTTGCCTTAACACAAGACTCCCACAAGACTGGAAATCCAAGGGAATGTTAAATGCTGGCTTTAATGTTAATGTTTAATGTTAAACTGAGGGGGTACCCTGGTTTGCTCTCAGTGGCTTGATACACAGCTCTGGAAAGGAAAGGGATACATGGTCATGGCACAGTCACTGTCTGAAGCCAAGCAGGATCTCCAAGGGACAATAGAAAAGTTTCATGAAGCAGAGAAATCGGAGTGCCCTAAACATCCCAATGCCACAGCTCCATTTGAACCATGGGGTTGGGGAAGCAAGACAGCAAACAGCACCCTGCAAGCTTTGTGAGGGCAAGCAGTGAAGAGAGTAATGTGATGGTCTGACTGCTTCCTGTTTCACCCTGTGAGATCACAGGCATTCATCAGCTGTGAAGACAACTTGGAAAACCTGCATGGAGACAGGAGAAGCAGCTGCAACCAAAACCCTCAGGATGACCCTTACAGATCAGGAGAAGAAAGCTAAAGAGATATCAAACTCCCCCAGGTCTTACACCACAAGTGACATTTCTGTGGGGCCCCAAGCCTTTGTACTTGAACCTGAACCAGTCAGAAAACCAGAGCCTTGTAACTTATGAAGCAAATCACTGCCCAGGTGAAACCTCCCATAAAGGATATTGGGCACTTCCAGTAAACTGCTTGGCACCTCTCCACGGAGTAAAATAGAGCCCATGAAAAATATTTTGTGGAATACATTCAGGTGATGAATTATGGAAATGAACTGGCTCATGAACGCTGCAAATGCAAATAGAGAGGCTAAATTTATCAGATGAATTATCCATTTGATACTGGATTACTTGCTAAGGGCTAAGTTATGACTCCTTTGCTCATGCAGAGGTCTGCTCCAGCCCCAGTGCAGCCTGCCACAGTAAGCAGAGAGCGCGATGCCTCTCAACACCAGTACAGAAATTACAGCCCTGCTTAGGAGTTCGCTCACGTATTAGTGCAGAGATTGGCCTTTTTAATACAAAGGCCTTCATTCAGCCATTTAGACAGTTTCCAATTTGATTCCAAGCCTGGGAGATCTCTTAACAATGAATTTCCTCTGCAATTGTAATATATTTGCACATTTTATGCACAAGCGGGATGCTGTGCACCCTCCTGAAGTAATAGGAGAATTATTGTAAGGCAGTAGCTCTCATCCATATGGTTTGGGTAGGGGAAGCAGTGTTTTTATCAACCAGGATGAAAGCAGAAAATGCATTAAATATCATAACCTGTAATAGAGGGAAGAGGAAGTTTTCTCAAGATGAAGCAATCTCTCTCTTTTTCCTAACACCAACTGATAATGGCTTAAAAAATAGAAAAGGAAAAAAAAAAAAAAAAGGAAAAAACTCTTGGGTTCAGCATCCTTTCATTTGGTGTAAAAGTACACGAGTCTAAAAGCATGCACCTTGCATCTGTCAGCTGGCCTAATGAAAGTGCAAATGTCCTTTCTCCAAAAGTTTTTGCAATGTTTTAGTGAAGTAATTTAGTTACTTTGTTTAAAGTAGAGAGAAGTAATATAACCTTGGATGCTGCAGCTTCACAGGACATCCCTTTATAGCATTATTTTTGTCTAAAAACATTTTTTGTTCCTTCTCTCCAATCCACTGGTAACAGGTGGTAGATTTAGAAATACTTTAAGCATTACAATTGAAGATAAACCGTTTATAATATATGACAGCCACCATGACAAATAAGCATTTGCCAAAGGTCCTTACAAGATTATCTGTCTGACATATTAAGTAGCTTTGTGTACACAGAATACAGGAAGAAAAGAAAAAAGGTATCTTTGCTGCAGCTGGCAACTGTTTACAAATGCTTTTAATTTTCCTCCTATGTATAGAATCCTAGAAGTATGTATCACTCCAAGGTAAATGTTGGCAAATCTGGCTTTTCAAAGGGGATTCCATTTTCTGCTAAGTCTTATAAATATGAATAGCTAGCAAGAAAATAATGCCTAATATCTGGACTCCATATAGAGTTCTATTAGAAGAAACAATGCATTCCAAAAGAAAAAATTTTCTAAGTAGCAGCTCCTTTCCCAGAAAACTCATTCATACTACTAACAGCAATGAATGCAGTAATGTAAGAACTACACACATGACCCAGAACTGCAGGCAAAGGTATTTTATTTGCCTGAAAGACATTCTCTCAGTTTAAGTAGAGAGAATGTTCCAACACAGGTGAAGGGAGAATAGCTGGGCTATGTCATTGCAACAGAAGATAAGACTCAATTCATAAACAGAAAAAACTCATCATGATGGCACTGTTTAGTGTATTAAAACAGTGATCCATCTTAAGCAAATAAGGTTGTTCTTTCTACTGTTCTTTTCTTACTGGAATATACAAAACCTTCTCAGCAAAACCCCTGAGGATCAATAGAAAATTCTGCCTTGACTAGGACACTTACCAAACCAGGACTTTCCTGGACAACACTGACACGAGAACCTATGTCTGAATTAGAGGTAAGTGTTGCTCTGCTCCATTTTGGAGCATGCTGGCTCTGGCTTGGGTTCTGTAATCACTGAGATTGAATCGGAAATGCTGAGACAGTTACAACTGCTCAGCAACTGCACAACTTTGCTACACTGCTAACACATGACATTACTTCGAAGGCTCTTCCCCCTATATATTTAAAGTTTGAAAATGACAAGGCTCTTGGCAGTTGTCTTGATATCAATATTATTACTTGACTAATTTCTTTGGCATTCCACTTGCAAAATAGGCCTAATGATATGTTCAACTAATGGAACAATTTCCCTATATCTATATTCCACTTACTCTAATGCACTGAGGTGTAATTCTAGCTTCATTTCATTATCACTTGACTAGCTCAAGCACTTGCATGTCTTTTTGGATTTATTAATGCAGTGGGTTTAAAGTAACAACTATTTATGTATATAACTCCATGAATATATTCTTCTTTCTAAGCATTTTTGTCCACATCTATTAAAGGAGATATATTTCGCAATGTTTCTTAATGCAAGATGCACTTTTAAAATGCCTTGAAGATTTTTCTCTAAGTTTAAAGCAATACCTCAGTGTTATTCTCTCCTGTGAGTGTTTAGCTAGTGGCCTATCAATTTAAATTTAGGGCAAGTCTAGCCTTAAAGACTTTAATTTCTCTAAATTAATAGATTTCCTTTAAACCAAAGCAAAACCACCAGTTTTGTTAATTTCTTCCCCAGTAGGAATATCAGGAATTTACTGCCAAAGGGAGAGGCAGTTGCTAACTCCTTGACACAGACCCATGTCAGCTGTCTTCTGTGCAGGAAAGCAGTCCTGCAGGATAGATGGGATATCTCTACAGTAAGAGAGTCTGCTGAAAACTTGTCCAAGTCTGCTGTGTTAAATGTAGACAGCAATTCCCAAGACACCCGAAAAAAGGAACAAACAGCAGACATGATGGTTATCTGGTGATCTCCATCCAGACCTTCAGCTGATTTCTCACCAGTTTACCATGGGGCTGACTTCAGCTGACATCTGGTGAAGTGGTGGTACCCCATGGAAAAGTGTCATGTCAAGCTGGCCAAGAAAACCCGAGACTGTTCATTAATGGTTGGGGCACTCCAGAAGAGAGACCCAGCTACTGACCATTTCTCCAGTGACACTACACAGGAGTCATTTGGGAAGAAAGTTCTGCTTCTCCCTGTCTCTTCACAAGCTGAAGATCTAAAGACACTAAAAATAAAACACTAAAGTAAAAACTTCCTGAATCCCTGGCTACTGATTCACCCACAGGAAATCCTTCACTGCATCAGGAATAAAGTTCTAGAGCTAAACTGGTTCCTTTTAAGGCTCTGGCTAATCAGACAGCAGATGCCCAGTAACATTAAGGTGTATCAAAATCAGAATCATTAGTTATGAGAAAATTGCAACCAGGAGTCTATGAAAATGGGTCCTAAGGTATTTTAGTAATCTATACCTAATCCTATATTAATCTATCTAAATTTTGGGTACTGAGAACTAAGCTTTCTCTGGACAGTTGTAAATTTTGCATGAACCTTTTTTTACAGCCACATATGCAAAACACTGGATTTCGAGGGTCCCTACCATGACCACCTGTCTGTGGTCACATATCAGAATCCCAATTTTAGTTTGAGCAAAATAAATCATGAAACCTTTACATACATGAGAATAAATACACTATTAAGATTATGGTATGGCAGATCATCTATATAATGTGGTGTAATGCCATTATATGTTTTTCTGTAACATGACACCCAGCTGCACAGGTTCTTTGTAGACAGGAATTCAACAATGTCAGGTTTTAAAAAAAATCCAAATGAAATAATTCTTCCACTTTGCTGTCTTTCTGCCTTTGGGCTTGTCGGGATACAGCTCTGAAGCAACTTGTCTCTCAAACTTTCAAACCCAAGTGGGTTTTATATTTATAGAAACAATACCAGGCTTGGTATTTCAAAGGCCTTAGAGATTTAGAGAGTGAGCATTAATACTCTTGATTTGTTGACAAATTGATGGATATTCTTCTCTCACTTAATCTGAAGGGCAGTAACACAGCCAGCAACAGCAGGCAGGGTACTGCCACTTTATCCTTTGGGTTGGGTATGCTGACAAAAAAATAAAATCACTCAATGAATGGATTAGACAAGAATGCAGCTTCTTGAAATGCATGTTCAGTGTGCTCCAGACAAAAATATTATTAAGTGGTTAGACATCATTCGATGCTACCTGAATAATTCAATAGGTCTTTAAGTTTCAGCTGCCAATCACTGCAAAGTGGCAATTACTAAGTCATCTACAAAAAAGCTTTGTTCTAGTGAGATGAGACAAAAATATCACAATTTCCATGCTACCAGACAAAGCAAAAGGAAAAAAACCACTGTGGCTACAGTGACAACATAGCCCTGTGAAATTAATGGGACACTGAACACACCAAAGCTTCCTATTACTCTAGGGCCATTTTCAGTAGACAGACAGCACGGGGAGTATTGGGAGATAAAACAAAACATTAAAATCTGGATCTTTTCACACATAGTTGGACTGATGTAAGCACAAAGCTAAATAAAATGGGAGGAGTTTTAGGGTTGATAAAATTATGGAGAGCAGATTTCTAATGATGTACAATAAAAATAAATCACAGGTTTATAGGAGGAGGGGAATTAGCAAATTTACTATCTACCAGGTTTCCTTAAATCTAGAAAGCAACCTCCTGTGTGAAATCCAAGATGAATGGCTAACATTTCCCAAGTGCTCCAGTGAGAGCCATCTTTCTCCCATTCATTCTTACACAGGGACAGCTCAAGTTTCAAGTCCTCATTCAGACACAGTTGGGCTCTAACCCCTGAGGTATCTTTTTAGACCCAGAGAAACCTTACCAGCATTGTTAATGAAAGACCAAAGTGTGTACAAAGTGTATGGAAAATCAATACACACTAGGAGCTATATACATTAGTGCAAATAATTTCCTTCTCAAGAGAGTCAGCGCCATGCACCAAGTTTTGGGAAAAGATACACATACAGCATGGAATGAAGAGATTAGCTGTACTGAGCATACAAAAGCAGTATTCAATGTAGTTTTAATGGTTTACACATTTTAAATGTGTGCATTTGTCCAGGATCAGAGCCTCTGTGTGCAGCTGATCTTTAAAGAAAGTTCACATTTCAGAATTTGGCTTTGGAAAGAAGAAAAAATGCCAACTGTTGCATTTTTTTCTGCATGCCTTTTTTGAAGTCAAATGGTACTGGATTACCATACCTACCTAGAGGGAAAAACTCGCCCATTTTCTTCTTGAAAATTTTGTAGTCAACCTCCAAAAAGACGCAGAAGATGATCCGATCCACCTGTAAGAAACAAAAAGATTCACAGTGAAGGCATCACGATCATCCATGCTGGCAACAACAGTCAATAAAGGCAAAGAAACTTAAAAGCCAACGTGCTTTTATGCTCCAGGCAAACAAGAAAACAGAGCTGCGTGTCTTGACTTTATTGTACCTCTGTGTTGTAATTTATAATATAACCTTTGCAGCTCACAACTGTATTCTTTGTTAACTGCCTCCTGTTTATGCAAACTGCTTTCGAGCACAGTATAAATGACTTTGGCATTCCAGATGAGAACTGGGATGCAATGTTTGATGAAAACGTCACATGGGGACTTCTAATAAGCATACAGAAGAGTAAATGGGTAAGCAAAGAGCTCTTTTTCTAATCCTTGTCCGACAAACCTATTTGCAAACCCATTTAGTATTTTAAAATGGCTTTAAAAGGTTTCATGTGGTTTTAATTTACATGAAACCACTTATTCGCACTATAATACAAACAGAATGCAGCAGAAACACAAAAGCTGATTAGATGACAGGTAGCACACAGGGTAAATAAAACATTTAATATGCCATCTACTTAGTGAGGTTGAGCATATCAATGAAACCACAGCCCATAACGTATGTACCACCCACCAATGAGTTCAAATAAATTCTTTGGGAGATCACTGTAGGTGAAAAGCTTTTCTGAAACAGACCAAAAATAATCAAAAATCTAAACAAAACAAAACCCAGAAATCTAAAGCCTTTAGGGCTGAAAAACACCCACACTGGACTTCAGCCTTGCAATACCTTTGTGTTATTTATTTGCATTGCCCAGCACAAAATGCCTTTGTAGCCAAAACCCAGCTTGGAGGGGTGCTGAAAACAAAAGGACCCTCTTAGAGCTAAGCTGAGGGGCCTGCAACCCAGTAATCATTTCCTTCTCTGAAGTGCATAAGAGCTTAACCACAAAGGGATGAAGCCCAAGCAATAGGAAATTTGGCATCTTATGCTGTCATGGTGCCTCCACGGGCAAGAGAACAATCTGTCATAGCAGAACTCCTCAAGAGTGCCTTTGCATTTGCTAGAAAAATTGTAAGCCTCCCCCTGCAGGGAAACAGTGAGAGGAATGCTCTCAAGACATGAATTCTTTCCCTTATCTTCAGTACAAAATGCTATCCTTTTGCTGCAGCTGGTCTTAGAAGTGAAGTCCAAGCCTTGGCCTCAAAGACACCATTATGCTGAACAGCTCAGGACATCATTTTTGAGCTCACTTTAGCACAGCCCAGTAGAATACAGAATGGGATGAGAGCAGGCAAGCATGGGTTATGCTGGAAAATACCAGCAGCTACTAACAAGGATGTGTTGGAAGGAAAAGTGATGACAAAAGCAGAATGATCAGACTAGCTACATAATACCCCAACTAGCAATAGTACAAGGGGTAATGGCCTCAAGATGCACCAGGAGAGGTTCAGGTTCAGTATCTGGAAAAATTTCTTCATTGAAAGAGGGCTAAGCACTAAAACAGGTTCCCCAGGGATGTGATGGAGTCCCCATCCCTAGAAATGATCCAAAAATGAGTATATGTGGCACTTCACAATATGGATTAGTGGGAAAAGTGGGATTCACTCAAAGGTTGAATGCGAAGACCTTGGAGATCTCCAGCCTTACTGATTCTGTGACACTTTATGAGACTGAAGGTACAAGCTATATTGGTGTTAAGGAAGAAGGAGTCTTGTGAGCAGGAGAGAAGGCAGCAGAGCAGAGCAGGGAAGTCTATTGGCAGATTTTTCAGCAAGAAAACTGCCTGCTTCTGCCTGCTCATATGATGCTTACAGAGCCAAGCTGTTCTGTGCACCCCTCATAAACAAACCAGGCTGTATCTTAAAAATATTCTGGACCATGGCATTAGCTACTCTTCAAAAGGGATATAATAAAAAACTCAAATACCCGTTATGTGCTCAGGCCAAAAAGCCATACTCATCTCTGTACTCACAAATTCATAACGTAAAGCATCATTGCTAACAAGTGCTACATTTTACCTACATGAGATTTGACATGATCTTTAAGGTCCCCACCAGTCCAAACTATTCTATGGTTTTATGATTCTGCCTAAGTTGGATGTTTTCAGGAGGGGTTTTAATCAAGAAGTGCTTAAATTACATTTCTTGTGAAAATTGGATGAAGATACTGCTGGCGTGTTGCTAGATTGTCATCTTCCCTCTCTGCCTTGCAGACTTTCAAGCATTAAAAGTGATAGGCCCAATGAACCAGAACTGACAAAAGAGCAAGGACAGAAATGTATAAAGCAGAGGAGGAAGGATATTCCCACACAGAGAAGTTTCTGAGTGCCTACATAGTCTCATATTCTCTGCTGAAAATCCTATAGAAATTTGCCTCATTCTGTATAGTCCAACTTCTCAAGGTGTTCCCTTTACTTTTATTTATTCAGTGCAGCTGACAATGATAAAGCTTCTCTGTGAGAATTTCTACTACTTCTAATATAATTGCTTGATTTAAAAATAGGGAATCTCTCTAGAATTGGCAGACTATTTCAAAATTTCTAGCCTCCTGACTGTACACATCCTATATATAAACCTGTTCCCTTTCTTCTTGATGTGAGAAAAACTGCTCTATTTTTAAGTGTCCATAAGATATTGTGATGACAGCTGAAATCCTGTGTTTATCTGATTGAATGGTATGTGTTGGCAGATAGTAAATCTGAAATTAACCCCTATTCTATCATTCTGCCAGTCCCTGACTATATTATCTGACATCCCCAGCTAAAATAACTTGAGATTAGGTAGGGAAAGTAACCCTTGTCCTCACTATGCCATTTCCAGGTACAATAAGGAAAGGTTTACTCCAAGTGACTATCAACCTATTTTGCCTGCTGGCCCACAAAAGCTCAGCAGGATTTTTGGGACGTGCAGTTAGGAAAGCCACTCCTTATAACAAGGGAATCTCTCCTCTCATGTGGCCTGGAAATGCCAGCTTCCTTGGAGTGTCACACCACCCCTTTAGAGAGGGTGAGGAATAGCCCCTGTGCAGTCCCCAGATGGTGCCCAGATAACCCCCAGTGCCTTTCGCAGAGCTCCTCCACTGCTGACCAAGCACCACTCACCTGCAGCACAACTGTAAAGGAGTTCCAGGTTGAAGGCATTAAAGCTCATCCCTGATCGACAGCGCTTTTTTGAAGGCTGGTATTAAAATCAACCATACCCTGTCAAAGCCTGATTAAATTCTGCTCACTTTGTAGCTATGAATAGGTGGATCAAAGAACCCAAAATCAAGAGCACTGCAGCACAGGAAGAAGGGAGTTAAAATGCATGAGCTGTTCACTTAGGCACCTTCACAGCTCAAGGCTGCGAGTATATTTGATTTTTTTTTTTTTTTTTTTTTTTTTTTTTTTTTTTTTTTTTTTTTTTTTACCTTGGGCCCTGCTTTCCTTGCCAGGTTTTATTTAATTTTGATGGAGGTAGCTTCCAGGTGGTTTTGTTAGCAGCACCTGATAAGAATTAGTAAACTTCTGCAGGGCTTACAGGACTCAGGCTATTTTTTTAGATTTATGGAATGGTTTGGGTTGGAAGGGACCTCAAAGATAATCCAGTTCCAACTCCCCCCACATGGACAAGAACACCTTCCATTATATCTGATTCTTCCAAGCCCCATTCAGACTGGCCTTGGACACATTTTTCGCAGTAGAATGGACCCTAACACCAGAGTTTTAGAAGGATACAGTCATATCTCATGAACTGAAAACATCCCCACTGGTGTTTTTAGTTCATGAGATACGGCTAATAGCAGCAGCACTGATCTTAGTGCAAAGCAAGTGGCAAAAATACTTCTTCCTGGGATTTGATCTGTGGGGTTTTGCTAGTTGGTAGCTTTGAGAGCACTTCACATGTTGTGAGTTTTCAATTCATTGGTGAGTTGCTGCACCTTGGGAGAGTTCAGTCACAGACCACTGAGGGTCTTTGAGAGCTCCATGGAAGTCTGGGCAGGTGGGGGCTCAGGGACACTCACAGGAATCCTGGAAAGCTACTGGGGGTCCCTTAAACTCATCCTAAAGGACCCTGCCCTCTACTGCAGTGTGTGGGAGGACACTGCATGTTTGCATGCACATCGCTGCATGCAGCTGCTGCTATGGCAGGAATTTACAGATGTATCTGTATAAAAAAGACAGAGAGAGATTTCTTACATGGACATATAGAGACAAGATAAGGGGGAAGGGTTTTAAACTGCAAGAGATGAGATTAAAAGATTGGATGTTAGGAAGAAATTCCCTACAATGAGGGTGGTGAGGCACCAGCACAGGTTGCCCAGGAAGCTGGGGATGCCCCATCCCTGGAAGTGTTTAAGGCCAGGCTGGATGGGGCTCTGAGTAACCTGCTCTAGTGGGGACTGTCCCTGCCCATGGCAGGGGTGTTGGAATGAGATGAACTTTAACATCCCTTCCAACACAAGCCTGTCTGGGATTTTCTATATATTTAACATCAAAAATATCTGGTTTTATCTCAGCTCTTTTGCTGTGGTCTCAGGCAGATTGTGTGGTTCCCCTGGCTTCATTTCCCTATCTGCCTAGGGGATAGGAACACCTGGCTGTGCACCTATGCACTGCTTCAAAGGAGTTAATGCCAAGCACAATCCACAGGACATGCCAAATGCTTTCATAGGTATAACTGTGTATCTATCCAAGTGCCAAGCTGGATATGTCAAACGCAGATCTGAAGCAGAACACTGATCAAAAGGCTTTCTAGACTATTTCATATAATGAGTGTTTCCATGTCATTGCCACCCTGTGTCCTAACAAAATAACAGCTTGCAATGAAAACAAACCCAAATACGTTTCAGCACTCGCAAGTATTTCATGGCATGTCTCCAGCACCAAGACATTTACCTACCAGGAAGTGACTGTTTTTTATATGCGAAAAACGTTTCATCATCACTTAAATCTTACCAGAAAATATATGATAGAAAAACAATGAGATCTTGCAAAAAATGTTTCCCAACCCCAAATCAAATGAATGATAATACAGCACAAAGAGAAGGAAGCAGCTTTTTGCTCTTTGTAGGTATAGCAAATCCCTTTCCTGAAACATTCATGCCTGATCTCATTATGACCTACTGTCATAAGACAACAGTGAACACCAGAAGCTTGTGGGAACATTTTTAGTTTATCAAAATTCCATGGATTTAATTCAAAACTCAGTGAAGCAAAACAGAGATTTTTTTCATTGACTTCAGCGTGCTTGGACTGACATCTATGCTCTCTAGCCCCAGACAGAACATTTGTCTCCTCCAGAATTCAAGTTGTTCTGATAGAGACATTTCATTATCCTAAATGTTACATACTTTCTCAAAGATATCCTTAACAGTCACAGCTCAGAGCTGCCTGAACCCATCAATATGCCTTGACTACACTGCTTATAAGATAGGAGCTCTGAATGCTCAAAGGTGTATGGGGCTTTGAGCAGCCTGGTCTAGTAAAAGACGCCCAAGGCAGGGGGTTTGGAATGAGATAGTCTGTAAGGCCCCTCCCAACCCAGACCTTCTTCTGATTCAACAGTGTTGAACATTTTCCTTTGTTTGGACCATGATTGCATGGGCAGCCCTGTTAGCTTGCACTGCCTGGCAAAACTTCCCTTGTAGAGACCAGTGAGAACAAAGCAACCTGTCAGCTTTCCAAGGCATACTCTCACAGAATCAAAATCTCAGCTGTGAGAAGCTCAGAATAAGGAGCAAGAGATTTTTAATGCACTCTAGGACTACACTGTGAGTGCTCTAGCTGGTCCCTGCACATGATGTAAAATCTCTTCTATTTCAGTGACAAGGGTTCAGTTTTCTGTTCTGAAGTCTGTATCTCTTTCTTGCTTATCTTCAGGGACCCTATTTGCTGTCTCTTTTCTGTTTTTCTGGCAGAGTTCCTTGTGCCCATAACAGAGCTGACTATGTACAGAAGTATAGAGACCAACAACCCATTCTGCCCTGCTAAAGAACTGGGAGATGATACTCTCTCCTGATGCTGACAGTGTCCCCTTCAGCCTACCCTCTGCCTGATCTGATCCTCTGGTAATCCTATTGCAACCAACAGATGGGAATACCAGCCTTGTAGAATAACACAGCCATCTGCCATATACCTCCCAGCAGCTGTGATCCACTTTGCCAGAGAAGCTGCCTTTCCCCAGCACCACGAACATCTGGCCAGCTGTCCAGATAGCAGCCTGTCTGACCAGACAGGGCAGAGAGAACTGCATCTCCCCTCTGAGACCAGCAGGGCTGGCGCCAGAAGTTTTCACACACTTTCTGAAGTTGAACGCTTCAGGCCCTAAAAATATTTACTCCATAGCACTGTAAATTAAAATTCAGCCTCCTGGTATTATTAATAATTTCACAGGAACCATTAGAGCATAAAGCCTAGCTGACTGTCTGCTCCTTTTGGTGTGACATCATGGTCTGTAATTGTAGAATTACTCTTAAAAAGAACTTCAGTCATGTATTTATGGGCAAATAGAAAGCTTTGGTGCTGCCTTCATCCTCGGAACAAGATTTAAGCAGGGCAGAGGTGTCAGACTGGTGATACGGTGAATTTGACAATCAACGAACTGTGTGATGATGTTCACAAAGCTATTCACCTAGCCTTAAGAGCTCTTCTCTTGGCACAGCTTCAAATTCACTACAGACCTGAGCCAAAACACCCTGTGTTTACTTGACCTTGCAATCACACGAATGAGCCCTGCTTCAGGCAAACAGGACATCACTGGATTACCCTTTAATCCAGGGAGAAATGTACTCTCTCAGGACAGTGCTCTCTGGTTTTCACAGATTTGAATTTTGAGATTCTTTGGAATATGAAGCAAAAGCCTAAATAAAATTTACATTAATGCAAACCTCTTGCAAATAATGGTATTAATGGGGAGTTATGATATCACATCAAGAGCAAATACCTGTGGAGGACCAGCTGTGAAGAAGCAACTCTCACTAAAACCATCATATTACTTAGTTAGCCATTGAAGAAGAAGAAGAAGAAAAAAAGAAACCATATGAATTATAAAATTATTTATTCTTATCACAGAGTGGAATGGTTTCTATGGTAGTCCTACTGTAGTTAAAAACAGAATTAGAAAGTTATTATTAGGGCTTTAATATCCTACTTCATGATGGAACACATACTTAGCTTGGAGTGAAAGATAATTAAAAGTTCAAGGGCAATTTAAAAAAACCAGAACAAAACCAAGAAAAACCCCACCAAAAATTTATACCAGTTTAAAATATTAATACAGACAACATCCAAGTACAAACAGCTTTGCAGCAATCTCTGGCTCTAAACCAAAATTATGTAGCAACACATTTAACATTGAAACTCAATAAAAAAATGGCCAGAATGTCTCCCTGTCCTTTGTGCCTGGTCCCTACAGGTGTGCACATATTCAACAGCTGTGGACTGTTGATACTCCCAGTATCACACACGTCCCAGACACACCAGTGCAGTTACTACTATGGCTCAAACCTATCTCCACATAACTGAGACACATTAAACCCCATAAAACTTCCCAGTAGAGAGCCACTTTTACCCACAGTTCTCAAGCACAGGTCAGCATTCCAGTTTTGTGATAGCTCTGATAGCTCCCTGCTGCCAGGTGAAGATTTGATGTGCCCAAGGTCAGAGAGAAATAAGAACAGCAGGAGTAGGACCCTGGGGTTTTTTCTCCCGCTCTCTTTTGACCAAAGATGCTACAGATGGAAAAAAAAAAAAAAAAAAAAGTCCCATCAATGGTCACATGCAAAGTTCACAAGCTTCACTGCAGACCACTGCTTTTCCTCTGGTGGAAATATCTTTTCAATGCATCCATATATTATGTGAATTAATATTGATAACTCTTTTTCCCTTATACATCGATTGTTTTCTAAAAGTTACTTATTCTTTGTGAGAGAATTCACTCTGTGAATAACTTCAATACTTTTTAAATACAGTGTATTATTCAAGGGCAGGTGGAGCTTTCCTTTTTGGCTTTCTTTTTGCTGAGCTGTTACTTGTTTGTGTGGGAGCAAAGGATCTGCCTGACAAGCAGAATGGTTGTCCTAAAGAACCAACCTGGATCTCAAACAAAAAATTATAACAGCATTTTCACAGGAATTCACAATTTTGTTGTTGGCCATTTGTGTATGTCTCAGTTACTTACTGCAGGATTATATGACAAATAAGATGTGACAGTCCTGTAGTGGTAATATAAACACCGACAGGCCATAATATCACCAGTCCTTAATAGTCCACATGTGGTTTTGTTCTCAACTACAAAAAGTTTTTCATTTTCCTAAAGGTGAAAAAAACTGTAAAACCAGCCTAGGATTTAAGGGAACGTCTCAGTATATTTCTTTTGATGGTCACTAAAACTTGTCAGGGAAGGGCCAGGAGAGTAGTTTAAGAATGCATTTGTTTTTACCAAGATATCCATCAATCTGCACAATTCACTTCTATGCCACACAAACACGATGACATAAAGCCCATTAATCTTTTCCAGCTTAATACCTACTGTCCTTTGAAGGGACACGTTTGGAATATCTGAAGGCGACCTCCATTTTTCACAGTTCCCAGTCATAGGGCAGCTGACACAGCCAAGATAATCCTGTGTTCAGCGAAACCAGGCGAATGAATGGATTCTGATGAATGTAATTTGCTATCTCAGTGACAAATGGCAAATGGGAAGAGAGGGTGTGCATGCAAATATAACTGCATTAAATAAGGGCTTGTGAAGGATAGTGCTCTGAAAATATCTGATAGGCAGTTTTACAACAACCATGCCTTATGGAGGAGATAAATCATCAGCTTACTTAGAGTTATCATTATATCCTCATTGTGGAGCTCCGCTGAATAAGATGGAATTGTGGCATACAATCAAGCAGGGTTGTTGAGATCCCATAAGCCAGGTTTTTGCATCACATTTTACCTTACAGCATCAGTTTTTCACTATCTTTCTAGTACAATTTGGACTTAAATATCCCAAAGTTCCATATGATTTTGAGCATCCTAAACCTGTCTGGGCACTGAACCTGGGGTAGACTAATTCACAAGACTGTGCTCCAGCTCTTTGCTGGACTGAAGTGTCACTTTGGAAAATTCTCACGGTTTTGATGTTTTTTGCCAGTTTTGTTGCAGTATCACATAATATCTACTAATAAAATTCCTACTCCTTCCCAGGGCCAGCAGGAGAATCAGCACTACTTGCTCAGACTCCACCACTGAAAAACCAAAATATGCTTGAACACAGAAATATGACCACCTCCTTGCCATTATCCTAGCGTCTGGCTGCTGCAAGATTCTGAATACAGAACAGTCCCAGAGCTTAAAAACCACACAGCGAGACCAAGCAATGGTACCTCCTATGCTCCTGATAGGTATGAGAATCAAAAAATCACAGGTTTGGGTTAGAAGAGACCTTAAAGATCACCTAGTTCCAATCCCCCTGCCACAGACAGGGATGTCTCCCACTAGATCAGCTTGCTGAGGGCCCAATCCAGCCTTTCCTTGAATACTCCAGGAATGGGACACCCACAATTTCTCTGGGCAAACTGTTCCAGTGGGTGAATTACGAGCAATTTAAGTTTGGATGCTAGAGCCAGTGCCAGGAGGAGGCAGCACTGCACGACGTTGGGAACCTGCAGGAGGAGGAAAGGGGATCCATTGTCCTGGAAAGCAAAGCTCCCTACTGCTGCTGCTGAGGCTCCTGAAGGGTGCACAATAGCTGAACAGCAGAAAAAGGGCAGGAAAAACAATTCCTGGAAGATGATGATAGTTTAAACAACTTTTTAAGTGCACTCTTACAGGCAGGATAAAATGGCAGGCATGCTAAACTCAGCAACAATTTTCTCACTGAGGTTGAGCAAAGGTTTCCCCCCACCTCAGGGGCTGCAATACCTTCCAGCTGCTTTCACTTTATTTTCTAAACTATTGACAAAGGCAAAAAAGCTGGCTGGATCTCACAAAGTTGGTTTAAAATTCAACTTTTTAAGTATTTACATCAAAAGAGGACAGATGACTCCCACATACAAAGTTATATAAGCATCTAAAACCCAGATAGCTTCACCTCAGAAAGCTTTTCAAAATACATGATTTCATGAAGTCCGTCAAACCTAATGCAAATGAGAGCAGTCCAGAAGAAAACTCCCACTGAGTATTTCCCTTGTTTGCTATCACTTTTATCATTCTCACCTTCATACTCCATTAATGTTCATATTTGTCACTCTTTATGCAAAGGCTGATGATTTCACAGGGGTTTTGGGTCAGTGCAACCAAATATTTCCCACCCTGCTGGGAAGATGACAGCAGCACTTGGACACCAATTTTGTCTGACTACATCTAGGTTTCCAAAAGTTCAACAGATGTCATAAAAGCTACACTTTTAGGGGTGAAAGTGCTCACCTGACCTGCAGCAATGTACTGCAGAGTCTCCTCCCAGCGCCTCAATATAGCCTCTGTTTGAGAAGAGCATGGGTAGAGATAATGCTAGTATAGAAATTTATAAATTACTACCCGATGAGGTGATTTAAAGTCCTGCTGTGGAAGCAAAGGGAAGGGGTAACAGAGTTGTTTTCCCAAGAATAAAGGCCATGTGGCTTAACTTGAAACCGCTCGGAAACCATTGCTCCTACTAAAATCTGTACTGAATCTAATTCATGTAAATATTACCTAATTTCTCTCCTTGAAAAAAATGTTTTATGATTAAGTTATTTGTCATTTAGAGATCAAATTAACCTCATTAATGCAAGCTATTAAAGACCATTTTCCAAGGACAAAGGCCGATTTTCTTAAATACTGTGTCTCATTCTAATGCTGGAGATAATTTTTTTGCCACCAGAAAAAGACAGGACCAGACAAAAGAGGATGCCGTTAAATTTACAGTACCGCTAGAAAAAACACTTCAATTCCCAGGATGCTCACTCCTGTGTCTCTTCCAAAAATGAGATCAACTCAGGGTCTTTTGCTTACTGCATGTCTAGAGCTACACTCTATTTGTGCCTGAAACACAAGTAAGTTCAACAAAATAATGCCATTTTTTGTTAAACAGTGACTGTAGAATTATGAGCTATTTTTGTAAGATTTTGCAATGCTCGATTCCCAGCATCCTGAAGGAATCCATGCCAGGAGTCTGCATGACCTAAATGCAACCTCTGCATGTTTCTTGCTGATCAGGAGGGAGGTCAGGAGGAACAATGAGCAGCAAGTCAGGCAAATGGGATGTAAAATACTTATTCCCAAACACTCAAGAACTTGAGCTGGTGACTGGGTGAACTCGTGGAATGGCTGCACCTCAGAGCCTGCTTTTGGGATGCCTGTAGCTGTGAGAGGCTGGGACCAATGAGAAAGATCTGTGCTTGAGAGCAGATATGATTATAGATTTGGCACTGTGAGCTGGGACAGCATTCCAGCCAAAATGTCCTCATGTAAAAGGTCATTAAGCCAGCTTGATACAATTGACAGATGCCTTCCACAGGGGATATTGCAACTCTAATAGAGGTGGTTTAGAAAAAGAAACAAAAAACCAATGGGATATAAATGTCGACAGTATGCCAACACTTTTCATAAGGGTCGATAGGGGAAACATGAGATTCATCTCTAAGGGATCGCTTTTAAATTAATTTTAATAGATGGTAATAGGCTGACAGTCCTCTGAAAACAGCCAGCAGATGTTCCAGCACTTTACCAAGTCCCTATGCCTAATATTTGGTATACCAATTCCACAAAATCCATCTTCTGGATGGAGCTCTGTTTCTGCAGTTAGAATACTAATGATGGCTCTTACTAGGTTTTGAGTTCCATCAGTGTGTTTAGTTCTGCTGTGGACTGCAGAGCATGAGCAAGTGAGCAGGTTTTTGATTTACTAGAAAGGACAAGAAGTTGCCTTTTTTATGGTACGTTGCTATCAACAGATAACCTTCGTTCTATCTATCTGTTCATCATAAGGTAAAATGCACCTAAATTACTACGATTCTGCTCAAATACAATTGAGAACATCAGAACAATTTATACAAACTGCTCAAATGCACTGATGCATATAAAGTCTCCAAAACCATTTATTGTCAAAATGTCAGTGCTAAATGCATAAAAATGCAACTTACTTTATTCCATTAATTAAGTAATGTGTGCACAGCACTTTGAAAATATAAAAGCACTTTGAGCACTGAGAGCTAGGCAGTATTATTTTCACTCATGTGGATGCACTGTATGAATCATACATAATAATCACGTCTTGTGGAAAGTATTTTTGGTTCACTGCCAAACCCTAACCTAGAGATTTGGCACTTCTGTTCAGTAAAACATCTTTAAATGGTCCTATTTGGACTCCAGCTGGAAATTTTCTGCAGCACATTCTTACTGAGTCCTTCACAATGTATACCAGGTAAACAGTTCCTTTAAAACTCTGTAATTAACATTTGTATAGAGAGACTGTAAACACTTTATTGCATCCTCCTCATTTGCACAAAATATTTGAGAAGGGTGGCTCACCAGTGTTAGCTGTGATTTAACTCATTCTCTTTGACCTGTACAAGATGCAACAGGTGTAATGGATGTGATACAGGGTTGGGATTCCTTTTCATCTTCGTGAGAGCTGTAGATCTCAGATTATTCTCTGATCTCCTGGTGAAAAGGAGATCATGTAAAAAGGTGATTGTGTAAGAACTTGACGGTATCATCATTATCTATCCCTGTGATTTGCTTCCCTCTAATCCCCCTCTGACTGGACTTTGTTTTTCCCCCCTCTATCCTTTGTGACTGAGGAGATGCTATGACCATGAGTTTTCCTTCCCAAGTGAGAGCTCAGAGAGCTGTCACAAGGGTGATGTTCTGTACCTACAAGCGCATCTGTTGCATCTGTCTTGAAAAAAATAAGCCTGGCTTTCCCTGCCTTGCCCAAAATTGCTTCTCCATGATCACACTCACAGCAGAAAGTCTAAAATAACCAGAAACCAATAAAACTACATAATTCTCCTGATTAGTTAAGAGGAACAGTGATGACTTACAGCTGGCCTGAGTACCACCTGTGAACAGGTCAGCCCCGTTTCCAGCTTCCTGACTGACCTGGTGGTAATACACTCTATCCTTGTTATAGCTCTCAAATCAGGAGATATTTTATGCATGCCTTGTATTTGTTTAAACACATGTCTATCCATAATATAAATTAGTCTGTGTGGGATTAACCTAGCCAAGAATTTCTCTGGCAAAAGTCTTTCCGGATGGATGTTCAGATTTAAAGAGTTTTCAAGAACCTTGTCTATAACACACTACACCCATCTCTATTAACAACTCCCCTACTATACCCTTGATAACTGATAGGTGCATTTATTCAGCATCATTTTTTATTCTCCAGTTAATGGAGAAAGGAAAACAAGAGTGGGAAATATCTGATGTGGTCAACATTGCACTGTAAAGTTTGGACTGATTTGCTCCACTTGAAACAGAGAAATTAATTCAGAGATTTAAAAATAAAAAGAAAAAGGAAGGATATTTGAACTGACTGGGTTTGAACAGATGAAATCTTTTACAGGGTTTACTGTGTCAGCTTACAAACCTTTCTGGGGGAGCAGCTACACTGCATATGTTATCCATAAGGTAAACACTGCAAGATCCCACACCAGCTCCCAGCATCATGTGGCTGTGCAGGACTTGCACGGCCAAGCTGAGCTTTGGGGGGCCCCACGCTCAAAGTGAAGGGTGCTCCAAGCCTGTCACAACATTGCTCAGCTCCTGCTCTAATTCTGCCTGGCTCTGTGGTGAGCTCCCAGTCTTTCCCACTCAGAAAGCAACATCTTTATCTCATTTTAGACAGACAGAAATAGGGAAAGAGCAGGGAAGGCAGAGGAAGGTCAGCTGCTGTGACACAGTGGGCTGAGCTGGAGCAAGTCAGTGTGGCTCCTGGAAGGCTACAGCAATTTCCCACAGCCCAGCCTCTTGCCTGGCACTTTGCTTTCATGCAGTTGCTCCAAAGGTTCAGTAATGCTTGGTGTTAATAAATCCATATGGCACTCTCAGGATTCCAGATATATACATTATTCAATAATAATAAGTTACAGACTTATGTAGCTTATTACATTCTAAAATCACACAGAAAAACCTTCACTCTATACTCTATGCTAGCTGTATATCTGCTGTAGGTGGAGAGGGAACAAAAGGAAGGATAAAAGCATATCTCATGCAAATGCAGTAGATAAACCATTTCAATTCCAACAACCAACTCCCAAGAGAGACGTGAGTCTATCTGGCACTCTTTTTAATAACTCCAACCTATTCCCTGCAGCCTTGAGCACCGAGAAGACAGGGAGCTCTTTATCTCACAGAAAGGGTAATTTGTGGCCCTTTTCCACATCACACAGCCAGGACATGACTGTAACACCTATGCAGTCAAGCAGCTCCCTCCACATTCCTTACTTCTGATTTCATCTGCAAGTATGTGTGGAGCATCCACAAAGCTGATCCTGGAGGCAACTCCCCCTGATTTAGCTTCTGACCCCAGTGGTCAGTGATCCCACATTAAAACCCACACAGCATGTCCCTGCATTTACATTATTCATCACTATTAAAAACAAATTACTACTTGCTGTGGATCATGTCATACCCAAAGATCCACGTCCTTGTGTCTGCTAACTCACTCAAATTTCACTTCTGTAAGACTAATGTGCTGAGAGATAAGTTGAACATGTCTAAATCTCTGAAAAGTCAAATCAATTTTCTCAATATCTTCTCTTATAAAAATATCTGCTCCAGGGCTGTGATTTTTATGATGTCAAAGCACAGTGACTGTATGTGGTTAAATTACCACTCTCTAAAATGTGGATTTGTAATACAGATAATGGAAGTCCTCCTATGACTGTAACATTCCAAAGCTGCCATCTCTAAAAATGCCAGTTTTCAAGGGATGTCATCTAATGGTTTGAGCTGCATCTTGATCAATGGCAAGATGATGCTGTCTTGCGGAGGAAGACTGCTATTATTTTTCAGTTACTGTGCAGGATGAAGATGGCATCCTCCTCCTTAGAAGGCAACTCTGCCTACTAAGAAATTCTGTTGGAGTGATTGAACTTCTGTGAGGGTAACAGAGCATTCTGTTCATACTGCCTCGTGCTGTCTGCAGAACTGAAAACATACTGTGGCTGTAAACACCATATTTACAGCCTTAATCATGATGACAGCTTAAAAAAATCACAGCATTTCACAAATAATAAATGTGGGCATCTCTTCTGCCTTGTCATTTCTGAGCTTTTAGGAACTTGGGTCATACTCTCACCTCTCACTGAGGTCGTACTCTCTCTCAGGTGTTTTCTAACTACAAAAGATAGAACATATTAAGAACACACATGAAATAACTTAGAAAAAGAATCTTTGTCTTGTTAGCCTTCAAACCTCAAGCTTTCAGAGAAACATCAAACATCATGAGAGCTGGCAACAATCAGACTGCATTATCCATTCTTCAGAAGCTGAGGAATACCAGAAAAGCAGCAAAGCAGAGGCAGGCGACCTGGCTGAAACTCTCCAGTATGATCTGCAAGCCTGCTCTGGCCGTGGTCTGTTCACATTGAACTCAGTTGGGCTTCTTGGATTGTGGGGGGACTTGGCTGTGAGGACCATTGCTCACTTCTGCCTCCATGGAAGACAGGTCACTTCCCTGCTGCCATTACCTCAGTATAAATGTCTCTGGATGGATATTTTCTCTTTGCTGCTCTGAAAAGGGAGGCACCATCTATTTTTGTAGCACGGGTAATTTCCTCCTGGAACATGGAGGAAGCAGCTCTGATGATTTGAAGCAGCTAGCAGAAGGAACAGCTCTGGAAACAAGCTTTCTTCCTGCTGCTCTTCTCTTGCCACGTGCTGCAGGATGTACTGTCACTTGGATCTGTGTTTCTGGGCTTCACTTCTCTGCAGAGCTCTTCCACAGGAGCCTGGAATGCTGCACTGGGGAACAATCCCAGTGAAATGAAGGACCTGCTGCTGCAATGCTGCCAGGCATGAGCATGCCAAGGGGCTGCAGTCAGCTGGAACTCCCAGTCACAAAGCTATCACTATCCTAACCTTTCCTTCATTAAGAAAAAAGGCTCAAGAAAACTCAAAAATGATCTTGAGAGGATCTTGCCTGTAGCCTTGGAAACCTGTGTGGGGCTTCCTAAGTATAAGATTTCAACCTGCCCTGTTATCAGCATTTATCTGGAAAGGTAATTACTTCAATCATATTGCCTGTTGCCAGCTTCTGGGAGCGTGAATTGGTTGATCTGAGTCCACATATGCTGACTTGGGAGGTGTTGCAAACAGGATTCCTTCAGTGAGCATCAGTACAACTTGAAAGCAGAATGTTGATTTCAATAAATAGTACAACCACAGACAGGCTTTGAAGCCTGAAAGCTACAGAAAGTACCCACTAAAAATGTTTCCAATCAGAAGAACCAAAACGTGATTTCTGTTCAAATAAGAAAAAATATACAAATCACAGTTTTTAGGAATTTTTATGGTCTTTTTACCCATTGTAACTTTCAGAACAACATTCTTCATTTATGTTCAAGTTGTGTTTATTTGAAAAGTTCAATCTGCCTTAATTTGGTGTTATTTTGATTGACTTTTTAATTGTTCTTTCTTCTCTTTCTTTTTTCCCTTTTAGTTTATCTTTTCTTTTTCATTTCTTATTTTTCCTCTCCTGTGAAGCCAGGCTACAGCAGCTCATCAAATCGAAGCAAAGTGGCCTGAATTTTCTATTTGTTATTGTGAAGTATCTACAGCAGCTATCTGATCTCATCATGAAACAATTGCAGTAAAGATATCTAAGTGGATGTCACAGCCCTGATGAAACATAATAAAGTGAAATGAACCAAAAAACCACCCCCCTTTCCAATACAAATCACACAGTTAAGTTGTAGTGAGTTGCAAACAGAATATGAGTACTGGAGGAGGGAGATAAAGCCAGAAATGACTGACTAACACTTTTATATTGTTTTTAACGTATTTGGGGAGCACATAATTCAGGGATTTACAGCATTAAAACCCAGAGCTGTTGTGCAGCGCTGCACTAAGTGAGATGATCAGTAACAAGGAAAAGGGGGAATTTGCAGCATTTTTCACTGCAGTTGGAACTGCTGTCTTGTAAGAGAAACACTATTGATTGCTTTTAAGCCTCCTCTCTATTAGAAAGAGACTTCAAATTTTGGGAAATCAATAACAAAAGGTAGCAGAACACACCCCCACATTCCTCCTCCTCCCCACCCCGATTCTCTTCACATAAACCTGGAGACAGGAAAGGGCAGAACCACTCATTAAACTGGAAGATCGTTACTGATGTGCAGGGTGGAGGATTTGTCCCTTGGGCCACATTCTTCTTCAGTGCTGAATCTGCATCAGAATCAGCATCCACAAACTACTGTTCTAATTTCCTGACAGAAAACAAAAAAAAAATCTTGCACTGCTTGTTTTAACATAATTTTTCTTTTTCTTTTTTTTCCTTCAGTGCCTGAAAATTAACTCCTTAAGTAGTTTAACAAATCTCTTTCTTTTTTCAAAGCAAAAGCTTTTGTTAGAGACGAAAATACCTTAAGTTTTCAAGCTGTGGGGTCCTTTCTACTTCTTTTGTCTGGCTCATGAGTTCAGGGGCCAAAACGCATCAATTTAACAGCAAAGAAATGGGTGGTGCTATTGAATTACCAAAGCTATTGTGCTGGGAGGCTGATTTGGTCTCTGCTTTCTGGTGTTTTTTGTTTTTCTTTTGAGGATGGTGTTTTTCAAGGCCTATACTATAAAAGCCCAACAGACAATGCCAAATCTCCAAGAACAGATATACACAAAACACTTCATAAAGCATATTTAGGCAGACATTGTGCATTATATACCATGTAAGATGCCCAGTGAGCCTTCCAAGAAAAACAGTAACACTGACTGAACCCAGGCCAAGGATTTTCTCATTAGCATGAGCAGAGGTTAGGCAGGCTTGCAGTGCTTCCCCCGTCTGTTTCCATTTACAGGGGCAACCACTCCTAGGAATATTATACCTAATGCACAGCTGGATAGTCTACAAAGAAATAGTTGTGGTTTTTTCCTGTCTTCTGCCACTAAACTCCTGTCTGCTTGCTATTTACATGATTTCCCCTGAAAGTGGTGAGTTTACCCTAATATGACACTGCTTTTCTTACAGTCTGACAGGGAATGGTCCTCCCAGGCTGAGATTAAAACAGCAATTTCTCTGGTGACTGTCTCATTAAAGCAACTACCTGTGGCCATTACCTGAATGCACCACTTAAGTCTTTGATGGCAAAATGCTTATATAAATAAGAGGGAACAAAAATAGCTAGCAAATATCAGGAGATGATTTTGTGGTTAAACCTATAAATGACAATGCTATAAGAACAGTCAGAGGTATTTTTACTAAAGTAATCACAAACAGATTAATAGCTTGGAAAGCAACAGAGGATTTTTCTCTTCCAAAGCAATGGGATTTTCAGCAGACTCTAACCCGTCCTCATCGAAGTGGAAATGTGCTTATCTACATCCATCTCCTCTGATGGCCTCACTTCTCAGCATAAAGGGAAAACAATCAGAGGACTTGTTATTGAGAGAGGTCTCAAGAGTCAGGCAGTGTGAACACACCTGTAATCCTGCAGGAATCTATTTCCAACCAATACATCATCCCAAATGCAACTGGAATATTGTTTAGAGCTGCTCTGCAAAGCCTGAGATATTGGGAAAGAAAAAACCAGATATGGGGCATCCATGCTGACCTCCTGCCACTGGGCCTGGCTCAGTACTGAAGGTTACTGCACTGAAATAATGCTTCTGATTGCTCCCATTTCTGGGATGGAGACCTCTGCTAGTAGAGGAAACTTTGATGCTCTGCTCAGTGCCTATGGATGGATTTCTCCCACGCTCATTTGGATGCCCAATTAAGTAAAGAAGGGCAGTGGAAGGGTTAAGCATCCATCTCTGGGTTCCCTGGCATGCCAGGGATCTGCCGCTAATAACACTGGTGGCAGTTTCCTGAGCTGTAACTCCCAGGGTGATAACAGCTTCTGATCTGATGAAAATTCCTCCCTGGCTGCAGCCAAACACCCCATCGGTTAGGAGTTCTGAACGTGCTAACAGCTAATTCATTAAAGGGCTCCTGCCGTGTCCCTGTTTACAGGGCTCAGGCTGCACACAAAGGAAAAGACTATTCCAGACACATAAGGGGAGCAGAAGAGAGCTGTATTTTTGGAAAGGCAGCACAGTGTGCCAGAAGAAGGGCTGGCCGGATGAAAAGAACAGCTATGATTTTGTGCTGAGACTTCTTTCAGCCCTGACTAACATGAGCACAATTACAGATTGGAAAAGATGAATAAATGAGAATAAGATGTATTTTACAAATGGTGAAATAAAATTAAACAAGTTCAGGCTACAAGTCTTGAAAATGTGAAAGTATCCTAGATGCTTGCATATGGTAATGAAGGTAAATGTACATTGTGAGCAGACAGATATTTAACCAGTGTCTTCTTGTAAAATATTGTCTCTTTTTAGAAAGGTTCATCCTATAAATCTCAAGGTAAAATTCCTCAGCCCAAAAACTCCGCCCCCAAACCAGGGGCATAAAAGGACCAAGGAGAAATGGAGGCTGCATCTTCCAAAAAATTCTACTTTTAACTAAGAAAATAAGATACCTTTCATAAATTTTGAAAAAATCCCCCATTTCTGTACAAAAAATGCTGTAACAGACTTTTTCAGCCACCTCCAATAACAATTACATTCCAGATGACTCCCTCTGACAAGCTGTCAGAATGCCAAAGCTTGAAAATATTAGTCCAAGAAGGAAGTAGGTGACCTCCACACCTGACAGCATTACCTCATTACCTGCAGGTAAATATTAGGCACAGCCTGAGTTTAGAAAAATAAGGTTAAGTGCAAGGATCACCTGGTTAACAAGCTAATAGGCAAAATAATTCTGTACAGTTTCCAGACACTAACACTTATGTGCTAAGATTTCCACCTCCTAGCTGTGTTCTCCTTTCACTGAGAAGTATTCATAAAATAATCTTAACAACTTTGGCGTTTTCATTTAGTTTAAAGATTTACACTTTAGCTTCCTTTCAAAATCCCATTGTTGTAAGCAAACTACTTGATGTGTTGTCAAGTGATACTCTAATGAGGACAGTTTCTAGTGGGCTGAGGGGAAAGAAGTAAAAGCATGGGTAGAACACCATGCTGAAGGTATGATTATCTTTTTTAAGGTACATTTATCTTTTTAAGGTACTGCCTCTGATGTGTGCTTCATGAAAATACATATTTCT
Organism: Sitta carolinensis; assembly: GCA_032173965.1. Lineage (NCBI taxonomy): Eukaryota > Metazoa > Chordata > Aves > Passeriformes > Sittidae > Sitta > Sitta carolinensis. Next base: position 14,828,088 of record JAVUNC010000019.1, read on the forward strand.
ATAACGAGCCCCCATAAATGTGAAGAAACCACCTCTTCCTTACTTCATTCTGCCCGTATTTGAAGTATCATCTTAAAATATATTCACAACATTTTTGGCTCTGTGAATAAATTTACATGTAAAGTAGCGTTAATTACAAGTAGCAATGCTCTGCTCCTTGCTATGCACAGTTGATATGATCTACAGATGTCTAGACTAACAACTCCTTGCCTCGGGGGGAGCCCAAAACAAAGGGAATGTGGTCCTTCCAGCACAGTCATGTGTGTGATGGGGCTGTCCTGTGCACAGGTTCCTCCTCTTCAACTTTACCTTTTAGCTACCCCTTGCTCTTTCTAGCCCCCCAGATCTCCTGGAAGAAGAAATACTGTTCCTAAATCCTCATGTGTACTAGGAGTAATCCTTTCTCTTGCAAGGAAGCTGCTCACAGCACTGCTCCATCCCCTGAAGTCTTGTTCCGTCCCCATTTGTCCAGTCTGTAATCCTGCCACTGCCTTGTGTCTCCCTGACTTTTAAAGTGGTCAGACCTCAGCATGTTGGTTACTTCCATCATCTGAAGTACTCTTAATATATCAATTTACCTCAAAATGCTTAACAGCTTATTCATCTCCCATCTGTAATTTTCCTCCAAACATGCCTTATAAACAGGTTATCCAACTTCTCCACCAAGGACTCCTGAAGTTCTCCAATTTCCTGAAACTGGTCATCTCTCTTTCTAGTGCTTTAGCTCCCTGCATCAGAGAGATGCCCAAACCACGTGTTCCACCAGCACTCTTCTCAAGGAGGCACAAAGGGAGGGTTTTAAGATGACCTTAATGCCCCACTTTGGATGTTCTCCATGCTAAGCTGTTAGTGCCTGGTATGATCAATCACAGGGAGATGTGGCTCCACATCCTGCCAGGAAAGCCAAGTGGTGGTGTCCACAGAGGGGACATTGGAAAAAAAAAATCAAGTACAAGAAAAAGGGACAAGAAAAAAAATCAGCCTGGAGGAACACACAGAAGAAGATGAATTGTGGGGGTTTAATCAGCTGGACATTGGTACACTCCTCACAGCAGTTCCAGGGCTGTGAAGTCACTTGAGGGGTTATCTTGATGCTCAGCCTATGGATTAGCTGTGCTTCTGCAGCTTTGGGTGTGTGAATCTCTCTCCCCCCTTGCCTGCAGCTCCCTCACTCTGATATGGGCTGGTAGCACTACTGAGCTCATCATCTCTTTAGTCATCACAGTACTGTCTCTGTTAAAAAGCATCCTACATCACTCTTCTGAGGTTGCTCTGATTGCTCTGTTTCACTTTAAAAAACTCTGTGGCATTTGATGTGAAGTAATCCATAATTATAAGGCACTGAAAATACATCAAAAATAACCCAAAGTATTTTTTGTGTCTATATTCTTGCAATGCTGGTAACACGGATGCGCTAGGCTGAGAGGCCAAAATATTCTAATATCCATTTGCAAGGGGCCAGAAAACATACCTCCTGAAGATTAGGTATTAAATTAAATGAAGACAAATTCCTTCCTTATGGATGATACTCTGCCAAAAGTCACCACAAGGTCAAAGAAAGAGGGAACAAATATTTATACATCACCCTTCTAGAGCATAACAAGGGAAAAAGTCATGATGTGTCAGGAAAAAAAATAATACTGCTGTCTCCTTTTTCTGCAGCTCTTCTGAGGACTATGGTGATTTAATCTGATATTCAAAAGATTCTGAATTATTTTGAAGCACCTTTCTGATGCACTTTCAGAAATTCTACCTTTAATAAGCTGCTTCCTTTGGTGCTTTTGATTATTTTTCCTAAGCTGCTGGAGGTTTGGATGGCTGGTATGAACCACTTTCCACAACCAATTTCAGTACATAAAAGCAAATTAGGCAGAGAAGAATTCTCCTGACTTCTTGGTACTGCATTTCTCTGTTTGTACAATATAGTCCAGGAAATTCTGGTCATCTTCATATGGATTGTACAGGCTAAGACTGTCACCATGTGAGGATGCAGACATCCACCTTCAGTGTTAATAAGGAGCCATAATACCAAATCCAAAGTGGTTAGAGGATGTTGGTGGGGTTTGTGGTTGTTGCTTTTTTTTTTTTTAAAAAAAAATTAAGTTCTAGCTTTTGTTAATAAAAAATAAAAAAGAGGAAACCTCCAGTACTTATCAGTTAACTCCAAAAATATATTTAAGTTAGAGTCAAAGCACTGATTTTTGACAATTTCAAAAAATGATCCTGAAACAGAAATGGCAGAAGCAATATCCAGGGCAGTGTCACTGAATAAACATGTCACATTTGCTCACTGGCTAAGTCCAGAAAATTCTGCCATCTTTTGGTACCACAGAAATGTATGTCTGCCTTTTCCTAACAGTTACAGAATGTTTAAAGATCCATTGCTTATGCTCTCTCTAATCTGAGCCTGTGGCTGGGGACTAATTACAGTAACTACTAAAACTCCCCAAACATACGTTAGGCTGTGTATTTTACTGAAAATATACTATAATGAATTTCAATGGGCAAAGAAAAACTGGGTATTTAAATTTCCTGGCAGAAATGTGGATTTATGAAAATAAGCTCCTAGGATGGGAAGAAAATATTGGTACCTATATGCTAACAAGATTTCTGACATTAGTACCTCTGTGGGTCAAACAACTGACCCCAAACTCCTCAGTCTTGGGACCAGACTTGTCTTTTAATATTCAAAGAATTGTAGACTAGTTCCAACCTGACAAGTGGGGTTCAAGGCCAGGCTGGATGGTGCTCTGAGCAATCTGATCTAGTGGAAAGTGTCCCTGCCCAGGGCAGGCTGGGTGGAACTAGAAGAGCTCTAAGGTCCCTTCCGACCCAAAGTATTCTCTGATTCTATAAATTCAAGCTGGATGGAACAAATATTTGCAGAGAATAAACAGTAACTATGAAGTTTCACACTGCTTAAAGGACCCATGTGAGGATGGACAGGCTTTTTTACTGTTTTCTCTAATGCCTTTTCATTCCATTCTTTCCTCTTAAACAAAAGCAGGATGTATTCCTCCAGTTCCCCTAGTTTTAGGCAGCTATAACGTTCTCCTCGATGTGATGGAAACAAGAGAACTTGTAATTCATAACATATTGATGTCAAAATCTTCATATCATACCTGGCAGATGGCTCGATAAATAAACTAAGGACACCAATAAACACAGAAAAGAGCTGTTCTTTAAAGAGGGAAGTATGGTCCCACTCTGCCAGCACACATAGGGCAGCTCTGGCATATGCCGAGGACACCCGTGAGATATTCCTGCCTGCTCCAGAGAGCAGCTTGGCTTGCTCATGGCTCCCTTCCCTTAGAGCAGCTGAGGTGTTCCCTGCCTAGGCAAGAAGGAAACTGCCATGACACTGGGAGGCCTGGGGCACTTTGAACCCCTCTCTTTCCATCCAGGGATGTGTTTGTGAAGGACTGGGTTGCATGTGGTCCCTGAAAGAACTGGGAGTTGGGGACTCGCTGATGTGACTCCCACTGCCCTTATTTCCCTATTTCATAGGGCAGCTTCTTTGCATAACCATGGTTTCTGTGCTTCTCTCCAGCACCAAAATGGCCCCAACTTGTGAGGAACTTTTACCATGCACACTGGGGAAAACCTCTTCCTCAGCCTCTAATGCCAAGCCATGCAGAAAGAAAGGAAAATTTGCACCAGTGTCAGCCAGATGCGAAAGTGAAAAGACCAGGCAACTCTGAAGGGTGGATTTACCACCAGAAAATTCCCTCCTTTTACCCCACACATTAGAGAAAAAAAAGAAAATCTGAGAATAAAGAAGGAATAATTTCTGCTTTCCTGCACAGAAGGGCAAAAAGCAGCTTCAGCTACCAACCTCGTTATTTTTGCATCCTTCCAAATTATGGCTCAAACAAACTGCTCTCAGTTCTAACATTTGTTTCTGGTTTCAGACTAGTAGAAATCTAATTTCCTTCTCCCCAAGAGCAAATGTCAGCACAAGTGGGATCTGAAATTTGTTGCTTGACACCTGCAGCAAAGAGCTAAATTGAGAGTAGTATTTCAAAGAGGTACTTGGGAGGCATGAGCTTAAATTTGCTTAAAAGGCCTGCAGACTTGGGTACAGTCCTTCTGCACACTGCCTCTAAAACATATCCCCTGTCCCCCTGGACTGTCCCAAAGCAAAGGAAAGGGAACTGCTAGGACTGATATGATTGGAACCATGTGGGCCAAATGCAGTGTTTTAGGAAACTTGGTAAGTCTGGTTCAGAAATAAGTATTATGATTTTACACTTCCAAACACACAGGCCAGAAGAGCCTGCCTAGCCTTTACACAGAATCAAACGGTTTGGGCTGGAAGGGATGGGAAAGCACATCTCATTCCAGCTCCCTGCCATAGGCAGGGACACCTCCCACTAGACCAGGCTGACCAGAACCCCATCCAACAGAAAAAACAGTTGACAATGAAAATAAATTTTTGTTTCAGGATCATTCCAAAATGAATTCCTGATAATGAGACACAAAGCATCCTCAGTCTTCCTAGCTTTGCTTTAGTGTCCAGATTCCCATGCCACTGCAGGCAATCTGCCTCTGACTTTTCCAAGAAGAAATCAGTGTCCAGGCTGTGAATTACTAAATGCAACCCAGGAAATTTTATGGCATCCTGTAAATTAGCATTGAGAAATTCAGTGTTTATATGTAGAAAAGCTGAACATTTCTGTAATGCTATTTATTGATGTTTACTCTAGTTCATGTGTAAAATGCACTGTTTTAACCCAACAGTTGGGCAGTGGAACATATGAGCTACCTGTTGTTTTGTACTCCAGGCTAAGAAAGCAGGCTAAATCCTAGCCAGTTCTGACTCCATGCAACAAAGTGTACAAATTAAGTCTATTTTATCACTTAACTGATATGAATTGTGTAATCCTCATGGTATACAATTGCTTGGCGCAATTCTGAAATTCGCAATGCAGGTCCCTGAGCTTTAAACCACACTGGAAATTTCTGGTTTAAGATGTCAAAGTGCATTTTCAATTGTGGCACTGACCTAAACAGACACGTATCTTATTAATACATAAACAAACATGCAGTCAGGACAACTGAGTTACAGAAATGTAAGCAGAGAACCAGGTAAGATTAAAAGTCAAATAAAAACCATATTGCCTTCCTTTTTGTCCCCTCCTACAAACACAGGGGTATAAGAATGTATAAGGCATTTGAACTTACTAGAGCAGAAAATGTACAAATTAGCATTGCTTCCACAATGCAAAATGACAAAGCAAAACTAAAAGGATGCTACAAATTTTAAATGGATCTAAACTGGCTCAGTTCCATTAAAGTCATAGGGATGAAGTCTGCAATCCAGCCATCTTCCATACAAAAATAGCAGTATTTGGATAGGCTAGTAGTTATTAGAAATTCCACTGGCATGGAGTTGCTTTAATCTTCAAATCAAGCCATGTGTCAGAGGTGCTAACTGGAAGACTGCCATTGCTTTCAGCACCCTCTTCTAAAGCCACTACAGAACCAATAATTAATACAAAGGGCAGATTATGCACATGCATTAGTACAAACATATTAGAAGTTCTGACTTCAGTAAGGAAAAAAAAAAGATTGCCTGCAGCTTGCCACCCACAGGGGCCATTCTACTATTTTTAAGTCAATTAGTTTAACTTCTCTCAAAAGTCAGCCATCTCTATCCTCGTTAGTGGTGACAAACAGTTTACTGCACTTATCATTCTTTTAACAGCTCATTAGAACTGGAATTAATCAGTGCCAAAGAATCTAAAGGTCATTTATCATCAATTTCTTGAAATACAAAACAGAAGACAAAAGCCATCTAAAATATCCAGAAGGATTGCAATTACTGCAAATAGGATATCTGAAAATATTAGAAAACTTTAGCAGAAACTCAGCAGCATCTATATTTGTGGATCATTATTAGAGAGAAAATGGGAATCACTGTTTCCTAGCTCCTACAGGAGAAATCCCAAATTATATTTTCTTAACTTTTAAAAGTGGAAACACATTCAAAATCCATTAGGATGATTCTCAGACACCATATTTATGAGGAGCACTGATGTGCCAAAAGCAGGAAGCACATGACCCACAGATACTATGTGATGAAATGTCCTCTTACAAAAGCATCATTTAGAAAGTGCCAGATTCACTATTAAATGTGGTTGTTTTCCAGGATGATGACTGCACAGACCTAGTAAATATCCACAGAAAAATATCCACGTATTTCATTATCACTCACTTGTATTGGTCTTTTCCAGAAATGTTGAATTATGACAAAAATTATCAGATGCATTTTAGGGAAAAAAAAACAGATAAGCATTCTGAATGAAAAATTAATAATTATGTATAATTACAACATAGAAATTACTGGATAAATAATCTCATCAATTCCTATAAGGAAGATGTCCCTAGATGCCTTTAGTTGAAATTAATTGAGTTGAATAGGAAATAGTCTGAAAATATGAAGAATTTATCAGAGAATGACAAGCTTTTTATACAGTTTTGAACAATCTTATGGTTTCTCTGCCAGGGACATAACACTTTTTCCTTCATTTTTTAAAAACACCTCTGCAGAAACATTATCATTACTTATATTTTACAGCGATTTTTCATACGGGAAATAGTTTCACATTTGGGGAATATATTTAGTACATAAAAAATACTTAAATGAATATGCATGAGTCAGGGAAAAACAAATGAAATAGGTATTTAAAAGACATGAGAATCAAACCAAATGGAACTTCTTAGAGACATGGTGCAACAAAACTCCTGCTGGAAATGGACCAAGGAACGTTGCCCACAGCCCCAGCTGGGAGGCTGCTAAAGGTGCAGGGCAGCGAGGGTCAGGGCTCACAGCCATGCTGGGAGAAGCTGGCAGGGCTGAGGAGAGGCACAGAGCTGTCCCTGAGAACCTGGAGGGCAGCACCATGTCCTGCTGAACATCCTCTGCAGCTCAGAGGTGATTTACCAGCCAGTCCCTCTCAGTCATAAAGCACGATGCTTTTTTGCTGAGGCTGGGATTTTACATTTTAAAATTTAGGTGAGAAGCTAAGAAGGGTGATCAAGGTAATGGAAGTTAACAACTTCCAGCTCCTCACCTGAGCACAGTAACTCATCCCTCCCAGCACTAGGCATTTGTAAATGAAACAGTAACTGGCAGCACAACAGTCCCTAACTTGTATTCAGACCCATTTATTACATAGCATCTTAAGCCACTTAAAATAGAGTATTATGGAAACACCTGCGTTTTTTCTATATGGACAAGTCGGAACCAGTGACAGGAGCTTCTAATCATACCTGAACCTAGGCAGGTCAAAAAGACAGTTTCATAAAAGCACTAATGCTTCAATACTCTGAATTAGTGTGGAGAAGTCTCAATTAGTCAACTTCTTTCCTTAGGGAAATCTCTTCTATGTTTATTTTAATTAAATACCAAACAATGTCACTAAAACACATCCCTGGCACTGTGCGGGAAGCAAGGTAGTTAAAACAATTTTTTTTCTCTTTGAGGATATAAAGACAAATGCACAGAGAAGGAGATAGCTGCTTTTAAAATGCAGCACTGATATTCCCTACCTAACATAATAAATTGGAAAACACAAACACAGCTAATAGATATTTATGAAAGGCAGCATTTAACTGCTCTGTAATACTATAAAACACCATGGAATGCCTGTGCAAATTCTTCTGGAGGTGATTCTGCACGTACAGAAGTGCAAAGGTGCATGACCACCTGCCCCTGCACCCACCCTCCATGCTCAGCATCACACATCATGAGACCACAGGTTTATACACCAACAAGGACCTTATGTTTTACTGGCCTTTAGTATTCCCTTTAACTTCATTAAAAAAAGAGCTTTTTGTTTCCAAAGACAGTTTGAAAAATCCACTTTTCAAGACAGCTGGCCTGAGACATTTCACAGGGCACAAGTGTTCAGCATTAATAATGTTCTATAAGCTTTTTCATCATGTCATTACTAAATTAAACATCAGCTGAACCCTTCTAAAGCTCTGCAGATATATGAGGCAGTTGTTATAACTATATTTATATAGGACATTTCTGCCTTGCTGCTATAAACTATTCTGACCATAGTAGATTCTGATTCAGCACTTTCAGGTGTAAAACTCATGCAAAAAGGAGATATTTTTCATTAATTTTCTATAGAAACGGGAAAGAAAGTCATCCGTAATTAATTTGTGTGCAAACACATTAATTTGGTAAGAGCACACATCCATATCTGGGAAAGAGCTGTACCAGACAATGTAATAAAAAAAGAGTCAAACCCCTCTTTCCATAAGGAGTGTAATTCGTAACAGGGATCCCCTGTGGTTAAACCACAATTACTGCAAGAGTTGCAAAGACAGCTACTATTCCCCACATATGTATTTATACATGAATATGTTTATTTTAAATATAAAATACTATGTATCTATATTTAATATATTATATTAAATATATTGTATTTTACAGTATTAATACAATATAAAAGTATTTATATTTTTTTTATATATAAAATTTCTCTCTCTTTTTCTCTCTTCCTAACTGCATACGCTCGAGGAAATGGAGATGATGGGGTTCTGTGCTGAATACTGAAGTTCCAGTCCAGCCTGTGCCTTCTGTGCAAGGGCATCTGGGACGGATTTCCTTCCCTTCTGCTTCTCTTTAGGCTTTGAGCAATCTGCTCCAGGGGAAGGTGTCCCCGTCCATGGCTGCAGGGCTTGGAATGAGGTGATCTTTAAAGTCTCCTCCAACCCAAAACATCCTGTGATGCTAAGAAATCCCAAGCTCTGAATTGTTTTCTCCGAGTTTAGCTGAAACCAGTTTTTGAACTGAGGCAGCTTTGCCTTGAGCAGCAATCTTGCTAATAGATGGCCACTGACTGTGGGCTCACATCCAAAGTATGTGAACCTCAGCTCTGAAACACAGGAGCTGTCTTTTGCTACATCAAAACAGACTGAGGGTCCAGCCTCCTTGTCAGTGCCAGATGCTTCGAAATAAGTTAGATTCACTTCTGCTGCATGCAAGATTAATTCACGTACTAATCAACTCAGCTGAAACCATGACACCGGTGAGCCCGACCAGATTTTGACCCTTACTGTACCATTTCCAGCATGGGAAATAAGAAAGATTTCTTCTGACCACAACAGATGATGCCCCAGAGCAAAAGTGATTTGAGAGAAGATTGGCATGCAGTGGTAATTTCATTTAAGCCGGTGTAACCAATTTGGGGTTTTGATCTTTGAGAATAATGTTCCAGGAGAGCATTTTCAGAAGTGCCGGAGCAACCTTTGCCCTTGGGGTCTGCTGGCTTTCAGCAGATTAATACACTGAATCACCCAGGGACGTTTGAAAACTCTGCCAATACACCTGAATTGTGAGATGTAAACCAAGAGAGGCAGCCTGGCTCTGCCTGTGAGCTCCATGGGCACTTGTTTGGAGGCAGCAGAAACAGCTTATTGTTCCTCCTGTGTCCCACACCAATTTTACAGAGTAGCAGTTGCTATACCTCCACAGCTTCATCCCACTGCATCAGGAAAAACATGGGAAATAGGAGTCGGCTGGAGGAGGAATGACAAGTCCCCAGCTTGTGATTATCTGGCCAGCTAAAGCAAACACAGTCCCTCTTCCCAAATGTTCATGGGAACTTTCCCTGGGGCAGTTGGGTTTTTGTCTTCCCAGCTCCTCTCCTGGCACAAAGGGCTTCCACCAGGCACATTTCAGAGGCAGAGTATGTCTTACCGTGAGGGTAAAAAAAATGCATCAGAAATGCAAAGCAACTAATTTTGAACACTGTTTTTAATTACTGATACTTCATTATCTATTTTTCACTCTGAACAGCTTATCAGGATCATCAATTCCTTGAACCATTAATTAAATTCTGTTGGCATTTCAGACCTCTCGTTCTGCTAATTGTGTAGCCTCATCTCCTTGAATGTCCATTTCCTTACAGGAATTACAGGAGTTTTTTTTAATTCTCCCAGATTCTGTTCTCTGAGTTTTCATTTTACACGGAATGTTGAAATGACATACCCAGAACAACACCATGTATCATTCCCAGTTTGGAAAGTGCATTCCCAGGTTTGATGGATGGGATAAAGCTCTCTTTCAGGTGGAAATGTACTGCTAAGTCTCTGCAGATGGACTATTTTTCCTGTGGTAGAGCAATATGAATATGGATATCCAGCTGTAGTGCTTAGGTGTAATCAGGGAGGGAGATGCAAAAACACAGTGACAAGAAGGTCAATATGTTTTGCCTAATAACAAATTCTACTGTTGGTGCAGCTGAAGAGAAAGGCAAGCACTGAGAGAAATATATTTCAATAATTACTTCATTTTGAAAAATGTGATAATTGCATACACACAGAGTAGCCACCGGAGACCAATGGCAGAAGATATGTTTGCTGGAAATGCATTTAAAAAACAGATAAATACGCAACAAATAGTGAAAAGATGAATTAAATGATACACCAATTAAAAGAAATATGTAATTTATGTGCATCTAAATATTCCTAAAATGGGGAAAAGGCTGGCATGTTCACACACCCTGGTTGCAAGTATACTCACAGCCAGCCTGTGTATGCTGACATGTTAAATTTTAAATGAGAAGCTAAAGCAAGCTCAGCACAGGAAGGCTGTGCTGTAAGCAGCCAAGCATTGAGATTGTGCAGGGCATATCATGGTGTACTGGCGTGGTCTGGCACTGGCCCAAGACCAGGCACCCACCAGAGTCCCTCACTCGCCCTCCCTGCCACAGCTGGGCAAGGGGAGCAAAAGAAAAAAAAAATACCAAGGCTTCATGAGTGAGATAAGGACAGGGAGAATTATTTCAAGGGCAACACAGGCTCAGCTTTAGTTGCAAAGTGAATTTATTACTAGCAGAATCAGAGGAGGATAGTGAGAAGTAAAATAATGCTTAAAACACTTTCTCTCCCCAGCCCCTCTCTCCTTCCCACCAAGAGCTCAGGGAGACAGGGCAGGGGGGTCTGGGTCAGTTCATCACTGAGATTTTCTTCCTCTGCTCACAAAGAGGAGTCCTTGCCCTGCTGCACTGTGGGGTCCCTTCTACAGGAGACAATTCCATCAACTTCTCCAGTGTGGGTCCAATCTCAGCAGCAGCAGTGCTCCCAAACTGCTGCAATGTGGGTCTCTCTTACATGGGGTACAGCCCTCCAAGGACAGGCTGCTCCAGCCTGGGAGCAGGGCCCTCTCTCCACCAGGATCACTGTGATCCCCTGGATCACAGCCTCCTCCAGGCACCCACCTGCTCCAGCATGGACACCTCCCAGGGCTGGGTGATCTCTGCATCCCATGGATCCCAGGCTGGGGGTGGATCTCTGCATCCCCATGGATCCCCAGGGCTGGGGGTGGATCTCTGCATCCCCGTGGATCCCCAGGGCTGGGGGTGGATCTCTGCATCCCCCGTGGATCCCCAGGGCTGGGGGTGGATCTCTGCATCCCCATGGATCCCCAGGGCTGCAGGGGCTCAGCTGCCTCACCATAGCCCTCACCAGGGCTGCAGAGGAGTCCCGGCTCTGGTTCCTGGAGCACCTCCTGCCCCTCCTTCTGCACTGACCTTGGGGTCCCTGTGTTGTTTCCCTGACATGTTCTCTCCTCCTGCTCTTTTCTGACTAGAAGCAACCTCCCCCCCCCCCATGACTTTGTTTGGATTTTCCTCTAAAATACGTGATCACAGAGGTGTTACCAGCCTCTCTAAGTGGCCCAGCCTTGGCCAGCAGCATGTCTATCTTCAGAGCCAGCAGGGACTGGCTCTGCTGGACATGGTGGAAGCTTCCAGCAGACTCTCACAGGAGTCACCTCTGTGGCCCCCCTGCTATCTAAACCTAAAGCCAGGCTGCACCAAGCCAAGACATGCACCCATTGCTGTGACCAGCAGTGCTCCTGGAATCAGCCCCATATTCCCTCTGCTCTCGCCGAGGTGCTGCCAGACAGCTCCAAGGGCCATGGAGGACACTGGGAGCTCAGTCCTGCATCCTCTCATGGGGAGTCACAGCCAGCTCAGCAGGTTTCCACACCACAGCACTGGGTGGATGGGGCAGGAATTCCATTCCTGAATGCCCAGCACACACAAAGGTACAGGGAGACTGTACCACAGCCTTTGCATCTGGCTGGACAGCACTGTGGCCACAGGGAAAGAGTGGGAGGCTTAAAAGCAAGGAAAAACCTTATTTGCCTTTCCCCATGACTATTGCCACAACAACAATAAAAACTGAGGCACTCCAAAGTACAAAAAGAGCCACATAAAGTATCTTCTCCAAGCCTATGGAGCCAATGAGAATGATAGCACAGGAGCATAAGACATCACATTCCACATGTTACCAATTTCTATGATGCATCTGAAACCTGATAGCCAAAAATATGAAAAAAATCCCATCAATATCTTCTAAAACATTGAAAGAATTAGCAGCATGACTGGCCTGTGTAAATCTTCATGCCCCACTACACACAAAGTCTGCCTGCTAACTGCAGTAAAAGGTAAAATTTGTGACAGTGGTTTACAATAAATCAATTCATTGATCTTTCCACTTTTTAACCAATATATATCCCCATACAACTTCAATTAGCCCCGTGAACAAAGTGACACCTGGCAAACAGAACCATAAATAACCCTTTGATGTTATCACATCCTAAGTCAAAGAACACAGGGGGTGTTTATTTTACTAGCTGGTCCACATTCCTAGGTATACTTTACAAGGAAAAAAGGCACTATTAACACCTTAGTCTAAGGGCTAATTCCATAGCTGTTAGAAAGTCCCTAGTCCTTTCTTCCACATAAAGAAAAAGAGCCATAAGGAAGCATCACCTGAAAAGCCTACCACTGGAAGAGGTGTGGCAAATATTCTAACATCATAAAATAACAGAAAATAAGACAACGCTGAGATGTTTTAGGCAGCAAATATATAATGTAATGCAAAATTAAAACCCAAAAAAAGAAACAAACATACCCACAAAAAAACCCCAATCAACCAACCAACCAACCCCCTTCCCCTCAAAAAACACAACTCAAAAAAAAAAAAAAAAAATGCTGAATGAGGAGCATTTGAATTGATGAAAGGCAATGAAGCATGATAGCCAGGAGAGTCCTGGATTCTGCCACTAAATTGTTCCTGGGGAAAACAGTACTTAGGCATCCCTCTCTTTTTTCTGCAAGCTCTCATAATAGCAATTTGATTGAGTCTGTAGTAAATCACTTAACACTGAAGAGCTATAAACTTCCCTAATAGTGTGAAGTAATCCTATAAAATATCACAGTTGCACAAACAAATCAATTACCTGAGTGAGGCAGAACAGCCAAGGACTGAATTGGGGAGATGAGAGATGGCAGTCCACTACAATGAAATAAAATGTTCTATTGCTATTTCTGAAGTTCCTATGTTCTAACAATGGCCCAGAAGGTCAAAAAGTTGGGAGTTGACTTTTGATGCTTTCACACTAAATGCTAAGCAAGCAAAGAAGAGATGAAGCCATGGCTCAGCTTTTAAAGTGTTTTATCTATGTTGAGCACTCTCAAACTTGCTTCCTAAATCATGCATGGTGATTGCTCCCTAGCCAATATTTCACAACATAAAGTCATTTGGAGCAGCTTTTAAAAAAGCATTTAACTGTTAGAAATTCCTGACCTATATCCAGATATTTGTCTTTTTTCTGCTTTGTTTGGTCAAGTTCACTCCCAAGGAGCCTCAGACATCAGGAATCCCCATCAGAATCTCAGATGTCCTGGATAGATTTTGAATTTTTCCCTCTCAATCAATACGTACTCGGGCACAGTTTAGCATCAGATTAAGTGGATCTTGCAAGATAATCCTAATGCACTCAATAATTGATAGCATGTTACACTAAATTTGTTAAAAGAAAAACAAGCAACTAAAGCATTAAACCTACCATACACATTGAAGATCAATGAACAGAGGGAATCATTACCAGCATACTCTTCTAGTTATACTCCAAGTTCACTCAACCCAGGGACAAAGGAACAGACACAGTATTTCACTCACACTTCAGAACCAGAATTTCTTCTCCAGTGCAGCATATTCTGTAAAACTCAGTGCTGGTGAAAAGTATAACCTTTCTGGCTTAAAGACTTGAGCTTGTTTTTTTGAAAGCCCAACTCTCATTTAGCTTCCAGCTGAAACGGGCAGACCAGTCCCTCAGCTGCAGTTAATCAGTGTGGCTCCACCAAAATCAACAAATCTGTGCTATTTAACACCAGTCTAAGAACTGACCCGATGTTATTTCCCAGCATACTGTCCTCAGCTGAGACTGCAGATATAATTATTTTGGTTCTGGCATCTGAAATATTTCATCAACAGTGAGTTAATTAGGTTACTGCAGCAGAGTGCTGTAAACTCCCATAATTTTTGATGTTTGCTAAAACAATACATATTCTGCAGCTGAGTAAATATTTCTTTGGAGATCATAATGTCAGAATTGGTTCTCACTCCAGACATATATTGCATTTATAGAAATTTGCACTGTGGCTTTGATTTGAATTCTCTCATCCTCTGATCTGTGACAACTGAATGCCTGTAGACTCACAGCTGGATCAGTGGTGATATTCCAAAATTCTACAGTGCCTTTCTCTATTAGTCCTTTACTCCCATTACTGAACTAAGCCACAAAGATCCCCCTGGGGTAAGAATTATTCTATTCATTTTACATATGGGAAATTTATGTTGAGAAAGCTGAAGCCACTTGCCAAGGTTTTGTGAGAAACCGAGAGCAAAGCGAGAGAGAAGGGCAATCAATACATAGGAAAAAGTTCCAGTCTTATTGTACAGGAATAAATGTTTGCAGAATCCAAGCCACATTTTAAATGTATTGTTAGATAGAAAAGTATAACCCAGTAAAATAGAAAAAAAAAAAAAAAAAAGAAGAAAAAGCCCCACCATATCCTTTTGCTGAATGATAACTATATGCTGTAGATATTTATTTGAGAAGTTTTGGAGTTTTTTTCTCTCCAGGAAATAATTTTCCTAAAAGAGTTCAGCTTTTATATATATACATATATATATATACACACACACACATACATACATATATATACACACACATACATACATATATACACACACACATACATACATATATACATATCCACATACATACATATATATATACACCATACATACATACATATATATACACATACATACATACATACATACATATTATACACATATTATACATATATATATATATATATATATATATATATACACACACATTGGAATTTCTTTCATGGAGGGAAAAGGTATCCTTTACTGCATTCAGCAATAAAATAGCACAAGAAATAATGATTCTGGGTGGAACTTGCTGGCATTCATTAACAGTATTGGCTCAGATGTGTGACGTTTCTGGAAGTGCTGGAAAAACAAAAGGGTGTTTCAATTCTGACTTTCCTGACAGCAAAGGTAGAGAGGTTTTGGGCTATTTTCATAATTCTGTTATCTGATTTTTGACGTGTTGAAGAACCACAAAAGCATGCTTCAGCAATTGCCCCATAAGAAACAATATTTTGATGCTCAGATTGCATTTTAAAATTAAATAGTGCAAAAGAATTGCACGCAGATCTTTAAGATAATATTACAGCTCATACAGCTCAAGTCAGACAAGGTTTTCAAATATAAATGATTAAGCTGACAGAAGACAAATAACTGCCCATGGCATGAATGGCTGCAGCAGCAGAATGAAATGCTCGGGCCCCAAACAGCCCTTGACTCTGCCATGGGCCTGACTTCAGAGATGAGGATTAGAATTAGGATTAGAAATCTGAGAATAGCTCCAGAAAGGACTGCCCCATCATTAGCCATACAGGTTTAGGCTCAGCCATTATTAGGGTGGCAATGAAGATGCTGCTCAGGAAAATTTCCTCCTTCAGGAGAGGGGAAAAACCTATGTCAAATGTGTTTGAAACAATGGACTTCATGTTGTACCCTTAGGGAGCTTTTGGTGGGAATGCAGTAGGTGCCTATGTCCGTGTTCTATCAGAATGGGAGAAAGGACAGAAGAAAATGATCACATCATTTATTTAAGAAGCAATGAGAGAGAGCAAAATAGACTTTCTAACAATTATCTTGCTCTGCTATACGTAAAAAAAACCCCACTCTGTAGATCAGGTTGAAGTAAAAAATCACTGAACATTTTAATTACTAGATAATATTCTCTCTTTAGTATGGAACTGCCTCTTTTCCTAGCTGATCTTCTCTATTTCCAATGGAAATACAAAAATTTATTGAAAATGAGATTCTGGTCTTGTACATTTGC
The DNA here is from genome assembly GCA_032173965.1 of Sitta carolinensis. Taxonomy (NCBI): domain Eukaryota; kingdom Metazoa; phylum Chordata; class Aves; order Passeriformes; family Sittidae; genus Sitta; species Sitta carolinensis. Next base: position 14,844,349 of record JAVUNC010000019.1, read on the forward strand.
ATATTTCAGAGGTCAATTTGCATACTAATAATGCCCCTCTTCTCTTCTATATTCCACAATAGGAACAAGTACATTCACAAAATATGGTACAAATTGACAAGGCATAACAGCTTCTATTGAAAATACAAATAGATGGGCACTGTCAAGTTACAGCTCTAAGGAGAACTTTCTGGAAATGTCAATTATCAAATATGGAATTCATGGAGAAGATGAGGATTCAGAAGAGGAAAAATTTGTAAAGTGTAGAAATAAAGATGCTAAATAACACTGGAAAACAGGGAATGGTACAGTGAGAAAAAGATGGAGAGAAACAAGAAGTGGAAGAATGCATGTTCTATGGAGAGATAAAATGAAGGGGAATGGGATCAGAAACAAGGCTGATGCTAAGCACAGAACAAAGTATCTCCAAAATTAAAGCTATTTTTTGGCTGCTAAATTTTGTGTTAGGCAGATCCAGATAATTTGCAAACACTGTCTGCTCCATAAATAACTACTTGCGAATATGTCCTTTCATTTTATGTATTTATTTTTACTATCTCTTCCACTGGTGCTAAACACTGGATAAACACTGACTTTGCTAATGCTCTCTTCTGACCAAAAAAAAAAAAAAAAAATTCTTTACTCCTTCTTCAGGGACGAACAGAAAGACTAACTGCTCATAAAACACCAAAAAGAAAGCATTGCAGGAGAATTCCTGCATGGCTGAAAATAAAACCTAAAATCACATCAAAACTGTTGGCCCAGAGTAATTTTCAGTGAACCACAACTGTTATTTCTCATGCCAGCTGGGAACATAAAGAGACTTTATTAATGCATGATTTCTGCATTTACCTCATATTTCTAACTTGGAATAAATTAGAAACAGACTTAAAGGCCCCATTCCGCAGGATGAAGTAAACAAGTGTGTTTTACCCTACATGCTTTTCAGAATGAATTAAATTCACGCAGCATTTGCTCAACTTGCCCACAGCAGACAGCTTTCATTCTGCACGCCAGGCTGGGAGAAGAGCAGACAATGCAGGGGAGGCTGCACTCAACCTTCGAAGGGCAGCAGCCCCAGCACTCCTGCCTGCTCCCAGCACTGCTGTGCCACTGCACTCAACAGCACAGGAGCCAAGCAGATTTTTCTGCAGCAAATACACGTGCCTGTGGCTGCCACCTGAAAATATAACTTCTATTCAGCATTGTGTTGCCAGGCAAGAACACTGATAGCACAAAATTTAACAAAAATCTGAAGCAGGAAGAAAGATGGGAATTTAAAAGTTCATTCTCATTCCTATCAAAAGGGATGCTGTGAACAAAAGCTGCGAGCCTTGGGATGCAGAGGCTCTGGAGGGCTGCTGGCTGCACACAGCTGGTTCCAGCTCATCCCTAAGTTTCCTCTCATGTCTTGCTCTCAAAAGGGCCAACCCAGGGATCAATAGACCATAGATGATAGATTAGCAGCACTTAACCAGAAGAGCTCCCACTTCCACTTGATTTTTTTGTTTTGCATAAGTTTAACAAAAATGCTTAAAAAAACACTGCTGTTCCCAATCCCAAACCAAATTATTTTAATTAATTAATTAATTATTTTTTGATTGAAAGTGGAACACCAAATTCTGCTCCAAATTTGACCCCATGGTTGTGAGGTTGAACAGACAAGAACTGATGTTGGGTCAAGATCAGGCTGAAGCCTCTGCTTTGAAGAGAACCCAAAGAATCCCTGCACGTGCTCCTCGGGCCACTTTTAGCAGCCTATAGACCCACTATGAGACAAGTGCTGCACGAAAGCATAGCTCAGAAATGAAACAACTGCTTTAAAACAGCATCTGATGAAAACAGCAGGTTATGCTACATCAGCTACATTTTTCCCAACTCAGACTTTCAAAACATATTTCTCACAGAGACTAAATGATGATGCCAACCTCTCACTGCAATCAAAAGCAGCCACTGCAGTTCATACGCACAGAACATCTGGGAATCAATCAGGTAAATAACTTGAAAAAAATTTCACCATCAGAATGGAGTTTGGGTTAAACCTTTAGAAGTGAACTAGCAAACCATTACTATACACAGCATTTTGGTACTTTTGCTGAAGAGAACTTCACCATTCCAAAAGATCCCAAAAGGTCAATAAAGTTGAACTAAACAATTTTAAAAAATAAACTCAATCTTATAGCTGGGCCAGCACCACCAAGGCTAAATAACATATCTGGAACACTGTTTACTTGAAAAGAGAAGCTAAAAGCACCACTGATGCACAATTCTTTTCCCATTTGGTGTGGTGAATACTTAAAATGTCTTGGTCTCTAACAACTGTAAATAAAAGAGTACTCTTACTTCAGCTAGACTTCAGAAGTAGCTTAAACTCATGATTTCCCCACTAATTTATAGTTTACCCTGGGACCTTAAGAATACACACAATGAACAATATGTTGCTTATATGGCAGTTGCTATTATGGGAAAAATGTATAGAAGAATTAAAATTCTGAGAAACAGTAGTGTTTGAAGTTAAATGCGTAAGCTGTCCTTACAAAATATATTTTCCATGCTTTTTTTATGGTAATTTTCACAGACATATGGGTGTTTTAGTGGCACAAGCACAGACTTCCGTATAGGAATTTTTAATCATCAGATTTACTATGTATTAATTCCTGTTTCATATTAATAGCATTGAAAATAATATGGCTGTACTGGTAAAAGACTGGGTTCATACTCTGGGATTCCTCACTGAGAGTTATTAATTTATTGACAGCAATTTATGTTCCAGAGGATACACACAACACATATTAAACATAATAAAATGGAATAAATAAGAGAAAATATTAAATCCTGGGTTAGTTCCTCTGTGATAAATATATTATCATTCTAAATGATTAATGGATTGGATCATACATATAAATTTCTCATTCCTTAAGTGGAGTGTCTGTTTAGGTCCCACACATGCTGCATTTATGGATAAGGGAAAGGGTTGTACATCTTGTCCCCCACACTGTGTCCAACCTGTTTTTTTCACAGAGAGGTTTTCTAGCCACAATAAAAATAAGATACATCCAAAACACAAAAGCAAACAGAGAATAAAACTTAATTTATAAGCACAAATTGAAAGGAACAGTAATCACCTATTTATCAGGCACATCTTAAGGTTACTGGACTCATGTGGTAAGCAAATATTTTGAACAACCTTTCATTATCCTGTTGCACCTATGCCTCCTAGTCATCACTGATGCTGGCAGGCTCCTAAGAGGGTTTAACTCATCTGCACATCACTATTTGAAGTATTGTGGAAGCCTAATGCCACTCATTCCACACCTCATTCCAATCAATACCAGTTCCTTTAGATTGTGCAGGCAGCGCTATTAGTCATGGAGGAAAGGAGAAGGCATCCTGCAGGTGCACAGAGCCTTTTGACAGCTCTGTACATTAACACAACCTGCTCAGCAGTGCAATTATATTAGTGAAGTGCTGTCGATCAGAGAACATTTCTATGTACAACCTGGGGGTAAAAGGAACAAGGAGCTTTGGGTACAAATTCTGGCTCCTGTTCAGGGCAGCACTTAAGCAAACTCCTGAGCTAAGCACTGAAGGTCTTTAAAGCCAGTGGACCATAAGCAAATGCTTAATTACAGAATTAACTATGTTCAGAATTGAGTCCAAACAGCTTAATCTTGCAGTAGATAAACACCATCAGCTGCCATTATATTGAGAGTTGCTAATGCTTGGTGCTGAGGTAACTGAAAAGTTTGGATGTGCACATACCAGCTGGAATCCATGTCTCCAGCAATAAGGAAGAGAGGCAGACCTGTGGTAAGGCTGAAGATCAGTTGTTCTTCCTTTAAAACAAATCCAGCACTTGGGAATATGGTACATCCCTTTTTTTAATCCCATGAAGAAGAAAAACTAATAACCTCAAGGTTATATTTATTTTTGTATATAGGAATATATATTATTCCATTAAATCTACAGAAGGATGAAAAACTCAGACAGAAATAAAAAAAAAAAAAGGAAAATTTAGGATGGCAAAGTACTTTTGGGAACATTATTCCCTATGGCCAGGGTATTTTGTCTAGGGCGACTTCTGGAAGCAAAGTGGATTTTAAGTGTTTTAAGTGAATTCTAATGAAATACTCCTTTTCAGCCTTACTTTGCTCTTAGCAGCACTATTTCTTCCTTATTAGCATTCAAGATTATTAATTACCCATTGCATGCCTAAAAGTATTTTTGAGAAGTGATAATAGCAGCGCATTCTGTGATGGAGGGAAGACTTTGTTGGCACTTAGGCACTTGAAATGTGTGAAGTGGTTTGAGGGTGAAGAAACTTTAGCCTGGGTGAAAGTGTAAGTAGATTTCAGAATATCTGACAAGTGGGATTTAGAGCCACGAGTGTAACAAGTGTACGATAATGCAGCTGAATGTCAAAACAGAAAGAAGATATGTCACTCTCAAAGTGGAATATTATTTTTTTTAACTGCTTGAGACTTTAAGAATGCACATTTGATTGCTCATTAAAGCAATTATTATCATAGTTTCTTAAGAACATTAGCTGCATCTTCGGGAGATTTTTCTAACCAAGCCATTCAACTCTCTTCATTTCCCCTTGAAAAATAACATTTAAATTATTTAATAGACAATTGGTGCAGTCTGGTGACCACAAGTTCAAAAACCCAAGCAGAACTTCTAATGAATAAATTGTGGAAGAAATTTGAAAATTGCAGGGCTTAAAGAAAATCACAAGTCTCATCTGAGGGGAAAAAAAAAAAAAAATCTCCTCATCTCCAGTCCTGTAAGCTGACACAGCCACATGCTGAGAATGAATCCAATGGTCTGTAATATCTTCCTTATTCTGTATGGATACAGCTGTAGGCAGATTTATAGTAGCTAAGGATTTCTTGCTTACAAATTAATATTCACATTGTTTCTTCAGTTTTTACTACATTATCACTTTTATGTTGGAAAACAAATCACCATCTAATTAAGTTTAGAGACCATAGTCACCCATTGTAGCACTGTCACTACTACACCCAGAACAACATCACCACATTACTAGCAGAAGTATTGTGTGAACTCTTCAATGTAATTATTTGAAACTCTTACTGTGAATAAAGACTTTTTATGTGCATGGGATATCCAGGTCTGTTCATCCCTCTGCTGTTGACAAGATGAGACACAGATGCAACAAGCCCCTGTCCCCATCCTCCTTCTTTCTGTGTTTCTGCTTTGATGCCTGGGAAGCAGCCATGTCATGAGCATCAGCCTCTCATGCATCTCCCAACTATTTCACTTTGTGTCTTCCAGGAGGTGTTTGTTATTGCTGGCCCAGTCACTGTTGGAGCAGTGTTCCCTTGAGTCTCCCCACACCCCACCCAGCCACTGAGCACAGCGAGCGGCAGGGAAGGGGAACGCACAACTGACTCCATGCATGGCTCCAAACACCACTGACTCGTTGTTCTTCCTCCCAACCTTTCCTCATCCTACATGCATTGCACCCGTGTGCCCTCTGCCCCGTCCCGTGCTTGGTCCGTCCCCCTGAGCAGTGCAGGGCTCGTTATCGTTAACGCTGCTCGCCTGTCGCACACGGCTGCGGCTCGTTAGGGGTGAGCTGGCCACAGCGCCCTGCCCAGGCACCACCAACTGTGTGTGTGCTACATGGCAGCGAGGAACCCATCCACCCCCAGACACACACGGCAACAAACTCAGCTCTCTCGACTGCCAGCCATGCCAAGTGTCTGTCACAAGAGGCTGTGCTGGCCAAATGGGCTTTCCCTTTGGTTGGAAAGGTGAGCTTTCTGTCAGAAGCAGAGACCTCCTGTGAGGTGTTCCCTGAAGAGTGCTGGCTCCAAGCCCAGCTGCGAACAGCAAGGCATCTACACTGAGCTGGCTCTTTCCCTTGGTAATACCTCCAATCTGGGCAGCTGCCTTTGGAGGAATAAAGAGAACTTGCCTAGCTACAATCTGGCCTTTTCTTTCTTTATGCCATGCACTGTACAACAATAGCAGTTTTCACGATCAGCTGCCCTCAGTCAGGGCTTAAACCTTTGCAGATATCAGCAAATCTTCCATTTCACTTCCACGGGAAATGCAGCAGCCAGTAAAGCTACTGAAGCTTTTTACACTTTTCCTGACATTAACTTATGAACACCACCAGAGTGCATGTGTGTATTTGAAAGGATGCTGCATCCCCTTGCCCTCTCCCCATCCCACTGCCCACAGCACGGCCAGTTCCCACATGGAGCTCTGACATGACCAGACACACGGCAGGCAGTGGGTCAGAAACATCCCAACTGGCTGCCTCTTTGGCCTCTGTGCACTCATTTCCTTCTCACAGCTCTTAAATTCAAGCAAGGAATTGACACATCAGGTTACTCTGTCAAACAAACCACTTAAGGATTTGTTACTGTACATCGTGATATTGATTCAGTAATGCTCCTCCAGCTCCTGCTTTGGGTAAATGAGACAGACTACCCACAGCTTCCCAACATGAGCCCCAAACTCTTTCAAAGCAGAGTCTTGCAATGACTGGAAAACACACCATGATGTAGGTGCTGTTCATCCATGGGAAAGCCCTACAACGCTCCTTGCTTGCAGGAACTTGTACTTTAGAACCAGAGAATAATCAAAAGTGGTGTTGCCCTGTTATGGCTCTTTGGGTTTTTTTTTTTTGGTACCTGGGTTTCCCTTCTGTATCAAAGTACCAGGTGTAGGAAAGTCACAGCACTTACAGGCATCTTTACTCTCCCTGGACATGAATACACACTAATAGCTTAAACCCCCTCATATCCTAAATAAACCTGAGACCTCGGAGCATCCTTCTGTGCTCTTATCTATGGTCTAGAATGTGGCTGAAATCTGCCTCAAAGCAGGTAAAGCACCTCTCCATAACAACACATTGATGCTGCTTTTACAAGTGGATTATGTGAATTTGGGAACAGGCCAGTGATGATGGGAGGGTGGGCACAGCAGCTAAGCTCCTTCCAGGGACTGGAGCTGAGCCAGGCTGTGCTTCTAGGGAGGTTAGCTCTGCTACAACTGCACATCAAGAGATGCAAAGTAACAAAACCATATCAAAAAAATGAGGAAATGGTGTCATCTGCACCAAGTCACGTTCTCCATGATGGTGGCCTCAGTTAACAGTCCCAGGATGGTCACATAGAGAGATACAGGACTTGTCAGCCCACAGAGCAGGTTTAAAATGCCTGGGGATGCCCAAAATCACACATTTGAACCCAACAGGGTTATCTCATGCCATCAGCTCTCTGGGAAAAGCAAATTGCAGAGGGTGTGCTTTAGGGCATGGGGTCTCATCTCATTCCTTTGGCCCAGCACGCTCTAACTAGGAGCAACACTGATTCTTTTTCTCCTGGACAATTCAAATGACTGAGAAATGGTTAAAAGATGAGAGGGGTGGAGGGAATACATACGTGTTATTACCAAACTCTGTTTAGAAGCAAAGAGATGAGTAAATCTGAAAGTTTTATGCATCTTCAAAGCCAACCCTGGTGTCCTTCATAAGTCAACAGTGGTCTTTTAAGCACAGTTACAATATACCTATAGATCAGCTCTCTGTTGATTCATCTGAATCATTAATGTCACAATGAAGAAGACAGTCTTACTTCCTAGGTAATTACTGTGTATCTATTAAAATGAATTAAGTCTCTATTGAAAAGGCTTGTTTGTTCCATATCCATCCTGTTAATGTGTATCTTTCCCTTCATTATATCTGGTAAACTGTCAAGCCTGCTATGTTGGGGAAATCAATAATTAAAGAGCTTTACAGTAATTACTCCAATAACACACATTCTTGCCACTTAAAATACAAATTAAATCCACTAAATTAAAATTTACACTGTCAACAGACAAAGATGGGAATGTCAAGCACTAGCCCTCACAGAGTTTTGACACTGCTCAGAAAGTCATTACATTGAGCAACAGGTCTCCTGCAGAATATTTTACAGAGTATTTTGTTTGCTCATTGGTGTTTATTGTCAGTGTGCTTCAAGATATGAGATGTGAGTCAATAACAGAAGCAAGCAAGGAAAAGACCGCACTTTTCTCATAGAGCACAAACAAATTAGTGTCATTTGCAAGCAATTCCAGTGTAACCAACCTCCCTGCATCTGATCCAGTATTCACAGCAAATGCCTACATGGACACATATACAATCTGAATACAATTTTAAATATATGCATACAAATAAATACTTTCATGTATTTATTTATAAGCGTATATTCACTGTGTTGATAACATGCACGTTCAGATGTATAAGACAACAGGCATTTTTCTTCAGGAGTGTTCTTTTAAAGTGAACTGAATACAGGTAATTTCATTATTTTATAATCTGAAAATTAATATTTTGGTGTATTCTACGTGTACAAACAAGTGTAGATGGGGACATGCAGGCATATATTCATCCCAAATTAATTAAATGCTTAAATTGCAACAGCTAACTTCACATTATTAATCCCCTAATTATAGGGGAGACTGATGACAAATTTTTAATAACATAGGTTCATGAATATGAGAGTTGCACAGCTAAAATAAGAGCCTGTCCTCTCACACCCACCCCAACTGCTTCCCTGCTCTTGAGCCACCTCACGGTAAAACTGATTGGGGATCAGAAGGGCTGATTTTCCTCTTCATCATTGCCATCCACCATTTCCCCAGAGCTGGAGTAAGGATGGAATCACCACCCCTGGCAGCGATCAAAATGCATGTGGATGTGGAATTTGGGGATATGCTTCAGTGGTGAGCACTGTGGTGCTGGGTTAATAAGTGCACTCAGTGATCTTAGAGGCCTTTTGTACCCTAAAGCATTCTAAGAGGGTAGGGCAGGAGCCAGGAGTAAGTGCCAAACTGCTGCTTTGCTCTGCTGGGTGGCAGAGAAAGAAATAATGATCTGACAACCATAAAACTGAGATATCTGGAAGTCCTGCTGAAGGACCAGCTCCAGCATTGTGTTTTCCTTTGGGCCAAATTCTCTGTCTATGGCTTAGGCGTATCTGTTGTGATACAAACATTTCTTATTTTAGGTTCTTATTTTAGCATAACCAATATTTTCACCCTACCTACCTCAGGCAAAACAGGATGTTGTTTTTTTCTAGAAGTGGAAAAATAAAGCAATCCTAAACCCCATCTGAAGTCATGGCATAGGCAAAAATCCTGAAATTACTTAAAAAGAAGAAATAATCTGACATGAATATGCTATATTCAAACCTAGTCTCATTTTAACTGTCACTTCTTCATAGTTTGTAATAGGTGTCTGTGCCCCATCGGTGAAATTAACCAGCAAATCCCAATTTTCCAATTGTGCTGCAGGATATATTAACGTGATCTTGATTTTCCTATTACCATAGGCATAGTACAATTTTCTTTTTGGACATCACTAGTCAGGCTTGAGTGATGTAGCAGTGACTTCAAGATGCCTGTCTGAAACCATGTTCCCCTCTGGGAAGCTTTGTGGTGTGCTCCTCCAATAAACTGGAGATCAGGGCCCACAGAGTTATTTAGGCTTTTCTCTCATTTTTATAAAAGATGAGATTCTCTCTTATTTTTTTGTTCAGCTAAGCTACTGATATTCAATCTTTGCTGAGATAATCACTTGACATTTCACAAAATATCACAGTATTCTTCCTTACAATATAAGCCTTGCTCATGCCTTAGGTAAAGGAAATGTACTAGACCAGTGTCACTGAAAGACTAAAACCTTCAGCCCATGCACTTTTAGGGAGGCAACCCCAACTCCTTCTAGTCTTACTGACATGACTCCTGCTCTTACTGACTGAGCTTTCACCACTGATGACTGAGATCATTCCAAGGCCACTGGTTTACACAGGCACATATAGGATTATTTTAAATGTTGACAAGAAAAAGCTTTAGGTGAGATGGAGTGGGACACTGGAGAGGGAGCAGGCAGAGCCAGTGTCTTGCTGAAGAGCCAGTTTGGGTTGAAACAGACCTTCAAGACCATCTCATTCCAGCCCCCTGCCATGGACAAGGACACATTCCTCTAGAGCAGGTTGCTCAGAGCTCCAGCCAACCTGGCCTTGAAGGCTTCCAGGGATGGGGGAACCCAGGACTGCCCTGAGCAACTCGTGCCAGTGCCTCACCACCCTCCCAAAAAGGGATTTATTTCTAATGAAACCAAACCAAACCAAAGCTACCTTCTCTCAGTTTGAAGCCATCTTGTCCCTACCCCTGCCTTGGCTGTCCTGTGTGTTTCTATTTCCACTCTGAGTTGGGCTGCTGCTCATGCTTAAGAAGGTGTTTTGACAGAGGGGAAGTGATTCCATGGAAGAGCCTGAGCATGATCTCTGCTGCCAATGAACCTGAAGGCAGTGCTCTGCTTTAGGTAGAGTGAACTGGAGATGAGTGCATTCCACATGCTCAATGGACTTTCAATATCACACAGGTCAGGAAAGGCCAAGAGATGTGGAAGAGACCAGAGAGGGAGTAAAGAGTAATCACAGGGAGAAATGGGAAAAAAAAAAAAACCAGCAGCAAAAATATCAGCTGTGAAAAAAGCTGCATCCACTGATGCTTAACATAGCTATCACACAGAGCACTGCTCCTCTATTTTTTATAATCCATATCTTTTTTTGCTTTGTATGCTTCTATTTATATTTAACAAGACCTATTATTCCCCCTCTCTGCACCCAAATAATAAAAATAAAAAATCAGAAAACAAGCCCCACTGTGACTCTAAGCTAACACTTACACACTTCTGATGGCTGCATAAAGAGACCAGCATCATCATGGTCTCTTGACCCACATGGGAAGCACTGCAATTGTGCTGAGGCAGCACAGAAAAAGAGATGAAATGCCTTCCCTTGAAACAGCTGTGCAATAATGCAGACTCTGCTGTGTGCTAAGTGTACAGCTACTGCTGCTCTGGCAAACGCTGGAGTGCTCTTTCCCCATGCATTGCTTCAAGAAATAAAAACCTAAAAATCCAAGAAAACACTTGAAATAGAGCCGAAGTTGATTTTTTTCTGCCTTTTCAGTTTTGATGCTAGATATGTGTTTGACATCTCCCTTGACTACATCTGTGTTCCTCTAATTCATTATTCTCACCCAGATTTTAAACAAGGTGAATATTATTAATTAAGTGGATATGGCAGCAGCTTCTGAACTGATGCCCTGCTTGTATTACATATGGGAAATGGGAGGGTATCAGCCTTCCAAAAATATAAATAGTGTGTGAGATTTGTAGGATATGAATTATCCTTGCCTACTAAATTAACAACAGATAAATGAAGAGTACCCTTTTTACCCTTTTCATCATATTAATCCAAAACTCTAAAAATTAAAAAAAAAAAAAAAAAAAAAAAAAAAAAAAAAAAAAAAAAAAAAAGAGAGTGCCAAGCTGCCATTAGTTGCATGATTTTCAAAACAAAGCTGTACTTTCTGGTTGTCTGATATTTCTGTCACATCATGCTACTTGTTAGCTGTTGTTTTGGGTCATCCTCTCCCAAGAGTGGAATCTCCTCTGCCCTCGCTGCTTATTCCTCACAGAATGGTCACTACTTTGGGAGGGTGAGGTATCAGTTTTAATAATTTTAAGGTAATATTTCTGGCAGAAACAGGTAAAGACAAAAATTGTATCTCATTAGTACAGAGCTGGGAATAAACACGTATTTGTCAGCCCATTTCCCCACTTTGTACTGAAATCTCAACCACTACCATTGAATTCTAGAGACTATAGAGCACCACCTCTTTTTGGCTGAAAAGAACTTTTTCTAGACGTTTCTAAAAATACTATGAAAGCTATACCAAAAATGAATATACCTTGAAATACGGAGCATAGTAGTGAATGTGAAGCTTCTTACTAAAAAAAGTATTTCCAGATTTTCAGTGAACTTATTCAGGGTATGGACTTTCCAGGTGCCAAATCAAACACTAAATACAAAGATTTATTAAACACTGAGATGGCGCTGCAAGACCTAACAAATACAAACACCTGACATGACATGCTCTCATGTCGGGTATATTTTAGATTGGAAAAAATACCCATGTTGTTTATTTCAGTTGCAAAAAAAGAAAAGATGGGATGGGTGCTCACAGAGGCACACCATATTTATACATTTTCAGATCCTGAGCTGCTGGTTAGGGCAGGTTCCCAGTAAAGGGGATTTGTGGGGTGATAGCCTCCCCAACCACAATGCACAGATGTAGAGACCAATGAAAGAAATTCTTTGTTCAAGCCAGTTCTTAAAAGTAGTGGTTATAAAAAATACAGCCTTGCTTTTTTACGTTATTAACTGGTCCCTTCAAGCAGTGAGATGAAGCTGTAATTTTTGCTAATTAAGATGTCATTATTACCCTATGCATACTGCTCAAAGGAGCTTGAGAATGTTAAGGTCCCTGAAGAGAATCCCTAACTCCTTCTGCCTACTTATTTTTTATATCTGCCTATGTACCTTTTATATCCCCAGTAAACACCTAGGATTCATTCAGTCCTAGTGAGCAGCAGGCTTACACTGACTGTCCAATCTTTATAGTTAGGTGAATATCTGGGTAATAGAGTTTGTGTGAAGCCAAATTAGAAATCCAATAAATGATAATATGACATGCAATCGTTTTCAGTGTCTGATAGCTTAACAGTAAAGACCCACTTTAATGCTATGCCAACTCCATAATCCCCAAAATTGAATATATTGAAATGTATACCTCTTCTATTATATTTAGTTAGTAACTTGCTAATATTATTCATCTGTTCCACTATTTTCCTAAAATCCTCTGCTTGGAACAGGATATTATTTTATGATTGAAAAATCAGCAAAAATAAAATGAGCAGCTGTTAACCTCAGCAATCACAGACCACATGCAACTATAAATGCATAAAGCACTCGTTTTTCAAAAACTGTTTTTTTTTCCCTCTCCATTTGTTGAAATCCAAGTCTGGATCCACCAAGATGTTGCCAATTAATCTAACACATACAGCAGAACGATCGCTTAGCTCTAAGCAAATTGTTCATATTGCACATTACATCCCTGTTCATATTTACTTTACAGCTTTACATTTGGACATTGCCAATAACCTCCTCAGTAGTGTTAACTGCCTTGATATTTATAAATCCAGATCAAGCAGGATGGACTGCAGTGAGAACCCACAAAACCACTGAAACACCACCAGGCTTCACACTTCTACTATCAAATCTCTGCCAAGAATGTTACTTCCAAACGTTGATTATTGAAGGATTGTCCATTGTTAGAGTCACTGCCGTGTAAGTCATTCTAAAATAACTACTTGCCTCTCATTTTAAAGAGTGATTACAAAATAAAAATTGCTGATGTGAAACTAAAGTACAATGTGGAAAATGAGTCCACAACAGAGGAGGGGGGAGGCAGATCTGTCAGGATAGCAGCTGGGAAAAGGGGGCTGGCTTTGCTCTGCATAAAAGGGTCAGCCCTGCCTGGGTAAACATAAACTGGGAGAGGAGAAAACCAGTTTAGACAGACTGGTATCATTACAAGTGACTCATTAAACCTCCCTCCCCCATATGCAGATGCTGTAGCAACCCAGAACACCAGCCACACAAGGTAACAGGGTTCATCTTGGAAAAACACTTTCAAAATTACCATTTCTTAATTTCTGACTGTTTTGCAACCAGAAAAAATTGCTTCTTTGAACACTTAGTGCCATTTCTATGTTCTTTACCGGGGTCTGCTGAATGCCATTATTACATCACATTCTTTGTACTTGCTCTCAGAGGACCTGCATTGAAATTGAATCTCCTTAAGATCATCAACCTTTTTGTTCAATGTATGTAATCTTTTCTAATATGAACTTTTATGTAGGTATTGTAGCACAAAATTCCTTCAGGCACACACTAATGCTTTTTCCTCCTGGACTAAATGGTTGGAATAAGCTGCTTTTGAAAGCTGCCACCATGACATAAAACACTCTATCTGCCTCTTCCTTCACTGCCAGTGTGCAATATTATTTCATAAACAATCTAGTTCTGGGCTGATATTGCCTATTGCCTAGAGTTAAAAAAAAAAAAAAATGCTACAAAGCCAAAAGGTAATCTTTTCAAAACATACATTTTAAGCATCCCATAAGGTCTAGCCATATGTGCAATGTCACATAAAAATAAATGGGAATATTTCCACACTACAAATTAAGTAGCTGATGGAAGCAGAGGAGAAACCGTGGCAGAACAGTTATGGCATCTTGCTAGAGGTGCAGAGGGTTTTTCCAGACTCTTAGAAAAAATTCCTTCTGCTGCCACATCTGTAATAGGCACACATGTCCACAGCCTCACAGAAATTGCAGCTTAACCCTGTGAGATGATCTAATGGCACCTCAGAGGTTTTGACCTTGATCATCGATGCATTCAGGGACCATTTATATTTCAGGTGGCACTCATCCTCAAATAAGGAAAATAATTTTATGCCAATTCAATGCTTCTCTGAAAGTAACTGCTTTGTAGATTTGCTCCACTTTTTGTGAAAAAGATTCTCCTGAGAGCAGAGTCAGCCCAAGCCAGCCATGGAGCACTGACCACTCTACCGCCTTAGGGAGGAACTGCTCATCATCTTCTGATCTCATTCTTTGTTCTCTGGACTCTCAAACCAGAATAGAAAAGCCTGGCACTTCAGGGTATTCCTTTTTTTTTCCCAGAACACTATTAAAATGGTGAGGCTATGGCATACAGAGGCATCTTAAGGAAAATTATGATCAGTGAATTTTCAGTTATCGTCAGTGAATTTTCTAACACAAAGCCTTTTTCCCTAGAGAAAAGGAACAAAGGAAGAATATAAACACAACCAAATAATACATATTGCCACTCATTTTCTCCAGCCTCAACAACTCTATGATTCTATACTTTCTCAGCAACTTCTACAGATGGATCTTTAACCAGAGCATCTGAAATGGCAAATCACAACTGAACTTTGAGAGTACTCTTCCTTTATGATAATACACCTATCTTTGACCTCTTGCTTATCAATATATCTGCCTGCCTGCAACTGCATAGAAACAACTTATGAAGCCAGTAATATCTTGATCCTGCATTACTCAAATGTCTCCTGCAATTGAAAGGAAAGTCACAAGTAGATGAAAACCTATTTTCACTAATGTAATAACAATAATTCCATAAACGTATTAACAATTTCCTGCCTCACTCTTAATTTTATTTTCTCTCCATTATATTCATTTAGGAAGATAATGTTAGCATTTGTTATTCCATCTATTATTTGTTAAGCATCCAGGCCAGGAACAAAACAAATGAGATTGTTGGCATTTAGACAAAAAGGCAGGTACTGTGGGATATAATTTGGTTATATTATTAGGCAGGTACGTAACTCTAATTGGGACTTAGTTCTGTAGGTTTATTACAAATATGGTACACATTTAATGGGTCCACAATGTGCTTCCAGCTATTACTTGAGAGGGTAAATACTACTCAGGCAAGTTCAACAGCATTCAGGGCAAATCCTCAATGATGAAATCTTGGAGCGGCCAGCACTGCATGAGTGGAGATTGATCAATATGCTCAGCGTAATTTATGGGGTTTTTTTGTTTGTTTATTTTTTGACTGGTGTTTGTTTTGTTGGTTTTTGTTTGTTTGTTTGTTTTATTACTTCAAATTAAATTTATCTCTAATTTAATTTGTAGAAAGTGGAGGCAAACCATTAAACCAGCAGGATTTCAAATAAACCCTAATTATGTACCAGCACAAATGCATCAACAGGGCTTGGACATGCAATTAGATAGCTAATTATTATTTTAAAAAAAGACTACTCCAGATTGCTATACACACTGTCAGGTCCTGCATTCACAAAATATAGTATCATAAGTGCCCGGGGTGGAAGCCTCTGCTATTTTTCTTGGGTGTAAGTGATGGATGGGGTCCCCAGGGGGATTGATAAGAGCCTGCCGCAGTGGGAGGTGTGGATGTGCCATCTCACACTTTCCTGGCAGGAGCTTACAAGTGAAATGCAGGACTGGGAGGTTGATTAGAAACATTCCTAAGTTGTGGCTTTCTGCTGATTTCTGACAGCTGAACTGGGCTCCCATGGGAGCAACAGAGAGATCATAAGAACTGGGCAAGAGGAACATTCACCTATTCCACCATTTCAGTGTTCTCTTAGCTGAGGGATTCTGAATGAGGAGTCCCACTAAAACGAATGCATTTTTATAGTTCTGCTTGCCTGCAAAGAAACTTCTCCATGAGATCTTTCCTGTATAAGTCTTATTCAAGTCTGTCCATGATCCTTTGAAAGCCTGAGCTCTCTTACAAACACAAAGCCCGACAGAGAGGCACCTCTCCAACAACCACCCAACAGCAGCAGAGCTGGGAGAAAGGGAAACCAAAGTGCTCCAGTAAAAATTTTCATCCCATGGCTGCTAAAGGAGCATAGAACTCACACAAAGAAAATAAAGAAGAAGCCTTCTCTGCACGAGCCACCATCTGTAGAACCTGATTAGACCAAGATCATGATAAAAACAGATTGGCTCAAAAAAAGATCTGTAAGAAATAGGAACTTGCTAATGATATACCTCATGAGCTTCTTGCTTGCTGATGTGAAGATCTTAATCCCCCTAGAAAAATCACCAGAGTTTAATAAAAAGCTGTGTTTATATTTTTAAAAAGCACTTTCCTGTTGATAATGTCTCCACGTTTCCAGAAATTTTGGAGACTTTATATATCATGGCTCTGGTAGGAATTAAGAGAATTCAATATGAATCCATCTGATATAAATAATCTTTTTGTACCAGGATTTTGCCACATAATATTTCCAGCTGCATTTTTTTTGAAATGCTATTACTGCTTACAGAAGTGCAAAACAAATCTGTCATTTACCTTTTTTTTCCCACCGTACCAAACACACACAAAAAATAAAGAGACTGTAAGTATTTTACAGCTTTCCTAATTCCCTTTGCCTAAAAGGAGCTACAAGAGTTTTCCAGAGCAGCCCAGTAATCAGGCATCCTGTGAAGAGCAGATGGAGGCCGTGCTCAGCATGCATTCATCCCTGCCAGCCTCCCTGCCTGACCACGCTGGGAGGGGCTGATCCAGCTGAAGGACTCCTCTCACTCCTAGAGCTACACCTCAAAAATCGCAACGACAGGAAAAAGCACGAGCAGAGATGGGGGGAGGAGAAGGCAGCAGCCAGATGAGCCTTGGTTTAAGAGCAAGCTTAGCCTAGCAATCCTGGGCAGTGGTGGCACGGTCAGATGTGCCCAAAGTGCCCTGAGATCCCACCTGGCCAGTGTGAGTGCACTCAGGACAGACAGGCTGACACTGTCACAGGCCTGGTGTCACTCCATGTACCTGACTCTGCTCCTGCCCTCTGGGATGTTTCCAAAAAGCACTCTCTGGACTTTGCATACATAAACCCCTCATAACTCTCCTGCCTTTTTAAGGCTGTGCTTTGAAGCAGATACTCAAAACAAATAATATCCTACTATGCGAGCAGCCCTGTTGTAAGCAAGGACACCTTGCTAAGGTGAAGTGACCACGGGGATGAAAGCACCTTCCCTTTAATCAGCACTTCTGTTTTTTTTCTTTACCCCAGGTATACAGTACCACAGTTACCCTAACTACCATCTGAGATACTTTTCCTCTCAACAGCTCCTTCTGTTGTCCCTTTTTCCTCACTCACATACTTCCACATTATTTCTGTTTCACAAAGCTTAACTCTGCTATAAGACTCACTTCTGCTCTTATTCCAATATTCTGGGGATTCATATGATTTTTCATTTTTCAACAAAGAAACAAAGTCAAGTCATACCAATTGCAGACATCAAAAACATCGACTAGGAAAATGCTTACAGTCAGGAGCCACAAGGAAAAAATCCTCAAGTTGCTTAAACATTATACAGACTAGATACAGAATAGATACAAACACTGACATATATGTCCTATTCCTGCTGATATCTTTGATTGCTTAGGCAGAATTCTATGTCAAAATCCATTTCAATAATACCCTAACTGGCAAGGCAGCCTTCTCTCATTTAGTAGATTCAATCACTACTTGCTGATGGAAGGTAAAAATCATAGCTAAAAGATGCCATTTACAGTACATTTCTCCCATGACTGCAATGTTTTTATCACTTACAATCTTTTGGACAAGATTCCATATCTTGCTCAATGAAAAGGGAAAACAAACATGAGGCAGCAGCGGCAGCAGCTTTGTCACATCTTTACTGAACTCATTAATCAATATTTGTACTTGTAGTGAACCAAAAACTAGGCTGGACGGCAAGAAAACCCAGAACAGTGCCTACAGCCCTGGGCCTTTTCCCCCTCCAACACAAATAATATGCCTGTGTTTCATATCGCTAGAAGTCACATCCATTATTCAATTATTCAAAATACTTCAGTGTAATTCATATTTTATGAGCCCAGAGTAAAACCAGGTTAATTGGTTTGTGTCAGATTATGAATCTAATCTGGGTACTCAAAGCACTCAGGTCAGATTAGCAGTATTTCATTCTTTTCTCAGAAAAAAAATCCATTACATTGAAAAGTCTTCATCATGTACAGTTGAAAAGCGTGGGAAAACTGTCATTAAATGAATGAAAACACTTCCAAATAGTAAGACCCATCCAATCTTTGTTGCACGAGGAAAGAAATATATATAATCAAAAGTAATGTGTTTCACATATATCTTTTCCTACCAAACAAAAAAAATAATACAACCTAAAAATATCTGTGAAACACTCGTTTATAACAGAAAATGTTCACTTTCAAGTTCTTTGGGGTTATATATATATATTTCTGGCTGGGTAAGTAGATTATCTGAACTAATTTTTTTCCCTGCACATTCTGTATACTGAATTGAGGAGAAAGGAGATGTGGTAGGTTTTTGCAGTGAGAAACATTTGCTTGAGGAATTCCCTCTGATGTGTTTATCTGATGTGCTATTGACAACATTAACTAATGACTATTCATTATACCAAGTGAACATTTTTACAACTTGCTCCCAGGTCTGCTGAAAAGAGCAACAACAAAGCCATCAGGAAGCACCTGAAAATCCTGCAAGGATACCCTGTGGCAGAACATTCCCCCTGCCCAGACAGCTGGATATGGAGGAGATAACCCAGCTGACAGGGGGTTATCTCTGGTGCCAAGAGAGGGAGACCCCAGCTAAGAATAAACATCTTTGTCTGGAGAGTGAGATGTGGAGAGAGATAAAAATGAGGTATCACTGACTGAAATACACTGCTTCACACTATAAAAACTACACACATTTTCACAGAGACAGAAGCCTCCTACACATCCTGGAAACGTGCAGGGCTTCTCCCACGAAGTTTGGACACATCTCTGTGGTTACTCTTCTGGAAACTGAGAGGAAGGACCATATGTGTGCCCCATCAGAAATTGGATGGTAAGATACACTGAACTGGGGAGGTGGTGGAGTCACCATCCCTGGCTGTTTATAAACAGACTGGCTGTGGCTCTGGGTGCTAGGGTCTAGTTGAGATGTGAGGGCTGGGTTGGACTCAATGATCCTGGAGGTCTCTTCCAAGCTGGTCATTGTGTGATTCTGTGATTCCTAATCTATACTATTTCTTCCCTAGCTGTAAAAAATACAGGTACCTCACTTGTGCACTGAACTGTTTATCTACTAGTAGTGTTTCTTTTGTTTACCCTGTGTACTAAGTAATCTATTAAAGTCTTATGTCTGTTTTCCTTGGTCTATTCAATAAATAATTCATGTTGTAATAGACCTGATCAGGCATTACTAAGAACCTGAAAACTGAGAGTGGGTTTTGAGCCTCAATAAAGTTACTGTCTATTGCCAGAAGCCTGGGCAGACAGGGACTTGTCCAACCACTCCCCTCTCCATTCGTAGCATACCATTTCTGGAAAGCCCCAAATAATCTCGTCTTCCCAGATGGTCTCCTCATTTCACATGGGGAAAGGCCCTCATTGCTAGAAGTGTTAAACACTGTATCAGTCAATAAAATTTCATCTGTGGGCTCAAAACTGAGAGCTCATTTTGCAAAACTATTAAAACTCCATAATATTCAATCTGCAAAGATTGCTTTTCTTGTTACCATGTAATATCTTCAATTTCCATGGCAAAAATGCAAGCAATACATAAAGGGCACAACGGATTTAGGTCATGCCTTCCAAGGCTGCTACCTGGCAGTCAGATGCAGAGCTGGATACTGCTGTTCACTGAGTGTGCACAGGGGCTGTGGCTTGCTTCCTTCAGCCTTCCCTTCCCAACTTCACCTCAGCTCTGCTTTCCCCTTTGTACAGCTGATTTCTTGCTTGCCTATTACATTGCCTATGTCCTTTGTGCTAAGGCTGTAGAAGCAAAAAAAAGATATGTTTTAAAGAAATTGTCATCTTCTTTTTCTGGCAAGGATGAGAACTCCCTATTCTCTCTGCATAAAGTGCTTAGTCTGTCTTTGAGGAACTAGAAAGACTTTGAAATTTCACAAGGAAATATCAGATTCTCATTACTGCTGTGAATCTTATTAAAACTCAGATTTAGATAAGCAATTAAACTAGAAATAGCAATCATTGTCATCAGCTTTAGTATTTCACACCTAAGGCAGAACTCATTGGATCACTGATGATTCTCAGTATCCTCAGCTCTTAACCTTTCAGTGACTACACTTATTTGTTCACATCACCAGAAGTCTCCGGGAATATTATTTATTTCATCAACTGTACCTGACTTTCTATCATCTTCATAGACTAGGTAAACCAAATAGTAAATTCACATGGTCATGAAGAAACAGCCAACAGAATTTTCCATCATCACTTACACTGTTAATTGGCATAAATGAAAACAAGACAAAATGTTTGAGGTACAGCCACTCTTTCAGAAAGGAAACAAAAGGAGGATCTTGTCATCCTTGCATTTTGGTAATGCCAGATGAAAGCAGACAAGCACCCAGTAATAGCCAACTACACCCCCTGTGTTTGCTGTAAGTAAATAACTGGCCTGCAGACATGACAGGCCAAAATCAATAAGTGCACCTGTAGGGATTCTGTAATTTACCGTGCTGCAAGGCAGAGTACAGGGCAACTGGTTATCCACAAAGGGTATGATTACCCAGCATGGGAAGGAACTTCATGACCTGGCAACACCCCCTCTCTGATAACCACTTGCTCTGTGTGTTCAGCAGCACAAGGCTGCATCCACACCATGGAGTTAATAAACAGTTTCTCCAGGAAATCTCTTCCAAAGCCCCAAGTGACTGCACATTTCCATGCATACAGGTGACCTCTATGTAACAGTAAATTCTCAGGTGGCATCCAAAAATGATGGACCCATCTGTAAAATCATTCTTTTATCAATTTAAACATTTGACAGCATCCAGCAGATTTAACTTTCACCTAAGAAGAGATATAGTAACTTGCCCCATTTTCAGCAGTCTGAAATTTGAAGGTGAAAACAGATTAATTATCTCTTTTCTTAAGCCATTGCCATTTTTAAGATAGAGCTTCAGCTATCTAGCAGAGAACATGCCTATAAAGTAAGGATTAAACAAACTCAGAATTGAGTAGATGCTTTAAGATCAAAAGATAGGCAGGTGCCAAAATTCATCTTTGATAACACACCATCCATCAGCTTTGATTCTCCTCCTAAAGTATACATTTTTCTTTCCAGTGCTACAGTAATGACATTTCACACAACACATCATGCCACACTTCATATTCTCCTATAAAGGTGATTTTCATTCTTGTTCCTAAGCTTGTATCCAAGCTTAACTCAAGCTTTGCATTTTTGATAAAGTAAATAATATAAAAAAAACCCTGGCAAAAATGCATTATTTCCTATTTTAGACTCCCCAATGATTACCAGCAGAAGTCTCTGTATACCCCATTAAGAAGCATTATGCTTCTGTATACAAACTTTCCTCCTAATGGCTTGTTCTTTCAGAATAAGATTACCTCATTAGCATGGTGGAATGAGTTTGGGTAAATGAAAGGTACCTACATTGTCAGTAAAGATGAAAAGCTACTACATACATACTTCTCTAGGGAGATTCAAGTAAGATTTAAATCAATTCACTGCACATTTTTTATTATATAAGAAGGGGAAGAAAACCAGTACATCTGGTGTGAGCTGACCTTCCCTCAGGACACAAAACTATTGATCCTGTTTTCTCCAGCATCTGCTAGATGTCATGGTAAATGCAATTAAATATGTGGTATGCTGTAACTCTCGTTTGTCATGCTTTCCTGCAGGTAAAAAGAACCTTTCCAAGTTCTAATATTTTACCCTTATAGAATGTGAGCCCAGTGTCAAGTAACAACAGCTGGGCCTTACTAATCATGAGATAAGTTCACTTTACATTCCCTTCTGAACTCAGACTTGTGACATTTCTCTAATGAACAGGTGACAAATTCCTCTTTTCTTCATCATCTAATTTCTTTACGATGTATAGGGCACCATCTACTACATATACAAAATCACAACAGAGCAATTTAAATAAACAAAGCACTTTAACACAGAGAAATGGCTGCTATTAATATCTTGGAAGAATATCTGCACCCACTCATATTTCATATGGTGTCTTTCTGGATTTAAAATAAATGTGGTATCACAGATCCAAATGATTTTAAATGCAAACTTTGCTTCACTAACCAATTCAATGATGTGTGCATTATACAGATAACAGCTGGTCTTTTATCTGTGTTCCAAACAGAGATCATGCACCAGATGACTTCTTCATTATTAGCCAACATTATCACACTGAACTTTCTATCTTTTTTTGCACAGATGAAAGACTGAGACCTGTGCTATATATCCATGGCATTCAGGGACCATAACCTCCACTCATTCATGTATCCCACTCACTTCTTAATATTTGGCAGCCATGCAGTCCTGAATGGACTGAAAATCAGCCTATACTTTTCCTGTACTAGCCACTTCATCACGAATTAATAAGAAAGACTTCTATTAAATGTCTGTGGTTTGTTTTTTTTTTTTTTTTTTTTTTTTTTGTTTTGTCTTTTTGGGGTACAATTTTGAAGTCATTCACATAACTGTAGAGAATCAAATCTATAGGAAGGAGCTTTAAAAGAATCAGAGTCTGGTCAGGTTTTAAGAGTTATGTCATTGTGAAGAACTAGAGCTCAGAAAAATGTTTCAAATTTAAAAAATAAGTTTTTTGGTCTATGTAACACACATATCACTTGTATGAGGGTTTTAGCAATATCTTCATTGAATTATGACTGCAGCAATTACAAAGCAATTGCTTTTAGAGATGACTTGCTTAAAATTTTGACTAAAAAAATGCCAAAGAACTCTCCTGCAAGTCTCCAGCCTCAGAAATTGCTTTACAGAAGGTCTATTCTTTGGTACCACCATGCACCACAACATTATAAGGCAAAAAACAAACTCCACACTGCTAAACCAAAGCAACCCACCTCTGAAATTTCATCAGGAGCCTCAATCTGCATTTCTATGAGCAGTGGAATAAAGGTGGAAAAGCCTGGACACATAAGAAATCTTCAAAAACACACTGACTTGCTCTAGGGCAACCTTCAAGTAAAACTGGAACTCTTTGACAGCAAGAGCTGTTATTCACAACAGCTTTGCTCAGCTTCAGGATGAACTTTCAGAGAGATTTACCTATAGAGAAAAATTTACAGATTCACCTATAGAGAAAAAAAAAGCCAGACTTCAACATAAAAACTCCCAGACGTGCTGGATTTTAAGATGCACCTTCCCTTCATATTTTAATAGGACCTCAGATAGATTTCAATCTCAGTCAGACTGCTGAATGACTGCACGTGAAGTACAGCACCACACAGTAGGAGTAAAGCTCTGACACCGAGTGATCTGTAATGTAAAAACTCTCAGATTTTGCAGTTTTTTACTATATCTTCAGCCTAAATTACTTTGTTCATCAGAGCTACAGAGAGATTAATATGGCTTCAGAACCCTGGAGCTGACTTAATCGGGTACTACGATCTGAGCTAGCTAGTTAAATGGTTTTTGGTAGATCTTTTTCTTTTCCCATCCCTTGCAGATGCTCAGAACACCATGGGAACCTGAGCAGGATGACTACTTCTGTCAATCCTAAGTGCAGAAAACCACTGCATTTCTTTGGGTGGGCATGAAAATCGGATTAAATCATTATTAGGAAGAAATTCTTCAGTATGAGGGTGCTGAGACACCGGCACAGGTTTCCCAGTGAAGCTGTGGCTGCCCCATCCCTGGAAGTGTCCAAGGCCAGGTTGGATGGAGCTTTGAGTAACCTGGTGTAATGGAAGGCATCCCCACATGTGGCAGAGGAGATGGAACCACCTGAGCTTTAAGATCCCTTCCAACCCAAACCATTCTATGACTGTATTTGAGAAAATGTCTCCATCAACTGAATTAAGACTTATCCCATTTTCCATTATTTTTGGGACAAAGACACAAAAGAAGTTGGATAAAATTACTCCTTTTGGAGAAGTAAGTACTTCTGGTGCAGGGACAGCTGATTTTATCCATCCAAGGAGACCAATGCAACGACCTTACATCTAACATATGTGCTAGAAAATAATTTTCTCATATAAGGAGCCATCCTTCCATCTTCTCTCCTTTTGCAGCAAAAATGCTTGAGAATTCGGCACATTTGGAGCACACATTGAAGCTCCTTCTTGCTAGTCACACAGGTTTGGGGATGCAAATTGAACCTGATGAAGGAGTAGCCCCTAACCCAAGAAAACTCTTATCTGTGTTCTTTACTCCCCAGCAGCAATCTGAGCAGCTCAGTTTCAGTGGGCTAACACTTCACTACAAAACCACACCTATTTCAAAGTGTGCAAAAAAACTGAAAGTGCCTTCATGGATCTCTATTTTGCTTTTCAAGGAGTTGAGGAGTTTTTTTCCTTTGCTGATTTCACAGCTCAGAAGAAGGAGGAAAACCTCTTGACTGAATATGATAGCCAGCAGCTTTGCATATAGAAAAACACAATGTGTTCTCAGCTGCTCAAAATGAGTTTTCAAAAGAAGTGAAAATGCTGGAAAAAGATGGTTTAGTATGAAAGATTAAGGCTTTATTTCTCAGTCACCAAGTTGAGTTTTTGACAGAAGAGGCAAAGGGTAGACTAGCAGCAACAAGTGAGAAACTCCTCAGGACAGCTAATTTTCTGTTTAAGTACAAAACCAGACTTGACTGTAATCTCTGGGGATCTTGATCAAAGCAGGTCACCTGCCTTTGCCAAACAGACCATCTGATCTCCATTTTATATCAACAATAGATGAACTGACAAACTAGCCACAAGTCTAACATAATAAAGGCAAAAAGCTGTCAGCCTACAATAAACTTACTGTGAGGCTACAAGAATATAATCTTGGAATATTTTCTGGCATTACTTGATCTGTCTCACCCAATTCATACTAATACACTACCCAGCTAATACAGGGACTTGAAGGATTTGTTGCCCATCATCCTGATGGTGATGAAGCATTCAGCACAAGATAGGAGTTGTAAGGTGGTTTCGTTCTGGTTTTAAAAACATACTCAGTGAAGTGAAATTCTAGTATTATGTTGCAATACACTTTTATTAGGTGGGGGTTTATAAATTCTTCTCCAGAATCCTGTGGCTCAAAGCCTCTTAAAAATGTTATTAAAAAAAAAATATCAAACACTCACTTGCCATTCAATACCATTTTTAGGAAACTCAGCTTCAGATACACATACATACATACACACATATTTATACATAAAAGAGTATACCTCGAAGTATGCATTCAATATGTATTCAAATGGTTTATAATTGCCAATATTTCTACCAGCACTAGTGCAGGTAAGACATTCTACACAGATTCTTTCTGGAAAGAAAAAGATCTTTTTTTTTTTTTTTTTTTTTTTTTTTTCCTGTATGAGAGATGAGTTTTCAAACTTCTTCAGAAACGTGCATGCTACACTGGAATAAAGGCTCATTTACCTTGATGAAAACCAGGATAGGAAAATTTAAGCAGACCCTCCATACACTTCTAGGGCTAAATAGCTTCTCTAAAGCTTTTATCTAGACTGAACTCCCACTGGGAGTGTCAACATACCTTGATCTCTTTGTACTCTATTCCCTGTCTATAAAATGAGGATTAGTCTATGCCAAAAAGGAGCTCTGCAATATATTAGTGTGTCAGGTTCTTCAATCACATGAACCACAAATTCCCAAGAACCAGTGCAAATAAGCTCACTTGAGTCCAATGCAAAAAAGGTTTGGGCTTTAATTCAGTATTATATTTTAACATCTCTTTTTAAAACACAAAATCTTCTCTGCAGAATCTGAACAAAAATAATCTCCTGAACTAGCTGCAATCTCAGCATAGTAATTGCTCTATCTTTTAATATGCTGATTTTAAAAAGCACACTTACTGAGAAAGGAAATGTGATTCCCTGCATTTGGCAGTACCATGAACTAAGAAATAGTGATAAGAAGACTACATTTTAAGAATGGAAACCAACATATTCCAGAGAAGATGATCTTATTATTTTGCGTATCTCTCAACACTGGACCTAGAGATCTGTCATAAATGCTCTTAACTGCCAGTTAACCTCTGATTTTAACAGGCAGCCCATGCCTGACATTTAATTAGTAACCCAATTAAATATTTTGCTGTTCTCAGCTCATTTTATCATTCAGAAGCAACAGAAAGAAATCAAGACAGACTTCCATGAGGAAGAATTTACAAGTGTCTTTATTAGCTGTTAGAACAGTCATTCTGGCATCGTAATGAGATAAGGACTTGGACCATTTCCTTGATATTGAGATGTTTGTCTTAGATCCTTAAAACCATTCCCAGGGATTCTTTCAGTAGTTTTATGGGAATGACACAATTGTGGAAAAGAGAAGTATTAACGTTTTATGTACTGGGTGTAATAGTACTGCAATATTAACACATGGTTCTCCTGCCAATGTATGATAGAAAGATGTCCAAGGGCACAACGGGCTGTAGTGAATGGATAATGAGAAATGATCTGTAGAATTTTGTCTTCAGCTGAATTTTACCCACCCTACAATGATTTCACCATTAGCTACTTATATATTATGAAGTTGTTAAGGCACCTGGTCAGGGTGCTTTCATTGTGTTTATTATGCAACTAACTAGTGATCCTGCATAACTGAAAATTTATTAAGCTCCCTTCCCTCTTCCCAGCCCAGGAGAGGGTATTTTTTTGTCCAGCTCTTCTCTTTTGAGATAACTTCTCTATGGTGTTTTGTTTCTGGAAAGATGCTCCCATAGAAAAAGGCTTTCTGGAAGTTAGAACATTTATGGAGAAGTCACAAAGAAGGTGCTGATGCAGTCCCTAGCTCTGTGCTTGTCCCCTGCTGCCTGACTGCCCTTTGGACAGCCTTGGGAATCACTCCAAGCAAATGAGCAAAATGAAGCCTAATTCCATTAAATCTCTCCACTTGTTACTGTTCTGCACTATGCCTTTATATCATCCTTTATATGGATTCCACCAGGGTTGCCCCAAAATGCAGCAAATATCAGAGACCTCCAGGAATCGAAACCCCTCTGCATTTTTAGGCTAATGGGGGCCAACTGAAGTTTCCCAAGTCCACTTAGAAAATCCAGCAGGCTGCATCACCCAGTTTCACTCTTAGTGTGCATCAAGTATGTTCACATGACAGTTAAGCAGAGTAGGTAATGTTCTGTGTTAAATCCCACACAACCATCCTGCGCTGACCAACCTGATTAAGGGAAACTGAAATCAATATTCTCTTGCTACCATGGATCTGGCATCTGAGACTGATATGTATCTTCAGCAGGAAGGAAATCCAAGCAGAAAAACTTTGTACCTAATGCCACTAGCTTCAGGTTTTATTTATGCCATTGTATTTATTTAGAAATCAAAGAGAATTTTCTTTTCTTTTTTTTTTTTTTTAATAACTAATTATGGAATTGTTGAGGCAACAGCCTGAAATGTCACCAGTAAAAATCTCTTCCAAGGGTGTCTTATTAGAAGATCTGTTTATAGATTTTTGAAAATTATTTATCGTTCTTTAAATCAATTTGAAAGTGACTAGCACCACATAATTTTCTATTTGTACTAATTACAAGTGAAGAGCAATATTAGGATGAGATGGTTATAAATAAAGCTTGTTGAGCAGCATATTGACGTTATTTTATAAAGCTTAAGTTGTGCCAAGTTAATAATGGAACTTGGACCACATGTAATGAAAGAGGTTTGATTAACCCTTGCTGTGCTAATAGCTGAAGACCATTTCTATTTCATTAAAAAGTACTGTGCTATATCAGTATTCATATCATTCTTTTGCTGGTGGTCAAGGAGTTAACAAACATCTGGAATGAGCCTTTTAAAAGATCATGAACACATTCAAACTACTTTTATCTTGGAAGTGATTTGACGTATCTGATCTGCTGTGGTATAAAACTGGAGGGGCTGTCACATACAGTACCCAAGCAGTTTGAAGGGAAAAACATTTCCAGCTGTACCATACAACAGTTTCCAAAAAACTCTGAATACATTTAGTAAATGATCTTTTCATGAGAAAGGGGCTAAGCTGTATCACAGAACTGAAGGAGAGCCAATGAATATACTCTAAAACCAGGGTTTAAAATTTATTATTGAGTATTTGACAACTAGATGTTCTGAATTATGAGCTCTGTCTGCCAATTACTGAACTAACTCCTTTTCCTTTCTGTATCTTGAGCAGTAATAAAGTTTTGAGTTTGAATGGAAGAGTTTTGTTTGATTAATTTTTCTGTTGCCAACACCAACTAATACTTACTCTGCTTTGGGCACATTCCAACAGGCAACTGGCTAGATGATGGTGAATTCACCTACCCAAGTTAATAAAATCTGAGAAAAGCACAAGGGGTCCAGCACAGAAATGAGCTGAATGGTGCAGAAATACCTCAGTAGATTCACAGCACTGCAGCACTTCAGTCATAGTCAGTGAAGTTCTTTGACAATAAATTTTGGCATAATATTGGTGGTCCATGCATACACCTCCTTTGCCTACCAGGCATATTTACAATCTACAGTTGAGTTGCAAAAGCAGTGAATTACCTTCCTCCCACCATTTAGTTCCTCACATTTGCACAGTGACACACATCTGCCAATCCCAGTCCTGCCCCTTGCTCCAGTGCTGTTGCCCAAACTTTCCTCCCTTTCTCAGATACTTCCTGCAGAGCTCACTTATAACTCCAACTCTCAGAGAAAAAAATATCTTCAATTCAAAACTAAGGTATCTATTACACAAGTTAAATAATTCCTCTTTAGGAAGGAACCTATTATCATTACCTATTAAGCCTCGAGTTATATTTTTCCAAACTTTCTACTTACAGAAACCAGAAAATATACTCACTGATGTTCTAGAAGTTTACTCATTCTTCTTCCTGCTTACTTAAGACTTAATCTTTCCCTTTCTTTTTCCTTTGAGAAGGGAGCAAAGAGGGGAGGCAGCCTGTCAGCCTCTCCATGCTGGGAAATCTCTGCCACATGTTTCTGGTTTCTGAAGCTTTGCTCTGCTAACCAGGCACCGAATGAGCTGTGAAACCCCAAGGCAGCAGCTGCCCTGTCTAGGGAACATCCTTCTCTGGCAGACATGTACCACAAGCTTCCAAGTTTAGTGGAGTAATGAAAACATCTTGAGCAGGTATTGTCCCACGCCCTCTAATAAATAATTAGAGTCATGGCACACTTTCCCATTTGCCTTCCATGATTAGTAAGAAAGAAGCAGTATCATGTGCTGGTTCACAAGGCTAAAAGATGCACAGGGAGGAAGTACTAACTCCATCTTATCTGCTGTAAATCCAGAATTTTTAGCCTTAATTCCTCACTAAAGGTGAGGAATATTCTTTCAAACAGAAGCTCTCTGTACACACAGCACTGACATGCAAATCTCAACACAATTGAGACTGGCAGAGCAAAGAGGAAGTCTCTGTCCCCACCAGTCTGCCAGCATCAAAAAGAAACTTCCATATTTTAATTTTAATTGAAAACCTTGAACAGTCCACAGGCTCATTCCAAAATTCTTTTCAAAAAGTACAACAAAATTTATCTTCAAAGGTTATTTGTTTTTGAAACACTCCATAATAACAAAAAGTAACTGAAATCTATGCATGAAATTAAAGTTCCCTGACAAAGGAAATAAAAAGAAATAGTTAGTTTTTCAAAGGGTTCCCATTTCTGGCTGGCCAGATTTCTAAATGGTGCTTGTCCACAGATGCATTTTGCTATCTAAATTTGGGCACACAAAGCTCTCTGGCTGTTCCCAGGAACCAGCTGGCTCATGGGGCTTGTCGTGCTCCATGGTGTGATGTTCTTTTACAGCCTTGAGAAATTTCTCAGTGGCCAGATTTCTCCCCTTTCTTCCTAATTATCACAGGGATACCAAAGCTAAGTCAAGGTCCTTAATGTTAAGGTTACTTGAAGTTATAATGTTCCACAATAACAAATTATTTTTTTGAGGAAATAGCAATGCTTTCTTAAATAGACATCTTGAATTGTATTTGGAACATCTTAACAGGTACTGAGGAGCTTAAAAATAAATTGAGTCTAAAATAAATAGAAAGTAAATTATTATCCAACATACAATGCAATAGACGAGAGGTTTACCCAGTACATGCTTACACTGCAGTTCTTTAGGTCAATTTTGCACCCATATACTATTGACACTTTAGGAATAGGCAAGATAAAAATGAAATTTAATGTATATTAAAAAGAAATAAAATTAAGGACTTGGATTAATTAAACATTTTCTAAGCACCTGCTTGTTGGGGATTGACCAAAAACCAATTTAAGGCAGACAGTGCCTAGAAATACTACTAGTCTCTTTTGAGAGATACTTGAGGAACAACTTGCCAGATGTCACAATTAATGAGACACCTTTCATTTTAATATGTTGCACTCTAGTGTTTACAAATGTAATCTTTTACTGCATCTTTGAAATGAGACTTGACAGAGGTAGCGTTACACCACCATGCAGAAACCAGAATAAACTTAATCTTCAGACCAGCAGAAACGAAAACACCGGCAAAAATATCCTTTAAAAAAAAAAAAAAAAAAAGCAATGTGCAAGTCCACCCACAGAAAAAAAAAAAAAAAACACAAACCAAAAAACACAACTCAAATGCCTGATTTTCTTTGAGAGGAACAGCAAGTCTGCATACATGAAGCTAATGAAAGGATTGCTCGATTTATCCAAGTAGAAGTGCTTTTAAAGCCTCGACAGAACGTGCAGATACTCATTAAACATTGCGGGCTGTGCACAGGCAATGGGCATAACTTTCTCCCATGGGAGCATGCAGCAGATGATCAAAGACAAGCAATGAAGAATAAAACTGGCTAATATGACAGTCCAGGCTGGAAGGATTTGCTGAGATAAGAAATGGTTCTCAGCGCTCTGGCAAGGGTATTGTTGTCAGACGTTCGGCGATTTCCATTTACAGAGAGTTTCACTGCTCTTTTTTATTTCCAGAATTAGCATATCAGAAGATGAAGCCTAGAGCTTTATGGGTTTTTTTTTTGCTTATTAACTACTCAAAAGCATGTGTTTCTATACCTTTTGATTTAGAGTACAAAGAAAAAATGAAGAATAGAATTCTATCCGTCTTTCAAATTTCTTGCTTCTCTGAAAAATACTTACAGGCTTATCTTGGCTGATGAAATTACATAAACCCTGCTCAGATCATCAGAGATAGTGCAATGGTGAGCACCAAGTAAATTTAATTTCACAACTAGTATTACACAGTGGATTTGTGATAACTTTTTCAAAGCAGTCGTAAGTTGTAGGAACAATTTCCTCAGAATTTCAAAAATTTGAAAAATTCTGAAAGCCTGTACAAAGATAAATTCAGCATTAGATATGAACAGGATAAATAAAAATAGATTGATTGAATTTAAATATTTTTAGTGTCTTCATGGACATGATCTAGTTGTGGTTATTTTCATTGTACAAAGAAAATAATCTGTAATAGTCTGAGGCTTCCTAAGAAAAGTGATTTCGCCAAACCCAAAAATGTTTATGTACCAAGAAACAAAAAATAAGGAGACTGAATAAGAACCATGTCAGATAATAAAAAACTTTAAATATAGAACCAACTGCCTCATAACTCACTATCAAAAAAGATGGCTATCTATATACAGGAAAAAAACTGGCACAAGAGAGAGGGAAAACAGCTCTCCATGAATAAACAGGCACATATGCTCAGTGAATGCCTTCCACAGTGAAAAAAGAGATGGCCATTAAAACCTTGAAGGAAAAAATAAAGATTCAGTCCATGGATATGCATCACCCTGCAATGTAAACGTGTGGAGATCAGCACAGAAATAAATTTCATTACTTTTGCTACATGCTGTACCAGTAAGGCACTTAACAGAGGCGGTGATGCATTGCAAGTAGGAATAAAGCAGAAAGGAAGAGGAGACAGAAGAAACTGGCAATCATTGGTAACGAGTAATAAAAGGGTGTTTCTTTAAAACTGCTTTAGGAATGAAATGAGTCACAGCAGTTTTTCCTGTTGATTAGCAAACAAAAGTGACTAGCTGTTAATAATGCTACAAAAAGTAGAAGCAGACAATAAATCTCTCTCCTGTATCTGGAAAATAAGTCGGTAGGTATGCCATACCATTTAATGATGACAACATTTATCTTTCATTCAAAAGATAACCAAGGGTGATGTTTAAATCAAGCTTCTAGAGTTAGACCTTTTTAAAGCAGCAGGCCTGCATAAGCTTCAGGGCAGCACCTTCAAAGAGTAGTTTTCAAGGAGCAATTTTTACCATCAACATCAATTTTGAATAACTCTTTGAGCAGTACAAAAATTCAAGAGGTTTGGAGAAAGCAAACATGCTAATATAGCAAGAAGTAAGTCGGTAGAGACTGTCACCTGAAATCAGTCCTGGGAAAAAATATGGAACATGCAAAACAACTGTTTTTTAAGCAATTAAAGAAGGACTATATAAGTTCAAAGTGTTTATGGTCTTGTCAATCTAACTTGAGATCTGTGGCAATGACATTACACACTATAAAGTTAATAAAGTTAAAGGTGCTGAGATGATAAATTTCCCTGAGGTATGCAATTCAGTGCCAAGTAATATTTTGTTTAAGAAATAGGAAAACTACAAATTTAATGCAATACATTAAATATATCAAAGATCAGCTAACTGACAGGTTTTAAAATTGAATTGGGTGTTTTCCAAGCAGAGGCCAGAAAGACCAAACATCTACACCAACCGCTACTGAACATAAATCCAGAAATAAAGAAAAAAGACATATTAAGGAGTGAGGACTTTATCCTAGAAAGCAGCAAGTGAAAAGGACATGCTGCTCACGATGAGTAAGGAAGCTGGGTAGCCACTTTATGCTACTGCATCTTCAAAAAATTCTGACAACTATCCCCTTGTCCAAGAAGGGAGAAGAGGAGGTTACAAGAAAGAACAGGCCACTCAAGCTCACCTCATTTCCTGGGGAAATTATGGAGCAAATTCCCCCAAAGCCACCTCCATGCACATAAAGGACAAGAAGGGGATGGGAAAAATCATCAGGGAAGCACCAAGGTCAAATCCTGCCTGACAAACCCTGTTGTCTTCCACAACTTGGGTGATAAAGGAGGACTAGAAAGGGGACTGGCGGCCTCCATTTCAGCAAAGCTATAGTCAATATAGTGCCCTGTATAATTGGATAAATGATCTGTAATGTGGGATCTTGAACCTTGGAGAGATTCAAAACCCAACTGGATGCAGCCCACAGCAGAGATTCAAGCAAGGAAATTGGAGAACACATCTCCAGAGCTCCTTGCCAATCTGAATTACTCTGACTCAGCTCTATAATCAACCAAGCATGAGCTCCTAATACAACATTAGAGAGTCTTTAACCTTGCAGATTAAAGCAAATGGGTAAAAAAAAAAGTTCACTAAATTCAGGCCAGAACTAAGGGGCAAAAGTTAACAGCAATGCAACCACAACTTTGTAACCTTACCAGTGATGGATTGTCTAAGATGTATTCAAAAATTAACACATTAAAGTCAGAGTACTTTGATATTTTTGTGTTCCAGAAACCCCATGAGTTCATCACCATCCTCTTCTCCAGCTTTATAATCTGTGCATCTGTGCAATGTTTTTTTTTCCCCATTCTTATTCTTAGGAGAACTATACTCTATTCTCCCAGAGACGGAAGGAAGACATAATAAGGGAAGGTGGAACAACTGCAGCACAAATAAACCAAGAGTAATGTTCCAGCATTCAAGAATTCAAACACTGAAATTAGTCCCGGCAGAACATTAAATCACTGCTCCAGGATGCCATCAGAAATATAAAGCTGGGTAAACTATTAGGAACTCTACAATTACAAGTATCACTTGGGGAGAAATTGTGACAAAAAGAAGTGATAGACACATCACGTTGTGAATATACAGAATTACTTCTTAAATGTTTATATGCCCATAGTGTTTAGAAAACAAATGCTTTGTGCATCAAGCAACGTAATAAAAATTCTTTCTACTTCACGAGACCTCATTTTTTGCGAAAATATTTTTCCCTATAAGCGTTTGATGTACACATCTGCTAGAGCTCAAAAAGTTAAAGACTTTTAAAAAAAATAGTCACAAGTAGAAAAACCTGAAAAACACACAGAATGTAGTCGGAGCATAAAACTTTGCCTGTAATGTTTATATGGAGCCAAAAATGACAAGATTTACAGGATTCCTTTTGCAACCTTCTACACTGAAAACAATATTTTGAAAATTTTATTTTTGATTACAATGTTATTCAATGCACTGAACTGCGTGGAAGCAATTTCAAAATGAAATTAATTATGATTGGTCATAGCACCACAGGCAATTTGAAGAAGTTAATTACACATTCAAAGTGCTTCTGTCTTCAAATTAAAAAGAAAACTGACACCAGCATCCCTAACGTAATTATATCCTTTTACTCATGTATTTTGACCAGTGTGTTAGTTAGTTCCTGCCATCAAGACAGTTCCATCGTAAGATTCTGTTGGTTTTTACCCAAATAACAAATGCTAAGTGTCATGGTTTCAATTTGAAACTGAGCCAAATGGATTTGAGGTATCAAAGTCCAAGATATTGCCAAGTTTTGAGAAAGGAGTGCCACAAAAGCTGATGCAGCTTCAGCAGTTCACCCCTATTAGGATCTGCCCTCTCGTACACTGGGCACTCAGGGACACACACTTTCCACTTTACATATAGGTAAAGACTCAGCTGCCACTTCCAGTTATCTTTCATCCTCTCTCTGCTGTCAAATCCTGCTTTCACCTGTGACACCCACTCAGCCTCGTGGTTTGAATTTCGATGGAACAGACGCTCTGTGATATCCACAATACATGCAGTTCCTGCCATATGCACTTCTGTTACCGCTTTCTAAGGACTTTTCTAACACCATTTCATGACAATAGGGCCAAATGTTTCCCCATCCACAGAGAAAAACAAAGAGGAGATGGGAGAAAATCACCTTCCTTTCTAAAAGGGAAATCATTTCCCTGTAGCAAGTTGTGAACTGGCAAACACAAGAGGTGATAAAGCCAAACCAAAAGTGGAGATGTGGGCTAGAGATGTAAAAATCTGGAATGCCACAGAGAAAACACACTTGCCATTATGCTCTAGGTGCTCATGTATGAGTACTGCTGATGACCACCCACAAAACATGCCAAGCCTCCCAAAGATTAACACACAGAGGAATGCTGCCAAAATTTCAACTTTAGAAATATATTTCCCAGACCCTTTTTCTGGTTAGGTCGTTCAGGGTTTTTTCTTGCTTGGGTTTATTTGTTGTTTTTTTTTGTTTGTTTTTTTTAGGGTGTGTGTGTTATTTTTTGTCCATTTTTGTTTTTGAGGGTTTCATTTTGTTTTCAGTTTTTTTGTTTTCCTAGATTTTGTTTTCTGCCATACTTGTAGAAAAAATGCTAAGCCAACAAATAAAGAGCATCTTCTACATAACTACTGTTGGATTTTCCTGACTATCATGCAGAATGAACAACAGTTACTGTGTGGTCACAATTCCTGAGCTAATTGGTTAGAAGCCTGACAGTGATTCTGCATTCTGGTTCAAGGATATAAAATGCTCTAAGGAAAGATGTAGCAAAAGATGAGCTTGTAAATACAATAGGAGCAATCAGGGGAAGGGGAAGATCCTTTATTTGTAAATGGAAAAATGGACACAACTGATGCATTCAATGTCTTTTTGCTTCACTCTTCACAAAAATGTTCCATTGTGAGCAAACCCTTAAGCATAATCAAGTTCAACAAAGAAAAAGGATGAAAGAAAACTGAGAAAGAGTACACTTGGAGATAGATAACTAAAAAGATTGGCACTGAAGCCTGTTGAAAACACCCCAGAGCCTGCAGGAGAATATTGATCGTTCTCCTGAAAAATTCAGGATTGATGGGAGAAATCCCAAAGGATAGGTAGGAAATAAGGGAAAACTCAAGAGAATGAGGATTTAGGAAATTACAGAGCAATACCTTACATAAAAAGGTTCTTATCTAGAAAATACATTTAACCATCCTGAAGTAAACATCCAGAAGATCACTGCATGCCTGAGTGTGGCCAGCACAGAGCTGCTGAAGACAAATGCTGTCAAACCAACCTAATTTCCTCAAGTGGCCTAGGGAGAAAGCATTGAATGGGATCTACCTTGGCTTCACTCCTGTTCCTGACATATTCCACATGACATGATGCAAAGCAAACCACAGAAATGTAGGTTAACATGAAACCAGAACAGAACAGATGCAGGTCCCTCTGAAAACACGCTCCCAGGGACAATTACCACTGATTTCCTGGCAAAACTAGAAAATGTATCAAAACAGGCATCAATGCTCTGTCTTGAGGTCTGATGCTTGACTGTTGATGCCATTAATGATGGAATGAATACACGTATAAAAGCAGCCAGTGAAAAAACAGACAAGAAGAGCAATGTATTTTGAGTATGAAGTTAGAAAACAAGTCTTACTGAAAAGTAGAAGCAGTCTGAGATCAAAAACAATGAGAAGCACTTCACCTACAACACACGAGTCACAAATGCAAACGGTTAGCGCCAGCCTATGAAAACAGGATTTGAGGAATTTGACATGCATCATGGGATAAATGACTAAAAATTGTGATGCAAAATTTGCCACAAAGGATGAAAAACATTACTCTAGGAATGCACTAAAAGGAGTGTCATTTGTAATGGCCAGAGCAATTGGCCCATTGCTACCACCACTTAAAAACAATGAGGTATCATGTAGAGTAGGAAAAAGGCAAACTGGTGAAAGTCCAGAGAAAACCTGAAAGGAAATGTTTAGAAAAGTGATTTTAGAAAGGCTTGGAGAAATAAATGTGTGTGTTTGTTGAGACTGTAAAAGATAACTGAAGAGCACACTGTGACACAGCTGAGTGTACAGTGACCATCAAATGCTCTGTGCATCTGGCTGGGGAAACAAGAGCTCGTGCCCTGAACTTGGAGCAACAGAAATCTAAGGTACTAGAGCAAATTACCTCACTGCACATTCAGCTAAGCACTGGAACAGAGCAAGAAACAGCAGAATCCACACAAGTGGGGGGCTATTTCAAGATAAGTTTAGATATGAGTCTCAGGATTAAGTGCCATTACTCAAGACAAGCTAGGACTCGGTATTTACCAATATGGTGCCTTCTCCTTAAGCTGATACAGATGGAGCAGCTGGGATGTTCCAGCTTATTCCCTGCTTCAATGGGACAAGCACATTAATCACGACACACACTTGGCAGGAGTTCAACAGCAACAAAGCTCACCAGAAGAAAAACCCTCTGTGAAGAAGATGTGGGGCTGTCAACGTGAATATTTGGCAGTAACTACTAGATGTTTGAACTTTCCAGTTTGAGTCTCAAACGGAGCCAGCAAAATCAGTGTACAGATAGCCTGTCTCCTAAGGGTGAGAGTTTGTATACTCTGCCTGCTTGTGCTAAAGGCAGCAATATAGAGGAATGCTTTTTTCTGCTCAAAACCTCCTAAGGCTCCTTGGTTTTCGGCCTCCTTTTTAAGATTGCAGAACTACAAAGCTAAAATGAGCACGTGCCTAAAGCAAATACAGAAATAGGATCTCTCAACTAGTAATTTATGTTATACCCATCTTCTGCAAGGGATGTAAACAAAATATAAAGTGCTATTTTAGCATATATGCAGCCTCTAGGGTTTGTTTGTAAAACGTTCTGGACCAGATTTTCGGTATCAGATGCATAAGTTATGCCAGGGAAAAAACCCTGAAAGCAAAGCAGACTTCATGGCATATAGCTGTTCCTTCCAGGCAGAAAGTGGATCCTGCCTCTTGCAGCAACCTCTCTTCCGCATGTCATTCTCTGTTTCTCACAATTAGCAGGGCATCAGGCCAGAAAAACATAAAGATATGAGCTTCATTCCATTGCCTTTGTATTTTCGTATATTTGGCTGGTGAATTTGAAAATCTTCATGCTTAAGTGTAAGTACAAGCTGCCATGATAAACTGGCCAAAGAATAAAATGCAAAGTGAAACCCTCCTCAAGTGCCAGAAATGACAGAGAAGGTGCACACTGACTTTAGGTTTCAAAAAGAAGAGCAATTGTAATTAATTTCTTTTCCTCCATGAAAAATTATATTTGAACAGATCTTAAAATACCAAACACCTGATCTTCACAATCACTTATGAGACAGATAAATATCCCATTTCTTTTCATGGAAGCAAGTGGAGACAGCTCAAGGTCCAAGTTGGAAGCATTTCAGCCCCTAGAATCATTGCATTGTTTCAGTACTAATTCTGTAAAATAGCTGCTCTGATATGGAAGGAAAAGTTCCCAAGTGGGCTTTAAATGAATTCTCTTAGGTCCATAGTGCAAATCATTATCAGAAATTCAATTTTATCACAGGTGTTTTATATGCTCAGACCATTACAGTAAGCTACTGTGAGGACCAATTATAAGGTAATAAAAGAGCACCTGAAAAACTTATTAAATGTGCTTTTTACATTACAGATATCCACTGAGATGACTGAGTTCTTCAAAATCATGGCATTCTTTACACAGGCAGGGTCACAAATCCAGTTCAGCCCTTCAGCTTTGTGTCTACAAACAATTTGAAGTGAAAGGTTTCATTCTAGTACTATGGTCATCAGGGACAGGGCTATACAGAATGACTATCAGGCCTGCAGAAAGCAAACAACAAACAAAATGCCACGTGTGAGGGACACAAGCTGAGAATATACAGGGAAAGGGCTGGCTCATGGAGACCACATTATGTGCATTCCCCATATGGGGTCCATTTGGAACACAGAGCAGGCCACAGTAAGGCCAAATTGCAGCAGATGGGGAAAGAGACATGAGAAGACTCATGGCTCAAGGAAAATTCAGACATAATTCTTGTGCTAGCATTTTAGATGAGATGGAACAGTTCCTCCTGAGTCAGAAAACCCTGGAGAGGTACCTAACCAGATCCCCAGTGATCAGTGCTTCTGCTGGGGAGAGCAATTTTTTGACTAATTTTTAATACCATCCTCATATTAATTTCAGCTTATTACATCCTGGCATGTGTTCAAAACCAAGAGCCTGGGTAACCAGCCAAGGCAATAGTTCCTGAGAGCCACCCAAGTCCCCAAGTGTGTATGTATCTTTTTTGCTAGGAAGCCTGCTATTTCTTTGGATGTAGCTCTTGACGACATCGCTGCACCTGGGAAAGCTGCTTTCATCAGGCTGTGTGACACCAGCCAAATGGAAAAGGTGGCCAACAATTTACCCAATTTTGCTTAAAATAATTAGCTACAAAGTTATTAAGAAATAATCCTTACAACTCATGTAGAAAACGGCAGTAGCTTACAACATGCTGTTTGACACCCTCTCAGGGTAGCTATTTTCTATCCATGTCACAAGTTTGGGAAGCACTAGAAGTACCTGAATTCACACACACAGTAGGATCTCAGGAGCTGAGTACCTATAGTACCAGATTTAGTCTTTTTCAGCAGAAGGATATTCTCTCATGGAGGAGAAACCAGCAGAAGTGCTCAGGGCAGGTCTTTGCTCTGAACCACCACAAAAACCTCACTACCTTCTAAAAAGTAGTGCCTGGGCCAGCAGGTCCATGCCACAGGGCACTAGAGAGTTGTTAACAATCTATATGTTCACATTTCCAGTCCGACCCTCTTCACACCCTTAAGCAGAAAAGTCTATTAGGACAAAACAGATTTTATTGCCTTTTCAGGCAAATAAGAAAGACACCCTCCCTCCTCACAGAAGGAGGGTTTGTATAAAGAAATGTTTCCCCTGGTCTGATGTCTTACTTATGTCATGCTATCTTGTCTGTGCTGTATACCTCTCTAAAGGCACCCACAAAATTGAAGTCTTGTAAAAAAAGCTGTGAAACAGGGATTCCAGATGTTATTATTTCTTAAATCCTTGGCAGCACACTCCCCCCAACCTTTTGAACATTTCATTCCCGAGTTACTTATGCATTAAAACAACTTCTTAAATCTGTTGCCAACCATTACTATACAAAGCTACTATCAGAGAAGCTCTATGCTTTATGATAAATGCTGAGAAGAGATTAAGTGCTGCTGCAGCATCGCTCCTGAAAAATCATAGAGAAAACCATCAATTTATTCTTGTCATTGTAACTAATGCTTATCCAGGGTGTTCAATAAATTCAATACTAGTTTTCAAGGCCAGCAAAGCCAGGGACTTCTAAATATTATACAACCTATCAATTAAATTTTTATGGATAATCTGTTCATTAATAGTGATTTTAATTATTACTCTTCAAAATCAATTAATTTTTGTCAACACTGGTCCCTTTTAGAAGGAAAGACACAATAGGTTAGCAATAGGCCATCAAGATACTGACAAGAAAGCACTGATTTATGGGCTTTAAATAAGATTAATAATGTGGATTAGCACCAAGACTTAGAACAGTTGGCAATGACAGAGCTTGAAAAATTTAATGCCTTTCAATTTAGATGTGCTTATTAGAAAATAATGATCTCTTCTGAAAACATCACTAGATATGAGGGCCAACACACTTTCTGCCACACAAACTCCACTGACACAAACAGGGAAGGCTACAGGAGAAAAATTTCTGACAGTAAAATACGACGAGCAAATTTTTCAGCTTATTGTATACAGTAGCTCAAAACTATCATGGACAGTGAAGTCCCAGGTGGAATAAATGAGACGTTACAAATAGTAAATATCAAACAGGCACTTGCAGTTTCTTACAAATACATTGCAGGTGAGGCAGACATCTTAGAGAATTTACACAAGTCCTTTTGCTGGGCTGCAACACTAGACCTGTATGTTTATGTTCTTGAATTTCATCCCATATGAATACAAAAGATTTAGTCAATGCCATTTTATGAATCTGGAAGCGTTATGCTAGATGCAATGCCACAAAACTGTGAACTGCTTCCTAAAGCAGACTATGAGATACTGTTTTAACTCTTGGGAATGACAAGCTGAGAAAGTAACATACTTTCTGCTGCTAAAATGTCAACCCCCCCTAAATAGACAACATTCCACTCTGTCATTAATATAACTGCACAAATCACACAGAATGAGATTTTATTAGTTTCCCCTATTTCTTATCCTCCCCCCAGCAAAACTAGTGCATTTACATGCCTGTAAAAAATTGTTTGTATCAATTCCACATAATATTCTGATTATTTTGTACTTTTCTGTATTTACTCATTTTATTTAAAACAAAGTAAAGATATAATTTCTAGTCCTGATACTCTGGAAACCTCCGGGTGGGAGGCATTGGTTGGAAACATTATTTTTGTGATACAAATCATTGCTGCGAACTATTGTCAGTTATTTTCCCTCTCCTCCCTTTCTTCAAACTGCAGTTAATCCTCCAAATTGTTTCCTACATCCATCCATTCCCCCTTCCTGCCCTGGGGATAAATGTCTCAGTCTCCTAATGATTCATCATCAAACTCCTTCACTTGGCTATTTTGTACCAAACCATCCCCTACACAAAATGATTTTATCCAATTTTTTACTCTTACTCAAGACTTTATAGACATTGACTGCTATTTATCTATCTACACTTTATAGGCTCAAGTAAAGCTATGAACAGTAAAAAAATCAAATTCTGTTTTGTCCTATCAATTTACTACCCAAAACAGAGACCAGAACTTTGAAGAAAGCAAATTTGATAGGTCAGGGTTCTTTTTCCCCCCTCCATCTCTAACATCTCTGCCAGTGCCAGAAGTGGTGGCAGACACCCACGTAGGGGGAAATTCAGGGAAAAATACAAGCAGTGCAGTTTTAGAAAGAATGATAAGCAATGGAGAGATGAGATGTGAAGGGCTTTTGCTGAGATCTGAAAATTATACTGAGGTGCCACTGACCTCTCATGCTCTGACCTTGACAGTGGATTGCTGGTGTAAGGGGTGAAATCTGAGCCTGTTCCACTGGTCCCTCCTGTCAGGGGCATGGCAGCAGTGGCAGATCCACTCCTCTCAGGCATCAACCAGCACTCCAGGCAAATTCAACTCATTACCTTTTATTTTCTCTCTTTCAGATACTAAAAAATTATGAAGCATCTTAAGAGAGCAGAATATTTTTATATAAACCATGTCCATGACCAATTAATACAAACCAATGACCAAGCCCCAGCCCTACACAGATTGCAGAGAGCAGCAGAAAGACACATAGCCATATCATGCCACTCATTTTTAAAATAAACTCCCAAATGGAGTCAATAATGAAATATGCTTAAAAATCAATGACATGCCTACTACGTGGTGATTAGAGCTTTAAAATGAAGAAAATCCATTAAAACTTTGATACTTAAACACTCCCAAGTCACTCACATCTCTGTTTCTGAAATTCGATTGCATGCCAAGACAATATATTTGACTCAAATGCAGCAGTAAGAATTCATTCACAAGCCTCAAAAATCCCCCAAGCAATTTTTACCAAAATCTGCAACAGAGAAAGGCAGTGTATATATAAATGGCCTCAAAGTGCCTCAAGGCTACCATTCATACTTCAAAAGAAAATCCTTGTTGTGTGATGTTAAAATGCAAGGGCAGATGATGCCTGTGATGATTTCTCAGGCTGAAACCATTGACTGATTAGTATTAGTTGTATCTCTCTGTCTAATCATCCATTTTTTATTTCATCCTAACAAAAATTCACAGCAACCTTCAGCCTTCCCCCGTGAGGTTGTTAGTACAAATTGCTGATGTTAGGCTGAAATGGCATACAAAAACCTCATCACTGAGAAAAAAAAAAAAGCAAAAAACAGGTCCTGGTAACACCACCTGCAGGAAAGCAGCACTGAGAAACACTGGGTATTAGCCAAGGTCAGGGTTCAAGTGATTAGTTTGCACTGACATCCTAATGCTTAAAAGAGAAACAGTCTTTAATTTCAGATTCTGTGGCTGTCAGGGATCAAAGTGAGATAAGATGGACTATTGTTTTGGTCCAGATGGCAATATCTCTCCCTGTGGTCTTCAGAGCACCACTGAAAATCACACTGAATTGTTCTGTCCTTAATAAAAACACAGGTAAAAAGCACAGCACAACAGTGATTTACTGTATACAAGGGTACAGCAACCCTTAATATCCATTATCACTGGTTCTTCCAGGGCAGTCAGCAGCAAAAAGAACCATTTTCAATTATCCATGCATTCCTCTTTAAAAGCTAAATACCACCACCCAAGTCCCCACCCAGAAATGTGGGAAACCTTGAGAACTTCCTTTGAGCAAACTCTGTAGGAAACATTTCTTTCCTGAATTGAAGGGTTGCTGTATTGAATTGCAGGGTTTAAACCACTGAGGATTCTGCTGGTAAGTGGGAAAGGAAGAAACATGAGGGAAAAAGAAAGGAAAATTAGTAAGCAGTAAATCAGCATAAGTCTTTCAAGTGAGATTCTAGTCCCCAAGGGCATCTGGAAATTGTCTTTAGCTTCAGCTCTCCTCCCATGACTTTGGGTAGTTGATGATCAGAACTCACCAACATTAGCCACTTGTTACCACTTTTATCATGTCCAGGTGCACATACAGGTTGGAAGAAGCTGAGACTGTTAGAGAAGCCCTGAATTTCAGCAGATAACTCTGGCCCTAAGCGAAGTGCAGCTCAGGCAGCTCCTTTACAACCTCACCTAGGGAGTCAATGATGGGACTGAGCATCCCATGCCAGAACAGCTCAGCTATACCTCTGTTTCTAGATCTAACCATATACTTCAGAGAATATATGAGTATTTTACTAGACCTTACTCTAAACTCCAAGCTACCTCAACACTTTGCCCTCTCCTGCTAGGACTGAAAACACAGCAGTTTCTGGGAAAAAAAAT
The DNA here is from genome assembly GCA_032173965.1 of Sitta carolinensis. Lineage (NCBI taxonomy): Eukaryota > Metazoa > Chordata > Aves > Passeriformes > Sittidae > Sitta > Sitta carolinensis. Next base: position 14,888,525 of record JAVUNC010000019.1, read on the forward strand.
GCAACAGGTGAAAGCTCCAATAGTGGGAGCCTTTGCCACCACAGAAGCCATCAAAAATAAATTTAAAAAATTGCTTTTAGTCAGTCATTTTCTTGCCATCTTCCTGACTTGCAGTGGTTACAGCCATGGGCAACCAACCTTGGATCTTTGAAGACCTACCAATGCTGCATACTCTCTACTTTGATACTTCCATTTGATCTTGAGTCTGCTCCACCAAGAACACCAGAAACTGATTCTGCACTCACAAAGCCAACAGACTCACTGAAGCCTTTCCAGGTCACACACAGTTGAAGACACACAGAAAATTAAGCTCTGGGTTAAGTTTCATTCAAACTCAACAGATTTTTGTATTGCTGTAAACATGACATTCTTAACCAACAGACTTCAGACCCCAAAACATTACCATCATGGAGCATGATTTGACTTGGCTATAATGGTTTCTATGCATGTTGCTTGAAAAGAAAAGACAGCCAGTACTCTACAGAGTATTTTTACATTTTTACAAGAACTGGCTGATTGGGGATTGGAACTAGATGATCTCAATGGTCCCTTCAAACCCAAACCCCTCTATGCTTTTATGATCTTTCCTTCAACAACTTTAAAGTAATAGAATGGTATAGTCTTTCCTCAAGTTTGCCACAAAGCAATGCATCAGCAAAGGGGTGTTTATCTATTTAGCTGATTTTATCCCCATGCTTAGCTGCTTGCATTGTAACCATCTAAAAGCATGCAGAGAAACTGCAGCAACTGGGATGCTGCTTCAAGAAAAACAGAAAATCTGCTTGAATGCAAGCTGTGACTAAAGGCATGCATGAGGCTGAGTAGTGTTGAAGTGTTTGTGTAAAAGTGCCATGTACAGGTACAAACAATAGATTCACATCCTCCTCCTCTTCCAGTCCTCAGACACACCTACTTACCCCTGAAAAAAAGAGGCCTTTGCAAAAGTGCAATGTGGAGGTTACAGGGGGTGAATTATAAATTATAAACAGCCAATTACAATGGGCACCTCCTCCCCATTTACTCTCCTGACTTAGTTTAGATGACTTGTGGGGTCTCTAATGTTAAAACATATGTAAATATTAAAGCATTCAAAACTCAGTTAACATCAAACTTTGGGGTTGGCAGTGATACTATGTTTTCACTAGGACAACTATAAAAGTATGCCACAAATTAATAATTCAATTATGCAAATATTGAGTAGAGGCATTTTCATATTTAAGGTACTTTGCCCCTCATCTTTTTAAGACAGACATATATTTGAGATGCATCAGCTGACTAGGAAAACATCCAAAGTTAGGCAGTTTTGTTGGCATTAACCAGAAAGATTGGGTAAATTATGGAATCAATAAAACTTCCAAGATTTCTACTTTTCCAAACTAGTTTCTGCATTCCTGATTTATTAGTGAGAACTTCAAAGGTTTTTCAGAAAGATAAATAAAAGCACATGGACAGGAGCATAATACACAGACTCGACAGCTCTAAAATACACTGTTTACAGTGAGCTGGGAGAGAGCAACGTTTCAGGTCATACTTTATATCTAGCAGAGCAAAACATCAGAACTGATATGACTGATAACACTGTAAAGAGTGCAAACCCATTTTCCCAAAGATGGAAAATCTTTAAATACAGCTGACCAGTGTCCAGCTTAAAAAAAAAATTAATGTCCCCTGTGATCCCAGACCTTTCTCAACAAAAATCAACAGCCCTTTGGGAATGGGAAGAAAGCAAGATCTCTCTCTTGCAGCATGACAAGCAGAATGTAAAAATGTAAAAAGTAGGACAGCAGACTGATTAGGAAGATTAAAATAATGCCCCTGGGCCATCACCCCAATAAATACAGAACAACAAAGATGATGATACTTTATCCTTCAAAACTCTCTCTCTGTGACTCACATGCTGCAATAGGTACTGCTCAGGGAGCTGAGAGAGCAGACACTCAACAAGAGAAGCAGTTCAGCCTGTTGTGCTCCATGAAGAACAGAATGAGCACAGAGAGCAGCTCACAAATGACATCCTGGAGCCTGGTAAGGTCAGTGCCAGCTCTGCCACGCGATTTGCTGCCATCATCGTCCCGCCGTGTCCCATCACATCACTCCCTGGCCACACATGCCAAATACTTTTTCACTTTGAGGACTGAGCTGTCATTTCTCACTTTGTTACCCTGCCATTTAACTGCCACTAAAGTGGCACTGATGTATATCCCAGGAAAAGGAAACACAATTCTTTAAATTATCATGTGCCAGTAACTGGTTCCCTTTTAAATATTACAGTTGTTATTGTCTTCTACCTTTTTAAGGGTAACACTGATGTTGGTGGGTAAACAGTGCACTCAATTAACTGGTTTTGCAGTTAGAGTATCCAATTGCCTGGAAAAACTGTTTGTTTTTTTTTTTTTAATTCAAGTTCTTCTCTATTCATTCTACACATTCTTAAAGAGAATGTTCAGTATCTATAAGCTGTTTCACAAACATGAGCTTTTATTTTGGTTTGGCTTTTCTAATCACTATAAGCAATTAACTGGGGATATATAAATAAGTACTGAATTTTAAAATTAATAATTAAAAGTAAAATTTTACTAAATTAAAAAAAAAAAACAAACAACAAACCCAACTCAAAAAATCTCAAGAAATGCATCTTTGATATAAGAGACAAACTACTACATACAATGAAGCCTTGGCATGCCAGAGATGATTTCTGTATAGAAATAAAAAAACAATACTCCTGAAACATTGGCAGAAAAAAATACATATTAATTAACTTAGTGGAGGTTTACCTTTTAAGAGATCAGGTTCCAAGCAGGGACAGCCCTGCCTTGGGAGCAGCTCTGGCAGGCACTGGGGACGGGTGGGGATGGCAAGGACAGCAGACGGTGCTGAGGGCAGGTAGCACTTGCACAGAGCTTTCCATCTGCATCCACACAAACCAGGCTTTGCTCTGCTCTTTAAGGTCGATCCCCAGTTAACCATCCCCTGCCAGGCGTCTAACATGGCTAACAATGATGCTAATAAGGCAGCAAAAGTCAGATCCTACAATTCATGCTCTAGGGGATCCAACCTCTGAACTCCCTGGCACCACAAGAGATGTTTTCTTGGAGAACGGTGCTCCCTCCCTGCTTTTAGGCCTCAGTAAAGCCCCCTTTACCTTTCACAGGAGGATGAACATAGGCCAACAACCTGGCGGCATTTCTAACAACATTTTCATTCTCTCTGAAGTCTTTCTGTGCCCCTAGTTTCCAAATTGCTACTTGTCCTTTCTCTTAATCTCTTAACAGGATTCTTCAGGATGAGAGGAAATGGTCTTGAGTTGGAACAGGGGATGACTGGATTGGATACTGGGAAAAATTTCCTGACTGCAAGGGTGTCCCGGCCTTGCAAGAGGCTGCACCGCGAGGCGGGGCAGTCGCCATCGCTGGAGGGCTCAGAGGCGTGAGGGACAGGGGCTTTATCAGACTCGGCAGGGCTGGGATGACTAACAGGGCAGCTCAGAGGGCTTTTCCAGCCTTTACAGCTCTGGGATGCCACAACCTCGGTACCTAAAGCAGGAAGCACTTTCCCACCTGGCTCTGCTGTAGAGCAGGAGGCCTGGTGTGGGGAGCGCTCCCAGGGCTGGGGCAGAGGCTCGAGGGCTGGGAGCACGGCATGGGGAAAACCGGGGAAACCGGGAAAACCAGGGAAACCGGGAAAACCGGGGAAACCAGGGAAACCGGGGAAACCAGGGAAACCAGGGAAACCGGGAAAACCAGGGAAACCGAGGAAACCGGGGAAACCAGGAAAACCGAGGAAACCGGGGAAACCGGGAAAACCGGGGAAACCGGGGAAACCGGGGAAACCGGGGAAACCGGGGAAACCAGGGAAACCGGGGAAAACAGGGAAACCGGGGAAAACAGGGAAACCGGGAAAACCAGGGAAACCAGGGAAACCAGGCTCCAGTGCCGGCCCTGGGAGGGCTGCCTCGGCTCCCCCGCCACTGCCACTTGCATTCCTGGGGGAATTCAGGCCCTCCCACACTGCAGGCACCAAGGACTCTCTGAGGAGTGATGCTCCCGCAGGCTCCCTCTTCATTTTCCCCCTTACATCAAGTACATTTTGAGCTCTAGAAAGGAAAACCAAGGTCCTGGCTCCAACTTGTGTCCTAACAGTTCATTAAAACATCAATTTTCACAGTTCACAAGGAGATTTGGAATCCACTTCTGCACACTTCCTATATTGCCCATATTTTAGTTTAATGGGGACTTGGGAAAAAAAGAGAAAAAAAAACAGCTTTCAGTGGCTCTTTTATTTGAATAATGATGGAAATGGCATGCTATCATTCTGGGTAATGTTTGGAATGAATAGTAATGCATTTACTTGGCCAGAACCTCGCTGTAACTCAAAGATCTGATGTTTCCAAACTTCAGAGTCCATAAATATGTGCAGATGTTCTCAAAGGCTGCTAGAATAGCCAGGCTGAGCTCATGGTGCAAACAAAAGCCAAAGCTCAGAAAGTTTTCTGTAACTGTTCAGATACAAAAAACTATACAAACTCCTACAAACTTCGTTTAGAATAATGCCTCAATTTTAAAAGTTTTCCCCATGAAAAATAGAATGAAAACTAAAAAAACCCCAAAAACCAAAACAGTAAAACCCACAAAAGAAATCCCAAACCAAAAAAATTTCCCATCTAGCTTTCTAGCTCTTAGTGTTGCTTTTATTCCCTTCCTTTTCCTACATACTTTTAAAATGCCACTACTCAGGAAGGCCAAGTTAATGGTGCCAGATCCTGAAATCTGCCCAAACCTTCTAAAAAGGCCACCACCTTTCAGACCAAAGAAAGCTATCAGATTTTCTGACCATTTCACCACTGACCTCTGTCAAATCCATTAGGGAAACACAGAAAAGCAGGAAAAATCTTGTGCCCACTCCCCAACAGACTGTTCATGTCATAAAATTGGCCATCCAACAATATAACAATTTTCTGTCTGCACTCAAGTTCAAGTGGTCAAGCCTAAAGCCTCTAAACTTCTCATATTTCCTCTCCATGTCTAAGAATCCCCTATAAAACAAACTTCTGGAATTCAAAGATAATCTTTGGCTGTGAATAATAAAACAAAATAAATATTTTCTGAGCAACCTGATAGAGCAACAGTCCCAACTAAAGCTTAATTTAAAAAAACCCTGAAGTATCTCTTTGCGTTTTTTTTTTTTCATAGAAGAGGGAACATTCAATGATCAGTTCTTTGCTACAATAAAATTAACACTCTCCAGAAACAGCAAGTTTGCTTCTAAGCAGTCTGAGGTGTTCTGTAACACAGAGCAATGTGTTGCTCCAACCTGAATGCTGCACTGAGAGGCACAGGTGTTTTAGAAAAAGCAGAAAAGGGACTGAATTAAACAAAAGGATAGAAGTAGGCAGTGAGGAAATCCATTGCTGGGAAACCAGGACAAGAAATATCAATATTGTAGTCACATCCAAACTTCTAACAGAATTCTAATGCTTTATTTCTTGACATGTAGTGCAATATTCTGTAGCATATTCCACTCAGAAAAGCCAGAAACGGAAGAAACAGAAAAAATAGAAGAAACAACCCCCTGGTAATTGCATAGGAGCCCTGCATAACCTTCTCCTGTGGCTCTGTCCTCATGTAATGAAGTGGGATGCACTGTGATGGTTTCCTGCCTGTCACTGCTGCTGGGCAGTCCCTTCAATGTGCTTAATGGCTAGTGTGCCTGTGTCCCTAAAGAATGTGACTATACTTGCACTCATTGGAGAAATGCATCTATTCTTGAAATTGAGCCAGTTTGCTGTCTCTCAAGCTTACAAGCTATATCATTAGTTATTTTCAAAGACACAGGATGAAGAGATTTAGGTAACTTGGAGAAACTTGAACTAGACATGATGCATTTCAGGGAATTCCAATCATAATTGGACTCATAAAATTTCAATTTCATGACATGTCAAGCACATCCCCTCCAGTAAGTTGGAGAATAGAAATCTACCTAAAAATCTGATTCTCAGTCAAAAAACTATATTCTGCCCCAAAGTTAAACATAGTGAAAATATGATATGAAGATGTTACAAAAAATTATGAATGTGTCATTAGCTGCAGATGCCAAAGGCACTTTTGGTCAGCTGCCTTTGGAATCGGCTGAACCTAAAGATTTCCTTGTTGCCTCCTCTCACAGCAATCCTCCCACAGTCTGTCAGGATGCCACACAATAAGTTGCCTATGCAAATCAGCACATCCTAATTGCCATCAGTCGAGCTTAACTTCTAACGAGCCCATCCAATTGTCTAAGTAAATGTCTGCTAGGAGTGACCATTGGAACTAATAGCATTTGAGGTTTGGGTGGGCTGTTTGCCTTCCCCTGCCCAGGGGGATTTCAGATAGTCTCAAAGTAAGCAACATCAGCTCAATTTGGCTACAAGCTGTTTCAGCATTAACCTTTATATTGGAAATATTTCATTTATACATTTCTGCATTCTGATTTATGTATGGATCAAAGAGAACAACCACGTGGGAGCACTTTATAATTATATTTGTAAAATACACTAATGCCCTTCTCAAGAATCATTCATTCTTACAGCCAAATTGACTATTTGTCCTTGTTCACTTCTAGCTCATTTTTTATGGAAAAGATTAAAGAAAACATCATAATTCCTGTCCTCTATGTAACAGCTCACAATCTAGCCTGGCCTAGAGCACGTGGCTTCTGTACCCCATGGCACTGCTGTGAATGAACCCATTACTGTCCTTTGTGCCAACTTTGGCCTCTTGACCTGTATTGACCAGGCAGTTATCAATATCCAGCTCAGAGTGGAAACAGCCTTCAGCACGAAGTGAGAACTGCTCTTCCAAAATGTCCTAAAATAGGACCATTTTACATTTGAAAAGAAAAAAAAAATGGTTTAATATATGCACTTATATTTGTACCTATGCAGCTTTCACACATATAAAATTAATAATAGAAATAGAAGAAAATTGAAATAATAGGATAGGAATGGAATGGATAGGAATGGATAGGAATGGATAGGAATGGATAGGAATGGATAGGATAGGATAGGATAGGATAGGATAGGATAGGATAGATGATAGGATAGGATAGGATAGGATAGGATAGGATAGGATAGGATAGGATAGGATAGGATAGGATAGGACAGGACAGGACAGGACAGGATGCAGAATTTTGAAATTTTGGCATAACCCTGTACTGAAGTCTTTGCAAATAGTGCCATAACTCCAACATCACAGCAGTTACACTGTACCAAGACAGAGGTCTGCCAGGGGCCCAATCAATTGCCTGCACTAGAGCAGATGAACTGGGCTTGCAAACAACGGTACCTCCCCTGAAAACCATTTCATTAGTGGGAAGAAAGTGTTTCTAAAGGCCAAGGACCTCCAGGTGATGAGGCAGCAGCAGCAGAATGTTCTGACAGAGTGGTGATGACTCAGCCCTTGAAATGATCATCTCTAAACACATCCTGAGGCCACCAAACCCTGGCTCCTTCTTCCTAGAGTAGACTGCAAGCTGCACTCAAGTCTTTCCACTCAACAGCATTTTATTTCCTCTCCAAGAGCAAAAATGAACCTGTTCCCACGTGCTGTCCCACAAGTGGGAAGGATTTTGCAATATGCTGAGAGGCATAACACCAATCCAAATAATGTCACCAATACAGCACTCCTAAGCTGAACAGAGAAATGACTCGTTCATTCTTTCAGGAAGGAATTTCACAGCCTGTAAGTCAAAAGCTCTGTTTGTCATGAACATTTGCTTTCTGGTGGTAAGAATCTGGAATCATAGAAAATACAGATTGACTGGCCCCTGGAAGTAAAAAATGTCAAATGCAACACTGGTAAAGGGACCGTGGGCATGGGGAGAAACATCTGTTACTTGAGCAACTTGGGCTTTGTTTTTCTTTCAACATAGTAATATGAAGCACCAAAGAGAAATGACACCTGGCACAGAATTTCATTGTCAGCAAGACCTTTTGTGACTCGCAAATGCACTTAAAAACTGGGAGGAATGCAGAAAATAAATCTAACATATTTTCTAGAGTGAAAGCACTGAGTGGAAAACAGACATTTTTCTTTTTAAAGGAGAAAAAGAGGAAAATAAATTAATGAAATCTATATCATAACATTGATCTTTCTCCTTTCATATTCCAAATGCAAAATTTTAAATATTCTGGAAATCAAAACAATCCTGATGAAAATTTTTTTGTGGAAGTGGAGTAGGCAAACATCAAGTGACAGCTGGCACCTGCTATTTTGTAGAAAATACCAATACAATCAGTTTCCTGTATTATTACTGACCAGATGGTTATTTAGGGCCCTTTTGACCTCAATTTCTTCTAAACTGGGATAGTAGAGTTGAACAGAATAGAAGATAAGGGTAATAATTTTTAAAGAACTGCAATGCAAAACCAGTGCATTATTTTTTTCAGACTGTACCAACTTCAATACAAACAAAAGGCAAATTGTCTGGCAGGAAATGGGATCAGTTTAGCTGCTCATTCCAACTTCTACTTCACATTTTTTATTTCCGTAGGTAGAATATATCAACTATATAAATAATCACCAAAATTTGCTAGAAATTACCCCAGAGAGTATCCAGTCTATATAGAGAAGTAAAAGATTTATCTTGATATTATTTTGATACTACATGTAAATGTATAATTAAAATGCAGCTTCTGCTAAAGGTGTGTTTCAAATCACCTCCATGCAACAGACATTCTGATAACACAACGTGAGTAAAATGTTTTCCTATTTAACAAAAGCAGAGTGGAGTTATAATCTTTCTAAAACTACCTTTTCAGAGACACTCAAAGCCTGGTGCTTTTAAAAAAGGAGAAAAACTAGTTCAAAATAGATTCAAATTAAGCTAGATAGTAAAGCCTGCCTGGATATCTTATCTTTTTTAAGCAAGAAAGGAAAAAATTAGTCCTGAACACACACTGGCACTAGAATTACAAATATGAACACTCACACAGCTACAGGTCCACTAAGACCATGCATATTGTTACTAGAAGTCAATCTTAACGATATTTCACCATTTCTTTTGAAGAATTCCAGACTTCACTGTGTCCTATATAGCTTTATTCCAGACTTCTCAGTTCTGTCTGCTGAAGTATTTTGCTGTTAGTTCTGCCAGCTCAGCACAGACACCCTGTCAGGTTCCAGCTCCCTGAGAATGCTGCTCTGCAGGATTGTATTTCTAAAAAAGGTGATGTTCTGATCACGCTCATTGTGAAGAAGGCCCAAACTGTCTCACTCTGAAAGAGGAGTGCCTGAAACTGTTTTAGTGGTTTCTTACAGCATAGCATGGTTTGGGTTAGAAGGGACCTTAAAACTTGTGTAGTTCCAGCTCCCCTGCCATGGGCAGGGACACTCCCCAGCAGAGCAGGTTGCTCAGAGCCCCATCCAACCTGGCCTTGAACACTTCCAGGGATCCAGGGGCAGCCACAGCTGCTCTGGGTGACCTGTGCCAGGGCCTCAGCACCCTCTGGGTAAAGAATTTCTTCCTGACACCAAACCTAAACCTTCCCTTGTTCAGCCATTCCCTCTTGCCTTATCACTGCCTGCCCTTGTAAAAAGTCCCTCTCAAGCCTTTCTGTTTAGTTAAAAGAATATAAAGCTGCATAGAAATGAAAGCATGATGGATGAAGGTCTCAGTTCTGTGCTACCTGGGCTCTGCAGAAATCAGGGATGCAGCACATGCTCTGATGTACTTTTATAGGTCACACACATCCGTGTTTTCTGTTTGAAAGCACTGCCCAACACTATCCAAGGACCATGAAGAATTGCTATGGCACTCCTCTGCTACAGCCCACTGCATGAGCAGGAAGAGACAGATGTGGGAAAACTCACCCTGCTACTGAACTAGCAAGTGAACTAGCTAAGGACAGGATAGCACACAGTGCCCATGTCTGTGGAACAATTTGTGGCAGGAATGGAAATTACAGCAAACACACATTCACTGAAGCAATTTGGGACTGCTACCCTGCACTATGGTGGCTTCATTTCCTGTCAGCAAAGGAGCACTCTCTTTGACATGTCAGAAACAAGAGTACACAACACAAGCAAATAATAACATGTGTGGCTTCCAATTAGATTTTCCTCAAAATGTTGTCAGTATTGCAAAAAAACTATTGAAAGAAAACATAAAATTAGTGGAGGACATGAAATCACAGAGAGGTATGGATAAAACATGGGAAACTTGTATAACAACTAATGAAACCAGCCTCCAAAGATAGAAAGGATAGTTGTGAAAGAAACCCAGCAATGAAGAAAAAAAGCACAATGTAAGACCGCAAATTCTTGCTGCCCCATAAAACTGTTGTAGCTAACTTTACCATGTTTGCATGGGATGATGGCTGGAGTTTAAAGGAAACATTCACTCTACTATATATAGCTGGCAAGAAAAAAGGTCCGCACCAAAGCTTCTGGGAGCATATGTTTGATGAATACATGGAATAAAAGTAGTGATTTGTACCATTAGAATATATATCCTTCTAAAATGTGTCTGCGTGGCTCAATCAGATTTCTTCATTTAAAAATATAATGCCATGTAATTTTATTCAACTTTTTAGAAGTGAAATACAACCCATGAATAAACTCTTTCAAATCTCTGCCATGAGAGCAAATTCTCTAAATGTTATTCTGAAGCACCACATAATGACTCCCAGCATCTAAACCCCAAACCACTTGTGAAAATTCAGCCTTTCAAAGTGCTCTAACTCTATTGCTTCCAGCTGCTTACATCTGCCTGAATGTACTGAATCTTACACACAAAGTCTGTAAATCAAAGGAGGGAAGTGGTGGAAAGCGAGAGTAGCAGAACTCTAAAAGACACAGACTGAAAAATAATTTGCTGCTATTAGGGTCTACTGAATTCAACATATTTTCAAAAACACCACCAGCACTAAGTTCCTAGACAGCTCTTCCCACAAAAGGAGCCATTTCAGTCTTATACACATGACACTTCAAAGTAATTTCTCCTCTAGTACCTGTCCAATACCACAGTCAAGAACGATTCTCAGAGAAATCTCACAGTAAGCATAGATCCTTGTGTGCAGTGTTTAAAATATCTTTATATACAGAGCAAGTGGCATGACAGCTGCAACTCTCTCTTTTACACTACCAAACCAAAACCATACTTTTTAAAAAGCAATCTAAAATACTTATATAGCCAGTTCCAGTAACCTGCACCCTCCTCAAGAGATGTAAAGGGCTCAGAAAAAATTAATGTCCATTTTTGGTGACTTTGAATATAAATAGCGTAACAAATGGGTAAAAGTTCTGATGCTTCTTGATTTTAAGGATCACAAAACAGACTGGCAAAAGCTCATGAATCTGGTAAAACATTTAACAAAGGTCTTTTAAAATGTTACAGCGCTCCTGATTTTTTTTTCTTTAAAATATTTTTCTAGCCTTCCAGCTTATTTGGAATGCTAGAAATCGTGATGGCAGTATTTCATTTTGAAGAAATGTATAACTCAGAGAAAGCTGATATTCAAATGCAATCACTAATGTAGTCACCAGAACTGGACTCTGGCTTTTATCTCCAAAACATTTGTCTGTTCATCCACAGAGCTAAAGGAAATTTGCTCCATGTGGTGATAACAGCAGTACTCTCATCCTTGGCCACTGAAGAAAAACCTCATTCACACAGACGTTAAGAGTTCAACATGCCTCTCCCTACCACAAAATTGTACAGTCCTTTATGTACCCTTCACTTTTTCAATGGAACTCCATCTTTGACTTCAGCTGAAGGAAAACTTCAATTACAGCAAAATGCAGTAGCTGTTTAAGATAAGCATCTTCACAGGTCTAATTTAAAAAAAAAAAATTAATTGCACCCAAATTTCTAATTTTACTGTATAACTGTATTCAGGTGGAAGGCATGTTTGTCCATTATCAAGATAAATCATATACATGACCTAGTTTTCATTTTATTTTTAATTTCCCTGTGTTTTGCAAAATTTGGTACCATGCTTTAAAGTACAGCTAAACACAGGAAATAAAACTAGTTTCACTGAAATTTGGTATAAAATTCAACTGGAATAAGACTTGAACTAAAGGGCAGACCATGAACTGAGAACAAATTAAAACCACAGAAAGATTAAAGACTATACCAAGCTGAGAACAAAACAGAATATGCTTAAAATGACCAAGCTCCTTTGAAAATAAACCATCAGACTTTTCCAGCCCTCACTGGTAGCTCCCATGTCTCTATCTACAGTGTGCACACATGAGCACAGCATCCCTTTCAGAAGCTGATGCCAGTTAGAAATTAGATCATTTCATGCACAAAAGGTGATTGGTGAAGTGAGGAGCTTTTATGGTGGGATTTGTAAAAAAGAATGATGTGTCTTACACCCTGCTCACTCAAACCTAGGGCTAAACCAAGATTCTTTTGCTCTGGGTAGGCACAAAGGAGAAAATTAGAACTGAATGTTCTCAAGAGGTAAAAATACGCACAAGTTCACTGGCAAACTAGAAAATTAAGGAACACTGGAAAAAGAGTAAATGCTGCATAACATCACACAGTCTTAGCCCACAGAACACAGAAAGCCTTGTCAACCATTCAATGTTATCTCCCATGAGAAGAGACTTAGAAGAAGAAGGGGAGGAAAACAGAAAGACAGGAAATATAGAGAAAGGCAGACATGTAGCTCCTGGGTTCCAGTGATGCAAGGCTCCAAGATGAAGGTAGGGTTAAAGAACAAGGTGCTAGCCTTATGGCCAGGCTTCTTCAAGGCTTGGCCCATGCTGGGCCTTCTGCCCAGGTGGGACTTGCAGTCTCCTGGCACTCAGGGTGGCTTAGGTGGCACTGGGGGCTGCCTCCAGTGAGCCACGATTGACAGATGCTGTACAGCTGGGGCTGCTGGGGCAGGGACCACCCCTGCAGGGCAAGGTCTGACCCACCCTCAGCCACACATTCCAAGGTCCCCGGGTGTCTCAGAAAGGATCACCTTTTCCAGGCTCTGACACCGAGGTAAATTAGGCAGTAAAGCCTAAGTAAGCCGGACTAAGAGATGCAAAGGAAGTTCCAAAGACACACAAAAATGGCATAGCCAATATGATAGAAGAAGGCTTTAATTAGAAACTCAGAGAGCAGTGCTGTTTCAAAAATTGACTTTCAGAGTTACTCCATTGAAATGGATGTCATCCACTACATTATGCTAATACAGGAAAGGATAAATATTTTCAGGATTCATTGACTGACAGAAAATAGAGAAATCATTTTGCATGCTGGTAGAAGTGTTCACAAGGGAAGTATCTGGAAAGGTGAAATGGATGCAGTGTGTGCTACAACGGCTGGAAAAGAGAGAACTTCTGCAGGACTTGGCTGAGAAAGCATGTGTTAGGATGAGAGTTCCTGGGAGTATGCCAACAAAGAAATGGTTTCCTCAAAGATATAATAAACTCTTGTCCAAGGGTTTGTTGTTCAAGACTGGGTTGGATGGGGTTCAATGAGCAACCTGGTCTAGTAAGCATGGCAGGGCAGTTGGAATGAGATGACCTTTAAGGTCCTTCCAACCCACACCATCCTGTGATTATATGATGAAAATTTTACCTAATACTGAACTGGAAGCATTAGTGCTGTGTGCAACAAACACTGACTTAAATAACTAAATCATCACTCATCTGGTTTTGAAAAAAGTTGACATACTTAAGCTTAAATATTTTTTATTCTCATGCTTTCTGACCCTCATATTGCTCAGAGTTACTTAGCAGATAGGGCATCCTTTTCTACACTCCCTCTGTTTTTTGTTTTGTTTTTTTTTTTTTTTTAATGCCAAGTGAGATACATGAGAGGTATATTTCATCTAGTGAGGGTATGTCTTACCCTTGGCTAACATTCAAAAAATAGAGAACTTCCGTCTAAAAGAAAAAAAGACAAATGGCATCAAGTGAAGCCTAAAATGTCATTGAGAAGCAGGAATTCAACTTCCTTTTCACACACCTTTAGCTGTATCAATATCTGCAAAACTTGCTATTTCAAATGAAAAAAAATGAAGGATTAGAGCCACTAGGTAGCCAACTAAATTCTTCACTTGCAATCTGCTTCTCTGCTTGGGATCTCAGGCTTCAAGTGTGTGTGTGGGCAACATAAACAAGTTCCTGCAGGGCAGGAGAAGCCCACATTGCACTGCAGTGTGCTAAGAAACTGTTCTTTATTTTGCTTCAAATGTAAGGCAGATAAATATTTACAAGCTTAACTTGGCACAGTTGTCACAAGACTTGTGGAAATTTTGTAAATTTTAAGGTACAGTTGTCACTCTGGAGAAAGAATTCCTGACATGCAGGGGAATTAGGAAAATCTTCTCACTCTATTAGCAGATTGCATGGTGTGCTCATTGCATACTTACTCTAAATTCCAAATTCACTCTGAGTTAAACTACTGCTTTATTCAGACTTTATTCAGCCTCTAAAATCCTTTTCAACCATATACATATCCAGCCAAACATCTAATTATATTTTGCCATACAAAGTAGTATGAAATAAACACTCGCTTTAAATGTCATTATCTTAATTATGGTAATGGCTTCAGGAGAAACCCACAGAATTATGGCTGATGATATTAGTCTTCTCAGCCTTAGAAAATAATAATACATACCCAACAGCTACATAAATCTGATAATGACAAGAAACAGCCGAGGAGAAAGGTATTGCTGAGTGTCTGCTGCTAAAATCAGTAGATAAAGATGGAAGAAGACACCCTGTTTTCAAAGGAATCAGAGTTCAGATTAGCTTTCCAAGTTGAGCCAAGAGAAGAAGAGTTCTCCTCTTTTTATCCTGAAAATAGAGATGTTGGTTTCCCTGCTGGTAACACACCCTCTGCCTCAGTGGGATGGCTCTTTATGGAATGAGGCAGATTCCCAGGGACTAGAAATCCAGAAATACTTTCCAAGAGCTCTCCAGCCTGTATGCAAAGGCTGCCAGTATGAAAGATGATGGAAGAGGAAACAACAACAGGAGAGGGAGAAGAGGGAAAAAATTGGCCCAGTGATAGACATAAAGGATCTATGACTGGAAGAAAGTGAGGGAAAAAGAGAATTAGGAATGCCTTTTCTCTGTGTGGATGCTGTTGCTTTGCCCCTAATTGGCCACTGTGTCGTGCCTGTGGGAAATGTCACCTTGGGATAGCAAAGCACAAACATCATGAATGATGCAACCACACCTCATTTATTTTAGACTCCAGTCTAAGACTTGATTTCTTTTCTTGTAAGAACTGTGCCAGAATAAGCTGGCCTTAATGAATTAGTTTCAGTTCACTTAAAATTCATAATGTTATCTTTGCAGCAGTGCTACAGGAACCACTGTCTGCATACTGTGTGTCACTGAGGGACGTGGTCTGGACACCAGGGCATGTCCAGCCTGGCTGTCCCACACCTACTGGGTAAATCTGATTTCCCTGGGACGCCTCAGGGGAAATGTATTGTTCGTGCAAAACTCCCTGGAATGTGTGCTGTCATCAGGGAGTTAATGAAAGTGTGCAGACATAGCTCTTGCCAATAAAGGCCCTTGATCACACTGTACAAATGGATGGCACTGTTGTCACACGTTAGAGAAAGATGTCAGCAGTTCTTATGCCATACAGTTTTCTGACTCTGAGAGGATCACCACCACCCTGCAAACACCTTGATTTCAGTGTCCCCTGCAACTGCTAAATGCCTGCTTAGCATTAAAGGGACACGACTGTTGCTAAAGAAACCTAAAAATTGGGTTTTTTTTGTTTACACAATGATGACTCTCCACCGAACCCACACTGCTTCCTTCTCTTCCCTCTGAGGACTTACACCGAAATGCAGAAAGCAGACAGGACTGTGCTTCATACAGTTAATGATGAGGTTTGATACTCCAGCAGCAGAACCTGCTCTCATTAGCAAACACGGCTGGTTATCTACATGGTGTGTTTCCTGGACTGCCAGGGATGTTACATACAGTACACTGAGGCAAAGCATAGGGAAACACAGTTTTCTCACCACCTGGGTGTCGAAACCCTAAACACAGATTTCAAGCTTTCTGTGCTGACAGAGACTAAACGTTAAAAATACACTCTGCATTTGATCTGGAGCCATGAATAAAGCTTCCCAAACTAAGTAATAACACTAAAAATGTGAGTGTGTATTTAAACAGAAGTGTGTTATATCACAGAGTAAAAGAATTAAAAATTTTGAGATATAGCAATATATATATTTAACAAGATGGAGGGTTTAAGGCATAAGTTAGCTCTTCTTCTTAAGTTTAAGTAATTTTGTGTAATTAGTTAAAAGAGTCCGCAGTGCAGAACATGAGTAATTAGTTACTAAGTTAAAAGTAAAAATAAATTAGCTAATATTTCATAATTAAGTAATTTAAACTTAAAACCCCCTTAAAGACAAAACTCTAAGTGCCAATCCTGCTCTGTTAGTGTGTAAAAGCACTCACAGTCAGTAAAACTGTAACATAAAAAAAAAAAAAAATAATAAACATCAAAGTCCAAACAAAAATTCTCTCTCTCACACTTTTAATCCTAACCCTAAAACCCCCCATCAAATAAAGCCAAATGTTCCCCACACCTGGGAACATCTCCCTGATGTTATGTAAAAATAGGTTACACGAAAGGGATGCTGAGGGCAAAGCCTGTGATAATAATGCACCGGGAGAAAACCCTTCAGCTACCAACAGCCTGTCTGGCCCTGACAACAGTTCCTGCTGCATTTGTCAGGGGTCACTGGAACAGCAAGGCTCACTTCAGAAATACTGTGTGAACAAGAAAAAAATAGCCCTGGATTTTACTGCCTCGTTCTAAGAGACACCAGATGGATGAAGAGAGATGTTAACTACTTTGCGATTATTATGCCAAAGGATATTTTAAGGAAGGACTTCAAGGATTTAACAAATTTTAACAAATGTTTTCAGGGAGAACAAGGGGAATAATTTGCAGGGTGTACAAAAGATCTTCTCTAAGAATATAACAGAGAGGCTGGCCTAGCTGAGGAGGTGAATTCACAGTGTGGAATCATAAGGAAAAAAAAAGTCACAGAAGTGAACACATCCATCTGTTGTGCTAGAAAAAGGAAATGAAAAAAAACAAAATTAAAAAGAAAAAAGGAGTAAAATGGCCAAGGCGAAAGAGAAGTATATGGCCCTTACAGTAGCATCCAAAACAGGTAAGAAGAGGCCACAACTGAATTTGGGAAAGCCAAAGAAAAAAACAAACAGATAGCTGGAACCAACGAGATGATGTTTGAACCAGAGTTTCAGGTCTGTGGTTAGCCAATTAAAAAAAAAAAAAAAAAAAAAAAAGGCTTATTTAAAAAATCTTCCAGCCTCTGACACATGAACGGGAGGCCCTAGTGAAAGTCTGTTGAAACAGCAGCAGCCACTCATTACAGGCTAAGGGCTGGAAATTTAGTTTGCAGTGACAAGTGAAGGAGATAGAGGGAATTATTTTGGGAAATGTGACTGCTTAAAAGCTGAGACAAGATTGAAAAACCGCATGCTTGGGTAGGAGAGTTCACCCTCACTTCTGTATGTGCTGGAAACAGGTTTCTGAATAACAGAACCCAACCCCATGACAGTAGAAAACCACTTCTCCCTCTCCCTTGCAGACAGCCTTAAAGAACTAATTGGGCTGACAGCAACGGTGCAGCTTTCCAAATCCACAGAATTGTAATACTTGATTTTGTTAGGAGAAATAGCTTTCTGAAAGAAACTCCCTTAATGCGTTAAGCCTTATGTGTTTCAATCATAAAGATGCACAAAGACTGTGAGGGCAGAGCAATGTATTTCAGGCAATTAGACATGAGATGACATAGCTGTCATTGCTCATTGACTGCCTTTGACAATATCTACTGCAAATGGCACATATCCCTATAGAAGCCTTTGAAAAGCTCACAGTATTTAATCTCAGGCATTTTAATTTGAAATAAAAGTGATATTTTCTTCAAACAGAATGAGAACAGGGTGAACAACCACGATTCAGACAGCTTTAAAGCACTGCAGGGTAAGGCTGTCAACAGGTGACACGCCTCGTGCACACTCACAAGCCATGTACCTAGCTTGATTTTCAGAAGACTGAGTGGCAAATTCACAAATATGTTTTTAACAGCATGAGAAGATGTTGTTTGATTCATTTGCCAAAGGATCCAAATATCTTGTTTAGCTCAGAGGTTTGGGGAAGGGGGGAATATCATATTAAAAAACCCAAACCAACAAAAAACCCTTTCCAGGATGTGTTTAGAATAAAAAGTCCTGTCTGGCATATGTAATGGTGGAACAGAAACACACTGGGTCAATATGCAGGTTACAGAGATGAACCCACCACTGATTTTGGAGTAGTTTAGCCATCCTGAGGAAGAGCTTTGGAAAATCAGCTTTAAGCAAAGAGCTAACAGGAGGTGGGGTGGGTAGAACCAACAGAGAAAACTACCCTACAGCACTGGATCCTCAGGAAGAGGGTTTTCTAGGCTGAGGACAAAAAGAGCCCTCATCTTCCTCCCCCCCAGCAGTGACAGCCCAGCACTGGGGTGTTCACAACACCAGGCACTGCCCTGGGTGCTCAGCCATGGTCCCACTCCTGCTCAGCCAGCCCTCGAGCCTGCAGAAATCACCCTTTAAAGAGGGATGTGAACTGTGGTGTGCTGGCTGTGCTCCATTGCTGTGCTGACCCAGGCTGCCCCATCCTGCTGCCCCCTGAGAGCAAGCACAGTGCCGATTGCCTTCGCTGGGTTCTCCCCACAACAATACTGATATTACTCCTCCATCATCAGTTGCCACTTGTCCCACTTTTTGTAACAAATTCCAGATGAAGTCCAAATTCCATATTAAGCAAAGACACAATCTATGCAAACCATTATTTTTATTCCAGGTGTGTCTCCTGTAGGAAAGGAAACTCCTCACTTCTGATCAAGGGATCAAGTGAATACTGACAGCATTAGAGTTATGACAGTAAACAACATGCATAAACATGCAGGAGAAAAGGGAGGTATTGGAGTATTCATTGGCATCAAATTTCCATCTGGAATCAACAGTGCACTGCAAGATGAACCAAGAGAACCATCAAGTTTTCACAAATAGGGGATTTTTTTTTTTTTTTTTTTTGTGGTAGACTAGAAGTTAAATTAAAGGATTAAATTATAGAGCAGGTTGCTCCTATAACAGCCCAGGTGTGAAATTTTTGCAGACTCCACTTCCAGCCCAGCAGAATATTCCTTCAGAACAGAAAAACACAGCAGAAAGGAATGCAGGCTGAACAGCAGAATCGCAGGCACAGCAGAACTCTTTGGGATTGGTTTTTGTCTTAAGTAAAGGTTCTGCTTTTTCAACAATTTTCAGTTCACCACTCTATGCTACGCTTCTCAGCACCAGAAGCCTCAAGATTTTTCCTCTGGAGAAATCTTGCACAGATTGCTCGTACCAGTCCAGCCACAGGCTGAGCAATCTGTTCTGGGGTTTTGTTTTGTTATTTTTTTCTTTCTTGGCTTTACTGCAATGAGCTCTTTAAAGGTTCCACAAGCTGTTCCTTTCTCTACCAGAAAACAAAAAATTATCTTTTATTTTAATGTTTTCTACCAAGAAGTGTATGCTCTAAGTGGGTGTTTACCTGAGCAGAAATTCAACAGCAAACATAAATTGCTACCAGCATTTTGACCATTTATCATTTTTGACACAAGACCTTCCACAGGTTACAGCCATACAGGAGTATAATTCTGATAATAAATTGCAAAGTGAATTTCCCTAAACATCTTTTCCTCTGCTATAGACCCCAGGCATTTTAGCAGTTTTAGCCACCTGTACCAGGTATCTTCATGCAGTCCAATGAACAAGTATGCTTAGCTCATGTATTTTCTTAGATTTACCAAACGACACTGTTAGCTTCCGGGTACTTTAAAGAGATCAGCAAAGAGGTTTGCCCTCCTGTAGCACTCAAAACCACGAAACTATTGTAATACATGGGATGCAGAAAACTTCCCATTCATTTACATAAGAGAGACATAAAGGACAAAAACTGCCTCAGGGACTTCTAGAAAAGAAAACCTGAAAGTCAATGCACCCCAGCTTGCTAATGGGTGTGTGACTCAATACCACTGAAAGAGAAAAGAATTTTGACTACCTTTGGTTTGACCAAGTCTAAATGATTTCCCCATTTTAAAGACAAGAATCACAATCTCATTTAGAAACCCCAAGAAACGTCAGAAAGGACCTGAACCTGCTAGCACCACTGTCTCTGATATTGATCAGGAACCTTTTCTTGCCATTCTCTGCGCTCCTCAGGACTGAGCTCCTAACACATGGTCACAGAATCTTGTTCCATGCCACTAAAAAAATATATTGTTGTTTTCAGGGGCTAGCTTTTCTTAAAAAAAGTAAGGATGAAAAATTAGGTAGCAAGAGAACAGACCACATTTATAAGTATAGATGGCTTGTTCCTAATGCCAAGTAGGATAATCTAACATTCATCTGTGCCAAAGGTGGGGAGGGAGCTGCTCCAATTTTGTTGAGAATAAGCATAAATTCATTTTCCAGAGAATCATAGAATGGTTTCAGTTTGAAGTGTCCTTAGAGATGATCTTTTTCCAGCCCCCCCTGCCATGGGCAGGGGCACCTTCCAACAGACCTGGTTGCTTGAAGCCCTGGCCTACAGATTTTAATACAGAAGCAAAGAGAAAAAAAGAATTGTCTTGACTAAATTACATTAATTTCAGATAACAGTGTGCCACAACTAACAGTCTTTTAAAATTCTTTATATATTCATTGATATATATATATATATACATTGATATGTCTCTGAGCATGTACTTTCCATGCTGTATGTTGAAAATGGGACAATACTTCACAAGAGAAAATTTATTTGTTTCCTTCCTGTAAGAGGGAAGGGACAGTGATTGACCACCACTCCAGATGAGGAGGATAAATTAGAAAGCTTACCCTATTTTTTTTTTTTTTCTTTTTTTTTTTGTGTGTGTGTGCTTTTTGCTTGTTTGTGTTTGTTTGTTTGGTTTGGGTTTTTTTTGTATGTGTGTTTTGGGGTTTCTGTTTGTTTTCTCCTTGAGGCAGAAAAAGGACATGCTCCTAATGGAAATGAAATGAAAGCGAACATGGATTTAACAATAAGAAAGAGCAGAGGGAGAAACTCACATAATTCAAAACTCATTTTGTGATATCTGAAATGTTTGGAAAACGTTTTATCTACATTACAGAACTTCAAGATGTACTAAGTTCCCCTAAACCTAACTTCAGTTGTTAGCTCACTAAAGATTTTCCCCGAAAGAACATGAATTAAAGATTGTAGGAAGAATTCCACTAAATGCAGCCTAGAGAAAGCAGGTGCAACTCTTAGAGACATGCCTGGCTCTGGTTCAACTCGATGGTGTAAATTACAGCTCCAACATTCACGTTGTTAGCATTAGGGTAAATTACGAGCGGATTCTACGAAATCCAAAATGTTATGCTGATGTAAAAATATGATAAGAGAAGGGAGAGCTGGGAGTGGAGAAAGAACGATGAGAAAAACTGAGTAAGCGTGGCAGAGTAATGTGATGTATATGAACAAACAACACCCGTATGAGTTATAGGCTCCATTAATTCCTTTCCTCCCTATATTTACTTTTTTGCCTAGAGGGAATGCAACATAAAGGAGAATTCCTTGTTTTAGATTATGCTTCTACTATCAAAAAAAAAAAGAAATTTTCAGAACCAACATGAGTGTGGAGACTTCAGTAATTGGACCCATATATCACAACAGGTTGTCAAAACAAACTTTTATTCCACTTTGCAGAGCTGGTTGTTTCAGAAGTGAAGACCTAGAAAGACACTGATGCTAAACAGTGCTGAATGCCCCTGCAAGGTGCTAAGTGCCTCGAATGTCCATTTAATAAGTGTGAATTGAGAGCAGCCAACAATTCACAAGAGATGCCAAAATGCTCTGCAACACAGAGCTACAGACATGTCAGATCCTTTTTCCTGATGGCTTTTTTTTTTTCTTTTCCTTTTTAACAAGGTCTGCGTGATGCCACTTTCATCCGTGTTCTTTAGAGGTGAAGACAGCACTGGAAATGTGCTTGCATGCAGCACTCCCCCGTCCTGGTTTTGTTCTGGCTGGCACATGCTGGTGAGCAGGAGCAGGGCTGCCCTGCCTTCAGCACAGACCCGCGCCAGGGGATGCTGCAGGGGCAGCCAGAGCAGGGCTGGGAACCCCTGTTACCCCAGCATGAGGACTGGGGGGATTACTAAGAGTAAGGGGCTTTTGGGAAAGCTGCAAAAGCAGGTCTCAGAAACTGAAAATAACGGAAAACTTAGAACTACACTGCAGATAAAACGTTTGAATGTAGAAGAGTGATATTAAGAATAGAGAAAAGGATGGGAAACAATAACTAGTGTTTTGGGCTTAGCTAACACAAACCTTAGGATAGCAGAAAAATATATCTAACAAGATATTAGAAAGCTTTGAGCTTAATGATGAAGTACTGTGTACTGTAACTAAGAATGCATACAAGCAACATTGTGTAAGAATAAGTAAGCATTGTTCTAAGCAGCTCTACGTGTACTTTTAGTGGTTGGCTAAAAGAACTGTCTCTTAGCTTTTGCTTTATGCTATTGGCTGAAAAGTTTTTAAAATGTACTGTAACAAAGAAATTTTTGGCTGCCGTTGAGTGGCTAAGCTGTTTCCATTTCCTTCACCTAACATTTTCAAATGACACTGATAATTACAATGAATAAAAGCTTCAAGACAGCTGCTCCAGCTGTGCCCATCTCATTCTGGCACACCTAAAACTCCTAAAACGAGGATCTGGTGTGTAGAGGAGCTCAGGCATGGTTCTTGGCTCCCAGGTGCTGGAGGGTGCAGGAGGCACCAGGAGAAGTCAGGGGCACCCTCTGCACCACCTGTGCCAAACACTCTGCTTCTCCCTGCACCTGCTCACTCTGCTTCTCCCTGCACAGGCAGCGAGGGGGGAACGCCTGCTGCAGCCACCCACAGTGCCAGGCCAGGAGCACTTCATCTGAACACACCTGGACCTACCCATCCTGTCTACACCAGGGCAAGCAGCATGGGAAGGACAATCTGCATTAAAACCCAGATATCCAGGCACATCCTAGGCAGGAGTCAGTTGGGACACCGGACAGCTTCAATTGCTGAGTGGCGGTTCCTTACCCATCCAAACACACAAATCAGCACACAAATACATTTACTCTAATCTGACAGAAATGCCTGGCTGTGATGGAGTGGGGGATTTTTCCAAGGAAATGCAGAAACAGACAGTGGCTGTGGTAGATGGCATAACACAAGTGACTTTCATCTTGTATTATCACATCTTGTCACATTAACAGAAGTATTTATTTCGATTTACAAGGTTTGGAGCAGCCAAAGAGGAACTTGCAGCTGATCTAAAGCCCTGAAGCAGTCTGAGTAGCTTTAGAGCAGGCACGGTATTTTCACAAAGCAAGTACAAGTGCTTCCTTGAATAGAAAAAATACTGTTGTGACATGACTGACCAGATGTTTAATTGCTCTGTTCAGTATGAGAGCATTTGTCTGACATACCAAACATCAGGAACAAAGCAAAGAGAAGATTCTGTGAAACAAGGATAGACACAAAAACTACTTTAACATGAATAAATGGACTTTGAACAATTTCTTGCCCACTGCTATTATAACAATCAATTAGACATTTCCTGTAGGATGCTGCAATACACAAAACAAACACAACAGCAGTCAGGTTCACTAAAAGAAACAGACCTTTAAAAAAAAGAAGTCACACAATCTGTTCCCTGAAAACACAAGCGAAGGAGGAGGAGGAGGGAGAAGGAATAGAAAGGAAAGAGGGAGAAGAGAATGATCTCCCTTTAATTCGACAACATTTTATTTACATTAAGGTCAGAACTAAGGAAAATATAGGGTGGTATGACTTCAGCCTCTGATTCCAAACCATAGGCTGCCTGATGTAAAGTGATGGGGCACTGAAAACATCCCTTTCGAAAGCATTGATTCTAATTAATTTAGTGCTTGCTGATACAAAGCTTAAATCTCTTTCTCCTTCAAACATCTGTCAAGGAACAAAAATCTGCTCTTACGCTTTTGTTTCTCCAGAAACATCTGACTTAGAGTAGAAAATTGGTTAGACAAGTGCAAAAAATAATTGGAACCTGCGTGATCTCTGTTGGCATGAACAGCCCAAACCACAACCCAGCCATTAATAATGTAAACTGCAAGGCTTTGGGAGGCCAAGAGCAGCTCCTAGGAAATGTCTGGGTGTACAATCATGATGATTTTGGAGACAAGTACCGTTGGGAATGTCTGCATTCAGGAGGGCTACAAGCACCAGGGCTGCCTGAGCCTGCTTGAGTTGGCAAGTGACATTAGGCAAGTGCAAACTTGCAAAGAGGAAAGATGGTGCAGAGAGAAGCTGAACAGAATCTGATGGGAATGGGTTTGTAATGCTTGACTGTTGTATTAAAACAACACGCCAGGAAAGGATTTGTTAAAACAAAGACTTTGAACATTCATCGGGGGGGGGGGGGAATTGAAACTTGATGATTTTCTACAGCAGAATCAGATTCTATGATAACCAGATTTTAAACAGCCAGAATATAACTGTCTACAACACATCAACTCTAACAGTTTACCTGCCATAATAATGCTAAAATCAAAAGTCCTAGGGTGCTTTTGAAAAAGTTTGCCTACTAAAAATTGATTGTCCTAAAGTCAGAATTTTGTATCTGACATCACACCTGTAAAGGTGATTATGCCTGTAATAAATTCACCTTGGACCCTTGGGAGGGGTCCATGAACCCTTGGAAAGGCACATGCAGCTCTGCAGCACCACAGCACAACTTGGCTGAGTTCTTCCTTTCTCCCTCACAGCTAAGAGAGGAGAGGCACAGGTCTCTAAACCTATGTTATCAAAATAAATCAAAGCTCCAGAGGAAAATCCAACAACCAGATTCTGGCCAAGCAGTGGGAGACATATAGATAATGGAAAAAAAAAGGCCTGAGCTTACTGCCTGGTTTTCTCCACCAACACAAAGTAGTATGGGGAAAGTTCTGATAAATAAAAAGGAGAGAGAAACAATCTAGGTGCAAAGGCTTAAAAATTGTATTTTGCAAAGTGCTCAGTCTGCTTTACACTGGCTTTAAGCCCTAGGAGCTGAAGAAAAAGGAAGGATTTTTAGGAGTAAACACAGTGCAGTGTTATGGAAGATGAGGAGGTGTTCTGCAAACCTGATGGCATTACCTACGGTTTTAAGGATAATTATTAAGCAGCTACCTAAACAGTGGATCATATCCTGTATCAATCACAATGCAGCACAGGAAAGGAAAATATCTCTCAGGCTCCAGAGATGAACTAATCAAAATGAAAGTACAAGTCCCATTTTTTCCTCTGTGATTTATTCTTAATTACCTATGAAGGCAGGCTATCTCCAGATATGTGAAAATAAAATCCAGGTATAAGATACATTGAATGCAGGATGAATATCAGGAACTCTCCATATTCTGAGTCTATTTATGATAAGAAGCATAAGAAAAAAAGCTTTTTAAGTAATTTCTGCCATACTCAAGTCCATCAGAGACTGCATTTACTATTATGGGACAGGGGTCCTCATATCAACGTGGCAGACATGACTACACATGTACACCAGAAGCACAGACAATTCTACATTTTGGTGCAGTGTTACTGAGATCACACTGTTTATCAGTGATTCAAGAGCACAGCAAAGGTTAGGAAGTAAATCCTGACCCACAGAAGCTACTGACACCACTCCTCTTGGAGTCAAAACAGCCTACAATCCCTGCTGCAAAGAGATTTTGGAATTAAATTCTAGCAACAGCAGAGATAGAGCAGCATAACAATGACTGGACATTCAGATAAGTTGAATGCAACTGCATAAACTATGGGAATTTGAAGAGACCCAACCAGCAATTGTCAGAGTACTAAAATTCTATAAATCTTCCAGGTGAGTCAAGCTCAATGGGTATTCTACCTCCTAAGCAAAGAAAGATAAGTACAGGATTATGATGATATTAGAGATTTTCAATTCACTTAAGTTCATTGTTAGATAAGGTTAAAGAAAGAGTTCAATTACAGTGAAACATTCAAGTTAACAAGGAGATAACAAAGGGCACGTACTTGTTACCTGATTAGCTGAACAAAAGAAGAATGAGTATTTGCAAGGCAAAAAGAAATAAGATTTGGTAAAAAATAATGAATTTAGAATGCCTATGCAAGTGTAGGTGACATCTGATAAGCTCAGCCATTAGAATTGCAGAAGCATTCTTTTTAAAGGAATTTACTTCCCTGGGATTTCTAGACTCATGCATTTCTTATTCTCCCTTTCCCTTAAAGGAATGTGGGCTTTTTCACAAATTTCAATCTCCTCAGTAATGAGAGTTTAATGATTTAATATTATTACACTCTAATAAAACAAAGGATAGCAGCAAATCAAATACAGAGAATAACTGATCTATCAGTTTCTTGATCTATCTATTCCTTTGCATGTTACCTGTCAGTCCTTGCACTCTGATTGGTAGGAAGTAAGAAAACTAACTAACTCTCACAATACACATATAAATATACATATAATAGACATAAAATGATATATTGCCTACAGCAGATAAAGAATTTATTGGTGGTGTTTGTATTTCTCTGATAAAGGCAAATGTCTCACTTCAGAATGGCCACGCAGCAGTGAACAGTAATCACTATTATTTAGCCCAAAAAATAGAAATACCCTTACATTGAATTACATTGTTCCCAATGAATACTAGTTTCATTCCTCAAATAAGTGCAGGAGTGGGTCACATTCTTCTGAGTATTTAAAGAAATGTACATCATGTGCAAACAAACCCACTGTTGGTAAATATGGTTCTACAGGAAAGAGTGTTTCTAGGAAAATGTCTTACTCCTACTACTGTCTCTGCCACTGTAAACCTGAATGAGGGAGATAATACTAATCTCATAGTAAAATCTAAGCTTTTTAGCAGAGAAGAATGCTAAGAAAACAGAATAGTAGTCTTCAATCTCCCAGTGAAGCTCTATCACTTGGGTTCTTGCAAAGTTCAGTGTATTTCCACAGTTACAGGGAGTTGGATTCTTAAAATTGGGTGTTCTTGTCAGGTGACTCAAAGCTCAATCAGGTGGAGCTACAGAGCAGGAAACTGCCAAGTATTGGGTAATTATCAGAGAGAAAACTTTGTGTGTCCTGTTTACAGTGACTAATATCCAAAATTCCTTGCACAGACTTTTGTCACAAATTCCCATCATTCACAACAATCACAACCATCTTACAACAATCTTACTCCTCTCCTTAAAAAGCAGACAATAAAATTCTAGTGTCAGTGTCATCACCCAACACATTTGTTAAAATGGCAATTCCAGGAGCTGCTGTCCAAATCACACTTATGTCAGGATTTTCTATACTCTATACTTTGGGTGTCAGAGTGCTGCCTTGCAAAAACCCAGTGTCTCAAGAGTCCCTGACCACTTAGCAGCCATTAAAACCTCCACTTCTCTGTGCTTCACCTCTATTTGCTAAATTTTGGAGTAGAGCAGTGAGAACAGAATATCAATCACATTTAGCTTTGCTTCCCTTCATCAGCAATGGAAAACCAGGTAATTAAAAGAAGGTCACTCCTACATAGGCTGACTTTGGAAAGATTTCCTCAAGGGCAGTGGCCCCGTACTGATGTGAAATATCTTCAATATTAAGGATCACTCCTGAAAAAATATCTGGAAAACGATTCCAGCTCAGGTGATATAATATTCAGCTGAAATTTATTTGATATTAGCTTCCCAGTTCTTGGTGCTGCTAAGTGTGCCCATGACAGGAGCTGCTGAGCTAACCCTGCACACAAAATTAACTGATAATTCCAAACACGGGTAGGCTAGAGAGCTAATTGGAAAGTCCCCTGGCATTGAATAATTCCCATCTGTCTTCAAAAGCATAGTATCAATCATAGCAATTGCTGCACTGGCCTTACTTTTCTGGCATTCTCCAAAGAGGAAACGGGGAAGGTACAGAGCATATAAATCATTCTGATATAAAAAGAAAGTACTTAGGCAGCCATGTAATGAATCCCCAGCACTGTCATCTATGTTAAAGGCCATGGAAAGTTTTGTGAGGTCCTGAGTGTAAACAGCAGAGAATAACAGAAAAGTGGATTACAGCTTGTCAGAGCAGTATGAAACTCTGTCTTGAACAAGCACACAAGCTAAAACCTAAATGAACCCACAAACCAGCTACCAAAGGAAGCTAAGGACTAAGCTGTGTGTCTTACTCTGAATCTTTGGGTCTGACATTTTAGCAGCAAATATTGGACTGCCACTTAGATTAGCCATTTGCAATTATTTCTATATTTTGAAAAATTCCTGGGTTATATTCAAACAATGCTTCTTGCTTTCCCAGTTATTCAAAAACAGAAACTCAGGCATTCAGTGGGACTCTGAATCTGAAGGTGATGCTATCTCACACAGTACAGGACTGCGGGTTTCCATTCATCATGGAAACCATCCAGAACAATTATCAGATAAAGAACAAAATGCCTTGTGCCTGCTTCAGAACAGAAGCATTCTCGCCTCTGCTAATAAAACAAAAGTAAAATAGAATAAAAACCAGGGCTGGTTTTAAAAATGAACAGGTCTTCTTCATCCTACTCAACCTATGCCATCCTGGACAACTTCCCTGTCATGCCAGCAAAGGTTTGTGTGGACTCTGCAATGCACAGCCTGTGTCTACCATTGCATCCCAATTATTGTGTGTCTGTGGTTCCCATACTTATGTTTTGCTAGAGCCAGCACCTCTGAATGTGAACTCCGAGATGACATATACTAAAATACACATGGCCTTGAAGAAAAATAAAAGGGTTTTTGAGGGTTTTTTGAAGAACTGATGTCCAATGAGATTCTGAAGACATCTGCAGATTCCCACCCTTCCACCTGCAGCTCCTGTGCTTTGCCAATCCCCAGGAATTGAAGGAACAGGCATCTTCAACTGCCCAGACTGGTAGTCTACTCCTGTATGCATCAAGATGGGTATAGGGAGGCAGGGTGAAAATGGATGATCTTTAAGGTCCCTTCTAACCAAAACCATTCCATGATAATCAGATGTATTCATGTATTGGCAGCTCTGATGCCCTCAGCATAATGGTTTGATATTTGGCAATATAATTAAAATAAGTTTGCATATTAGTAATAAAGTAATCTAAAATAGTATTTGGATGTTGGCTTGTAGAACCCTTGGAAAATTCCTTGGCCAAAATACGATGCAGAACAATAGACAATTTCAATAAGCATGAGCATTTGAAGAAGAACATTTTAAAAGATAAAAGAATTTAACTTTCTATAAAATTATCATGATACTAAGCACTGATTAGTTTTTAAAATTTAATTTAACGATCCTGATTTCTAATATACATTCCATCAACCTGATAAATATTCATGTTACTTTAGCACTGTCACACAGAGACGAGCAAACATGAGATACAGCTCACCAAGATGCAGTCTGAGCATTAAATGCATGCAATACAGAAAGGCATTCAACCATGACTGTGTAACTCTGAGCTCTGTTTAGTGTGGTTTAAGAAGAGATGGGCAAAGAGACAAGGATATTAATAACAGTATTAACAAGGGCAACAAATTTTGTTTTCTGCAACTTAGCAGCCAATTCCATATTTTAGAAGCATTTAAGATTCCTCTGTTTAAGCTGTGGACATCAGTGAAGTGCTTACAAACATGCAGATTACTCACATTAGCTTGTAAAATTTATAATTTCATCAGCCCTTCTGAAATTATAGATATTTTTATGTACCTACTATTCTCTCCTGATTCCCCTGTGTAGGATTTTCAGTGACTGACTTTAGCATATTCAAATATGCTTGCATAGTGTACTAAGTGAATTTCCCTAGCTTTTCAGGGACTGCATTTCTGCTTTGTCAGACAAATGAAAATAGATTTAAAGCATTCCTGCTACTGAACCCAAAAATGGCATTCTAGTGAGACAATCTGATTCAGTTGATACAACCCAAAATACCAGTAATGAGGGACTAAAAGTTAAACTTAATTTGACTACTAGAATACCCTGAGTTAGAAAGGACCTGCAAGAATCATCAAATCCAACTCAGCCCTGCACAGGACCATCCCAAAATCACACCATGTGCCTGAGGGTGTTGTCCAAATGCTGCTGCAATTCTGCCAGGCTCAGTGCTGTGGCCACTTTCCTGGGGAACTGTTCCCCACTTCACTCTCTGGGGAAGAACTTTTTCTAATATCCAACACAAACCTCCCATGCCACGACTCCATGCTGTTCCCTGGCACCCTGTCACTGGGGCCAGAGGGAAGAGACAGGTGCTGCCCTTCTGCTTCCTCTCCTGTGGAAGCTGTAGACCAAGACAGGCAGCCCTGCAACAATAAGCTTGGGTAGACAGATCCCAAAGATCTGTGGGATAAATAGTACAGGAAGTTCCACTTTTGAATATCCAGCATTAAGTTATGAAAGTCTGCAACTACATGATGCAAAGACTGACTGAAATAAATTTAATCTACAAAATCACACTAGTCGAAAATTCTTTTGGTAGATTAACAGTGCCACAGAGGGATAAATGATATCTTAGGAATTATCTGTGTCTTTTCACTTCCATTCCTAATAACCAAAGCTATCATAAGCCCCATATCACATGCTTGAGGTAATTTGATCATATATCTACACCAGATAAAATCTGTACTTCTATTTGATATAGTAATGCACAGATCCAATATTTACAAGCATAAAATTGTGGTTTAAATTTACTTGCAATTGCTATTCACTGTTTAAGTCTAGTTTCAATTGCTATTTATCCTGACAGCAATTTCTCTTGCTTTTTCCTTATTACTTTAAAACCTCACAGATAGTTCCCATCCAAACCAGTCTGTGACCCTATGATTCTGTGACCATGGAGAGACAGGTCTGAACAGAATCCCTGTTCCAAACACTCAGGCTGAGGGTGACTGAACTAAATGCACTAAAGTACACAGGGGAATAGGCATCTATGACAGATTTTAGTCAGGTGACACCCAGCACATCTTTCAAAGGCATAGAATAAAAATATCTCACTTGAGGGAGACTTCCTAAAGAATCAGGAAAAATTATTAATGTATTAAATAAAACTGTAGTCTATATAGCTTTTGTTTTACCTTTCAAAATGTAAATTTTCTGTGGGGGTACCGTATCAGTAGTTACTCATTGTTGTGGTTCCTTTTATTTAGCTGAAAATGGTACTGGCCTTCTCTGACAGTATTAAAGGCACCACAGTAGTTGCTGTAGCTATCTAAGATAAACATAAGAATGGTCCTCAATTTTCATTGCCTCTTACTCACCCTCACTTTTAAATTTGGGTTGTGATCACAGCATCGCTAACTACCTTTTCCACTACTGCTGGAATTTTTTATTATGTTTTATTTTCATTATAATTTCCTCTATGAAATTTAAATTTTGAGACTTATGAGTCTGAAAAAGAAGTAGTCCCGATCCTGGAATTGCCAGATTGAGATGAACAGAAGTGTAAAAACAGTCACATTTCAGTGTGTTTGTGGCTCTGGGCTGTGATGATTTCACTAGCAGGGGCATTTAACTGGGCAGGAAAGAAACACAGACTCTGAGCTGTCACAAGGCAAGTTGTTATTCTTCCTCTGATACTCAGGATCCCAGAAAGGAGACCAGGTCAAAAGAGACAAGAAGAGCAGCTCGTATCTTACCCAGAGACTAGCTGAGCAATCATCAATCTTTCCTTGCTCTTGGCAAAGTGGGGGAAAACTGGAGACTGGATCTGGCTGGCTGCAGCTCCAGGGCCCAGGAATTGCCCCAAAGCAAGGAAGGATCTCATGTTTTACTTATGACAAAGACAACAGCCAGCACACAGGGGGAGCAAGCTGCATGTGCTCTGACAGCTCAGGAGCAAAGGGCAAGAGGGCTTAGGGCAGCCTGGCAGCCAGGAGTCAAATGTCAGAGGTGAGAGAGAGCAGTAGTAGCTGTCCAACCTTCCTTTAGGAAAGTACCAGAGAACTTAGCTTTCTTGGAGTTCTGGAGTACATACTAAGCTGTTCCCAGCCCCTCAGGGCAGAAAGCTTGTGCCAAGTTATGGACATGTAGTACACAATCTAGTTTGACATTTAATTCCGTATGAGAGACTTGTCTAAGCCTTCACCTGAGCACCTGAACCAGCGGTCTCATAACAGCTGGCTGCAGCCTGGCTTATGTTAGCACAGCCCACAGAAACAAGAGCAAAGCTCATTCCATTTGTGTGGTGGGGTCACTGGCATTTGGCAGATGTTAGGCTAAGCATTATTGATCAAACACAAGGGAAGTGGTAAAACACAAGGATGATCAAATACCTCTTGGCAATTTGACAAATGCACTGCTTCTTTGAGTTGGGTTGTTCATCCATATGTGATATCTACACAACCAACCAATACCTGATGACAGGTATGCAATGTAAGGAAGGACAAGACACGATGGCAATGTAAGGAATATTACCAAAATTTTTGCCTGATCTTTTCTTCTTCAAAAACCATATAAAACATACTAGAGAGCCTGACTGCATTAGAAGTCTACAAATTCCTACCATATAGAGTAGCTTTGCACCATTTGTCATCTTTTATCCATTACTTTAGCTCACTTAAAACCCATATTTAAAATAGTCTGAAAGACTCAATCAGCATTTCAGTTGTACAACTGAATGTGTTGCTATTTGAAGAATGTTCGCCTACTTATATTGTTCATATTTATACCAGCTGTGAGAAACAACCAGCATTGGCAGTTTATTTTAAGATTTAGATGTTTGATGTTAAATGATGCTGTGTTTAAAAACCAAGAAAGTTATGGAACAGGTTTAGAAAATATGTTAGCAATTATTAGGCAAACAATTTCTGTTTACTATAGTACCTCTGGTAATAATTAGGAATAGGGAAAAAGCTCCTGAAACCATGAGAAGTAATGAAATTGTCATTGTGCCATAAATCTCCATTCTTAAGTTTTTCAATTGCCAGCTTTGCTAAGTGGAAGATACATTATTTTTTCCCTCAGCAAGATTAGAGAACAATATGAAAATACTTATGATCTCTGAGTTTCTTATCTATATTCTTTTACTCTACCTTAAAACATCAGCTTATAACAAGTGGTTGTTGCTTAAAACTAAGTTACTGTGTCACAACCATTTCAGGTTTTTTGCTGCAGGCTGGAAAGTCAGATGCTGTTTCTGTAAGCCTATAGATGTACTGAAAATATTTAGATAAATCAGAATCATTAAAACTAAGGTATGAAAATATAAGGGGCATTCACCGTTTCATGAATCTTCATTGGTTTGGGATCTACAAGGGAAGAGTAACCTAGGATTAATTTTCTATGTGTAATGCTTTAAAGACCAATGGGATTTACGAAAGTCTGAGAACATTATATACTCCAAGGCACTGCTCAATACTTGTACAGTAATGGAATCTGAACTATCTTACATTTGCACAAATGGTCAGAGATATTTTTATATTGTGTCATGTATCTCCATTGAACAAGATTGGTAGCTTCATACAAGCTTTTATTGCCAAGAACGTGATTACGGGGATATTTTAAACTCCAAATTTCACTGCCATGCCAAAAGTTCTCACAGCATTACATTATCTCTGTGATCCTCAATACATGCACATATTTCTATACTACTGTGGCCCAAGTGTAGCTTTAAGTCACTTTATCTCCCACAGAGTTACAGTCATGGAGGCTGCAACTTCATGAAGCCCTGGTCGGTACAGCAAGGCTTCAGCCCCTGAGGGTCAGCCGGCCCCTCTGTTCCCCTTGGTACCCAGATGTTTTGGTCATAAATGAAATCCTCTGGCCTTCAGGGAGGTCCAGGCATGATCCCTGCACTGCCTTCCAGGCTGGGAGCAGTGGGCAGTGCTCCTGAGCCCTGGTCCTTAATGGCAAAGAGCTAACGGTGCTGCCACCAGCAGCAAGGCAATCACAGAACCACAACGGTGGGAACAGACCTCCAAGATCCTTGGGTCCAAACATCAACCAGCAGCTGAAGGGGCACAACTCTTTCAGTAAACCTGACTGGGGAAGGGTGGGAAGGTTTCCTTCCCGGCCTCATTGAGAGCAAGTTGCACTTTTGTTGCTTCACTTGACTGTTGACATGACAGAGGAAGTGTTATGAGAGGAACAGCACATGCAAAGGGCTTTCCATCAATAAAGGAGAAGCTGCTTTTCTTCTCAGCGATGAAAATGATGACAGAACTAGCATAGCTTAGCTTGGCAGCTTGTCTAGAGTAGCTTCAGGAGTCCTGCTGCCACAGAAATCAGGGCACAAATCAATCTTGTGAATGACAGGACAAAAGCCCTATCAGGAGATGTATTTAACAGCAGCTGTAAATATTAGAGATGTTCTTTCCAACGCATTGAAGATTAAAACAAGGCTATATTATCAATTTGCCTGAAGGGACCCAGCATGGGAGAAGTGGGTGGTGGTGTCTCAATGCATGAGATGATGATAATGTGCAAAGTCAGCCTGGACAGCAGCATTTTAAAATGAAAGGCCAATTTACTTCCCTTATTAAATGGAGAGGGGGCTAATCCCACAGGGAACTCAGCTCCTCTGTGATGCCTCTGTTCCCTTTCCTACAGGAGAGCTTGGTGGACCCACCAGCCCTGGCACTGGGACACAGGGCAGGCACTTCTCTGCAGCTCCCATTTCCCTCCTGGAGCTTACTGAGGCTGCTAAACTGCCACAGATGCAGCAGGACAAAAGAACAAGCTTTGCCCTTTCCTCCCCCTATTTTTAAATAAGAACGAAAAATTCCAGGACAGAGTTTATGCTATCCAGGGTGTCTATACATCAGTTGATGCTTTTGGTACTACTGTAAATGAAATAATTAGAAACTTCATATATGTGCCCTTCAAAATCCTACAGCCTGGATTTTTGATTTAGCTCTGAGGATCCAAATCCATTATAAAACTTCCTCTTCTTTTGCCTTCCAATAACCCATTTAATATTAGTCACAATCTATCTTTCACTGTAGAAAAAACCAGAAAAATGTGCCATGGATTCAACTGAAACCCACATTTTAATATGAATCATAAATTTTCTAATCCCTCCCCCCCTCCCCCCATTAAATTATTCTCTGGATAATGAATCAGATATCCTTTTATTAGCATATTTCATTTCTCAGCCTTTCAATACATAGAAATAATATTTTCTAGCAAAAGACAGCTCTTAGACAATGAAAAGACATTAAATTGTAGATTTAAAAATTCCCTTTCTACTGAAAGTCCATATATATATTGAGAGGCTAACAGAACAATTGTGCTGCCTCAAGATTCATTAACTGCTGATCTCACGCACAGACAGGCAAGAGAGAAAACAAGGAAGGGAACCTTTTGAATATTGCATTAACTCTGATATTCAATTATTATAACAATGCCACTCAGGAGGGCTTGCACTGAATTTTGTTAGAGATGGGGATTTTAAGAAAATTATAACTGACCAATTTGAAGACTCACAAAATTGTCTTTCGGTTTCAATAATAACATGTATTCCTCACACTCCCTTCAAAACCAGGACAAAACTGTTTCTATTGCATTAAAATGCTTAGAATTTGAAGGAAGGTCACTTAAAAACAAAAATTGAAACTTTCCATATTTTTACATGAATAATGACAAACATATATATAATGATTTCTGTATTTTTCCATAATGGAACATATACCCAAAAAGACTAATTTATTTTTCTTTCTTTTACCTCACCCGAGCCTACTTAGAGTGGCTTTGTTCAAATTGTTCTTATTTTTCCCATTATTTTATTTCTTCTCCAAATTTTTTTAAATTCTCAACTATTGTCTTGTAGATTTTGGTAGCTTGCATCAAGACTTTTCCTTTTAATTATTAATAGGCACATTTTTATTTTTCATTAACTAGATACCTACAGTATAAACAGGTCCTATGCCATGTCACTAAAAGCCCTTGGCAGAAGTCATCTTAAAATTCCTCTTCCATAAAGTGATGTCTCCTCCACTTTACTTCCCATCCTCTTAAGATATCTAGAACTTCAAAGGAAAAAATGGGAGGGCTTAATGCCTTACCATCAAGCTAACCAGAAGAAGAACTGCTAATGAGTATAAATTAGTAATAATAGCTACAACATATACCCAAGGAAAGAAATTCTGTATCTCAGCTGATGGAAAACCACATATCAGTCAGAGGCATGGAAAATGTTGGAAAAAACGTACACTTTTATTTTCACAAGTATGTAATTTAACATCAATAAGGGCTTTCCAAAGCATGTCCATGTCTAGTATTCAATGGAATACAAAACTGTTTGGAGTCCACAGGACTTTGAGCAGCCTGGTCTAGCAGAGTCTAGCAGATCCAGCAGAAAGTGTCCCTGCCTGGCAGGGGTATTGGAATGAGATGCTCTTTAAGGTCCCCCTCAACCCAAAGCATTCTGTGTTTCTATGAGTACTCTATAGCTTGTCACATTTACATTTCCACAGTCATGCTCAGAGTTCAAAATGCATGTGAGAAAAGACAGAAGGTTGCTGTTGTCCGTGTCAATCCTTACTTTTCAAACACTAATTATTTACCAGTCTCATCCTTGATAAAAAGATCAGATGTTTCAGACACAAGTGCTGATTATCCAATTACACACAAAGCACATCTCTATTTTGAAAAGCACAGTTAAGGCACACATTTCACTTGCTGAGAGCCAATTTCCCTCAATTTCACTGACTTCAGAAATAGTGGGTGGGCAAAACTGTCCCTAAACCACAAGCAGACAAAGCCCAAGACAATCCTTTTATTTGCAGCTAACATTTATGTGCCATTAATGTCCTCTGAAACAAAATTCACCCAAATCCCACACTGAAGCTCAGGTAGGACACGACTATGTTCAGCAGAAGTGAGCCCACATACAAAACATGTGTCTCTTCTACCCTTAGCCCTAACCTCAGCCCAAGCTGATGTCACACACGGCCACTTGTGAAATTACTGCTATTGTTTAAAAGGTCTTACAACAAACTTTATTCCAAGATTCAGGAATTCTGATAATATTTTTGAAGTCTGTCTAAAAAAAACCCATCCCGAACAACAAAACCACCCCAGGTGAGTTCAGATGCTCAGAAAACTTTAATCAAAGCCTTAAGCTCTCCATTTGTAAAACTAAGATGAGAGT
Source organism: Sitta carolinensis (assembly GCA_032173965.1). Classification (NCBI taxonomy): domain Eukaryota; kingdom Metazoa; phylum Chordata; class Aves; order Passeriformes; family Sittidae; genus Sitta; species Sitta carolinensis. Next base: position 14,925,673 of record JAVUNC010000019.1, read on the forward strand.
GTCCATGGTACCTACCACAGCTGTCAGAAATTCCTTGGCTAATAGTTGTGAAGAGCCAACTGCCAAAATTGCCCTTAGATGCTGATTTTGTCAAAATTCTTAATATCCAAGGTTACAGTCCAACTAGGCTTGAAAACAAACTGCCTGCTACCAAATACAACATAATATGATAGACTGCACTTGAAAAATAGCTTTAGAGAAACATTTGTGTTTGCAGGTAATGGGATCTCTCTATATCGAATGACTGTGCTTATTCCTGTCAAATATAACAGACACAATAGAATTAAACAAATACATAAAATTTAATCCATTTTTTCATAGAAAAGGACTTCGTTCACATAACATCAAGAAAGACTATTCTGTTATTCCTGTTTTCGTCAACATGGTTATTGGAAAGGATATTTAGTGGAAAAACTAGATATGCATCCAAATTTTTTACCTTAATAGATAAAACTGACACAAACCTATAAATTCCCTTTACTTTATTTTCAATATAACCATTTCGCTTCAGCTAAAAACATGTTTATTAAGGTTCAGTGATTGAAGATAAACCAATTGTTAACTACTGTTGACAAATGATTGCTTGGGGACTCCAGCTCATCTAATAAAGTGAATCTGCTCTCCTCGCATTTCTCCTTGCTATCACACCATAAACTACTTTTATAGCATCTCCCATGCAATGCATCACCAGGCACTTTACATTACAAAACTAATCAGCAGATAAAACACCACTGGATCTTATAACACTGACATAAAATTCAATATCTAGTAAAGCTTAAATCAAAAAGATAAGTTTTCTGCATCAATTTGCAAACTAAGAGAAACACGCACTGCTTGTACTTGGGGATGGAACTGAAGTCCAGCGATACAGAGCAGGGCAATTCAGAGCTCAGATTTGATACAGCTTGCACACAAACCTTAGAAGTTACTTGGAGAGATTTCAAAGAGCCCAGCTCACACAGAATGAAAAAAGCCCATGTAATGTGCATTCAGTTTTCTAAGAACACAGGTTTTAATGTACACTAGGTGCCTTGGCCAAAAGTAATTACAGTTCTTTCAAAACTGATGATTGCTTGCATTATCTGTTTTGGAGAGTAATAAGCAGCTGTTTCTCTCATGACAGAAGTGGTAAGATGGTTTTACTGAACCACTGGGAAGGTAAAGAGGTAAAAATGGTTTGGAAGGTAAATTTAACTCAGGTAAAACCTGATGAGAAACACAATTACCCAACACTTAAGATATCTTAAAAATAACAATCTAATATAATGGTTTATTTCAGAAATTTTTACCAGGTACTCCCACCTTCACTTATCAGGATTTGTCTACAATTACACAAAGCCAAACCAATCAAATATATCAGTGAAGTACAGAGAAAAAAAATTACCTGTGTACACTTACAGTTGAAAGAGATTGCAATAGTTAGTGCTAATAAAAATCCTCATCTATAGGAATAGCACTTGCTGCTAGTTGGAGAAAAGAAGGGACTCTTAGCTATAATACTTTTAAAATACTTTAAACCAAACAGTACAAAAGACACACTTCCTGTTGAAAAACAACAGCATGGCAAGTTCTCCAGAGTGGGATGAGGATCCAGCACAGGCAGCACGACAGGACTTTACACAGTGCAAACACCACTGGGTGGGCTGATAGTGACAAAACCAGCCTGGAGAATTTCCATACAAACTGTCACAGGGAAATCTTTTTCGCTTGCAAAATCAAACTAAGAGACCTCCGTTAGTGGAACAAGTAACAAAGGATCAGAGAGGGAAAAGGGGTTTGAGACAGCATCACCAAGGGATGGCCACGCCTATTAGAAATGACAGAGCCTTTAATAATAAAACAAGAACTTCTCAGGTCTACATTCGAGTCTAATTTACTGAGAAGGCAGAGAGGTAAAAAGAGCTTTGAAAGTAAATTAAATCAGCCAAAATCTGATGAGAAATGTAATTATTCAATAAATATTTTTATAATAAATATTGACTTTTCCCATAACCCTGTATTTATTATTAAATAAAGTTATTTTATTATTAGAGTATTAAAACTGAATTTACAACTGAATAGTCAAAATATAACTGTGCAAAATTGTAATTTTACACTACACATTTAATTCTTCATATCTTTATAGTTATAATATAAATTTATTCTTCTAAATCCAACTAACATCTTAGGAGGTATCAGAGAGTCCCAGTGCAATAAGGTTTAGTATTGCTGCAGACACTGTAGTGCTTGGCTTTTAACAAAAGCCCACTTTATACATCCTCCTACTTGTGAAACAAACCTGAAATTTATTAGCCCATCTGATGTATATTACTTGGACTGAAAAAGCAGAAATCTTTGCATTCAGAAAAAGAATCTGACTGCACATTGCAATTCATAAGCCCAAATCCCACCTGGAGAAGCTGTGTCCTGGCAGAGGCAGAGCTGACACTCTCCCACCTGGGATAACAGGACCTTGCTGCACTGGTGGCTGCAGCAAGGCTGGGTGCTGTGCCTCTGCATCAGCACAAGAGGCACGGAGAGCAGCCTGCCTTGACTGTGCTTCCCTTCCAGCCTGCCTTGACTGTGCTTCCCTTCCTGAGGAGCACAGACCACAGGGGGACAAACAGGAGGGTGCAAGGAGTGAGGGAGGATGACAACCCAATGGCTGAGCACTTGACTGGAAGAAGGAGACTCTCACCCTATTCTTGGCAGCTGCTCTATAAGTACCCTTTGAAATGAGAAACAAGGAAGTACTAAAGAGCCCCCAAGTTTTACCTTGATATACCTTAAATCACATATTTGCAAGATAATTGCCAATCCTGTTACATTCCCCAGATCTAATTCATACCAATCATGAAGACAACAACATCAAGGGGGTAACCTTGGATGTGGCCAAGTGATCTTGCAAAGCTACAGCAATGATGTTCCCACTGCTGCTTATTACCTTGAAAGGCTGAAAGCAAATGAAGCAAAAAAAAAAAAAAAAAAAAAAGCTTCAGGGTGCTTGGATGTCTCTGCAGCGATCTTAAACCCCGGAGGCAGAAGCCACAGTCATTGCAGCATCATCTGCAACAGATGTGGTGCACCGGATACTGGGACAAGTTTCCACAAAAAGAGCCAAAATAGGGCTGTGAATAATTACATGGGAAGAGTCACTAATAGAGGGAGTACAGCCTGGAAGTTGAACACAAGCAACAAAGAGCTAGATTGCGAGGCTTTGTGCTGAAGAGTGACTGAAAACCCCTGCTTGCTCGGTGGAACATGGTTTGAAAAGCTCTGCCTGAATTGGCCAGAAATTTGCATGATGATCAAAGGTAAAATAACTTGAGCTGAAGAATAGCAGAAACCTGCTTCCTTTTTTTTAGGCAGGATGGGAAATGGAGGCGCACCACAGGAAAAATGATGGAAAGCAGCCTGGCTGATGCAAATTAAGGTTGAGACTTTTGTCATTAGATCAAAATTCAGCTGCCCTTAAGTTTTTTACTGATGTGCAGCTGTTCAGTCACTGTCACATGAAGGCTTAGGATGTCATTCAATGCACCCACAATGTCTGACAGGACAGGACTGTGATCATGACCCTTTTTTACAGAGCATACAGGGTGCAGAGGCAGCAGAAGCAATGGACTGCACACCTTCCTTACAGAACTGGAGGACAAAGGGTCCTGAATGTACTTCTGATTCATAACTTTCTTTATCATTGCCACAAAAATCAACTTGATTGATGCCTAAACAGCACAAATACAGTTGGCTGCACATGCACATACAAAAAACTCTAAAGTCTAACACAGCTGCTTGAACACCAGCCACTCCTGCCCCATTCCACCCACCTTGTTGTGTCAGTAGGACATTTCTATTAATAGGCGGAGACAACACATTCAAGAATCCATCGTGCCTTTCATCACAAAATAGACAGGAGTTTTAAAACTTCAGGGACACCCTCAACCTTTAGGTACCTCTTTGGTAGCACTGAATGAAAATAAGGATCTATTGTTGCAATAGACCTTGTTGTCTTTTACATATTCCAGGGCCTTTATTCAGTGATTTACTAAACACTGAACTTTCATTAATGCTGGTGCTCAGTTGTGCTATCTTAACTAGAAATAGGTGGTCACCTAGTTCAGTCCTGCTCAATAAACTGAATATCAGCAGAATGCAGGACAAATACATGCAATCACATGGTGAGAATAACTTGGAAGGCATTAATGACACTGAGAGGCATGGAGAATGCCAAGAGATGAACAGGTTGTCCTAAACATGGTGTCTGTGAAAAGCTTTCCATTAGAAGACCCTAAAATAGTTTACAAGTGCAAATAGTAAATCATTACATATCTGAACAGCATAAGGAACTGAACATACTTGCTTCCTGGCTTAATTATGATCTAGTCAGAAAAGTACATTTTTGTGTATCAAAAAACTCTATAATCAGGAGAATCATTATATGGAAGTACACTGGGAAATGGGAGGTGGCAGCCAATAGCTACATGCATAATTCAAACTGTGGCTCAGGATTACTCACTGGTTCACATCCTCCTGGGACCAAAACATTAGCTCCAACAGTTATCAAAATGGCAATGCAACAATACAAGTTGATGAACTCACAAAGGAAAATCATCTCACAACTGTGAATAGCCATTTACTAATAATAAAACATAAAGAAATGTAAACTCAGGACGGCCTTAACTCTAAAATTTCTAGGGAACGTGGATGTGGGAGATGAAGCATCTCCAACAATTCTATTTCTCACAGAAGAAAAGTTTTATGACAAAGGTTGTTTCTCATTTCAGTTGCAACTTTATTCTCAGTATTTGGCACGCTCTGAGCAGATGATGAGGAGCTGACACTCAGCCCTAGGTCAGTACTAAAGTATTCAAGAGTTACAAAAAGACTCACATTTTCTGCAAAACAGTCATTCCTGCCTGCAAACCTGCAATATTTTTGACTGAGTGAAAAATGTCTTTCTAATGGAGATGGATGAGCTCTGACCTATGACTATCAAACACAACATTACTATGACAGACAGCAGAGAGGAAAAAAGTGAAATCAGATTCTGATTTCAGTCACAGGAATAAACCCAGAACAAATCCACTAAGGTACACTCCCCTTACAGATAGTGTTTGGTCCTTTAAATTCAGAAGTAAAACCTGACAACAGAGTAGAACCTTTCTGAAAATCTCAGTCTTAATCTTTTTAAGTGAGCCCACGCTGACTGAAGCCAAAGAAGACCACGAGTGCTTTGGCAGTGGTTGCATCAGATTTTCTGATGGAATCTGATGGAAACCTTAAGCACCTAATGGAAAGTCCTCTCCTTTGTGTGCAACAATCATAGAGAAAGCAACAAGCCATCTCTCTCTGTTAATGTTTCTGTTACTGTTCTTTCTCAGTTAATGGCTTTAAGTAGAAAAAGAGTAGGTTTAGATCAGATATTTCAAAAAAATACTTTACACAGAGAGCAGTGAGGCACTGGCACAGGTTGCTCAGAGAAGCTGGTGATGCCCCATTCCTGGAAGTGTTCAAGGCCAGGCTGGATGGGGCTCTGAGCAAGCTGCTCTGCTGGGCAGTGTCCCTGCCCATGGCAGGGGTTGAGAGTGAGACAGTCTTTAATGCCTCTTCCAACTGAAACAACTCTATGATTCCACACTTAGGCAAGCCTTTGAGTTCTCAAAATTACTCAGGAAAATGAGAAAGAATGCTAGATAGCTGTAAAAAACCCAAGTGTACTCCTAGTGAAAGAACAGAAGTAATTTTAAAGCAAATGACAAAAAAAACAGAAGTTCTGGAGAGAAATACAAACTTAATCCTCCAGTGCAACACGAGCTGCCTCTCAGCTGGATTGGCAGACTACATAAAGGAGAGGCATCAACTTTCAAATTGCAATGCAAATATTTTACCAGGTTCTTTCTCTTCAGAAAAGATAATTAGCCTCTCGCAAATAGTGAAGCAATGTAACATAAAAAAAAAAATTGGAATAGTTGTGTTTCAAGAGACATTTCATAGTCTGAAAAATCAGGCAAGGTCACCTTCATTTGAGATCAGAAAAATGTTCACAGGCAAGGAAATTAGGGTGAAAAAACAAAAGGCATCTCATATCATCATATTATCACAACTCTAATTCAACTAGTATTTCATTTTATGAGCATGACTGAAGAAAATTTAAACTAAGTTACTATATGAACTTAATGAAGAAAACAATGCTGGTTCAGTGATGAGATGGAAATCTGGAAGGTTAGCTAACTGTTGCATCATGAACAACTACATTCTTCCACTCCCTTTAGCTGCCTTTGCCAGCAATAAAAATAATCTTGTTCCAGATTTTAAGCATGACATCCTGAAGATCTTGATCTGTCCCTCAAAATATGTTAGATTCTACTAACTGCATCATGTATGCAACATTAGGCAAAACACAGAGCTAAAAAAATGTAGACTTAGGGTAGCTCAGAACTCCTTTAGTTTCAAATCCTTCCAAGCAGAAATGATGCAAATAAATTTTTTTTTTAAAAAAAACTCTCCTGTCAATTTTGAGCTTCATGGTTTTAAAGTCATACCTTTCATTCCTTCCATGAAGCATATGTTGACATGTTCCTGTAAAATCCACTTAAAAATACATGCTCTGCACCCAAAACCTACCAGGGGTTAGGGAAGGTAATCTTCTGAAAATGGGTAATAATTTAAAACTAGGCTTCATCTGTAGAACTCTTTATAAATGAAAATAGACTGAAAAATGAATTCCTGAAATCTCCTTTAAAAAGTAGGAAAATTAGACTCTTTCATTACTCCAGGCTCTGCTACTTCACAGGCTTTCCACACTGTTAGTCTTTGCTGCCTTGGGGAACAGTAACTATGATTATACAGTGCAAAATAAGTAGCATTAGCCCTAGGGCTGGATGGAACACCTAAAAATTTCTGCCTCCTTTCAGAGTTATGAAAATGTACACTGACACTCCCACTCCACCCTTAATAAAATGAGCAAGTTGTGCTTGAGGCCACTCAAGTTCCAAAGAGCTTAACTCAGAGCCTCCATAGGGGTGTGATTATTCACAGGCTCCTCCTGGGTGACCACTTTGAGATCCTCGGCACACACTGAATATGCCCCAGAAAATGTACATGTGTTGTTTTTTCTTCCAATAAACCTGCCTTTAAGATAACATGGCAACGGTTGAAGTGCTAGTTTGTCAGCCCACAGCACATTCTTCAGAAAAAAATGAAAATGGACCTTTTGTATTTTCCCAAATCTCTTCAATTTGGGGGAAAAAAAAAAAAAAAAAAAAAAAAAAAAAAAAAGAGAGAGAGAGAGAGAGAGAGAGAGAGAGAGAGAAAACAAAACCCAGCCTACCACCAAACAAGAAAAACAACAAAAAGCAGAAGAACTCCCCCAACAAATAACCACTCCCCCTTAACCCCCAACCAATGCCCCATCTTTCCTTCCTCAACTATCCGGACCTGTGGACTAACGAATGTTGACTACCCTTTAGGAAAATGAAACATGCAAAAGCAAAAAGTCTCACTTAAATGTTTGACTGCACAGGATGATAAAAGATTAATATTATAAAGAAACAATTCTACTAATCTGGTCTAAATGCTTAGGATTTATAGCTGTGTGTGTATTGATCTACAGAAGTGGTTTTGGCAAGCACTCATCCTGCTGTAATGAAAAATAAAGTGCCACTGTCTCTCGACACAACTTAATATCACACTGCAAGGAGCATTCCCATGGTGGAAGCCCACATCCCAAACAGCTTTACTGCCAGAAAAGACAGTTTTAACCAAAGAGTTGTTTAGGATGTTATCCCATCCAGCCTTCTTCTAAACCTAGGGATGTACAGTGCAGAGGAAAGGAGATATTTGCAAGTCCCATCATAGATTTGTCATATCCATGGCCACCTAACACAGCTCAGCTTCTTTGGATATTGGACATAGTCACCCTATGCACCAAAATAAATACAGGAAAACAGTCCACAGCATTTACTCAACACCAAGATAATGCACAAATCACTTTACAGATCTGCTACTTTAAATTAAGCATCAGTTTCAATGATACTTCTCTCTACCCTAGGGAGGAAACTTGCAACATTTTAAGAAGTTATCAGAATAAGTAAAAATTAAATTTTTGACAGACAATTAATACAAACTCCTTTTTCAATAAAACTAAATACGCCTTTTAAGTAAAGAAGAAAGCACACTTTACTATGTTAATTCTTCCAGCTTCACAAGATGATCATCAAATCAATGCAGCAGAAGTGCCAATTTTGCCTAATACTGATAAAGCAAGGAAGGGACAGCTGGTTTTGGCAAACCTGAGAAGGTAAGTGAGGCTTGCAGATCCTAAAAGCTTCGAACAGAATGCATCAGACACACACAAAGTGAGGTCTGACAAGACAACACTGGGAAACAATCAGCAGCTGCTCTCAGCCTTTCTAGGCTGGATAAATTCAAACAAACATCACAGTAAGATTCCATCTGGGTACATATTTTTCACTTCAAGGTCCTACTAAACCCTCTCTGACAAACTGTGAATTGTAGGTTATGGCTCTCTCTGTGGAACAAGGCTCCTAGGAAAAAGCCAAGCTTGCCTTTTACTACATTCAATTCAAAATTCTGTAATGAAACGATTATAGAATCAGGCCAAAAGCTCGGTCCATTAAATCACCCTTAAATCACCCTTGCTGGAACCAAATCCAGGTAAATCACAGAATATCCCCCAGCTCAGTGGCTTGGCCACACCGTGCTCCTAAAATACAAGATAAAGACGAGTAAAATAACATTTAGACTAGTAGCATGTGCAGCACGCTTCCTTGAAGGTTTTGGATTTGTGCAGATACCCTGATATTTTACCAGCACGTGCCAGGCTCATCTCTTGACAATCCTTCCTCTCCTGACTCCTGTGGTGCCAAGCTTTCCCACCTGGCTCTTGTCGTTAAAATGGTGCTACAGTCTGAGGACAACTTAATATAAACTAAAATTAAAGAATCTTATTTAGACTATCCAAAATAAGCAGCACAGTTACACAACTTTATAAAAGACCTAGGTGGAGAAATGAAAGTAAAGCAATGCTTTAGTAATACTTTTTCCTTTACACGTCTCTCTGCTCATTGCACAGTTCCACTCTCTGTGCAGAGTTTATGCCTGAGGGTCTATCGGATAGACAGTGCCTACACCTGAGTTTTATCAGAAAATTTCCTTGTAAGGGAGAGGTTCCCCATGGACAGCTTCCAAAAAAAGAAAACCCTTGGAAATACTTATCAGAGCTCACCCTCAGCGTCTCCATCCTCCCTTTAAACTTTTATAGCAAATCTCTCATTTGAAGTTTCCCAGGTGTCCAGACAGACTTGATCTTTCTTTCCAAAATGCACTGTAATTTCACCTTAACCAGAGGGTGGTCTAACTATTTTTTCTAATAAAATAATCACTGCCTTCCTCCCTTAGAGATGCAAATGTCTGTGTAAGACACAATGCCAGCACTGAGTAGCTACTGAGCAGCTCAGTCTGCTTTCACAAAGGAAGGAAACCTCTCCCTGACTTCCTGCAGTGCCCCTGCCTTGACCACTACAGCTGCACCACAGGTACATGAACACTTGAGCTCCTGATCTGATTCTGGACAAACACAATGCTAGTAAGTTTTTTCTGCATTTACACAGGGGAGTTAGGTGACTTTTTAATTTTTTTTTTTTTAAATACTACATTATAACATTATATCTTTATTCTCATATTTAGATTCATGCTGGTGTAATGCCCACATGGTCAGAAATGTGTCCTCCCACATCCTACCTTGTATACCCCATCACTTTTCTCAGATTTTGGGAACAGAAGTAAAATAAAACCCAACTCTCTCAGGAGTTAACCACTTGATCCTTCTGAATACAACACACTTCTGAAATAAACACTCGGCATATTCATCACATCTTTCAGACACTTTTCCCAGTGTTTCCAAGGACTGAAAGAAGTTTCAGCATAAATACCTGGTGGGTGCAGATGTTTAACTCCCTGCATGGACAAGGATTTGATGGGCAGTAAAGTGCATAAAAGATGATACTTGCTCTGTTCTTTCTTTCAATCTGATCAGTCTTTTCCCTGGAGCTTGGGAAATAGGATTTAATGTTCATTCAGTATCTGGGAAAACATGTCTGCAGTTTGAATAGGCAGAAGGTAATGATACCATTCCAAACTCCATTCAGGAAAAGTGACAAGAGGTACTAAACGCACAAATCCCTTTCTATTGTCCTCCAGTGTAATCACAAACTCGGCCACACTCTTAATGAACTCCTGCATGTCACAGTCACTCTCCCCCAGGTAAATGAGCGAATGACTCATTCTTGCAGCAGATCAGTTCGACAGCCTGGAAGCTTCAATGCAGTCACACTGCTCCTGTGTGTGCCCTGTCCTTTGGTAAGGCCACTGGTAAGATGACCTGCTCCCTGTCTGCAAGAATGCACCTAGACCAACTTCTGTTAACATGTGCTTGGCATTGCCCTCCCGCTGCTCTGAAAAGTTTCCTTTTTGCTCTGTTTACTGCCTTAAACACACACAAAGCACGCTGAAGCAAGATGGAAAGAGGAAATTAAGTTGAATTATACAAGTATATAATCATATAGTAAATTTTTGTACCCTCTTTATCCTTCAGCTCATACATGCAACACTAACGTTCACAAAACGAGCGTGTGCTTAATATTCTGTACCTCTGAACAAGGTGAAGAACTAAAGAGGCAAAGTGCACTTTCTTCTCATGCCCATCTTATCCACAGGCTGTTGAAAGCATTCTTACAAAATGCTAGCTTTTCCCTAGCATCCAAGTATAGTGTGTCTCCAAATTTTAGAGACATTGGGGAATTTATGGCAGCAGGGTGAACAGGCACTACTGCAATACAACTTACAGGCAGGAGAACTGGGAACAGCAACAAGCAGGAGCTAAAGAAATGTCCCCTATTTTTAAGCATCCTATTTGAGGAGCCTACATTCTCACTAGTGCTGACTCTAGCCACTTAGCCATCAAAAGCCAGACCTTAATACTTCTCCTTGGACACATCAAGAAGTTCTATTAAAGTCATGCTGGATGACTCATTCACAGGCACTAGCTCTCAAGGCAGCTTTCTTGGCCACCACTCCATCCTTTTCCTCTTTTACAAGCACCCATAATTTTTTCCATCTTCTTGATTCTGCCACATATGGTGTGACACAACATCCTTATGAAGCTCCTTGAAACAACAGCATCTTTTTCTTAGCTGTGATTTGTCCAAAGCACATGCCATCTGTGCATCCTGGAGAGAAAAAAGCCCTGCAGCTAGTGAATGTATGGCACACTCTTAAGCAATGGAAAGCAGGTCATAAAATGGGACATAATGGGCTAGAGATCCTGAAATCAGACCCCTCCCTAAATTATCCATCTAGGGCATTATATTAATTTTGCTATTGCTGTTGCATATTGATGCAACATACAAATCCAACCCACAGATCTACATGACAAGCCATAACCATCAGTACTGGGTTTTGCTCTGCTGGAAATTTGGGGAGACATAAGAATAAAGTCCAGGGCATTTCGTAACACTCAAAACAATTACCACAGGTCTAGAAGATCTGGCCCTTCTTCCTCAATGGGTACAGAGGACCTTGCATGTAAAAGAAAACAATTCCACTCCCTGAGAGGAGAGAAGGGGGAGAAAAGAATCCCCCAGCATCAAAAGTTAGAGACAGGATTTCGGGATGCAAATGTACCCCAGTTAACATCAATACTTCTTCAAGGCTTTTATTTTCTTTGCCTTTTAAAAAATTAAAATAGCTAAAAATAAATGACAAAAGCCTGGTAAAGAAACACAATTCATCGACTTTTATGACATAGAGCTTAATGCTCTGCCAAGATGTCTCTCCACAGAGGCATCAAAGGGTGACCATTACCCCCCTGACCACTCAATCCTTCACATCCCCTGTGAGGCTGCCAGCACACACACTAATTGCTGCCAACGACGATAATGCTTTCTGTGCTGTGAAATGGACACCTGGCATGGGACTGCTCAGCTCGTTTCACTGAGGCCAACAGTTGTCAAATGATCACGAGTTCTGGCCAGAAAATATTTCTGATTTCTGGTCAGAAAAAGCCTCTATGGAAAACTCAGGGAAGGGAAAAAAAGCATATGACAGCAACACAGAGGGAAAGCGAATACAAGAAGTGACATCTTCTTGTCACGATGTTCTGCCTCTTTTCTCCTTTCCTGTTAAATGTGTACTATCACCAAAATCCCAATCACTCTAACCACTTACTCAGCTACTGCCTGGGGCTCAGAAGCACATGGCTGGTTGTGCTGCTACCTCTGCTGAGAGCAGAGGTCTTGGAAGGACCAGCCTTGGGACCCTCCCAGACTCTACTTGTTTTCCTGATGCCAGATCTGAAAGTGAAACTGGAAGGGATGGGAGAACATAGAAAATGAATTATAAGACTTCTGAGGGGTTTAGAAATAACTGTGGATCACTCTGTGCTTTTTTTTTCCTTGATTATAGGGAAGTATTTTATTTAGGATGGGTCGATAAGAACCAAGGAACAGAGTGAAGCATATGTCTTGAAGGAAAAGAGTATGGTATTTTTACCACCAGACTGCAGAAACTCAGTCCTTTTCTAACTTGTCTCATTTTAAGTGGAAATGGTTTAAATACAATGACTTTTCAAATTTTCACTTTATCAAAAACCCTGCATATGAGCAAAGTTCACCCTCATTAATGCTGCTTAAGTGTACATATGTCCTTGACATTTTGCCACATCTGTGGAATAACATTTATTTTTTATTAAAGTCTTGATGCTATTTTTCAAACACTTGAGCCAGTTCTGTTCAGATTCACAGAAAAACCCTTTTCAGCATTATCATGCAAGATGATTCATTTTCAACACTGTCTTTTGTTAAAATTATTCAATTCTGCCCAATCCAAACAGGCAAATAAAATCCCCTAGAACACTACCAAAGCTGTTAGCTGATACAATGTTTTAATGAGGACACCTCCATTTTTCTTCTCTAAGAGTTGATTATAGAATCCCATATACATTTATTAGAGCATTTAGCAGATTTGAAAGTTGTCCTTGGAAGCATCTTTTATCATTGTTTCAGTTTCCACCTATAGGCAACCACCCTTAAGAATTCCGAAAGGAAATGTGCATTTGTTCATTGCATTCAGAACCCTTTATGAACCTGGTTACAGGTTAACTGACAGTCTAAGTGGAGCTGCTCACAAATAGAAAACACTGAATCATTTTTAAAAAGAACCATAAAAATACTATGTGTAAATAAAAGTTACATTACAATGGGCCACGGAGTGATCTGCTCTGAGATCTGCCCTGGATCTTTGCTAACCAAGGATTATGGGACCATCCACCAGCCTTTTACCAGCTCTGTCAACACTGGGTCTGCCACATCCTCTGCAGCTCCTGGAGTGGTTTAGAGCTGTATTCTGTGCAGTACCACAGTGAGATGTGCACAGGCAGCCTCTGCAGGAGCAGAAGCATGTCTAAAATACAATTACAGGTTGATATGTGCTTGGTGAAATGGTACTGGGGAAAAGAAAGGTTCATTCATAGCAGCTCTTCTGGGATAAGATACATCCTTTTCATAATTTCTGATTTTTCTGCATATTCTACAGCCTGTAAAAAAGATGACCTGCAGGCACTGTCTTTCAAAGCCTGTCACAGTTAGGTTGTGTGTAACAACCTAGGAAAGCGACTCAAACGTGCTAACACTTCTTCATGCATTATTTCAAACTGTTACTGCTTTGGGGCTGTATTTGTAACATACTGGATACCTTAATGGCTGTGATTTAAAGGGATAACAAAGGACAGAGCAACTGGCTTTGCAAGCACTCTCAATATCACTGGCTGAGCTGGGAGCATCTGGAATAAATGCATGTACAAAGAAGTTTGAGAGATCTATTTCAAGTACAAGTTTTGTCTGATTCAAATAAACCTATTCAAAGCTCTTTAAGGTCAAGAAACAATGAAGAAATAAAAAAGAAGAGAAAAAAAATGCTGTCCCTTTTTTCAACAGTGATCAAACCAGATCAGTGGAAGACTGTTAAACTTCTCTTGCCACATTTGGCCCAGGATATATGGCACACTCTTTTCCTAGCTAATTGCCCTTTAAACAGTTGACTGAGATTCTGCTCCAGTGCAGTCCATGCTCATTTTTAAACTCTGAAGAATGATAAAGCAATATTATCTTATCTATACAATCACTTCTTATTTATTTCACTCTGTGAAGAAAAATTCTATTTTGCTGGCTTGGGTTTTATGTGGGGGAGACAGGTGTGTGCTTATTTTTTTATGGGAGTGATGAAAAATATTTTGATTTATCAGTTAGATATTATTTTAATATCAGAAGCATTAATATTGCTAATATTTGACAGTTGTGTTTTGCAGTATTTCCAAATCATGTAAACCTCACCCAGTACATGCATAAAAAAAAAAAAAAAAAAAAAAAAAAAAAAAAAAAAAAGGTGTAATACGACCATTCCTAAATGCCAGTGTCTAATTGCCAACTGTCCCTCTGAAAACTACAGCCCTGTCCCAGTACCCTCTTTAGATAGGAACAACCTAGGGAATCTGCCCTATCCATTTCAGTAACTGTACAGATCCTAATGATGTGCATACTAACTGTACATACTAATGAGATACTTATTTATAAATATTAACTAAAGAAAACTAGATAGAACATTTTCATTTCAATTAAAAAAATGAGGTCACATTGTGAAACCTCACCTTTGGCTTCTCTGGAATTAGGATGTTTAAATATTTTGCTGCAACAGCAGCTCTTCTTAACCCCCTCTATGTGCTTATATACCAAAGCAACTACATGAAAACTTGAGGTTATACAACATATCTCTCTATACCAAGCAGTACTTCCTGGGGAAACCAAAACCTAAATACTCTAGACTGTTTTAATTTGGCTGCTTAAATATAGAATTAACAGAGTAGCATTAGGTGGTCCTGTTTGAAAAGGGTACCTTCCAAACCAAAACATACTATGATTCTGTGGTTCTTAAACACAAGTGATCACAATGTTTTCAAGATCAGATTTCTCCAGTGTTTTTCAGGTCATGAATGTATGCTTATTTTCACTGAAATATTTCAAACCAGCCCTCCCCAGACTGCATTTGCCTTGGCCATGGCTTCATCACATCACTCATTCTCAGTGATTATGTGATTTAATGATTCCAAGTCTTTTTCCTCTGTCATTTCCAACTGATGAACTTAGTTCACATAGCAGAAAATGTTATTAACCCCAATGTCTATTACCTTATAACTCCCCTGTAAATTTAATCATATTTGTTACTCAGTCTTCAACATTCTCTGTTATTGATATGGACGGAAAAAGCCCCACAACTTTCATCAAGAAATTCCACTAGTTTCATCTAAATCTTATATAGAAACCACCACTAGAAAAAACACAAAAATCAAAACCATGACCACAGTTCAGGACCCGCGGCCTTTCCCTAGCTCACAACTTTGCAGGCATCTCATCACCCAGCTATCTCCAGCTGGCCATCATACAATTTCCTACAGATCTCCACTTTCTTTAGCTAAGGAAAATTTCCTACTGAATATTGCATCTTGTGCCTTATCAAAATGCAGGTAAGACCTAATGTTTCGCCTTCAAATAGAAAGTCATGTGTCTTATCAAAGAAAGGTGTTCAGTAATATCTGAAACAAGGTCTTTGCATTTTATCTGAGTTTCCCATTAAACTTTGTGCCTTTAACTACTCTTCATTTCCTTCTTGTACTCAAAAGATCTGCATATTGCTCAGAACAGAATTACACTTTCGTAGTGGGCCAGATCACTTTATCATCCTCTGTTGATTTGGCATCCCTGATCTGAAAGATTTATTACCAGTCCTTGCTCTTCGAGAAGCCATTTCATATTATCAGGTCTTTCTGAATTCTGCAAAGGAGATTATGTTGATTTCTATGACTTCAGGGCACTTATGTAAGGCCTTTAGAGCCTGGCTCCCACTTTCATTATGATGTTAATTTCCATACAGGAATTCCTGGGAGGCACCCTACCTCTGCTCTACCTTTTAAGTGAATGTCTTTATTTGAACTGCATCCGTGTGAGCTTTCATTTTGCAGAGAAGTGTATTTCCACAGTGTGGTCAATATTAATGAATGCATGTGGATGCTGAAGAAGGGTGAATTCCAAAGTTATGGGGACACTGGTGGGGTTTCTCAGAGAAAAGGAATGATTTGGTGTGAGCAGAGATGGCATAAGATTTACTCTGAGAAACAGACCAACTGAACATCTCTGGAAGGAAAAACAACCAGTCTCTGTGAGGAAAAATAAAAAAAGCAGAAACTGCCTCTGAGCCAAGCACAAGAAGTAATGGAGATCCTTTGGCCAGGCTCTTTGAAGGAAGAAGAGACACTTGCCTAAATGCAAGCCTGCATCTCTCAGAGACAGGAAGCAGCACAGGGCACCTGTGAGATTGCATCGGGGGGGAAGGAAAGCAGTCCTAGCAGTGCCTTCCCATGGTCACCCCTTTCCTCCCAGGAGAGAGGACAGAGATTGACAGCAGCCAGGGACAGGCAGCATCTCGCTGGGTCACAAATACAAAACTAATCTATACTTAAGCTGCGAATGGGAAACTGATCTACACGAGGAGGAGAGGTGTCAGCTTGGGCAGCTAAAATTGACAGTTTAAGGGAGCTTTTCAGAGTGTGAGCTAAGGCGGAGAAGCAGCACTGCTGGGGAAGGAAGGCTGGAACAAGGAACTGGGAACACCAACCCATTATGACAAGCAAAAGTTGTTTAAGATGTAGGAGGGCTCAGAGCTTCTGCTATCCAAGCACTGCAAAGCCTGGCAGTGGCAGCAAGGGCACAGAGTGAGAAGAAAAAGGGGGAAGAAACAAAGACAAGAAAGTTAGGAAGCTGCTCCTGCTAAATAAAGCAATGCAGCCACAGTGGTCAGAGATGGAGTTTTTCTGAAGCAGAGCAGAGGCTGTTAAATAGGACAAATTCTCAAAGTGGTTTTATTATCCTGCCTTGGTTGTTAAGTAGCCCTTCCCAGGGACAATCATGTCCACACCATAGAAAATCCAAGGTATTTTTCCCAATTTGCTGTCACAAATTTTGGTAAGTAAAATAGCACAAAAGGATAATTGCAACTCTATTCCTACCTACTCTCCCAGCACACAACAAAGAGTTGTCCAGCACAGATCTTTTCAGGCTTAGACTAGGTATTAGGAAAAATGTCTTCACTGGAATGGTGGCCAGACATTGGAGCAGGCTGCACAGTGAGGTGTAAGTGCTCAGAACACATGTCTGTGTGGTGCTTAGGGACATGGCTCAGCAGTGGGTTGGCAGTGCTGAGCTGATGGTGGGATTCAATGACCTAAGAGGTCTACTCAACCTTTCAGATTCCATGATTCTTTCCAAAGCTTCACTGGCCAGGGACAAAATTGCCTCTATTCTGAACTAATCTGCACTATCTCTCTCCCACTTCAAATCCTTCCTCAAGACTCATCTCCACTTTAAAGCCAGGAAAAAAAAAAACCAAAAAAACAACAAAACAAAACAAACCCAGCTAACCAATTATGGTTAAGTAGTACCAAGGACAGCTAATTAAAAGAAAATACTTTTTGAAAAGAATCATACTACAAATAGCCAGTGTAACGGTGCAATTTTAGGTCACGCTATTTGCTGTTTTCCCTTTTCATTTGCCACACTTGCACTTCAAATTAGGCTTTTACTTCTTTAAAATAGGACTTCTAGCTGTATGGCACAATGACCTAAAGGGTGGACATTCCAAAATAATACATAATAATACATGCTCAGGGCACCAAACAGGTACTTGTTCAATATAAAGATGTCAGGAAAAGATTCTGCAGCTTCTCTTACTACATCATGTCTTGATAATTCTTTTAATCCCCTCAGCAGTACCCTGGGTTTATAGTGTTACAAAGCAAAAAGCACCTCAAAGCCTCTGTATGTGCCAGTTTAATGATAACTGTTGCTAAATAATTTACTGCAAACAACAAAGGCTTAAGAGTTATGAGAAGGTGCCACAGGAGCATTCTGGGCACCTTCACCATCTCAATTTCAGTGCCAAAAGATCTAGCTTGATTTTTATCCAAAAGCCAAAGGCAAAACCCTGTCACTGACAAGTGCAAAAAAAAATGCTGATTTCAGAAAACAAAGCCCTTGTAGTGATGATAGCATTTAGCTTTGGTCTACTGGTGGCAGACATGTCACTTCTATACAACTTCATATAGAATACACTAATAAAACATGATAAAAGTCTGCCCTAGTTATGCTGGCATGCAGCTGAGGATAACCTCTTGTAGAAAGTTCATTTTTAAAAGTCAGCTCTTTAATCTTCCTAGGAATTTTAAATCTCCATTTTTAATACGTCTTCAGCAAAATATGTTTGATTAGTAATACTACATGCTGTAAGGTGTCATTAAAGTTGATGTGTTAAAATGAATTGTTATTTCCAGTCAAATTCAAACATTATCAAGTATATCATAATCTTTGTTTGAAAGCAGTGGCTTGGAAAAAGCAGTTTACACTGAAATAACAGCATTAAAGGGAAAGTTTGTGGTTGAATCCTGCCTGACACAGTATGTAAGCACCAATACATTCCAAACTTCCTCAAAGACAACAAGCAGAAGTTGTAACTTGTACCATCTTCTGCAGTGAATGGAATGGGGCTGATAATCTGACAAGAAAATCTCTTCTCATGGAGTTTGGAGCCCTAGCTGGATCCCAAAAATAAAGCAATTCAAGACGTAGGATAATGGTATATTCTGATGACGAGACTGACTGCATGTTTTTCTGTTCCCCTGACGTTCCCTTTTATTTCAGAGATTAAATTTAAAGGCTATTCTTATTCCATGTGAATCACACCTCTCACATTTGCCTACCCACAGGAGGAAGATAAAAATATGGTAATAAGATCTAGTAGTTTGGGGACCACTAACTGGCAGAATTCTCTAGCTGGCAGAATACTGGCAACAAAAAGTAGATCAAGTACACTACATCTTACATAAAAGAGCCCACGTGCCTCCTCACACTAGAATAACAGCTCTGCTATGCCAAGAAGAGTGTTTGTCATTGTCTTTTCAGCAAAGCCATGACTGCATGAGCAAGCTCAGCATGGGGCGCTCTAATTGATCAATAGAAGCTCATTTTTAATTTTTATTTTTTTTTGGTCACAGCAATAGAGAAAACTTTCTTCTAATGCATCTAGGCAAATGCTTTAAACAAACAAATAGCTTGCCAAAGCCTCTAAATCACCTCAAATACGAACTCTGTCCTGACAACAGAAATGGAACAGGCTGCTGATTTCTCAAAGGCAAGCAGGTATTTGTGATGATTAGAAATACAGCACGTAATAGTCTTCATTCACTTCTGTGTTATTTGTTCTTTCCCCAGATCTTATCCAATTTCCCAGAGAATTTGTGCTTTTTCTATCCCATTAATGTCCACACTCCAGCATTCAGAAGGCAGGAAGATACACAGCATATGCTGATACCTGCAAATAACAGCATTGAAAGCAGTGTGCAACAGTGGAATCTCTGAAAAGAGGCTGCAATGAATCACTCCAGCATGCTGATTAGCATTTTTACTACTTCAAAATTTCAACTCCATTTTTTTACTGCAACTTAATGCACTGCTCTTTCCCTTTTTGGCTGACTGCAACTCACTGTAACTAAAGAATTCTTCTTCTGCTTTCTCTCTGACTGTAAAGTAGTTTATGATGTTCTGCATGCTGAACAGCATATATAAAAATAAATTGTATGCTAAATATGTTTAGAAGGGAATATGATAGCAAATCAAGAAACAGGAAGATTTAAACCTCCCTTACAGACCAAAAGACAAACAGCTTAGTGGAGATGAGGGGTATCAGCTTTGCTTCAATGTTCTACTTCTGGAGAATAAATATTTATATTACATATACAGACATTATGTATTATAACAATAAATAGTGTTTCATGCCATTCCAAAATACCAAGAAAGATGAAAGGCTGGACAGGCAGCTGAATTTGGATCCTCCATACAAAGTTATTTTATTTGATTTCAGCCCTTACTGCCATCAAACATCTAAAGGAACAATGCAAGCCTGAAATTACACTAAGCCATGTGCTCTATCACACTTTTGAAAGGGTTAGCAAGGGATTCAAGTACATCCCAGAAATTCTGCACATGCTTTGGCACTCTGCTGAGTGAAGGATGTACCTGTGGCACGAGGCCACTGAGAGCACTGACTTTCCAATAGTTATTCCCAGAGTATTCCCAGAGAGCAAAGTGCTCTCCTGACACTGCTCCATTCTTTCCCAAAGTCAAACAAGGAAGGAAAACTCTCCATCTGTCAGAAACAACTTTCTAGAGTACATAACATATATTGCATAGTTGGAAAGTGTATCTGTACAGACACTATATAGGACAATAATTAAAGGAAGAAAAAGGAGCATTAACTTTAAATCAGGTCTTCTGAAGTTATAAATATCCATTACACTGTGCTACACAGTTCGCTACTCAAGATCACTGAGGAGGAAGCATATAACTGTAAATAACATCCCATGTTTAATAGGGAAACTGTAAGACAGCAGTATATCAAAACCCTACTATTTACTTGACACAACTCGCACAGTAAGCTCATTTTTGTTGCAAATAAATCACCTCAATATAAACAAGGACTTCAGGAAAAACAAGCAAGAATTCATAGTCTAACTCAAGAGAATCATAAATCTAAATGTTTCTGTATGAAAAAAATGACACCAATCTACTGCTTGCATCCAATTTTTAGCTTCCCAGGAATTCACCTTGCTCATGCATCATGCATTACAGTGCTACCCAGCAAGGTGCCAGAATAGAAGGCTCCCCAAACAGTCCCATGTGGACAGGTGGGCAAAGATTTTATCTTGTTCCCAGAATGGATGTTCTCATGGCATACCTGAGAGAAAACAAAGACTTATACGACCCTTTTTAATTTCCCTCCTCTGAGTCTGTGTGCTTGGCTGAGTGAGACAGAGCTCAGCAGCTGCTCTCAGAGACTGGGGAGAGCGAGCACTCTGGGACTCCTGGGAGAGAAGGATCAGGGCCCTGGGTCTTGGTAAAGAATCTTCACTCACGTACTTCTCCATCTGAACACTCTGCAGAGCTGGAAATATCACAAAACTAATTTGCAAAATAGCTGTGGGTGAAGGATCCAAGATAAGCATAGGCCATAAACCTGAAATGTCATCAGTTCTCAATGGCATCTCACTGGACTTTGCATCACAGTAAATTATTTTTAGCTAACTAAGAGCAAATCTTCCTGTTTATGATACCATCTTCATGACACCAGCCAGTAGGCTACTTCACTGCAATGACTTTTAGATTAAATTGTATTGATAGGACATGGAATTCTTCATAGGATAACAAAATGAATTTGTATTCCAAATAGCTGAGACTACAGAAGCAGAAAACTCTAAGTCGATATTATATAGTTTTACTTATCTTTCTACAGTTGGAAATGTTATTCACAGCAAAGCAACCAACATTCTTACAGAGTAGGAAATCAGTAATGATGGAAGGCATACCCTGCAAATCCTCATTTCACCATACATTTCTGAACATCTATTTTGTGCTCATTACCCACAAAAATCCAAGGCACATGGGTTTACTCACTGTGCTACTCATCAACAGCACATTTTGATTGTAGCTAAAGAAACATTCAGAAGAGTATTATCTACAGTATGTTCACGTGCTGACTTTCTGATTCATGCTGAGATGGCTGTTCATTCAACCCTGTCTAATTAGCACTCCACAAATTATGAATGGCAAATATTTCCAGTGAACCATTTCCATGTACTCTGAAGACAGAGAAATAAACACAGAAGTAATCTTTTATGATTTTTCATATTTAGGAACTGGTTGTTTTATTATTAGGGGAAAAAGGACTCTGCTCTTTATCAGCTGAGCAGTAAGTTCAGGCTATCTCACCAAGTACAAACATTCTTCTTAACAATGAATAAGCAACAAGAGGAAGAGATTTCTGTTTATCTATTTAGGTTTGTCACTGTACCTCACTTTGGCTTACCATCAACTATAGTGCACCAAAGGAAAGCACATCAGAGGAGCAGGACTTAGAACTGAAGGTTTTGCAGTGTCTAAGGAATTAGGAAACTACAGAAGAGCACCTACTTCCCATGCAGAAAAGCTCCATACAGAACCACTGCTCCCCAGACTAGCTGGTTGAGGGGATTAGCATTTGTTTTCTCCTTAAATTGTATCAGCACTTTCTCTCCCCTCTTGCTATCAGTGCTCCTTACACAGAATTTCAAAGAAAGAAACTTGAAGATTAAGAAATTTGTGTGAGGACTGTTCTTTCAATACTGAGTCAGCTGATACGTAACTAAATGTCCAATTGAGGACTGAAGCATGAGCAGCTTCAGGGAGGCCTTTGATGATTTCATAAACAAACAAACCCCAACATATTGACTAAAGCAGAATAAAAATCTATTTACTTATGTAAGTGCACATATCTCCTTTGCAGTTCCTGTTGAGGTTGGATGATCCATTAGTGTGAAGAGCTGCTCGTGAAAATAATCAAACAGTCACAGCCAGATGCTCTTGCCACTACTTGGTATTCCCTGAGTAAAATCCCCTACAAAAGGAATAAGAGATAGCAGGAGCCCCTCAGCCACCCTACATGAGAAGTGTGTATTTCCTGATGCTTCTATAAACTCACATCTAGCTTCCCTATGCTAAAACTCCATGATTGCTCTGGCACATACACAAGTAAATATTTAATATTCAGTTTACGTCAAAGAAGCTTCATTAGTGGCACTGACCAGCAACAAATAAATATCATGCTGCCAACACAATACAAATATATATCAATCTCGAGTTTTGGAGGCAGGATTGGGCCATGACAAAAGACTCAAGGACAACCTTAAATCTAGTACAGCACTCTAGTACTTTCATGGAAGTTGATTATCTTACTGTGCCAGTCCAACAAAAATGAATAAGAGAAATTACCAAAAGAAATGACTACAAGACTCTGGCAGAAAAGAACAGGCAGGTGGTGGAGAACACTTTGCATTTACCCCATTATTTCCTCTTTTTCCTCTTTTTATTTTCTCTTTGTACAAGCACCTAGCATTGGTCACTCAGAGAAAGAGTGGGGCCAGTCTGACATTTGGCTTCTGTCATTTTAACTCTTTCCACATTGTTAGATCATGTTTTTATAGGCATGGTGTTTCTGTTCTCTGTCTCTGAATTCCTTTTACACTGGGTCTTCAGTTTCCTTTAGAACAACCAGAAGAGGAAAAAAATCTTTCCTTTTCAATAAAAGCTGCAAGATTCCTATATGATTCTGACAGGATACCAGCATCTAAGGCTTTATGGTGAGCAAACAATGCAAAATTCATAGTAAAATCAGGTTAGCAAACCCCCAAAATTATCAGAAGAAATAATTATAGTATTTTTCATGAGGCATCAAAATAATTTGACACACTGGGTAACATTCATTCTTGTGAGGAGGGACAGCATAAAACCTGTGAACTGCTTCAGTCTCATCTAAGACTTTAAATAAGGACTTAATGCATGTGATGCACATGCCTTCAACTGGTCACTAGCTCAGAAGTGAATTTTGTCCACAGTGGGTACTGAATCTCAACTGGTGCTGCTCTTACATTAGGTGTAAATTCACACATAGTTCATTTCAGACAAACAGAAGTGATTCTACAGCTACCAGGCATTAACAAGCCAAAGGGAAATTCCATAAAAATAAGAAGCCGATTTTTTAAACCTTCTGCAAACAGTGAAAACAAAGTACTCTGTACTACATAAGCTTCATCTTATGATTCTTTAAAAATACTCATCTATTAGGATATGCCAAGGCAATAAATCCAGAATTACATCTTTCTGATTGATAAGCCTACAAGAATTAAGCAGTATTCCATAACAGAAAGCCTTTTCTGCCACAACCAACAGTGATGAGTGATAGTGATGTCAAACAGAATAGCTTCAGACCCTTTGCACATATTATAGATCTGTTCAGGATTAATAGGGGAAAAAAAAAGTCCTGTTTTTGTCAGGAAATAACACCATGTGAAAGCAATGCAGGATTTCTGATGGCCTTCCCGTGGTCCAGAATAGATCTTTCAATTCACTTTGCACAAGAATATGTGACCTGAACTCCTGCACTGTGCAACGTGACAGACGAGGAGAGGATCCTCCTTCAAAGCTGGGCTCTCAAAAACTCACGGGGAGCACAATTTACTCAAAATTTAAAGGGTGATTTTGGAAACTGCCAGCCAAGTGCACAGCAGCCAGGAGGGATGAGGGAAGACATGTGAACAGTGTGATACACACAGAGGCAAGTTCAAAGCTGCAAATACAGTGCCTGAGGAGAGAGGCAAAGAGCCAGATCTGCTTCTGGCAGAACTCCTGGGAATCAGTGCAGCAACACCCATCAGAAGAGGGCAGCAGGTCAGGAGACAAGGATGAGAACTGCCCTTCCTTACATCAAACTCCTGAAGCCAGTTCTGCTTTCAGAAAGATTAATTAAGGAAGGGCCAATATTTGGACAAAGATAAGTGGAGAGAACAGTGATATCAAATTCAACAGAAAGGCACTGTAAACAATGGTGCAGGGCCTGCCCATGCCAGTGACTGCCAGGGTGGATGGGGCTTGGATGGGCCAGGCTGGGACATAGCCCTGAGCAGCCTGCTCTAGAGGAAGGAGTCCCTGTCCGTGGCAGAGAGGTTGGAATGAGATGATGTTTAACCTCCTTCCAACCCAAACCATTCTACAATTCTGTGATGCTCCCACCAGTACACCTTGTGGTGGCCAACCCCACCAGAGCACCAAGACTGGCTCCATAAAACCAGGTGACCAGAGATCCTGAACCAACTCAGTTGTTTGCCACTGACTTTAGATTCAGCAAAGGAACAGCCGTGAGGGCATGGAGGAGTCTCACATGTTATGGCCACACAGAGAGAAGTGTCCTCTATTACTCAGAAACATCTCTGTAAATAGGTACACCCTAATACGGCTCCTGAGTAGAAACAGCTGATAATTTTCATTGTGGGGGGCCAGGGTGATGTTTCCATTGACACCTCCATTTTCTTGCTTGTGATGGGCAAGAGGGAGGCCAAAAATGTTACTGATTCTCTTCAGTATCAGTGCGTGGGCAGGAAAAGGTATCCTGGTGCAACTCTGCTCGTTAACTCTGCAGGAGACTGAGGATGGCAAGGTGTTGAAATGACATTTGCATTTATTCTGGAAAGAATAGGGGCATTTTAGAAATTTGTCTTTTTTTCTTCTGGCTAAAGCTAAGAATTTCTGGGTTTTTCCATGCAAGAATCTGACTCATTTTGCAGTCTGGGGAAAGGAATATTTGTAGTTCCTCTTTCTCTGGGGCACATTTTGTAGCTGACTCTCCTTAGTGGCAAGAAACATTTGCCTGGAAATCTACCTGGGAGGAAAGATGTGAACCTCATCAGTCAGAGCTTTCTGTACCACCCCTTAAAAACAGCATTTTGGTAGAAGAAGAAAAAACCCAAACCAAATCACTGCAGCCAAGGTGTGGTTCAAGCCTCTAGCATCCAATTTAGTGGTGTGGATTTTTTTCTTTTTTTTGTAATGCTGTTAACTTAAATTCACTTCAAGATCTGTAATGGCTTAGAGGTAGCAAAGGAAAAGGAACTTGATAGCAAAGTAAAAGATCTCTGAAAATGACCAGAAAAAAGCAAAACACAGCGAAACAACCTTTGATGAAGGCAGGAATGCAGCTATCCTAACACAAAGCAAATTCAGTATCAAAAAACCCCATCTACTGAAGAGAATAAGGTAAGATACCTTCTGTGAAACAATTTCAGTATGTGGAAGGGAGGGGAAAATGAAGAAAACAAAGCCTAATATGAAAATCTATAGTCTCATACATATTCAGGTCCACAATAACATAGAGCTTTGGTACAAAACCACAGAAACAAAAAGAACACTTTCTGACAGATTGTTTACAGCAGAACACTGGAGGTGGCCACACTTTGACACAGGAACTCTTAGAGCAGCTATTAAACCTACAGGGTGCTAAGACAAGCTATAGCTTATGCAGCTCCCAAGGTAGCTTCCATAATTTCATTTCTACTGGTACTGTTTAAGACTGTGAACATTCCTTTTACAAAGCAGCTATTAAAAAAAAAAAAAAAGACAACTTTGTATTCCGTTTTATAGGTTAACATTTTTGAACTGGTGTTAAATGCGAGAGAATCAATTGCTGTGTGCAAATCTTTACGATAGGTGACATTGCAAATCAATCAAATCCCTCTTTCCATGCCAAGCCGGTAGAAGCTATCAGTTTGGAAGCACAGACAGTATACAAAGGCATAATTCAAATATTTGACAAACACAGGTCTCAAAAAGTTAGGAGCACATTTACAAAGACTTGCAAAGCATTTTTAATTTTTTTTACTTCATTGCAGCCAGTGGGGCACAGATAGCTCAACCATGAATTTCCATCATTTCCTCTGACAGTACCTCCTAAAAGAGAGTCAATTCACATCTAATATAAAATATAGTGAAAATTGTAGAAACTTTATTAAATGTTTATCCATCTATGCACACACACTTTTCTCTCCCTAATGAAACCCATTTAGCAGATGGCTTCATCCAAGCTTAAAGAAGCACTGAAGAATGACAGATTTAAGTACAAAATGAGACAAGAAAGAGTTAAAACATGTTAAAAGGCTGTCTGCTTTTGCCTGCCTGAAGGGCTTGGTCCTGTTGAGAAAAAGAGACTAGTGCTCTGTGGATTCATAAAGGCAAGAGATTTATTCCCCTAAGCTGCTGTGCATGCATGTACCTAGCAATCCTGAGGGGTCAATTTTCTGAGCAACCCAACTTAGGAAAAAATACCTTTTAATTTTCTTTCTTCACAAAGCTCAGGAAGAAGAGGAGCTTGGACAGTCTAGGAAAGAGATCTGCTTACAACAGAGAACAAAACAGTTTATCAGGACTACATTATATGACCAACTGGAGTTTCAACATGTAGCTGATTAGCAGCCTAGTATTTATTTTGTACCACTGATTTACAGGCATAAAGGTATTAAGTGGACTGTGAGCCTCCCATGAAATTGTTTCATCTTTCAATGTGCTTCTTGTACATTTGCCAAAAGTTATCATTTTCCAGTATCCTGGATAGCTGCAGCACCAAATGATAAATGCTTTCTCAATGAAGAGAACATAATTTCATTGGATTTCTCCTTAAGCTCAAGCCTCCCTAACAATAAATATATTGATTAAAATTCCTGCCCTGGAAACAAAGGACAGATTAAATAAGTGCTTCACTGTAAGAATGTATGTATGTGGGAATCTCTACTTCTATACACAGCTCAATTGAATTTGGTGAGACTTGGTTAAAAAAAATGGACCACATCCACAGATTGATGCCTATTCATTTCAGGAAACCATAAATCAAGAGACCTGGAAGAGACAGAGCATGATGGCAGTACGCTGTAGTTGGTTAAAAGCTGTGTCAGCTGTGAAATAATTAGCATGTATTCTGCTGAAGAGACACTGTTTAAAATAAAAAGGTTTTTAGATATAGTTCAGTGAGCTGTCCTGCTCTGTAAATCACATATTTTTTTTTTTGTTTGCATCAAATCTCCAGTTGCATTTCCCTACCATGCAAGATGATATGATATACTGCTTCAGAGGGTCTTTAGTCTTAAAGCAGAACATACTTGAATGTGTTTCTTCATATAAACAACCTTGATTGTTCCAATAGTGGAAATGGACTGTAGGTAATCTCACACAAACCTGACATAACTGATTTACACCAACATTCCTCTGGGACAACCCATAATCCAGCCACATCCATTAGTCCAGATCTATCTGCTAGTGGAAGGAGGCAAAAACAGGGCAATAACAGCAGCTCTGAACTGCCCCACAACCCTCAACCATCAGCTGGGGACATCAACCACAATGATGGCCAAAGAGCCCCAACTGGGCAGTGGTACCTGGCAACACAAAACCTGCTCTCTAAGATAAAACCATTTCAGCAAAAGCACTTATTCATCTCCAACAGAAATTCAAAGATTTGGAAAAATACACCTTTAGAACACCACAAAATGATAACTTCCAACTTGTCCCTAGTGGAACGCCTGAACTTCTGGCTGATGGCTTTCTAATATCAGGTCTTAAATGTCACTGAACCCACAGCAAAGCACTGCTGTGCTCTGGCACCAGTTCAAATCTGCATGGGTATGTACCAGGCCTCACACTGGTTTAGTTTTCATTACCTGAAATGTCATTTCCAAGGGTTCCCCATTTAATATATAAATGCCAGGTGCCAAAGAGATGACCAGCGACCTTCTAAAATCATAGTGCTATCAATTTGCTTGAGGGCACGTTGGTTTTTGTCCTGGGCACAGTGCCACAAACCAGCACCATCATAGGATGATCTTGGTGGAAGCAACCTTAGACTGGGAGTGGCAGAGGCCATCCAACAACAGCTACTCTGAGGCACAGCCTTGCCAGCTCAGGAGTGTTTGTATTTCCATGAGGGGGTATCTGAGTCCAGCTGAAGTGAAACAACTGTCAGAAGTGCTTCACTGTCCAGGAGCTTCAGTTTCATTTCCAGAGACTATTTAGTCAGGCAGGACACCAGTGCTCATGGAAAACTTTTGAATTTTCTCACTGAAGGTTAATGAGACTTTGTCTCCTGGGTGCCTGAGTTACACTTGGCATAAGACTTAAAAATCTGAGTAACGCAAGGATATGTAAAATACTTATCTGTACGCCCCACACACATTCTGAACTTAGAGACTTAATGGCACAGTTTCAGAACATCTGGTAATAAATCCCAATTTTCCAAGTTTTAGTTGGTTTTACTGGGTCACCAGATCACTGTGTTTTTATAGATGTAACTCCTTTTATCCTGGAAGATGATGACAGTATGATAAAAGCATCTGAAGCTGATAAGAGAATGAACATAGAGTAAAATCAATACAAGCATACTCAGAGTAGTGTTGCTGGATACTATCAGAACCTCTACCTAAGAGACTTCTCTCTGAAATTCTTCTAGAATTTGTGTTAGTCTCCTCATGGGGATGATAAAAATCTGAAAAAAAGTATTGGCAAGGGTAGGAATCAGTATTTTAAAGTAAATAATCCCATGATGAGACAACCTAAGACACTGCTTCTAAACAAAGGTGAAGGAAGGCACTGCAGGAACACTTTTATTTCAATATCCTTCAGCTGCTTGCATGCCCGTCTTAGCTCAATTCAGGAAAAATCTACAGTGGCCACAGTGTTCAGGGAAAAGGGAATTTTTCCTGCACAAGACAGCACAATCCTTCACAGCAGCAGGGAATGCTCTGAGACATAGAGCATACCCTTTTCCATTCTACCCCTGCAAAAAGTGTCTTTATTTGCAGGAAAACAGAGATGTACATCTGGCCTATTGTAATGAAAAGACCAACTACTCAGTGTTTTGGGGAAGGACTAGTGTGCAAAAGATAGCACTGGGACAGCTACTGATTTCAACTAAACCATGTCCAGTAAAACCAGCCTCCATTTTGCAGCATCAGGCCTAAACACATGTGTTCTGAGAACAGACAACTTCCAATGTTATCAAAACAAACACAACACAGTCAGATCCACAGAGACTTTCAGCACAGGAAAATAAACTATTTCTAAACAAATAACTGAAACTACAACATCTTCCAACCTATACTACCCAGTTGCAAGTTTCATCTTTGTTTTTCAGATAAAGTTACAAGCAGTATCTGCTTAAAATGTTGCAGAAAAAAAGGATAGAGAACTATCACTAAACTTCAGCAGTTTCCTCTAGGTCTCAATGGACACTTGAGTAATTTTTTTGAAATTATAAAAATAGTGTGGCATACTTGTAGCTAAAAGAGAATAATCACTTATGACTCCACTCTATTGTCCATTTATGACCTTCTGTTACATTGATGGGATGCAAGTACCAAGAGGAGGAAAATACTTGTAAACATCCTCTTCCTCAACATTAGCATAACAGCAAAAAAGATCTTGCATGCTTTGTGTGGAGAACTTCCTACAATACAGCAGAAATAGCTACAGTACAAGTTGGCAGATTTGTCAGTGTTGCATCCAGATTTGAATGGCTCTCACTCAAAACTCTGCTCTTAATGTTCACCACCATCACCAAAAGTAGAGAAAATGTGCTAAGCTCTATAAATTCACATTTTAAAATTTACTCAGTTGCTCATCAGCTTAAAGTAGAACCTATGTTGCTTTTGAACTCTGACTTTTCAATTAGGAAAACTCATTAAGAAAGATAAAATTAATCAGATGAAATTGATAAATCCTATTCAAGAATGGCCCTGAACACTTAAATATGTCACCTGTTAGAATTAAAACAAAAAATTTTACAAGAACTATAAAAAGAAAAAGCAGTTGGATTCTTCATTCAAATTGTATAATCAGAGAGGTGACATGTTAAATTCCCTGCCTGAGAAGGGTCAGGTCTTCACATGTGATAAAGCTTCCAAACTTCACTGACAGGAACTGAGAAGTGGCACTGATACTGGAATCATGTTCCAGTGGTGAGAAATTACCTTAACTTTTGCTTTGTCTCCATATATGTTTCAAAACTATTATTTCATATATTTTATTGACCATATATTCATACACTTTTATTCTATTTCTATCATAATTTTTATTCCACAGTTAATATCAATTTTCTCCACTATTTGGCAAGCCTACTCTTCTATTACAAGAAGTAGCTTGGATACATCTACATTTAAATAGCCTCCCTGTCATGATCTCTCAGAGATCTCTCATGATCCTCAAAGACTCCTATCCATATCATGTTTTTTCATGGTAACACTCAGTTTCTAGGCATGATTCTAAACTGGTATCTCCTAGGAATATTTTCTGTGTCGCTTCTAAAAGAATCAGCATGAGAATTAAAATATAAATTTGCCTGGACAAATAACTATCAGTTTGTTATAACATTCTTCCATTATAATGACAGTACAAGAGGACTTCATTTAGGATCTCATCAAAAGGGAGACTGCATTTAGGTTATTTACACGTAAGACATTTGTTAAAGCTTTTATAATGCAAGGGTTTCTGCTGCAAAATGTTGAAGATATCGTCTCCTACATCAAAAAATAACTAGAATTATACAGAATCAATACTCTAATTCATAATTTTTCAATAAACAATTCAGTTTGTTCCCCAGAATTAACTTCAATTCAAGAAAGATTTTTGCATTGGTTAGACCAGAAAACAAAGTTCTGAGGTAAACAAGTAGCTAATACACATTCTCCAGATATATTTACCCATAAGGAATTAAGGAGTGCTTCATGGAATAAAATATTGATTCTGAAATCAAGAGAACACTCTTGATATGCACTTTCCCTCACTTGCTGACCCTCTACTCCTACTTATTTATATTAATAATGTCCCACTTTCAAAAAGCCAAAATAGTTAATACATTCCTTGTAATATCCTAGCTCTGGAAGTCAGAGATAGTATAATTAATGTCCATGATAAATGTCAGAAAGCTGCTGCTTTGTTTCTTTGCTTCTGTGAAGGGAAAGGAGAGGGAGGTACAGAAAACCACAGAAGAAAAGCCACTGAGCCCTTTAATATGTACTTGTTTTCTTCCTCTTCAGATGTTTGTACAGAATACCAGCCTCTGAAGCACTGGGAATAACTGGACCTCCTCACCGTTTCACAGAGTAAGAACCGAGTGCCCAGCCTGGCAGTGCTGCCAGGGTGTGGCAAAGACAGCCCTGTGGAAGAGCTGAAGAGCCTCCACACCCCCAGATCAGCTCTGTGCTGCTGGGGAGGGACAGAACCAGGGGGATGCCCCCTGCCCAGCAGCTGCCAGGCACTGCTGGCCTGCCCAGCGGGTCAGAGCTCAGCTGGTCCCCAGGGCCAAATGCTCCTGAGTCACAACTGCTGCCCAACACTGCAGGGTGGAGCTGCCCAAACAGGCTGCCTACCGTCAGTTTTACTGTGCTTACAACTGACATTGGAAACAATACCTTGTGTTCTTCCATTCTCATTCTAAAGGCACAAATTGCTATTAACATCCTGCGTTCCAGACAATAGCTTTTGATCTAATTTTATAGCGCTGCCTTCTCTTAAACATTACGTTTTTGCCATATGGCGCACACAGTGAATTGCAATTTTTTATTTTTTCCTTTTAAGCTGCAAAATTTGTAGGTATTTTGGCAATAATCAGACTTTAAAATCTCAAAAACATCACCAAGAGGCTCAGCACAATAAAAACCCACGTGTATCTGTGTGTTTATCCAAATCCATCTAAATTGTAGGCCTCTGACTCCCCTCCCCAAAAGTCTTTATCCAATGCAATATTTGTGTTCCTCTTTAAATAAGCCCATGACCTCTCTATTTACATATTCTCACTGGAAGTAGAGCTCTAGTATAGCTAATCTATATCTACTCTATTCTAGCTGGCTGTCACTGATCTCAGAAAACACAGATAAAGAAGTTCACAGGGGAATAAAAGCCATAGAAATAAAGATACTTATAAGTTATCCCTTATAGTATTTTCTGCTTGCACTATCATTTCTGTGATCACTCAAACATACATGTAGAATTGGTACTTGCAGATTAATCAGCTAGCAAAAGTACTAACAGCAAAATCATAAGACATAAACAAAAGACTTGGGTCAAGAATAAATGTCTGCTTTGGACCCTGAACTGCATTTTATATGTTATGTTCAGGCACCTTTTGAACTTTTGCAGGTTGAACAAAATGTCCTGCTTTAAGCCCAACTTGAACTGAAGCAAAATGACAAGAAATAGAACCAGCCAAGGCACAGGGCTAAACAACACATTTTTTTCATGCCACTTTCTGCATTGCTCTTGTTTTTAACAGTGTGACCTGCCAGTAAATGAACAGCCAAGCATTTATTGTCACCAGATCTCTGAAGTGACAAGTCTTTAATAAGGCTGCCTTCTGCAATAAACCATTTTTACAAGAAGAGATGAAAATTGTACATCAAAACGTATTCATTGGATTAGATTGATGTATGTAACAGCACAATGGAATGGTGAGTCACAAAGGATCAAATAATTATCTTAATAATGTCCACTACAGTGATGAACTGAAAGAGTTTGTACATTAGGAGTCTATTTATGTACCCTGTGATTGCATTAGGTTTTGCTGCCTACAGGCATCTCAGGAGTGCACCAACAGCTCTGTAATCCACATCTCTTTGTGGTTTGTAACCAAGAGTGCAGCAATTTCCCCTTCTTCCCAATTTTAAATACAAACATTTTTTTTCTGTTTTAGTAATTACCAGTGAAAATATGCCAGAGGGAAGCAGGTAATCTATACCTTTTCTTGTGTAATAATTTTATAAGTATTACAAAATAATTCCTGGCAAATACAGACTACATCTGGACTCAGCATTACTGAAACATGGAAATGCCAATTCGTCCACTTTCTGTCCACTGCTGCTGACATCCAATCAAAGCCAAATGTTGGGGTGGCCAAGAATCTGAAATAAGGGGAATATTGTAAAAATCCCACAGCAGAGGGCATCTCCCAGCTGAATAATTCTTCTATAGTGCGGGTAACAGCAGAATACAGGCAGCACTAAGATGATCAGTGCTTCCCATTCAAAATCACCTTTAGCAAGGGTGAACAAAAAAACAGAAAGAATTGTCTCCTCTCTTGGATTATGATAGCACTAGAAAAGCATTAGCACACCTCTCCTAAGAGGAAAAGAGATTTTTTTCTCTGAGAGAATTGGGATTGTTCAGCTTGGAAAAGAGAAGGATTTGGGGTGACCTGACTGTGGCCTTCCAGTACCAGAAAGGAGCCTACAAGAAGGATGGAGAGAGATAATTTAAAAGGGCCTGGGGTGACAGGACAAGGGGAATGGCTTCAAACTGAGAGATAATAGGTTTAGATTACAAACCAGGAAGAAATTCTTCCCTGTAAGGGTGGTGAGCCACTGGAACAGGTTGCCTGGAGAAGGTGTGAATGCTCCATCGCTGGAAGCCTTCAAAGGAGTCGGGATGGAGCTCTGAGTAACCTGCTCTAGTGGGAGGTGTGGCAGGGGAGTTGGAACAAGATGATCTTTAACCTAAACCATTCCATGCTTAGCAGAGACACACACTGAAGTCCCCAGGATGAGGAATGAGGAAAAAACATGCAAGAACTGTTGGATTCTCAGCTCTTATTGGGGTTTTCTGGGGTTGATGTTTTGTGAGTTTCTGTGTTGGGGGGTTTTGGGGACTTTGTTATTACTGTTTGTTTGGGTTTTTTAATGAAGAAAAGCACTGCTATACAACACTGCAAACTGGAAACTGTTCTGCATATGATGCTTACAGGTGCAGATGATGCTCACGGAGCACTCTGGAGAAATGGAGCTATCAGGAAGGTATAAACAGGTTACACTGAAACCACTGACTACATTCTTCCGCAGTCATTCAAGAGTGCCTGGTACAATTTTGGGTTTCCCCATGTATCTCACTCCCCATCAAAAATGAACTGCTTCTTTTTACAGTCTTCAGATCAGCCTCAGTATCTGCAAGTATCTACCAAGACATTTAAGGTAGATTTGGTAATATTTTTATATATTTATCATGGCATATTGTACTCCATTGACACCACAGAAAAAATTTCTTGGTATATTTTGTTTGAAATCAACATATTTTCTTTGTCATATTTTGTGACAATTTCCATCTTTGTTTTCATTTAAATGCTATTAAATGTGTTTGGTTTTGAACAGCCTTTGAGAAATAATTAGTGATAAAAACATTTGGATAATGGTTCATCTATTTTCGTTCACACTGACATAGCAGATATGCCATTCTGGGCTGGATTCTGAAAGGACAAGAGTCAGTGTTACACAATATCCATGACCCCTTTTTTGTTAATCATCTCTAATCAGCTGTTGCTTTACAAATCAAATTTCTTAGTCCTTTCAGGCATGCAGTGTGATGCTAATATGTGGCAACAGAATGTTGATTATAGACCACTGGGTAGCACTAGCTGCCCCATTAGTGGCATCCAGCTGTTCAAATTCATGCATGAGCAAGAGGAATTTAATAAGTTAAGATGAAGAAGAGCAAAATGCCTGTGATGTGAAATGCTTGTGATGCAAATAAGGACAATACAGAAATAAATGGTGTGAGGGAAAGCATCTTTTCAAAGCAGTAGTTGAGGTAAATGACTGTAACTTTATTAATCACTATATTAGACACCGGCATTTTCTACAGTGTTTGTAATTCTTCTGTTAACCCTGTTTCTAGCAATGATGAACATATAAGCTGAGTGTAAGAAACTGGGCATCCCAAGGGCTGCAGAGCTAAAAATAGCTATTAAAAACGAACACAATTCAAAAGATTAACTCTATTAAAATCATTTAACTCTTACAGAATGCTACTCTTTTGGGACACCTGTGTTTTCAGCTTTAGGAAGCATCAAGGTAACATTGGCCTCAAACTTAAAATGTGATTAGCATGGGAAAGCTGGTATTTTTAGTGTCATCTTTTAAAACAGAATCTGGAAGCTTGACTATGGAGAGTTTCTATCTTTTTCAATTGCAAAATCTTTCCATACCTGCACAGAATACAAAGACCAAAATCCCCACACACAAGTTTTCCTCTGAATTTCAAGTGCATCCCCCAAAACACCATCACAATTCTTTACTTCTGTATCTAAATGCTGAAAGTTCTAAAAAGCCCCAAATGAAAGTGCTGAAGGTTGAGATTCGCCCATCATTATTTTAAAAAGAACACTGTACCATTTTTATGACTTTATATATCTTGGCCTATATTTCCTTAGGGTACAGAACTTGGCTGTGTGTTACTCTGGTATAACAAACAGTCAGTGGTTCCATAAATACCAGGGTCCAGCCTCTGAGCTGATGCAAATTGACTTAAATAGAGCTAAGCAGCCTGACACCAGCTGAGGAATCAGCTCTGTAGATCTAATTATACATCCTGCAAAAAAGACACTAAGAACCCTATCTCAGTTCAGCCTATTTGACATAATTAACTGTACAATAAAATGTTTGGTGATCAAATAGCTCAATTCTTTTAAGTACTCGCTTACCCTTTCCTGCAATAAGCACATCTAAGAAGAAATTCATTCTTACATCCCTGAACATTTGCAACTATCCACACCAGAAGCTGCTGGTTTGTGCCTAATCCCAGCTACTCTGGAGAGAAAAGCAAAATCTCCAGCTGGGTGCCATGTCTGCAGAGTAACTCTTGCAATGCATCACATCCATCAGTGCAACTAGAGCCATGTCAGTGAGGACTGGGACAAAAGCCATGCCCTCAATTTCATTCTGCAGGGCCCAGACTAGTACAGAGGCTGGGAAGCTCTCAAACATGGGAAAAATAGCCTGGTTGGAACTGCTGACCCGAAGGTGAAAGACTTGCTAAACCCTCTCCAGGGCTTCACTCTGCTCTCTTTAGTCCTCAGTCTGAAAACAAAGATGTGTTTATTTGAAGCTCTGTTAATTTTGGGAGGGGGGAAGGCAGTAATTAGCATGTCTCAGTTACATAAAGGGTTCATTCCTTAAATTCCTTGTCAATTCATTACTCCAATTTTTGACAAAGACGGCTGGATTAAATCCATAAGTAAATGGATTTATGTCGTTTAGTCACTCAGGTTTTAAATCTCTCCAGAGCTCCACTGTGTTACTCTACTCCTACAAGAGCTGATGTGCTATTCCCACAGACAATACTTATTAAATCACTGTATCATTATTTTCTAAACCAACATTCTCTACGTATTTCAGTAATTTGCCTCCTTGAATCATGGTATACAGAGCCTGAGAACTATTAAGTTAAACAACTTCTCCTTGGTTATCTTGGTTTCATTTCCCCTAGAAGCCTTTAAGCCATTCACAGCAGTCCCTGACAGAATGTGCTGGAATACAACAATATATCAGTTAACTACAGTCAACCAGCTGCTAATACTATTTCTCCAAAACGTCTTCATTATTAATGGAAAGCACTGTGGTGTGGCAAAATGCTCAAAAACTAACTGCAAAAGAAATTATGACCCAGTTCTATGAATAATTATATTGCATTTCCTAACATTTTCCTATCACATTAATTAGTACAGTTGTGGTTTTAAGTTCACAGAATCAATCTGACCTCTTTTAGCAAAAGCCCACAGAGGCCACCCAGCCAGCAAAACCTAATACTTGTCACATATTTTCATTTGACAAAGCTTTATAAAATATACACCATCTATGGCTTTACGTGCACAAATACTTTTATTAACCACTGAATATTTCTTCCAAACCACTTTCTGGAGCATTTAGAAGAAAATAATCTGGAAGAAAATTAACAGCTCCAAATGACTGTGTATGGAATTACTCACACGGCTGCTAATTAATCTAGCTGAAAACTGGGACGTGACAGCTCTGGAGACTATTATAAAACACAGAGCCTTTATAGCTTGTACATCACAAGGTCAAACACAACACAGGTGACACGTGTCTGAGGGGGCACAGTGTTGGAGCCCTGGACACAGAATTCCAGGCTTTCTGTGCTGGCAGAGAATGATCCACAAAGATACACTGCATCTGACCTGGGGCCCTGGGAAAGGCTCCCAAAACTGAGTGATAGCACTGAGTCTGTGAGTGTGCAGTTCAACAGAAGTGTGTTATATCACAGGGTGAGACATTTAGAATTTAAAGTAGAGTTAAAATAATATATATGTAACAGGATGGAGAGGTTAGGGTGTAGTCTTCTTTTCCTTCTTCGCAAGTTTAGGTGATTTAGTGTAATTAGTTAGAAAATGACATGCACAGCCCAACACCTCAACCTCCTCCTCGTTCCACCCTGCCAGGCAATGCCACCACCCTGGGCAGCAAGGAAATAAAAAAAATGCCTTAGACATAGACTGCTTCCAGATAAACACTCCATTTACCTTCAAATCTCATTGTTTTCCTAAACAAATGTAAGTTTACATTTGCCGTTTTATGCTGTGCATAACAAAAAACAATGTGTCATTAAAACACAGAACTGCTGCATTATAGTTCAGAGGTAGTAAATGGTATGATAGCATTTTATGTTCAAGTTTGTTTTAAATAACAGCTGTCTGTGCTTCTTGCAGTCCCTGCAGGAAGAAAAATCAAAGCTAATTCAGGAAAAAAGTACTATTCCCATCCTCCTTTCCAAAAGCAATTCTTTAACTATTCAGTCAATTCAAATCTAAAAATAGCTGGAAAAAAAAAATACTTGGGAAGAAAAAAAGAATGCCTTCTTAATTGCATATTAATTGCTATAGCCAATTGTAACTTCCTTTTTTTTCACTAGCAAGTATCATAATTTGTGCCATTACAAGGCTCTGGAGACTCGTGCCAACAGAGAATATGCATGTCCAATAATTGATTCAACCTGCCACTTCCCCACAGGGTCAATAAAGAGCAGCTGGACTTGAAATCCCTGCCTAAAAACAAGAGCTGCAGCACATGAGAGAGACCCAGGGTGGAGGTACTGCCTTTATTTTCCACATCCTGATCCAAAGCACTCAGCTTAATGCCCAGGCTATAAAAGCCAACACAAATACAGGTAAATTCACCACTCACATAGGGGGAAGAGCAGGGATGGCTGAAAGGAAGAAACTGCAAAGAGAAAGAAAGACCAAAGGAGGAGAGCAAGGCATACTGGAACCTGCCACGTCCCTGTACCAGCAGTTCATTTTTACCCCATGTGACTGCTTTGGCTATGTTGGACATCCAAAATCAACTTTTTCCACCAGTGTGCATCAGAAAACCCACGGGCTAACAGTGCACCTGCAAGATCTGTGGCAGTTCTGCCTTTCAACTAAAATATTTCTTCAGCTAAAAATCTGGATCAAACAGCTTCTCAGCACTTCATTTCTAAAGTTCAGGCAATACTCTGGGTAATAGATGGTGTCAACCTTCCCTGCCCCTGCTTCTTTCCAGTCCAGGAAATTTCCAGAGAGAAAAACCATCCAGGGTCTCATGGCTATCCCTCAGCCAGACATCTGCCCCAGATCTTAGCTCATTTGATAGCAGCAGGATCCCTTTTTCACACATAAGCAACACAGAAGGTGACCATGAATCGCCAATAAAGCCAAGTTACTCATCATTTAGGTGGAAATCCCATTCCACTGGGCAATCTCACATTGAAGTAGTATTTTTATGTGGTATTATATATCTGTAATTCCTTATTCTCTTAATATCTCAGAAAAAGTTTATAGCTATATAAAATTACAGTTGCTTCTTTCCCTCTCAGCTTCTGCTATTTGGAGGCATCATACAAGCTAGATTTATTTTTGGAGTACCATGGCTATAAATTGCATGTCATGGGATTGTCCCTCAAAGACATCTCTGTCTCAAAGAGAGCACTGCAGAAACTGAAGCACCACGCTCACTACCACAAGTGTTAATAAACAAACCACAACATTTTTTGAAAATGCTTGTGCTTTCAACTTCAGGCTTTTTCTCCATCTCCTATAACAAAAACTGCCACCTCAGTTGGACTTGGCAATTCCTGTGTGTCCCTTCAAACCCAGAGCATTCTGTGATTCCATGATTAGGGATCCTCACGCCCGCCCTTCCTTGTTAGCAGCTGGGACGCAAAAATTCCTTCACTGCAAAAATTCCACCTCTAGTAAAATTTAGGAAGCCTTTGAAGACCAGTGTTAGTCTATGGAAGCTTACCCCTTGGATTTACACTCAGAGTATTGAATTACAAATATCTTGGATAATTTGAAGTACAGCGATTTCTTCTGTACACAACTGCCCCTTGCTAATAAGCGATTCAGTACCAACAGCATGCCAGGCATTTCCCAAACTCCCCTGAAGACTCAGACCCCATCTGACAAGCATACACACATAAGCAACCTGTAGTTATGATGAGATTTTATTCTCATATGATATACTCCAAAAAAATTACACTAGATAAAAAATCTCTAGGATATTCTACAAATCTAAGCATGCATATTAATGAGATATTGCAGTTATGCTATATAACACTATCAAAGTTCATAGAATCCAACAAAAATCAATGGCAGTGGCACCTCAACTGTCTGAAGGGAAACATATTCGCTTTGTAAATATTAATGAACTTCATATGATGTCTGTAGGGAGAGATTTTACCAGGGAACACAGTCAGCAAGACTAAAGCATTTCATTTCTATTGTCCCTTCTGAAACATTTCCCATCAGGAGGTTATCATCATACAGATCGTATAATATTATATGCAACCCCAAAGGGAGATGTTTGTTTAAATGTTCACAGGGAAGAGGTTATCACCCAACAGGCATCAGGATTGAATTCAGGGGAGTCAAAGGGCTCTGTGATAAGTTTGTTTCTTACAAGGTTTGAGCACTCAACTCCTATAACAATAAGCACAACAATAAGCAACAGAGCAAGTTCAAAGACTTGTTTCTGCACATGGAGAAGACTTTGACATGAACTTTAAAAAAATGTGAAAGCAAAAAGAATAACTGAAATTATTCATATACACTGCATTTTATCTATAAAACAATCCATCACCATCTGAAGTAAAGGATAAGACTATTGATATGGAAATAGAAGACTAAGGTTTTCTAACCTTTTAGATCACAAACCCAAAGGCACTTTAAATGAAAGGTGAAATTTCCAGCAGAATAGGCTGAAAATCACATATAAAACCCTTCCCCAGAGTTGAAAATACATAGCTGGATTGAGGTTTAAACACACAG
This sequence comes from Sitta carolinensis, assembly GCA_032173965.1. Classification (NCBI taxonomy): domain Eukaryota; kingdom Metazoa; phylum Chordata; class Aves; order Passeriformes; family Sittidae; genus Sitta; species Sitta carolinensis. Next base: position 14,966,320 of record JAVUNC010000019.1, read on the forward strand.
TGCCTTTTAAGCGTGGGGAAAAGCTGTATGGAAGAAACCAGAAAAGAAAGGAGAACCTGGAAAATCCCTTCCCCACACCTCATCAAATCTAGGAAATTGAGACATGGGTTCCTGAAAGGCCCCAGTTTCTTGAAAGGGGGAGAAATCAGAAAGACACCTACTCCCCTGGATTTATTGGGCATTGATCATGTGGATGAAGACATAGCAGCTGATGCTTAGTATTTTTTTTCAGCCTGAAGTACTAAAGAGCAGGTTAGTGTCCCACCAAGTGGTATCTTAGCCTTAATAGCAAAGGTGAGATGAATATACTAGTTCGGAGAAATTCAATACTCCTGGTTCAGAAAAAACATCCCAAATTCACTTCTGGTAAAGATAAACTTACTCCTGAACCAGGATGAAGAGAGTCAGAAAAGAAGAGGGACATGGCAAAGCCGACCTTGTTATTTAAAAGGCATAACTGCAAGTCAAAGCTGTGCTCTGTGCCTTGGAAACTTTCATCTCAACTGTAAAATTTTATTGCTTTTAAAGCTACTTAATTCTGCTTTCACCCTCACCTGCATTTATCATCTAACCACTCGTTGTTTCCTACTTATTTTATTAGCCCCAAAGTATATTCACCCTTTTTTTTTATGTAGGTTAAAAGAAAATAAGGCTTCAAGAAATTAATTCTATTTAGATTTAGTAGCTGTAAACAGTCTATGCTTATAAAAGTTAATCTTCATTTTTTTTATCTCATGAGAGATCAGGTTAGAAGTAAGGAGAAACCAGAGTAAGTCTCTGTGTGGTGTTTATTCAAAAACTCTTTCCAAGAAGCACTGCTTACTAATTCCTATGGAAGTAAAGAATTTCATAGCTCACCTAATTTATTTTCCATTTTTTCATGAATCACAAATAAATGAAAGAATCACATAATCTGTCCTGAAGTCTAAGTAGGAAGGTGATATGCACCCTTAAACTGTGCTCACATTTGAATTTAAGCAATTTGTTCTGTATTAATTTTCAGTTATTTTATCTTGGAAGCCTGCCATCATTCCCATGTTTCCACAAGTCCTCATTGTCAATGCTCCCCACATCCACAGTGCTCTTCTCATCTGTTCTGTCATTTCATCTTTAATAGACAGACCTATTTTTCACCTTCCCAGGAATACAGTAGGATACAGAACCTATGAAGTACGTGGCCAATATCATCTAACCTATTAAATGTCAGAATCATATATCTCAAACTATATGTCAAGATGCTGAAGTCTAGCAGCAATAAACTCATTCTGTTCCTCTCAGGGAATGCACTCTGGCTGCAAGGATCCATATGGGTTTCCCTCGGTAGATATTTGATTGTGACCTACTGTTGATGGCTGATGTGGTGGGAAATGAAGGTAGGAATTGGTCAGATATTAGATGGGAAAGTGGAATAAAACCTAACAAAATATTCTGTTTAGAGTTATTTCCTTCATAGCGGTTTGGTTCTTAGGGCGATCCAATGTTTGCCTAAGTATGAGACTCACCTAATGAATTTTTCCGTATTTTAGTATTATTTCGCCCTCACATTCCACACTGGACATTCTGTTTTGGGAAAAACTGTAGGCAAGAGAACTGAATTTAAATCAAACCAAAGAGGCACCTTTCCAGAAGCATAACAGCCATGTGAGATTACTGGAAACAGAGCACCCAAAGAAACCAACCCACACTCTGCAGGATGCAGGGAAGTGCCAGCAGAAGCAGGCAGGAACTCTTGTCCCGTGCAGGAGGGCTGGTGCTGTGCCAACAGAGTGCCATGTCACCTGAGCCAGCAGGGCCACCTCACCTGAGCCAGCAGGGTGCCATGAAGTGCATTGCCACAAGGCCTCACCTAGCCACAGCACTCACCTGAGCAGCAGGTCCATGTCTTTTACCTGAGCCAGCAGGGTGCCATGTTCACCTGAGCCAGCAGGGCCACCTCACCTGTGCCAGCAGAGTGCCATGTCACCTGAGCCAGCAGAGTGCCACCTCACCTGAGCCAGCAGAGCACCATGTCACCTGTGCCAGCAGGGCCAGCTCTCTCTCTCTCCTGGGGACTTGGCTGGGCAGGAGCCTGGCCAGCAGCTGGCACCCACCTGCTCCACATCTGCTGCTGAGTGCCAGCCCAGCCCAGCCCTGGCAGGCAGCTCCTGAGGGGCTCCCAAAGCACCGTCTCCACAGTGGGAGCCTCCCTGCAAAGCCCCACAGAGCAGAAGGAAACCCTCTGCACTGTCTCCATCCTCTTAGCCCCTCTCAGAGCAGCTCTGCTAAAACCCAGCTGTAACACACTGGTACAGCTCAGTCAGACACCAGAGCAGAAGAGAAATCACAACAGCTTTACTAATGTGAAGAGCTCAGAAGCAAAACAAAGATTGCAGCAGCAATTTCTCCATTACTCCTGAAGTATTTTATCCATGAATCTCACTCGAGCTACATGGATTGTTATTCCTCAGTTATTTATTCCTACATACACACAGGGTGAGGAACACAATCCGATTTAAAGTCCCCAGAAGGGCAGCAACAACAACTGAACCCTTCCAAAATGAAGGCTGGACCTCTTGTGCATTGTGTTGGTTTAAGAAGCAAGTTGAAATTATCAGATTTCTGGCTGAATGCCAGCACAGAAATAACAGGATGTTATCCTGATCATTTTTGTCATGCAAGAAGTAACAAAAAATAACCTGTTTCTATTCATTTTTAAGTATTTGGTCACACGGCTCACTACAGTTGTAAGGCCCCTCCCAAACAACCAGAAATCACAAAGAAAAACAAATAAAGAAATAAGACAAAATCTCCCCCCTGAAGCAGAGACAATTTTGTTAATTTAGCTACACGCATGTAGAATTTTGAAGCTATCCAGGCCCTGCTATCATAACTGCTATTAAACTGTAAGGATAAAAAGAACAAATTCTTTGGCAAATTTCAATTATTACATAGTTAACTGCTGTAAACACGAAAGAACCCATGCAGAGCTCTGTTTTGTATTAGTGACACTCATTAGCTGTAGCTGAGTTACTGGAGGTGTTTTTGATGCAGTACACAAAGGTTAGACAAACCTTTACAAAGATGCATTCAGCAAAAACATCAATACTATGCATGGAGTTCCTTGATCCTCCACAAACTTTAGAGGGAAGAGTTGAGAGAAAGCCGTGCCTCCAAATCCTTCCTCCTAGCTTCATTTTGGTCACAAATGAGCATCTCAGAAACCATTCCACAGGACACTGGCCTGGGACATTCCCAGCCATCATGAGCTCTAACTGTGCTGCCCAGGAGAGATCCTTCCTGCCTGCTTCACAGTAGCTGCAGCAAAAATACCAAAACCTTTTCAAGTTAATAAATAAAGTATTATGTGTAACAAAGACAGGCTTTGTCCGCTTCACTTTATCACCCCTCTAACTAAACAGCAGCCCGAAGAACATATAAGAGAAGCATTGCTGCCTTGGCAGCTGCCTTATCATTTCAGAAAATGAATTGTCTGTAGGGATGATAGTTAGATTTGGGCTTTGGGGACAGCACTGAATCTCTCTGAGCCTGGTGAGAGAGCAGCTACACAGAGCAAGGAAATCATTTTAATTTTGTACCAGTTGAAAAGCATTTTTTTTTTCTCGACTTCAGCAAGATGACAGTGGCATGATGGCTGATTTTCATTTCAATCAGAGCAGCATATGATTAACACCTAATTAGAATGTAGAAATAGAAAGGAGATCATTTTTTAACCTACCCAAGAGAACAGTGCTGGGGGAGGGGAGGAGATTATGTTAATCAAGTGATACTGGCATATCAGAGCGACCAAAATAGCCGGATGAATTTTTATCGGCACCCTTACTGTCCTTGAGGATCTGTCAGTGGCTTCAACCTGGATTTTCAGAGCTTTATTTCTGAGCAATAAACATTCTTTAAAATAAATACATGTCACCGCAGGCCCAAACTAAAAGACATCGCCTTAGGCATCAATATATATATTTTTGGTCAAAATTTCACATGGTTTTGTTGACAACTGTAAAACTGTAAACGTGAAAACCAACAAATCAAAACTAAAAGTCATGCTGTCTTTAAGGGAAGCCGTTTGCACTAAAATACACATTTGGGTTTATTTTCACTTGCTTCCATTAATTAAATATTGTCAGCTAGCTACTCTACTCCTTTCTGGAATACATGTTGAAAGTTAGTTGCTCTGCCCTAGGGGAATCTAACTGAGGTTACATTAAATGGAACTGCATCAGGCAACATTTTCCAAGACACGCTGTCTCCATCTGAATCCTTCTGCAGAGATAAAGACAAGACCTCATCTCAAGATGCCACTTTGTTTAATTGCCTTTGAAGAATGAAGAGTCAGAATTAGATTGCTGAGACCACCAAAAGGAGGGGGTTAGAGAAACTGAAAACAAAATAAAATTAATATTTAAATGACCTTTCAGGCAAGCCTGCTTTTTGTGATGGAGAGTGGTGACAGCTCCCTTTGCTCTGCCCTCCCAGGCAGGAGCTGTTCATCACAACATCTCTCTCCAGACTGGTCTCCAGTAGCCAGCACCATTTCAAGTGGGTGAGATAGCCTGCCTTTAGCTACCCTAGCCTGGAAAATGCCCTCACATATCGTGTTTGGGTGGAGCATGGTACCAAAGGAGGCACAGGTACAGGTACCCATCCCAGAGAGTGCCTGACTAGACAAACAGGGCTCTCCTCACAAACATTTTGGTCAGGAGGAGTACAGCAAGTATGATCCTGACCACCTCCCCACACCCATTAAAACAGAGCTCCACTAATTTCAGCTGGACTGGGATTTGGCTCATCCTGCTTTGCTGGAAACATTCACTTTTTTCCTTTTTTTTTGGCTGAGGGATGATACATAAATACCTGCTAAAAGACAAGGACCTAATTTTCATGTGCTTCAGGCAAAAGAAGAAAAAAAGTCTCTTCTCAGAAAAGAGTCTAATGAAAAGGAATCAAGAATGTGTTGATTTATTTTCCATTTCTGTGCTGTTAATTTATATCAGTTATTTCAATGTTACACACACATCACCATTGTACTTTGCTAGTTGTTGTTCTACCAGGATGTATAATAAATGTTGTGAGATATTGTGCAAAAGAACAATACTTTGAACTAAATGTGCTGTTAAATTAAAATCTTTTCTTGAGCAGTGAAAAAGTCCTGAGGCTTTTCCTTTCGGTGTATTGTATGGTGAGGCATACACTGACATCTTTCTATTTTCCACCCTTTTGAGAAACACAGCAAAGTAGCTAATTTCTATCATTGCAAACATTCCTAGACATCTGCCACAAAAACCCAAAGACAACCCTCTTCCCATCATCCCAAATAATGTAGGAGGTACAGTATTTAAAGCTGTCACAATGTTTTTGAGATACCGTTACAGGAAATCAACTGGCAACACCTCAAACCTTTCCAAATTATCCCAGAAAGAAACATTCTGGCCTGTTTAAAGAACATAATGTGCATTTTAAAATGAATCCCAGGGTGCAGCTTCCTAAAGAGTGGACTCCAATTCTATTTTGTGCTCTGAAGAATTCTATTAAACCTCTAGAGCACTTTGTGCCATGTGAAAACACAGTTTGCTAAGGAGATAGCCTAGGTGGTCTGCAGTAAATTAACCACTGCTGCTGACTGAGGCCATACCGAGGACTTTGCTCCAAGGGATTTCTACTTACAGCATAACACCATTTACCAGCTTCTAAACTAGATTTGCCCCCTGGCTGCCAGTCAGCAAATTCTGGTGTAAAGCATGGCCAGAGATTATTTGACTAAGGACTTCATTTCCAGAGTGGAACAGTGCTGCTGTTACACACAACTGAGTCCAGACTACTTACAACGGGCTTGTTTCTCCCAACCAACTTTATTTAGCTGAGTTTTAGGCTGCTGGACTATGGTGGCTGTGTGTTGAGTAAATTACAATAGATGTATCTCTGTTGCTTTGTAACAATTAACCTCAGAAAGGAGCTAACTCCATTTGCATGGTAATGAGACATTCATGTGAGTGACATCAGAGCTAAGCATGCTAATAAGTTTTTATACAAACACCTGAGGGGTCAAACACAACCATGGGCTTGGATAAGAAAACCTTTTATTAAATGCAAATCACTTGTCTTTTAAATATTATGGCAGAAAAAATTGTGGAACTCTAACGCAGCTTGCAGGAGACATTCAAGTTACATTTTCAGGCCCCTGGGCTGGCTGAGGAATATAGCAACTGATTTATTTATATTTGGAATTAATATCAATATCTAAAAAATCTTCATTATAGCATCAAAGGAAAGAAGTACTACAGGAAGGTAGAGAGTTGCAAACAAGAATATTGCCTTATCTTTCCTAAATTTGTCACAGATTCCTGGGTTGCTGGAAGGCAGAGGTAGCACAACAAAAGGCTCGGAAATGTGTCAGCTTCCCATCTTATTCACCTACCTGGTTTTGCTAGGCATATTGCTATGGAGTCAGATTCCCTAGTGAGCATGCTACCTATGCTACACTAAAACTTCTTGAATTCAATCAGTCAAGTCACATTCCACAATCAAAGAGTTTGAGACCTTAGTGAGTGGTTAGGTCCAAAGGCATAACTGGCTGCCAGACTCCGTTGGGACTAAAGGAGCAGAACCTTCTCACAGGTAGGGCAGATTGCAGAACAAAGACTGAGGGAAAGAAGCTGACTTTGATTAATTTGACTCTGGCAGAGCCAAGTGTAGGAGGCCTCTCTTGTTCAGGAGAGGCTGTTAGCAGGACACACCAACTCATCCTGACAGCACGGGCAGCACCAGGGGAGCAGGTCTGCTCAGTGGGAACGGGAATGAGATGTGGACAGCACTCTGACAAGCTGCCCTCCTGCCAGATCGTTAGAGGTTCTGCTCCCAGACTAGAAAATGTGAATTTAAATATCCAGTGGGTGTAGAGGGAATTGATCTGTCTTTAAGACAGAACTTTGTAGAAAAGACTCTATCACATGGTTTTGTGTAATAAGAGGAGACTGTACCAAAGCACAGAACGTCCTCTTCATTCCATTGCTGTATGATGAGCTACTTCGGGGGACAGCTTGGGTAATGTAGAATATTACTACTCAAAACACAAAATCTAGTCCAAGGCAGTACGTGTACACATCCCTGGAAGTGTTCAGGGTCAGGATGGCTGGGGCCTGAGCAGCCTGGTCTAGTGGGTAGCATCCCTGCCATAGCAGCGGGTGGAACTAGATGTACTTTAAGGTTCCTTGCAATGCAAACATTCTGTGATTCCATAACAATATGGAATGGATCAAAGTGACACCCGGCACAGAGCTCTAGCAGTTCTTTTAAACCAGTGAACAATGCTCACCTTGCTATATGCATTAAATAACAGCAACCCAGTAACAGTATGTCTCTCAAAGAGCCCTTTTACTGCACAGTTACTGCTGTCTTCAATAAAATTAAGTATCTTTATTTTGCTGCTGTCCTGTTTATGACACATAAAGCATGCTAGCATACCATAATCTAAAACTTAAGCCAGGGGATTGTGGAAAAACCTTAGGAAGAGGGTAAGCTTCATGTGAGAAAGTATAAAACTGTGGAAAACCAAAGCCTCAAAATGAACCTTGACAGAAACCTAATACTCCACTTCCTCCAAAATCAACAAAAACTCTGGGGGAACAGCTCTGAATCATCACAACAGTAACATGCAACAATTGCACCACCCATACACCTTGAAGTGCATCAAACACAGTGAGACCTCAGCTTGGTGAGGCTGGGATTCAGGATGTTAGGAAAACAACAATTAAGACAACAACTATAAGCTGTAATAGTCCAAACTGGAAAAAAAACAAAAAACAAAAAACAAAAAAACAACTGTGGTGTAAGATGAGTAGGATAACTTTCAATAATTGCTTGGTAGTTAGGACAGCCTGGGCTCCCTTCACTGTCCAAACATTATAAACCACAGCTATTTACTGAAAAGCAGTTCTGGTTAAATTGGAGTTTGTGAGGAGCAAGGAGATGTGTATACAATACAGTCTCAGCTTTTGAGGAAGAAAAGCTTATTTCTGGAGCAAAAAACAAAACCAAACCTTGTAGTCTATTTTTAAAACTATGTGATAAGAATAAGCTAAGATAAATTATAAGATGGTAAGCACCACAAACATGTTGGTTTTAGCCTTACACATCAAGGTTAAAATTACAAACAGACAAGATCCAAACAATGTAAGTTTAGGGCTAAGATGATGAGATTTAGGCACTAATAGTGTTAATGACTATTAACACTATTAATAGTGTTAATTAATTATTACTGTTATTAACATTCAAAACTCCTGCTTCACTGCTCAGATTTCTAGCTGTGGGAAGCTACTGTGACAGCAGCAAAAGCTGCAGCACCAACCACTCAGTGCTGCAAAGAATGTGTCCAAATAGGTGTGCACTCTTCAGAGCACTTCCAGCTTCAAAAAACCTCAATTGTACCACTCAAATCTCAACATATTACTTCCTTTCCATTCAAATTTGGCAAAAACCCCAAACCAAACCACATAAACCCATTATATTCATACCCTGACACATCAGATCCTTTGGGAAAAAATAGGCTCCCTGAACATATCGCTAGAGGAAGAATATTACTAACTACACCTTTGTATGCAGTGTTTCTCCTCCAAAAGCTGTGTTCACTGTTTTCAGACAAAATCCAAATAACTTTGTCTGAAATCTGATGGCTATTGTCATAAGGAAACAGGCAGACTGTCAGTTTAGGACATGATTATTTTGTTTTGTCCCTTTTTTGCTGCACTTCTCCAATCCGACACTAAGAACACAGAAAGACACACTAGAAAGGGGAGAGATGCAGATCATTCTGTTAAAAGCATTTCTTGTCTTGTGCAGATAATCACTATTATGTTGCCACTGGAACATGACCAGTACTATCAAAAATTCATGTATTTCACGAGTGTTTCTGGGAAAATGAACACTTAATAGTAAGCAAAGCAAAAAGTTAATGAAAACAGAAAATAGGATCCTACTGCTCTTTACTGTAAAGCGACCTCTGGAACACCACTGACCTTTGCTGGCCGTTTCCACTGACAACTGGCACGCACATTTCCTTTCCAAGAATCTCCTCATTATTATCCAAAGACTCTGACACTCACAAACAGCTTAGGAAGAGAATAGTCTTCTGCCTTGCCAGGAAAGATTACAATGCACAGGAAATGCACAGTATGGTTTCAAACAAAGGTATTTCCTTTGAACTCCAGTATAGCTTTTAGATATAAAAATCTTCCCCTGGCTATATTGTCCTGACCTGCATTCACTGGTCTTAGGACTAAATAATAAAAGACTTCAAGGATCAAGCCTATGTTTACTCTTTTCACAGTTTTGGAGTCAAAGACTATAACCTTAAAGAAAAAATTGAAAACCACCTTATTTTATTCCATACCTCATTGTGATTCTTGCTTAACCATTCCTTAATAGTGTTAAGGGCAATGACAGCAGCAGGCTCATTTGGAAAGCCTAAAAAGAGAAGAAATGAGAGATAATTAAAAGGCATGTATTTCTGTTATATTTAAGAAAATAACAATCTGGGCTTTTTTTCTGCCTATTCTTTAAAATATTTTGGAATTACAGTTGGAAAACTCTTTTCTTCACAGATTTGTATAAAGGTTTTAGGTAACATCTGTTACATTTTCCCCAGCTAAACAAATTGAAAATAGGCACAACAATGCTTCATTGGATTTTCTTTTTTTTTTACTTGACTCTAGTTAAGAAAAGTCCACTGCTCAAGAGAAGAAGAAACAATAGAGAACTATACAAGTGTCATACTAGAAAGGAACCGTTCAACACATATATCACAGTAACAAATACTGGGCTTACATTTCATGGCAGCAAGAGAAATTCAGACATTTCTTAAGGCATAAGGGATTTCTTAAGGCTCTCTTTTTTTAATCCATCTGTCAGCAAAACTATATCACACTATGACCTCAATGCCATAGGCCTTATAAAGAGTGAAATGTTTGAGTTGGAAATCTCTCAATTTATGACCTAAATCATAACAAACAACTCTGGAAATTAAAGAACTCATGAAGCATAAGCATATGAACTTAAGGCCTTACGTTGCATGATACATTAGCATTAGTAATTCCCCCCAGCTCTAAACAATATAAGAAAATCTTTCCAGGGATACAGACTTTTTGCTTTGATGGTTTCTACCTATTAAATCCAAGGATGCTTTCATTACTTAGGCACCTTAATTTAATTTTCCTTTAAATTCTTAACTTGGGGGCAGCAAATAATTTCTGTGAGGATTTAAAAATAAAACCCCATAAGCTGTATGAATCACCCTCAGTGGGTCAGATTAATGGAACAGGCTTTGAACAGGGGGAGCTGCAGGCACAGTGGACAAGCAAGCAACAGGGTTAGAAAGAGTCATGAAATTTGGCATACAGCTGTGTAGATACAGCTTACATCATACATCACCCTTGCACCATAAACTGAAACACAGATACTGCAAAAAATCACAGATTTTCAGCTTTGACCTGTATCTTCTTTAACCTTTTCTCAGAACTTGTGCAATACAAGATTAGGATAAAACCAAACCCAACCCAAAATCCCTCTACTGAATGACATTTCCAAAACATCACTCCCTGTAAATCGACTAGAAAGATTTGCTCCAGCAGCATGTGTACTGTTTTGAAGTGACAGATGACAACAATTCATCAAGAAAAGCAAGTAAAACAGTCGATTTTGGATAATACCAACATTTAGCATGTGCTTCCTTTCAATACATTCCTCAATAAAGCATATTTTTACATTTTCAAAAAAAATCTTACCGAGTCCAAGATAAGAAAACTAGCTTAGACACTACAAATGTTACTGTGGATACTCCTATTGAAGGTGGGAAAATAAATTCTTGTAACATTTAATAATGCTGCTGATATCATCAAGGCATATGTCTCATGACACCAACTAATGATCACTAACGAAACACAAAGTGGGGACTTCCAACAGCCTCATTTTCATAATATAAAATAACAGAGCTCCAAGCAGACCATCTGCTCAAATTAGTAATACCCCAGCTAACAAACTGGGACTTTTTCATGTAGAAATTCCATGCCCTGAGTGTGATAGCGTTGCCTGGACCTAAAATGAACACCATGTAGAGGGACAAATGTGTATTTCAGACAACTGATATACTATTGTTTACGCACTGAATGGTTTATTTTCAGAACAATTCTCCCTCCAGCAAGATTAACTTTTCAGGTTTGTTTTTCAATCCCTTGCAGCAGGGTAGTTGGCCAAAATGGTGATAAAGCACTGGGGATTGTATAGACTCTCTCCATAAATTGCACACTGTTTAGAAACTGCTGCCATACTAACCAGTCTTAAATAGAACCTTATCTAGAAAACTGGTGTTCAATTACTACTAAATCACCACAATGTAAAGGAAACAGTTCAGCAGCCTAAATAAACAGCCTTGAATTTTGTGTATGAATTCACAAAACAGGTTGAAATCCATCAGAGCCTTTTATGATCAGCTACCCCTCAAAAAGAATCATCTAATTAGCATTTTACACACATTTCTGGTAATTTTATGGAAAGGATTATCTTACTGACTATATGCAGAAGCAGGATGGAATTAGCCTCCTGTTACAAACCTTACACCAACACAAAAGCCTCTGTGTCTCTGATTCTCAAATGGAAAAACCATTTTTGTTTATAGGACTCAGTTAAAGGAAGATAAAGCAAGATGGGATCTTTTAAAATATGCTTTTGCATTGTTTTTACCTCTAACCTACATTTGCCTGCCATAACGTTTCTGGTCTGCTCCCATCTGCACCCCCATCCCCCCTTCCAGCCAGAAAGCAATCTCAGGAAGCACGTGGGAATCAAATTACTTGAGAGAAATGAGCTCGAGGTGCCTCACAGTTTACTGACTGCTGGAGCAGCAGCTCAGGCAATTCTGGCTAAAGGCTCAATTTCACAAAAGATAAAACAGGTAAAGTAATGAGTGACACTGGGCCATGTTACTGCAGTGAGTGCTCCTCCAGCATACTGAAAAGGACAAGGGCACAAAAAAGCACACATTGGCCATGAGGAACAGGACTCCACTGTGTTTATCTGCCTGGAGAAAAAGAGAGGGTTGGCAGGTTGTATGCCACAGACAGGTGTGTGGTGAAGTGTACCTACCCACAGACACAGGTATCTAACTTGGACTGAGCTTTCTACATCCTCCACTGCCACAGCAAGCACATTGGCAATGTACCCAGCTCCACCACAAAAAACTGTGCAGGCTCTGTCTGGTTCCTGAAGAGAACCAGAATTTTACTGCATGTGAGAATTTTACTGCCACCACCTGCATTTTGCAGTGCCAGCTGCTCACATCTCATCATCCATTACCAGGATCCCAGCTCCTCAAGCACAGCAAAATCCTGGCTACGAGCAGCCACACCTCTGGTGCCCCATCCTCAACAGCACAGCTCTCACCATCACAGCTGATGGCACAGTGGGTGCAAGCCTTCTAAGCCAGCAGGAATGAGGCTGTGCACCCTCTACCAGCACATAAAGTGAACTCTGCTGCTTCTGGAATTCCTGTGCACAGGTACTACCCACAGTGACAGCCTAGGAAAGCTCTGAGAGGTCTTCAAACTTACAAGATTCTGCAACTCTTTCCAGGGCTTTACCAGCTCATTCCTGGAAATCCTAACCCTGACCTGCAAAAGGGCTGGCAAAGCACACTCTAGGCTTTGCAGTCACTGTGGCCATAACTCTCCTGCAAAGGCACGATAAGATATAGCTGAATTATTTTGATGTATCTGATATGAAATATATGTGCTGTTTTAGAGGAGAAGAGCGTGGAGGAGAACTAAGATAGTAACTAGAGATACACTGACATTCCCATTACATTTTGTATTTATTCCCTGGAACACAGCTGGCAAGAACGTAAGTCCCCTGTTTCATCAAAGTATAGAAAATATGCAATGAATTCCCTCTTGTTAGACACCTTGTATAAAGGCTCAGTCTTTTGTGCTTGGGGATTCAGTGGAGAAACATTTACTAATTGTGAATGTCTGTTACTCTTTGCCTAATTTACCTGTGCAGTATCTGAAAAACACACACCAGTAGTCCACAGAACCACAGACTACTCTGAGTTGTACCCACAATGATCACAGGGTCCAACTCCTGGCCCTGCACAATGTTCTTCAAAGCCTAACAGTGCAACAAGGATTTTTGTGACACAAAACTAACAGAAATCCATTTCAGGGACTCTCAAACTACATGGAGATGTTGCAGCTTTATCCGCCTCTTTTACTGTGCTTGATCCAATCTTACAAAAAATGTCTAATTTACAGTCAGGTAATGCCACCTCCCCATGAAAAGCCCATTAACAAAACACAGGTATTAAGTAATCAAACTTTAATATGATTTATCTGAGGATTAAGATAACAGATTATAACAGGAGGGCTATAATGCTAACAAGCAAATGTCAATCCAGAAAAATCACTTCAGTAGCTGTAGGGATAAGTGTTATAATTTGTCAGTTTAACTGAGATGCCTAATGTTTTCTGTAAATCAGCTCATCCTGGTAAAAAAAGGTCTGTATCCTTTTTTCTTAGCACAGCCTAAGTGCTAGGCAGGTTTTTATTAATTTAAAACATGTTCCCTTCTCTATGGATTCTAAAAGGCTCGTCACAGACTTAATATTCTTATTTGCCAGTTTTAATGGCTTCATTTTGAAGCAAATCATGAAAAGAACCAAATGCACATCAACACAAATAATCATTATGTGTTTTCATATTTTCTCAGAAAAATATCTACACTGGCATATTTGTGCATATATCAAGATGTAACAGTTTGCAGACTGTTCCTGTGCGCTAAAATCAACCCTGAGTCCCACGGCTTAATCAACAAGACTGTTAAAATGGAAAAATGTCCATGTTTTAAGTTTATAAATTTGTCAGTATGTTTACAGATCTATAAATGATGCTCTTCAAATAGTAGCTTGTCACATTTTTAAACTGTGGGACTGCACTGAAGGCCATCTCTGCAGAGTCAGTATGACAGGGTATCTCCACCATACATCAAGCACTTGCTATGTGGGAATCATCAGCACCAGATGGCATGGAATATAAAAACATTTTAAAGGAAAGAACAAGTGGGAAAGAAGAGAAAAAAGGTACTAAGAATTTATTCCATACGTGTTCTGAACCCCAGTATTATCACAGGTCCTGTGAATACCTTCTGAATCACAACCAACACATCAGTACCCGCACTTCATTACAGCCATGTGGGTTAAGGCCAGCTATTGACAGCACAGATGATAGTGCAAATGACAATACAAGAGAACAAATGAGATGCACAGCCCAGCATGCCTGAGGTAGGGTTAACTCAATGCATCCACTTGTCCTTCAGCTGTGAAATAAATAGAATAATCTCGCAACTGATCCCATATAATCATCTTGTCAAAGATGTATTTTAGTAGTCAAAATGAATTCATTCATGCTAGGTTGGTTCCCATTACCATGGTAAATCCGTTCTGTTTGGAAAGAGATGATAGTATTCTACCAAAAAGCTTATTGTGTTGCTCTTCTTAAGCTTTTTCCTTTTTTCTCTCACTCTTCTTTCTTTCTTTATTCTTTTATAACCATTGTCACACATTGATTGGACACACAAGCTAAGTTCCTACCTTGATCATTTTTGTGGACACTCATAACTTGGAAAGAAAGTACACTCATTTGGATTGGCTCCAATGAAGACTTAACAGAAGAGCCATGAATCTTCTGCTAAATAACTGACCTTGCCTTACTGAACTCGTTCAGTCAGAGAAAACCTTATTCGCTGTCCACTCAAAAACTCACTTAAAGAAAGTTAAATTAAGTACTGTGAAAAGCCAGTAACCTTTCTGTTACCCCAAGAAACAAAGTTGCACCAATTCCCTGTATCCTTCACAGACTGTGCTACAGTAATTAATTATCATTCATGTGAAACACGGGAAATAAGAAATTTTCAAAATGCAAAAAAACACATTTTTCTGAAGAAATCACAATATGTGTCTCAATTCCTCCCAAGAAAGGTACACACCTTTACAATTTCCTTGAGTGAAAAAATCCAGCAGCAACAGAAAACAACATGAAGTTCCTGAAGAATCATTTCCACTTGCACTCAACTGACATGACAGATGCAGCTGGTGGAAGGTGGTTAACAAAGAAATTCAAAAGAACTCTGAAACAGCGGCACGAAGCTGGTAGAGAACTGCAAGGGGGATGCCTGGTTAAGTCAGTCAGGGTCACTGCAGGCACCAGGGAACATGATGAAACTCCCACGAGCCAGCAAAATCAAGACAAGGTGCAGGTCAAGAGACATGGACTCTGTTGGTGACAGGGCTTGCTCAGCCTTGGCTTGTCAGGATTTGTGCCCAGTGTGTGCTAGCTGACAGGGGCCTCTCCTCTGGGCAGCAATCGACTCACCTGCACCGTCTGCAGCTCAGGTGCCTTTCTGCTCTCTACCTGGGCTCGCCTTAGGGCTGCAGCTGGAAGAAGCTGGTTGCCAAAATGTGGCTACAATACACGACAAACTAGGTCACAGCTGTTTTCTCTGAAATACACATCACATCCTGCCTCACTTCACACTCTGCCATGCTGATATCATTGTAAAAATACCTGCCATATAACTGTGTTAAAAGAGTCAGCTGAACAGAGATATACACGGCAATTATGTAAGTCATGAGCAGAGGCTTGCACCAAAAAGTCTAAAGGTTCCACTGAAGAAAAACTGGATTTCAAGTTTACGGAGTTGTTTGATATTTATTAGCATTGGAGGGGGTAAAAGTTTTAGCAAAAATGCATTTACACTTGGACTACTGAGGAGGAACAGAGTTCCCCTACGAGTACCTTGCTGCAAGAAGTATCACAATGCCATTCTGAAGGAGAGCTGCACGTGTATATGAATTTCACTTTTCTGCAGTAACAAGCAGATTTTTTTTTTACTAGAAGTTGAGGTTTTGGTTTTGTTTTTCCAGCATTTGTAAAAGAGTATGCTTGCAGGGGATCCCGTGATGGAGAAATGGATTCTGTAGCAGTTTTGTAAAAAAACATAGCAAGCAGTACTTGGGAGACTCTGGGAAGCAAAACTGCTTCGTAGCTGTGCTGTTTCCTGTGCTGTGTGATGGAGCTTTTCTGTCTGTCAGGGAACTCCTAATGCCCAAGTAGAGAATTAAGGCTTCAAGCAGAGCATAGTAGGGGAAAGATCAGAGAGACACCAGCGCAACACTGAAAGGAAGATCTCACTGCTCTGGACATTAGCATTCTCCTATGGGAGGACAAAGCATACACAATGCACATGCAATGGGAAGATATACTCACACAGGTAGTTTTGCAATTATAAAATCTACCTATGTAAATTACACAGTTGTTTAAACACATGTATGCAGCTGTTCCTGAGCACAAGCACATCGTTCTCCTTTAAATACTCTTTATACCATAACCAGAATTGCTACTCCAGAAACAAACATTGTACAAAGAAATGTTAATTGAAAGAGATTTCAAACTGTACATGAGCTTCCTAATGCAGAGCACTAAATCTTCTGTTTTGCCATATGTAGCAAGCAAGTTGGGTTTTAGGGTGGCAACATAATAAAGCCAAAGTAATTTGAAACAAAGTATAAAGCACAAGTCAGCTGTGAAATCTCCCATCATACACTGAATTGCACAGCAATGGGATATTGGCTTCAGTGTACTTACAATCCCAACAAGGTTAAATATTTATTCTACCCGAAGATTTAAATAAAAATGCCTTGTTGTTCTCAAGTGCAACAAAGTGTAAGGAATCAGTCCTACATTCCTAAAGTGCCTTGCTAATGCCACAGGAGATAAACCCCAACCAAACCCCCCACACCCATGCCCTGATTTTCACTTGAAACTGGTACTCTCTCTTGAAATATGTGGTCCAGGGCATTGGACCTCCTCAATCCCCCCTGACACTATGCCAGGCACTCCCTGACACAGGCTGTCTTCCAAGCACCAAGGGATGACCTGTGAAGCAGGGGAATAAAGCAACGGCTCCATACCTTAGCATGCACTGCCCCTCGGGGCATTCTGCTATTGATTGCAGGCTCTAATCAAAGCTCATCTGAAGTAGAGATATTCTTGATGTGACATTCCTTACTGATTTTCTGATGTCTACTAATATATCTGCCACTCCAGTCTGGGAGAAAGGGTAGGAATTGCCAGGAGAGGCTCGCCCTTCTTGCTGCTGGATCTTTGTGCGGATGGCAGGAGCCAGGAAAACACGCTGAGGAGCAGCAGAGTGAGGGCAAGGAAGAGGGGGGAGCAGGGAACCTCTGGCTGCAAGATGGGGAGCAGCACTTGGGGAAGAAGGGCTGAACGTGAGAGAAAATACCAGGGCCACTGGCTTTGCTGGAGCAGGCAGCACACTGTGACAGGAGTCACAAGAACTTGGGGGAACACACATATGTAATAGACACGAGCCAGCACAGCAAGGTGAAGGAATATGGCAGCATAGAAAGTGTGAGGAACTTCAGAGGAATCAAACACACATGGGCAATAGTGAAAAAAAACCAAAATCACCTAAAGAGCACAGATAGCATTGCCAGCCCAGCTCTAGCCCTTGAACCACTTCCACCATGCTCGATTGCTCTAGCAGATGCAACACAAAGACCTATCTGGATTATCCAGTACCAACAGAGTGTTTGGGGAAGGCCATCCACATACAAGAACAAACAAAATTATCTGACATTATTTCTACTGAAGCACTGCTCTTATCTCCTCTCCAAGGAAAATCAAAGATTTCCTAAGAGCACATAATCAGCTGAAATAATATACACTTACTCCTTGGGAAAGGAGAAAAAAATAAAAAAGGAAATAAAGATGTTCTTTTATCTTTTTTCCCAAAAGACATATAAGGAAGAAAGTTATAGGTCAGACAGGGTGAAAAAGCAAGATACTATGTCGGGCACATTTAATCTACTTAGTTTAGTCTTTTTAACAAATACATTATTGATTCTTGGTTTGTCTTTATTATTCACACTGCGGATCTTTTTTCAGTTCTTGCCTCAGACAGCAGTAAACCATACTAAAGCATCACACCAGCAGCTATTGTATTCAAGAAATCTACAACAGCTCAAAACTGAAATATTTCCATCCAGTCTGGAGTTCAAAAATGCCAGTACACTTGGGAGGAACAGAGAGGGGTGCATTCTAAATTTGATAATGGCTTGTTCTTCACTGTACAGAGCCCTTCATGCTATGTGAACACACCCCACACGTGTGCTGCTAAAGCAAGTGCTTGTGCAGGTTGTTGGACTTGTTGAATCATTGCACTATCTCAACAATTTTATGCATTAATTTTTTAAGAAGAAGAATTTCTTCACCTTGCCCAGATGCTGCTTCATTTCTGTAGTAGTCATCGGCCTGGCAAGAGGTCAGCTCACATATCCTCCTTTTTGTCCTGCCAGGGTCACACGTGCCTTTTTTTATTTTATGCTCCTGTACCTATCAGCAACCAGCCAATCTACATTGTTTATCTTCATTTCAGGACGTATGGTGCCAACAACTTTGTCAACAAAAACTACATGGACTCTTCAACCTTCCTCCCAATGCTGCACTGAGAAACCTTTCATGAGGTTTCTCATGTTCTGAGATTACAGCAATACACATGACAGATGAAAAGTGGTTAGAAGATTACTCAAGTTTGAAATAATGGGGAAAAACTGGATTAAAGCAAGAGTATGGAAAAATCAAAAATTAAAACTCTGATTTCAGCAATCCTGCCTGGTTGCAACAGTGCATTACACACTTCTGATTCTCTTAGCAAGACCTCAAATGCTAAAGGGTACTAAAAAAAACCCATTAATGGGTAAAATATGAAAATAACCTTATCTCTTGGAACTCCCTCACCAGGATCCTTTTGACTAACAATCTCCCCAAGGAGCAGTTGCTTTTTAAGCCCAATACTGGTAGCTGATCAATGAAATAACCAGATCTCATCAGATTCCCCAGTGTTTCAAAAGATCACAGTATAAATTGTCAAACAAGTATTTGCTACAAATACGATTCCTCCTAACACCTCTAATTTGTATTTCACTCACAGTTTTGCTTTTATTGAATCTTGCATTCTTCAATCAAAAAGGAAATTAAATAACCAGTTAATGGCACTTGCAATTCCAGAAACTCAAATCCAATTTAGTCTTGATATGAACTTTAGGTCTCATTGAACTTGTTTTAAATAGCATTTTCAACATGTAATCTGGTAAGTTGCCAGTGTATTGTTGGGGTTTTAAAAATTTATTTTGAAATCATTATATGAGCAAACATATGCTGCTTTAGGGAGGAATGGGATTTCCTAGCATTCAGAAAGGTTTAACAAACATCAACATTTCTGGTTAGACTGACAGCAGTAAATCCAGCCTTAAAGTAAAATGATTTAATTTTAGAGATGCCACTCTTCAGGGGAAAACATAAAACCCAAACACACATGTTTTTCAAGCAATTTTGAACAATATGCAAATTGAGTCAGAGGAAAAAGCAATGACAGAGCAAATGACAATTACAGTAGTCAGAAGAAATGTCCAGATTTGAACCAAAGGTACCAATGCTATGGTTGGTCAGATCAAGCAGCAAAGGATTTGGAAGACTAAGAAATCTCTTTTGTCCAACAATCCAGTAGAAATAAGAACAATCCTGATCTGGACAATTTAAATGTAAATTTCTTACCACCTGTCAGACAAGTGAGATTTGAAGACCTCCACTTAAAAACCCAGGCATCTCCAAACCCAGTTTTAGAGTGAAAATTGACCTCCCACCTCAATTTCCTTCTGAATGTGGCCGTGAGGCCTCAAAGGGGCTGCTTGTTCCAGCACTTTATTAAATTTAGGTTGTGTGTATGAGATGACCCACACTATGCCTGGGGAAAACCACCCTTTCAAGGCAGGTCCATGCCACAGCCAAACACAGCTAATCCTCTCGGAAACATGACATCCCAGGCAGATTAGCAGAAGGGATATGGACAAGCATTAAATGCACTGCACGGAGAAACCTCTTTGATTGTGAAGCAATGAGACAAATGAGGGAAAATAGAAGATTTTTTAATTGGGGGATATGTAAAACAAAGTTGTCAATTCTAAAGAGCTTGTTACATCATCAAAAATAATGTAAGACTCAGAACCAAGTGTAGGGAACAGCTTTGGCCAATGTGATTTACATTAATTTTATCAAAGACTCCTTGCTATGTATACAACTGCACTCAAGACAGTTCACTTTATCATGACAGCTTCACATCTCCAGATTGTGAAAAATACCACTGCAGTATTGAGTTGGGTTGGGATTATTTCAGTGAGTTATTTGTATGCAGACACCAGACTCCACAGCTCAGTCTTCCTCACTTCTCTGTGAAATCAGTTAAAAAAAAAAAACAAACCCAAACTGCACAAGGGACAGAAAGGGCAGATCTTTGCCTCTCATCGGATAAATCTATTTTAAGCGACAATAGATTAAATTAATTTTGCCAAATCAGGACTATTTGCCCATTATGGTACTTGGCAAGTCATCTCCCTGTCTTCACCTCTGTGCACATATTTTTTTGTCTCGTTTTTCCCCCTGCCATGCTGAGGAAGAAGAGAATTAAGCAAGTGGCTGGGTGGGCATCTGATCTGTCAGCCAACATCAAGCCACCATACAACCACAGATTCCTCTGCCATAAAACATTCCACCTATTCTACTCTTTTTTTTTTTTTTTTTTTTTTTTCCCACTAAAACACACAACTTGAAAGCCTGCAAAAAGAAGTCCCAATCAAATGCAGAAAAACAATGAGAAAGGAAGGGGATGGAAAATTAAGGCATGAGAGTGCTAGAGAGATTAACATAAGGTACTTGGAGACACACATGCCAATTCTAGTTAGACATTTCCAGTTAGATTTAAATAACTCAGGCACCGTCATTCTACCAAAAGCATGCTTGTTATTTAGAGATCAACTGCTACAGAAAGAACCTCCACAGAACAGTAGGAAAACTCACAGCTGTGATGAATTCAGTCCAATGAGATCAATACCTATGTTATGTGTATTATACATACTTATATAAGAACTTAATAATCTCATGAGATTTGGTGCTGCTGCAAGTCAAACTTGATGAACTTAAAGTAACTACCAGGAGACAGAAAAAGATTAACACACTCAAAGTTTGTGGTCTTGTGCCACTGAAAGTCTGAATACTATCATTTGAAATTGTTACAAAAAGGAAAAGCACAGCGGCTATATAAACCATACCAAGAATAAGTAAAAATAAATTATACTAGCACTGTAATAGATACTAATAAAGCTATGTAGAATCCACTGTATACCCAGCAGTCTTAACTTAAAAGTATTCTAGGAATACAGAAATAAAGTGGTGGGCATCCAAATGAAAGAAGGATCTCTAAAATTCAGAAAGGTTAAAGAAGGATTTGTATTCCTTAGAAAATAGGAGATTACAATTAAACCTCTATGAAACAAAATAATTTGAAGAAACCAGAGGACTAATTGCTGCATGTTAGCTCATGCAAACATCAAAAGAAGGGAACTGAAGTCAAACTAAGAAATCCCCTCTCCAGCAGGAATTTGAGAAGAAATCCTCTAAACAGATTGAAAGAGCAGGAAGAAGGAAAAAAAAAAAAATGTTAGCAGTCAGACACACTTTTGCAAACAGTTTTAAAACTGCTCAGAGCACATTGGAAAGTTTGTGTGCAATACGAAAGTCAAGGGGGAAACAAGGAATGTGTGAACTTCTGGAACATTTCTTGTGCTAAGATTTTAACATCAGTCTTGTTTCTTATGATTTCCCATCAGATTCCGCATTTACCTTTCTCACGTGCTGCATGGGATAACACCACCAGAAACATACCAAAGAGAACTGATGCTTCTCAAGGATTGAAGTACTTTTGGAAACCCAGTAAAAGAATATAAAAGCCCACAAGCCAGTTGGAACACAGCAAGTTCAGAGCATGGAGAAACATTACCTTCTAAATCCAGTTTTAAGAAATGAAGGTGCTGCTGTCACCTCCCTGTCCCCCAGGAGTTACTCCCTGCTCAGGGCTGCTGGCTGAAATGTTTTTGTGGACATCCTTTCCTTGGGGCCACATCAGTGGGTTGGATGGGATGCAGCAGCTTCAGTGTGGGTGGTTTTTTCACCCAGTCACACTTTCTGGGATTGAAATGGTTTGGCTAGGAGGTGGACTGACAGATCTGAGGAGTCCCTGCTTGGGGCACCTGTGGGCTGGGCATTCTCACAGCAGGTGGAACTGCAGTAGCCAAATAGTACTTGACAGGATTTTCTGGGTGTTTCTGATGATGGCTTTGGGGTTTTTTGAGAAAACAGAGTGTCCTTTAAATAACTGCATCTAACGTATGATGACACTGTCTCAAGTGCTGAACATTACAGACAGATAATTCAGGACTGGACTGAAGTCCACGATTATCTTCTAGCATTTACTGTGTGGATATTAAGATTTATCATGAACAAAAAGAGAGTTTCATCATTGGTCCTGACATTTTTGGGGAAGATAGCAGCCTTACAATTTAGAGATCTGCAGACGTTAATGTATTTAGCAGGCAGTGACAAAAACAAGCAATAAATACAGAGTAACCTAAATAGCACAGGTCATACATTAAAAGTTACAAAATTAAGGCTACACATGAAATTCAGACAGAAGCATTTTGTTTAGTAAGTAGAAAATCTGTGAAATATGTTGACAGTGAGTCATAAAAACAAATAATAAAAATAAGTAGATTAAAAAAAACTGTGGAGGTAAGGGAAAATTTAAGACATCAAGAATGATAAAATGTGAAGCCAAGGCTGAAATGTATTCAGGACAAATATCAAGGTGACCTCTTCCTAGCATAAAGATTTG
This sequence comes from Sitta carolinensis, assembly GCA_032173965.1. NCBI lineage: Eukaryota > Metazoa > Chordata > Aves > Passeriformes > Sittidae > Sitta > Sitta carolinensis. Next base: position 14,989,156 of record JAVUNC010000019.1, read on the forward strand.
ATACCACAAAACTCCAATAATTTGTGAAAATTGGTCTATCAAGCAAATATAACTTGTTATCGAACACAATTTTTAAAAGTAGATAATTTCTTGAAATCATATGCAATTTAAATGTAATATATATTTATGAACTTTAAGCCTATGTTTTATTGGTATTAGTGCTGAAGGAGAAACGTTTCTATTTATTCCTTTTCAGAAAATGCTCAGCTTAGTTAAGGTCCGCATAAACGCCATGTAATCAACATGGAAAACTCAGAAGAAGGTCAACAACTAGGAAGGAGTGTCTTGAAAACATGGAACAAGTTAAGAAAGGATTTGGAAGCTAATTTTTTACCATCAAGTGCCTCAAATTCCACAGCCAGAACATCACTGACTGCCTTTAGTAGGACAATTTTGAATATGCTGGCATTATTAAAGAAATTCAAGGCTAGACTAGCTATATATTCCCACATCACTTGTGCACAAACTTGGAAAATATCAACTGAAAATATTTGTGGGGAGTTACACTCAAATTTGCCAGTTGTACATTCTCTCACTCTTGGCCACCAATCGGGGTAGCTACAGTCACTGCTTCTGTTTCCCTGCAGTCAATAAAATGGTGACAGCTGCACCAAGCTACACAACTGAGAGATGGGAATGGGGTGCCCTAACGTGAAATCCTCATTAGGAATGACAAGGAAGCATTGCCAGTAGGCATTACCTGAACCATGGCTAGCAGCTTGGATTAAAAGGGAGCTTTGAATCTCACTTTTCTTTTTGGGAAGGGCCAGCCATACGTCAGTGACTCACTGCTTTACTGAAAACTAGTAAATTGTAGCTTATAATGTTGATAGCAAAACACAGCAGAGTATTTCTAGGGCTGGCATGGCCAGCATGTAAATAGCATCACTTGTTTCTTCTATATTGTTTCTAGTACTGTGAGAAATCTATCAGGTTTCCTTCCTTTCTCACTTTGTAAACTAGGCAAAAAGGGAAAAAACCCCATCATCTCTTAACTAAGCAGTGTCAGCTTAGCAACAGAATTGCTCTTTACTGTCATTCCTGAAGAGAGGAAAAAACCACCCTGAAAACCAAACCCAGAAGGCTACAACGAACCAGCAGATACAGCTCAAAACATCATTGGACATGTTCCTAATGGTACTAGGCTAAAAAATAATGTTCTGGCCTCCTAACAGCCAGCTACAGTGTGTTTACTGCCACAACAAAAAGAATAGTTAAAAACCTATCAGTGGCAGAATGTTCAGCACCTATTACAGACACAAGTGTAACTACCTAATGGTAATTAAGGGCATAAGAGAATGACTAATGTTCTGAAGCCATAAAACTGCATTGGTTTGGAGGCTATTATGATTGCACTGTCTGCAGCTACACTGGGCAATTTAGGGTGATAAGCATTCTGCATAAAACCCACACTCCATTTTCCCAACACTGGATAATGAGCTGTACATAGAGCTGGAGCCACGCACCACACACCGGTCACCACTCAAACACTCGACTGACTCTCATCCTAAGGATGCACTTGTTTTTCTTAAGCTTAAATTCTAGATATTCCCATGCTGTGTCTTTCTCATCAAAATGCCAAACTCTTCACATGGCGTCATTTGTGATTTAGAAACATGTTTTTGTTCATCAAGAAACAAGAAAATGGGTAAAGAAAACACCATACTGGCTGGTAGCTAGAACAATGTGCTGACGTGTATCAGCTCTTATTTAGCTCAGGGGGTTTTCAACCAGGTCTTCCCCATGCAGAAGGGGCACAAAATTATTCACATGGAATAGCACATTCCTCAATGGGTGACCTGGAAGTGCTACTCAATTGGACTAAGCAACCCAAAATCTGGTTTGTAAGAGAAACAAGTCACAATGTGTGATGAACTACTGTATTTTCCATATGAGATACTCCCTGAAAATGAAGGTTTAATGTTCGTATGTATTCCAGAGATATGAAACAGAAGGGGGCAAAAAGTCTTCCACTGCCACGGCATCAGAGACAAGAAATTATTACCCTTTAAACAGTATTATACTGCATTTCTATTTAAGGGTTCTTTCAAACACCACGGATAGGAGGGGGGGGAAATGATAAGCTGCATTGTCCAAGACTAAATTGGAAAATGATAGATACAGATTATCATCTAGTAATATATAGGAAAGCAAGTACTTTAATTCTCTTACATATAAGTAATATACTGAAAGGAATAAAAGAGATATACAAATCGTTTACAAATCAGGCTTTAAAGTAATGTTCTTTGTGAGGGGCTAGATACTCTTTCAAGAAAAAGAAAGATAAAGTCCTCCCTGCCCAAATCAAATATTTAAAAAAGGTACAATACTTTGGATTAGATTTCTCCTCTGCTGAGCTCAATGCAGTTATTCAAAGTGATAGGGTAAATTACAAAAGCCCACATATATTCCTCTCAATGCAACTGATTATTTCACAGCTAGTGCAAATCACCATAGTTTCTTTGAAACCAATGTGCTCCAGCAAGAACTTAGCTCTGTTTCCATTTTAGTGACCAGATGAGAACCTAAAATCATAGCCATAAAGTATATTATTAAGTAAAGAACATTACTATGAGGTACTGTGAGTAGGCCAGTAAAAAGAATCCCATATTCCTAATGTAACCCTAGAAGCCAGACACCTGCTGCACAATTCCAAAAAAACAGATAAGAAGAAAGAAGAAAGTTAAGCAAATATCTACCAGAAGTTCCAAAGTCTCTACACAACTGTCAGAGCGAATAATTTTCTTTAGGCTGCCATTGTTCTCCTTTCCATCTGGAATCAACTTGCCTCCTGTTCCCTGGTTCACAATCAGAGTCTGTGTGAAGCCATAACCACTGGGACCTGCCAGCAACCCTAACAGAACCATGGAATGGCTTGGCTTGGAAGGGACCCTTATGCCACCTAAACTTCAACCCCCAATTTTTGCTGGATTTTTGCAGCAGCCATGCACATCCAGCCAAACCAGGGAGTTGTTTTGGTTCCCACGGGGTCAGACACAAAACCACTGCACAACACAATCCAGGCTGTTCTCTCTTCAAGGCAGGATCCTGTAAGCCACTGTGACTTCTGCCCCAGAGCACGAGCCCAGGAGCTCTGTGTCCCACGCCAGCCATGGCTGGGCAGTTGGGGTGCCCTCAGTCACCTCTCTCACACCTGCCAAACCCTCTGGTGAGAGGGAACAGTTTGTTTATGGGCAGTGCTGGTGAGAGGCACCACAAGTCCCCTCATTCAGCCCGGAGGGTGAATTGAAGGATTGGTCTGTCATGCCAGCACAGGGCCTCATTTTTCTTCTGTGCTGTGTGGGTCACCCCCTTCCCACAGCCTGAATTTGATCATGATTAATTCGTCCAGGCTGGCTATAGCATGGAAATGAAGAAATGGATTGCCAATTACAGTTATCTTCTCACAGAACACCCCTTGAACCAGTCCTTTTCTGTGGGAGTGACAGCTCCGAAATAAACCAAACGCAGCTCTATTGAGCACAAGCCTGACCCAAAGTGTATTTTAAAGCAGAAAGGTGACTTCCCCCTGCCCAGACCAGCTCTGCAGTGCAAATGGTTGACTTCTATCCTGCCTGCCTGGCAGGAACACAAAAAGCCCGTTCACGTTTGTTTTCGTAGCCACCTTGTTAATATGCACTGAATTTCTGATTTAATGCTCTTCAACAAAAAGGTGCACGTTTGTTTCTGCGAACCTCACCCTGAATAAACCTGAGGGGTTTATTTAATATAAACTGGAAGGGGAATTTAGTATGTATGCAATTACTGCCAAGTAAACAAACCTAGCAATGATTCTGCTCTGCACAGAAGCTCTGGAAAGGATTTGAACTTTCTCCCCAGCAGTTCTCACAGAAAGGTAAATTCTGACTCTTGCTGCATTTCCTCTGCTATAAGCCTTGTGTGCTCTTACTAGCTGTATAATATTTCATCAACATAAAAACTAGCTTAAATTGAATAATCAGATTCTGATAGATAATTAAACAGGAAACAATTCCATAACTACCTGATATTTTATCAAAAATTATTAATATGGAATTTGAGAAATAACACCGTGGTCCTGCCAATGTATGCATGCAATTTGTTTTATTCACTGATACAATCACCAGGAAGTTACTTGAGTTGCATAAATTCAAAGTAGGTGTATAAATCTAACTTTCTATTACCTCAGAAATTACCAGTTGAAAAGTAAATCCCTTTTTCTACCGAAACCAAAAATAATCTGAGCGTTTTAATCAATGCTTCCTTCCATTGTTGTAATTCATAGCATTTTACACTATTTTCAGGCACATCACACCTTGAGACAGAAGACAGGTGAAGGTTTTGCCAACATGTGTGGCACAGAATAGCTCTAAATGCATTCCCAAGACAAAAAAGCACAACTAACTCTCTTCCAGGCCCAAGGTGGCCTTCCATTAACCCAGCTGCCAACACAATCTGCAGTGTGCAGAGCTGCAGAATCCATCTTATAAACAGGATTTTGGCTTAGAAACAGGATTAGTCATTCACTGGGCAGAATCATTCAGCTCGGCTATTCTGCCTCAGTGGCAGTTGCCCTTTCCAGTGATATATGGCAGTGTTCCAGTTTAACAAAGATGCAGGAAAAAGGACAACACCTTGAGTGACCCTAGAGCCAGAGAGGCCTTTCACTGACTTTCAGGTACTTTGAGGAGACTCAGAATAGCAGCTCTATTCTGCTGATCCCTTCTTTCATTTCAGGAGAAAGCTATTTGCCCTAACAGCAATACATTTTTACCTTGCACCTAACACCTAAAAGCCTCCATATTCCCATAGACACTTCTTCCAAACTTCTTGGAGTGACCAAAGTTAAGAACGAGAGATGACTTTGGTAATGAAAATTTCTGTATATGGTGACCTTCTGTGTTTGACTGGAGTAGTATTAAGGGTCTCCAACGCTGACTAGGACCATTACAGTAGATAGTACATAAATAAACAGTAAGAGATAATGTCTGCTGTGGAGAATAAAGAGTGGCAAATAAGGCCCAGCATCAAAATATTCTCTGGCCAGACCAAAGACAGCCCCTCTGTGCTAAAAACTAAGTAATTAATGGGAAACAGAAGCTGTTTTCCTGAGGCATTTGCTATCTAATGCAGTCACAGAAGTTCAAAAAGATACCAAAGGTCAACACCTTTGTGGTAAAACTATTTGATATATGTGACACCACAAATATAACTGCTACTGAACTCTAGTGTGTCAAGGCTTTTAAAAGCTCTGCAAGAACACACAGACAGACTTGTGCTACCATTCTGTCCTCATAGAATGAGTTTTAAGCTGTGAGTGGGACTCAACTGAACACTCAGAGTCACAGGATATCTCAGGCTGAGTGGGAACCATGAGGATTATTCAGTCAGCCTCTGCTCCTCTCAGGACCACCTAAAACTAAATCATGGGATTAAGGGCATCACGCTCAGCAGGCTTCATGGCACCTTCCTTCTGTTGATGTTTGTAAACTCCAGATAAAACAATTGCATGGTATTACAATGATTGTGGGTGATCACCTAGGAATAGAAATCTTGTCATTGGTGAGCTTCTTCTAGATGGCTTTTCTTTTTCTAGACTAGCTGTGCCACAGTGCACCGGTAAATGAAATCACTGCTAAGTTCTAAGATGTGGGGAGGCATGAAAAAGATATTATTATAATTGCTGTTTTCACACTACATCTAATCATGAATATGGTTACAAGACACCCAAAACAACGTGGCAGAATTCACTCATGGATTTGGCCCCAAGTTAAGTTTTAGAGACATACTCTTTCTTGGGGCAAGGGGCAAGATTACATCAAAGAAAAAATTTGGATAGGCTTTCACCAAGGAATAGTTTTATACTTCATATATCATCTTAACATAATGTCTCTAGGATCAGGTCCATATAGCTTTATTTTCTTACTTCAATTCATTTTTTAACAAATTAACTTCAAAAAACTTTAGCTTTTCTGGAGTGAAAAGCCACAGAAAAAACACAACAGATTATCTTGTGACATCAGCCAGGAAAAATTTAGAAAAGAGAATGACATGATTCAACACATTTTAACAACACAGTTTTAACTTTCATCATGGTAATTGAGACATTCCTAATTCTTTGAAGAGAAAACCAAAATATGAAAGCAAATAATATATATCTGACCAGCTGAAGCCCTGTTTATGATTTCTGCAATGCTTTCTGAATACAAGAGAACATTTCCAGCTTATTTATGCTTTAAAGGATAGTTAACTGACAAAAAATTAATAATAATACAAAAAGTAAAAGGAAAAAGGGGAAAAGTGCCCAAAGCTCAACATGGTTTTGATGCCTTGGGAGATGTTCCTGGCTTTTCCTCAGCAGTCTGGAGACGCCTATAGAGCTCACTGCAAAAGCAACTTGAGCCATGCTAGGAGTTTCAGGATGGAAAACACTATGAGATAAGAGCAAGAGAGCACACGATTGTTCCTGTGAGGTCAAAGGAGGGGGGAGCTGCAAGATGGAAAGGTGTGACAATATAATATATACCTAATACAAAAGCGGCTGAAATATAAATATATATAAATATAATTTTAAGAGGAAAAAGTAACTACATAGACTTTTATTTCTTCCTAAAAAGAACATGGAAAAGACAAGAAGAGAGGCCATGAGGCAACTGACTATTCAGACAACAACCTAAGGTTTCAAAGGGAAATTTTTAAGGACAGTCACTACATGCCTTTTGAATGACGGACAGGATTTGTCCTCTAGTGTTCAGTCTGCAAACTGGACCAGTCAGCAAGACTTTCAGAATAGATAAAATTCTAGATAGTCAAACTACATTATCCATAAAAAGCTAATTTCCACCAAAAAAAGAGAGCTTATTAAGTCTCGCGTCTGGAATCAAGTTAGAGCTTCTCCTTGCTAAATACATCACATGAATGTTAATTTTAGACTGCTGAGAGCTCATCAATTTATACTTCCCTGTAATAATTTTTTTTATTATTTAAATTATGGGAAGACACCAATTAGTATCACGGACACCACACTGTCTGAAATAAGAACACTGTTAAATAATGCATGTAACAAATTTTTATACAAGTAGTAATTAGATTTCTAGGATTACTTGAATATTATAATAGTAATTTCATAGCTGTTACCATTATTTTTAATAATAATCTCTTTAACTGGTGATCAGACCCAAAAGATGTGTCAAAGAACGAGTTCTCATATATCTTCATTTTGCAAACATATTACATTATGCCAATCATAGAGCAAATAACAAAAAGCAATTAACGCTCAGTGAGTTACTAAAAAGGTCTTTCAAAACAACACAGTGTCAAAAAAGTTGATGTGTTCTGAGTTGAGGGATGGCGAGCTGCTGATTGAGTTTAAAAATTGGCTTAGTTATGAAAATCTTCTTAATAGGAACTTTTTTTATGTGACCTACTGGATTGGGATTTTTTTATCACAAAGAATTTATATGATAATATCCATTTTCCTGGATAACCTCAACTAACATCACAATATACAAGTCCTGATGATCACATAAGCATCAGGCCTCTTTAATGGTGAGAGAAACTCAAAGCACCAGACTGGAGATAAATACAAAACTACTTCATAGTGACTTATTACACATTTGTGCATAGCAGCTCTGAAAAATTTACAGCTAACTGCAGCCTTGGAAAGATGACAGTGCAACCCTTATTAGAATTGCTCATTAAAGAAACATCTATTCCAGAAATGAAATGCCAACAGAAAAATGAGAAAAAACAGATGAGAAAGATGGAAATAGATGGCCTCAACCTTTAACCCTGTGTCAGGAATTTATTCTGCCTTTGAAAACATTTGGCTTAGTCTTCTCACTCAGATTTTCTGAGGGCTTTTACAATCCTTCAGCAGGACACCTGCTGGTTAATCCCTTGTTATAACCTACCTTGGACCACCCCATGGGGAGAAGAGCTGGTGGAGCTGCTCCCAGCCCTCTGTGGCAGGAGGAGTCACCCCTGGACCCCGAGCAGGACAGGCTGGGGGCAGGACAGTGGTGACACCAGCAGGCATGAGACTGGGAAGATCCTCCCCCAAATCTAAAGCAGAGGATCTGTGCTCCCTCCCTGCATCCCCCCTGGAGAACAGATTATATGCTTCTATTTCCTATACACACAGTCCAGTTTATTTGACTTCTTGTTCTTTTTAGACCTCCCTTTGGCAACACACAGCAAACAAAACCATGCAAGGTTTGGCCATGACCAGGCCAAAAGCTGCAAGTAAGCCTCGGTGGCCTGAACCTAAAAGCAGCAAGATTGACTCCAGTGTAATAATGATGTTTAAAATGTGGTGAAACTGCATTTCCACCACCTAAATCACCACAGACATTCTGCACTTTCATGGCATTTAGTCCTTTTCTCCCTGTGTTTTTAAAATTAATGCAAGTATGAATTCATAAGAAAACTAAGAGCTGCCTCTATCTTTCTTCTCAGAAAGGACAGAGGACATAATTTCCATGAAATCAGGCTAAGGTACAACATACAGCTATATTGATGTAGAGATATAAATACACATCAGTTGGAGAATTCAGAGTTTCATCTTTCTCCTGTCACTTTATTTCTTCTTTTTCCCCCTCTCCCTTAAGCTTAAAACAACATTTAAATACTAGTTTACGTTGTCAAAGAGCAGCTTATTTTGCCAACATAAGCATCTCAGAACAAAGCCAAACCCTGTTTTACTGTAAAGTAACAGTAAGGAGGTAACACAGAAGTATCATATCTTCAATTCCTTCCATATATAGCCTATCCCATAATTATCTCTCAACATATCTGTGACAAACATGAAAATCCTGTCCCCTTACATCCATCTGCAGAGCCTTTGTTTTAATTTTGTGGCTTGGGAGGTTTGTAGCACCACATCCAACATCCTTGTCCACTTTGCAGGCTGCAAATGCCACAATTTGTGGAAAGCTTCTTAATGAGGTGCTCTTGCAGAAAATCTACTAAAGGAAGTGGCATTTCCTTCCAGTCCCCTCTTCAGGAGGAACCTCAGCCATAGTAAGACAGTAATGAAGGGAAAACTGGACATGTAAATGGTGATTCACTGGTATAACATAAAAATCTAACACACTACAGCCTAAAACAGCACTTTGTACCCTCTGAAACACAATTTGTCTATAAATTTTTTCATCCCTTCTTATATTTTTTTTTTCCAAACAGATAGTAAAATTGCTTTAAAAAGGAAAAAGAGACAAAATGTAGGAAAATCCCTAAGAATCAAACTGGCCTGGCTTATGTTTGTGTGTTACTAAACAGCTGCTGAGGATGTGTGCAGCTTGATATTCCAATACCTTCCAAATGCCATGGGAGGGATGCAAATCCTCAGTCCTCCTCCCAAAATACTTTTATTTGTGAAACTTCATGCTCTTGGTATAAATGAAAGCATTTATTTCAACAGAAGAGAGTAACCAGGGATCCATGGGGATATAAACCTTCATGACCTTGGCTTTCTTAGACTGATTAGCAGTTCTTAAGCTTATTAAAGGTGACAGGGATCTCTTAGGAAAATATATTAGGGATTTGGGATCTTGTAGGGATTTTTTTTTTTTTCCCCAGAGTTCCTGTGGGCAGACTCCCACTTACTCTTTAGTCCTTACAAACATTTAGCGTTGGTTGCTTTCTGTATGTCATTTTTCAAAGATGGAACCCCTCATTTGAATCAAACTTCTAAATCAAAGGTCCTTTGTGACTGGATTTGTTGCCAGCACTCTCTTAACAGGAACATGTGAAAAAAATCAAAGTTTTGACTGCTGGCACGGTGCAGCAGCCAAATGGCCTTTCAGGGCTGGAACCTGTTCAAGCTGAAACATCCACAGCGTGGTGGGTGGAGATGGAGCATCAGGAAAGTGTCTGGGGAGGAGGGCAGACTTCTTCTCTAACACTCTGCCCATGGAAAGCAACCTGCCCTTTGCCAAGACCTCAGAAAAAAGTCTTGTTTGCTTGTTTCTTCCCAGCTCCCTTTTAAAAGGAGTAAAAGGGTGCTCTGCAGTGATGAAAACAAGACTGGACTGCTGCCCAGAGAAGTGTGAACATGTCCTAATGGCCAGAGTGAAGGGGAGCAATCTATGCACCTACAAGAATCTGGAGCAGAACTCAATCCAGAGTCTCAAACTGGATATGCTCAGATGGCCTCCTGTAAACTTCTGTACTTGAGTTTGTAGGACAAACTGCATCCTCAACCAGGGGTTTCTGGAGGGAAAGAACTTGTTTGCATGGACCCAAGATGAGGAAACAACAAGTGTGCTCCTTCTACAAGGCTTTACTGGGACAGCATTAGGTTAGGTGCCCAGCATGGATGGACCCTGAGCAGCTTGGCCACCAGGAACAAGGCTGAACCCCTTCTTCACCTAGACACTGCCTTTATCTAAAGGAACCTGCATGGATGAAGGGGAAAACCCCAACAGACCCAAAAAGATTAAAGCATAGTTTTGGGGGGTTGGTGTGTATTCTACATTGCACACACGTCAGCACCCACACTGTAATTTTAGCATTGCAACTGCTATCAAACATTCTTGAAAACACTGACACCTGAAGCCAGATGCAGGGCTGCCTGTTTAATTATTCCACTCAGGCAGTGCATCTGAAAATCTGGAAAGAAGGGAAGTATATTTTTAAATTGAGGACTAGAAAGTATTTATTAAAACGTAAACAGTACAATCAAAACAATTAGAGGTTGTATTGCCCCCAAAAACAGCCTCAGAAAACTACACCATTTTAGCACAACTGCATCTGAATTTATTTCCAGCAGTGAAAACACCAAACAATTACAGAGAAAGCATCTGCTGCAGTGTATAGCTTTTCAGTAATGCCACAGCTACCTTCAAGAAAAGCATCAGCAACCTCACATAAACTCAAGATTCCTATCAGAGATCCTTTCCAACTTTCTCTGCTGGCTTCATATTTCTCACCTGCTGAGACTTTTCTATTAACTAGACAATTCTAAAAAAACTGAACTATTATTATTTCTACATTCCACTTACTAGTAATTTCCATATATTTACAGCATGTCCTGCTTGATTTTATAAAATAATAACAAAAATGTACCTATGTAAAAGATCAAGATTTAAGCCAATGAGTGAAGGACAAATTTGCAAAGTTTGCCTCTAAGTACAAATGGGGGAGCAAAACTGAAAACTGAGGTAGAGGTTTAGCTGAAACCAGATTTATATTCAGCCAATTCTAGTGCTCATGGAAATGGCATCTGCATGTTCTGCAACAGTGGAAGTGCAGTTCCATTAGAAGGGAATAGAGCACCCAAATTGAACTAGATTTTACCTTTTGAAGCTCAGATCGACAATCATAAAAAAAAAATAATAAAGTGTCCTTGAAAAAGAAGGAACAAGCCTAAATATTTCTGCCTTCCTGAATCTTAATTATCTAATTAGTCAAAGCTCAAATTATCTTATCTAACAATTACTATACATTATGACTTATGCCATAGTACACTGTTACATGATACTAGCTTTTCTAAAAATTTATTTCTGTTTAGCATAAAATCATTGAACAGTTTGGGTTGAAAGGGACCTTAAAGATCATCTAGTTCCAAATCCCCCTTGGGATGCCTCTCACTAGACCAAGTTGTTCAAAGTCCCTTCCAACCTGGCCTTCAACAGTTCAAGGGATGGAGCATCCACATGTTTCTTTAAAACGTCCCGATTTTTAAAACTTTAAATCCTGTAAGTAATAAACCCTACAATCATTTATTGGATCTAAATGGAATAAAAGTCAGCATAGGTTATTGTTTAAGGAAAAAAAAAAATCACTTGGTATTCTGCATGTTTCCTCAAATTTGTCATTTTTTTCCTAAATATTGAGCTGCTTGTTTTTTCCTCCTCCAAATATCATGCTCATTTCTTTCACAATGCCAACCAAAAGCCAGTTGACTGTTAGTGATGGATTACCTGATGATTACAACAATAATAACCATTTCCTTCCAGTTCCTTCAGGCCATGTAAATTTGCATGTAAATTAATAAACTAAAATGGTAGTAGCAAAACCCAAGGGAACTAAGATAATTTCCTGTAACTCTAGCAAGTTGGCTTGGCTTTTTTTCTTTTCTCTGGCAGTCTTGGACATTGTGGCATCTTTCTTTCTTTCCTTCTGGGTGGAAAATTTTGCCAGACCCCAATTTTTCCCTGTTGCAGCATGTTTAAGAGTTACTGCACAAGTGTCATCGCAGTTGCACATTTAGACTCACAGGCTCTAAGGGTTTTGCTAAGGGCTGCACAACAATATCCCACCTCCCACCACCCAGTCACTGCCAAAGGCTTTGGGTCTCTGCTATTTAACTTAGTATAAATATATGGTGAGACAAAATGACTAATGAGACATCTGACATGAAATATCACTGTTTGAAATAGCAATAATAGGGAAAAATGAGTAAGAATAAGTGACACCAAAGGTGTCTCTTACCATAAATTCCGGTTGAAATACAGGGAAAGGCCTGTAAAACAAATGAAAGGAAAAAAAAAGATCAGTGGGATTTCTGTTTACCATACTTTTTATCAAAACCAAGAGTGTTTTTAAATTTTCAACACCCAGAGATTATATGTTGTAGCATTCACTGCTACAGCAGTCAAATCACAGGCATTCTCATCTCATTATATGAAACATATTCCATATGTTTTCCTTGCTGCCACATTAATAAAGCTGCATTCTTTTTCACATATTGAGCTACAAGCAACATTTGAACACAGAATCATTCTTAATACTGCCTTTTTAGCGAAAATTTAATGCTATGAACTAAAAATGAACACCATAAGCTACTACAGTAGCTAAAAAAGAAGTGATATCATCTGAGTAGAGTTAGACAATGTTTCTTCATCAGTAAAATAAGCTTGGCCAGCTTAGACTATGTTATGCCTCTTTGCCATGTCCTCATTCACTATAATCTCCTTTTTTGACTCAGTTCTTAACCTCAGTTCTTTCAGACATGTGGTTTATGGTGTGACCCAACACAGCTGCACTGTTCCAAGCCAAAGGTTTGCAAACTGGTGAAGGGGGAGGAACTGGAGGATGCTGGGGAAAAGAAAGAGAACAAAATTTTGGGGGCAGTTTGGACACCGAAAGAACACACATCATGCAACAAGAAATACTACAGACACTGTGCCAGCAAGAGCAATAATTTTCATTTCTGCTAGCTGTATGTGTTGTCTTGAGGTTTGCATTTCTGTGAGCCAGAGTCAGTTTCCCACCAGGAAAAAACAAGGCTGTCGTTTCACAAGAGAGGCAATTTTCATCGTGTTCAGCTGATATGTGATATCACCTTTGCCTCCCACCTCTGGGCTGACAGAAGACACAGCTCAAAGGTATGAGAGCACCTGGGACCAAAGTCTCAAATATCCACCCTGAGGCTCCCTCCAGATCCCCCCAGCCATGAGTCATCACACAAAAGAAAGAAATTCCTCTTTACTTAATCACACAGGAAAACATTATTCAAAGCTAATGCATGCTTTATATTTAACCAGGGAATTAATTAGGGGATGGTGATTAAGAAAAGAGAGGTCTAATGGAAAGAATACCTCCTCCCCTCCCCTCTGAAAATACTTAACTACGATAAAGTGGAGGAGAATTATAGTCTCATTCCTTCTCATAGCCACTACAACTTACATCCTGAAAAGTACTTAGCTTTGTAGTTTGTACCAAATAAATCACAAGAATCAGCTCTTTAAAGAAATGAAGAATAGTGTAGAAAAAAGAAAAAACAACCACCACATGGTTACAGAGCTCAGGCTGAAGTGGCAACAGATACTTCAGCAATCAGAGAGAAGCATAAAGAACGATTTTGTCCACTTTAGAAAAAGATCTTAAAATTTACCACTGTGGCAGTTTCCACATGTTAAGAGATAATTGCTCCAAACAAGTGTTTTGTTTTCTATTCTTTGCAGAATTTGAGTAACAGCATGGGCATTAGATTCCCATTTGCCTCAGAAAACGAGTAGCAGAGTATTCATGGTTCCTTCTCCTACTGGCCCCACAGCCAGGAAAGGGGAAACAGTCCTGCAGCACCTCCAGAACCCCATCAGTCCCTGGCCCCTTGGGCAATGCCCCCGGGGTGCCCGTGGGAGACAGCCCAGCACTGAGTCTGGGTGCCCTGGCTGTGCCCTGGCCGTGCCCTGGCTGTGCCCTGGCTGTGTGCCCTGGTGTGCCCTGGCTGTGCCCTGGCCGTGCCCTGGTGTGCCCTGGCCGTGCCCTGGCTGTGCCCTGGCTGTGTGCCCTGGTGTGCCCTGGCTGTGCCCTGGCCGTGCCCTGGCTGTGCCCTGGCTGTGTGCCCTGGTGTGCCCTGGCTGTGCCCTGGCCGTGCCTTGGCTGTGCCCTGGCTGTGCCCTGGCCGTGCCTTGGCTGTGCCCTGGCTGTGTGCCCTGGTGTGCCCTGGCTGTGCCCTGGCCGTGCCTTGGCTGTGCCCTGGCTGTGCCCTGGCCGTGCCTTGGCTGTGCCCTGGCTGTGCCCTGGCTGTGCCCTGGCCGTGCCCTGGCTGTGCCCTGTCCGTGCCCTGGCTGTGCCCTGGCTGTGCCCTGTCCGTGCCCTGGCTGTGCCCTGGCTGTGCCCTGTCCGTGCCCTGGCTGTGCCTTGGCTGTGCCCTGGCTGTGCCCTGGCTGTGCCCTGGCTGTGCCTTGGCTGTGCCCTGGCTGTGCCCTGGCTGTGCCCTGTCCGTGCCTTGGCTGTGCCCTGGTGTGCCCTGGCTGTGCCCTGGCTGTGCCCTGTCCGTGCCTTGGCTGTGCCCTGTCCGTGCCCTGGCTGTGCCCTGGCTGTGCCCTGGCTGTGCCCTGGTGTGCCCTGGCTGTGCCCTGGCTGTGCCTGGCTGTGCCCTGGCTGTGCCCTGGCTGTGCCCGGTGTGTGCCCTGGCTGTGCCCTGGCTGTGCCCTGGCTGTGCCCTGGCTGTGCCCGGGGTGTGCCCTGGTGTGCCCTGGCCGTGCCTTGGCTGTGCCCTGGCTGTGCCCTGTCCGTGCCCTGTCCGTGCCTTGGCTGTGCCCTGGTGTGCCCTGGCTGTGCCCTGGCTGTGCCCTGTCCGTGCCCTGGCTGTGCCCTGTCCGTGCCCTGTCCGTGCCCTGTCCGTGCCCTGGCTGTGCCCTGGTGTGCCCTGGCTGTGCCCTGGCTGTGCCCTGTCCGTGCCCTGTCCGTGCCCTGTCCGTGCCTTGGCTGTGCCTTGGCTGTGCCCTGGCTGTGCCCTGTCCGTGCCTTGGCTGTGCCCTGGCTGTGCCCTGTCCGTGCCCCGGCACCTGGAGCACCCAGCACACAGGGCCCTGAGGGTGTAAAACACGTCCAGATCCCCCAGCCCAACCCTTACATGAACCTGCTAAAGCCACGACAGACCTGAAGGGATTCACCACAAGTGTCTGCTGCACTATGGGGCAGGCTCAGCACACACTGCCCACGTCTGCCCCCCCAGCTGTGTATGGGGTGCTGTGTCCAGGCACCTGAGGGCTCTGCGGGAACACGCCTCCTCCTCCTCATCTTTGCTCAGAGAAGATGAGAACTGCATTTTCAGCACTGCGTGGCATCCCCCTGTCAAACTCGTTCATCTCCATTCACAGAACAACGTGCTCTGAGGCAAGCTCTGGCTGGCAATTTGTGTGTTGTGTGTGTTTCTGAACACTTTAAAAATTACTGTGTGGGCACAATCATTACCTTGCTTTCAGACTCTGTCATGCAGCTGAAACATACCTGGAATATACAAGACTGTACAAAATCTCATCAAGATCCTTTGGAATATGGGTCTGTGCCATAACTCAGATGAGCTCTGCCCTCTCTCTCATTCAGAGATGATCACAGCACATAACCAGCAGATGTAATTTTGTAAAATGTGACAGTGCTTTTATCTATTTAAGAAAGACCCATGCCCGAGGTCACATATCAACCGTGTTTCCTCTTGGCTCCTAGGGAGACAGTTTAGTCTAGATGCCAGGTTGAAATTACTGGCAGAGATGTAATGGGGAATTCACAGCATGGATATCAACATACTGCAATATTTGGCTTATGGACAAAAGATGTTAAGGTTTCTAACCTTTTCTGTGCATAATTAATAACATCTTAATTATATATCTGATTTCAATTAAAAAAAAAAACAAACAACATTTCGCAGTAGGTAACGTTCATTCCTATTCCCACAATAAAAATGTTTCTCATCTTAATTTGTTGCTGGTAACCACTATTTATTTATGAACTTTTAATTTCATTGCTACCAAAATAGCATGTTTGCTTTATTTGGGAACTAATAAGAAGTTGCTACCCTGATAGCACTCAAAACAGACACAGCTCTGAAGTTAAACATAAGTAATAAAGGCAGGAGCCTCTTCCTCCTACTACTGTGCTTTTGCAATCATCTAGAGAAAGAGGCCAAATTAAACCAGGTCTGTGAATACTGTAAGACTGAAACTGATTTAATTCCTGCAGGAGAGGATGTGGGCGCTCAGCCTCTGGTTCTTTTTAATCCAATGTGTCTTTACCAAGGCTACAGCAGCAGTGCTAATTAGGATGAAATGTAAGGCAGCTTTATGAGGAACATTTACAATAGTCACCATGCAGAGGCCAAGTTGGACTCTAACAGACATTTCGGTGAGAAGGACCTGGGTATTTAAATACTTAAGGGCTTATCTACATCAAGGGGGTCTAGTTCACACTGAGCTGCAATGTATTAACTGTTATACATCAGATGAATACGACTGCTAAATCTACGTGACCAGCTGCCTCCTACTGCAGCCACAGCTCCTAATTGCTCACCCAGACCAAGGACTCGCCTAAAATTAAGTGCTTGGCACTCTGAACTGGTCTCCCAGTGCCATTTCTACCACAGCCAAGCCATATGCAAGGTAAGCACTTTTCTTCCAGCACATAACGCAGCAGAGAAAAGTAATATCAAACACAAATCCTTCTCTGGTGTCACTGCATCATCTTATGAAGAGGACTCATTCTTCTGTTTGAGAGCCATTCCTCCATGCACCTTGCATTCCTAATATTTCTGTTCATCAGAAAAAGCTCATGCACCTTAGAGGCTTTCCAAAATAACATGCTCTATAAAAAGTGAAATTCAAAAAACACAATAAAACTATAAACTTCAGGAACTACTGTACATCTTTTGCTGCATAAACTATTCACAAGGTTCCTATACACATATTTAATATCAGTAGCATCAAACACTCAGAGTCAAGTTTTGCTGTTGTTACTAGATCCAACTTATAAACCAAATGATTTTATAAATCACTAACTACAATACCATCCCTTTGTCTTTTAAAAATCCTTATACTACTATCTGGAAGGAAAATAAATTAAAATCTTATGCTATTTTCCAGCCTCTCTCCTGAAATTAATTCTCTTTTGGCCATAACTCTGAACCATAATTTAGCAAGCAACAGATTTGGGAAGTAACTGTCATTCAAAGAAAATTCTCTATTCATAAATAGAGAATTCCAACATAATTCTCTATCCTGAAAGTGAAGAGAAAAAAAGGAACAATTGAATATGACAATATTTAGGCTCAGTTTTCCTTACAGACAATACTAGCATGTTTGTTATGTCTTTAAAGAATAAAACAATTATCACCTGAAAAATAATCAATGTCTTGAACACAGCATGTCACATGCAAGCCTTTAAGCATTTGTACAAGCTCCCGCATTCACACACTGGAAAGTTCTTTTCATCAGAGCCAAACACTGCCAAAAAAGTTGGAGGGCATTTTTTGGTAGAAACATAAACATTCAGCTATTTTACAAGCCTAGAAGTTTACACACCAGCTATGGGGAGGATCTCAAAGGATGCTGACAGCTAACAAAGCAACTACAGCTCGGATTCAGACCCAGCATGGGCTGAATAATATCCTTTCAGATATCCCAATATCCCTTCTGTACTGTAGTTTAAGACTGTACCAAAGAGCAACAGGCTTAGAAAATGATACACAGCAATAATCAAATTTAAAATAAAAATCCAACAGCTGTGTGGCAGAGCAGTGTGTGGTGAACCTGTCACAAAGCCACTGACAACTGATGGAAGGACTGCTATTCAGTTAAAACAACACACAACAAGTGCTTAGAGGAATCCAACACAACTCAGCAAACAAACATCTGCCAGGTTTCCAGAGGAGCTCCCCAAGTTTCCCCTCCATGCTGGTCACACTACTTTAGGTGAGTATTCACTACAAAGGTTGAGGTTTTCTTTGAGTTTGGTTGTTTTACACAAGAGAGCAGCTACTGAGAGAGGCCACTTAGGAGGTTAAAATGGCAAAAAGAGTATCTCTAGGATTTTCTGTTAAACAAACTAAAAAAATCAGGTGGCTGCAGGGGAGGATCATCCTTTGATAACCTGTCTGCTATGTGACAATATTCTCATTGTTAAATTACGTGTCTGAGTTTACACAATGTATGACATTTTTTTTTTTACTGAAGTAATCAAAAACTTCAATCAAATGACATTCATTCAACAATGAGTGTGATAAAAAAATATCGAGGAATGCCTACGAAAAGTTACAAATTATTTTTAGCATCTGTGTATTCTAACCTTACATGAATTTAAGACAGACTTTTGGAGACATTGAAACCAGATGCTACAATGACCTACACAAGACAGCAGAGCATTGTAATATGAATTAAATTAAGATGGTTCACTACTTGAGGAATTGCACCAAATTTTTATTTTACACATTTTTCAAATTTAGAATCTTTCAGTAATTAAAAGTAAAAGCTCAATTAACTGTGATCTGTAACAGCACTGGCCCCACAGTTAGCCCCTGGGGCACATGACTAGTGACTGGCTCCAGCTGTGCCACTGACCACCACCCTGTAAATCCCAGCAGCTCAGCTGGTTTTTAGTCCTCCTTTTGCACTGTAAAAAAAAAAAAAAACCAAAAAAAAAAAAAAAAAAAAAAAACAAAAAACAACAAAAAAAAACCAACAAAAAAACCCAAAACAACAACAAAAAAAACCCAAAAACAAAACAGAAATACAGTAATTTGACTTATAAGGTAACATTTGCCTAGGATGTTTAGAAGCCATTGCAGTTGAAATACCAATTAAAGCAGAAAAATGCAGATGATAAGGGAAGAATAAAATATCAAATGCAAATTTAGAACAGATTTATTTATTTTTTTCTTTCTATACCATCCTGTGCCAAAGCAGGCTTGAAATGAATGACAAACTGATCTTGAACCACATCTGTGATGTGCTTTCAGCCCCAGTAGAGAACAGTTATGAGTTTCCTTCATGCTGAAGAGCAAGAAATTAAAAATCCTTCTTCCTTTTTCAGGAACAGAAAGGAACATTTAACTATGTGCCCTGTATTGCATCAGCCTCACGGTGCTACAGAGCACAGAGCAGTTTCTAGGATTGCCTCTAGAGTCCCTGAACTCTCAGTGTCTAATTACTTCAAGAAAAAGAACTTGAAGATGCAAATTCCTGCACAAGAACCATGCAGATACAGCCCTTATTACTTTTCCTTAATGAAGGTTACAGACTATTTTCTGAAGACTAATAACACTGTTTAATCATTTAAACCAGCTATTGTTTTAAGGGATTCCACTCGTTCAGCCCAACAGGGCACCTGCACAGCAGGCTCTGGGCATCCTTCCCCACTGGCATGTCTCTACTCACGAGATCCACAGACCTCATCTCATGTGTGTAGTGCTAAGAGGAAACCTGGGATCCAGTTTCACCTCTGCTTGCCTGTTTCCAGGCTGGACTTCTGGCCTGAGGTTTTCTCTGCAGTTAATAAAGAGGGTAATTCAGCTGTTTCAGGGCAAATGAATGGCTCTTGTGGGGAATTGTTGACCACAGAGCGAAGTCATACCCAAGCTAAATTTAGGTGAAACAAATCTTTCCCTCAGAACAGGAAATCGTATGTACTCACCAGAAAGGTTCAGGAACTCTCTCTCTCTCCTGAGTCCTCATCACAGGAATATTATTCCACTGATTCAACATAAAATTACTTTTAATGAAAAATGTTGAGCCAGACTTCTCCAGCTTCATGAGACAAGCAGGGACTTCCAAGGCCATTAAGAATCACATAGAACCCCCAGTTTTGTGCATTGGTTTCATGTCCAGGAGCACAGCTGTGAGACTCAGAGCTGCTAGACTCAGTGCAGGCTCCTGGTAGCCCAGGGAGATTTCCATCCCAGGAAATGCCCATGCTGAGCCAGGCAGGGTGCTCAGAAGACACAGGCACTGCAAGCCTGGCCCAAGCCCCCACATGCCTAATGCAGCATCAGCATTTCCAGCACCCAGGGCATCACTTACTAGCAACTTCTTAATGAGCTCAATTTTAGTGTCTAGGTCCCTCATCCAAATCAATATTGTGCCACATCTACAGATCAATAGTAGCTTTACATTCAAAATATTTTTAAATGAAAATGAATAAGAAAGCACAAGACTATATATTGCTATAAAAGCCTTAGAAAGGAGATACTCAGCAACAAAAGTATTTACTGACCACAGTGACAGTTACTGCATCCTTAACACAAGGCTAGCCTGCTCTTACTGCTTCATTTAAACCAACATACTCAAGGAAACAGGGCTGCATCTTTACTGCGGTTTGATTCAGATCTGAGCCAACGTTGCAAGAAAAAGTTATTAAATGGCATTAACATCGCAGTGAGATCATACTCTGACAAGCAAGAATAATGAGGTAAATTAAGGGCAGATGGATACTGAGGCTTTCCTCTAAATGTCCTTAATTTTGAAGGTTTTAGACATACTGTCTTCTGAACCTCAGTGCAATTTTAGTTTTTTACTATTTGTGATATTTATAGCTTCCATTTATATAAAGTAATACGTAATTTTAATGCAGGTCTAACAGTTCCAACTGCCATTGACACAGACTGTAAAATGAAAAAGGGAGAGGACCTTGTTGAGTGAGATGCTACTTTATATCATTCCTGCCACCCTCACCACTGCGATACAGTGGGTTAATGCCATTTTCTGGATTCCAATCTTGTCAACACATCAAAGATCCTCCCAGGTGAAGAGGAGCAGGGCTCTGCAATTGATCTCCCCTAACCTGTAACGTCAGTGTCACTCTGGTCTGGGGTGAGTGGCTGCAATGCGTGTTTCTTCGTGAGAGAGGTAAGAGAGATGCCTTGAAGAAGTACACGATGATGAAAGGTATAAGACAGGCGTAGACCTTGGAAAATGTCAAGGGAGATCACAGTCAAAACTGCTTTCTTTATCCAGAATAAATAACAGCAGTTGTGGATTATGCGACTGTAATTCAGTGGAGGCGGTCTGGTAACATAAATCACAGTCAGGACAACTGGAGACTCTTTTTAAAGACCAAGGAGGTTATTCATATTTTTAGCTTATATTCTACTGTTCCCACACACAATCCCTACAGGTATTTCTATGGTTATTGTGAGTCCCCTCAGTGTTCTTACCCTCCCTCTTTATTACCTGCTGTCACCCCACACTACGTTTTTTTCTTTTCCATCCTTCTGCACACTCCACCCTGACCACGGCTTGCTGCCATCCGCCCTGCTCCAAATTCACTGCTTCCATTTCCACTTCCCTTGCAGCTGGGGCACATCTGCTCTCAGATCCTCTTGACAATTTTTCCTAAGGCTCTGCCTTGCTCTTAGCATTGCTGGAATGCCTGTGCAAGGAAAGCAGCAGCTACAGGAGTCTCGCCACCATCTGTGGCTTGATTCAGAGCCATTGCAGGCAGCAAGAAACCCTCAGCTTCAACTGCAATCCAAACCCTATTACCACTGTTTTTTTCCCATTCAAACTGCTGTTGAACGACACAAATAAACAAGTTAAACTGCACCAGTATTAGCAAAAACAGGTTAACAACTCTGGATACCTCATTTCTGGCACACTGGGTTTGGTTCAGAAAACAGCAAACAACACACTCGCTCTGGAAAAGGTTCTGGAAAAATCAGTGTCAATGTATTCAAGGGCCACTTAGAAAATGAGGAGTCCTGAAGAGAGGCCAATCCAGGTTTGCAGGTTCTGACACATTTCCTCATTTTGAGTAACCCCAACAGTGTTTCTTTCCAAGCTGAATGAATCTGCATAATGCTTTCCTTGGCATCAGTAAATGTGTCAAGATTTGTCTCAATAAAACTTCAATGTCAATGAAAGAAAGGCCGTCACACATATGGGAAAAGCAGAAAGAAAAAAAGCCCCTAAATCTGAAAAAATATGTCTATTTTCTCTAAATTCCTTCAGCTTTCATTCTCTTACAGACATTTATTCCTCCTCTTGAGAGGTGTTGCTGCAAAAATACAAGGTTAACAATTTTAAATAGAACTGCAACTTTAATTTTCTAAGCCCTCCTGTTTAATATAATCATCCAGACAGGTTTTTTTATTGAATTCAAGTAACATAATGACTTGTCAAGTTCTTCCTGCTTTCAAATGTTCTGTATGGAAATAACTGGTATGTATATTTTTAAAATGGCAAAACCAGCAGAAGTGAATAACAGGCATAAAGATTTCTCTCTCTTTTTAAATACATATTTCCCAAATGAAGAAAACTGCACAGAGCAATCAAAATGAAACAAAAATATAGCGATCACTTTGATTTCCCTGTCTTTTCTGGTTGAGTTACCCCCAGATGCCTTTTTCATTAAAAAAACCCAAAACATATTGACATCTCTGTGCTGTTGCTTCCCTTTTTTTAAGGAAAGACAGACATGCAAAGGTCTAAACCAGAGGCACATTATTATTCAAGAACCATTATAAAGAATAGCCACTTGCATTACTAATATTTATCATTCTTACAAACTATTTAGCATGAGAGACAAAAGCAGATTATATATATATATCTGCAGCTATGTGTATGTTGAAGAGGCAGCAGCTCTGGAGAACAAATATAGCACTCAGAAATGGGGAAGAAACAACAAAAAACAGCCAATACCAAAAAATCCCAAAGCAGGGAAGAAAATTAAGGAAATTAAGAACTTGTACCTGAGGCAGCTAAAGGTCAATGGTTAGGTGGTTTTATAGCTTCTTATTTTCAAATGCCTTGCAGAGAATTAAGAATTAACTGAAAGGTGCTGTACGATGTGCCATGGTAAACACTGTACAAAAGGGGAAAATGTTGGTACATTATTAAAGCCCCAGTTCCTTTTTTGTCTCTCCTCCAAGCACCCATTGATTTCAGTGAGTGTTCTTCACATGTAGTGACTCCACCACGGGGCTCTATTTGCTTCTTTTCAGATTGATTCGAAGGCATTAACATGCATAAATTACCATTTGTGCTCAAGGGATTTGTATGGCCAACACTAGTTATTCTTCCAGTCTCTTCCCCTGGTTCTTCTACTTTTAAGGTCTACTCCAACAGAACGCTTCTGTCTTGCATTAAAATACAGTTACGAAATTCATAACTAAACAGCACTTTAAACCATATTGTTTAATCTATGACTTTTCCTCTGACAAGTGTGAAAACGTGTGCAATATGACAGAAGGTTTGCTATAGTAATTGCATGTTGTGATTGAATGAGAGAGTAACAACCACAGAAATAACTGTCTTGCTGAAATTGCTGCAGAAGGTAAGTTGCTCCTGTACAGTTTTAACTCATGCACCATCTGTTCCTGCAGTCCTTCAAATGTTTCTTCAACTAGTTAAGGGATTTGATTGTTGTTCCTATAGGCATTGCCACATTTTCTCTGACCTTTTGCACGCTGTACTTTGGAAAGCGTGTCTCTCCATCCCTTTCTGTCCTTCCTCCCCTCAAACCCAACTCACTGCGACTCATTCATCCACTGCCCACATCTGACAGACTTCCCACCCATGCTTTGTAAATTCTTCCCATGTTAGCTAGCAAAGAGGAGATTACAAACGGGCAAAATTCATAGGTCCCTTTGTGTATCCAGTAGATGGAGACACAGTGTTTATTTCTCTAAAAGCTGACATTATTAAACATCAGTTCAAGAATCAAGTAATATTTCAAAATTATTACTATAATCAAGAATTACCTAGTTGTGAAAATTGAAATATATCTGAATAATAATCACATTGTAGAGCTGGATTATAATGCTAAATCATTTGCAATATAGGACTAAGTAACACTACATTAAACTCAACAGATTATCAAGACTAATTCTATATTAAAAAACAAACAGCTGAAGTTAAAATGAAAATGAACAACAAACAAAATCTCTTCATCTAAAGCGTTGTCCCCTTTCCACATCATCATCTACAATGAAATAACCAATACAACAAAACTGTTTTTTTTTTATTGCGGCACACAGTGACATTATGTTACAACAGTAATGTTGTAGTTACAACAACTAAGGTTCCTTCAATTCAAACCTCCGGGTGAACAAAAAAAAATAGGGGATATCAGATGAAACCAATGTGTTGCAAATTAAAAATGAATAAAATGAGATTCTTTTTCACATAAAACAGTGAGTGCCACAGAAATAAGAAAAACTTACGGGAATTGAAAATCAATTATATGAATTCACCTAAGAAAAAAAATCCAAAGAGCAATTTAAAGCATGGAGATAACAGCTGTGGATCAAGAAGTCCCTCAAGTGATGACAACTAGGGCTAGGGAAGTGTTCTGAGAACTGCCATGGAATGCTTACCCTGTCCCTGCACGCCCCACTGAGCATCAGCTGTCAGCCAAAGCAAAGGCAGGGCACCAAGAGACACATTTGGGCTCACCCAGTGTGGCCCCTCCTATACTCCTCAGCAAACTTTCTGCATAACTCTCGAGAAAGCTATGAACAAACTGGAAAAAGGCACAGTTTGTGGGGGTTTTTGTAGGCTAAAACCTGTGAAAACAAAGAATTGCATCAGAACAGCAAGTGCCAAAGTAGCAAATGACCACAAGCCTCCTCAGCCCTGACCAAGACAGGGTTTGGAGAGCAAGTCTTCCATCCCATTTGCTCCTTCTGAGCAAAGGACATCTTTATATGCAAAGATGTAAAGCAAGCAGGGGAGTTTATTGCAGGATGTGCTCCTGCTTCTCTGTGGCATGAACAAGAAAGGTGTATCACACCAGCCAATGCTAATCAAAAAAGGGACTCCAGACCTCCCTTATCCTTTCTGGATTTGCTGGAGCCACCAGGCAGTGTTCTCACTTCCCTTGTGGAGCCACTCTCCTTCTGGTCTCCCTTGTATCTTCCCAACGCGCTGCTGCAGGAGGCTTTAGGAAAGGCTTCATCACTGCACAACAGCCCCCTGAATCCAAAACATAAACCACTGCACTGCCTTCTCTTTATGACAAAAGAAGTCGTTTTATGCTCACCTTTCATAAAGATATTGAATAGAACAATGCCAATAATATTTAAAATATCTGACAAATCTCTACTTCTGCTACATCTTATTTTTTGGTAACTCACTGTTCCATCTGAGAGCAGCATTCTCATTACAGAGCCCTCTAAGAAACATACCATCCCCAAAATCTTAAGAGTTGAGCATTTGATTTGCCTTTCCAGACAGTACTGTCTTCAGAAGTCAACCAAAATCACTTTCAGAAAATTTCTCCCCAAGGAGTTATAACTAATTAAGAGTCCATGCATGGGTTAGTCATTTACATGATTGCATTGTGGATTCTGCAATTTTTATCTAAAGTCTTTGAAGTTTATATATAATGTCAGTCATTCTGAGTCATCAGAAAATTACAATCCTCTTTACTGCGCTGCTGGAAACACTGTTAAATACATGGAGCAAAACTGGTCCTGACACCACTCCCCTAATACTGCTGTTAACCTCTTCCATTGAGACAACAGCTCTTTTATTTTCTGTATTCATTTCTCATTTGCTAATTGATTTTTAATCCATAGCTTCCAAAGGCTATTGATTTCTCCATCCCATGAATCTTTCTTGGTCCATTATTCAGTCAATAAACAACGCTGCTTATTTTCTCAAAAATACCCAGCAAGGAGGGAGGCTGCCACTGCAGCACAAGCCTTCATGGTTTAGTTGGTACCACAAAAAAAAAAAATGTAGGAGACTCTCTCTGGAGTGCCCAGACGAGACAGTCAAGACTCTCATCCTTAGCTAGGTTAAGGGGGCACACAGTGCCCTGGACAGATGGTGAAAACAGCAATTCTGAGTGCAAGTAGAAGCAAACAGAAAGCAGGGAGGCCAGTACATGTGACTTTTCAGCCAAGTCTTGAGCTGTTCTAATAATAAACCAGGGAAAGGGCTTGGACAGTCCATGTTATGGAGCAGTGGACCCTGACCTTTCTCAGCCTGTGCACCGCGAGCGACGCCAGCCCTCGCCCTGCCCGGCACACGGAGCTCTGTGACAGCAGCTCCAGCTTCAGCCTGCTCCACAGCACAGAGGGCACTGGCAAAGGCTCTGGGCTGCTTCCGAGGAAGAAATCATTTTATTTTACAGATGTTGTGACAGTAAGCGCTCCTTATAAAAAATAGCAGCACATTGACTAATGATAAATCAAAATATTGTGGTTTTAGCTGTCCATGGAATATATTTGGGGTGATTTGGCTGATGACCAACAGAGTACTACAAGTGTAGCACAAAGCTGTCTCATTTCTCTCCTTCAAAATATTCCTTCAAACCTAGTGTCTGAAA
This sequence comes from Sitta carolinensis, assembly GCA_032173965.1. Classification (NCBI taxonomy): domain Eukaryota; kingdom Metazoa; phylum Chordata; class Aves; order Passeriformes; family Sittidae; genus Sitta; species Sitta carolinensis. The sequence goes on from JAVUNC010000019.1 coordinate 15,015,628, forward strand.
AATTGACAAATTGTAAGTTGGTGCTTCACTTTGTCAAATCCTAACAGCTAACACTCCCTCTTCAGTGGGCTCCTGCTCCTTCAAGCCATCTTAAATACACTAGCAATAAAAAACCATAAGCTATGACTGATTCGGTCTCTTCAGCTGCTGGGATCAGTCCAGACAACCCATAAATTCTTTAAGAACTAAAAAGCAGAAAATTAAAATACACAGATTAAGCTAAACCAACTTTAACACACTTCAGGATTTTGGCTACCACTTCGTCTGCAATTAACATTGACACTAATATGTTTTACCATATTAGAACCAGTATGGCCGTAAGTCTAGGCATTATGGTATGGAATAAAAAGTGGCCAATCCCATAATGTGAATTAGAGAAAGTCTGTATGTGATCTGGCAAAAATTGTAATCCTGTCTCCTCAAGCCCTGAGAGTTCCCAGGGCATGGCTGTGCCATCACTCAGGACAGTGAGGGACACCTGTAATGGATTTCCATCCACAGCAAAGCCTTGTCTGAGAACTGGAAAGAAAACCATGTGATGATGGAGGATAGAAGGGGAAAGGCAATGAGGATGAGTTTTTCTCTAAGAGCACCTATAAGATCAAAGAGTTTCAGAGAGCATTTGGCTGTAACTGCAGACACTGTAAATCATAAATTTATCAGTATCAGGATTTTAATGCAGAAACTCCAAGGACAGACAAGTAGCAAACCTACTTTATAAAATACTAATGCTTCCTTCTCACAAAACAACTTTTCTCACTACATGTAGCTGTGAGGATAAATAAGAGCAGGAGGGAGAAAAGAAACTTAAATATGAGGGTGGTGAGGCCCTGGCACAGGTTACCCAGAGAAGCTGTGGATGCCCCATCCCTGGAAGTGTGCAAGGCCAGATTGGACAGGGCTTGGAACAACCCGGGATAATGTAAGGTGTCCTTGCCCACAGAAGAGGGCTTGGAACAAGATGATTTTTGAGGTCTCTTCCAACCCAAACCATTCTGTAATTCTATGATGATTCTATGATTTTCCTGATGTTTTTACTTTAATTCTCAAGAAGTTAATTAAATCCAAGAAGCAATGGCCTGAAACACTAGTTTCACTATGATTCCTTATTATCGTGAATTGAATACCCCCAAAAGAGACAGATGATGCACAGAGTTAGAAGATGGCTGTATACAAAAGTGAATTTCATTTTCTTCTCTCAGTATTATCTCTAATTTCCAAATGCACTTTAACAATGAAATAATTGAAGTTATAGCGCAATATCAATGTTGTTCTATTGCATAATAATTCACTTCATAAAGGGCTGGAAGGCCCACTCTTTTGTATTTCATGCCAAAACAATTACATTTACCTATGTTGTTCCTAATTATTAGATACAAAAGGAAACCAGGAAATAAATAAATTTTACTCTGAAAAAAAAAAAAAAAAAAGAAAAAAAAAAAAGGAAAAAAACCCACTAGACAATACTATTTGCCACAACCTAGATCCTACATTTCCCAATGAAATCCACAATGTCTTAATCCTGAGTCTAGGCTATTAATTATTTTGAGAAACAGCATAAATTGATTAACCTTTGTCATCAGAAATTAGAATAAGGCAACTCTTTGCCTTTAAGAAAAAGAAAATAACAACAAGCACCTCTTACTGTACTAGTCAGGAAGGGAAAGTATCCATATGTGACAGACTGGCAGTATATTTTCCAGAGTCTGTGCTCAGTCTCATACTGAAAGGCCATACAGCATTCAGAGGGGGACCCTAAATCCTTCTAAAATGGAATAGACTGTAGGATCAGCAACAAAATGCTGGGGATGGAGTAGGATGGCATTCCCAATATTTGCCTTTGCTGCCATTGAGTCTGCTCTGTGGAAGCCTTGTGTTCAAGTTTTGCAATATTGGCTTTTGGGTAGTAGAAAGAGAGATCTTCTCAAATAAAAACAACACGGCTGCATACAGTTCTCTGTAATTGTCCCTGTTGTGGGGGTGAAGCCAATCCTGCCACACAATGGACTGTCAATGGCTGCTTCTAATGCGGTCTACTCACTTTCTGACACCACTGAAACCTTCTGCTGGAGCTGACTTTTGGTCAATACCTTTCCTTCACCTAAATATGATTTTCCATCTCACCAATATGTTCAGTTCTCTCCCAATAGAGCAAAAGTGAGGAGGAAACAAAGATGAATTATGCACACTATGTGACCATCATCTTCATGGAAGCTTTGTTCTACATTCAATCAAAATTTAAGAACAAACAGCTAATATTTTATTAAAACATCTCAATTAAAAGATCAAACTGGGCAATTTGAAACCCTACAGGAAGAGTCATACTGAAGCCATCACCTCAAATACTTCCAGCAGAGGTGTCTCAAACAGCACTTCACTTGTTTCAACTCAGATACATAAAAATCTGAATCTGACCCACAGTGTAGTCTTTGGATAGGTCATTAATGCTCTCATTTAAAGAAAACCATATTCCTGGTGCTAGCAGAACTGCAGCAATAGGCTTAGTTGAACCGACCCCAATCAAGGAGCTCTTTATCTGATGAGAGACTTCTCCACATTGAAAGGGTGGGGGGAAATGCCAACACTATGCTGGTCTGGGCTGGCACAGAGCTGATTTTCTTAGCAGCTGGTATGGCACTGTGCTTTGGATTTGTTCTGGAAACCCTGCTGATGACACAGGGATGTTTTAGTTACTGCTGGGCAGTGCTTACACAGAGCCCTCTGTGCTCCTCTCCCCACCAGCGAGGAGGCTGAGGGTGCCCAGGAGGGGACACGACCAGGACAGCTGACCCCATCTGGCCAAAGGGATCTTCAGAGCACATGACAGCATGGTCGGCCTGGAAAGGGGAGGAGGATGGAGGGGACACTGGGAGTGAGGAGGTTTGGCTGCCCAAGTGACCGTGACATGTCATGGTTGAACCCCTGCCTGCCCACGGAAGCCGTGAATGGATTTCTTGTTCGGCTTGTCTTTTGATTTCCCTATGAAATAGTGCTTATCTCAACCCATGAGGTTTTTCACTGTATTTTTCTGAGCCTCTTTCCCTGCCCACTGGTGAGGGAGTGGCTCTGCAGGTCTTAGTTGCTGGCTGACAAGTTTCAAGGACTGAAATATTACAAATATGCCACTCAAATGCACCTATCTGCAGCATACCATGGTGAGAGATTTTATTTGCCCTGTAAAAACCCGTGAGCCTTAGGAAGGCTGCTGCATAGTGACTAAGCCGATTTCTCCATCAAGGAATTATTTACATATAAATAGGCTTTGCTATAAAGGCATGCCATGACATTAAAGATGAGGGAGGAGTGGGAGAAACAAGTGCTGTCAAGACCACTTGCAAACAAAAGTGTTTTTGAACCTCCCAAGGTATTTCCTTTGGCAAACAAAACAATTTTGATTCAGCCATCTCAATCTCCTGTACATTTAGAGAAATGCTCTCTCAGCTACCTATTACGTCATTTAGTTCCTGGGATCCACTGTAATAACACTGTTTATAAAAATAGGTGTAAAGGTGTTTTTAGGGCTGCCAATGCATTCAAAAGTGACAAAACTCGAGAATTAAGACTGTATCACAGTTCTTCATGCATTTACTCTGCCTCAAATATATTTTTTTCAGTTTTATGCATTTCTTTCTGCTGAGCCCTAACTTGCTCAGTTTATAGAAGCACAATTCATGTTATTAGCATGAGCTAGGTAATCCTAAGCATCTTCTGAAGGGAGTGCCTCAAGCTTCCTGGGCTTTTCCTACTCTCCAAAGTATTCCTACATCCACAAAACGCACTCCAGAAAAGGATTTGTGAATATCTGGACACATCAGCGGCATAAAATTTACTGTGATTCTGATGGGTTTGTAACTGTATTTCTGCTGAAGGAGACAAAATCCCATATACAAAGTTTCTGTTGGCTTTGACCTGGTGTTACTATAGCAGACACATTTTAATCCAGAAAAAAATTAGTGAGGTGCAGATATGTAACACCTAATATGACAAGGTTTTAGCAATTGAACCAGTGTAATGATTTTATGCCAGACCAGTACTGTTTAGCACATGACTGTGGCAGCCTTTCTGCAGCATTAGGAGCCCTGGAACAGATTTACTGTAGCATCAAACCACAGCTGAAAATGAAACAACTTAATTTCCTATTGTATTCACAAAAAAATTTAAATGAAAAAATATCAGTATCAGAGTTGGAAGCGTAGCTGCCTGATGCACTGGTGTTGTTTTTTCTGTTTGTGTTTTTTACTAGAAATCTGCAGCTAGGGTACAAAGCTGGGTATTTCTTTTGATTGATGATGAATTCCCCTTATACCCAGCTTTTTAAGGTTAGATGAGCAGAAATTCTGGAAACAGCACCCACCCATCCCTGAGCTTCTCTGACATAGAACACAAGCCTGCAGCACTTCGTGAGACTGCACTGCTCCATCCCCAGTCCAGACAACTCCTCTGCTCCCAGCAGTGATGAAATGCAATTTGAGCTTGTGCATCAATAGCAGCAATGCAGGGGAGACATGCCTCTTCCAAACCCCAGGTTTTATTTTGAGACTCAAGAGTGAGCACTGACCCAGCAGCACGTGGGGATGTGGAAGCTGGCTGTATCCACAGCCCGAGTGCTCCGGCAGCCTTCAGACCACAGAAACACCACTCAGCCCAGCTAAGCATCCCTCAGACTGCTGCCTCCCAACAGCAGACAGTTTTCCCACTTTCAACGACTGAAATAAATTACTTCTTTACAATTTCAACATGTTGACTTCAAAACTATAGTCAAAAGAACCTAACATTCAGAGCAAACATGAATTCACGAGGCATGAGGAGCTGAGAAACAAAAAGCACAGGAAACAAGTCACTCCTGAACTTCTGCTAAAAGCAGTAGACTTTCTGGAACTGAACAAGAATTTCGTCTCTGTGTGCACATTTGCTTTATTCACATCACCACCTCAAGAATTTCTTTTCCAGAGACATGAAGTCTCACTTGGAGATGTCCTTGTGCATCTTAAGCAGCAGCCTGAGCAACATGGACTGGAATTCTGCTATTTCTGGGACTTCAAATATCAGTAAACTAGTTGATCAGACATCTTCCACAGTGTCTGCAAAGCTTTACTATTTTCCTGGGGTTTTTTTAATAGTAAAATGGTGTCCATCAACTGCTAATTAATAAACACTGGCCACATTATCTGCCTTCCTACAATAACAGTGCAGTACAAGCAACCCTCACAGTGAGAAGTGCTTTTGGACAGACAATGTCTGGTTGCAGAGCACCAAAAAAACATTCAGCCACTTAAAAAATCCAAACCAAAACAATGGAAAACCCCCAAACAAACAAAAAGCAAAAGTCTTTTCACCTTAGCAGAATACAGAGGCAAGAAACTTTAGAATTAATTTACATTTCAGTGCATTCCTAAATTCAAAATTATCTTGCTTTTGTTTTTGTTACCATGATCTTTATTAAATATTCCATTTTCCTTCTCGAAGCGATGACATCTTACTGTAAATCAACCTTTGGTTGTAGACAAATGAAACCAGAAGTCATCCTACTGGGATCTAATTACCCCAGCTGGATAATGCTTTATCAAACAGATGCTTGCAGATTTTCTCCTTCACTGTTTCTTTCTGAAAAAAAAAATCTCTAATATCTTTTTTGGAAGTTTCCCACACTAGCTGCACTTTGCTAATCAAACTTCATGCAGAAATAGCCTCGTGTGCTCTACCTCTAAGAGTTTTCTGAATTTTTGTATTTTAGAAGCATATCAAACCTCTCTGAGCAGCTTTTCCAGTCCTTGCTCTCTGCAGTCTGCCCTCACAGCTCAGCTCAAGGCTGGGGCTTCATAGAGTCATTTTCATGAGGTAATAAATTACCAACATGAGTCAGGTGATTAGTGTAATCACGTTAGCTTACAAAAACCCCATGCATTAAAAACCTGTTTCCCTAACAAAGCAGAAACACAGAGCCTCAGGCAGCTCCTCAGCCAGCAGCCCTTGCCTGTGGAGTCCCCCAGGGTGGAAAGCTGAGCTGGGCTCTTACCCCAGGGGGCTCTTCCCTAGGGAAACAGCCAGAGCCATGGGCCAAGGACTGGGAGATGCCACTGCAAGGGAGCACGAGGACTTCTGCTGCAGAGGTGACTGCCAAAGCTCCAACAGTCAACCCCAATGCTGCTCTGAGAAACCCTATGGCCAAAACATTCCTATTTCTAGTTTTGGTCACATCCACAAGTTGGTTTTTTTCCAGCCCTCCTCACTAAGTACACTCAAGTTCCCACCAGTACATCACCTCTTGCCTTTGCCAATTGCATTCCATTCATTTTAGCAACATGGAGCAAATACCAGGTTTCAGGAAAAAGTCTCTGCAGGCTGAAGCTTACCTGCAAAATCTCTTTTGCCTCTCTGGCTCTGGAGCCTCATGCTGCAAAGCTTTCCCTCTCTACCCTGGAAGGCATGAAGCAATTCTTCCAGGCTTTTCTGGATCCTGTCTGCAACACTGAATATCATCAGTGCTACAGAGAGACCAAACTCCAGCTATTCCTTTCCCCTCCTCCTTGCAGACACTGTGGCCAGGTAAAAGATCGGTAAGGGAGCTTTCTTCCAATAGATCTGCCCTTCAGCTTGAGATTTGGGATCAGCACATAGACACATCATGGCCAGCATTTCCCTTGCAAGGCAGGTACACCACAGCTGGCTGATACACCACAGCTGAAGCTGATGTGCTGCTGGACTGGTCCACAGCAAAAAACAGAAGATCCCAGTAAAAAAAAAAAAAGCTGAGAAAACGTTGGCAAAATGATTATTTATCTTCCACTGTTCTCTTGTCTTTGAGTTTGGCCAGGTTGGGCTGCCTAAGGCTTGAGAGTACTGCATTTTCCTCATCTGATCTATTATTCATGAGTTCAACTACAAAGACAGGCATAAAGATCACTAATCTTATATCAGCAGCTGAAGTTTACAAGCTCCATATCCATCAACACCCTCCAGCTTCAACCATTAAAGCAAAATACCTCAGAATCTAACAATGAACAGGGTAAACCGGGAACAGCTCCAAAATGTTCACATTCTTCCCAAAATATTTTCCCATTGTCTTTAGCTACAGACACAGACCAGACCCATCTTTGTAATCTGAGTGTTGTGTGGCAAAAGTTCACAGAATACATCCCTTTAAAAATTACAATAGTAATCAGAAAACCCTGCAGTTTTAATTGTCCAATGTACTATTATTATTATCTATCTAGAGCTCCCATCCCAAAAGGGATGTGCTTTCTGCTGGGGAGTGGAAGGGGATGGGGACTGACGTCAGCTGCCCTACAACTCTCTGCACTCCTGAATTATCATTTTTTAACCTTGGGGAAAAATTGAATTCCGCTACCGAATAAATTTAGCACAGAGTCAACTTAATGATCACATTAGTCCCTGTCTGTTCTCCCAATGCCCATTCACTATTTAATTAACCTATTTCTGTAGGTTACTTCCTGGAGCTATTTTTGGGTAGTTTAATCTAAGTGGTCCCCTCTCTGAAGATGGTTACATGAGTTGCCTTTCTTCTACCAACTGTGCCATTGCCATTTGGGTGTTGGCAGGATCGTGGTGATGCCAAAGCCTGCTCTGACTTAATTTGTCAGTGTATCACTACCCAAAGTCTATGAGACCTTTATTTTTTCCTTGTTAATTCCTGGGACAACAGAAATCATTCCTGCTACTTTAGAAACTTGCTGGAAGATGGATTTCCTTCCGTCAGACCAATAATTCAATCATGATCACGGGCTGATTTAATTACAGGGGGTGGAAAAAGGACCTATACATCATTTTCCTGAAAGCAAGACCCACACACCAGAGATGTGATGACAAAGCCTTCGTGTGCCAGCCCACACAGACTGCAGCTGTAGCAGCCAGAGGGGCGTCTGGTGGTGAATGCACTGACAGAAAAACCTCATTATCCAAACTGGGGAAGTGACGTGTACACCTCTTTTGTCTGCAGAGGGTGCAGGGGGGACATGACTAACAACCAGAGAGTTGTTATTGTGGTTTGTTTGCCTCTGTGCACAGTTAGCTGCAAAGCTAAAAAACGGGCAGCTAAAAAATATCCCAAAATAACTACTAGGGCAGGGGCCCTGACAAAGCTTAAAAATATATACAATTGCCATTTGGAGCCTGGGATTTGCCTAAACTGTTTGGAAAGTGAACCTGAAAAAAGAGACCCTGCTTCCCCTAGCTGATCCATAGAGAGCCTGGGCATAATTTGGGAGGAATTTTTAACTACCAGGGTAATATTTTGAGTGATTGTGATAGGGCTGTCAAGCTCCCATGTGCCTTTAGCTGCAGTAGATTGCTGTGGACTAGTCCTTTCCTTTGTTGAACAGACTCTCTGAGATTTTATCTGGTAAAAAACCCTTTTTGTTCTCTATACTTATTGCAGTTTTGACCAATCTGCTGGCAAATCAGCCTTTCCAGCCTCATTCTCTGCCTATTGAAAACATCAAACAATGCCTTATACCTCTGATGGGTAAGAGATGATGGCTAAGGCTTTCAAGTTCTTTTTCCAAAATATTCCATCCACATTTTAGTGAAGAAGCAAGTTCTCGGGACTTGGAGGAAGGGGAGAGGCTGGCAGGAGATTGTGGCTGTCTCTATTATTTTAATAAAGTCAGTTAAGTCCCTCAGAAGTTAAGAGGGAGGTAAAATGCACTCTGTGTAGTGGTGAATGCAACACTGTGCTATTCCAGCATGTCGTTTGAAATAAGAAGCAGAAAATAAAGGATTGTCTTTAAAGAGTTAAGAGTCTAAAAAAGTTTACAGGTAAGAGTCAGAAGCATGATGGACAGATGTGAAAAAAATAACAGAGGACAACAGTAATAAAAAACCCAAATAATGGAAGAGATTATTAATGATTACAAAGCTGGACCTGTAACTAGATGCCTTCAAATTCACTCAGCACACACATCAAACATGGTCTTTTTATACCTTCATCTTGTGAAAACATAGTTCTATTCTTCTCTTCTCAAGTGTTCCTATGTCATATATGATGGTTAATAGAATAATTGAGTTTTCATATTATGTTTGAGTATATATAATTACTAATAATATAGTATCTAATTTTTCTTTCATATAAATGTTATGTATCATGTAAACAAAAAATCAGTTTCAGTAAACTTTGCTGTGACTAAATTTATCACTATATCACTGCCCATTAAGAAAATAATATAAATCGCTAAAAGGACATTTATTATATTAAAATAATATATAATACACATTTTCTAAAATAGTATGTATAAAATGATGCTTCTAATACAGCACTATTTTCACCTTACGTATATATTTGAACAACACAAAATCTGCAAGAATTTCACAGCAAACATCAAGTGAGGATATCAGATATTAGGTTTTCTTTAAATATGTGCAATGTTTTGGTCAATAATAACACAAACAATTAAATACGAGGTGAATGTAGGATAAATAATTAAAATGTTTGGCTTACTCAGGCTGGGCCATTTAGAGGAGAAAATAAAGAATGTGAATACCATAAGCAGCTTTTTTTTTTTTTTTGTACTGACTTTAACTTTCAGTATTCTGCCAGGATTTTTTAGATGCCACTCTAACTCATCTTGGGAGACATTTTCATTAATATCTACAATGCATAAAGGACTTTTTATGCTATTAACATACTTAGCAACTGCAGAAAGCAAGAATTGGTGCACTACCTGGAGAGTTTTTGCTGGAAAACTACTTTTTTACAAGTGTGTAGTGGAACATGTGGGTGGCTGTGGCTTTTGGGTCTCTGACTGCACCAGGAATGCTCTGCAGCAGAAAGTGCCTTTATTAATGCAAGATCTGCCAGGAGATATGATCACAGTTGCTTTTTTTGCAGCATATAGGAATAAAATCAGGCCTTCAAAAGGATGCCTGTAAGTAGGAAGGAAAATGAATGCAAAGAAAAAGCCAATTTTAAAAAGTGAAAGGAAATTCTCAACTTTGCCATCTTAAATTTCATGTTACCTTACCACAAGTATTGTCTCTAAGCATTACCACCTCCCTCTCTCAAAAACTTTCGTACCAAATTTGTTAAATACAGTATTCTGTTTTTTCTTCAGATCATACAAATCTCTGAGACTAGTTAAAGAAAATTAAACAGCACCAATTTAGGAGCACAGTTGTTTTCCATTTTTTTTTTTCTGAACACCTTTCTATTTTAAACATATATTTCTTCCTGATAACAGCCTTAAAATACTGTAAATATCTTGTAAAATCCCTGTTGAGCTGTAAGATTACCTTTCAGCTCTGCTGCCAGTTGATATGCTAACAACCAGCAAGCAGTAAGCTTTCTTGACCTTGAAGGGACAAGCTGCTGCAATGAAGTGAAAGAATGTATTTCAACAGAACTGCAAAAAACAACTCCAGATCTTCATTTCTCCCTGTCCTCAGCCCAGATCTGAGGTGTTGTCTCAATGAAATTGGGAAATTATATGTCAAAAGAACTTTGCTAAGGCCAACAGAAAGACAGATTTCTCTTTTGTAGGAGCTGACAGAGAAAAGATACAGAGTCTGCAGTGTCCAAATGGGTACTGCATTCAGCATCCCGAAAAACAGTTCACAACTACTTGTTGCTCACATGTTCTAATCTCTTCTAGCGGGATTTCTTGGAAGCAGATCTCTGGAAAGGGGGAGGGGGAATCCTGAAAAACAGTGGTTGGAGGTGCAGCTGAGAACTGCAGCAAACAGAGACATCTGTCACTGCATATTAATGCTGATCAAAATCCTCTAAATTAAGGGTCAGACTGGTGACTGTGACTACTTGTCACCCAGCCATCAATCCAGCCTGTGTAGGTAAAGGAGATTAGTGCTAAATTTGTCATGCCAAAGCACACTCCTGGAGGTATTGGGAGAGCTGTGGCCTTGGTAGGTGCTAGCTCTTGAAGGTTGGAGGCAGTTTAAGGGGATTACTGGGACTATTGTCAGAAAATACTGAATATTGACTGAAAATACTGAATTTTGTCTATGGGGCACAAGTTGTCAGACAGATCCTCATCTGGTCATCACCCAAAAAGTGCTAAGTTCTCACTGTGCCACTACTGCTGCCATCTCCTTTTTTGTTCAGACCATGGAGAAAGGGTACAGAGAGAAGGGCAAGCCTGCACATCCTTACCTGACACCACATGTCTCTCTGCCATGCACAGATAACACTGCTTTTCCTTTCTCTTGCCAACATCCAGGGGCCTGTTTTATTTTGTTTATTGCTCACCACAAAACACCTGCATGTACCTGACCTGATAATTATTCTCTGTTTTATGAAATTAAGCAACAAATGCCGCCATGTTGTTGAAGAGCTGGATTTGTATCACAGTTCTGCACACTACCCTGACAAAAGAGGACCAGGCTCCCCAAAAAATCCCCCAGGCTCCCCCAAAATCCTCCAGGCTCCTCCTTACAGAGCTCCATGGAGCTGCTCTGTCAGGCCACGGTTCAGCATGCATGTGGAATGCCAAAACTTAGATACTTTGGGCACTGATCCATACAGCATGCACAGCATAAACTGTGAAGTTTTAAGGAGAAACCCATAGCTGCTGAAGTAACCACGCATTTGAATTTCTTCCTTTTTCCATGCCCACAAGGCAAATTACATTTATAAAGTTTACAGCAGTCCAAACCCAGAAATAACCACTGTAATAATGTATTCTGGCCATAATGCAGCACACTCCTAGTACTTTGGTGAGGAATATTTATCACATAGTATAAAGCTAGAAGTTTACCAGAAGATATTTCTGCAAAGATATTGCATTTTACTTCAAAAACTTCACTGGACAGAGCTTAGAGAAACCCAAAACTTAACTTCAAAACAGAACAAAACCAAACCCATGTTTGGCAGGAAACCATCCAAGTTCATTTTGCACTGTTTCTCCCTCTGCTTCCCTACCTCCATGTCCCAGACTCCTCTCCCTACCCACCAGCCTGCAGCTTCCACTTCTTCTAACAATTCAAGTGGCAGAGGTCTGGCATAAAAGCCCACAAGGGCTTCACAGGACAGCTGAACAGGCATCGATTTCATTCCACAGGTTTTCTTGGTTTCAGGTTTGTTTTTAAAGAAGATTTGAGGACAACGCCCAGTTTTTTCCATCCTGCTGCCTCTAGTGATTCTGACTCCTGTAATGAATGTGGGCTTAGTCTTCAAAATTTATCAAAAAAATTTGCAATCTCTGTGTTAACCAATTTGCCCTATTGTCTAAAAGAATCAGCACACAGACTAGGATGATATTGTGCCTTTACAACAAGAGTTTTGCTGCTAATTTTAAGATGGCCAGATTGTACCTCTTGTTCTCATTTTTCCCCAGCTTCCTCAGGGGAAAACTCAGAGCCATGTAAAATTTCAGACAACTGGCTCATGTAGACAGCTAAAAGAGAGACAGAGGGAACACAGATGTTATACAGAAAACCAAATTCGGTTTTAGTAATGCAAGAGCAAACACAGCCCTTAAATTTAAAATGTAAGGATTTTCATTACTTCCTGTTAAGTTGAAAACTTTAAAACCCACTCTAGTTACATACAAAATAATGAAAAACAAAGTCTGTCCACAGGATGCAAGCATGACCCATGCACTGAATCATGAGGATCATTCATTACCGAACAAAACAAAATTATGGTGCCTTTTATTCTCTTTGAATGAGACTTTACTCCACCAATAGCCCTTCCAATGTCCAAAAGAGGGACAGTGATGAAATCAGCACCCCAAATAGCATGTAAAGCATTGAATTTCCAGTCTGAATAGCTCACTACATACATTGTCTATTCTTTAGGATAATTGCCACAGGATTTCTCTGCAAGAAGCCTTTAGAAAGCTTACCAACTTTGACCAATACATTAGCTACAGTTTCAATTACCCTGTTAATGTGAAATGTTTTTCAGCATGCAGGTTCCCAGAAACCAGTTAGCAATACTATTACCTTCACACTTGGTGGGGGAAGAACTGACAAAGATTAACATTCAAGCAAGGAAATACTTAGCTGACTTATGCAGCTAATAATCATGAGAACATAATTATGCCAAATGGAAAAGAAAGGGAAAAACACACTCACAAAAGTAATGAAAAACTGAATCATGAAACCAATCCTATAATGACTAGTAAGGCACAAGGTACACTATTTGTAAGCAATGCTGGCACACAAATGAAACACACTGCAAGAAAACTACCCAATAGAGAGTGCAAATGGGAATGTTGGTAAAGTGAACTCCGTAAGTTCATGCAAACAAAAGAAATCATTAAATATTACTGTGTTTGCCAAAATCAACATACAACAAATGGCTGTGTTCACCAGCAATGCAGTGAGAAAAAGAACATGGTAATCACTGCAACCCAAGTCCCACTGTTCTGCAAAAAGTGAATGTTCCTTTAGAATATATCTTATTTGCTCCCCATACTTGAAATGTAAATGCCTTTTATCAGCGACATTAGTCTTGTAATAAGTCTTTTGAAATGGCTATATTTACTGTAGCAACTGAATAACTGAATTCTAGCACAAGTTTCTGTTGCTACTTTTCTTCCTTTGTTGAGGAACAACACGAGCTCTGATTGTGAAAATGACTTGAATTCCTGCACTACGGCCCACCCCTGAACAAAGCATTAAGGTTTTTACCTGTTTTGCTAAACTGCAATGAAGTTAAACACATATTTAAATACTTTGCAGAGTCTGAATACAGCATTTTGCTAAGTCAAACTGCACAGGATTGTATATGCTGCCAAGCTTGTACAAGCTGGCCTAAAAAACTTTGTTCACGTGCCAGGAGGTCTGCCACAGCATGAGCCTTAGACATTTATTTGGAATGCTTCATGTACCAAAGACTACATCTTGCTGGCTGCAGAAGGTCTTTGCTGTGTCCAAAGTAAACAGGACAGAAGAAGTTTGAAAAGGAGTCAGCAGCCTGCAGCTCACTCATACTGAACCACACGGGCACAAGAACCTCCTCTGGGGACGTGTGACACCAGACACCCAGAGCACCTTCCAGTCCAGGACACCTCCATCCCATCCCCTGTTCTTCCTGCACACACCACCTGCCTTGGCTGCCAGCACCCAGGCTCCAGGTGGGACATGTCCCTTGAGCTACTGCTTTAGAGTGAAGGGATGAACAGCCAAATACATCACTGGGGCTTCTCACTGCAGAGGACTGACTGCTAAAATCTGCTACAAAACACCTCCTTCTCTAAAGAATGTTCTGGACTCATGACACTACCAGAAAAAAACACCTGGCATCCAAATATGGTAGAATAACATTGTGAAAGGTAAGGGAGGGCTGAACTCCCTTCACCACAAAAGCAAAAATATTCCAGTCCTTGGCTTCCTGGGATGCGTGTTTCCAGAGTGACCCACCAGGTGGACCATGCTACACATCTGCCATCCTCTGTTGTTACTGATCTCTCTGCAGCCACATCCTTTTCACTCCGATTTCTTAGCTCACCTGTCTGCAAAAGTGACCAGTTCGCCCAGAATCCAGCCTACTCTCTTGTTAATTAATCCAGCTCTGAGCTGCACCATCCCAGTAAACCCAAGCCCTGCATGCTGTGCCCAGTTAGCTGGGCAGACAGACTTCACAGGAAAGGGGGCCACCTACCAAACCATCCTGCCCACTCTTACTGGGCCTGCAAGCAAACTATTTTTTTTTTCCTTGGAGAGCTTCCATCAAGGTCTTCCCTCCTCAAATCACTTAAATCACTGCTTTGCACCCCACTGCAGGCTGTACACTGTGTAGGGAAGTACTGTGCATTCCTAGGAGGCAGAAATCATACAGAATTGTATTCCTCTGGAAAAAAAAAATCGTTTCCTGTCAGAGAAACAGTTTCAAAATGTCTTCAATACTCTTCTCCTGTCTGCAGCTCTTTTATTTTGAATTGGACTTTCCAGATAATTTGGATGCCAGCACAAATTATTTGGCAAAGGCTGGGCTACTGGCAGGTGGGATGCTACTCTGGCAATTTCGCGTTGGACAAAAAAAAAAAATTAAATCAATCTACAAAACACAAAATGGCCAAACAGATTACTCATTGGCTGGTAAGCCACATCCTCCTGAGGCTGTTGATCAGGCTCTATCCCTGGCTGCCAGCCTGCTGGAGTACAGATGGAAGAACTGGCTGTGGAAACGTTTCTCTCGCCCACAGCCCAGCAGGAGAAGGGATCCCAAGCGCTGTTGGAGAATATTTCCTTGGTAACTTATCTTCTACTTAACAGTGCCTTTCCACTGCAGAAGCAGTTTGTTTTTGTATTTTTTTTTTTTTTCCTTAAGCAAGATCTAAAGGAAATTATTAGCAATTTTCAGTGTTTCTTTCAAATCAGTTACTCCTTGCAGAACACTGAGCAAAATTAACAGAAATTGTTTCCTTGCTCAAAGATTTCATTTTTGCTGCAACACAACTGCAGACATTAAAGATAAAAAATTTGCAGCTGTTATTTTGTGGGCTCAACTTCTTCATTTCCAAATATCATGTCATTCTCTTTTGGTAGTTTTGACAAGGTCCTACCTGTGTTTACACTGAATTTGCAGTGTTTGCATTACCTGTATATTTCTGCAATAAACAACATAAACTAAATCAGGTCTATATTACATCATAATGAATCAACGGATTTAAATGTAACTTTACCCCTTAATTCTGTGAGTGTGTTTAGAAAATGTGGTAGGGTTGTTTCCATCACAAAGCTTTGTATACAAAAGGGTTACTATCATATGGTGTGCATTCTGCAGATACCTGCGAATGGAGCAAATCCAATCCCTTGTTATGTATGATATGCCCCTGATGTTATGACTTGGGTATGATTATGATGTGCCAACACAGAGATTAATCAGTATTTTTTTTATTTTATTTAAAGGAAGCCTGAAAATTTAAGCAATAAGTGAAAAAGTAAGTTTGGAATGGTCACACTTAATGCTAATAAAATAATGTTCAAGTGAAATACATGCCAGTACCTGAATACCCCAAATGGTCGAAGCAAAATCTCTCAGATTTCAAAAGTTACATGTGATGTTCTTTCACTTAATTTGTATTCATAGAATTACAGAATGGTTTGGGGTGGAAGGGCCCTCAAAGATATTCTTGTTCCAACCCCCTGCTCTGGGCATGGACACCTGACACTAAACCAGGATACTTCAAGCCCCATCCAGCCTGGCCTTGAACCATTCTAGGGATGGGGCATCCCACAGCTTCTCTGGGAAACCTGTTCCAGGTTTCCTCACAATAAAGAATTTCTTCCCAATATTTCCTCTAGCCCTGTCCTCCATCATTTTAAAGCCATTTCTTCACCACATGCACTTGTCAAGTCCTTCTCCACCTCTCTTGGAGCCCATTTATGTCCTGGAAGGTGCTAAAAGTTTCCCTGGAGCCCTCTCTTGCCTAGATTGAACAAGGTTGTATTGTTCCATTCCTTTCTCAGCACACAGTACACAAACAAGCATTTGTTTTTAATTTTCCAGTTTAGTGAGTTCTCCTAACAACCTCCTGCTCACTCTCACCTCCACCAACTTGTCTCTCATCTGCTCTCTGCTGTTGTCCCTTAAATCCAGTGATCAGCACAGAGGGAGTGTTAATGCAGGTCAAAATCCCCTCTCCCAGCCCCTTTTGTTCCAGTTAACTGTCATGCCTAATCTCTGTGCAGAGCCAAAGGAGTTACATTCATCAGCTGTCAGTACAGCTCTCACTTCTTAAATTCTACTCTCCACTTTACCGGGACGTGCTCAGAGCTGGCAGCTTCATTAGATGGCAGCTGGGGGGTCCCTCCCTCACAAGCAGTGAGACCCTCCAAGCTGCTCAGCTTGTGGTGTGACAGTGGGACACACCAGGACACAGCCAGCAAAGCAGCAGGACCCACCAGAGCCTGGGAGGGACCTGCCAGTTACTGGGCTGGCAGCAACACCAGCGTAAGGTCGGCTGGCAGCTTCATTTTCCATCTCCTACCAGCTATTGAACTCTTACTGTAATCAGATCAGCTCATTTGGTCTCCACTCACAAATCCTGGATGGCAGAGGTGCTTTGGAGAGGGGACAGGTGGGGAGACCCTGGATCCCTCAGGAGCTGTCACACTCTTCTTACCGAGGGGCAAAGGGGCAGGACCCAGGGTGCCACCGCTGCACTCATGTTCTGGGGTGTCAGGGGCTCCCCAGGGCCAGACTGGGCACCGAGGGACCAAGAGTCACAGGAGTGAAGAGCTGCATCCCCACACACACAGCAGGCTGCTCGCCTCTGGCAAAGAGCTGGGAAAGGATGTCCAGAGGCCCAGAAACAGTGACATTTGGGAGGAGTTCATCCCTGCCAAGAGTCACAAAGGAGAAGGACAGGTGCTGGCAAAAGGGAAAGCACTTTGATTTCTTGGTTAGCACTGGCATGGTAGAAGAAACCAAGAAAACCTACCAGAAATTGCTGAGGCAGTGATATTGAAACACCTAATAATCCATGTTTTCATAGGGCAAGTAGAAGGGGAAGGAAACAGGGGACTCTCATAACCACAAAGGTGAGGGACAAAATAAAACTCCCAAGAAAGCCATTTCTATACTACAACCAAAACTAAACCCAGGCTGTAGCAAATCTCTGGGGAAGATTCCCAGGAAAAAAAAAATTAAAAGCACTTTTCCAATCATCTTCATTAGGAAAGGCAACATCAGGACTGGATAAGGGTACTTCTAATATTATTTTTAGCCAAACAGAATCAATTGTAAGTTGTAGAGGAAAGGTAATATAAGAAGGGAAAAAAATTCCTTAAACATTTTAAGGGAGTGACAACAAGAGACCAAATGATCAGCATGAGAAGACTTGGAGTTCAGGAAGACAAGATAAGTTCAAGACAGGAATGAAATAGCACTGTTATTATGAAGCTCTTTTAAAATAACTTGTGTACCATAAATAACTAAGAACCAAGCTGGTTTAGCAGCAGCATGCTGTGACTGCTGATTGGGAAGCTGGAAATTTGTGTTAAGCCTGCCCTTTTCTGCTTCAGATGCCAAAGGTTTTTCCCCTCTAACTATTTTTAAAGCTTTCCAGTTTTCCAGGTTACCCTTCACCTTTACTGCTTTGCTGCTCAAATGCAGTATAGGCAGGACAAGCAGTTGTAAAAAAAAAGAACCCCAAACCACATCCAAGTGTTCCATATTCATTTCCATATATCATTTCCCCTCATTTTTATAGGGACTAAAAGGCCCAGAGAAGCAGTACACAATCAAGTGCTGAGATCCACCCAGGGCAGCAGAGCTCAAGAAAAGGGCCTTTCATCATTTTAACACCTACGATGAGAACAAAACATAGCTGGCCATCATGGGCTTGACTCCTGGAAAACACATGCAAAGGATATTGTAAAATTCAATAGCAGCAAGTGGGGGTATGCAAACCTGTCAAATTCAAAAAGAAAATAAAAGATTTATGCTCATACTAATGCATAGCAGCATTCCAAGAGGGCTCAGTGTGTACCATAAATCAAACTGAGCTATAAGAAAATCACAGTGAGGCTAGACAGGATAGGTGCTTTATAGTATGAAGTAATTACAGCAAGTGACCAAGTGTACTTTTCTAACAGTAACAGAAATTCTATACACTCTTCAACCTTCTTGTGTTTTCTCTTGCCAATAGTAATCATTGTAGAACACACTGTTCACAAGAAAGATACAACTTAAAAGAAAAATCTACATATTAGGCCCACCATTTATTCTACAACTTATTCTACAACCAGAGAATACATGTGATATTGTTGCACCATGAAAATGGTACTGTGCAGGAAGAGTTCGTATCTTTGCACCTCAAAAGCAGCAAACAAAAGGCAATGCAGGGAGCAGGCAGAACGGGGTGTGTTAACAGAAGTGAATTAAGCACAAGCATTCTCCTGCCTCAGAGATCTGCCTGCAAGTGACTCCTGCTGTTGTTTTTGATTCGCATGCATGACATAAGCTGCATGCCAGCCCAGGAATCACTTTCCCTTCTCCAGCCTGGCGTGACCCCTCTCTGATGGCTATCCTGCTGGACAGCACAGGAGGCACCCGAGAGAGGAAGGCACGCAAACCACAGCATGATGCAAGAAGAAACAGCACGAGAAATATGTACCAGGGATTTCTAGTCCCTCTCAGAGATCAAACTCGGTGAATGGAAATGAAGAATTTGGGCTTGTTCGTTTTTTACACAGCAAATAAACAGTATACAAAAATATCAACTAATAAATTTGAATGCATTATAAGCGTTCCAGAAGAGATGCAAAGTTCTCTTGCATGAGAGTTGAAGCTAGACCTACTAAAAAGTAGGTCGGGGCAGGATACCCTTTAATTGTGCGCCATAGCCTTCTTAACTTGCTCTTCTGAAGCAGCTGTCAGGCAGCAAACCTGGAATTCTCTCCCTCTGATCTGGGAGGGCCATTCCCACCCAGCCCCAGGCAGAGTGCCAGCAGCTATGAGCAACCTCTCTGGAGAGCCTTGCTTGCTTCATCCTCAGTGCACCCATTATTTCAGTCCTAAATTGCTCTCAAATCAAGCAAAAGTGTCAAACAAGGTGGTGGTTCTGCAACATCGACAAATGCAGCTTAAGGCTGACATTGCCAAATTAATCTTCTCTTCTGATCAAAAGATTTACTTGCTTGTAGTGAAAGACTAACAACTAACGTCAAGTTTCTGGAAAACCTGGCAGCAAATGTGGATCATTTGGCAGCTTGATCCCCTCTCTCTCCCTGAGGATCAAAATTAGGCTAAATTGCTAATGGGAGCAAACTAACAAAACCATTATATGCAACAATTCTAAATGTAAAGCAGAAAATTGGACTAGGTTATTTCTGTGTACTGCACAAGTTTCACTGCAATTCTAGCAAAATATATAAGAGGAACCTATTAATACATACAAATCCATATATATATGTATATATATATGTGTGTGTGTGTGTGGATTTATAGCTCCACAGTAACTGGAAAGCCTTGGATTGATGCAAATGAAAAATGCAGGAGTTATTTTAATTATGTGCGCTTCTTTGTCTGGTTTTAACAGATTAAGCCTTATTAAAAAAAAAAGTTAAATTCTTTCACCAGCACATAAAAAAGTCTCTTCTGCCTACAAAAAAAGCCATTAAAACTCTTTTTCTAATTCAATCAAAAATTTCAGCTCTGACAATGCTAAGAAGAGCACACTTCAGATCTTTTCCAGTTTCCTAAGCTATCACAATCAATTTTTTCAAAAACTGGAACTTGTCCTAATTAAGATCTTTGCTTTGATATCCTGAGAATGACCTCAAGGATTCATTCTAACAAACAGAAATGATTTCTGGTAGTCTTCAGTTCTTGCAAGCTTTGCAGCAAAAAAAATCAGTTAACTCGTTCTGTGACAAAATAACTTCTCGTTGTTCACTCCATCCAAAACAGTATCTGTGACACACTGACACAGGCTTGAAAAGGAAGATGGGGGTTGCTCAAGTGAAATGAAAGTTTCTCAGGGAGAACTCACTTGATGTTTTCTCCTTTCAATGTAACTTGGACAAATAAAATGAATCAGCCTCCTCAGTTTAGAGGAAAAACCCCTTGAAACTACATGACACCTCGGTGAAGTAGGTGTCCTGGTTCGTGTCTTCACAAGAGCACAGTGACACAGGAACCTCCACAAGCTGCAGCCTTCTCATCTCACCCCAGCACCCACCAAAGCTGACTGGGGGAATGTTCCTGATTTCATCCGGAGCACCTCGGAGTAAATTATTACAGAGGAGATGTTACTCAGCTCTGAACAGTAACTTACAAACTCCTTTCTTTCTGTTTAATAAATCTGTGTCATCTGTCCACTTTAACACTTCCCAAAAATGCAAACTTGGCATAAAAAATTCACTTGTTACCTGCTATAACAACACTTACTGAGAAGCTGGTCAAACAATTTGGGCAGCAAGGTCACGGGGTGTCCATCTTTCAAGATATTCACACCCCAAAGGAACATCATGCTTAGCAACCTGCTACCAGTGGCCCTGCTTTGAGTAGAGAAAGTAGGAAAAACCTCCAGAGGCCCTGCACAAACCCAGGTTTTCTGTGATTACGAGAAAAATATTCATGAATTATAGAGAACATCGCACTGCAGTCTACAAAAGATCACATTAATTTTAGTCTGCATGTGGCTCATTAATAACTAATTATAATTCAAAATACAGGCAGATTTCGTGGAGAAAAAATCCGTGCTCACAGAAACATCTTCACCCCCCCCACCAAGCAATTCTTTATATCAAGAAGCTACTCCATGCAGTTAAAACTTCAGTTTGCTTTTTATGCATACAGGAAAAAAAGTCAACACTGGAGAAGGCTTTGTCAAATATCTTTTATATGCCACGGGAAAGGATAAGGTCATATTATTAAATAATAAATCTTATCTGCTTTTGCAGGTTCCCATATATTACTGAGCACTGATATGAAAATGGGAGTGCTTTGAGCCTCTGTTAATGAACCACGCTGCTGTGCTGGGTCAGCACCACTTTCTGCTTTAGTGAGGTGATTTTTTTCCCCCTTCACTTTAAAAAATAACACTCAAGCAGCGTTCCTTTTAGGAAAGAAAGACAGGACAGCACTAAGGAAGCAGGTTTTTATGTAATCCCCAACTCCCAGATTACCACCAGGGAGCACACAAATGTGCTAATGTGAAAAATCACCTCCATTCTCTGCTGCCTCACAGAGAAAAGCAATTTTATTCTGAATACTCACTCAGCTCCTGGACACGTTCAAGTGCACAAAGGGACAGTAGTATATTCATCGATTGAGCAGCAGTGCCAGAACTGCTTCTAGATGATACCATGAATCTTACGGTTATAATGTATTGGGGAATGAAGGGAATGCAAGGCTTTCACTCACTATTGCTTCTTTCTCATGCCTATCTCAACAACAAACAATCTTTTCTCCAACTTTGTTTTCAGTCATTGAATTCCCTTTCATAATAATCCAATTTCATTAGTGACAGACACATAAATATTTTAAAAATAACTAACTGAATCGTCCCTTAGAGAAATAGAACTTTCAAATAACCCTGCAGATACTTTTTCAAATGTTCAAGCCATTGACCTCAATAATGATCTGTAGAAAATTTGTTATAAAGCGGAGAAATAATTCCATTTTTGTTATGGCTCACAGCATAATCCCCTAATGAACACAGAAACCCAACAATTCCATGCAAATGTCTGAGGCCGTTTATCCACCGGTCAGAGTTGGGATCCTCAAGCTCATTTAGCATGCTCATATACATTAAGACACAAACCACAAATTTATCACTGAGATATGGTGCTCTAGCAGCCCATTCATACTTGTGTCTCAGTCCATGGCAATTCACTTACTACAGCTTTACCACGTTCATGTAGGTGAGCCTGACAACAGGAGTAGAAGGAACCAGCACCCGCTTCGATAATAAAAAGCTCAAATCACCAATCAAGTCAAAAATGAAGTATAGATTTCCTTCCCCACTCCAGCAGATTAAAACTCAGATTGGATGAAATCCATTTTGAGATTTCAGCAAATCCATTTCTCTCTGTTATGCATCCTGCTGTCTTCCCATCATGATTCCTCCACAGCCTGAAGTCAGGGTGGGGAAAGGGAAGACTTCTTTAGACCCCCACGGAGCACAGAGCAGAGCACACAGAGCCCTACAAGAAACACTGCACAACTGGGAGTCCAGTGCAACATGGAAAGGGCATTACTTCAGCCACAAGAGAATTTCTGAAATTTCCACATTCTCCCGTGACCACAAAAGCATTAGAAGGACCTTTCAGTAACATCTGAGCACCACTCAGTCCATTTCTTATGAAGTCAGGGTAGAATTGCTCTTGACTTCAGTGAATTTAACATATTTGGAAACCTTCAGCCAGATTCCTTGACTAAAATTATTACCTATAAAAATTAATACTGATCTAAGGTAAACTAACTTCCACTAACAGTCTATATTCACACATGCACATACAATACTGTTCATGCATGTTGTTCCCCCATTCCAGGTATATTCTGTGTTTTTAAGCTGCTTTCTCTACATCTGTAGTATCTACAACAGTTTGACTAAAACAATTATACATAAGTTAACTAATTTTTCTTTCATCCAGCACAGTAAAAGTATTTAGGGATGGATACATGCCAAGCACAAAGTGCAAATGCAATTTATTCTCACTTTTACAGCCACAGCTAAATCTAATGGCAAACAAGGATATGGTGCCATGACATCTTTAAGGTGAAACTTGCCCAGCACCTTTTATTCCCCCACTTCCATAAACATTTCTCTCACAAACAGATGTACATACACCTACTAACCTCATTTCAAAGGTAAGGGCACTGTCCATAAAACCACCTGTATTTTTACTTTCAGCACCACCACAAACAACTAGCCCTGGACTAAATGCAGTACAGCGTGGTTCAGTGCTTTCTCACACGGGGCACCGGCTGATGGTGGGCTCACAACTGATGCAAGCATCAGTCCCTTATTATTTAAAAAAAATTTCATACCTTCTCTCCGTGGGTTTCCTGCAGGCAGCTCCACACAGGACTAACTCCTTCCCTCTTCCTTCTGCATGGCCTGCTGACTCCATCTTGTCCCTTACACAACCACCTGGCCCTTCCTCCTCACGGCACGTCCAGCAGAGTCCAACTGCCTCTGGACCAGCTAAGCCCCTCTTTTATAGCACCCATCCTCACTGGACACAGCTGTGACCCATGAGGGGCAAGGCTGTCCCACTCTTGGGTAATTAGCACAGCTGCAATTAATCAGGGGCAGATTGCCTTCAGCACTCTCCCTGTTCTCTTCCAGCCTGTCCTCCCACAGCACAGCACATGCAGCTCCTCAAGGAAAGTGCTCCATGCCTCTAAGACATCGCTTAGCCAATAATGGGAGTTGGACATTCCTAAAGCTCTGGAGGAAAGGCTACTGAGAAAGCTACTGCCAAAATCAGAGAGGAAGTACACTGCCTGTGCCTGCCACGACTGTGGGAAATGATGTGTGTATCCATACCAGCCATTCCAGATGAAGTTTGTAACACAAGTGCACTGGTATTTCCCCATCCCTAGGAGCATTCAGAGACAGGTTGCTGGGATTTACTGGCAGATGTCCCTGCTGATGGCAGGGGGGTTGGAACCAGACAACCTTTAAGGTCCCTCCCAACCCAAACCATTCCATGGTTCTTCTTCTGACCCAGTTTATCCTATCATAACATAGGGATGAGATAGCTTAGAATCCTTATCTTAGGTTGTATTACACTAAAGCATGTTCTTTTTTAAGTAATAATATTATAATAATACTTCAGCAGTTAGCTTTCATTTTTCAGAATGGCACATTAGTAAAACACTTTAAAAAAAAAATCAATCCGTCAGACACAATCTCTTTTATGTTATATATAACATTCATATTCATATATCACACATAATGATGTAGGGATACATAGACATGCTTTGAGCCTGAAAAGGCAAAAGGAAGACAGAAAATGCAGACTTTGCTAATTCTGGGATAACACTAAGCTTCCTAAGTGAAAAAGAAGAGAAGACAAGGCAACCTTGGCAGAGAAATTCTCAAAATGAATAAAGAATATCTGCAACCAATTTTACTTCTGCAATGTTCTGTTTTAAACAGCATCCATGTCCACCCACAGTATTAGCACAGCTGAATTTATGGGTACTCCTTAGGCAAATTTTAGCTCACCTCTTTTTCAGGTTATTTGGTCAAGATTTGTCTTATTAGATAATGGCTAATAATAAAAGGCTTTGTCATGGGGAAGAAAAAAAGTGCCCTGCCTTTGTAGCTAACAGAGATTGGTGATTCAAGTACAGAGATACAATTATGCATCTGATTCATGGTGTTATGTTCAGAACCAAGATGCTAGTGAAGACAAAGACAAAGATGCTTGGCCTTAGAAACAGGTGCAGAAGCATCAGCAAAGTTGGCTCTGCACATGAAATGAAACAGTCAGCTCAAGACCAACTAAGTGAGAGAGAAAAGCAAAGATACATATCATTTGTGAAAGGCTAACTGCAGGCGTGCAATGGTTAAACAGTTCTCAACTATTATAATCATCATTTCTTAGGGCATCAAATAAGAGAGAACTAAAAAACCCCATGTATAATTACTAATTCCATCTCTGAGTAATTTCACAAATGAAGCAGATCAAAGAAACCCAGTGAAATTGAGGCTATGAGGTGACAAATGCACTGGCAGAGAGAAGCAGGTGAGTACACCACTACAGCAGCTAGATCTCCATGTTTGAAGGACACCATGCAGGAGTTCCCTCCCACCCTGGGCTCCCCGTGTGCCCTCCAGTCTGGTGTGAGGCATGGCCAGAGACTCACAGCTGAACCCCAAATCAGCTTAACTGATGGCATGGCCACGTCTCAGCTCTAAAATGCTCCACGGTGCAAATGATGATGTTTTGCCTCAAATGCTGATGCCCAGAAAGTGGCCATTTCCTCCAAAAGGTTTGTGACCTGCCATCCTGGGTGTAATTATAGGATTTATGTCAAAAGTAAAAGGTATTCATGCTTTAGCTTATTCTCAACTTCAGCATTCTGAATTTGAACTGTAACACTTCAGCCTAACAAGACCTTGGTTCCAAAACAAAGGTTTAATGCCTCAAATGAAGGTCATAACTATTTGCCTGTCTCTAACCTAGATTCAATATTTTCTCCATGTGATTTGAAAAGATCAGAACAAAGGTTCTAGGGTATGTCATAAAAAAAGCACCAGATATCTTTAAGACATCTGCCCTTTACCCAAGCCTCTCTAATCTTTACTGTGTACAATAATAACTTAGGGAATTAATATTCTGTGATAACCAAAACAGAATCCCACCTTAATTTTTTGACAATAATCTGAAAACATTTGCAAGAAACCAAAAGCAAATGAAAGAATAAACGAAAATTGGATTTGCTCTTTCCCTGAAGAAAAGGGGTTTTTAAATGTCATCAAAAATGCTTACTGCAGTCAAGATGAAACACCAGCTCCTCCCAAATTATTAAAACAATCAAACATCACATAATTTTTAGTAATTAGACTCATTAACATTCCTTAGAGACTGATTTGATTCATTACATGGAATACACTCTTTCTTCTTACAAACCTTGTTTTTTTCAGCCCAAAGGAAAACTCTAAACAAGTACCAGAGATAGTGAATACTGCTTTATAGCATCTTAAATCTAACTTCCAGCTAGATTTAAAATGTTAGAGCAAAACAGTGCCAGTACTGTGCAATAGCTTTCAATTAAACCCAGATTAAAGATAACTCAATATCTAACAAAAAACCTCATATATACCTGATTGACACTTCGTTGAACTCAGCAGACTAAAGAAAGAGAAGCTGTTGTGGAGCAAGCAAACATATTATATAAAACTTTGCTAAAGAAACAGATTTTTTTCCAGCCACAGACACAGCTTTAAGGGCAGAACACAGCAGATCAATAAGGTGCTTTACTGAAACAGACTCATTTCAGAGGTGACCTATTTGACATCTCCTTCCAACTCATGTGTGTTTCTTCCTCTTCTGTCACACATAAAATGAAGCTTTCTGCTATGCCTGACTAGATGCTTCAGATACACAAATCAAATAACACAAGGGAAGGGTTCTCTAAAACCTGGTGAGAACCCACAGCTGTTCCTCACCGAGTCCCTTTGTAAACATTCCTTGGGTATGACAGAATATAAGGTGATGAAAACAGTTAAATTCCTTTTTCCTCAAGAGCACTTCCCTCCCTAACAGACTGAGGAGTTGGTGTCTCTCAGTCTGTCCTGTTGAAGCTCCTCCAGTTTATACAGTCAACTGGACAGACTGTTACAGGGAACCTGGGTCTCCAAAATGCTGAAAAAAACCCACCTGGCTCTCCATATCAAGCATCCAGCCAAAAGAATATTTAATTATCTAAAATCAGTAAAACAGGGACATCAGGAGGAGCTAAGGAAGGGGCTGACAAAGTCACCTGAGGTTTAGAGGAAACCTGTGGCACCAGGGAAACATCCATTTCCCCCAGTTCAGGAGATTGTCCTGTTTTATGGGGCTCTTGCTGGCCTAAAGCACATTACTACACCTTGCTTTGTTTGGGGAAAAACATTTCTTTGGTCACAAAAAGATTTTTGTTCAACTCCAGACCTAAAAATTATTTGCAAAACTGGTCTCTCAAGCAGTTCAACTATTAACATTTCATTATCCAAGTGTTTTAATTTACCAACCTTCAAAATTAGAGGAGAAAGAGGTAATATCCCAAACTCAGAGTTAGAAATTGTTGTCAGTGAGGTTTGGCAAATTGTTAGTAAATTGGTTAGGAGTTTGTCAGAGATCAGTTGTCTATACATTGCCCCTGCTCCTTTATTTAAGAATAAAAAGTAAGGAATCACAAGTATTTTCAACATGGTCTCTCAAATCACTAGGAATGGCTTTTTCCTGTTTTTCAGTAGCTCAGTGTTAGAAGTGCCCCTCTGGGG
The DNA here is from genome assembly GCA_032173965.1 of Sitta carolinensis. Taxonomy (NCBI): domain Eukaryota; kingdom Metazoa; phylum Chordata; class Aves; order Passeriformes; family Sittidae; genus Sitta; species Sitta carolinensis. The sequence goes on from JAVUNC010000019.1 coordinate 15,042,999, forward strand.
CACCCAGACACACCAGTGTCAGGGCTGAGGAGGGAGTGGCACCAAGTCTGATGCAGTTAGGCAAGTCCTGTCTCAGGACTGAACCTAGACCAAGGGACAGCAACAGAGATGTGACTGCCTGGTTGTACTCCAGTAATAAAAATTATATTTAACATCTCTCAGGTGTTGAGATGTCAAAGGTTGTTGAAAAGAGAAATAAGATCAGGAAAAAGCTGGAATATGACAGAGAAGATGCTAAACAGTAGAGGCTGGAAGACTGCCTGAAATACTGACCTCAAGACATCTGCAAATTACAGTGAGATAGATTTAGGGAAGTATCAGCAAGGTAAGGCTGCTCTGAAGAGCTGCAATGCATTTTTGTTACTGGCAGACCACAATACTCATATTTTCTGTTGAGACTCTGGAAAGGTGCTCTTGTGAAGACAAACCCACCAACACAAACAGGCAGGTTGAGTAAACGAGCTCTCATTCATTTCAAATGGATGCTACAGTGTCACTGAGGGCTGGTTCAGCACCGAACCCACATGGATGGAATACAGTGATGCATTTCATAAATGCACTGATACCCCAGGCCATCAGGTGACAGCTGGAGCCCACACTTCTCACCCTTAGAAGCATCTTCCTGCACCAGAATATACAAACCTCCCTTTTCTTCCTAAAAAGAAACACTTGTAGTTCTGTAGAGAAATGGTCCAACAGAGTGAGCAAGCAATGACCTGCCTGTGACTGCAGATCTCCCCTAAAGACAGGGAGAAGTGTTGGAGGCTCCTGGTGCTAAACAGAAACACCCCAGAGTGAAAACCTCTCCTGCACATTGGAGGAAACCAAACAACACCCCCTCCCCCCAAAAACCCCCAATAACAACCAGCCAAAAAGGAGTCTTGTTTTTCTAGCAATGAAAGTCATGTAGGGTGTAATATTTACCTGCAACAGTGGAATTCCAACTTTAGATATGGAGGATCCCTTCATACTGCCAAAGTCACTCACTTCAGGATACATGAGACATACTAGTGACAGCAAAATCCCAGTGGCTACAAAAATGTGTGTAAAATTCAGAAAATTTGAACAAATAGAGTCTGTATGACCCACAGAACCACTGTACCAAAGAGATACTGGCAGTTTCATACCAGGCTGCAACTGGCAGAAAGGGCAAAGGGGAAAATCCATTCAAATTTTGAGTTTAAAAGTTTACCCTATACCGCCTTATTAATTCCCATGCTAAGTTTTTACCATTTGCATGGAAAGAGTTAATTTTACTTCATATTTGAGTCCCTGATTCAGCAAGTTCTTTAGGTTCATGCGATGTCTTCACCAACCTATGCTCCTGATAAATTGAACTTTACTGATTAATATTACACAAATTCTCTTCAGATTTTTTTGTAGATGAAGCATGCAGAGCAGTAGCTTTAAGATTATCTAAAATCACAGCATTTCTATTTAAGACTATTTTGGTTTCAATACAGTCTCAAATTTCCATCTCTCATACTATGTCCTAAGCTGAATTTTTTAGGTACTTTGAAGAAATTGATTCAACCACCTCTGCATGAACAGTCAAAACACATTTTTTCTAAAAAAATACAATTAAAAAATCTTTATGTTCAACTTCTTCAGTACTGAAACAGCTGGGAGTTGAAAAATGACATTTCTCTGCAAAGTACCCTTCAGTGATAAGTAATTAAGCTTTCCAGTGAACAGTATTTTGATTCAGTATTTTAAAATTATTCACAGAGGATGTACAAAACTCTTAAGAACAAAAGTGACAAATTAAATAATGTGATTTTTCTCAGTGAAATAATGGTATACTGCACAAGTAGGTATGATGTGATAACCTAAGTTAGTTCATGCTACCTTGTACCTCCAAGCTTCATTTTCTTACTGCTAATATGCAGGGGAGAAGACACTGACTGGAAATCATGCAGTGCCCAACTTAAGACAGGAGAAACATGCTAACAGGAACATTGAGGAGAAATAAAAATCTGCATTTTACCTTGACCCCCACCCATGTGTTTTGATATTTTCACATTCAATTCAGAAATCTGGTTGTGAGGTAGGTTGTCCTTCTGTTTGTTTGGAGTTCCTTCTGGAAGGATTTTTATTATATTTTATGCTTAGAGAGAAGGAACTTCCACAGTGCAGACATTCATGCTTTGTAGATTGGTAGTGAGTAATATTTAATTTTATGCCTCTAATCACCTAAATTTTCTTACCATGTTTGTATTTATAGGCATCAGGTAGGCAGCTGCTTCCTCTCTTCCTCTTCCCTCCCTCCATCCAAAAGACAGAGGAGAAAATAACACACCTGCCCACTAAGAATTTCCCCTTGCATGTCCAGATGCATTGAATTTGCTGGAAAGCAGAGACCTACTCTGCTGTGGCTTTGTTCATGTCCAGACACATCACTGTGGAACCAGTTAAACCTACAGCAAACCACTATGAATCTAAGCTGCTAGTTCTGAATTAAGGGATATAAAATGTTAGAGGGAGCTTCCCCAAGAGTCTGAGGCATTTCTCACTTCCCAAAGTACTGCAAACTTTTAGGCACTTAATTTGGCACAAGCAAGACTTTGAGCAAAGGTTTGGGGCACGAGAGACATACAAGTACCTCACCCTCAGGTTCCTGATATCCTCATTTATTTCTGACATCACAGCAGAAGACATGACCCACACATCACAGCTATAAAGGAGGTTTTTCTCAGGTCTCATTGCTTTTCTCCTGCAGATTACCTAGGTCATTTGCCACCACGAAAATCTGAATTAGAACTGGGAGATAACAAAGGTTACTCTCCCAGCTTACAGCGCTTCAGGATCACTAACCTCCACAGTCAACTTAACAGGGATCAGCGGTTCAGAGGAGACAGGAGAAATTGAAGCAGGCTTAAAAATTGGTTGGAGAAAGGAGAAAAGATGTAACCCAGATGGAACCTTTGGTGGCTTGGCCCACTCCCCGGAAGCCTCTCTTCTGCAATTCCTCCAAATTGCCTTGGCTTCCTCAGAAGGCCCCTGGTGTCACAGCAGCCAGCCATGCTGTCCTACTCTGTCACCTCGGCTGTGCAGGGCTGTATAAATAATTAGTGTAACTAATGGAGAAAAGGACCTGTCCCTCCCAGCCTGGGTCATCAATAACATCATGCCAATGCTACTCCCGTGTTTACCGTATCGTTAAGTGGCCACAAATCATCATTAAAAGGGTGATTCTTCCAAACCATTTGTTTGTACTGAACACCTCACAACTTTAAAGAAACAATCCTTCAAACCTGTGTATTGACATTTTACAGCATTGTTTTACAATTTTTAATGGTTCTGAATAGAAAAATCCATAAAATATGCTTGTTCATGGAATACGCCTTGCAGCATTTTAAATAACCTTGTTCTCCTCACTTACAAAGTATTTAGAATACTGAAACAACTGACACAAATAATCCCCATGTTGCCATAATAAAGGCTGTCTGATAACTTAACTGTAGTATCATAAACTCTGAAACAACATGCTATTTTCTGAATAACATTCAACATATTGTAATGCCTACATGTAAAAGATGCAAATATGTGAAATGTCTACTTGGCTACTCCTGCTGTATCTTTTCCTGAATCTAAAACATGACCACTACATTTTAAGTACATTTAAATATAGAACTAAAGGGAAAATTGATGTGTGCTGTGATTTTTAAAAGACAAGGATGCTCTACAATGTGTGCAACCACCTATAAAACCACGTGGGATGGTATTTTTGAAACAGTTTTGTTTTGGCAGTTCCATGCTCACTTAAATCATAGTTTCACCTCTTTCTCATTGGGGATGCTTCCATTCAAGAAATGGCACAGCAAACTGTGACAAAGGCTTCTGCTGTATTTCAAGTTCATCCAAATCTTACAAAAAATTCCAGTTTGAAAACAGATCTTGCTTTGTTTCCAGTCCTGCCTTGCAGATTTCCATGTGAGTGTACACTGACCTCAAGACATAAGAGAGTATCAGCTCTTTCAAACAATTCTTTGGACACAGCAGAATAGGAAAGCAAGAACATTTAGCCTTAAGGAAGGGGAGAAAGCAGAGGAACAAACCACCTAAGAATGCTAGACCACATTAAGCATTCCATTAAATTTTACAGACTGACGTTAGTAAAATCAAGTTAACCCAGAGTTAAAGGTAACAAATATTTTTTAGCAGTCCCTGTGTGTTTTGATATTGCACAACTGTTGGGTGGAACCAGTGCCAGCAGGAGAGCTCTGGGAACAGCCAGGCATGCCACAGGCAGGTGTCAGCACGGGGGCTATGAGCACACCGAGTGCCACCAGAAGCATTCTGTAGAATCAGAGAGAGCTCAAAGACTGCTGAGCTGCCCAGAAAACCCTGATGGAGGGAGACTGAAAGCCTTGGATCATTTACCCTGGGCTGCACCTACCCCAGCCAGGGTTAGGTGTGATGAGGCAGCACAGACCCAGCTGTGCTGATGCCCACGGTACTGCTGCTCTGCTCTGGGTGTCCCAGCTGGCTCATCTTACACTGATTTAAACCAGTTCACCGTTTAAACCTGTTTTCCACTCATGTTGGAAAGGAAGATGCATAACAAGCAAGAAGATTGAAGTACAGAGAGGGATACTAATATAGAGAAAAACAAATTATGACTTTATTTTCCCTTTTTTCATATTGCCAGCAATGCTCTTACCAATAAAATAAGACTGAACTGGGAACTCCCCACCACAAGACAAGTCAAAAATAAATTTATGTGACATAGCCTTCCTGCCAAAGGTTTCAGTAAATCTTGAATTTTCTTAATGCAGAAAGAGAAACAATATTTATGTTAATTCAAAGTTTAGATGGGAGCTCTGAGAATGAGTCAGGGGTAAGGTCTCTTGTGGAGGCTAAAGAAGTGAGCATCTTTAATGGTGCGATTGTAATGTCTGCCTGAACACAGCAAGGAAGAATAAACCTGATGACATTTCTGAGCAGAAATGGGACAGAGTGCTGACTGTTCCTCTTTCACATTTGAACAAGGCAAGCACATCCATACCGACTTTCTCATTATTAGTAAAGATTATTTTTTCTGTAATATTTATTCATGAAATTTCATGCTGTAGCATTTTCCTTATGTCTTTCTAACTCTGCTTGACCATCACTTTTATTCTCTATATTTTTTCACTAAGACACTTCAACTGACTTGTGTGCCGTTTTCAATTGTCATTTTTCTCCCTTCCAAAAACTGAACTAGAACTCAAAAAAATTGATTAAAAAGAAAAAAAATAATGAGGCTTGCATAAACCTATCCCCTCCCAAATCTTTCCAAACAGAATTGCAAATTTATCCATCACTGGAATCACCATGCAGTTAAAACTCCCAAAGCTTTCAGCTGGATGAAAATATTAACTGTTAACACCCAACTCCAGTGAAATGGGAACCTGTGATGCCAAAACAGCAAGGCACTTCTGGCTACCCCACTCCAGTGGGTAAAGCAACAGTAAAGTGTGATTAATAAGGCAGTTGAACTCCTGCATCTTTCTGGGGTCCTTCAAAAATCATCCAGAAATAAATAAAAGATTTTTTCCTGCTGGTGGGAGCAGATTTTGAGATTTTAATTGATCTTCAAAAATCCAGTATTCCTGCCAACTACTTTGTCACAACCTGTGTCTTCTATCACTTTCCAAAGGTAATCATGGATTTATATGCATTTTAGAAAGCTGCCCAAACACTCATTTTGCAAGATTTCTAAGATTCAGATTTACAACAGTATGTTTTTAAAACAGACTATGAGCATTACACCAACCTCCCAATAAGTCTTACATCAATTCAGGGACAAATTAAAAGTGGGAAGATTATGAAACTTGCATTTAATTATCAAGAAATGTAACTGCTACTGATTAAAAAAAATCTTTATTAAAAGCTCCCACTAACATGAATAAAGCCAGAGAAATTATTGAAACTATTATTAAAACTATTATTTAAAAGCTGACATTTTAATTGTGTTCTGTGGCAAAATATGAATCATCAAAAAATATTAAGTGTAATAATTATTGAGAAAATAAGGTGTCCCATGGTAGTCTCTCAAACGACTAAAGCATTCATGAAGTTTTTTTTCTTTCAAATAAATCCCCTGTTAAACCTTCCTCTGTATTTCTTTATCAACTTCTGAACATAAAAATCTCACACAACACCTTGACAGTGTTTTGAAGCATCACTTAGCCAGGGAAGACTGAGGACAGGGCTTTGTTTTTTATTTAAACCAGTAATTTAAGAGCAAGATATCATCAGTTAGACACAGTCCCATGATTCAGTCCCACCCTTTCTTGCTGGTTTGTATTTTATATCCTATCACCATTAATGAGCTTTCCTAACTCCCCCTGTACAATTCTCCTTTAGGAGAAAGATTATTTGGAAGGCACATAATAAAATAATTAAAAACAGAAACACTCCTAACAGTCCTCATCTAACAGAATTTTTTCTAAGTAGGTAGGAAAGCGCTGCTTCTTTCCAGGCACACACTGATCAAAAAAGAGACCTATCTGGGCAGAAGATTAACACGCCTATACCATCTAACGTGACATATTTAATTAAAAAACCAAAACCAACCAACCAAAAAATCACAACAATAAGCAGCCAAAACCTACTATTCCCCAAAAAATGTACCCAATCAAAATTAACAATGCTGCCTAAGATGAATAGTTCCTTTTTTTTCCCCCAAGAATGCACCACCATAAATGTGTGGCATTTCTTCTGAGGAGACAAATAACCTTTTGACAATAATGTTCTTAAGGCACAAATGAAAGATAAGGAAGTAAATGCTAAGCAAAATTTATTATTTCCCACCAGCACTCATTTGTTGACTTGCACTCCCCACTGGGAGTCAAGCACCCCAGAGTCTTGCAGCAGCAGCTATTTAAAAAAAGCTGGCAGCAGTTTGGCTTCCTACTACCAAAATTCACAGCCTGGCTGCTGGAAGCAGCTCACTAAAGGATGCCTTAGCCAGTGCCATGGAAAATGGATGTGCTGAGGAACTTCTCTGGCATTCCTATGAGAAAGGATCAATTCTGAAAACAGCATGGCCAACAACAACAGCAAAGGCAAGGATATGAGCAGAAAAGGCAGACTGGTCCTCCAGGGCCAGCAGCAGTGTGAGCAGGAGCATCATTTCTGGAAGAAGTGGCAAATGATAAAATCTGTCAGATTAACACCTAGCACAAGGGGATGTCCCCAGAACCAGAACACCCTTGACATCTTGCAGGTGTATTTTTTCTTTTTGCAAACATGTTTCATAGAAAAGTGAGATGAAGCTAAGACAGTTCCCATTCACATGGGCATGTCAAGGGACAAGGACTTCGAAGAGCCAGTGAGCCATCTCTAACACCAAGCTTAAACTGATGCCTTCTGGAGGCTGCCCTGGAGCAGAGCCCAGCCAGAGCAAAGGGATAAAGCAGGGATTTATTAAAAGGCCTCACTGGGCTCACCTGGGCAGCACAAGAGCCCAGCTGGGTCACACCCAAAGTGAACCCAAAATGGTCACAAAATGGACAACTGATCACAAGGTCTCACACTTTTATAAGTTCTGGTCCATCAGCACATTAGAATAATTGTCCAACCATAGCTTCAGATTATGAACCTCCATCCTGTTTGTTTTTTATTTTCTCACTTCACCATTGTTTTCATTTTAGGGCTTGAAAGTTGTCCTTGGTATCCAACTAGAGAAGGAATTGTTTTGTCTATCTACTTTGAGAAGTGCTCAGTAGCACTTAACATGAAACTTAAAACTACCCACCAAAACAGCACAGAATCTAAAACATATAAAAGCTAAAACTTAAGGCATCACAATGACCTACTTCAAAAACTTCAGCCAAGAAATGAAGGCCAGGAAAGGAAGCTGGACAAGAGCTGAAAAGCATTTCTAACACACTGACACACACAGTTCAGACCTTACAGAAACATTCTGAAGAGCTACAAGACTTAAAATTAACGTACTGGGGCAGTCACCCCACTCTCCCCTTACCCCTAAGGCTCCAGACAGACTCCCATGGAGAGCATCCAGACACCCACCACCAACCCTGCCCTTTGCCTGGGCAAAGCTGTTTGAGACAGCTCACAAACAAATCCCACTGCAAACAGCTGGGGAAGGATGCCACAATAACTGACTGTTTAGGTGATGAAATGGCAGATGAAATGCTGTGTTGACAAATGCGAATTAACATGCATTGAAAAAACATTCCTGACTTTACTTACACAATGATAAGCTGTAATTTAGCTATTAGAACTCAGAAACAAGAGCTTGGACTTATGTGCAAGTGTGAAAAAAATCAGCTCAGTGCTTAGTGGAGATTAAGAAAAGCAAACAATGAGGAAAAAAAAGCCAATATTACTGCATGCTACTCCTTTGCTCTTTCTTTTCTCCAAGTATTTGTTCTTTTCCCCTCCCTGAGAGCAGACATAAGAGTTAGTGAGATCCTTGGTCTGACTCAGTGAAACCTTTCTAGTTCTCCTGCTACAAGAACAGCACAATTTGATAAAGTGACTGTGAATTAAAACATTATTAAGGTCACAAGAATTTCAAATTAATAGTAACAGCACTAAATAAGCTATACATGCTTTCCTGATAGTTGCATATTTTATTTACAGGAAGAGCCAGATGGCTCAACAAAAACATACAAATTTGGAAAGGTTTATTATTGTATATTGGCCTAAAGGAATCAAATTATGTTTCAAGGTGCCTCAACACCATCTATAATACTAAGCTTATTCATGGCAACAAAATACAGAATATATAATGAGGACAGCTACAGAGCTCTTTAGAAGAACTCTTAGCTCAGTATGGACTGAAACCAAATCCCACTGGGGTCAATAGGGTGGGAGAACTCTTTTACCTGTAATAAAAACCCCTCAAAAATTCCAAAACTCTTATAGAGGACAAGCAACAAAACTGCAGTAGGATTGTAGTAAAAGAAGCAGCAGCTGGGGAAAAGAGTTGGTGGACTTGGCAGTGCTGAGTTAATGGTTGCACTCAACAATCTTAAAGGGCTTTTCCAATCTAAATGATTCAGTGATTCCAAAATAACTCGCTGCTCAGTGTGCAAGTGACAATGGTGTGTCACCACCAGGGTATGGCTTCAATCCTGGCAGGAGCTACTCAGGACAAGTGCCACAAGGATGGGCATGCTTCTTTATAAATGCTCCTGCTAGCAACCCGCAAAGAAGACATTTACACATCAAATATGCTGTAAAACTAATTTTTTTTTTTTCTACTGAAGCCACTCTGTTGTAAAACCCTTGAGTCACTTCTCTGTATTCCAGACTTCAGATACACTGAGGGGCCAAAAGAGAAATACTGTACAATAGTAAATATAAAATAAAAGCTATCCAAGAAAAATACATAAAAATAACAGAGAACTCCATTTAAATTCCTTGGAGTTCAAGAAAAGAGCATTAAGTCCAAGTCCTCTCAATACGCTTTTGCTAGAAATAATGCTGCAAGTGAATTCTAAAAAGAAGCACTATCTTTATAAGAAAATTTGATCAAAGCTTTCCTTTCAGAAAACATCTACTCGGAACAGGTAATATTACTTTGACTTTGAAAAAAATTTAAAACAATTCTTTAACTTAATTGTAGTAATTAATCAATTTTATTTACATTTACCAGTCCTCCAAATATTCTCCATCAGGTTATACAAGAAAATGTATATGAATCAAAGAAGTCCTCTTAGAAACCTTCCCAACTAATCTGATAAAAATAGTCTCTTAGGAACAGAGGTCATGATGGACCTCTAAAAAATCAGCATTTTAAAGATAACAGGGGAAACAGATTGCAGTCATGTTGCTACAGGTGCTATATTATTTGCTTGCTCAAGAAATTCTCTTCTGGTTTCCAATTCCACGGAACCCAAATTTCCAATTATGAATCTGAGAGTCAACTTTCTAATGTAACATAAAAAAAGAGAATGCAGCTTCACATGAATGTTTTGACTGGCTCTAATTATTTTCCTTCTCTGCATCAAAAGTGCTGTAGAAAATGATAACTAAAGCACATTAGGAGCTACAACTGTCAAGACTGAATGAAATAATGAAAGACAAGTTTAGTCCTGCAGTATTTTCCAGGTGAAAAACAAGTGAAAAACAAATCAGGGAAATCCTCTCACATTCTTTAACAGCAGAGTTGTTCTGAAAAGCTATTAGTTTAGATAATCTTCCACGAAACCACAAAACTACAATTTTTGTAGCATATGTAGAATGAAGCAAACTTGCTAGGCAGAAGTTAGTCATTCAGAGAGTGTGACTAAGCTTGATTAGCTTTTTGCTGAAGTCATTTCAAAATGTCCACATTTTTTTTGGAAAGCAATGCTGCCAATGGAATACTAAAACTGATAGCTAGCTTTGTTGCTATTTATAAACTCAGGAATGCCACCACAGCCTCCCCTAAACATGGAATTGTTGTAAACACTCAAGTTAATTTCAAAGAAAATTATACAAATCTATGGGTTAGAACTATTTTAAAAACGTTTTAATTTAAAAGAAATTCCAAATTCCTCCTTTAAAAAAAGAAATTAATTACATACAGCTGACCAGTGACAGGTAGGTATATAGATATTTTGATGCTGAGGCAGTCACAGTCGCTCAGAATGTCTTTATTCAAATTTCATACACCACAAAACAGGAAGGAGCCCAGAAGGTTCCCCTGTCAGCCTCTCAAAGAGAAAATGTGAATTTGTAGATACAGACTCGATGACTAGGCAGTTTCAGGTTAATGGCTGAACTTAATCTTAGAGGTCTTTTCCATTCTAAATGGAAAAATATGATTCTGTGATGCCAGAATCTCCTTGCCTGGTGTTGATGCTCTAGCACCCTCTGGGTGGTCCATTTTGGATTGGAAGGGCTTCTCTTTGCAGCCCTCCTCAGTTTCACTGCCTTGCCCAGAGACATCTGCAAAGCTAATTGCCCTTCCATGATGCAGAACTGAGCCAGCCAGCCAAGGCTGCAGTCATCAAAAAGGGAATTTTCTAGTAGGGTTTTCAGTTTTGCTCCAGACAAAAGAATCAGAGCTGGGTAACATAATACGCTGGCAGCCTGAACAGACACCCCGTCTCCCGGATTTGGATTTACAACTAGACTTGACTGGAACCATCCCTTGCTGAGTGCAGAAAACAGAGCTCCTGAAATAGCTGATCTGGCAAGAGCTTCTCATCCAGGCTCATTTGGCAGAAAGAGCATCTGCAAAATCACTGGGAGTTAATAATGCATTCATCGACACTGAAAATGACTGAAAATTCCCTTTTCACTTATTATCCTACCTCTGCAACACGTTCTAAGAGGATCTGTAATCACCATTGTGCACTGTTGTTGGGAAAGAGAAGATCAAAGCTGCTCTGAAGCAGCCACGCTGTCCCGTCTCTGCTGTGCTCTGCTGAACAACAAGCGTGTGCCTGGGAGTGATTGCTCCACGGCAGGCTGTAGTCTAGTTTTCTGGGCCTGAGGTTTCTAAGTTTCTGAACTCACTTTCTTCGTAGTGTTTAGATTTGAGAAGACCTTGTTCTCGCAGATTAGACATAAACATCCCAAGCGTTATTGTAACGAGAGTGATATTTTGCATTCTTTTCTGTGGGATGGACTTGTCTCTATCCATGGGTTTGGGCCAATGGTTAGAAGAGTTCTGGCACTCTTCTAACCAATGAGAGTGGCCTGTTCTAAAAGGTATATAAAGAAGACAATTGTTTTAATAAAGGAGAGTCAAACACAGTTTTTATAATGAGGTCTCATGTCATCTGTTCATCACCCACAGCAACAGTGGGAAGCAGCTCTGGGCATGAGCTGCAGTGACCTTGCCATGTTTGCTGGGGATCTTACCAGAGCTACACTCACCTGAGCACAGGAGATATTTGATGCACGCAAACTCAGAGTTCTGTCTAGAACAAATAACATTGCACTTTCTAAAATGCCTACAGAAGCTTGGCAAATGCAATCCCTACTTCCAAATTTCATTATGTTCAGAGCGGTGCTTGTTTGATAGGGCTCACATCTGATCAGAGAACAGGCAAAATCTTTCCAGACAGAAATGTTAATGCTAAGCCTACTTCAAATTTTCAAGTGAAATAGAAGAAATGGAATAAAATACCCACATTGTCCCCCTCCAGGTTTTTGCCATGAAGACTTCAAATAAACTTTAAACAAAGTGGTTAACACATGAAATGAAAAACACACAACAAAAGGTTCTGCCACTGGAAGGGTTAAAGGAATGCTGAGTGTGTCACCTATTTGCAAAAAAAAAAACACAAACAAAGCTGTTGTGGGTAAATGGCTATAAATATAAAAAACTAATGGGACATGAAGAGCTCTAAACAAAACCAGAAACATTGCCTGACTGAATTAGTAACTAGAGCTAAATGTGGTTTTGATTCACTGGTAATTTATGGGTCTTTTATCTTTATGAATATAATAACTAAAAGAAGCCAGAAAAAAAAAAAAAAAAAAAAAAGATGACAAATGCTAAATATATGCTACTATATAATAATGGTAAATTTTCAGTATGCCAAAAATACTTTAAAAGTCTCAGGGCATTTAAAACCACCACCACCAATTTCTCGTTTTCTTGAATCACATTTAACCTTCAGAGTGAATTAGGGCAAGACTAAGTCACAGTTTCCTTGCTGAGAACAGACAGGAAAAATAAACTTCTGAGGAATTAATGTTTTATGTAATTTAGATATTAAAAATTGAATATGCTATTATTATAAATTTAATAGCAGGGAAAGTATCAATAAGGAAATTCTATATGAAGCAATTTTTAAATTATCTCTCAGGCCAGAGGGTAAAGGGGCAAAATTAATCCCATTTTCACTACTTAATAATAAACTAGCACAGAACAAGCTTCACTAAGGTAAGTAACTTAGGTGCTGTCTTTTATCCTTTAGTGGCCTGTTTGGTCTGTTGGTTAAATCAAATGATGTGAGTGAAATACAGATTACTGTTCAATAGGATTACACTGAAGTTGGCCCAGTATGGACCAGAGCAGTTACTCACAGGCCTGAAGTGGAAGGATGGTGATTTGGGAGTGAGTTGGTAATTAATGGCTTCTGATCAGCCAGCTGCATCACTTACTTGATGATCCCTAACTAGCCTGTTCCCAAAGACAAAATCACTACCAAAATTACTATATACTACATTTCCTATACAACGTGGCTGCATAACAACCCAACTGATGGCCTGAGATAGAGCAATAGTCCCTTGACCTCACTTCTGTTCTCCTAGGATAGTGTGGTTTCACCAAAAAGCACAGGGCTTAGAAGCCCAGTTTTCCTGGAGGAATAAATTGGTACTAACATCTCCACATCTGATTCATAACTCCCTTCCACCTTGCTCTGGCTTACTGAGAATTGCAAACAAATGAGAGGCCATGTTACTTCCCCAAAGTATCCAGCTGTCAGAGATACTGATCTAGAACTTGCATAGTTATTTAACCTTTTAAAATTTTCTACAGTTATCCTGCCCCCTGAAAACAAGGCTTTCTTTTTCAACAGGAGCCTTCCAAAAATTAGGCTTTGTTCTCTAGGAAATGACAATAAAAAAAAGACAACTTTATTACATTTATATGTATATATAATATATATATGCACACACCCACACATATATTATATATATGCACACATATATATTATATATACACACATATATATTATATGTACATACACGTTATAATCCCCCTATATAAAGTACCTATTATAATTACTTAAAGGCTTGTGGAAGAGAGTAGTGCTTCACAAAGAATTAGAGCAAAAAATAGAAAACTTTCAACAGTGTATTTAAAAGCACTAACATTCAAGTGGCAATTTCTAAAGCCTCCCCCCCGCCTTTTTATGAATCTTCTGTGGAAACTTTTTACTTCTTTAACACAAAAACTGCTTTTAAAAAGAAAAAAAATCCATTAAAGAGCAGCAACAGAAGACCCTAATGGTTAGTGCTTCCATTGAGAGAGAAATAAAAACCATTTCAGGGGCTAGGCATTATAAGCTTTTTCTCTTTCACTTATATCTCTTTTGTTATCCTCTACTAAAATCAGAACATGAAAGGAAATATCCATCACCATTACACATGAGGAGACATCAGCTAATTTTGTGAGGAAACTCATCAGTCAATAGTCATTGTAAGTGCTGATATTCAGATGTCAAGCAACTAAATTCTGTATTGCCACCACACAACTGCTCTTAGAACTCGTTTTTTTAAAAAAAAAATATTGGCAATATAAGCCTTAAAGGAAATTGTCTCATATATTCTCAAACTATCCTGCAGAAAATAGCAGCTATACAAATTTGTAAGGATTTCAGTCTTTGCAGTGACTGGAACCAATGAAATGGATGGCATACAAAATGAAATGGCTTTGCTTGATGAAGGCTGCACATTCTTTGAACAGTGAACCAACTGGGATTAAACATTCTAATTCTCAATCTTATAAAACACTATGATGGACAGCTTTGTCAAGCTCATTAATACTAAAGCAACTGCTGATAATTGCTCCAGGTTTCAACCTCTAATTAAAGCTAAGTGGCTCGATTTGCATATAGTAAACAATAGAAGTTTCTTGCGATCACACTCCCAGAGGCCTTATCAGCTTCACAAATACAGTATCATTAAAACTTGAATGCTAATTACAGTTAATTTCTCAATGCAAATAGGAGTAATTCAGTGGATATTTAGGTCTTCCTTGCTTAGACTTAGCACTGCAGTTTATCTGAATGCACCCCAGACATTTACCAAAAATAACACACCAGGAAGAACAAAACATTCCACAACCTTCTCTTCTCTAGTAAGTTGAATAAAATGATGTCAAATGTTATCAAAAGCATTACCATAAATTGAGCAAGGTAAATCAATTAGCCTTTCTCCATTTGTTCTGTTTATCTGGGTAACAATGTAGAAAAAACAAAGCATGCTAATTAAAAATAGTTCAGGCTAAGCTACAGTGCCCACATTACAAACTTCGGCAGTATTATAAAAAGACTTTCCAAATTAGTCCTCATTTTAAACATTGTCTAGGTAATAAAAAAAAACCCCAAATAACAATGTAGAAATCTGCTTCTGTTGGGAAAACACATAAGATGCAGTAAAGTGCCTAACAATAACACACTTCTAATGTATTTGCTATCTCTCTTTCAGCCTCCTGTGCCAACTAGAAGCTAAGAGGGAGCAGGAGAATCAGGGGTAGGAACTATTTCCCCCATGAACTAGCAGCCAGCACTCTGGCAGCCTGAAGCCCAGGTTAAGGCAGGAGATTGGTGTGCCAGGCTGACACCCCTGGGAGCACAGAGGATGGGGATGTGCACCCAGCACCGTCAGCAGCAGCAGGAGCTGAGATGAACCTCCCTTACCCAAAGAGCCAGCCCCTCTGCTCAGCAGCACACACAGCAGCTGGTGTATGGGATGTGCCATCCCCTTTACCCCAGACTTTTCTTATTAATCTGCTTCAGAAAAGTCTCAGAACCTCTCCCATCTGCTGCATTTCGGAATTCCATGCAGACTAGAGCACAAGTTTCTATAACAGAGTGACAAGCCACCTAAGAACGGCTCATCCATAAGTACTATAAGAATACTGGAGCAATGCTGACAATGTCACTGGCTAATTACTGACTCCATATGTACCAGGGAAAAGTTACAGTCTTCTTCCCACTGCTATGGAGGCTGCATTAATGAGCCAGCTTATGATTTCCATGGACAGTCCCTAGCATTTTTACAAACTTCCACACTCCTTCACTTAAGTAACAGGTGGAAAGTGGGTCATTAGGATTCAGAGATACCTGTTCCACAACAGCTGCACCATGCAGAGAGAAGGAAACTTAACTTCCCATGTAAATATTTACAGATGTATAAGGTCTCCATGGAGGGGGCAAGGTACTCCTGCATTGCTTTGAAGGGAACCATCTTCTGCTCCAGCCTGCCCCTGACCATACCAGCCTATCTGCTTTTCCAAAGAAAAAAAACAAACTTCCAAGTTTACGATGAAAATATTTACTTAGTAAACAAAATACCTCATTGCCTTTTCCTCCTTCCCCTTCAGAGAGCCTCTATTTTAATTCTTTTTCTCCAGCCTCTCATCCTGCCATTTTTTTATACAGGATTCAGCCCTTAAGTCACCTCCTAAAACATCCGAGATTTTGTTTTGTCTTGACCCAGAATTCCTTTTAAAACTAAAAATAACAAAAATCCAACACTTGCTACCTATTCTGCTTCCTTCCAGTTCCGAGGTACTGTACCTCAAACTATGTTCTGCAACCATGTAATTTTAGAAATTGTATTATTCTTCACTCTTTCTGTCAGTGATCCTATAATCAATCCCCCTCCAGATTTAATTTCCTAATCACTTAAGCATGTCTTTTTCCATGCTGGACATTACTACAGAAATGTCTCCAAGTTCCAGGTGTGCCAAGGCTCTTAACCCCTCTCAGTCAATCCAAAAAGAACACAATCCCTCTCACACCAAGCTCTCACACTCAAGCCTGCCACCCAAACACAAGCTCTCACCTTACCTCGCCAGGGAAAAACATTAAAATCAAGGCAAGGAAAACAAACCAAACAGAAGATCAGCCTTGGTTCTCCATGCACAGTTTGGATTCATAAATTGGCTACAGTTTATGAACCCAGAATCCCCCCACGTGAATCATTGTGCCAGGGCACGTGCTGGGAGGCAGAGGCTGACTCCTGCACCCAGCTCCCAGGAAATGTCCAAATGTTTGCAACTACTCCACTGCTGGGCCTTTGTCCATCCCTACCCCTCATGGAAAATGTCACTTATTAGCTTTCAAAGCATACCAGCATTTTGGTCTTTTAAATTATGGCTTTCCGTAAGCCTTGAGAAATTTTTATTCCATTTAAATGATTGGAAAGCAGGGACCATAATCTGTGATAAACACGTTTAAATTGCTTGCAGCAAAAACTGAGGCACTTCGGAAGTGAAACCCCAAGTATACAATGATAATAAATAATAAAAGGAAAATTTAAGGTCATAATAAAAGGAAAATTTATATGAAACTGTGTGAGCCTTTTTTGCAAAAAGTTAAGCTTTTCTGTTTAAAAACCCCCACTGTTCTGCTCTAAAATACTACTCCACTTTGATTATTTCCATCGGTGCTGTTTTCTGACATCAACATGGTAATGAGTGATTTTCCAGAATGGGTACAGAGCCTTCCCTTTGCCCGTCTGAGATTTGATTATTACTTCTTGATGGCAGTTGTTATGCCAGCTGAAGACATTTTGAGTGCTGAGAATTTATGAGATTTGCCTCAGACACACAACATGGGAGTTTGACACCAGCAGCTGCAGCTGAGTCCAAATTCTTCATCCTCAGTGGCTGGGAGAAAGCACTTAAGATCATTCAATTTAAAAGCAAATATTTTCATTTGCTTTGGGGGTGGGGAGGGGATGTTGTTTTGGTGGGTTGGTTGAGTTTTTTCTTAAAACCAAGCATTTCCCAATGTGAACACTCGATTGTGGTCAAGAGCCCTTCAAAGATTTTATTTCTCCTGATAATAACTCAGATGAGGACAGTGGTGTAGCTGCAAGCTTATTGTTCACCATTAAGAGAGCTTACTGCATTAAAGGTTTTGATTTATTTGTTCTTCAGTCTAAAACATCACAATGCATTCTGGAGAAGCTTAATAAATATACTAAAAAATCTTCAGGGAAGACAGGAAAGTGATCCACGTACACATAGCCTTTATTTACAGATTCCATGCCTCCCAAAATTTTACATAAAACACGATTTTATTCTAAGTGAGCCATCATTTGACATGAACATAGCTCAATAAATCTAAGTCCTTCAAGTTGGTGCTTCCCTTGATGACCACAAAGCCCATGGAATTTACAAAAAAAAGAAAAATAAAAAGGAGAAAAAAAGAAAAACTTAAGAGTACAGAGGCACAGAAGGTTTCCTGAGACTTTTATAAGGCAAAAGTCTCCACATGCATTCACAACAGTTAAAGTTTTTTTTACTAATATGAACCAGTTCTTCCTACTGAATGAGAAATTTTTGGACTATTCCCAGTGCCACTGTTGCTTACTGATTTTGAAAAGAGCACTTAACTTTGATCAGCTGCCATTTCTCTAATGAAATCCAAGCTCTTTTGCATACCAGAAGATACACAGATGAGACATGCAACCATCTCAGTAAAAACTTCCCTGCTGACAGTGGGGCTGCCACACTCTCAGCACACACCAAGGTGAAAAATGGATGCACAATGAGGAAAGCACCAAATTCCTCTCTCTAGGAATAGTTTAATTAAACAACATCACTTGTACATTCGTAGCTTCAGAAGAACTGGAAAGGTTATATGTCTGATTTATATATATATATATACACACACATATACATATATATATAAAATATGTATGTATGTATATTTTTAGGAATACTCTGACTTGAAACACCTGACCTTCCTAACACCTGCCCCCAGTCCTGCTGGAACTCCAAAGGCCTAAGCATCTGCTTCTCATTAGCCTCTCCACAAGTGTTCATCCAATTTGCAATTTTGCCTTGGGTAGGATTTTTCAAACGCTTCCTGACCTGCATTAACACCTGAGTATTGCTGCCTATTTGCTATTCTTCTGTTTAGATTTAACTGCTGGAATAGGTGCTGCTCAGAAGCCAGAATTACGAGGGAATTGTTATCTTTAACTAACAAAACCTTTCACAATCCAGCCCAAACTACATAACATATTATTTGGCTGAAAATGCTTTTATTAAGTCCAGACTGTAATTCAGGTACTAGCGAGAATTTAACTTCGCATTTTCTACTCCAAGGCATTTTCTGGAGCCTGTCATTTATCCAGCATCTCCCTGGCTCTTTTGTAGCATTCCATTTTTTCCCCAAACTACCTCATAAAGACTTGCAAGGTGCACACATTTGTTTTATAAACCATCTCAGCTCTCCCTTCTCTGCTGGGACTAAGTACAAAGGGATTCAGGAGAAAGTCATTTTGTGAAATGATACTTTGCATATTAATTCAGAGGAGCCCTTCACTTGGGGAAAATGCAAGGGCTGGTTTTCTTAACGAGAAGATAATAAAGAGAAATTATTTCATTTATTCAAAGTACATCTGTGCTGCAAAAGAAAGGTATGATGATAAATTGTACTAACATATCCAAGCCACCCAGTTCAGACACTACAGATGGAGTGACTGTGATGGAGCTCTTTATGGTCAGGATTTGTGAGTATTTAGTCAGAACAGGATAAGTTACTTCAATCACCTCTGGCTCCTGCAGAAACTCCTCAGATGATGGTGGTAACACTGGATTAGACCTTCCAAAAATTAAGCCCAAATACGTGACAACAGCAAAATATCTCCCTCCCAGCTATAAATGAGGGAAACAGATGTAGCACTGAAATGATGCACAATAAATGGTGATTAACAACATTAGCAGCTCCTGTTTTTAAAAGCATCGATCACGAGCAATTTTAATTAAAGTGAACAGTGATGTAGGTGATTTGGCTCAGCATCCATGAATTTATCAAGTGGGATGTTTCTAATGCCTGATTACAAGCTGAAGTCACTGCTAGCATCAGGCCTAAGCAGAATTAGCCATCATTAACGTCATCAGCTTCTGGGGTGAAATATGCTGAAGATACATCATCTTGGATGGCAGCTGAGGCAGTGCCAGGCAGCATTGCCACCTCACAGTTTTCTAGCAACGTGGCTCTTGGAGCACCAAATGGTTGGTGGTCCACCAAAACTGTGTTGGTCTTTTAAGAATACCAACTCTTTTAGCTTCTCTATTTTATCATGAGTGTACCTGCATATGGTGCTGTGAGCTTGCTTGCTTTGCTGAGAAAACAGAGAAGTGAGCTGGTGAATTATGAGCATTCAGATATTAATACTGCAGCACAAACTGAGCTTGTGTGTCACATTCTGCCAGGGCAATGGAGAAGAGATGTGTCAGGGAGAGATAACCAAATGCCAATCTTTACACATCTGCTGTTTTAGCTGGGCCTGGATACAACTTTGCTTCCATTTAATGCAACTCAGCAGAGCTGATAGTCACAGACCCTTACAAATTTGACAGATTATCCAAAAGGCTCAAAATAACGAAGACACATGAGAATACAGAACAAAAGGATGATGAGGAAAGATCAGAAAAATGGATAAATAAATATCCCATGGAATTCAGACACTATGAAGCCTACTTTGAGGGATCAAAGAAGGGACATACATAAATAGTGAGAAGCAGAAAGAAACAATGCTACAGACAACAACATAATGACTCAAGCTTGCAGCAAGTAATAATATCACGTTTGGAACAATGTGTTTCTCTGTTAAAGAAAAAAAAATATGGCACCACAGTTCATAAAGAAGGAAATTAGAATGCAAGGGAGACATGACTTAGCAGAAAGAAAGTATAAGTGACAGTTTGATGACTTATTTGCCTTGAGCTTGTCCTTGTCACCAAACTTAGTCTTGTTGTGTTTGAAAATGGAAGGATAAGGAACAGTCAAACAGGAATGCTGGCATGTAACAGAAGTGTGAGAAATGCTTTGTACCATTGTGTATTTTGCTTTAAAAATAAACTTCTGATGTGCAATGATCCAGCTGGAAAAAAAACACTCACACAAGGACTTAAGACATAAATGAGAACTGAGTAGGAGAGGAAGATTTAAGATCAATATCAGACACATTTTAGGGATCCAGAATCATTAATGGCAGCCTTTCCTCCCTCTGCAGGAGGCGGGCAGGTACAAAGTCTCCTGTATTGCACAGACACTCGGATGGTGAACGCCAGGGCCATGATAATGGTGGGGGGAGCAGGCAGGTTTTGGTTCCAACATGCCTGAGAAACACAAAGAAGCACATTTACAAAGGCAGGCACAGACAAATCCAGGGCTTGCCAAAGTAATGAACACAGAGAAGTCGCACTGACACAACATCATCTGCTTCCAAACGAGGGGGATCAATCCCCCCGCGACCATGCCAGAAAAATTCCCTGCAAAAAGCCTGACTCTCTGCATGGCTACAGGAGGGATGCATTCTACAAGAAGGAATACCAAAAGATAAGGAATATAAAAATCTGTTGGGGATATGCTCACACACCTTTCCTGCGGGTTCTGACATGATTTCAGGCTTCCTTTTCCCCACAAGCACAGGAAAAACTAGCCTCTGGTTATGGAAGTGTGGACTCAGCTGTTCAAGGATAATTGCCAGTGGAAAATTGTGCCCAAAAACTGAGATTATCGCCCAAGGTTTCTGTCCAAACTACATCAAGCAGTATGAACAAAACCCACTGTGTTCAAGTACATGGTTCTGTGGCTAAGATATAATTCGTAAAGGTTTAATTCAGCCAGTATATATCAAAGAAAGTGCAGAAAGGTGTGGAAACTCATAAATCCCAGCAAAACACTAATTTATATCCTTAGAAAAAGATTTACAATGTGATATTTCAATGAGAATAGAATAAATAGTAACTTTTAGTAAGACCACTAATAAACTCATGTGCTACAGCTAATTACAGTCTGCAGCAATGTGTGTTCCTGGCTTACAGCTTTAGCTCATGCACTCATCTTTCAGGAAAGGCATAACAAGAGCAAACAAAAAATTCATTTACCTATAATTGTCCCAACTGAAACGATTCTTTCCTCCAGCAGTGATGGCCTTCCATGACAAGCCACAGGAAGTCACACTACAGGAACACATCTTTTATATGATATTTTCTGTTACCAAAACAACTAACTATTTGTGATATTTGTTTTCATCTCTGCTATGAACAAGACACTAAATCCTAACTGACAGGCATCACTAGGAGTTGATATGGGAGTCAGCTTTGAAAAAACAGGTTGCTAAACTGTTTACTTGAATATGGACTGCATGTAATTTTATATTTGGTGAGAACAGTTTTTCATGTTTCAGAAAGAAATCAATATTTCATCAGGATAAATACTGAAGTACCAGTCATATTACTTAAATTATATTACTCCAATTACAGTGTTTTTATACTTTGGAGACCTTATAAGATAACGTGACATCATCCCACAGGAATAATATCAAAAAGCCTCTCAGGTAAAGGTATCAATTTTGTAACTGACTATTGAACATGGCTGTTTCTTTATATGTAACTATGATTTAATATATCATTTCTGCATAATGTAAATGGCTCCAAGCAATTATTAGCAGTTCAGGAAAATCATTTTAATGAGTTGTCAAATAAGGCTCACAACAGCATGCCCCTTCTGAATCTTCCTCAAAAATTACTTTCCAATATATCTAACTGTTCCTAAAAAAAAGATTATGCTGTCATGATTTATTTTTTTAGCCTAGGTAAGTATTATGACACCCATCTGATACACAGAATAATTTATGAGCTTTAAATTGCTCATTTCTTTGCTTCATATTAGCTATGTAAATATAAAACCAATGTTCAAAATAATTGGTATTTTTTTAATTTGCTATTTGAAAAATTGACTGATTTCAAATAAAGAGAAACAGGTAGAAATTTCATTTTATTGTTTGTTCTTTGCATAGATAAGTTAATGTTTAAAAAATGCAAATGAGATGTACAGAAGTGTCTCAAAATTATCAGATAAAAAAAGCCAAATGGCAGAGATCTTGGGAGAAGGGTGCAGTGCTAAAAGGCAGCATCACACATTCTCTTCCTGAACATCAAATTGCAAGGGAAAAAAAATAAATTTGGTACTGATAAGTCACTATCTGCCAGAAAGCCCTTCATACATTTTTGGGCATCTAGTCAGAAGGTACCTCCAGGGGAAAAACCAGTGAAAAAGCTATTTCTAATTTCAGCACAATTGGCTCCACCTCTGGTGATGGAAAGAATCACAGCAGTCATGGCCAAAAAAACCCTCAAACAAAACAAACCCGTTGCAACTTTTCTTTTGCATTTCTGCTGTTGCTGGGAATCCCATGAGTCTTAACAGGGATTGCCCTTACAGAGCAAAGAGCAGCCCTCCTGCTGAGCCTACAAACTGCCAACAGGCTGACAGGGTGTAGTGCTTTTGGCTTGCTAATTTGAACTTTTTTAATTAAGAGTAAAGTAGGTTTAAACTTGAAAGGTAAAGAAAATATATTAATAGAACTAAAAAAGAAGAATAAAAATCAGAATAAAACACTTTGAACACTCCTCCTCCTCCCCACACTTTTTTCCTTTTTCACTGATAACATACAAAAACAATACCTAGTATTTTTAGTTAGTTTTTTACTTCTAGAATAATTCTTCAGTTTATGCAGGCAGAGAAGTATCTCTTGCTTGCTATGGAAAAACATTGTTTGCTATGGAAAAAATTATTTTGGGGAACAGAGATCTTTTATTTTTTTTCCTTGGGGTAAAGAGTCTTTATCCTTTATCCTCTATCTTTTTCATTGGTTTAATCATGTGTCAATATTAAAAACTGGCCAATCCAAGCCAAACTAGGACACAGGGAATAGGTCAGCGAAAGGAAGCAAGGTACAAGGACAATGATGGCTTTGCACAGAGCCTGACAGCCACAGCTCACCAGTTCTCTGGGATTTGACAGGAATTTGTACATGCTTAACTTTTACTATGACTTTCCACTACCAGAATGTGCTATTCAAATAATGACAAGCTTCTTAAATACTTCATTCCGCACAGCTGAGATGGGCATGTAAATAAGAATCCCTCTAGTCTACTTTTATTATTTTTTAATTCTCTTTCAATCCAAATGAAAGACAATTTCCTGTGCACAGAAACATCAAGCATTCCCTTCCTCTACATTTTATGATGTAGACTTTCCAGCAATCCCTAGCTTTTATGAGCTGTCTCGTATAACGAATGTTGTGGTCCACTGTCTGACAGATCTGTACTTTATCCTTCTCTAATGAGACAGTTCTCCAATTATTGAGCCAACAGGCATGTTTCCCTAGAAAGTTTCACCCTTTTAAGCACAGAATTCCCACAGGGCAAATTATCACACATTAAACCCATCACATACACAAACTTGCAGAATTTATTCCTGAACAAGTAACTTCCTTTCTTTCCCCACCAGTTCAGGACTATTTTTTTCAAAGTGTTCAGTCAGTGTTTCATTAAACCTCTCCAAAAATAATTCACCTTTCTCCCTCTTCTCATCACAAGGATCACCCTGATACAGAACAGCCACAAGAGTAACACCACAGAACAACAAAAGGGAGAAGTGAGCCTGCCTGGTAATGCAGCTTATTAAAGCACCACAGTTACTCCTTTACACCCTCTAGACAGCCTGTGGTCTTTGAAGAAGAGGCAGGTGGGTGGAGGGGCTGCATCTCCTTCTGCCCTCTGTTACTGCCCCTCAGTGCAGTGTCTGAGCCCTGGAGTGCTGAGATCCATCTGCTGGCAGAGCTTCCAGCACTTGCTCAGTTTTGGGCTCTTCTGTCCCTGCCTGTACTCAAAACACTCGTGAACTCCTAAGCTGGGGTGTTCATCCCTGGGGGGGTGTGGACATTCCCACTCAGGAGGCATCACGTGCATACTGCACTACAAACTTGAGCAGGAGGAAGAACCACATTGGGTCACAGCATCATCACCGTTACAGCAAATAATTTCTGTGTGGTGCCTTGCTATAAAACGTATTCACAAGTGATCATTGGATGCCTCTGAGCTGCTTCTGCCACTCCTAGCCAGAGTAAGCAAACACTGCAATACATTTCAAGCATCAAATTAAACAAATCCACCTCCTCCTAGGAAATATATACTGCATACATAACCAGAATTAAACAGGGCAGAATTAACAGGGCAGAATTAAAATTTAAATGCTAGTGATAGCTCACCTACACATACTGGGGGAGCCACAATTTTCTTAAGCAGTTTTCCCAATGTTTTATCAACCTTACAGTTTGGAAATTACTCATAACCTCCAAGCTAAATGCTCATTTTTGTAATTTCAGTCTGTTTCTTCTTGTACTGTCCACAGCCCAGACAACAATTTACTTTTACTTCTCAATAGCTTTTTATGTACTAGGATTTTTTCATCTTCCATCTTCTCTACTCTGTGCTTAAAATCCTCTCTTTCACTCTACTTTTGGTGAGTTTCTAACTCCATTTCTGGCTGAGACACTGTCTTCCCCCCACTGGACAAGCAGCACAACAGGCAGCTTCACAATTTTTCCTGTTTAATTGTCGTTTGATAGCTGCTCCTTTCTTGGTTTTCCCCTTACAGTGTGATGCTGTCAGCACACCTCCAGAGCACGATCCACTACAAACTTCAGCTATTCTCTGAGGAGTCTCTGTCCAGTGCTTCAATCATTCCCCAGCCTTTCTCAATTGAAAGAGCATCTCTGCTTAGGTGTAGCAATTTACACTTGATCTCACTGAATACGTCTCATTTAATGAAACCCTTATTGAAGAAACAGGATTGCAATTCAGTCTACCAAGATCACTTTGGAAGGAATGGTTGGGAGCACATCCAAAACAAAGCAGCAGATTCACCTTTGATTAAGAAAACTATGACCAACTATAACAATTTCTGGAACCATAGGGAAAGATGACAATCTCCTCATTTGATGCCAACTTGGTCATTAAGCAAACTGAAAAACTTCAAGTAGTAGATTAATTTGTTAAGATATTATCTGGAAAATATCAAAAAGAAGAAAGCTAAAAAGGAAAAAAAAAACAAAGAGGAAGGCTAAGCTGGAGAGAAAACTGAGTCTGAAAACATAACATCAGTCATATCATAGCTTACAAGTTAAACAAGTGTTTCAAAGAAACAAATTAAGTGGATTTATGACACTGCGGAAATTTCCTTCCAAAGCAACTCCTCTGATTGATGGATAGGAATCTATATCAGAAAACAAGATGATAAAACCAACCTTTAGGAATTCCAGACTTATAACTCATTGCTATGGCAACATTCTCTGCAAAAAATAAGTTTCGTTGGAAATAATAAAAAAAATCACTTTATTTTCCATGAAACATAACTCTGCAGCACAAGAGAACGAGACAGGTAAAGGCAAGAGGGTAAGCCAGACAGTTAGACCAATACACAACAGTGCACCTTTCTAAGCATCTCCCTACAATTCAAACAGAATTCCTCTTACATGAATTTTATAATTTACAACAGGAGGAGCTTTCAAACATGCTGGGTTTGAAATAGATATTGGAAATTTCAGTCTGTGAGTTATAATTGAAGATTAAGGCATCACAGAGGCTAAATGTGTCTCCACTCAAATGAAGCTCAATGAAACTGTGCAGCCTAGCAGAAGCACAGCTTCCTTTTGAAACTGGATACAGATACCAAGAATATTGGTGCACACCTATTTTTAAAACCCCTAATTACAGGGGGAGACAAATATTTTAGAGAATGAAAAAAAGGTTGTTTGCTTCTTAGGTGCTATAAACAGCTAAGAGGCAGGCACCTTTCTTGATCTATTTTTATATGCTGCTCTGAGTAATTATTGTGTTTCTGTACAAATAAGTTATACTAAAGCATTGGTAAAGTATTAACTTTACCAATCACAAAGTGTTATTAAATGACCTTTGTTTAAAAAACACATAAAAAAGGGATGAGTTCAAATTCCCTGTAGATTAACTTAATTATAAATGAAAGAAATATTTCTCTAATGAAGCCTCAAAGAATGCTCTAATTTTAAAGCCCCTGCAAAAGCACAGCTGGTATCATGCATTGTGCACAGCAACTGAAGACCCCAGGAATGGAGGCAAACCAGGGATTTCAAAAAGCACGTCCTGATCCTATTTAACATACTTCTGTAAGAAAGCTGCCTAAAATGCAGCATAAGCTGTGTGCACAGGAGGGACACACTCCATTCAGAGCCCAAAGATACAGCCCACTGTCCCAGGAATATCCCATCATTACAGGTCACTGGCCATCCGACCACCAGGCAGTGGCTTTTCCACTCGACCTGCCGATGAGCGAGTCAGCCCTTGAACAGGCCCTCTCACTGCTGAGCTATTTCCAGATGCCCTTTTGCCTTTTTTTGTGCTTCAGACAGGAGGAGCAGTGTGGCTGTTCAGAGGAGTCCAGCTAAGATGTTTTCCCTGGAGCAGGACAGCTTTCTGCATCCACAGCACAAACACCCAGGCAGAAAGAGACAGATCTTTTAGGGGCAGTGTGTTTTTTAATCTAAGACTCTAGAACAGCATGAATTCTTCCCTACTTGACTCCAACAAGAAAAAAAAAAAAAAATCTGTATTTTGTATATAATGTTAATACATTTGTTGGTGATAAGCAGAGCTCTTTCTGGAACTCAAAAAGCCACATTCTTAGAGGATTTCCTCCTGCCCCCTTTGGTGCCCTATAATTCTCCCTCGAGGTGGAGGTCAGAGGGTGCAGGCTAAAGAAATGCTTCTTGTTAAAGCTTTACAATTCACTCCCTGCCAACGTGAAGTGCTTCTGGAGACTGCAATTCCTAACACAGCCCTGAACAACAGCAGAGCTGCAGTCCCAAAGAGAGCTCCTCCACTTCCTTATCCACTGTGGAGGAAGCCTGCCCTGCCTTCCGAGCGAGGGACCAGCACCAACTTCCCTTCTCTGCAAACACACTGCAGCTCTCCTGGCCTGGGTCCCACCCACAGCAACACACAGCACCTTTTTTTCCCTTTCTGTGCAGTTCAGAGAGTCCCTGTCTGACTGCCATCCTGGCTCTGACTGACAGCAGCTGATTGAAATTTTTGTAACCACAAGCTAAGTCTGAATGAAATAGGTGGCAGGGAAGTGTTTGATGTTCAAAAGGCAGCTTCCAGGGTATCAGATGGCTTCAAAGAAGTGCATGCAAAGAAAAGCAGGATGAGAGGTCCCATGAAAAACTTAGAGCACACAGTGTAAATAATTTCAAAGACTGTGTAAACAGGGGAGCAATTTAAAATCTGAAAACAGTGATTACAACTCCACCAGTTTGCCTGATAACATTACAATTAAGTGGCCTGTAAGACTCTTATTTAGAAAGCCAGTACAGAAAAATGGGGGGAAAAGGCATCTATTAGAGTGTTTTTATCCTATATCTTCTTTCAGTAAAGATTTTGTGCCTATAATGTATTTCCAATGTTTCAGGCAGCAGAGATTTAATTGATGCATAATAGCAATCCCTAGTATTGTGCAAAAGAGAGCAACATCAAAATACAAATTTTTTACTATTAAGAGATTATTCTGAACATTTAAGCAAATTAATTTGCTCAAACACTGACTATTTACTCCCTTTGAATTGCCTTAAATATTTTTTCCCATTCAGCTGTTTCAACTTAAGTGGAGATAAACAGAAACCTGTCTTGAGTATCCTCTTTCATTAGACAGAGAATTATATAAACAAGGCTCATCTAAGACAAAAGGTTCACCCTGACCACACAAATCGTCAGACAGCAGCACAAGCGTCCTGGAGGGAGCACAGCTACATAAACAAGAGCTGAGGAAAAAGCAACGTGTGGGCTTGGAAATGCCAGCTAACAAGGACACACACTCACACAAGCCTCGGTAACCCGGAGGCAGATGGAGCAGATGACCTGAGAGAGGCTGACTCTGTACAAAATAGCTGATGTGGCACTGGAAACCTCAGACTGAATATAAAACGTTTCAGCAAACAGGCTCAGGAGACAAACGTCAGGGGCTGTGTGATTTCTCCGAGCAATCCTGAGGATGATCAAATTTGTTCCTGAGGCTTTTCTTCCTGCCTTAATGGCTATGCAGATCTCACTGGGCTGCTGGTGGATTATGAACCTTGGCAACCACTCCAATGGGCATTTCATTACATTCCCTCATCTCATTTTCAGCTGTACCCATCTTTTTTTTTTTGTGATACCAAGATGATAACATGTTCAGATGAGACATCAGTGCTCCCTTAGGAGTTAGCCAGAGTTGCTCTCATCCACGCCTGGACACTTTGGATGTGAACACAATCTAAATTATTGTCAGCTACACCATGTAATGGCCCTGTTGTCAAACACATGATGATATTGTTCTCTCATCCCCTCCATAAAGCTGGATCTCAGAATTTACACAGTATTTCAAGGCTATTGCTTCCCCTCCTCAGTATGTAAAACAACTACATACACATACATATAAAAGTTTGGGTCTATTTTGAATCCTATCCCTGCTCTCCCCAGTCTACTTTGAACTGAAATACAATCTCTATGGCATCCATCATTTCTCCAGAGGCAGATCAACAATACGAAATAGTGAAACAAGTAACTGCTTTAAGTACACCTAATTTAACACTTATTATTCAAGACCATTTCCTCATGGTGCCAGTTTTCCGACACACTTTGACTATTTGTGAACTGGGTTGTTTTTCCCCACCGTATGCCACTCTATCTTTTCCTGTGCTGAGTTCCACTGTAGCTGTCAGCTGCATTTCTGACCTCTCTCCCATTGCAACAAAGGCAGAACCTCCCTTCTGGCACTGGAGTGGGTGCTGCTGAGGTTATAGTCACAGCCTCTGATCAATTGTTATCATATATCTCTGTCCTTTTCTAGTGGTTGCAACACTGCCTATTGCAGCATCATTTGTAAATGTAATTAATGAGGTGTTTATGTACTCTTCAAAAATCATTAAGATGTTAAATTGAACTGCATTTAGTGGTGCACCTTGAGTCACCCTGCGTGCTTTGGTCCAGCTCAATACGTTGCCATTCATCATCACACTCTATTCATAATGCCTCCAGCAATTCTAACTCCTTTAACACAATTCATGTTCAAAATACTTTCAATTGTGGTGAGGCTTCTTTCCCGTTTCACAAGAATTTCTAGGCTTGTCCTTTCTGTTCTGAAGGTATTAGATCTGTGCTGTTAACAATCTAATGTCTTCCTGCTCCCTTCTCAGTTATTACAATTGCTAGTGCACCGATGCTCTTGATTTAGTCAATTCTTTTAGCATACTGCAACTTGCTATCACCAATACCTATTTATTTGAGTCATTAACATAGGGCTTTCCCTCCTTTTACTCATTATCTACTTTAAAATTCCTTGTTTTTCTCTCTCACACTTATTTCATCTTCTTGTTAAAGAGGCAGTCAAAATAGGCCATCCATTGGCATAGCTGATTTTCTCTTCCTTATTTTACAGGTAACCACTTTTTTCTCCCCCAGTTTTTGTCTGTCTTCTTTGTACTGCAAATATTTCTGTTGCCATAACCCAATCTACACTCAAATGTTGTCTGAGTCAATTTGAATCCTTTGCTCCCTCTTATCAGGTTTCTGCAAACCTCAGAAATTTGTGGATATTTTAAATCACTTTCTTTCCCTTCCCTCCACACCTACAACACTGGATCTTGCAAAATCCACTTACACTTTGCATTCTTTTCCTTCAGACTCACAGTAATCTACTGTTCCCTAATTGAATGAATTATATATTTTACTTTTCTCCAGGCTTGATTTCTTCATTAGGACAGGTACTCAAGTAGCCTTCACTTCCCAAGGCATCACTGAAATCACCGGACTCAGGGCTTTTCAGAACAGTCCATGATCTGTCATGTGGCCTTTAAAATCCATATTGCTTGCTAAGCTTCTAAATGCTGCTATGAATGAATGGCTCTTGGCTCCTGCTCAGTTTGTGCAGCTGTGTTCTGCAAGTCTGGGTGCTGAGTATTTTTTTATCTCAAACAGATGCACGGTCAACATCTCTTAACCAGCAAGGAAATAACCTGTGGGTGATTTCTCCTGTGGTTATTTTTTTTTCATTAAAATATCAGGCTAGTTCTCATGAAATATCAGGCCAGTTTTCATGAAAATATCAGGCCAGTTTTCATGAATATATCAGGCCAGTTTTCATGAATATATCAGGCTAGATTCCATGAGTACAATCCCTTTTTATTATTCCATGTTAAACACCATGCTACCACCTAGAATGTCCTAAAAATTAGACTCCCTACAGATACAAGCACTACCTGCATTGACCAATGCCCACTGAAGTTCTTCCTTTGTTGTTTTAATACTTTTTTACACTCTTTCATAATTATTATTCTATTTTCCTTTCCCCACATCATATTAGGAACTTTATTCACACTAAACTGAATGCCCAGAGCAGGCAGAAACGAGGATGGATGTAGGAGCAACTGCACAAAGCCCTTACTGGCTCAAATGAGAA
Source organism: Sitta carolinensis (assembly GCA_032173965.1). Taxonomy (NCBI): domain Eukaryota; kingdom Metazoa; phylum Chordata; class Aves; order Passeriformes; family Sittidae; genus Sitta; species Sitta carolinensis. Next base: position 15,073,973 of record JAVUNC010000019.1, read on the forward strand.
TCACAGCAGGATACAAACATCCTTTGGTATTTAAACACCACCAGAGAGGGGCTCAAAACATGCCCACCAACCCAAGGCTGTTTGCAGCTCTAATTTTTATGCCTAGAATTAAAAAAAAACCCCACAAACCCAACCAAACCCACCAAAGAAAACAAACCCCACAACAGTTTGTATAATGGCCAAAGGAGAGATTGCTGGGCACCATTTTGAGAAGCAGAGAGAGGATGGCACGAGCACAAAAAGAAAGAAATAAGTGATATTCATCAGGTCTAACTCTGAAGGGCACATCCAACTTCAGTTCAAAGCCCTACAAACACTCCTGCCCCTCTCCTCACAAAGCTTTATTTTCCATTTGTGATATTTCAGTGTTAATAGCTTCTTCTTACTGAATACTATATCCTCATATAACACCATTGGTTCAGCTTATGTTTTTTAAGATTGTGTGTAGGTTTGCATTCCAAGTTGCCAAACATATGTGCTATCATATAACCAGCCAAAATGACCCCAAGGGTGTGAAGGCAGGCTCAGAATGCAAATTCTTTCTCAAACCTACAAGGAACTAACCTATGCACATGTGAAGACTTCAGCTGCAACCATGTGAGCTACAGAAATAAAGCTCCAGAGCTGGAGAGGGAAAAGCTCCTTTTCTCTACGGCCTTTGAAAATTTGGCACTTTGAGGTACAAAACTGTACCATGTATTTCAAGTTCAATGAACTTTATAGTTCCCTGAAATATCACATAATAGGCTCTTTTGTGATTGATTCTGGTGATAAGGTGCTAAAACCAGTGACAATTGACCAATAACATTATTCTTAGGAAGAAATATTAATGGGTAGACTAAGCAACAAATTAATCAATTCTCTGCTGTTTAGCAGGCTATACTGCATGCAGTTAGCCTCCTGAACAGTGACTTCTTAGGGTTTTTTAATAAATAATACAGTATAAGAATGAGCCATGAGACCAGCTTCCTCCCTTCTTTAATGAGACAGCTGCTTGTACTCCTACTACCAGGCAAGCTTTCCCTAACTCCTAAGATAAGCTTAGCCTTTCATCTAGCAACTGTTTTGGCCAAATCACATCTAATTTTGGGGGTTTTTATAGCACAAAGAGCAAGAAACGTACCTTGAATCAAGATATATGCAAGCCTACAATCATAATTATCCCACATCAAGGAAAGTAAGATCCAAACTAGAAAATACAATAATGTGTTCTCCCACAGTACTTACGATGGACCTGATGTTGTATTCTTTTGCCAGTTTCAGTGAGGACTTATAGCAACTTGCTAAGTTTTCTTTATGAGTGTCAGTGAGATGGCCTCTTGCAATTGGCCCAACAGTATGGATCACATCTGCAGTGAATAAAAAAAGAAGATAAAGAAATATTAAAGGTGCTACTGTATGGCACATCAATCCAATCTGGTATTGTAGCTACACATGAAGGTAGAAATAACAATGCAAGCAAATGCATTTAACTGGAAAACACATCATAATCCACATGTGCAATAATTAAACAAATCAGTAAATGTTAAATTTTGAAGAATTTGGACTGAAGGAAAAAATGAGAAAGATACAATGAATGCTTGTTACATGTCTACTGCAATGCACACACAGGGGAGATGATACGTTTGTACAAATCCTCTAAATCTTAAGGCCTCTACAACTTAAATACTGTAGAACTTTGAGGAGTGAGAACAACTGTTTCAAAGTCCCCTCACTGGGAAAGTTCACTACACAGAACCTCGGCACATTGTTGGCAATACACAGGTCACCTTTGTTATTCCTCAGCAGCCATTTGAAAAGAAGAAAAGTTGAGACTTAGAAACGTGTTGGGTATTCAAAAAACATGTTTTCCTCTCACATCAGACCAGATGGAGAAGCCATGCAATAAAACAAAATATTCTGTTTGAAGACATTTTTAACAAGCGAAAAGAGAAAGCACAGTCATCTTAGGTATGATGCCTTTGGACTCATCAAAATCAGAGGCTGCAATCAATCAAAGTCTCTAAAGTGCCGTAAGAAAAATGAATTTAAGAGCCTGGAGTAAAAAAGTGTTGGAAAAAAACATAGAAATTAAAAGGTACCATGATTTTATTTTTTTTTTTATCTCCCCCTTTCCTATTCCCCCAATTATTACTAAGCATGTTTACTTTATACACATCATTCTTCTATTATATATGTTAGCATAATAAAATGAGTTATGATGGCACATGTATATTGTTTTTTGCCTTTCTTTATAATTTCCTACAATGTATGGCAGAAATAAACAGTGGCACTATTTATTTGCTTTTTCAATGTTGCACTAACAGGGATTGGCCAACACTTTCAACTGCACTACTGCTGGTCCCCTTGTAGGTTGAGTTTCTGTCCCATGTGGGTCAGGTTTCCAAGCAACATCTGCTGTTGCTACACTCCAGAATATTTTAATTTACTCACAAATCCTACAGAATTAACACCATTACTCTTTGTCCAAGCTGGTTTTGATGATTCCCATCCAACATATGCCAAAGCATATGAGAAAGTGGACAAAATAACATTAAAATGTAAACTGTCTTTTCTTTTTCAACTCAGACATCATCTGTCAAGTCCTGCTCTCTGCTACTTAAAAGGTGACTTTTAAGCTGAGCCATAATATTCTGAAAAATTCAAAATCTCTTCTATACATTAGCCACAAAGTCTGGATAAATCAGGAAATAAAAGCACGCCTGATTCCCAATGCCCTGAAACACTGAGGAATCTGCTGTGATGGAAACTGAAACCTATAAGAGCTAAACTTCTCAACTGCTACAGAAACCCCCCCCTCCTGGGAAGTAAATAAAAGGTTGAGAACTCTTCTTTCCATTTTGATCACAGTAATTTTCTCCAGTTGTGGGAACAAGATGGACAGATTGGATAATTTCTGTTCACAGCTGCCAGATAGTGACTCCAGAGAACCCTCTCTGCAAGTGAACCATCAAGCAAGTGCTGAGCCTTTATCCTCTGACAGCCAGGATGACAGCAGGACACCAAAACAATCTGTGAGTTCAGAAAAGAGTTATACTCTTACATGTGTTTTAGCTACTATCATAAACTGATATTAAGTCTATTAAGAAAGGACTTGAAAAAAGGAGCGAGCTAGTTTAAAATTTGCTTCTGTGTGCAGAGATAAGGTGGTGTGGGCACTTCCATTACCAAAGACTGTAATTTCTGCTCATGACTCCAGTAGTTTCCTGGAGGGTGAAGCTTTCCAAGGAACATTTCTATTTGGAAGTGCTGGCAACTTCAGAAAAAGGAGGGGGAAAAAATCCTCATTTTTTTTCCCTTGTTTTTTTATTTTATGACAGGTGAACTTCAATTACTGAGCCAGACATAATTTAGCAGTGGACTTGGCAGCCTGGGTTACTGCATGGACTCAATGACCTTAGAGGTCTTTTCCCACCTCAATGACTCGATGACTCCACAGGGAAAGGAATATACTCATGAATCTCATCTCAGTCAGGCTCCCTCTACATTTACACACTCCGAGATCAGAGTTATCATGATGAATTTCAAATTCACAATACCCAGCAGCCAACAAGCAAATAAAGGAACAACTGTAAAACCAACTTAAAAAGAATGTGTAAAGGATAAATAAGAAAAGAATCATAAACATTTCCCTCTTTCAGCTAAGGCTGAGTTTCTTGCATTTCAATGGAACCTCCTTGAAAGCTGAAGTATAGTGGCTTAAATTATTCATTGATTAAAGGCAAGAAGGAGTTTTGGGGAACAGATCAAATACCAAATTCTTTCCAGGGTCTTGCTGTATAAAACTCCCACAGTGTAATTTCCAGATGCATTTCACTCACTAAATCTTTAGCTCCATTCCTTTAGTCTTTCATTATTAAACACTAGTTTTAAGCCTCTGCTCAATAAATGCAAAATAAAATGTTTTTGTCACTTTCTTTTTTTCCAGAACTTCCAAATTTAGAAATTTCATAGCAACTTGTCAGCAATCCTGTATTGCTGCACCAGATACTTCATGTAAATAAGTAACCTTTAATGCAGTTATTAGCTTTTATGTTTAAATTTTTCCAAGTCCATCATAGGTGGCTCTTTTAGGACACAAAAGATGGTTATGAATTGAATAGGCCTTGACCAGCCCAATCTAATGGGAGGCAAGCTATGGCAGGGGCTTTGGAATTAGATGATGTTTAAGGTCGCTTCCAAACCATACCATTCTATGGTTCTACCAACTGGTTTATAAAATATCACGACTATTGTAATTGTTTACAACATATTATTGGCAAAGAAATGCTTTTTTTATATGCACATTATAATTCTGAAACACATGATAAAGATATTATTAGCAGAGCAGCATTACTAATATGCCAGTGCTTTATGGTTGGCAGACAAACAGGGAAGTAATAATTTTATTGTTGTACATTGTCAATAAAAGCAGTGTACACATACATTTCCTAAACTACATGCTATTCTGCTCAAGCTATTCCAAAATACCTTAAAGTTTGCAGGGGGGCAAAACCCTTTGAGATTATACAGGCATAAAGGAAACAAACCAGAAAACAAAACAGTTCTTCCCCCTCCCTCAGCCCATGCAGCCACTACCTGAGGATCAGACTTCACAGGCTGAAGCAGCATCATTTATTTTTAATACATCAACAAAGACTGTCAAACTTCAAGCTTGTCTGTCACAATAAAGTTTCCTTTCTGCTCACATACTATCCCCTGCAGAGAGCTGGAGGATGGAGGACTATGTGCTATAGGGGAGGTCTACAGTCATTTGTCCACAAGGAAATTCAGGGCAGAACTGCTGCCCTGCTGTTCTGGCCACCCACTAGAGCAGCCAGCCTCAATTGTAAACTTCCAGCACTGCTGGATGTGCAAGCCCTAGCCAGCACCTTCCACACCCAGCCAGGACAAGGATCCACCCTGGGGAAGAGCATGGGCTTTCTGAAGGAAACCACAACAGTAAAGGACTGTCACGGGACAGATAGACAGGAGCGAGCTTCACCAGAGAAGGTGAACTGACTGCAGCAGCAGGGCAGGTGGGAGCACCAGCAGTGGGCATGAGCATGGTCAGAAGGGGCACTGTGGACACAATGGCATGGAGCAGAAGTGGTCTCAGCATTGAAGACTTTTAAGTTGGGGGAAGTGCAGAGGAACTCAAAACCGATTTAGTTTGTCTGGAAAAGCTGGCTTCTGTTCGCTCTTGTAGCACCTGAACCCTTCAGGGCCCCAGCATTTCTCAGTGAGGTCAAACAGGCTAAGGGATGCAAACATTTGCCAAAACCCAAAACATGCTTTTTTTGATCTTCAAACCCAAGTAAACAGGTCAAAAAAAGGGAACAGTCATCACTCAGAGAATGCCACATGAACCATTTGTAGTATTTTAACTTTTATGTCAAAAGAAGCTGCCAGCACTGCTGTGAAGTTGCTGATTTACTGTGATCAGTCTTCCAGCCAAGTGCACTGATAGGAAACTTCATTAAAAAGAAAGCTGCAGTCCATGGGTCCTTAAATCACATTGTGTACACAGAGCAGAGATGTTTGCTTACATTTTTAATAGTACATTGGGGTGGAGAGCCCCCAAGGAAAGTATATCCTTTTCTGGGATTCAGGCCACAGCAAAGGATCAAACTGCTTTTAATGCTGTTGAAGCTGTTGGCTTAAAACATCATTTATAAGGAAAGGAGATATTATTAAAGTACAAACTTTATGTGTAAAAAGGCCAAAGAAGCTTGTTTTCTCAGGTCTTTTCCTTAAAAAGTCAATCCATACACCTTAACTTGCTGTTCTCTCACACAAGTTTTTAACTGTACTGCTGTGGAAAAAGGGCAGAGCAGCATGGGCAAGGATGAAACACGATTTCCAGTTGGAAGGGTGAAGAGAAGTAACTGTGCTTCAAAAACCAACCTGGAGGACAGACATAAATTACTTACAATGTAATTTACTCTTCCCTTGTTCTTTGAAAATGTGACACTAGCTGGCAAAAATATTAGCACAGTGAGCTTTCCCAAACAACTAAAGCACAAATAAGTTTCATTCCTTTGCTTACAGATGTGAGTGTGGTGCATTCACACTGCTAATGAACCAAGGCAGAATCAATTACATATTTCTCTCCTTCACCCCATTTACACATTCATAGCCATAATTGGCCCATTCAAGAAGGGAGAGACCATACTGTTTGCACCACTGAAATAAAAAAAATAATAAATAAATAACATTTAAAAAAAAAAAAAGCGCAAAAATTCAGAGCATTAAGGGCTCTATTTGTAAATATTATCAGTCAATTCACACAATAACCACCCACCATAATGGTGCTGAAAAGGAATAGCTGTGGTTCAGTTGGTGGCAAATGGAATTACCTACTGGCTATCCCCATTCTTCAGGAACGTGGCATACAAATTGCTCAGCTTTTTCATTTTCTATTTCTAGCTATATGCACTTGTACATAAAAAGTGCATTTTCAGCGTGCAAGAGCCAACTGTTAATTTTAAGTTCAGCTGAAATGAATCCCACAGGACTGCAGTCTGATTGTGTGTCTCCAAAACTAGATTAGTAGAGCTGAATATTACAAATGTAAGACAGTTTTTAGAAATCACTGAATGCTCTGTGTGACTACATGCAACACAACTCCTAAGTTTGAAAGCATTTCTCTGCTTTGTACAGGTATATATTGTGTTTATGAGCAGTTCAAGGTCAGTCTCAGGTTCTCAGGCTTGGGGCAATAAGCAGTGCTCAATCTGAACTTTGTACCTTTTATAACTGCCTTCAGTGATTAATTAGATGTTTTGGGTGAGCACACAAAAAAAATCTTTCATTAGCTGCAAAAGCTACGATATCTAGAAGTCATTTGTGTAAAATATTTAAGCCACGTTCCACTTAAATGTCACTGTCTGCCAAGGAAAGTTAAAGAACTTATTTATTGTACATTATTAACCAGCATCCCTCAATGTGGGTTAGACGTATATCCTAACTACAAGACAGCACAGACAGCAGAAAACAATATTCCCTGAGGGAGAGGCGAGGGATTTGCTGAGTCTGAGACCCTTTGGGCAGCCACTGAAGTTTTTTCTCAATGGGCTGCATTTAGCAGAGGGCAGCCGCTCGGCACCCGTGGGAAGCTGCAACACACAGGGAGCTTGTTTGCCATGGGTACAGCCCTGCCTCGGAGTGAAGACACCCGAGCCAAAGCCCGGGCCTTGCTGGCACTGATGCTTGCCATAAAAACGAGCCCCAGGCTCGTCTGTGTGCCCCCAGAGCAGCTCCCATCCCTGAGCTGACAGCGCGCTCTGCCATCGCCCCAAGGGCAGAAACCAACGCGGGCGCTGCTGGGGCAGCAGGAGCCAGCGGGGCAATTCGGGACCCTGCACTGCATCCCAAAGGAACGGGCTTTACAAAGCCATGGAGTGCCACCATGACAGATGTCAAAGCAGCAGCCAGGCACACAGCCCCACGACTTCCATGGAAATAATTGCCTACGTGTAAAGAGAAAAGGCAACGGCTCTACTTGGGATATTCATACTAATGAACATGGAATGAACATGACAAGACTGAACATGAAATTCTGACAGACACAGCTTGTTAGTCCTGGGTTCCTTTTTAATCTCTACTGGAAGGACTTGCAGCAGAAATGCTCAAATGTTATCCTTGTTCCCTACCTTCCTACCCAAATAAAGACCTTAATATACCTAGGGAAAACAGGAGAGATGAAATTGTGCTGCCCCAAGTAGATTTTGTGCCCCACACACTAGAGGAAACTTGACTGCAGCAGCAGAGGAGCTTGGCCAAGCACCCTCCTCATCGAGTGGCTCATGAAAACACAGACCAAGTGACCCCCTGACCCAAGCAATGCTCTCCACCTTTCACTGACTATTATTCTCACAAGTGGACAGGGCTATTGACAAAAATGCCATAATCTGTCTTTTTGTTTATGTTTGCTACACATAGGAAAGCATGAGCCACAAAGATTCTCTGGTTTTACTACATTAAATCGCAGATGATGTTCATGAGCAAGTTTGGGTTTAAATTGTTTGATAAGGCTTTTCAACACTCACAAATAAACTTGCTTGCCCAAAACTGAGAGTATTTATTCTTCAGACACTAAGACAGCATTTCAGCCTACCATTCCACAAAATTTTACACCAAAATCCAAAACCTGGAGAAGGGTATAAATATAGCCATAAATCCAGCCATATAAATTCAAGGGATATTTAATACCACTCGATGCTTGATTCAGTGGAGAATCTTGCAAATACTACCAAGAAAAGCCATGCAACACAAATCAAGTCATAAAAATGCATATGGGTATTAAGTTAATTTCAGTTCTAGTTTTGGAATTGTATTAATTACAGAGGCACAGAAATCAGAAATGAGCTAATTTATGTTCTCAGCTTCTCAAAGCATGGACCCCCTTGTCACACTCCATTTGTTCTCAGTGTCCAGCCCAGTTCTGTTGAAGTGAATTTAGTTACCTCTGCTGGAGTATTGCATAATTAAAGCATAAATATACCCTTTAGGATATGGGGAAAATAAAAAAAAGCAGCAAAACAAAAATCCCCAAAGAAAACAGAACAGAAATAAACAAAAAAAAAACAAAAAAAAAAAAAAAAAAAAAAAAAAAAAAAAAAAAAAAAAAACAAACCATCCACCAAAAAAAAAATTCCACAATAAACCTCACTCAGCCTCATTACAAAACACAGTACAAGATAACTTTTATCCAGGAAAGATTAATATTCAGAACAGAATTTCTTATGCTTTCCTCTGAATGCTGAACAGCGCTACAGAGTGCTCTGATAATTTAGCAACAAGCCATAGCAAAAGATCTTTATTTCCTATTTTAATGATTTTTTTTTCTATGCAAAGTCTGTTTTGATAACTTCCAGTATTTCTTATTAAAATAGTCTTTACTATTTGCTCAAGTACATTGTAGGGATATTGAAACAAATTAAGACATCCCAAGAAAGAAAGAAAACTATCCAACAGGTTATGTTTACTATGGCCATGGGACATCTTAGTACAAGCAGATCCCCAGATACTGTGCATATACTTCAAGACTTTCTTTCCCTCACGAAACTATTGAATCACTCAAATTATCTGTCCTTCATGTAGCATTTAAGATTATTAGTATAAAAGCTCACAAAACAGTGATCTTCACTTGAAAGGACTGGCAATTATAGAAGGAAGTTTTCAGAAGACCAAGCTAAACAACCCTTAATCACACAGCAGCAGCAGAATAACCTCAGGCAAAACGAGGGGAAACTGCCAGTGTTGGTTTTACCTGCCCATTGAAGGGATACAAAGTTTTTAATCAGATCACTTCAGGTAAAAAGATTTTTAAAAAGACTGAAAGAATTGTTTCCTTAAGAGGAAGTTGTATTGGCTTCTTCAAGAGGTAAAATGTGACTTAGAGTTTCAAAGACAAATTTCTTATATTCATAGCTTCAGTTGTGCATCTGTTCCTTAAGGGCAGTACATTACAAAAAGTTGCCAGGTTTGGTTTTTTTTTTTCATTTTCTATTACTATATGTTTGCTTGGGGATAACAAACTTCTCTCACCTCAGAAATTGGAGCACATCTATTTTGCTTGACACTTCTCTAATCTACATATCCCTCACAGCAGAAATTAGATGCATTGCTAAGGATTTTGCATGTCTTCTTTAAGGAAAACAGAAAAAGATGATAAAATTACAGGTTCTCCATGTATTTTCTAAAGAAACCAGTGACAGCTACATCAGCCTTACTAAATTTTAACTTTGAACACTGGCAACCATGCAAGGAAGGGTCAGTATTTCCCTTGCCACAAACAATAGCATACAGCTCTTGCAATACTGATAGGAGAGCCTTGTGCTCTCCTTGGTACCATTTATCACCTCTCAAATCCAGGTGGATGCAGATGGAGGAGAAGGTGAGAAACGAAAAGACAGAAATCATTAAATATTTTTAAAAATACAATAAATCCCAGCTTAAAAAGACAGAGCTGAGGATTCATTTGAACTGTGCTACAGGACTCTATTCTATACAGAGAATACTGTATTCTCCTCATAGCAATAATCACAGTGATTATGGCTCCAAACTGGCAAACTGCTTCTAAGCCTGCAAGCAATATCCCAGAAACTGGTGAGACTACTGCTTAAAGGCAACAAGGATCCAAACACCAGCAGAGGAAATGAGAGCACAGCTTCAGGATGAAGGAATGCACACTTACCATTTTATCTTTTAAAGGGCATCACTTAAAAACCTCACTCTTTCTGCCTTTTTAACTTGCACAAGAAAAACATAGTCTCTAATTTACTTGCCCTTAAGTATTTACCTTCTGTACTTTTAGCAAGCTGCATTTAACAGATCTTTGTCTACAGTCAGCTTCTTAAGAGATGCTTGCCCCACTATACCTATGAGCCCACCACAAAACAACAAAACCAGGAAAAAATTAAATTTACTATTGAAACCTCTCTCCCAAACTCAGTCAAACACCCTCAATGGAAACAGGGACAGCACCCAAAAGCAAGGTAAACTCATTTATAAAAGCTGACTAGATTTCCAGTTGGTGGTGCCACTTTAATTGCATTATGTAAATGTGATTAGTGGAATAACTGGACAGCTCTTTGAACCACAGGATGAGACTTTTTGCCTAGAAGAGGAATCTCACTTTCTATCATCAATTGTATTTTAATTTTAGGTGGCTGAAACTACAGCAAAGCATCGTCCTGACATCAACATATTCCAGACACCAAGTCGTGAGGATGCTGTACATGCCAAGATAAATTCCTTTGACAGTTCTGCCCCCACTTCTTCCCCAGAGATGCTCTCTAGTTTGAAAGATCATTGAATTTTGTCAGCTGGCAATGACACAAGTATTAGCACTTGGAATCCAGAGCTCTGCAATCCATCCTAGAAGAAAACCCAGCTGATGACAGAGGCAGGGAATGAGCAAACCTGGTCCTAGAGGGAGGAGGAAAATGGAAAGATGTGTCTGCAGACTACAGACAGATTATCTATGCTATAGATACAGAACAGAGAAAAAAATAAAAGATTTAGGGAGGAACTTCAGTGCTTCAACCCTGCCACCTGCATGCTTTGTAATAAAACAATTCAAATGAAAAGAGGCTAATTTATATTGTTAATAAATCCAACCACTGTTTTAGCAGAACTAAGTAAATATAAGTCTTAAATCAAGACTGAGAGCAGTCATTTTGCTCGGGAGAACAGGGGAACAGTGCAGGCAGATCTGCCCTAACACCACTTAGTCACAATCACGCTCAGCAGAGCAGAGCCTTTGCCCAGTGCAAACAGAACACACCCCACAACTTGTTAACATCTTGCTTGTTCTCAGGACTCCTTAAATTTGAAGCCAAGTTTACAATTTTCCCTTCAGTTCATACCTGTGCTGACAGGGCAGCAGGATGTGACTCGCCAGGCAAGGAGACAAAGAAACTGATATGGCTGTGCCTGGCCATGGTGCTCTGCCCTTAATGCTGTTATCAGTTTTCTTTCAGAACTTTCAGAGCTTTCACAGGTGTCACAAGCATCACAGTGAAATCATCTGATCCCTTCAGCCTGCCGGCTCGGAAAGATACCAAAAATAAAAAACAGAAAATGCCACTCCATCTTGACTCCATTTACTCTCTGGATTGTATTCAAAATACAACACCTAACCGAGCAATGTTAAGGCATGTTATTAATATTATTAAGACATATACACCCTCTCAGGGGTTGTGACCAGCTCAGCCAGGGTACTTGCCAGCTGGGGTACAGGGGCTGCCTGCCTGCAGCCCAGATCAGCTCACCAACACCACAGGTAAGCACCACCAAGCTAAAAGGAGATAAAAAGTCTCCAGCAAACGTGTTCAGAATCGCTGGCAGACAAAAAAGCTACGTACAATCATGAAATGCATCCAACGAGGGTATTTAGCAAAAGTTTTGGTATGATATTTCACACAGTATGCAATGCTCCTGTGGTTCCAAGTGAAAAACAAGCTTTGACAAACATCTTGAAAGTGTTTTGCATCAGTGTAAGTTGTAAACAGTTTTCAGCACAAGCAACACAGCAAAATAAGAAACAGGCAAACCATTTTTTTATCAAGATAAAAAATGTATTGTAAAGCAAACTGTTAACAACTTGCTGAGGCTTACTGAACTGCTAATGTTCTCCATGTCAATGTCACTAGGAAGAGCCCTTGGAGAAACACTGGTGTCACCTCTTGTTCAGCTCAATTGAGAAAAATGTACTTAAACAACCTTCTGGAAAGTCATGTAATGAGCTAAAAGAGCTGCTGAAGGACACTCTTGAGCTCTGACTTTCTGTAAAGGAAACACAGATGTAAATAAAGTCAACTGATGTGAACAGTAATATTATAGCAAGGATTTCACAATAATGACCAGTGGAGAATTTCTGTCTCCAGTCACTCAAAAGGGACACTGGGGTTTAGGAACTGGGAGCCAGAAAGGTTGGGGCTAGAAATGGAAGCAATGCCTTTGAAAAAGCCTAATGGGGAGACAGCAAAATTGCAAGGGTGGCCAGTGCCAGGACCACATGCCATTTCCAAACACAAGACTGTCCTTCACTGAAGGAAAGTGCTTCACTTCTGGGAAACCATATTAAGAGAAATATTTGTAAATTTTATTGCACTTGTTATCGAGGCAAAATGGTTATTTTGCCACATGCAGTGTCCACAAATCCAATGCACTGTTTCTCCAGGAAAAGAAGAAGTCTGTGAAATCACACAACCACTTGAAAACCAGCCTGAGGATTAGAGGGACCTTTTTAGAAGTCCATGTGCAAAGCTGTACTTCCCAGCACTGTTTCCCCTTGCGTGGCCTGTCAGAAAGACAAACAGGTATTTTCACAGTGAAAACAACTGCTTCAAGAATAATGTCAGCTCTTATTGTTCACAAAGTGCTAGAAATCAGAGCACGTGAAGCAGCAAACCATTTGGCTGACCTTACCAGCCAAGCCAGAAAAAACATGTTGGGCAGGACAGCAGAAAAGAAAATCAAATACAGCCATGCACTTTCACATGTTCTTGGGATGCTGCTGCACTTTTGTTTTTTTCCCAAGCAAGCCAAATGCTTGATACTAACCATGGCAAACAGCCCAACCTTACACACGTGAGTGTTTTCCCTGTGGACCCTGGGCACACTGAAAAAGGAAAATCCAACTGCTTCAACAGTGCCACTTACAGAGCCAAGTGCTGAACCCCACCTGGGCTGCTGCATCACCTGAAAAATCACTTTGCAGCACTGGCTGCTGGTGGCTGTTGTTTGAGAAGTCTGTAAATAGTACCAGATGGAAGAGGCCAAGGATGAGGAACCTTGGATGATGATTTGACTACATTCTGAAGCTTTAGAAAAAGGCAAAGCTTTAGCATAAGCACAAAGGCATCTTTTCATTCTCAAAAAAAACTCAAAAGAGAACTTTTACCCCATGTTAGTGCTCATAATGTTCATGATTTACAATTTAAATATTTGGCTTAGTAGAAACTTCATGTTTCACAGAAGGTAGGACTTTTCTGCATATTTGCAGTAAAGCCTATTAAAAATTACTGATCCAGAACCTCATAACCTTTAGCTAAAATACTGTGTGTTCCTCTCTAGCTATATTCAGTCATCTTCAAGATTTTCTAAACTGATTCCTTGGCTTTTGGAACAAATAAAAACAAGGGAAAAAAAAAAAAAAAAAAAAAAAAAAAAAAAAAAAAAAAAAAAGACACTCCACAAAACCAATTCTCCTTCCTAAATTCCCACAGAATGAAATTCTAATATGACCAAATGCTCCTTTCCCCCAGCTTCTCAACCAACAGAAGTTTTGTTTGGGAACTTCACCTCATTAGAGTCTCCATCATTTAAATAATGCTCAGCAATAACAAAGGACCCTGTCACAAAGCTTTTGATAGATGTTTCATAGTCAGCACATTATGGTCAGGATTTATGGGAATGATTTAGAGAAGTTAAAAAAAATTAGGACTGACTATCATTTAGCAGAGAAATTATAAATGCAAATTCAGAGGAGGACGGTATCCTTTTCTTCATGGAGACAAATTTTGAAGTAGTTTCTGGAAAGGGGGATCATATAATAAACTCCTAATTTCACTAGTAACATTAGGAAAGGAAGGAAAATTACAATAGCCCAGGTACCATGTCATCCTTGATATACTACTACACTTCTTTATGAGCACATAACAATTCAGAGAGCTAATAATAAAGAGTGATGCTGAGATGATGAATTGATGCTATGCAATTAGACCTATTAGAATTCACAAGAGTCGACAGGCAATAATCAAACCACTTTCATGCTGCCCATTGCAATTATCTTTGCACTTAAGAATCAACAAAGCACATAATGACTTGCTCTCAATTAAGGAATTCATGAGAAATGGAATTTTAATTAGTGTGTAGAAAATTTGGGCCATTTATTACTTTACAGGACAACAGATTGTTAAAACTATTTGAGTAGCTCTTAGTGTTCTGCAAGGGTACAGGTCCAAGAAGAGCATACTGATGCTTCCAAAAAGGAGTCCCTAATAACATCCCCTGAAATGGAATTGCCAAGGTAAATGCACATCCACTTTCACTAAATTCTGGAGGGAAAAAAAAAAAAACAACCCCCCAAAAAAACACCTCCAAAACAACAAAAAAAAAATCCCAATCCACAAACAAAACTGTTGGAACTTGGGACTAAAATGGGAACCATTGCTGATGTTCTCAATTACCAGCTGATGAACAAGTTGGGTAGAGATATATTTAATTTGTGGTACAAACCACAAACACCAGAAGGTATAATAATTCTGCATTCTCATCACAACAGAAGTAGGACAGGACAACGAAAATGCACCAAAACTTAAAAAAATCCAGAGTCTCAATAGTAACTTGAATGCTGATTTTTCTTTCAATAGTGCTTAAATAGGAAGACTACTTAGATGCAAATAAAATTATTTTTATATTTTGCTGATCTTCATACTAAAGAATTTATCAATACTTTGAACAAAAGCATCAGTTAGATTCTGGAAGTGCAGTTCCTTGATAATATGAAATAGAGGTTGTTTGGGAAGTTGAAAGATTATGCTGAACTCCAATGTTACAAAACACACATTTTTTAAAAATGCAAAAGAAGTCCACTCCAAGTGTGAATGTTGTCAGTAGAGAGATGGGTATAATGTTATGTACTCACATAACATTCGTGAAGCAGTCAGATATTAAACAACATAGCAACTTGCTAAAAACACATTTCCAGCACATGGATCAGCACAATCCCAAGCACAAGCATAGTCTGGGTGGAGAACGGAATGAGGAAAACCCTGAAGAGAAGGAATTGGGGGTGTGTGGAAAATCTCAGTAAGACCCAGCACACGCACTGGCAGCCCAAAACCCACCTGTGTGGCATCCAAAGCTCTGTGGGCAGGAGGTGAGGGAGGGGATTCTGCCCCTCTGCCCTGCTCAGACCCCACCTGCAGTGCTGTGTGCACACCTGGGGCCCAACAGAAGACCAGGGAATACCAAGGGGTGTCGCTGTGGGCGATGAAAAAACGACACGAGACCTCATTACAAAAAACTGCATCTGACTCTGTTTTATTAAAACAATTGCCCTCCTTATATACCTTTTAGAACAGGCCACTCTCATTGGTCAGAAGAGTGCCAGAACTCTTCTAACCATTGGCCCAAACCCATGGATAGAGACAAGTCCATCCCACAGAAAAGAATGCAAAATATCACTCTCGTTACAATAACACTTGGGATGTTTATGTCAATTCCGTGGGAACAAGGTCTTCTGAAACCCAAACACCACAAAGAAATTGAGTTCAGAAATTCAGAAACCTCAGGCCCAGAAAACCAGACTACAAAGGGGAGTGCAGAGGAGGCCATGAGGGGGCTCAGGGGGCTGGAGAAGCTCGTTGAAGAGAGGCTGAGAAGTGTTGGTCAGCCTGGGAGGGAGAAGGTTCCAGGGAGACATTTCAGCCTCTTCCAGTGCCCAAATGGGGCTGAAGAGGGCACAGACTGAGAGCATAAGGGGGAATGGCTACAAATGAAGGGATGGGTTTAGGTTAGAAATTGGGAAAAACTTCTTCCCTGTGAGGGTAGTGAGGCACTGGCACAAGTTGCCCAGAAAAGGAGGAGATGCCCATCCCTGGAAGTGTTCAAGGCCAGGTTGAATGGGACTTTGAGTGACCTGGTTTAGGGAAGATGTCCCTGCCCATGGAAGGAGGGTTGGAACTAGATGGCCTTTAAGATCCCTCCCAACCCAAACCATTTTGATTCTGCTCAGTCTTCCTAAAATATAGTACTAAAGGTCCATAATAGTTTTAAAAGCCTTGTTAAATACAGGGCCGTTTGGATTATGAAATAATAAAAATTTGGTTTAATGCATGGTTATTATCTGAAAAAGTATACCCATGCTTTGAGTCTTATCAATTTGCCATTTTGCTATGGATAAACAGCTGTATATGTAGTGCTTAAAATCTGTCAGAGTGGTGCTCTATTTCCATTGTCAGGGAACTATTTCAACATTTCTCATTCTTGATTCCACAGGGGAGCCCTGTCTTTATAAAGTCCCCATTAAAGAAACGTTCACAACAACCTGAATGGCTTCTTGTAAGCAATAATACTTCAAAAGAAGGGGAAAAAAACCCAAACCCTTTCACACGGGGATTCACTGTTAAATTCCCCTCCGTGCTCTGGGTAGCAGCAGGGCCAGCAGCAGGCACTGCTGCCCCAGGGCCACCCTCCCACAGAGGGAACATTTCCACACGGCTGCAGAGCCACCATCTTCACCCCGAGCAGAACTGGCAGGGAAAGGGACCTTGCAGACACATCTTCCTGTCTCCAGCCTGCTGGAATGGCCCCTGGGGAGCAGGGAGGGCTGGCTGCAGGTCCCTGTGCATCAGTGGCAGATGGATACAGAACCTCGAGGATGCCTTACTCCCACCTCCTGCCTTTGTGCCAAGTGCTGCATGTCTAAATTAGCACATGTCAACCAGGGCAGCAGCCACGCCACCCAAACTGCCCCTTCCTCCTGCACAGCACATCCCTGAGCCACAGGAGAGCAGAGAAGGGAAATGGCATAACCTGTTTTCTCTGCTGCAGTTGTTAAACGTGAGTGGTTTCTGCAAAAATGATGCCTACCCTGGCCTAGGTACTGCAGCAAAGACATTTTTGGAAAGGAATTGAGAGCACTGAGTCTCCTTGGAGGCCCAGGGTGAATAGTTCAGACATACCAGGCATTTTGCTCAGAAGACTAGTAACAGTTATGCTTCAAAAACTTAACAAAAGTAATTCAAAAAATGCTTACAAGGTAAAGAACAAAGTCGCTCCAGAAGGGTTTCCTAGATTAACATCAAAATCTGTTAAACAGTCATAAAACACACCGTGCTGCTGAGGGTTGTTATGTGTGAACCTGAACTAAGTGATTCTCTGTGCCACGGAATGTACAAGATCATGGCTCAGTACTTCATTAAAATTAAGATTCTGTTAATTAAAGCCTTCTTTCAAGTGATAAATGGCTACTATGGATGTTAGCTGCACATACTGTTGAAACTTCATATTAAGAATAGATAGCACACACAAAACATATAGCCCTGGGTAGAAATAAAGTTGATTCCTATGGAAGGAAAGATTTCTTGTACTGCAATACAGAGAGAGACAGGTAGAAAGTTGTTTATAATTCATTAAAGTCCTGTTGGCACCCAGCTTCATTTCAAAGTCTCTGAACAGTATCCTTTCCACTAGTCTTGCTAAAGGCCACAGAAAGCTTTTTCAAAAATATTCAAGAGCCTTAAGAGTGAACTCGCTTTCACCCCTGCCCAAATCCTTCCATCTGATATTTTAAACCACATATATTTCATTAAAAAGCACAATTATAAAAAACAAAGCAATAAACAATAGCTAGAAGTGTGCTCAATATATTTATGGAGACAGAGCACAATTTATTTAATCCTGAAAACTTGTTACCCAGAACCTCCTTGACTTCTAGGAAAACCTAACACTATGTTTTTGTGCTGAAAAAGACTTCTAAGAGAGGAGGGATAGCTATATCAGAGAATGAACCCAAAAAACCCTTTAAAAGAGAAAGCCTCAGGATTCTTAAAGACTCACCAGGGATGACATGGGAAGTCCACTGACTGCAAGAAAGTCAATGAGGCATCTCTAAGGTCATGTAAAGGTATGTTTATGATGAGAAAACAGGCAACACGCTTTCAAAACACATCTTTTAACCAATAAGCTATAATATTGCCATGTCAAATATATATTCTCATTAAAAGAAGCACTTTTTTCCAGTTTGGTAACTTCTCAACAAGAGAACATTTGAGAATAGCATTCTCTGCTATTTGGATATTCAAGTCTAGTTTTTACCCAGCTGACCCTTCCAAACGCTGTATTTGATTCTTTAATGGCTTCACAGTTCAGTGAATTTGAATTCCTGCCTTATTTCCATGACTAAAAGGAAAATTCAAAACCAGAAGATTTGGACGACTTAGAAATTAAGCACGTGTAGAGTTTAGGATGTGTTGCAACAAAGGAGGGAAATTATGGAGGTCAGAACACACTTTTCCCCTCTCCCATATCAGAAAGATAAAAGAATGAGTCCTTAACCATATTGATAGTCATTAACAGCTCTGAACAGAGATAAACCTGTGCACCTTCCACAAATGCTGTAAGCTGCACAGAATTACCTATAACTCAGCAAACAAAATCATGGGTCTTACTCCAAGTTTTGACCCAGTAAATTCAAAAGGAGGAAAATACTGCATGCCTACATCAAGTGTGGGCTCAATTTTAGAGCATAAGAATTGTCTTTACTTTCTCAACTGAAGCTCATCTTGAGAATTTACTTGCTTTTTACCCCTAAAAGTGTCAGCACTGGCCTGTGGAGCAACTAACACAGCCATCAAATTAATTAGCACAGCAGAAGGATAGCAAACAGGCTGATGAATAGGTACTGCATGAATCTCTGCCTGTGACAGAGGGAGCTGGACTTCCCAGATGGGACTTGGCAGTTTCTGTACCTCACCTGGTATCATCTTGATGAGAAGCTGCTCCTCCCCTGCTGTCCCTCAAAGGAAGGCCTCCTGGCTCTGGGGAGCTAATTCCCTCCCACAGCTCAGGGCTGTGCAGAGTCTCAGCAATTAGAGCCTTTTCAAAAGGCTGATGCTTTCAAGAAAGTAAAGAGGCAATTGGGCCGTGTTGACCAGAATCCAGGACATTTAAACCCTGGAGAGTTTGTACTGATGGGCTTTTTATTTTTCTGTTTTATTGCAAGGAAACTCAATGAATGAAATGCAGCCAAACATGTTCTGATCATAAAGAAATTCATTTAAACATGAAATTTCTACCTTGTATTTATCTGTCTTCTCACTTTTTTATTCTGCCCCTACCCTTCTTCACTAAAATATTTATGTATGATAATGATTTCCTGAAATACAGAATGAAATCAAACCATATCGTAATAAAACTAAATGAAGCAGAAGATAAATAAATCAATATCAAGTATCATTTTTTACAGCTTTCCCAGAAATAAAACAATTAGCACATTAGCAGTGAATGCAATAATAAAATTAGCCAATTAGGACATTTAGGTGATTACCACATTGAATTGAAAGATTAACTGCCATACATATGGATAAGTTCTGCTGAGATGGAGAAGAATCTGCACTGTCCTCTTCTGTCTCAAATGGAGTGCTTATGCAACACAGTGGATTTATTGCCACACACAAAACCCAACTGATGTTACCCCTTCTCTAGTGCCTGAAGAAGACACCTTAAAAGCAAATGAGAGGATAGTTGTGCTCATGTTAATTGTTGCTGTAGTACTGTTTGAAGCATCCTTTCACACCAAATTGACTACAGAATTGTAATCGGTACTTTAGGAATGCTAGCAATTCCAAAAAGAAAAAAAAGAATATAAAGAGTAAAATCTAAAAGGTTTCCACATTAATAGCACTTCAATGTTTCTCTCCCAGATGGTAACACAGCTGACTGCCATTCCCCTCAGAACACAGCACTGTTTATCCTCTGAATGTCCCCAGTACAAAACCCTTTTAATCCTTTGTTGCTGTTGTAAAACTTGATCTACTGTCGGACAACATAAAAGTGTCAACTTTTGGATATATGGTACAAAAAGTGGATAGGATAATCCAGCCTGTACATCAGCAACAATGCACTTCATGGCTCAGAGATAATGGGATTGCAGATTATTAGCTGAAAGGTGCAGTATTTTACGCCTCACAGCTCTGGACTAAAGTGTAGTTCTGCTGCACATGAGGCATTTTTGGCGTGTTTTCTTGCTGCTCCCTTTTCCATTCATCAGTTCAAAGCCCTCTGATGCTCAGGCTGTGTGACTGTGCTGTGTGGTCAGCACTTTTATTACGAGTGCCTCAAGATCTGTTAGCTCTTGTAGAAATTATGGAGTGGTTATGAAATCTAATATATGATGTGGGGAGAGATTAGCAGGGCAATGGGGTCTTGATTCAGCATCTTGAGGAAGATGAATGAAGGAAGAGTGAGCAATTAAAGCAGTTGATCTAGTGCAGAGTAAGAGCACCCACACAAATCTGGACGCCCACCTATTCCTGCCTGCAAACATGCACACATTAGAGTGTGCCTAAGGAACACCATCAACAGCCTTTATTTGCTAACCCTACATAAATGGTAGGAAATATTCAGAGGAAATTTTCAAATATCTACTACTAGACTATTATAGTTGCATACTTTTACAACTAAGCTACAATAAAGTGAATAAGGGGTGTGGAAAATTAAGGAGAAGCAGAAAAATTGAAAACAAACATCAGTGGAGAATAACATTTATTGAAGCAAGCTCTTACACAAATAATTCAGAAACTAGGCAGCAAGCTGGAAAGGTAAAGTGCCATCAGAATAGACATCACCTATCGTCATAGAATAGGTTTAGGTAGGAAGGCACCTTAAAGATCATCTAGTCAGAACTCCCCTGCCATGGGCAGGGACACCTTCCACTAGACCAGGTTGTTCCAAGCACCATCCAAGCTGGCCTTGAACACTTCCAGGGACTGGGCACCCACAGCTTCTCTAGGAAACCTGTGCTACTGGCTCAGCACCCTCACAGTGAAGAGCTTGTTCCTGTTACCTAATTTAAACTTTCCCTCTGTGACGTTGATGACATTCTCCCTTGCTCTATCACTTCCTGCCCTTGTAAGAAGCTCCCTTGCAGTCCCTTTAGGTACTGAAGGAAGCTTAAAAGGTCTCCCTGGAATCTTCTCTTCTCCAGCCCCTACTCCTCCAGCCTGTGTCCACAGCAGAGGAAGACTCCCACCCCTAGAGCTGTGCTGCAATCACCATGGGCCCTGCAGCTGAAGGAAGGAGCACACACGTGTGCGGGGCATTTTTCTGCCCTTCAGACAGCACAGATGAACCTCTGCTCCCAAGGGCACAACAGTGCCCTGGGAAGTGATGCAGCAGGAGGGCATCACAGGCTCTGCCATGTGAGTAAGTAACAGAAAGCACAGAAGGGTTTGCTTCATTGCCACATGACCTCCACCTACAGCAGTTAACCTAAAATGTTTATTTTATTACACACAATATGCATCCGTCGAAAGACGCTGCACTGTGTTATTTAAACACAGACTTTATGAATATTTTTATAGCACTGCTATTCCCCCCCAGTGTATATTTATTCCCATTTTAGCTTGGCAGTTTTCTCAACCAAGGCTCCTTGATGTAGGTCCATGTGAGAACACCAGCTGAAAAGACTGTAAATCAACCTCCTTGTTAGTGGAAGCACACAACACTATTAACCAGTGACTTGATATTCCTTCCAAAGAGCACGAGGTCAATTCCCAGGGCCAAATTAATATCTCCACACAATAATTTCCTGGCTGGTGAGTCAAGAGAAAAATGACCTCACTCTGTGGCTCAGCCAGGGCCACTAGGACTGGGAGTGACCCTGAGCATGACCCACTTTGGCACCACCACCATATTCAGATATGGGTCTGATGTCCCATCACATTTCACCTGCTCATTACCCACCTTAGCTGAAAAGCCTGTTGCAGAGAAAACAAAGTTATGCTAGGCTAAAAGCAGGGCAGTGTACTAAGGAACCAGGCAGGATGCTGTTTTCTTTGATTCTTTGAAGTCAGCAGGGTTATGCATCTTAAAACTTTGTTTCTTTGCATAGATCAGATAAGCAAATGGTAAAGCCCATTGCTTTAAACAGTATCTGTATACCAGAACAACCAAAGAGAAAAGTATTTTACTTTTTTCTCTTGCTTATGTGTAAGAAAAAAAAAAAAAATCAGACACGGAATAAGGTGGAAACTAGTCAGTTCCACAGATTCCATCCCCGTACTGAAATTGATGCTCAACTGTAAATACTCTACATCCAGCAGCGCACATAACCATGTGCTTGTATTTCAATTGTACCAGAATCAAACAGATGTAACTACAAAAATTATACAGTGACATTTTTCAATACTGAGCGGAATTTTAAACTTAATATTGAATTTAATTTTACCATAATTTCCACACAATTTTAAAATAAAACGCACTATAACCCACACCCTTCTGAAGAAGCACTGTACCAGATTTTGAGTAGTGCAACAGTAGCAGAATCAGAGTGAGTCATTCAAACACATCTAGTAATTTTATACCCACCCTTGGACCACTGTGCTTTGAAATAGATAGCAAGCCTTACATCACCAAAGTGTTACACTAAACATAAATCAGAGAAGCTTGACATGATGAACAACACTGGGCCAATCACCCTGAGAGAATATAAACTGCTATTAATTAATTCAGTGATGAAGGACAGTATTCCTCTTCTTGGGCACAAGCTGGCATAAGAGCATTCCCAGCACTGACCAAGAATTAGACTCTCAATTTTCAACTGAATAAACCAAAATCAATGCACTGTCCACCACCTGATTAATGAGATATACTGATTTATAAAAAACTCTAGCAACTTGAAAACAATATTGCATAGTTATGCAAAGTTACATTGTAAATCCATGAGAAAAAAACACTATACAGTTAGAAGAATGAGATTTAAAGCTAAAACAGTTGGAGCACCTGAAAAAGAATGCCAGCCTTGACATGATGACATGTCATGGTTAAAGAGCTGACAGATGCTTAATTACAGGGCTCAGACACCAGGGACTGACCATGTAACACGTGAAAGGTTGCCAGTAAGGTAAACACGTTAAAAAAAAAAAGGTGCTTGCAAAAAGAGACTGTTAACCTTCAGTAGAAACAACTATTTGTGCTAGCATATCTCTGAAGATGCAATTTTTTCCCCAATATTTGACTATTCCTGTGAAAGAACCTGATTAGTATTTTGGGGAAAAAAAAATCATAATTCCTACTACAAAAATAATCCAAACAAAACAGTCTTTCAGTGCAAGACTACTAGTTATTGACTGGGTTTATATTCTTTTTATTATCTGCACCAGAAGCACCAGTTTTAGCAGAATCATTTAGAAACATCCACATCCATTCAGCCACATCTATAGAGCCCAGGACTTTCCAGGCCGTCACCAAGAATACCCGCACCAGCTGTCAGGAGCAGACTTTGTATTTTCATTTTCAAACTCAAAGCACTGAATGAAAGGCAAATTTTGAAGACCAGCTGCCTTGGGGCACATGCAGAGCTTGCTGTCTGTCCATGCTGGAGGAAGCTTTGTGGACACTTCCAACACAGATGGATTGAAACTAAGGTAATTTATTTTGTGAATAAGTGGAACAAAAAGTAAGTATAGCAAGCTTGCGACAGCACCACCACGAGTCAGATGCAAAGCTCTATGGATGGCTCACAAATACAGATTATTGGTGTCTTGCACTGTACTTCTGCTCAGCACAGAGCCCTGCTCAGTGGCAGAATTATCAGAGTTAGACAACAGATGTTGAGAGTCCCAAAGCCCTGTCAGTGGAGTTAGAGGGATGATCATGATCTTTGACTATAACACTGTTTCACTCTGAAAGATCTCAGCAAAAAGGGAAGAGGGTTATCCCATACTTCAAAACAGCAAAAGCCTTTCTGAGAAACTTGGCCAGTTACTCTCTGTCCTGAATCACTGAATCGACTGAAACCCCAGGAAGAGTTTGCAAGTACAACCCCACTGATGCATTCACATAGACAAAAAAGCAAGATCACTAAAGCCTGAGAGACCCACTGCAGTCCAGACATCATGGAAAGCCTTTGGAGACTCACTGCTGATGGCATTCTGGCAGTGGTGTGGATTTAGTGAAAGCTCCATAGATCCCAGTGCAATTAAAAACCAAATAACATTGCTGTTACTTGCATCCTGGGCTTCTCCTACCAGCCCTGGGCCACAGGACAGCAGGTGGGGAAACATCGTGCTGTGAGCAGTCTAGATCCAAAATCAGTGTTTAACAGTCAAAGAAAGCACATCTAACCAAATTTACACCCAATGTAAACTGCTGCACTATCATAATCTGCAATTATTTGACTCTAAGTTTTTATTTTAAAATGGAATACTAAAGTGTTGCATGGGATCGTGGCCTGCAAATGTCTCTTACTTCAGATTTCAAGACTTTCATGTAGATTATCATCAAAAAATATAATTTGCAGGAATAAAGTCAATACATTAGATAAAAGCTTTTCAACAGAGAGGAATGTGAATGACAATTACAATGCTTAAGGCAACCTATATGTTTTTGAATACCTAATGACATGTTTATTCTCTCTCAGCAGCTAGTATCTTTGTAACAAGTTGTTGTAACTTGTTTTTTTTTTTTTTTTTTTCGAGAGACAACCTTCTGTATGTTGAATAAAGGATTTTATTTGTATTTCAAGCATAAGAAGCCATGTGTTCAAGACCTCTTCTGTTACATTACCAAATGCAAGGCAGAGAATTGAAAAGTTAACTCACTACATGTGTTTTAACAGACACTTTAATAGCCCTTATAGTTTATTAGGATGTTATTGTTAACACAGAAACAACAAGTTATTGTCACACAATTTTTAAATTTTGCACACAATGACTGCTTTTTAGTGGAAAAAAACACCCTGCAGTGTTTTGCCTAAGTCCTACAACAATAAGGCACAAAAAGTTTTGCAAGTGTGTCTTGCACAGAATGGCAGCCCTTCTTGCTCCACACAAACTGCATTCAGGGTTAAAATAGGGGGGCAAAAGAGAAACAATCATTAGGGATCACTCCAGAACACAATCCACATTAAACTTATGAACGTGCAATTTTTCAAAGGAATTTTTCACTCTGGCAGAGCCTCGAGTAATTCCTCACAATGAAGAATTTGCAATTTCTGTGGTGATTAAGGGTTTTAGTCTCAGTGCAGAATCAGAGACTGAGCTGCAGGGCAAAGGGAAGTCACATGGAAGAGAAAAGTCTATCACTTAAAAAAACAAATCACCAAGGAAATAAACTGGTCTTTCCTGTCTCCCTACAGATCAGGCTTTGGGGAATCCCAACAAGGGCTTGCCAAGTGATGCCTGATGAAAGCAGGGGTAGTGCAAAGCAGAATGAGAGGCTCGAAGTGTTCAGAGCAATTCAGATAGGCATTCACACATTGGAGGGGAAATGAGGGAGCAGAAGCCATGTTCCACCAGCCTCCCCCGTTGCTGGAACCCTGGACACAGAGAATTCCAGGCTTTCTGTGCTGGCAGAGAATGATCCACAAAGATACACTGCATCTGACCTGAGGCCCTGGGCAAGGCTTCCAAAACTGAGTGATAGCACTGAGTCTGTGAGTGTGTATTGAATAGAAGTGTGTTAGATCACAGGGTGAGAGATTCAGAATTTAAGGTGGCTGCTTAAAATAATATATATGTCACAATATGGAGGTTTTAGGGCATGGTCTTCCTCACAAGTTCGGGTGATTTTGTGTGATTGGTTTAAAGGATCCACAGTGCGGAACATGGATGGTTGGTTATTGGGTTAGAAATTAAAATAAATTTGCTGGCATCTCATAATTGGATGGATTGGGCTTAAAAGGACCTTGAAGCTTCTCTCTGGACTCCATTTTGCCTTGGTAATTTAGCATGCAGAAGCACTCATGGCCATTGAGGCTGGAACTGAGATAAGAAAGAATAAACATCGAAGTCCAAACAAGAATTCTGCCTCTTGTGATTTTAATTCTGACCCTGAAAAGAAGAACCAAGTTAAAAAAAGGGGTTCTCTGCACCCCATGGCACCATGCTATTTCATTAATTTGTTCTACCTGTCTGCTCAGATTACCTAAAATGAATCTCAGGCTGCACTTACACTGCTGACCAAGTCATTGGATAAATCACTTTTGACGGAATTAGGAAAATTGTGCTGTAATTGGGTGTTCCTCAGTGATCAACATGAGACTTTGCCTGATCACCATGAAACCTGGCCTGGTCACCATGCTGAGCTGGAAAGGAGATTTCAGGCCTACTGGATTTTCCATGCCAAGGAGAGAAAATTTCTACAGCTCCTGGGAGCTAGAAGAAAAATTCCTTCCTCATACCATTAACCAATGTACTTAGAACACTTCTAGAAAACAGACATAGCACAGCCTACAAATGTTGGAGATCTTTGCCAAAGGCTTCTGTGGGGAAAAAGAGTGAAGAGCAAAGCTTGTTCCAGCTTCAAACTACACACCATAGAGACCACACGGAAGGCAAATGCATTCCCTGGCTCAGGGGCCCCCAGGAGACAGAAGCAGAAAGGGTCTCAAGGCCCCAAGCATTAGAAGTTATTCATACCCTTCCACTGCTTTTCTGACTAAGAATCACAGAATATCCTCAATTAGCAGGAATCCCCAAGGACCATCAAGTCCAACTCGTTGTCTCGAACAGGACAAGCCCAAGAATCTCACCACGTGCCTGAGAGTGTTTTCCAAATGCCTCTGGAGCTCTGGCAGGCTGGTGCAGCGACCACTGCCCTGGGGAGCCTGTCCCAGTGCCCAGCCACCCACTGGGGAAGAACCTTGTCCCTAACATCCAGCCTATTCCCCTTCTCCCTGGCAAATTCAGGCCATTCCCCCAGGTCCTACCAGTGCTTCCCCCAGGCAGAAGTGATCAGTGCCAGCCCCCATGAGAGGAAGCTGGGGGCTGCTCTCCCCTCAGTCTCTTTGACAGGCTGCTGAACAGACCAGGGGACCTCAGCCACTCCTCACATTCTTTTGGATGCCAACAGCTATATATCCTTCTTATCTTGTGGTGCCTACAACTGCCCATGGAAACCCAGTCCATCCATGAAATTGCCACCAGTGAGTATTTTTGCAGGTATTTACTGCTCAAATTTCAGAGCAATGATACTGCCCCAGGTAGGCTACCCAGTGCCCTGGCCACAGTGAGCCAGGACAGAAGTTGGCAGAAGTTGGGCCATGTTTTCCTCATGGAACAACAATATTGGAAGAACAGCTAAAGAGTTAGATATGCACACTTATAGTAACACTCTGTATGACCCATCAGCACGCACACAGCAGTTATGTTTTTTTCCAGTTACTTTTTCTTTCCAATTACTTTGGTATTCGAGAGAGAAGTGAGGGCAAAACCCAACACAGTTTCAAGCGCACAGAGCCTGCAAGTGGACTCTTGAGCTTTTCACATGATTTGTAGCAGATCTCCTGAAGGAACAGAAACTAATGAGGAAAACAAAGTCCCTTTAATCTGCCTCTGCCTGCAAATTCTTTCCTATAATCCCTCTCTTTGTTCCCTCTTGGTAGACTGTTCGCTGAATTTACATTTCAGAGTCTTCCCAAATATTCCTTTCAGGCTGTCAGTGACACAACATATAATCACCCTACCTGAGCCTACTACTAATAAACAAACAAGAGGATTGCCAGATTCTTTGTGTGCCTTTGAAAAATCTAATTGATTAAATATTGAGAACGTTCAAATATTTAACTACTCAGTCAGCACACAGAAAACCTAGAAATTTATTTTTCCCTCAGGGAATGTCACCTATTTAAAGTGACTAGGATGGCAAAGTGCTACAGGTGGATTTTCATAGCTTAAATTACATTTACAGAATAAAGAACAGCACGTAGGAGGTGACAAAAACACATTAACTACCATATAAGCATAAAAAAGCAGAGGGAATAAACAGATCTGCCCTGAGCACACACAGTAAGATCAGTTTAAAAAGAAAGGTGAACCGAAGGTGAACATAAAACTCATCTATTTATAACCTTGCATCAGTTCTAAAATTCCAGGTTTGTTATGTGGCAAAATCAAATAAGGCAATACAACAAGCCTGTGGCAGGCACTGAGGACCAAAGGAAGTGAGATGTTTCATATTAAAGCATTGCAGCTGCCATCACTTGTGCTAAATGCTGCTACTAATTTCTATCACCTAGTCTCATAAATTAAAGAGCTAACAGATCACAACAGTTCAGAAAAGAGCTATGAAGCAGTTAAGGACCAGACTTCTCCCTGGGACAGGTCACGGAACACATCTATCCCCCAAGCCCCTCAAGGGCTGTCTGAAAGCACACAGATCAGAAAAAAAGATCCTCCAAACATTGATTCTCAGAAAAACAGCTGGCATTCTTTTGTCTTGCCTTTGGTTTAGCACCAGCCTTTAAAATCAAGAGGTGGAAAAAGCCATATTTCCCTGAATAGCAATGGTATTGCAGAGCTGCATTGGAAATTCTTCCTGAGATACCTGAAGAATTGAAGGGGCTGGAAGAGGTCACTGAGATAAACCTCAGATAACCATTTCAAATGCAAGGCCAAGCAAAAGCTGTGGATGGATTTCAAAATCTGACCCTTGCTGGAAAAAGAAACTTTCCACTCTCTAAGACTGCATTAATTTTCTAAATTGAATATTTAGGACTTTCACCCTCCTCCTGGGAGTCACGTATTGGTGAGGGGCAGAAGGAAGAATTTTCCAAACACAAACTTTATAGACACAGTATGACTTATTTCACCTTTTGTGACTTACAATTCAACTATGCTGACACCTTTTTTCAGCATCTAACTCGCTGTACAAGACTGACAGAAAGAATTACTGATTAAAAGAATGTCTTCATAAACGAGATGCCTTTTTAATAGGAACTGTTAATTTTAGGAAGGAAGAAAACAGATTTTCAAGGAATGCTTGCTATTTTTAAAATGTTGTTTTGAAGGGTGTGTTTAACATACACTGGAGGTTCACTTCTTTTTGCTGGCAGCAGAGGAAATCATCACTATGGAATAAACACCAGGCATATTTACCAAGATGAACATTTAGATTCAGTAAGAGCACTGAGGGCTGCTGGGGTTGTGCCATAGCCCCATGTTAAACCCATTAAATCTTTATAACAACTGGCATTAGCAGAAGCATTTCATTAACAGGCTAATGAATACACTGGTACTCTCTGCTACTCTGGTTTTAATCACTGAAAGGTAGTTCTTATCCCAATTCCTAAATTTAGGGATATAACTGTGTTTGAATAGAAGTGCTGGTGATCACAGCAGTATCAAACAAAGACAGACAGCACCATAATCTTACAGGGGAAAAGCAGAATATTAATGAGGATTTACGTCAGTATTTCTCACAACAGCTTCAATTAAAAATATGCAACAGTGATACCATCAAACTCGGAATTGGTTCTGCATGACTGAAACAAAGGCATACTGCACTGACTGTTTTATACTCAGTTATTGAGCAGAGGCCCTTGACTTTCCAAGGAGGCAGACAGCCAAAAAGTTGCATTAAAACATAGCTTGAAATCCAGCCAGTTTCTAAAATTCTCCTGAAAGAGAATGAACTCAGTGTTGTGCAGAATTAGATTAATTTAACAATGGTCTTTTCACCCATACTCAGTAAATGTAGCCCTTTTTTTCTACTGGAAAATAATTTTCTGAGTTGCCAGGTCTAGTAAGCTACTGCCTAGTACTGATGTACTTTCTAGGTACTAGGAAAAAAAAATCAGAAATCACCCCATCCCACTTCTTGACATTTTACCTCCTTCTCCCTCCTCAGACTTGTGGGATTTTTCCATCTGACTCTCAGTTTACTTTCCATTGTGCCGGTTACTATTGGCTTTAAAAGAGCCACCTGCACAGAATCTGTTTTTATCACCACACAGGTGTAATTTAGGAATTAATATCCAGGTTCCTAGCACAGCCAGAGTCCAACAGAAATTTAAGGCAGAAAGCATAAACTCTATTTGTGATCATTATCCAGACAATTCCTACCCAAACTGGGGCTTGATCTGAAAGATAATTAATGTGAATTTTGTCCTAGGTTTATAGTTTAGCTGTTAGAATACAAATGAAATTACTATCGACCACTAAAAGTGTCTTTGACTAAGGAAATGCACACCAGTTGCATATCTGTCAAAGCAGAATAATAGCATTTATTATTAGTAGTATTATTCACATTTAACACTGCCAAGATTGCAAAGAGTAAAAAGAAATTTGGTTGCTTTTTCCAAAGTTCCCCATAGTTCTAAAATGCTTCACTATGAATTGTTTGTTTTTGTACCTGCCAGAAAAAACAGTATTTCCATAGTAGCAAATACAACTACTAATATTTTGAGATAAAAGCCACCAAAAATCTAAGCTCGCACAAAAAAAAAAAAAAAAAAAAAAAAAAAAAAAAAAAGGCTACAAAGCACTGGAAGCCTGTGGAAATGTGGTATTTCTATTGCTATTAGAGAAAAGGTGAGCTTAAACAATACCAGAATTAAATGCTTTTGCACCATATGCATATTTAATTCTCACAATGAACACGGGGAGTGAATGTTTGCATTTCATTAGAATTGTCAACTAAAGTCGGTGGGAGTAGGATTGGGAAAAAAACTAACACATTCCTAACACCAGAAATTCTTAAATTTATTTTTTAACTCCTTACTTTTCTTGTAAAGAAATTGCCAAGCACATATATTTGGAAAACTGTCATTAAATAGTCTAGGCACATAAAATCCTAGTAGACACGCAAATAACTATTTAGACATCATTTGAAAATATACTTCAGTGGCTGCACTTATAAAAATTATTAGAACATTAGCAAAAGGAAAGTATTTAGCCCAGAACTACGTATCTCTATGAGACAGAGCACGATGATATCAGAACAGAAAAGCAAGTGCATGTGTGCATACATACACACACGTGCCTGTAGTGTGTGTGCCTGCCTCCCTCCACGATGCTGTCATTCCTCATCACACACACAGACACTTACTGTGAAGATCCACACAAATTTGCTCCCCCAGAGCCTCGTTGCATACGACTGAGCAAACACAAGGCAAGAAGGTGATGCTAAAGGTCTCCCATGAAAGTTCTGCAGAAACACCAATGAAACAGCAGCCTGCTCAAATGCCCCAGTGGCTTGAGCAGCCCAGGGTGCTGGGAGGGTTTAATACGGCGGGTGAGCCTGTGCTGGGCTTGGCAGAGAGGTGACAGTGCTGTATGGGGCTGGAGGTGGCTGATCCTCACCTGAGCCCCCTCTGTGATACAAGCCTGGGTCTAAGGCCATAAACTTGCGTTTTTATGGGATAAATAGCCTGGAAAGTTGATGATGAAGAAGTATACAAGCACCTCATGATGGGGAGCTAGACTAGGTTGCTCCAAGTCCAATCCAGTCTGACCTTGGATGCTTCCAGGAATGGCAACGTATCACCTACCCAGGAAAAAACCCCAGTATTTGTTTACAAAAACTACCTGACATTGGTTATTTCACTGTTTGTGAAACCCTGATGTCTGAGCTCCTTCAAATTGTATTTAAAGCTGTGAGAATATCCAGGGCTTTACAAGTGAGATCCAAAGGATCTTTCTCAAATAAATGTGCAAATTATTCAAACCTGAATTATAACCACACTAGCAGTTTATTGCTTTGAGTCACTCCAGTGCTGTACTTGGCCTGGCAGCAGAAGAGAGCATGACTGTAGCTGCTTTTTTCTCAACTAACTGGTGTAGTTAAAGATGGAGCTGAACAGCAGCTTGGTCTTGTGACACTAAAAGGATTAGAAATACTTTTCTCTCTCTCTTTCCCAAATCAGAGAACATTCTTGCCAAAATAAGGTCAGCAAAGCTTTCCCCAGCAGTCCCTGTAGTTCACCCAGACTGTCCACTTCACAGTTTGGATATGGCTGGCACAGGGCACTCAGGCAAAGCAATTCCAGCTACGAGTCTTGCAGGGGATGGGTTAAGTCTGCTCAAGCTTCTGTTGGCAGAAGCAACTCCCACCCAGTCAACTTTAAATGGAAACACCCACTTAAATGATGCTACTGGCAGTGTGATAATATTTTTCATATATTTCAAAACAGATCCGTTTATCCTATTACTGCTGATCCAGCTTTTTTTTTTTCAGTGTACGTCAGCAAACATAATTCTTTTTCTGCTAACGTGTTACAAAGGCAGTAACAGAACAATTACAACTGCATTACTGCTAATGAATACAAATCTTATTACACCTCTTTTTTTAATCGTGTATTATGTTATTCAAAGAAATATGCAGGTATCTCAACAGCAGACACAGCTATTCCTGTTAACCTTGCACCTTAACTGTTCTCTGGTTTATATCCTCTTCCCCATCTGCTTTTTGTTTCTGTGAAACAGAGCAGATGACTCTCACAAAGTTTAAACCATCTTAGCCAAAACACAGAAACCAATCAAGCCTAGCTCTTTCTCCCTCCTTCCCTCTCCACCCCAATTCTCTGATGATAATAGCTGCAGATGAAGCCCACAGATATAAAATGCCAGATGCTAGTCCAAATTACTTGTGGTTACCCAACTGCAACTGAGTGCATATTCTTCTTCAACATGAAGAACATGCCCCCTTCCCCTTGGCACACTTGATTTGGACAATTTATTCTAATATTTGTTTGTGAAAAGGGGGTGGAAAAACTGCAGATATCTTTGGGGACTTCCAGCCCAAACTTTGAAGGCACTTGTTCTGATCTTCTGCTGTTGCCATACCTTGTTACACTCATCACATCTCATGCAATAAGGTCAGACTGTGTTCAACAAGGAAGCAAGGCAGTGTGCTGCTAAGTAATATGGCTATCCTCAAAATAAAAAAAAGCCATATTTGGCAAAACTTAGCTCAAAATAGACATAGAGACCACAAGAAAACTTCCCTGTGATGCATAGACATCTGTGACTCCTCTCTGAATACCACAGGACACATATTATATCAAAGGTTTTTGTCCACAATCGTCTACCTATTGAGGGTTATACTTTCCTTCCACATCAAGCTTCTAAATTGTTTTGTAAAGCTTACCAGTGACTCCAGATGTGCTTCAAATACGCAGGAAAAAAAAAATGATTGCGCACCAAAAGATTCAGAAGGCTAAATCTAAAATTTTCATTCTAAACTGCCTGTGCAAAATCAAAACTCATGTAATACCTCGGAGACAAATTAAGGAACCAAAAATATTGTAACTGCTGCACATTTTACCAGGCGTGTCAGCTAAAACTGCTCTCCGACTTGCCCTGTCATGTAAATTACCATGTAACATCCTCCTGACCACCGATACACTGTAATTTCATCAAGCAAGCATATAAATCGAATAGCCTCCAGACCTTCTCAGTATTAATGAAAAAGCATTTGTTTCCAGGCATATAAAGTATTAACTTATTAGTATTAACAGTGAAACATACAAGTGACAGTGGATTCTAGGGAAAGCTTACATCTCTAAAACCTCTTGACTTTCTTTAGAAGCTTTAAAGCAAACCCCTGTGCTCTGTGGCAACGTTGATAAGGAAAAGCTTTTCCTGCGAAGCTAAGCCCTCCATGGGCAGCAAACAGCAGTGACTGACAGACTCGAAATGCTGAGAAGCCCAGACAGACTATACTCTTCTTTTTCAACCTGCCTTGGAATTGAGTTGTGTTTGATGTATTACTAAAGCCTGGGTGGTGCTGACCCACCAAGTGGGTCTGATGGAAGTGCCCATGGTGTGAACCAAGATTTCAGTTCCAGACAGGAGGAAAAACACAGTGGTTCACCATCAGAAAACTGGGTGTTATTATTTTTAGGGTGACCACTCTCATCCTAGGAGAGCTACCTGATGCTGCAAGCAGAAACCATCCTTCCTGCTATGGGTTCAGAGAGTTCCAATTCGGGATGTTTTGTCAGCACCAGCAAAGCAATCCAAAACCCATCAAATAAACCAAAACCAAAATCTAGGCAACCACCTCCTCCAAACACTCTACAGAGCACACCTGCCTAAGCACGTCTGTGGAGTCCAACAATCACACATCACTGTTAATCTGGTGTAGAGCACCCCATAACTGGGAGCAAGGCAGAATCTCAGCCTTCCTTCCTGTGCTCCGCCCCGGCTCTGTTTCCCGCATGGACACGAGTGCTGCACACGCAGATCTGGTCCCACCCGTGGCACAGCCTGACGAGCCACATCCCATGATCCCAGCTGGGGAGCCGGCCCAGGCAGCAAGCACAACACTTGCCCTTTCTCCTTCACTGCCTCCCTCCTGTGAGCCTCAGCATCTTTATTCACAGTGCACACTGCAACTGAAAGACCTTTCACTGCCTGCCCCAGCTGGCCTCTCTCTTTTGAATCCACAACAAAATATCTTCCCCTGTCCCTCAAGAAGATTGTCATGGTTAATTCTCCACTTTCAGAGTGGCATTATTTCTTCAGTGCAATGGCAAAACTTTTTCCAGCCCGAACCATGATGGAATTGTTTCATTTTCTGTTTGCTCAAAGCTGATTTTTACAGGTCCTGACCACATGATCTAATAGAAAATTTTAATAAAAATACCACATTTAATTAGAGTTGAATCATTTCATAGAGATGCATTTTTTCCTTTTCAAACTAGCTTTCAGGGACAGACCTAGTGTTTGAGTCAACAGGGGAGTCACTAAGAAGATGGGGCAGACTGGACTCAATCCTGTACATTGTCTAATTCTGCAACTTTTGATGAAAAAGCTTGCCCTGCTTGACACAGATCAGGGACTTAAACTTTTATCCCCAGCTCAGTAATACAACTGTCAGTCCATAGGGCTTATGCATCTTCTGCACACAAAGAGGCTTTTGTGCCTCACCAGAGAATGAAAACCAATTGTGAAAGCTGGAGAGGTGCTGTCAGGAATCCTCCTCTCACATTGGGTTCTGTGAAGTGCCCTGGAGTCCAGGTGGGTTGCTTTACAGACAGAGGGGTTACATGACCATCTCCTGCATGATGCAGGTCACAGTGCTCCTCCCTGCCAAGCCACTCTGTCTAGCCAACTACTTGTGATGGCAGTAGAGTGCAAGATGCAATTTAAATGCTTGCAGTGATAAACAGCTTCACCACATCCACCAGCAAGTTGTTCCAAGGACTAAATACTCTCTCTTAAAAACATGCCTTGCATTTCCCATTTCATCTTTGCTGACTTCAACTCTTAGCCACTGGATCTTGTGGCTTGGCCTGCTAGCTAAAGAGTCCTTTGCTCCAGACATCTTATCCCTCAGTGGGTACTTACAGACCATGATTAAATAGCCAATTAACCTTCTCTTCAGTAAGGTGAGTCCTAGGAGAGCAGATGGTGCTGAGCACCTCTAAAAATTAGCACTGCAGCTATTTCTGTTGGTAAATTGCCAGCTGATTGTTTTGCCAAGGCCAGTTACGGAGAGCTGCTGGCACTACTGACAGACATGGGAGGTTCTCAGCCTTTGTTTTCCATACCCCAGTTCCCAAAGGCCAAGGACATCATCTCCTGTGCTCACCAGCCCTAGTGCAGCAAGGGCCAACCCCAGCCACAGGAATTGCTCATCAAGGAGGACACAGTGCCTCAGCACTGAGACAGTTTCACCTCCATGATCTCTGCAGTGCTGGTACCAAATAAATACAAAAGCCAATCATGCTGCTCATTTTTGGCACTCTGAGGGAAAAGGTAAGCTCTCATTTTACTAAAGCAGGGAACTGAATCTGCTCTGCATTGAGACAAAACCAGGTCCTGCCATAGCACAGGCAGGAGCCCTTGAGTGACTGGCTGATGAAAGCACAGCAACAGCACCAGCCCTTCCCTCTCCTTGCCAGCAACATCCCCAGCAGCAGCTGCCATGGGAAGGGTCACCGGCAGGAATTGCTCTGCAGCTTGCAGACATGTGGGGTCTTCTGGGTCTCTCCTGCCCAAGCAGCTGTCCTTTGGGAGCAGCCTGGAGAAGCTCCCTCACCTGCAGAGGCTGTTTGTCACAGGGTCATTCCCATGGCCCCTCAGACTCCCAGAAAGGACAGTTCCATCACAGCAATTTTTTAGCACATCATTTTCCTGCTACACTAAACAGTGAGACAAGTACCTGCATCTTCTGCCCATGCACTGCAGAAGCAAGATTCGACTGTTGCATTCCTCCATAAATAGGCTGGCAGTACTGGTGTTAAATATATAAAAGTAACTCAAATTCCTTTGCTCTTGGTGCTGACCCAAACACATCTTTCAGCTACAAGACTGCAAAGCCTCCAACAGAAGAATATTTAGAAGGCTCTGTTAAAAAACACTTTTCCTTCTCACAATTCTACAAAGATTTCCATCTTACTAGGTAATGGCATGAATTCCCGGGCACGCAGGGATAGGAGACATGGAAAGATTCTTGAGGTATCAGAGGCTCTAGCTTTTGACCAAATGGAACATGCAACTTTCCAGTCATGACAAACTTCAGCTGTGAAATACTTGAATCAATAAATAAACCCAAACCCATCACACTGAGCCCCCAGCCATTCCTCCCTCTGCTGTTTTTAGCTCCTTGTGGGAAATAAGCCTGGTGCTAGCAGTTTTCTGAGCAGTGCCTTAAAAACACTCAGGCATTTGAGAGGAGAGGACCCCAACATCTCAACATTTAAATAAAGAACTGTCCCCCTGACCCAGGTAACCAAAGGCACAGGAAGTACATAACATGTAAGAATA
This sequence comes from Sitta carolinensis, assembly GCA_032173965.1. Lineage (NCBI taxonomy): Eukaryota > Metazoa > Chordata > Aves > Passeriformes > Sittidae > Sitta > Sitta carolinensis. The sequence continues at coordinate 15,110,686 of JAVUNC010000019.1, forward strand.
GAGCCCATATGGTTTTCATAATTAATAATGAGTTCCAGTGAACTGAATTCAGTTCTAATTAGAATGAAAAAAATCTTTTTATATCCAGGGTAAGGAGAAAGAAGGTTGCAGCTTTTTAAAGCCACCCCTCCCAAGTGAATATGCACACAAATGTGCTTAGATGAAGGGGACAAACAGAACCAGAGGACAGAAAAGAGACAGAAAATGTAAATAAGGAGGAGGCAGGCTATAGGCTCTGAAATTCTTTCTAGATTTCCTGCCAGTAAACATCAATTGAATACGAAGCTACTGAAGTATAATTACCTCCTTGTCAATCCTAACATTAACATTTTCCTAACTCTTCAATGACAATCACTTCTTTCAACACTCCTTAATAACAATTCATTTACTTATCCTTTCACGGATGTGTAGGACTGTCAATAACTTCACATCCTTAAAGCAAAGCTGGAGAGCTATGGATCAGGGACTGCTACTGAAATGGATTTCTGAACAGCCAAAATTTTTAAGAATGGACTTGACACTTCTTTCAAAAACTGGAAAATTATTTTTTACAAGGTTACATTATTCATTCTGTTCTCTTTCGTTAATGAAAACTTGAAAAATCAGTATTCAAAAGTATTCAAATATTATTGTGGATAAACAAGCCCGTAAGACCTCTCCTCCCTGCATTTCCTTTCAAGCAGCTTACAAGTACTTCTCACAAATGTATTCAATAAAGAACACAAGACAATCCAGTTATTGTTCAAGCCTTTAGCACAGACAGGTTGCATATCTTGGGCAAGTCACTTAGCACACACCTGCTGACTTTCTCCAATAAATGAAACACTGGAATGGTATTTACCTTCTCCAAAACACCAGGAAGAGTAAGGAAAGAAAAAAAGACAGGATCAACTCCTACTTACGAGGTCACAGCAGAACTAGGATATAACACCTGTTCATGTTTTCCTCAGTCCTTCCAAGTCCTTCTCAGCAAATGTGTTTAAAGCAAACTACTTTGAATATGAAATACTAGCATCACATTATTTGGTACAGCACAGACCTGGGACCTGCCTTTCCCCCACCCGCCCACCCCCATTTATTTTTTGTTAAGATCAAGTTTTAATCCTTCTGACAAGCTATCTTCAAAATACAAACCAAATGAATAGACTGCATGGGGCAAGGGTGCTGACTCATATCTAGTTTTTCTCCAGAGTCAACCATAAAAACTGCAGAAGCTCCTGAGCCAAGCTCCACAAAAGGGTATTTAATAACAGAAGACATTGCTCACTGAGAAGCTGGAATCAGCTAAGTAACCATATGATGCAGAAGTGAAGCAAGATACAGAGAAGATGGTGTATTCAACCTTATGGTTTATTCCACCATAAACTCCAAAAGAAAGTCTGTACGCAGCCAAATAAAGTTAGACTACAAAAGTATGAACTTCATCTTCAAAACGCATGCAGTGTGACCTGAACTGTGGTATAGTGTGATTTGAACTGTGCACCTCAGTCGGTGAAGTAGTCATACACAGCCCCAGCCTCTTCCCAACAGGGTGAGGACCTCGGTTTCTCCACAATCTCGTTATAACCATCCAGCTCTCAATCCCATCAGTTCTCAGGTGGCATATTTAGACACTCCATGTCTAAGTGCCAGTTCAGCTAGAGAAATATTAATACACCTAATCAGCTCTCAGCTCCTCTTCTCAATAGATCATATCTCTGCCAGGGGTTTATCAGGGGAAAAAAAAAAAAAAAATTTGGTTCTTGCTCCTAAACAGGTGCCTGCAGGGTCATATGGGAGAATTCCCACATTAACTGGTTAAGACATTTCCCTGGATTATAGGGACAACTCTCTGGAAGTCAGCCTGTCCTCATAAAGCAAAAAAATCTTTAAAACCCTCTTCAGAAACTGATTTCTGGTCTTGATGCATTTCTCCAGTGTCTTACCTCTGATTCAACTGGACGCTTGTTTGCCAGAGCGATGGACCGGGTTATCAGCAATACTAAATGACCATCAGTGCTCACCATCTTTAAACCACAACTAATACTATGCTGTCAGGACAAAAGCTTTCACTAAATCTTAGATTTCTCTTCATCTCCCTTTTCTTACACCTAAAATAATAATGCCAATTAATAAAATCCTTACAAGAGGAGCTGAGTAACGTTGTGCAGCAGTATAAAACTTCAACATTAGTCTTGCAATGAACTCCTCCAGGGAAGAACTTTCTTTTCTGTGTAGATGTCAGAGAAAGAAACCTAAACAATTATTACCCCAAAGAAATAAAATTCATTAGGTGTTTTCATTTAAAGACCTGCAGCCAGCTCTCACCTCGGACTTGTGCTCTTGTTGAAATCAACAGCAAAACTGCCATTGACTTCAGGAAGAACAAGGTCAGGGTCCTCCTGTACTGCTGACTGCGTGATAGCACAGTCAGAGGTCCTGAATTTAAAGAGGGCAGAAATCAATACACAGCCTACAGCTGTCTGCTGCCATCTCCCCAGCTACCTGTAGACTCACACTGGGGACTTCAATTGGTTTCACTTTCTGGGCTCCCTGGACAAAAGGTTCCTGTGACAGTGTGTGACACATTAGGATTTATCTGGGTTCTCAGAGGGGCTGTAGTCAAAAGGCCACTGAGATAAACACGATTGCCAGCATCTGGGTGTCCTGCTGAGGAGGCTGCTCCTGCTATATTACATGCAACCCGCTGGGAGCACACAGACAAATATAAAGCTCTCTTTCATGGAGCAGCTCGTGTCAACAGTGGTGCCTGCACCACATGACTTGATACATCAGGGAATCCAGCCCAAACACTTCCTGTGCTGCACAGCAGAGACATAAAATAATCAGACCAGATGACTACAACAATTTAGGTATGTGCTCCCATTCATGCAAAACTAAGCACAAAGCTCGCCCTCTGTATGTCCAAATACAAAAGTAACTTGTATTTTGAGGAAAAAAAAAAAAAAAAAAAAAAAAAAAAACAACACAAAACAAAGAGAAAGAGAAGGAAATGAATGCTCACCTGCCTAAGCATTTGTAGAAAAAAAATGCAGGTCCTCTCTTGATAAAGATACATTCACACATACACAAACATGCATATACATAAGGGGATCTTCATCTTCTGCTTTACAGAAAACTGATTTTAATTTACATGAATTTCTGTTGCTTTCAAAACACTTTTTAAAAAGCCTCATTATATTTAGTGTTTCCTTTGCTTGGCATCAGAATATTATAAAGCAAATAGCCTTAGAATGGTGCTAACTGCAATCCAGAGATACAAATGAATCTTCTATACTGCCAGCATCAACTATCCTTTGCCTAAAAAAACCACTGCTTAACAAATGAGCACTTAAATAAGCTTTTACTCAACTTCAGCATAAACTGTTAAATGTGCATTTGGTAAACTCTGCACTGGGATTTTAATTAAAGCCACCAGCCGTATAAACTGCATTGTTTCAGCTTCTCTTTCCCCTCCATACATCAGCTTTCTCCCTCCCCAGCTGAAAGCAAAGAGGCAGATTTGTCTGAAGCTCCGGCCAAAACCAAATCCAAAGCCAGATCCATTTCCTGGGATGGCTGTGGACACAGTTTACAGCAAGGAAATCCCCCCACGCACATTAGGGATGACCTTGGGAGCATCAGATCATGGCTACACTTCTGGCAGCTGCGAGCTGGATCACCAAACCCTCCTGAACACGGGAACACGTGCAGAGCTGGCAGGGAGACACGAGCCAGGGCGCTCAGCAAAGGCAGGTTCAGGGAGGGAACAAACAGAAAAGCTCAAAACTGGCACAAGCAGCCAACTCGCTCTCATTCAGCTTGGAAACTGGCAAAACCAACACAGTATTGCCCTGCTTCGTTTTTCCTTTCTGATGGAACTTTCCCCACTGATCCTGCAGGTATAAATACAGCTATGTAAGCCATGTCAGCTGGTTGAAGGCAGTTTCACTGAAACATATTGGCTTATCTGGAGGGCTTTTGCCAAAAAATGGTTTGTTTTAATCCAACCATAACAATGACATTTTTATAGTGTTCAAATATGACAATACTACATCAATGCTCGCAAAACATCATTCACCAGATAATTCATGGCACAGTAACAGAGAAGAAAAATTTCAGTCAACTTAGACTGCAAAAGCTATCCACATTAAGGCAACATCAGAATTTTAAATAAGTAGCTACAGAGGTGATTTGGGAAAAATCTATCATGTTGGGATGCACCAAATATACAGTCCTTTAATTAAAACCAAGACATTTGATTCTTTTGCAAATGTTAATGATCTGTTTTTGAAATGTTAATCATCCAAGTAGCAAACTGCTAACATTTTTGTCAAAAATTGAAATATATTGCCCCAAACTTTAAAAATTCTGTATTAGCTATACCCATCAAAAGGCTTGAACTTTCAATCAAACACTGTCTACAGAGGAGCGATGAGGTAAATTAGGCAACAGTAATTTAATGCTCAATCCTTGTCATTTCAGAATGACAGTACTATTTAGAAAAAAGTGAAAGGAAAATAGATTAAAGCGCTAAAATAAAGACGCTTTGTTCATCTGAATAAAACATTTGTAACTCTGGTCTGAGAGGTTACTTTCATTTGCAGCCAGTTTGATTTGCCACTCATCTTCCTTCGGGAATCATTCTGTTTCAAGTGCAGTAAGAGATTATTTATTTGCATAAGCCAACAGAGGGTTATTCTTTCCCCAAAAAACAGAGAATGACATTGCTATACAAATGAAAGAAAATGTTAACAACTCCTGAAAGTTCTCATAGGTGATTAAAGGCATCATGCCACATAGCACTAAGTGATTAGCACTGATGTGGCGTATATTACATTTTAAGCATAGTTGAGCTTTTGCACTGTTTCTCCAGCCACTAATAAAGTTCTTTTTCAAGACACATTAGAAATATTTGATCTTCAGAAGAATGTTTTAGACTAAGAGCAGAAATTACTGTCCTTCATTGAAATAACTTTTATAAATGATCAGGAAATAAGTAGCATCCTTACACATTTATTTTTGAAATGAGTCTCGTAGGAGAAGAAAGTGGAATTGAAGCTGGTCTTTGATATTATCATGTTCTTCCCTATTTCTGAGGCAGAGCTGAATCACAGCACTGAGGTAGCTGTCCCCAGTCTGCTGCTGCCAGTCCTGTCTGTGGATGTCCCAACTTGCACTTTGTAATTACAAATATGTAAGGGTTTTTCCTTCAAAAGAGGTTACTCCCACAGAGTGTCTCTGAAGTCTCCAGAGAAATCTGGTTTTCTGGAGCAGGCCTGGACACTCAGAGCCAACACCTGCTGCAGCAACAGTGTGAGCCCCTAATGGAAACATTGGGGGCTCACCCCATCCCAAACAGGCTTTGAAAGCAAATCTAACCAAACATGTCAACCCAGAGCCTCTGCTCCTCTTCTCTGACCTCCCTGTAACATTCCTTCTTACAAACCTCTTCATGAGCTTCAATTCCATGTAATGTCATCCTTTCAGGTTACAATCATATTGGTAACTGCAGAGCTGGAGTTGAATTTGACCATGAGCTTTATCATTATGCCATCCATGCCCTTACATCCCATACACCTCAAAAGAGGAAGGCAGCTTTTCAAGCACATCCAGAATGACCTCATAGGGGATCAGCTCCAAAGTCAGAAGTTTTGCAGAGCCCTGCATTACAGAACCCCCATGCTCAGAACAAAACCCAAAAAAACCCCAAGCCTCTTCCAGCTGACATGCTTCTGCTAAATAACGGATTTTAAAGGTAATGATTTTCTGATGGATTCCATAAATTTGCAGCACTACTTCCTGGTTCAAAGCTGAGACCAGCTCTGTGGCTTCCACTGGGAAGTCTGAGCATGGCAGAATACAACACTGCAGGACAGTACTGCTGAGAGACATAACTAAACCTCTTTCATTCCCAAAGGTGCTGGCAATTCTTTTTCATTCTCTCCCATATCATGCAGACTATTGTTGCTCTCCTGATAAGTCCTAGGAATTGGGCTCCTCCTTCCAAGTAAGGATTTTTTCATATAGGAAATCTGAGTAATTCTTCTCTACTTTTCAGGTCCCTGGCTGAAGATGTATCATTGCTGTTCTTTGGGTTTCAGGATAAAAAGTATGTCTGTCACTAATTTCTCTAGGGATGTTTTCCATACCAGAGAAAATAAAACTTAGATTTTTAAATTGTTTCCTCTCTCTCACCAGGTCACATTAAAATCTAAAGAACTGGAAGACAGTAAGGTACAAGTATGAGACTAGCTTAAAATTTTTTAAAAGCTCATTTTTTTTTTGCAACTAGTAAAAAAAAAAAAAAGGAAAGAAAAAGAGGCAGGGGTGTGAGAATATTAAAAGTCATGGTTGCCACCTCCTAACTCACCCAAGGCAGAAGCCAAAACAATTATGGTGAGACATATGTTGATGGCAATAAAACAATTACTTGCATTCTGTGCCTATTTTAAATATTAAGTGTTAGCAGCATGTTACCTAGAAAATTAAAAGCCTCAAATTTTAGTTACAGGATGTACAAATAAAGCACTGCATATGGAGGAAAGTCAAACCCAAACGTTTCTTTGTTTGCATATTGAATACCTTTAATATCATGTAATCAAAAACTCACAGTTTAGAATGAGTCTAATACTGTAACTGAGGAGTAAAATTTGGCATTGAGGATGACCATTTACATGCTAAGTCTGATTGTACACTAAAATAAGCAGATGCATAACAGCTTATCTTTTAAATATCATACACTACACACATAAATGCAAGTGCTGGATCTAATTTAACAAGATTTGTGGTTATGAACACATGGACACCAAAAATCCGGCATGAATGATAAGTTACAGTCCAGTGCAGTTCCAGCTGGCTAAGATATAAACATTTCTTTCTCAAACTGCAGTTGCTAGTAAAATCAGCACAGAAAATTTCATTATACCTCCAGCAAATGCTTGTTTGACATTTTACCCTTTCCTAAAGCAATGCAGCTCCTCCCCCAGAAACAGGGAACAAGAAAATAATACTCAGAACCAGCTTCACTTCCTCCTCTTTCAAGACGGGTGAAAAATACATGGACATGCTGCTTATTTCCTAAAGAAATATTAATGAAGATTTAAATGAGGGATTGGAATTTCTGCTCTTAGTCTGGAATGTGCTTCTGAAGCTCAAGTATTTCTGTTGAGTCTTCAAAAAAACACTGGGCTGACCTAGAAGATGTCTGGAGACCAGGTCTGTGACTGAACTGGATCTCACTTTTATTCTTCAGCACAGCAAATATGTCTGCAAAGGAGAGAGGTGGGGAAGTCGTAGCTCAGGTGAGAGAGGGATGTGTTATTGCAGTGGTCACAGTGCATTCAGGCAGTAATGAAAGCACCAATTAATCCTGCATGGAACAGCCACAACTTTGTCTTAGCTGCCTTAATGGAACAAATAATAATAAATTTGCACATTGGGATCCATGTTGAAGCTAAATTCAAAGCACTACCAAAGACAGCTGCCCAGCAAAATTGAAGTCACGTTAATTTTCTGTTGAGCATCTTTTTAGGAAAAGCAATAACTTCCCAGTTTACAGTGAACATTTCTTACTCTCTTGATATCACCATATCTGTAAACTGCAGCACGTTGAACATGAATTTATTCACATCATCACACGCCAAGTGACAATGACTGATCTTTGGTATTAACCTCTAGCTTTTCCAATATGTATTTAAAAAACCTCCACCACCTTATTTTAGAAGGATTATGGTGCTACTGCAAGCCATCCATATTGGCAAAACCATTCATAACTCATGGATTTGGTACCTATAGAACAAATTAATTTGTGTTTCATGCTTACATAAGGGACCCTCGTGAAAGATTGCCTAACCCAAATTTAAAAAACAAAAGTTAAATATTTATAAACAAGACACATTGGAAGCCCAGGAAATCCTTATGGAAGACATACTCCAACATGATTGAGTATTCATATATAGAGTATGACATAGGATGGAAATGAATAAAAAATAAACAACATACACCATTACTCCCAACATCTGCAAAGCCTATTTTAAACTTCCTAAATTGCACAGATGTAACAGCATGGAGCTCTTAAAGCTTGAGTGCATACTGAAGAGATGGTTTGTGTGTTTTTGTGATCCTGAAGTGAACAATTAAAGAATGTACATTGCTGTATTGCAACTGAACAAATCCAGAAAGTTAGTGTTGCTATCTGTGAGACAAATCAGCAGCTTGCCAGCAGTTCACCAGGACATCTTTACTATGTCTGTTTAAAAAAAAAAAAAAAGGATTAATTTTAAACAAAATGAAGCTCAGACTGTGGCTCAGAGGATACAAAAGAATCAACAGAATGACCAGGTTGGAAGAGACCTCCAGGATCATCAGGTCCAACCCAGCCCCAACACCTCAACCAGACCCTGGCACCAGAGCCACAGCCAGTCTGTTTATAAACACAGCCAGGGATGGTGGCTCCATCACCTCCCCAGGCAGAACATTCCAGCACTTAATTATTCTTTCCATGGAAAACTTCTTCCTGATATCCAACCTGTAATTCCCTTGGTGCAGCTTGAGAGGCTGAAATTCTTTAAAATACACATGAATGTGGGGGTAAGAGAAATTCAGATAAGCAATAAGGAATAGCAAAATCAAAACAAATCACACTAACTTCAGAGATGACTTATTCACATCTGGTGAGAGAAACCTCCAGGTTTCTCTCTCACCAGAGCATGTTCTGTACCACCCTGTCCACAGTCTAAGACCAATTGTGACATTTCTGCCCAAACACTGCAGCACAGAAGAGGAATGGATGAGCGCTGTAAACTCAAAGTATCACTCTTGTAAATGTAAAAAAGTGAACCCTGCAGCTAAAACCAAGGCAGAACTTTATCGAAAGTCATCAATCAAGCAAGAGCATGCAAACATACTGACTCCTCTATGCATCCCCCAGTTGATGTCATTAAAATCCAGAAAACTCCAGAAAAATGCTGTTGCAACAAGGACATTACTGCAGAAATCTAATGATTTTACTTTTTTAAAAAAACATTTGGCCCTCACAACGTACAAATAAGAGGTTTTATCCATTCCCACATCCTCATTTGCAATTCCCCTGATGTGAAGTCCAAAAAACAGTTAAAAAAAAAAAAAAAAAAAAAAAGGAGGTAGTGAGAGGGTGAAATGAATGCATATCAACAGGAAAAAGAAAGAAACACTGCCAACTCAAGTGTTCCTTCATAACAGAGTCCAGAGTCAAGAACTGCACACGCTGTCCTGCTAGGAATAGAGGTGATGGAAGGCACTGTCTGGAAGGAGGAGAGAAAATTCGCTGTGGAAGCAAGTTTTTGGAAAGCCCAGGGTTCAAGACCATGCAGTAGGATCACTGAAGGTAGATGTGCCTGGAAGTCTTGATGAATCAAAGTCTGACAAAAAAGGCAAAAACTCCTCACCTGTCCAATTCCACTGAGTCAAGTGGCTACATGAATGCCATCACAAATCAGTGATATCATGCATTACAGGAAAAGCAGTTTTGTAACTTTTGTAACACTCTTAGAACTGAGCTCCAATAATGCTTTTATTGGCAATGCAGCTGAATCTTTGTTTTTTAAATCTAAATAATCCCTTTGTCATTACAGTCAGCGATCCAGCTCCATGGTGCTCCAAAGACAGGTCATAACAAAAAGACTGTACTTTTGCCTATTAAAGTACTTACTTTCTTAAGTCTTTTTGTGTACAAGGAAACAACTCCCCCACAAGACAAACCTCTTTTTCTGAAAACAGCAGTCTAAAACTAAATGGCTACATTCTGTAAAAAAAAAATCATCTTAAAGAAGCAAGACTGGAAATTAAAGTTATTTATCAAAAATCACTAAAATTCTTTCTTACATTGGGGGATTGACTAGATGACCTTTAAGGTCCCTTCCAACCCAAGCCAGTCTATGATTCCATGATAATTTAGCACTACAGAGGATTTGGTGCCCACATGACCCTACAGGACTCTGCAATCAAAGTCCAGGTCAGTAAAAACATCTAACATCCTTTTAAAGCAAAGAAAATGGAAAACCCTTTCAGTGCAGCATCTTTGTTGTGTGTGCTGCTTGTCTCCAAAATGTAATCCTACTATGATGTCATAGTAAGCATCAGAGCTTTAAGCCTGAGAGAAATACTGGTTTCAATTTCACTCTGGATTATTATTTGAAAAACATTTAGGAAAATATAATGAGCCCAACAGGAGGCTCACAATCTAAGAGATCCTGTTGTATGCCTTTGTAAGAAACCACAAAATCTTTAGCTCAAAGCTACTTGCATTACACTTTCCACTCTTGTTTTGGAATGGTTTCTCATTTTCCATACCCCATTTCTGCTGATAGATTTTTCCATTCAGTAAACAAGGAATCTGCTGCTTATTTAGAAAGTGACCTTCAAGGCTAACAAAAAAAAATCTACAGTTAACAGACACAAAAACCCAACACAATCCAAGAACATTCCAAATCCCAAACCGGGAATTTTTTTCCTAAGGGACACCTCAATACCATAAATAGCAGCCACACTGTGACAAGACTCAACAGAAGCCAGCCTGTGGGTTGATAAACCATTCAAGAAAATCCAGTACTGTATTATGCCTGCTCTAGAAATATTATGTCCCTGGGGAGGGCATAAGAAGAGACAGCTGTCTGGGAAGAGGCACACCTGCATCATCACCATCATCAGGTTCAGGTTTTATATTAAAGCAGTTTAAAAGTGTTCAAGGCCAGGGTGGATGGGATTTGGAGCAGCCTGCTCTACTGGAATTCCAATACTGAGCAAGAGTAGGGACTTAAACTGGAAGATCTTTAGAGTTCTTCCTACATTGAACCCTTCTACGATCCCAGGATTTAGACGGAAGGTGACTGTGTTGAAAGTGGGTGAAGGTCAGCAGCTGAGAACAACATGAAAAAAAGGCATCTCTGAAGTATTCTCAAGTGAGAAACATGATCAGGGAATGCAACAGCTCTTTAGTGTTTTGTTCTCACAGCTATTTCACACAAATTTATCTCAGCATTTTCTGGGTGACTTGATACCAAGTTCATTGTTTCCATGCACGTGTGAAGGCAGCAGGATCTTTCTGCTTCACAAACTCGCAGTGCCTACTGTGTTCCTGAACAGCAACGTGCTCTGACACACGTGAGGACAGGGCTGGTCCTATTTCCATGGTCTGGACTAAGCTGATGAACAGCCAGTTCCCTTGTAAGAGCAGGGAAATGAAAATACAGAAGGAATGATTCAATATACACAACTAATAGTGCTCAGAAAGTGTTGTTAGTCCTATAACATTAGTGTCATAGGAAATGACAAAATGAAAAGATACAAGTGGATTTACTAATTTAAAAGGAATCAAAATTCCTGGCTGGAGTGCAGGGAGAGGCAATATTTTATTTGTCCTCGTTCTATTTATTTTACAAATGTGATTACATGAGTGGGAGCCTATAATTGAAATTGTTTCCATGGGCAAATTAAACAATAACATTTTGATCTATAAATCAAGCATCACACATTAATGTGGAAATGACTTTTATATTTTAAAACAATCGGTATTACAAAACAAATATCACCTTGCAAGAACTTCTGGGGTCATACAGCCAGTGCTGCTGACATGGTAAAGTCTGTTAGTCTTCAACAAGTAATTTCATCTGTATAAATTGCTTTAAAAATCTCAAAACTAAAACTTTTAACAGAAAACATCCACTGGAAAGATCTGCCAGGAACAGCAAAAAAATTAGTTTAAAAGGCATAGCTGAGGCCAGGAGTTAAAATACTTTAAAAAACAAATGTGGATGATAATGTCCTGAGGTGCCAGAGCAACTTTATTTTTTTTGAACAGAAGGGAATGTATTATTATGGATTCCCAGAGGGACACACGTATGATCACACATCTAAGCAGACTTTCAGAGATGTAATTCCAGGATTTTCACACGTAACAAGACAAGCAGCATCCCTTCCAAAACCCAGCTTTGACACACCGTAGCCAGCTGTTTAAAAAGGAAAAAAAAAAAAAAAAAAAAAAAAAAAAAAAAAAAAAGGAAAAAAAAAAAAGAAAAAAAAAAGAAAAAAAAAACCCCCAAAAAACCCAAACCCACAGCAGTTCCACGGTTTGTTACTGATGCATTTCTCCACTCCCTTGTAAAGACGTAGTTAATGCAACTAATACCAAACGCAGACACCTCCAAAATTCAGTCCTGAGGTGCCACCAACGTGGCAGTTTTTTGGGGAGCTGCAGGGACTCACTGGGCTGGTGAGAAGCCCATCCCAGGGGAGGCAGGCACTCCCCACATCCATCCCTCACCACGGATGCTCTCAGCTCGGATCCCTCCCTTCCCTGCTGCACTGTGGCACGAGTACATTTACAACCCTGTCTGTCCTGAAACCAAACCCAAAATGCAAGCAGCAGCAACTTTATTAGCACTTCCTGATCCCAGGGGTGATAAACACCTTTGTTTACTCCGGCACGAGCAAAGCTGGTGGTAAAAGGGAAACCGATCAGACTGTTAAGTGGCTGAAACTCACATTAAAAACCAAATGATAACATAATCCCAGGAAATTGCCAGGATATAGAGATCGAAAGTGCTGCAGTACCCAGGGCCACGCTGGCATCTTGCCAACAGCCTGAGGGTCAAAGCTATTATTCTGCATGTATATCTACATAAATTTACATCTATTTTGCATAGCAAGTAAGCAGAGTATTAAATACACTTTACTGAGGGACCATCCTGGACTAGTTTATCCACTCCTGCAAGAGCACAAGGCTAGTGATTGTCTTTATTTTTAACTTCCTATATAATAACTAATTTGGTTTTACAATGCAATCTTCTGGGGACACTCAGGACAACACCATAGGAAAGTTACTCCTCAGCTTACAAGGATGTGTGCAAGAGGATCAGTGCAACCAGCTGGAATAGACTACTTATTTATTTTACCTGGAGGGCAGATCCCCTTCTATGTGTGGCATTACCAAAACTCCTAACTGCTTTTCTTCTTTACTCCTATGGCTCACCCCAAATTCAAGTTGATATTTGGATTTTCCATCTTTTTGTACAGAGAATATTCTTATCAATGTTCAGAAAAAGCAACTTAGCTAAACTTTTTATCTATCCTCCTATGGACAGACACAATCATAACTGTGGTTTACATGGTTATATACAGTCCTACAATCACAGACAGATGTGCTGCAGAGCCAGAAAGCATTCCCATAGTAAGAGAGGAAAGAAGTAATCACAAAGTTCCCTGGAATAAAAATATGGATGTACCCTCACGTTATGACACATTAGCACCATCAAGTCCTCTGCAGCTACAATCTGAGTAATTGCTTTCAACTGGTTTTTGTGAGATGTTCTACTTTTTGAAACTATCAGAGTCCAAATATGTCAAACTACAAACTATGCAAAAATGTAAGTTCTCTAATGTTTGCAGAATGTTGTATAATTTCAGAAAGCAACTAAACCTAAGCTATGCATAATACATTCTTTTAAAAAATACTGCCTTGTACCAGATTTCTTGTCTTCCCTCTCAATTCATCTCTTACACTCTTCAGCCAGAGATTCAGGACTGGATGTTTTGTAAAGCTGTCCAACTCACTCAGAAATTTCCAATACATAAAAATAATCCAATGCTTTCTGATATTGTTGCAAAATAGGAACTAATTATCTGGAATGAAAGCAAAGAGTTGCACAAACAGCAGGGGAGCTATAGTCAATGTGCTTCAGACTACACACATGAAAAATCTGAATTTTAACTATTACCCCTTCCTAGTTTTCATGTTTGTTTACCTCCAAATCGTAGGATATAAAACTTGTATTTCAGATTAAAAAAATGCAATCCTGAAGAAGGATCAGACTGCCTTTACAGTCCAGATCTGCCTGCCCCAGGTCTGGCCTGCCTGAACCCATCCTGCAAAAACAGGCACCAAATGCCAAACATGCATTACACCCTTCAGAACATTAAGCCTAGGCTATAATTTTTGCCTTCTTTGTTTTTTTTACATTGGAAGTCTACCTGATTTTGTTTAGAGACTCTTTTGAAAAGCTCATGTTTTCACACTGCTTTTTGCTTTGCAAAACAGCCAAGTGACAAAGTCAAATCTCTTCAGAAATCCTATAATAATAAACTGTGGATACAGAAAAGGGGTTGGGAAACTTTGTAGAATAACAGATGTCACATTTAAGCTTCCAGGTAATTAGATGAAGGCAACAGGAATTTTTTTCCTAATTTTTAAAGACAGTTTCAGACCCTATGTGTAATAAGGTAATTGAAACACTTCTCTCAACACATTGCTGCAGGGAAATCAAATTGATGAATCTCTGTACAAAAAAACCCCACAGGCTTTTCCACAGTGCCATACATTTCCTTCATCCCTCCACTCATTTTCTACTCATCTGTCCAGCTATACATCTCATCAGCATCCCCTGCCAACGTGTACCATCACAAACCCAAGCTGTATTACCTCAGTGAAATTTATAAATCTCACACGCTTCTTTATGCTCCCTGCAAAGACCTAAAGTGGCATTTGTCTGGACAGCCATCACGTTTACCATGTTAGCTCAGTTCTGCTCAAGCAGGCTGTTCATCTTTTCACTTCTAGTCCTGTATTTTAAACCAGAGGAGATGTCCAAATGCAACTGCAGAGTCTCACAGAAAGCAGCAGCAACAGCAAAGGTTTAATTTCCCTTTATGGCAAGCTACCTAAATAATACATAATCTGGGTACTTCGCTTTCTTCTGATGCTGCCACTGAATGGAATGCAAGGAAGGGAGAGGGAGGGGTGGAGGGAGATAAACCCTTTGACGGTTGGTAATTTCTTCTGCTGCTTGTACATACATGACAAGAAGCACAAAAGGCAAGCTCACTGGAATTTAATCTGTGATCCGCTTAATCTTATGATCCATTTCCACCTGAACTTCATACTCTGGATGTAAACCTGACACCTCTCTGAGCCGTGCCAGCCCCCTGCAGCACACCTGCACTTAGAGATGCTGCAAACTCGGCAGAGGGCATGGCCAGCGAGGGCAGGACCCCGCGGATTTTAAACTTCAGCTGCGGCACCGCTCCGGCACAACCAGAGCTCCTTGTCCTGCCCCAACCCGGCTGCTGCAGCGCCCGAAATCCCCCTGAAACGCTCCTGTCACTGTAAGAGCCTGAGAGGAGGGATGTGGGACCCCAGGCTGCTCCTCAGCAATGTGTTCATTGCACAGAGCAGTTCCAGCAATCTTGGGTGGTGGGTGCAGAGCCACACCTGTGAGCTGCCAGCTCCAGCCTAAAGGCTGCCTGCAGCCACCTCTGTTCTGCTTACAGTGCATTGGATATTGTTCTGTGCTGAGTATCTGAATACATAACAACCAATCAGCATCATGCACAATACCTTTACCATTACCTATAGCCCTCATAACTGCTAATATTGCCATATTGTGGGGGTAACTAACCAATCACAGGAGTTAGTACACAATATTTTAAGCTTAAAACTTGTTTTTCTGCAGTGGAAAATCTTCTTACTTGGTAAAAACATGTTTTCTGTTTGTCTATGCTTTTTCGATACTTATCTTTACTTGGTAAAAACATGCTTTTATTTGTAGTCAACTTATCCTTTGCTCTTAGCCATAAAATCTCTTTCCAACTCATCTCAACCTTTCTCCAGCAACCACTAGCTCAGCAGTCTTTATTTTCAGACATCTTTTGTTCTTCTATGTCAAAACACTTGCTTTCATTTCTAGAGAACCTTCTGCTAAGCACTCCTATTTGTAAAAGTTCCCTGTTAAAGTTTCATCTTGCCCAACATGTCTCCATCTGGGGGAGTTACAGAGAATTGGAGGCTGTATCTGAGAAGGGAACACGGTGCAGTCTGACTGGCATGAAAGCCCAACAGACTGTTTGGGGAATAGTTTGTTCTTCCCATGTTGACACTGCTTGTTTTTGGCGACTCAACACCAGCACCAACTATCATCTTCTTTAAATTGTCTTGAAAGGTCTAATAACTCTTTTTATGTGGAATATCTTTTAGAAAGAAAAGAAAATAGATACATTATTTGTAAAGCAGCATATATCTGATGACTTTGATCTGTGCTGAGGCAATACCCTTCATGGATAAAAGCAGAGCTGTTAAAGAGGAGGAATCATCAGATGAGCATACACTATCTAGCAGCTTTTTGAAAACATATTTCTACTCAATTAGCACTTACAGTGATAGCTAATTTTAGATATTAAAGCACTGAACTTTCTGTTGTCATGCTTTCATGCTACAAAATCCTCTTCAGTTAAAGCAGAATCTATCCAAAATGTTTCCCCAACACATTTTATGTATTTTTCTTCTGCTTAAAACTATCAGCTTGCCTACTTTTAATACATGAGGCAGAAGCTGAAACACAGGTTTGTTATTCAGCTGCTAAACTCCTGCAGAAAAATGAAATTACAGAATGGCATGAGTTAATGCATATTGTAGAGATATAACACAATAGGGGACATATTGCTCTTGATTAGGTTGTCTTGATCCTGAACTAGTTGTGTGATTCAGTCTTAGACATTAGGAGAGCTGTTTCAGGATTTCTTACAATATTTTATCTGATGTCAACTTTGACTTCTTCATTATGCAAACACATTTATACTATTTTAAATTGGGATGTAAGGGGTTCATTTTGGAGGGGTCTGGTTTTGGAGGGGTTCTAAGTGCTGTAAAACCACATAATAAATTACACATACTCCTGCAGAGGATACAACCCAGCCACACGTGTGCTTCGCATACAGGTTTGCACAGATGCTGACCCTTCATCTGGGTTATGCTTTGTCTTTCATTTTGATCGTTGCTGACTGTTTATATGAAAGCCGAAAAGTATTTTCAAAAATAAATCCTGACATATTTCTCCACTATCTGTGGCTGTGCAGTTTATGTGCAATACAGGTGAAAGTTGTTATAAACGCATACAAGACCAAGAAATGCTTATGAAAAACAAAAGCAGACCAACCCTTAAAAAGGAACAGCCTGGGGTATCGGGGGCTTCAGTAATTGTCAGAAGATTGGTAAACTGAAGCACTTCAGAACAATTATTTCTTTCCTAACTGCAATGAAATTTTCCCCTTAATATTAGAACTTCAGTCATAAACCAAGTTAAAACCTGTGTAACAGTCTAAATCCAAGTCCCAAATACCACAGGTTTTCCTGACAATTCTGGCTGGATATGACCTGAAAACAAGATCCAGACTCTAAACAATTCACAAAAGAATTGATCTATATCACATCCCTTTTCCCATGCAGTGTGTATTTATGCAATTTTATGAGTCTGTGTAGAGTTAGCCTTTTGGCAACTGTGTACAAATATATCAGTATATTATTTTGGGTAAGGTGTTCTTTTGTTGTTGATAACTCTGGGTATCATCTTTGCTATCTCTTTTTATCTCCCTGCAATATTGAAGTCAGAAAATTCAGCATCTTATGGGAGATCAGCTATGTTGTATGATCGATTTGAGAGAAAATGAATACATCACTTTTGGAATTTTATACTGACAATAATAACATAGAAAATAAAACTGCTCTTCTGACTCTTCCTTGTACTTGGCCACTTGCTCCTAAAAGGCCCTCTTAATGTGTCCTGAGTGCCAGTCTTACAGGATGGACATCCTCCCTGATCAGCTGTGATCTGTGTTCCTGGAATCACCCTCTGGCTGTTCCTGATCTGGTCTGTTCCTCTGCTGTTCAGGTACCTTTGTAGGGAAGCACCACACCCTTGTGCAGATGTGGTGAGGCTCTAAACTCAGAAGTACATCTCTGAGAAAGAACGTGGTTCACTCACCAGCAGATGTGCCAGAAACTGAGAGATACCACGTCAGATTTTCCTACATCTCACTCCAGGAAAGTCAATTATATTTCTGAAGGGCATCCTTCCTATAGCTGAATTCTTTACCTCATGTCAGCCACGTGTTCACGGTGTGGTAACAAGGAACAGAAATTTGCATCCTTTCTACAGCTGCTGTCAGCTACTTTCAAAATGTATTTGGAGTTGACATTGTTTTACTGCACCCATTGATAAACTATAATGGACTTTGATTGCATTTCCCTTCACCACATATCATGATTAAGCAGCATGTTCAGAAGATTCTCTTAAAAGCGCTCTGGAAGTTTTGGACTTCCAGTCATTAAATACTCAGGAGTGGGGTTTGCAGAGAAGCCTTAGGTACTCCACTCCTGCTCCCACAGACATCACAGAACATTTCAGTTTATTTGACTAACCACTAACACTTCTTCTTCCATATGAAACCATGTCTTATGAATACTCCAGAAGTGGCTGGCGGTACTCTTCCTTCATTTTGGTTTCTTCTGCACTGTTTGCATTAGCATTTCTTTCACATGAATGTTCACAGCCAGACAGTTCATTTGAATTAGTTGTGCAGATTTTTGTGCTCTGCTACTTTTCCATCAGCTTTTCCACTGAACTTTCATTTCAAGATCAATAGACTTAGTTTACTGCAATGCAAGATTTTCCTGCTACTGCCACTGTCATTTTAGTCACCTTTTGTGGTTTACAAATTCAGCCTCATATGTGAAACTCAAATGGCTTAACAGGTGAGATATGAAAGCCAAGTGTTATTTTCTTTTTAATAATATATTATGAATTGAATACAAGCCTTAAAAGGGGCACAGTAGCTGTAGTAGCTGTGCCCTACAGTAGAAAAATGGATTTATCTGATATATCCCATTATGCTTCACAGCCCCAACAGAGTAGCCTTGAGTTTATTTGACTACATCTAATCAGGACTGATGCTATTAACAGAAAAGCAGTAAAATTCAAATATAAACTTTGAAACCATTCCTCCTCTTTTATGCTTTATATGGGTGCTCTCTGCATCACTGTAATGATACAACAGAACTTCCCATGAAGCCAATCTGATTTTAATATAAACATCCCCAGAAACCCAAACCTAATAAAGAAAAGCAACGGCACTGGGAAAAATCAAGGTGTTAGAAAAGATGTCTGTTACAAAGGCATAAGGGGAAAATGTGTATTCTTTTGGACCAGAAAAAGACCACCTGCATTTTTCTACCCCCATCCCTTGGGCAGAAGGCAGTCAATAACAAAACATGCCTGCTAAATAACTGACAGTTAAAAGTCTAATAACCACCTCCCTCCCAGCAGCAGAGCACCTCACATACTCAAATGCCCACTAAAAATCAATTGCCTGAAAACTAATAGGGATCCATTTAGTTATGGGAATGGTTCTGCATTGATTTCTCCTCATATCATCTTTTGTATGTTAGCAAAACTGAAGACAGCACTGCATACCCCAAATTCCTATTTCTTCTATTATCCAGAAAACCTGCTGATTATTTTTAAAGCCAAACCAGCCTCAGTCCCAGGCTCTGCTATGGATAAGTTTGGAGGTTTTGTTTGTTTTTTTAAAGACTGTATTAATGTGAAAAAGCAATAGAATAGAGTAAAGAACTAGGTGGAAAAAAAAAAATCCAACCACAAAACAATTTGGTGCTAAGGTTCCCCTTTAGCTCATGAGCATAAGAGAAGGTGATGCACTCAACCAAAAGGGGAAAAAAAAAGTTTTCTAAACCATGAAATAAATAAATTGTTCAATGAATCACATTTTCTATGAAAACTTTCTTATTTAAAAAAAAAAATGCAGGAAAAAGCTGGTTCAACACAGCTGGCCCATCTACCTTAAATTTCAAAAGAAAATAGAAACATGAAAAAGGGAAGAATAAAGAGAAGCTATCAGCTTCAAACTATTATAACCTTAGGATAAAAAATTACTTTTTTCCTGTCACTTTAAAAGGGACTCTTGGCTGAAAAATTTGATAGGAACCATGACTGAACAAGACATGTTGAGCAGTTAGTTAAGCAATCACAAATCACACTGAATTTTGATTTTAGTGGGCTGCCATGAAAATAGAAATTAAACATCTACAGCTCTGTAGAGCCTACAGCTAGATTTCATTTCAAATAATGTCTGCAGCTAAAGAAAACAATAATGACGAATGTCATTTCACAGAAAAAAAAAATCTCAAAGTTTATAACTTGTAAGGAGCTTCACATCTCCGAACATATTTTGTAAGTCTTCTGTGCTTGTTACAAATTAAAAAAAAAAAAACAAAAACAAAACCAAATAAAAACCTTTACACCACAAGAGACATTAGATTTTCTGTCCACACAGTATCTGAGTTAGAAAGAAATTACATGTCATGTTCTTGATCCTAGGTAATTGTGAAATTAATTGTGTATCTTAATTTGGAATTAAAATAGGAGACCTATTTGCAGTAGGGCCAGGAAGAATAAGGAAAAAGGGAAGTGGAAGCCAAAACCCTCCCTGCTGAGCTCCCTTCTAGGGAAGCTGTGCATGGCCACTGTGACCCTGTGAGCCCTCTGGCAGCCAGCTGTGGCCAGCTGCTGTTCCCTGCCAGGCACTGCCCAGGCCTGGCTCTTCCTCCTGAGACTGGGATCCACCACAGCCAGAAAGCACCCAGAGCTCCCTCCCCAGGAGCACACAGAGGTTCCCTGCAAGCCCCTGCAAACTAAGGGCTATTCAGCTGAGGAACAGACTAGCACAAAAAGCCATCCAACTCAGGAGCGATCCAAGCCACTCCATTTGAGGATTTACACTTGTTTGAATTCAATGTGAGCTCCTAGGTGTAATGGGAAGTCATTTGGCATCTGTTGGCTTCAGTCTCTAAACCATTCCATGATGTTCACTTCCCACCACCCCACTTAATGGACCAGATCACACTGCATGGCTTCCCTTAGTGTTAGAAATCCTCCCCTCATCAGTCACCTCAACAACAGGCAATACTTTCCTAAGCTTAGACATGCCAGGACAGTGAACCATATCAAAGACACTAACAAGTAAAATCTCAGCTCACCCACAATCCACCTGCCACCAAACCCGTGTCCAGCCTCACTCCCTGCCCTGTCCCAGCCCATACAATCATCTTTCCCTGGTGTTTACAACAGCTGCAGGCATGGCCTGTTCTTCTCACCACCTCCCCCCTGTGACATTTGAAAATCTTTGCATACTTTCCACAGAATGTGGCTTAATCTAAGCAACAATTGATTTTAAACTTCAGCACAAAAGTGTGTTCACCACTTGAAATCCTATTGGAATTAGCACTGCTAGATACAGGGGAGATAAAAGCTGGAGAGCTGCAAAGTTGTATCTCTAATCCACCCACTGTGGGCATCATCCCTGAACTATGGATAAAGAGCTGGCAGCTTCAAAATCCCCTTCACATTCTCTCCTGGTTCTTGGAGCAGATCTATTGCTCGAGGGGGTAACTCAGGCATACAGAGTGACAAGAAAACAGCAGCTTCTACATCCACAATGTCCCTTCTGGATTCACAGAGCAGCTGCAAAAACACATGTTGGCCAACCCCTCTGGATGTCCTGCATTTGACAAACAATCATAAAGGACTGAGGGGGAGTAGGGAATAGACATGGGAGATGAAACAAAATGGGGGGGAAAATCCCCAAAAGAGAAAGGAACAATGGGAAAGGGCAACAGGGGGAGATGAGAAGGTCGCTGCAAGGCAGAGAGAAAATGGCAAGAGAGTGTGGGAAAGTGGTGAGCTAAGTGAAGCATATGAAGAACCAGGCTGTGAGGGAGATCTCCCACCATCAGCATGAAACACAAGGCTCTGCTGGAAGAGAGTTGTGAACAAATGAGCAGCAGAAAGAAAACCCAAAAACAATTCTGCAAGATATGAAGAGAGCTCAATCACACATCCGTAACCAGAAAGGCTTTGATACTTTTGTGATGGTAACTGAGAAAGCAACACACAGAAAGGTTTGGACATTGTCCCTGGCTGAGGAAATAGGTTAGGCTTGAAAAGAGGTCACACGCACTGAATGCAAAAAGGATAACATTAAACATTTATCGACAACAGAAACAAAGGCTAGGCTTCCAAAAATACTGAGCACTACGAGGTACAAGTCCAGTCCAGAGATGGAGAGCACACCAGCTGAGCCTCCTACAGCTTTGAGCCCCCGTGTCACAAGCTATTCCTCCAGGGCTTGCACTGAGCAAACAGTGCTTCAGTCCCTGCTTGAGCTGCTTGTGCTGGTGGCCGTTGAGGTGTGCCACAGCTGGGCACAGCTGCACACAGCGTGGATGCCTGCCCTGGGAGGAACACAGGGCTGGGCACAGGGACACCAGGGCTGCCTCCCGGTCAGGCAGGACAGTGTGGACATCCACCTGCTCCTGCCCAGGAGAGGCAAATAAATGAAAGGTTTGCTCTTTCACTAAGAGACACCCATTTATCTCCTTCAACCCAGCAAGCTTCAAGCTAAACAGGGCAAATAAAAAATGAGGAGAAGGCAGAGGGGTAAGGCACTGCTTTTCCCTACTGAAGAATGAAATGCAGCAGTTTGTATAGAGAGATAAAAAAACCAAAAACTAAGAGCTATCTTTTGTAAGTTGTATTCACTCACTGTTTATACTACATTCCCTTCCACATTTATAGCAACCTGGAGTCACAAGGTGTAGCCTCAAACTGAACACTTTCTGGGCCCCAGGAAACAGAGATCAGCTGTTGCTCAGCCCCCACAGTGCAGCTCTATTCCAAGATACACAGCACTTACAGGCATACAAACCCCATCCTGGAAGGGACGTAAAACTGCGTTTTTAATTGTTAATGATTGTTTGGTTTGGGCTAGAAGATACCTTGTTGCTGGATATTTTTTTTTTTTTTTTTTTTTTTTTTTTTTTTTTTTTTTTTTTTTATGTTTTCCATCCCAGAAATGGTTTTGTCTTGTCTCCAGGATAGTGGATATAGTTGAATTACTCTAGCACAGCTTACACCTTCTCCTGAGAGCACTTACCCTCCCAGCACAGGAAAATCCATACTGCACAAGTCAGGAATGGTGACATGGTTGTCACCACACTTACTTAGCTAACAGAAACTTAATAAAAAAAAAAGGAAAAAAAAAAAGAAAAAAAGAAAAGCAACATGCTTGCACCCCTAAATTTATTATTGTTTCAATTTGTGAGAAAGGATTTCCTTCTACACAATTGTTTTAAACTGTGTGATTTAAGCTTACTTACAGTTACTCCATTTTTCTAATTACATTGTTTCTCTTGCTATAGATCAACAGTTGATTAATCAGACTCTTCAGCAAAGCAGCAAGGCGTCTGACCTTCTTACTTGCTGTATTTGTAATGAACTTCATCTCATATTCTTCAATGAAATTAAAAAAAACCCACAAGCTATTTCAAGCTATCTGACTACAGGGAGCCCATCAGGAGCTCACCTATGGGCAAGGCTATCAACTCATTCTCTGCCAGCTTCCTGACAAGTCTTGCATCATATTATACACACTCTTGGTGTTAACGAAGAAATATTTCAAAAGCCGGTTTTTCATAACTTAATCTGCATTTTCATGTGCTAATTTTGTAGCTCCCCTGCTACAAAATTCCCTGCAGCACAAGGGCTTCCTACAAAGCTGCAAAAGACCTCCTTTAGTTATGGAAAAGGCTGTCAACACTTACAAGATATGTAAGCACTTGCATTTCTTCTGTGTTAAATGGTTGGGCTCAATGATCTTAGAAGTCTTTTCCAACCTAAACGATTCTGATTCTAACCTGCAAAGTGACTAAATACATAAAACCCCAGCAAGTCTAAACCCAGTCATTCTCTCCCACTCCCAGGTATCTGCCAGTACAGCAATGCCTTTCACATAAATAGGGACATAGTTCCCCACTGGACAGCAGGGTTGTTGTGTATTTTGGGAAGTTATTTCCCACCTTTAAAATGAAATCAACTAAATAAGATTTTTTTCTCACTGCCCTAAAATTCCAAAAATGAAACCTCCATCACCTTTTCATGTTTTATTCCATTCCTGTTTTAATGAACAGCTTTTCCTAGGCCTTAACTATCTTTTATCCTGTTGCTGCTCCTCTTATACTCCAGAAAGGTTACTCCATTTTTTTAAATGTAAAACTGTAAAACTACATATTACAAAAACCCCTTACATCTCCTTTATTCTTTTCCTCAATCTCTCCTCCTCCTATTCATACATCATGGAGTCACAGTTTTTACATCTCAAATCATTCTCTGTTGGATTTTGTTTATATTGTTATTCTCTTTCTAAATGGGCACAAACTCCACTCCACCACCCAGGACACTAAGGAAAATACTGATCCTGATAAAATAATGATACTTACACCTGGTAACAGCCCTGACACTTGCCAGTTTGTTAAATCCAGCCATATTAGAGATTTCAACACCTCTCACAGGAATAGAAGTTGGAGTGTCATAACCAACACCTTTTCATGTTTACACTGCGTGGCCCCATAAAACAATCCAGAAATAAGATACTGGTTCAGTATCTACCCAAAAGATGTACATGGAAACATGTACATGGAATTCAAACCCCTTTTCCTCAATATTAAAAACATTTCAGAATTGCTAAATATCAACCCTAGTATGGATAACTTCCTGTAAATTTCCTGAGTTTGAACTGGTAGCTGAGTCTATGAGCAAGTCAAAAATACAACAGTTGGAGAGAAATGTCTAAATTCTCCTTTTAGAAAAAAGCTATATTAAAATAGCTCTTTTGTTTTGGCAGGCTAATTTCCAAACATTCTAAAAGAGTGCTAACTGCATACATTATTTATCATAGAAGAATTGAGGTGTGGAGCAGGCAGGGAGGGTTCTCCCCCAGAGAAGATAATGTATGTGTAAGGAACAAGCACGCTGAAACAGAAACAGCCTGGGTTAGCTCTAACCTGCGGCTTCATTTGTAAAAGCTGCTGTGTTTCAAAGCTCAGCTCTTCCCAGGGCTCTGCACTGACATTTGGCTAACTGACTCACTGAATGTTCCCTTTAAACTTACATGGTGTCAATTAATAGATTATAGAAGCCATTGATTTACCTCTAAAGTACTTTATGATCTCTAGTCCTCTGAGAAGTGAGTGGGTGCCTATGAAGCGACAGCTCACATCTTCATCAGCCCACAGCAAAGGCTTCCTCTGCAGTCACTCAGCTAGGACTAAGCAGAACATGGAAAATACAACAGGAGCTTCAAACACCTGGGTTTCCAGCAAGGAGCTTGGCTCACCTGGAAAACACCTGGCCACTGTCTGCTTAGAAACCTCACAGACAGTACTGCTCAGGCACACGTGCAATAAAAGGAAGCTTTATTTCTTTTGACTCAATACTTCAAAATCCTGAAAGTTTAAGAATGTAGCATGGTCTGCAAATAAACTAAAACATCAGCAAATGGAACAATTGAAGGACTATTTCTGCAATGGGCCCAGGTTCCAACCAAAGGCCCCCCCAGACATTCAGTCTACTGAAGACACTCCAGTCTGACCACACTGCTTCCCAGGCACAGCCTGACCTGGGATGACCAGATGTCCTTGGTGTGGTTCTTCACCATCCCACAGCCATCCACTCCCAAACTAACAGCAGATACTCACTCTACTACTACACAAAAATCTTGGTGCCCTTTGCCAGACTAGTTACCAGGACAAATAATGGCTGAACATTAGAAATGGCCATTTGGAAGTGGGAGCAATTTGAATGCTGAAATGTAAAATAATTAAGTGGGTGTTCTAAAGGATGCTTTTTATTGCTCTTCTTCCCTTACTAAGCACCTGTGCAATCTGCATATTGGCCTTCACCCAACCTTACAACTTCAGCTTCTTGAGCCAGGCTTGGCAATGGCAAACTGAGAGCACCAAACCCAACCAGGACACAAGGCAATGCATCTTAATATTTAGTCACTAATTACAGTGCTTAAATCATCGCTCCAGTCCACATGCCACAGTTTCTTCCATAACAGTGAGCATTCCCTAATTGGAGACTCACAATAAACTTAAAAAATATCATGTTTGTTAATAGGAAGATGAATATTTTCAAAACCTTTGTTCTTTAACTGTGAGTTACAAAACTCAGTGAAGCACATAAAGGGATGCTATAGAAGGGCAAGCACCACACCACCATTAGCACACCAGCTGAAGGAACCTACTAGCCTGAATGTTATTAAAATCACTAAATTATTTTTAAAACTCTTGAAAGATACAGAAAGGGTGATTATCCTTTCCTTCAAAACCCATCTGCTTTGAATTCTTACAGCTTCAAAAAAAGCTTACAGTTCTAATTAATTTTAATGATCCATGCCGAATTACTTACCATCTAAACAAAACTATTTAATATCTTAGTGGGTTTGAATTTTGTTGTTTCATCTTCACTAATTTATAAATGTTTTTCATAAAGAGAAGCTACAGTTCACCTTGGAGGAGTGATATAATGATATAATTCAAATGTGATATATGGCTGCATAGACCTGCTGTCTTTAGGTCTCCTGAGAGGGCTATGCTGAATCCAAATTCATGCAGAGAATTTAAACACAGATCACTTGGTGCTCTCTTTTGGAGGATGTTCCCGAGTGCGGATCTCAAAGTCAGAGCTGGGGTAGCAAAGTTAAAGGAACCAATCCACATTTAAGTGAACTGAGGGCAAGGAAGGAGAAAATCACTATTCAGCAAACTTGTACATATGTCTCAGTTAATTTAATCATGTATCATTAAGGAAAGCTTGTAAGTAACTTCTTATATAAGGGTTCTGTTTTTAAGATAGAGTGTATTCACAGACCAGTTTTATATGGCTGTAGAGGGATACAAAGCAAAAAAATAAATTCTGACTTCAGATTCCATATTAATTTTTTCATTTACCTCAATGGGAGCAAGGGTTACTCCCTGGAATATGCCTGGGAAAACAAGGAAGTAGTCCAGGAACTTTCAAGAGTTCCAGATATACCTCTGACCTGAAATAATATATATAATGTTAAACTCAATAGTTTCTTCCTGCACAAGTTAATATTCTGAATATTATAAGCAGAATATCAGCAGCATTATCACAAACAAACCACTGTCTCACTGGCCTGGCAAACATGGAATTTTGACCTCAATTTCCCCCCACCCAAACAGTTCTTTAGAGACCTGTCAAGCCTCTGTTGAGTAAAGGTACACAAGGAGCCCACAAATCAGTATTTTATTTTCCCCTACCTTGTCTCACTCCTTGCTTCTTCTCAATACCCTCCTTTGCATCTGCACTAAAAAAAAATCACGGTGCATAACTCAACTCCATGAGTTGAAATCTATGTCAAAATACTATCAAACAATGCCTTTCCCCCTCCCCCATTCCCTTTCAGCTCAGGGTTAACTCTCAAACATCTGTCATATTCTGCCTTGTGCTTTATATTAAAATCTTGTTTCTCAGGCAGTCTCACAGGTTTGCAGCAATGACAACTGGCATTTAATAATTACCTTCCCAGTTTTCACAAAAGTACTGATTTCAGAGAAAATGACCTGTGGGTAGTTTGCATGCAGACCCTTTACCCTCACTGATGTTTTCTGGAGAAGAAACGGCTCATTAAAATACAAATTACAAAGCAAATTAAGCTATTAAATTAAGCTATTTTAATTAACTAGTATGAATTATTTAAAGAAAAAAAAAAACAACCTCAAAATATTCTTCTCATGGGTCACTGCAATGGATAAACTACAATGAAGCCTTCAGTAGTACAAGTCCATCATAGTTTTTCTTGCCCTAAAATCTAAATGGTTGCAAGCATTATTGGAAGTTAATATCCTCCCCTCTTCCCCCAAGTGAAATAATGTATTTCATTATACTTTTCAGAAATATTTCTTCTCCCCAAAATCACTGTTTGGTCCATCCATAGAAGAAAACAGAGACATTCCTTCACTGAAAACAAACCAGAAACCCTAACACAGTTAGATAACATATTTCTAACTCCACCATATTTACTTGTTTGCTGCAAAGGGAGTAATCATCTACATACTAAATTAAGAACATCAGGATACTGAGAGATCCCTCTGCTTTCCAAATATTCTATATTAATAATACATTATTCTGTTAATAATATATTAACGACCCTCCTCCTCCCTCTCCTGGAAGCTTCAGTCACCAGAGACAACAGTAAGAATGTGGCAGGAGTCAGCAATGTGCTCTCCATAATTTCAGTGGAACAGTGTAAATGTGGGTGATCTCTTATTCATAAGAGTTATTCTTCAGCACATTACAGGGCAAAAGAGATTTGTTACAATTTGTTTGTTATCTGAACAACATCCTCTCAGCACACAGATGGGATTTATCCTACCCCAAATCAGCTAAAACACTCAACATTTGTAGACAACTGATTTAAGCTGTTAGTAGAAGAAAAATAGATTATTGCTCTACAACTCATTTGATAAGACCATCATTATTCATCTTCTCCTTTTCAGGTGCAAAGCTCTGTGGACTTGCTAAGAAAGACTCCGTGCTTGACACCCGAGCATTAGAGATTACAGAATAAGTCCATGAAGGGCCTCCACTTTCTGTTCCCCAGAGAACTATGAAGTAGCTCTGAAAACAGATTCAGGACCAATAAATAAAAGTCTGAAAAAAACTTCACGCTGTATTCAATGCACTTAAATCAGAAAGTGTGTGCCCACTCCAGGACTGAATGGTTTGTATATTGCTGTCCCAGTTCCTTCATTGTGTTGCCTTTTTTTGGTAGAGGGTTTTTACATTATTTTTTTAGGTGGCTTTTTTCCTCCTTGTTTTATTTTTTAAAAGGCTTCTCAAGCTGGAACCTTGATCAATTGACTATTATTTCTCTGGTGACTTGTGGTGCTCAATTATGACATTTCATTTCAACCTTCCTCTCCCAACACCTTGCATTAATCCACCCAAATAACTACTGGCGATGTTTTTGAGATGATGGATTTTTCACATCTGAAAGACATTTGTTCTGGTATGCTAACAGTAATAAATGAGAGAGGGGCCTTCAAGAGTAGGGAATGAAACTGAATGCCAAGATAAATGTTACATTTCAAAGTATAATGACTGAAAAAATTACAGATAAACATCGTGCTTTTTTTGGAAAAGACTTGTTATTTTCTTCCACAATGTATGTATCTGTTGGTCATCAAGGATTTGAATACAATGCTATCAGCATAATTAGAAACATAAATTGATCTATTGGCCATACCAATAGCAGCTCTAGCTGGAAGATCAAATATCCAAATTCGCCCCCGCTCATCAGAGAAACCTCAAGAAAGCAAATTAATATTTCAAGGACTCCATGGGGAATACACGACAAATTAAGGCTCCAAAATAATTACAACATCCCAAAGGGAAAATGCGCCCCTCTTGCAAATTACTCCTAGACTTTTACATACATTTTCAAACACATTTTAAAGGAGTGATACTGTCATAATAATTTATAAAAGATCATGTTTCCAGGATCTGAGGGTTCGTGTTTTGAAGACCTGAAATAAATACCCAGCTCAGGACATACTTGAAAGTAAGGTCAGGACTTATTACCCTGAAAGGTCATTTACCTTCCCAGGAAGAAGATGCATAATGGGTTCTTCTTTTCGTTGTTTTCTGAAAGTCATAGTCCTGATATTTATAGTTCTTTATACTTGTGTTTATACTGCTAATTAATAATACTGAGAACAGAGTATGGGGTTCAGAAGCACACATACCTTTGGGACCTGCAATATGGTGTCCAGGAACAATTCCCACTGTTCTGTACAATTCCCACTCTGTACCACAGCTGGGTACAGAGCTGCACGAGCAGCTCCTGCAGGCTAATTGTGCAGAGTGGGAAAAGAGCTGGTGCTCAGGAAGGGAAGATAAAGTATAGAAAATATTGACAGAATGGCTGCAATTCCCAGAAATTACTCCTACTTCAGAGGGTGGCCACGGAGAATGATGATAAGCTCTCTCTTACCAGCCCTCCAGTGAACTGTGGCATATATCTGATGCTTAATATTTACCTGTGGGAATTGCATAAATTTTTCAAAAGAGAACCATTAATTTCTCTGCAAGACAAGGAAGGCACCATTCTCACGTTTTTAAAATAAATCCAGAATAGAGAAACCTGAAATAAAACATTTTGTTCTGTTTTTAAAACAATCCAATAGGTTTAATATCTATACGTACACATGGAACTACAAACTGTTTTCTCTCATTCAAGCTACAAAATCTGTTGTCTGAACCCAAATGAGAAATACAAAACACGAAAAAATTTTCAGTCAATCAGTTCCCTAGCTTTATATTATTTTTTACTTCAATTACAAAAGTAACAAACAGAGAAAAAATAAATCTTTTGGCAATGCCAGAGGCATCTTTAAATCAAAAAATAGATAGATTTGAAAACATCTTTTTCTACAAATCAGGAAAACCTAAAGCAAATCCTCTCTAAATCCCACTGGCAAAATACTAAAAGCAAGGAGTAGGCTCAAGTCCATTAGCTGATAGTAGAAATGCACCAGAACACAAAAGGTTGTGGTAGCTCTTGTATGTTCTTCTATTAAGAGACTTGAAACATGTGCTGTGGTGCCAGCCTATAAAGTGCAGTGTGACTGGATTTTTGGAAGCCATAAAAATGAAGTAGGTAATGCAAGGAAAACATCATCACATCTGTCAAGCTTTTTAATACAAAGAGATCTGATGACTGCCAGGGGGGGAAAAAAAAGGCAATATAAGTAACTAAAAGAGCCATACCAATTTTTCCATATACTCTATGGCTGTTATGTTCATCTCTCTCCCCATTCCCTTTAATGACTTCGTGTTTTCAAAGAAAATACTTTTCACAGAAGGATCAAGAATGAACACAACACTCACCCAAACCAGCAGTTTTATGAACAGGTTGTTTTGGTATCTTGATTATATATATATGTTTTTTTAAGGCCTGAGAAGCTCCTGCACGGCTAGAGTACAATAATAAAATCTTTAGGGAAATCAGAATTGTTATCAACATATCCCAGGATGCAAATTCAGCAGCACAGTATTCAATTAAGATTTTGTCTTGTTTTCAGAAAGGATGACTCAGAGAATGTCCACACAACCCAGACCACAGCACTGCCAGCAAAGCAAAGAAAAACCCTACTGAGCCCAAGCAGCTTAAGTAGGAATTTAGGAAAGCCTCCTATTGAACCACGGGTCATTTTCCCAAAAGGGGAAGAGGGAGACATTACAACCTGAAAGAAAATAAATTTCAGAAAGTATTTTAGTATTTTTAAATTTAAAAAAATACCAAAAAAACACTACAACCCCCCCCCCCCAAACCAAAACCCAACAAACCGCTATCAAATTCACAGTAAATAGTCACATTTTCTGACATCTTACTTCCATTCTACCCTTTAAAATTCTGAAACTAAACTTCAGAGGACTTGCAATGCTCTCAGCACAGAAGTATTTCTAAGTGCTCTTGAGCTGCAGCCATCCATTCTTACAGCTTATATTGTTTTGAAAGCCCTACAGACCTGTTAAATTTACATTATAAAGTCATCCAAGTGAATATTGTGAGTAAGGCTGAAAAAGTCAAGCATGTTGACTCCAGCACTGTTCCATCTGCTATTCATAGCTCAAAGCAAGGTTCTTGTATTTCTTTTATATGGGCCTAATTTCATTCACTCAAGCACATTTGGAAAAACAGCATCCGACAGCACTCATGCAAGAAAAGGCTGGTCACATATTTAAATTGCCTTTTCTCACAAGTTAAAGGCTGCTCCTACACACAGGCATCACTTCATTTAAGCAGATTTAAGTGTATGAGAACAGCAGGACTGAACCTGATGGGCACAGCAGAAATTGTATCTAAGCTTTTTATGTTTTTGGTCATTAAACACCCAGACCATCAGCAGCAAGGCACCACCTGATGGAGACAGCAGAGGAGCACTGAGAGCTGCGATGGCATTTCTCAGCTCACTCCTAACTGCATCAGGCCCTCAGCAGGTCAGTTATCCTCTACCTCAGCTTTGGCTCTACTAACAAATGGCATAAGAAATAATACTTAGAACTTCCCAACCCTTCTTCGAGACTGGATTTCCTCTTTTTCCTAGATGTCATGTGTCCAGGGTCATAAAACTGAGACGAAAGAGCCATAACTTGTAACAGTGCAAACTGCTGCTCTGCTTCTGAGTTTATCAACTTCCTAATGCTCCTATAAATAGTGCTTTGTTTGTCAGGATGTGTATTCCTACCACACAGCACAGTCAGCCTGCAGGGGAAGAGAAAAGTATCAGCAGCGAGCATCATCTATTCTGTGTGTGAAAGAGTTTCTTGCAGCCTCCGAGGCCATAGACGTGGCTTAATTCCCATCAGCATTAGTGGAGCTTACTGCACAACTTATAGAGAAAAATGAAGGTTTTGTATTGGCCTGAGTAAATGGGTTGCTCTGTCTTTTGGTGCCTCTTAATGAAAAATAGCACTTCCTTCTAAGCATGCTTTGTAGTTAGACAAGTCTTTGTTGCTGCAGAGAAATGTAAATTTATGGGAATAACAAAACAAATTGATTAGTGACATGGAAACCACTTAATTCTTGCTTCCCAGATGGGAGACTGTTAAGCAACCATTTAACCTATTTTTCAGGAAAATGCTGAGATGCTGAAAACTCAAAATTATCATATTTAACTTTTACCTGCCTGCAAAACTCCAGCCTTCTCACAGCCCTACATGGGGTGAACTGTGCAGCTCTGTTCCTAGAGCACAAAATGGGCTGTGCTACTACGAGGGGAAGGACCAATATTCTAATTTAAGACAGCTACTAACTGGTGTTTTACATTATCCAGCCAACTAAAGGCAGAATAAATTATGTTTTTTGAGTACAGTCTATGCAAATCCAAATACCTAAGAGTCCAAAAAGCAGAGTGTATGAATGTATGAAACCATGTTATCCTTACCTATGCAATTACACGGCTGTGCACAAAACATGCACAATTACCTGGTCCCTATTTTTACATACAAAATCACACACAGCCTACATAACTCTGAGTAGTTCTAGGGCAAACAACCTGCACTGATCAAAAAGGCTTAATTCACATTGACATGTAAACACTATTCCCAACACATCCAAACATGACAAACAGGCATCAGCCACATGGTTTCCCCAATTTTGCAGTTTCCTATAAGCAAACAGAAGAGACTAATCCACAGGCATTTTAGAGTGGAATGTGGAATTACAATTTATAGATAATTTTACAATATGCCAATATAAAACAGTCCCTTCCTGACCAATCTGCCATACATTTATCATTCTCCTACAAAAAGCTCAGTATTTTAAAACAGAAATACAATAGCAAAATATTGAATTGACACTTATAATAAAATGCATTTGATTAAGACTTAATAAAGTAGTCTGTATAATACCAGTGAATAATGCATCATAAGATAAAGGCAGACATAAAGCAAATAAGGGTGTCAAATCTAATTCTAATGTGCATTTTTCAGCCATATTACTTATTTTATTACTGGATTTTGAAACACAAACTGAAATTCAATAAGCTTTTTTTAAGCAAATAACAATAAATTCCTTGAAGAAATTTACCTGATTTAGCCATGTTGCTAAGTTAAAATCAATGTAAAAATTTCCAGAAAAATTATTATGTTCCTTGTGTGAATTCATACTCTGAACAGTGTGGCTTAGAAACAACATTTCATGAAAATTTTGACAAATAAAGAGTGGTTTTGAGGTTTTTTTTCTGTCCTGTGCATTGGGAAAAAACTGAAATAAAAGAATGAACATTAAAATATGCAATTGATTAATTTTTTTAGCTAGAATAAGTTTTTCAAAACTCTTTTCTTAATATTCAGCATGAGCCTTCCCAAAATGACAAGCCATAAACTATTTGTCTTGATAAATGACATTGCACACAGGGGATGTCAAAGCACCCATGCAAACACATAAATGTATCTTTTTCCATACTAGCAGCAGGCTGGCTGAATAACAACAGTAAAGCCAAAAAAATACCTTCCTGTTAATTAAAATTTAAAGATATTTGCAAAGGCAAATATTTGTATTCAAAGTCAATCACATATTGCTTGGAAAATATATGTTATAGTCAAGTTGGAAGTTTCAGAGGTGAGGTGCCCAGGGCATCTCAAATTCCACCAAATCTCCTGAACAATTCCCAACTAAAATTCTCACTAGACCTTCAACAGGAAGTTAACAACAGCACGTAGAAAAAAAAATTATTAAATTAGAAGATGACTGACACTGCAGACTTCTCCTACAAGCCAGGTTGGCTCAGAAACCTCTGGCAGGGCAGCAAAGCAGCTCTGCAGCACACAGGAGCTGGAAATGGACCTGGCTGGCCCAAACACTGCCCTTCTGCTTTCATGGGCTTCCAAACTCTGCAGGAACAAACCCCACACAAGGAAGGATCTCCACGGCTTGTATCAGTCCCATTTCACCTTTAGGGCCTCAGGGTCTGGGGGTGAGATAAACATGCCAGAGAGGGAACTTGCCCTTGGATCAGGTATCAGAGAAAATCAAGACAAAGCACTGACACTCTCAAGCATTTACTCTGGTAACAAGGCTCCAATTGCCTCCTGCTGCAGCAGAGCTCTCCTTAGGGGCAGGAGTGAGCCAAGACACAGGCTCTCAGTTAATAACATGGAAAGGGTCCTGGTTTAGTCCCCTTTAGAGCCCTGCCATCCTGACTGTGCCTACAGGCAGCTCCTGCTGGGGGCTCCCACTGCAGACCCTGCCTGCTGGTTCTCTGCTGCTGCACTGGCACTGCAGGGATCAGTTTGCAGACTGACCACAGGCTGGCACCCAGCTCTGCTGGGACTGACAGCCTCCAGCCCCATCACACCCACACTGACCTCACAGCTGATCTCCTACAGCAGCAGCTCTCTCCCTTGGTTCACTCTGCTTTGTGTCTCTCTGGATCTTTCCTTCTTTCCTCCTCCAGGCCCCCTTTCTCCAGATCTTCATCAAACCTCCCTGTCCACCAACCCACCCCTTTTATCCCACTAATCTTCATTAGACACAGGTGATAGCAATTAAGGGCAAGGCTGCTCCTCTCCTTCGGTAATTAGCACACCTGTGACTTAGCAGGGGTGAGGTCACCTGCAGCTTCCCAACGGGCTTTTTTTTTTTTTCCACTCTGGAGAGGCTTCCCTTAGTTCTCCAGCACAGCAGGCTTCCTCTGCCTTGCTTTCCATCACTGAAACTCTAGCCATGCCTTTCATCTTTCTTTTCATTTGCCAAGTTAAATTTCTACTCTCCCTCTCCCATACATGCAGAAAAATACAGACAGTATCCATAAATGACCACTCTGTGGGGGTATTAAAGCTCTTTCTTTCACCTTGTGCTTTTCTTCCTTACTCCACAGAAACTGGCACCACACGTTATTACCCTCGTGAAGCCACATTCAACAAACAGAAGACACAAACAGCAGTTTAGATTCAAAAAACGTCACCAAGTTCCAGGATAAGCCACAAGGCCTATCTATGCTGCTGCTGAACTCAATGACTCTTTTCACTTACTTTCAAACTTCAATAATTGCATTTGATATCATGTTAGAAGAGGTTCTGATGCACTGCAGCATTTTAGAAACCTTGCTCATAATAATCTGAAGAGCTTTGGAAGTGCAACATTTTAAATGAAGTTTTGTTCAATACGTTATGTTGCCTCATGAAATGTTAATTTCCTTTTTCTCTGAATAAATCCCAGAATAGCAAAGGCAGATAACTGGAAAAAAATTTTCCATGTCTCTGCTGCCTGCTTGCTTGTTATTTTAAGCATTCTCTAATCTAAAATGTTTCTTGACTTTCTTGGTAAAAGGAAACTCTGTCCCATACCAGAAAGGTCCTGAAGAAGAGAACGCTGGAAAACCTGAGGCTCCCAGAGAATGGACCTCTTGGCCTAAATGAGCACAGTCCACTTCTTCCCTGAGCCCTCTGCACGCCACACATTTCCTACTTGCACATTTAATTCCATGTACACCTGCAGAGAAAGCCCCAGTGTAACAGTTTTCCCCCACTCTGTGTTGAAATGGAGCCTTTTAGTGATGAGCAAAGCTCTTTCATTTTAGTAATAAAAAAATTTCTATTGCTTCTCTCCAATCTATATAATGGAGGGGTAGGAACAGCCCCAAAGTATTATTTATAAACTCTTAGTCCTGTAAAACTCCAAAGGAGGAACAAAAGCATCATTGTTTGAAATTATTAGCCCTGAAACAAGTACAGGGAAGATTTGCTTCTGACTGTTTGCCAGGAGTGGAGCAGTACACACAACTCCAGCCCTGAGTCATTGAGCCACATCCTGGGAAGTCCTGCTCAAGTGGGTATTGCCTGATTTTAATGCAAATTTAAATTTATTGGCTGAAAACCAGATCAACATCCCCCCACCCCGTTTTTCAGCAACCTCCTATCTGAGTGAGCCTTACTCAGAAGAAAGAACAGGGTATCAAAGCACTGCATGAGGAGCTGCTTATGTAAACTAAACTTAATTAATCTCAGAATAGCTTGGGCTGGAAAGGACCTCAAGGCCCATCCAGCTCCAACTGCTCTGCCATGGGCAGAAATACTTTCCACTACACCATGAGTCCTCCTTCCACTATTTGCCTGAAGTACAGGAAGATGTGCTAAAACACAGAAATGTGTTACATTTTGACCATGAAGCCCAGCCTCTAAACCAGTAAGCACAGGCTGTCTGAGCAGCTTTCTCTCTCCCCGTCACCTCCAGAGCACAAACCAGCCCAGGAGAGCAGCAGGGGTAGCCTGAGGCTTCTCTCCAATTCCTATGCACAGCCCTGTGTGCTGCTTCAATTTCCAAGGCAAAAAAAATTACAACAGACTTACAGATTGCAGATTGTAGTGCCTGCAGCTTAAAATGAATTTCAGTGCATTTTCTCAAGGAACTACCACAAGAAGTAACTAATGCACATTTCAAGTAGCTCTCTTGGCAAAAGCAAGAAAAAAAAAAAATCACCAAAGGGTCAGAGAAATTTGGAGCTGGAAGATATTTTGTAGTCTCAATCTTTCTATGGAAATACATTTCCATTATAACTCTGACAGAAATATATTTGCATATCTACAAGGCTGCTTTAGATCAATAGATAAGTATATATAAATTCTCTTCTATAAAGGAAATTTCAAATAAAATGATTTTAAGTCTATGACTTAGAAAAAGGGTTTTGGACATCCAAGGTTTTGGACATCTTTGCTTCAAATGGAACCAATTGCTTCTTGAGCTCTTCCCACATGACACAGAAAATTAATGACTACTATATTTTTAAACTGAAACCTTTTAATATGAAAGGCCAACACTCCATCCTTATCTTTTTCTTTTTTTTTTTTTTTTTTTTTTTTTTTTTAATGGAGACAATTGCTGCACTTTCTCCTATTAATTCATGATTTCTACACTTCCTACAAAGTCTCTTTTCTTCTCTGGAATAGGCAGTTTAGCTGTGAGTGAGCAGCCTCAGCACTGACTCAGATCTACTGCTCCACACCCCAAATCCAGGCGTGCATTTCCGAGCTCCATGCTCACGTGGGCACTTTTCCCACCTTCATCATACTGAGGACACTGTGGCTAGCAAAACATAACTCCAAAAATACTGTTGATTTTAGAAGCCTTACACACTCTCTCCTGATGAAGCCCACAATAGCTTTCATGCCACAGCAACTGGCTGAGAGTTCCCTGGACATTTCTACCCTTCAGATCCTGGTTGGTTTTGTCCTCACAGCAAGATTCCCTCCAATCTTACACATAAATACGAAAAAAATAACCTGGCACTTCTACCCTAACCCATCATAAAATAAAGGAGTAATTTTGCACAAAAATGTCAATAACCTCTTTAAGCAAAAAATTCAGTCCTATTCCAGAAGCTTGTTCTGCAGAGCTGCTCCAGCTCCCAGCAGTTAAAATGGAGCTGGACCTGGCAGGGTGTGTGGACACCCCAGGTTCTTCCTCTCCTTGAAGGGCAGTGAAACTGGCCACTGATTTAAAACCTTGTAGTACAAATTACAGTTAATATTTCAAACCTTCACTAAGACGATCAGATAGACAGAATATTTAATTAATCCCGTTCCTAACACAATTTCTTCTGAATTGTCAGGAACAACCAGCAAATGACAAGCTCTACATCATTAGTCTTTCTTGTGATTGTTTTCAAAACAACTAAATTGTGATCACCAGAGGCCTAAAATACTGCTGGTCTTATTGATTATTGCTGTGCAAAGACATTTTTCTTTCCTGTGTTCTCTTCCCAGCTTTGCACACAGAGATAATTAAGCAGCAAGACAGAGCAGTGCTGATGATACACACCCCAGCTGGGCAGCAAGGCTCCAGGTGAAGCCCAGCACCTTTGGGATGTACAGGTGTGAATTCTCCCACTGCCACAGCTCACTCTGAATCAAAACACCACAAATCCAGGCCATAATGGAAAAAACCCCAAGCAGATTAAATGGCTTCTATTGGAAATACACCTCCAGAAGTGTTTTATGAGCATTGATCTGTCAGGTTCTCAATCAGATTTTAATTTTTTTTAATTTTATCTTCAAACAAATCTTGTTTAAAATGATATTTATTGAATTGGGCTTGACTATTCTGAGAACTTACAGTTTTGTGTCATGAAAAATGAAAAATTTCTGTCTGCGCACAGCCATGCTCTTACTCCTTTGACTGGTAGTTGAAAAAGAAGTTGCTTAATTACACAGAAATGTCATTGAGATGTTCCTTATGCACAAGAAACAAAAGAATTACAGTGCAATAAACCAAGCAAGAAAACAAGTCCCAAGATGAAAGAATGGTTCTCTGTATGAAGCATTTTTGTGGTTTGTTTGGGTTTTTTCTAACGACCTGGGGCTACATTCATCCAACTTCTCTCCTGTTTTCCATTGCAAATTCATGTGGGAATTAATGCTGCTCCAGCCCACGGTGTGGAAACGGAGATTCCACCCCAGCATGTTCCCACATGTAGGAGTGGCACCAGGCTCACCCAGTGCTCCTGCTGAAGGGCAAACCCTCCAAATCTGAGAGGTGATGAGAAGGAACCCCAGCAAGATGACCAAGGAGGTTTCAAACACGGCTCACACAAAACACTGACAGGGTCTGTGCATTGTGTGACCCGCACCAAGGGAAAAAACCAAACAAAACACAAGCTTTAAACAACCAATTCCCCTCATCTTTGCAAACACAGACCCAAAACAGATGGGAAATCTGCCCTTCAATTCATCCTGGATCAGGGAATCTCAACAGTTCATGGATCTGCTGTGGGGGTATATGCGTTTCTATGGTATACATGAAAAAACTGCCCGACCTCTGCAACTAGACATTTTAACTAGTAGTTAATCCAAAATGTATTTCTGTTGGCAGTACTAATTTTCTCTAGAATCCGTGTGCATAAGCTATTAAAAGTTTAGATAATTTACAAAAAATATTCTCCTGTGCATTTAACAAGCAAATCATGTGGCTGAACAGGGAATAAATGTGATTAAATGCAAAACTGGAAAAAACCCTAGCTACTTAGCAGACCTGATCTGTAATTTTCTAACCTCCACAACTAAACAGATTTCAGTACAACTTCAACTTGTTTTATTTAAATTTCATACTATCTTTAATAAGTTATGAGCGTAATTGTATGCACAAATGTTCTTCATTATGGCACCACCAGAAAAAATTCTGCCTCTTTCAGATTGCTGTAAACATCATTAAATTTCAGCTTCCTATAATGTTTTATAAAGTAATATGCAAATTTCACTCACGGTACTCAAAATTTCATGTGATGTATAAAACAGTAAAAGGATTTGTCTCTACTTGTTAAGGATAGCAACTTGTTAGTGTGTCATGATACAGCATTAAAAATTAAACAATTGTATATTTTGCAAGACTTGCTCATCTATAAAATAAATTCATATATGAAAAACATACGGGAAATTTGAGTGTTTCAGAACAAATCCTTCAACAGAAATATTATTTGCAGTATTTTAACCCATGACAAAGACATGACACTTCCCACCTAATGCTTTTCTCTAAACATGATCAGCAGTTTCAGAGAACATACAAGAAAGCTGACAAATCCAAGAGAAGCTCAGAACAAAGCATTAGGCAACCTCTCGAATTAAATACTAGATCTCTTCCATACTTCCACATGCTTTTGCCCTGACCCTCGAAGCCAAACCAGAACACAGTACGTTCTGTGCCAATGCAATGTGATCATCCCTGCTGTGCAAAGGATGACCATGGTAATCCCCATTTTGGCATGCACATTCTGTAGCAGGACAAGAGCAACATCCAAATCCCTCCATCCAAATCAGAGGCAACAGTGATAGATGTGAAGGGAATACATGCAAGACATGAAATACTTATTAGATAAACCTCTGCTCGGATGGCCAGGAATGTCTGCAAAAGGATAATACCCTGTTTAGGAGATGATACAAAGGACTGAGCACATTCTCTGCCTCCTCTTCAGCTATTTATCTTCTTCCTTGGCTCAATACCATCTCCATATGAAAGAGCTGGGAAACACACACCTAAGGCAGTACACATAGAATCTTTGAGGTGCTCAGTACTGTGCTGCACAGCACAGCTCCCCTTGCAGCACAGACCCAAACATTCTTGGGGTTGTTTTTATTATGTAGAAATAACTACATGGACACTGCTCATCTTTTCTGAACACGTATAAACATTTATGCTTAAAGGTCTTGCAACACCGCTCTTAAAACACCCCCAACATCAGCAAAGTAAAAAAGGATGAAGAAATGGGAAACAATGCCTTGATGTTAAAAAGAAAACAAGATAAGTCATTAAAAGGCAGACTTCCATATGAAGGCAGAAAAAAAGAAATGCTGAGAAAGAAAAGTGAAAAACAAGCCAGTGAAGAAGGAAATAAAATTCTCTGGGGTAACAGAACATCCAGCTAAAGGACTGCTGTGTGCAACATTGGTGTTATCCTTCACAATATGTACATTGGGACTGGTTAAAAAAAAACCCAAAAAAACAACAAAAACCCAACAAACTTACATGAAAGCCAACAAAAAACCCTCAGAAGAGAATTCCACCTTGAGATATATCTCTGAGTGAGAAACAACTCACAAAGATGGATAACATTAGTGACAAAAAGTCACATAGCAATTTTTGTACTATTCTATTTAAAATATTTACAGTATTTTCCAGAGCCTTAAATTAAGTTTGAGTATTTTACACCTGGAACAGGATCTTGTAAGGCACCAAAAAGTAATCTACTTCTCCTCAGTTATTTTCAAATCTTTCCAGAAGGGAGCTGTAACCAGCTTTGACTCCAGCTCACATGCAGAGAAGTCAGAAGCCATGTGCAGCCCGGATCACATTGCCACACTGCCAGTCAGGAACAATCATGTGCTGCACACTTCAATTATTATGCCTGCCCAGAAAAGCACAACTAAGAGGAAAAAGAAGGAAGAAGCAGTGAAGAGAAGAAAAGGGATAAAATTAATTTGTTTTCTGTCAATAAGCCTGTGAACCCAGCAGCCTTGTTAGCGTCTCTTTAAAAGTGCAGCAGAGCTGATACCACCTGTTTTTAATTTTCATTCCTCATGCAAGCAACTGAAATAAGTTCTTTTTAAACAAAGAATATAAAAGACATCGTTACAAATAAAACTTATTAACTCCATTTCATTTTCCTATGATAAAACGCACAAAGAAATGAGAAACAAAACACTTGAGACATGAAAAAATAACAACCAACAACTTGAAGCTCCTTACTTCAAGGTTAATGTGAATGAAATTTACTCAAGTTGAACATCACACCAATTACAAACCAAAAAAACCCACTAAGCTCTGATTTCTAACAATAGAGGTAGACACACTGTTTCCAGAATACTCATTATATACAGATTTAGGTTGCTCCAGGGACTGATTAAGACTAGAGATATTCTATCAATACCATTAAGCTCACTAAGATGCAGTTCTCCCTCAATGCATTTATACCATCAAAAATGAGGACACAACTACAAATGTTGCAAAGTACCACATAATGTTGTGATTGCTCTTTTGTCTCAAAACTCTAAGGTAAACCATTTTAAGCATCAACTACAACAGACACAAAATGATCTTACATAGATAAAGCCCAGCAACACAGAGAAGGAAGTCCTTGGCAAGTCCCTGATATAGCTGGTCCATTATTTTAAGGGTTTGGACAGAAACCAAGAAAAATGTATAAAAGTGTACAGTATCTAAAAATGCCATCTTCAACAATGTGGCTGTGCTCTTTGAGAATATTACTCAGCCAAAGCTGTTTTTTTTTTTTTAATTATTATTTCCCTCTACACTGATAAGGTGACTTTTATACCCAGATTGACTATTACAAGATTAGCCTATGAAGAGGCACTTCAGATTAAAAAGAAAACCTTTGTATGACCTTAAGCAACTAAAGATTAGTTCATCTTCATAGGCAATGTTTTTATCACTCCTTTGCAATGAGGAATTATTATACAAGTTTTTCTTTCTGAGGGATAACCATAATCTCGCTGAATACCATGCTCCTTTTGCTGGTGAAAAAAGTATTTGCCTTTAGAAATATAAACTTTGACTCCACAGTGAGATTTACAAGTCAAGGTATCATCCCAGCAACCTTCCCAGACAGATGTTGTATTGATAAAACTGGGTTAAACCTGTCTACCAGAAACTACTGTATCCATTCAAGAATAAGTGCTGTTAAAAAAAAAAAAAATGGAGAAAGCAACTTAAATGCCTGTAAACAAAATTTGATCAAAAAACACTAGTATTTTCCCATTGGTAACTCTTCAAATGAACCTACAGACCTATATATGAAAGATTTAGAAGTCATCAGTTCAATTTACTTTCTGTATTTAACAGATTATATTATTAGAATTGTCAAATTTGGACCTACTTCTTGGCATTTCAATGAAAAGATGAAGCTACCAATCTCGGAGTATTTTGTTCACCACCTTTGGAAGATGACCTCTCCAGAACATTTCCCTCACTCATCTCCAGGTGCCAGCACAGGCAATAGCAACAAATGGCATGCTTATTTACTAACATACCACAAACTGTTGTCTACCAATGCTAAGGAGGTGGATAAGTAAGTGGATAAGCACTAAGTAAGGATTTTTAATTTGCACAGCTGGAAACATCTGTTGCTCTGAACTGACGTATACACTGCCAGATGCCAACATTTCCAGTGATGGGTCAACCAACTAGAAACACCCAAAGGAAAGAAGACCAGGGTGGGAAAACTCTGTAATTTCTGGTGGGATGACACATCTCTCCTTTAAACTGGACTGTTCAAGCAGTGGTGAGGACCACAGGTACCTGCTGCCTTGCAGAGAGGTGGAAGAGATCAGCTCTTGATGGGACACAAGAGGGAGATCCTTCCTGTAGGCAGGGTGCTGCTGGAAAATGCCCTACCATCAGTCCTGTAGAGCAGATCATCCCAGAGCTAGGT
The DNA here is from genome assembly GCA_032173965.1 of Sitta carolinensis. Classification (NCBI taxonomy): domain Eukaryota; kingdom Metazoa; phylum Chordata; class Aves; order Passeriformes; family Sittidae; genus Sitta; species Sitta carolinensis. Next base: position 15,153,854 of record JAVUNC010000019.1, read on the forward strand.
GATCCGAGAGCCATGACCCCACAAGTCACCTCCTACTGCAGCAATACACAGACTTGTCTGCTCATAGCTCTGGAATAAGCAGAAACCAAGCCAAAGCAAACGTCACTCCCTGTGTGAGTGAAGCTCTCTGAACACCAAAATCATGACCTGCCCACAATCTGGAAACACACAGCAGGAGTCCAAATGTCTCACTGCTAAATAATGACATAAGGATTCCACGAAATTATTTTCCACAGATCTGAAAAATATATTCAATGTTCATGCTCATTCTGACTCAAGAAAGCACTGCTGGTGGTTTTATTAGAAATATTTACCCTTACTGGGTACAGGCAATTGTGGGTTTTGTTTTTTGTTTTTTGTTTTTATTTAGAGTATATATTTATTTAGAGGATAATTTCCCTGTTATTCTTCCAAACAACAAGGACATTAAAATATTTTAGGTCTGGAGAATGGGGCAGTAAAAGTCTTCCTGTTTATGCAGATTGTGACAATTCTTAGAGAAAATAGGAGCAATCTCCGATGAGCTGTTTCCCATTAGTTTTGAGAGAAGTAAAATAGGATCACCCTTAGCTCGCACTATTACTACTATCTCCTTGGGAATGTTTAGCTTCTTTAGTGAAATCAGATGTCTTCTCAGATCCCAAATCACTTTAAAGACATACAGATGGTCTAAACACTTGCTTTTTCTTTTCATCTTTCTGTCAGCCCTGTGATGGCCAGACCATTATTCATAGTATCAAGCACTTAATTCCCCTGCATTTAGAGAATCTTTCCTGGCTACCAGTTTTTCTGCCTTTTTACAGAGATGAGCCATAGGGTTTAGATGATCATTTGTTAAATGAGCTGTTCACAAATCATGGGCGGGCAGTGGGGAGGAAGAGCAGGACTGTAATATCGAATGGGTTTGGACAGCATTGTGGCTTCCTCTAGAAGAAACAGGTAATCAAAAATCCCCTGTCACCAGCTCCCTACCTTCCTTCAGACTGTCAGGCTTCTATAGCATAACGTGGAGTAGTCAGCACATGGCAGATATTTACATATTTAAATAAAAAATATATAAATTTTAAAGTGGATACAGTAAATGAACTCATTTTCCTCGAGTTATGCACTTTACAAATTAGCAAAAGACCTTCTAAGCACATCAGGAGGAGTCATTCCCATTAAGAAGAAAAAAGCTAGTCCATTAACTACTCATGTAAACAACCAACACAGAATCCCTAAAAAGCATGGAAAATATACATAAAGGAATATGTGTATCCTGAACAGTACTCAGTGCTACAGACATTACAAACACATGGGCCAGTAGGTTTCTTACTTCTTCACAGAATCTTACCCACCAAAAGAGGAAAGATTATTCTTCTGCAAAGAGATTCTCATTAACTTATATGAAAACTACTGCAAAATGCTGATGCAGTCAAAGAAAATTATACAATAATTATTTTCTTATTAAGAAGCAAATACATTCCTTTTGGCCTCTTACCAAAACCACTAATTAATGTAGATGCTACATTACATTATGAAAACTGGAGAGGCAGCTCAGCCTTGCAGGGGTTTTAAGAGCTGCTCAGGTGGGATGAACAGATGAATTAACTGTTTCTGGGTGTTTTCTATTCTTCACCTCTGCATCTGCTGACTAATGTGGAGCAATCCATTCGTCATCCTCCTGCACGTCCACACAACATGCCAAAAGAATTCACACTAGACATTTACATGAAGATTTAACACATCAGGGGAGATACTCCCGCATTTTTAAACAGTGTCTCTTTTGCATTCTCAATTTGCTGGAATCACTCATCACTCATGACTTACACACAAGGCAACGATTCTTCCAGAGCACTGAGACTGCAGAGGAGCAGCCAATGATGCATACCTAAAAAATGCACATCCTACAGTTTCATCCTGCATTTGTTTAAGATCCAAGTGTGAAACCAGGCACACACATGCACCCACTGAAATTCTCCATTCCCATGGCCTTGAGGGAAGGGGCAAGGAAAAATATGCTTATGATTTCATCTCCAAAAGGCATCCCATTTACCGTATGATAATTGCAGTCTTATGAACAGTCAGATGAAGCTGACAAAGATTTTTCTCAAGCAAGTATGTTAAATCTAATACATTTTATGTAGAATTCAGCATTTTATTACCATATAAAAATGAAACACACACTAAAAAAAAAAAAAATCTGTTTTCACATTCTAATACCAATGCATTCCATTAATCACACAGAGTTTGTTTTAAACTGATAGAGAGTGTGCTAAGATCAGAAGTTAGGAAGGAATTCTGTACTGTAAGGGTGTTGAATGAGTGGAACAGGTTGCCCAGAGTGGTTTTCAACAGCCCATCCCTGGAAGTGTCCAAGGCCAGAGTGGATTTGACCCTGGACAACTTTGTCTATTAAGTGGCATCCCTGCCCATGGCATGGGATTGGAACTAGATAATCTTTAATGTCCATTCCAACCCAAACCATTCTATGATTCCATATTTTGCCAATCTGGGGAGCTTCAACAAATGTATCCTGAAAATATTCTCTTGCTTGTTAAATATTTCCATACTTCAAAAATATATAGAAGAAGAATGTAGAATGTTCTTTGTCTGACAGTTTATCTTTAAACTTCAAAAATAAAATAAAATAAAATCACTCTTTTGATTTTCAAATACCAGTAAAACCTCAGGTGTTACTCAGAATCCACTCTACAGGCATGAGGACAGCCATAATTAGTGAGCAATAATTTACTGTCAGAAACTGATATCTCCAACCAAGTATATTAAATTAACAAGATTTTCGATAGTTATAATAGGCAGTGATTTAGTTTCTAAGTGACATTTCTAGTATATTTATTGTTATTACCATGGCTGTACAAGGTAATACAAAAGTGGGTAGGGAGAAATGGAGGATTTCAAAAATACTGTGAAAGGTAGGTATCAGATTTTCTGTGTAGAAACCTGTCCAAAAGCTCTGCAAAGCACCTCCCACAGTCTGACAAGGCCTCTGCATTTTCAATCAGGCCTCCTATTAGTTATTAAAGGACATATAAGGAACTTGAATATCCTGTAAGCCAGAAGTCTTGTTTTAATGAAACCATGTTTATTCAGCAGCTTACATCAGTAAACTTGCTTCAAAGAATTCTCATGTACTGTGATTTCAAAAGCGAGGTGAAAGTAATAAAAGCCAAATTCATTTGTGACTTCAATCCAGTAAGCTCCAAAAGCATAGATGAAATACCCTGACCCAAAGCATAAGTTCTTTGGCACTCCTAATACAGACCTGCTGGAAAAATCCTGGTGCTGCTTCCCCACAGAGTAGACAACACTTCATCTGCCTTACCATCCTTGCACTTCTGCATGGATCTATTCTCTTAAAGAAGGAAGGAATTAGCCATTTATAGTTCCCAGCCACTGTGCAGAGCATCCATCTCTTCGTGTGATATGATATTACACACTAATGCAATTATTGGAAATTAATTATATGAAACAGCTCCCATAAGAATTACTCCACACATAACACAATTATGAATATTTTGGTAGTGCCACTAAATAGGGAAGATACTCTGTGTATGCTGATGTATTTTATACAATAATCCCTTGCCACAACCCATTTATTTTTAAAAATCTCTTTATAAAAGACAGCTCTGCACTTAGAGTGTTCCATTACACCACATAATGATTGCCAAATAATACAAATGATTGCATGCAGAAAGTAAAATACAGAATTAAGGGCATAACAACACACTTAACTCTGCTGGAGTGGTTGTTGGGTTTGGGATTTTCTTTTTTAAATCAAGACTTGTTATATTTCATTATTTGATGAGAATTTTTGGTACAGTATGAAATGAATCCAAATAACTGCATTGAACTAGATTACAGGCAATTTACTTCACCACTATATCTGAAAACAATAATCAGTATCCTAACAAAATAAACAAATGACCATTTGTTATTCTTAGTATCCATTCTTCACCTTATCATTTGCTCTCTAAACTCAACCCATCCCACTACACCATGCAAAACAATTCAAGCTCAAGTTTCCCCAGCAAAAGTAACAGCAAAAAAAATGCACCTGGAGAACACATTAATGAAATTCTTTAGCATATACAAAAGGCTTCTTGCCTGAAGTCCTTGAAAACCACTGTTCCTTTAACAGGGCGACTGACAGTAGTAAGAACTAAAATCCAGTTAGTACATGGGAACATAAAGAGTGGCCACTAAAACCACGCCAGTTCAAGGACAATGTGACATAAATTCTTTCATAACCATTCTAAGTTCCATCTTCACCCTCTCCCATCACCCCCAGCCAGCACCAGAACCCACATGTTGGAGGCCAGCTCATGCTACCCTAAATAGCATTTTCTCCCACCTCCCTGCCTGACATCCACCCATCCTGTTCTGAGGGAAAGCTCTGCCTCCCCCAACAGTCCAAGAGCTCTTCAGCTATCCCAGAGAGATCTCTGAGGATCAGACTCACAGAAGATTTCAGGAGCTCACCCTCTATGGCACTGTGCTGGGGCTCTCACTGCATCCCAGGAAAACCCACCTCATCAACGAATGGCTAGAGGGCTGGTGCCATCAGTGGAATTTGGGATTTTCTGATCAGGGGGCAGCTTCTACAGCACAGGCCTGCCTGAGTGAGACAGGCTCCAGCTAGCTAACCAGGGCAACAGCATTGTAGCCCATGAGTTGGCAGAGATGACTGAGAGGGCTTTGAAGGGGGAAGAAGCTGAACCCAGGCTCTCCAGAGAGGACCCTAAGTGGCAAGCCAGAGCTGGGTGAAACCAGCAGCCCTGCTGAAGTGCATGAACACTATGCACAGAGCATGGGAAACAAACAAGAGGGGCTGGAGGCCGTGGTAGAGCAGTCAGATTGAAAGGAGTTAAAAGAAATAACAGAATAAAATATTTTATCCCAGATTCTTTTTATATTAATGAAAAAAAAAAAAAAAACTATGATAAAAGCCCTCAGGATTCTCTGGTTTCTACAAGATCCTCTACACCACTTTTTAAATCACTGCACATAAGGGGAAAAACCTATTGCTGATTTTTAAGGTCTATTTCTAAGGAAACACTGAAAATGAGCCTATTCAATGACCTTCACTATCAAAGTCTTAAAATTCTTCACAACTCTTCTCCCCTTGTAAGAATGGCAGAGACCGCATTAACACTCATGCAATGAAGAAACCAAACTTATTTCTTGACATATGCAAGTAGTTAAACCATTTTCCCTTAATTAGTCAAAGTGAAAAATGCACAAATTCAAAAAGGAAGAACTTTTATCATCATAAATGAAAAGTGATAAACTATGGTGTACTCCTAGGTTCAGAACAGTGCCCCAGCTGGATGCACTTCTGGGTAAAACCAAAACCAGTCCCCAAAATAACAAAGCCAGGGCTACAAATGAAACAAAAAGAGACCTGGGCCACCACTCAGAATGGTGCTGGTTTGGAAAAGGACCAGCCTGTACCTGTAAAGCCCAGAAAGAAGGAAATTTGGCACCAGTAATGCAGAAAAGCAGCTCACAGATCTGTTCCGAAAAGCAATTCTTCATCCTACCTCCTTCTTCTGGATCAGACACCTCCTAGGGGGATGGGAGGTCCCCAGTTAGAATATCCCTGCTCAAAATATATCTGAACATGAAGTTTAGTGGAGACATGCTTACCTGCCATTGTTGACTGGAAGCCACTGCTCATTTAGCAAAGCCATGAAGGACAAAAGTACTCAGGAGCAAACCTATATCCGAACCATCTGACCCTGCCTTATGCTTATGGATAAGCATAAGTTATGAAGAAGTTATGTGAAAGAGGTCATATGGAAGTTTTGGGTTTTCAAAATTATTTACAAGCAAATGTGTAGGGATAGCTGTCAAAACAAAGGAAAAAAAGAGGACACCTGTAAGTAAATCTAAAGAGTCACAGTTTTCTCATTCGGAACATAACAAAAATCAAATCACGAGCCAGGATGATGAATTTTCACATGAATACTGAGAACATCTTTTGACAAACATCTTTTGTCAACATCTTTGACAAAACTGTCATCCACATAAGATTTCAGTTTTCAATCTACTAAGGATTTGCTATAGCCTGAGTAGCTTGTGCAGTATGCAATACCACCAGTTGTGTGGCAATCTGAAGCACTAATGCCTGGATTGTCTTCAGGCGAACATTATCATTGCCCAAACTGGTCACACTGAAAACTCCTTCCACCAGGAACAAATCAGCTGCTTACTCCTAGGAGCAGTAACTAATAAAAATCTGTATTTCTACTTTAGATAACATTTTCCATACAAGAGCTTCTATTGCTACTGGTAACCTTCTCTAACAGTTTCTCATTAATACAGCAAAACAGTGCAAAAGATGTCCAAAATCTTCTACCTATGGAGAGTCTGATAGATGAGGAACCCAGTTTGAATCTAACAGAAAAGGTATTTTGATACTCAAAAATCATTCAAGTTGGAAGCCTCTTTTTTGAAGATGGAGGGAATCAGGACACTGAGATCGCTGTGGAAAATCTGTTTACAGCTCTACCCCAGGTGCTGTCTCCTTCTACTCAACAGAAATTTTAAGAACTGCAAAATAGTTGTGGAAGATAAAGTGCTGCTGCTTGAGTGAACTTTAAAAGCTGTGTTGGTGGGGAATAGGGACACTGGAAAAATTGTAATAAGTTACTATGCAGCCTGAGGAAGTTAGGCTGGGTGTGGGCATGAAGACCTACCACGAGGGGAAAGTGCAGAGTAATTCTCCAGATTCTGCAGGCTAAAGAGTGAATCAGTTGGGTAGAAAAGCTGGAGAGTTTAAAGAGTCTTTTTATTTATTATTTTATTATTTCCTTTATATTTATTTGCAGAAAATATTCTGTCATTTTCTTGTCACAGACTGCAAGCCTGTGTTGTTGGTTACCAGGTAATGCTACAGTTTTAATGGCTGGAGTCAATTGGAATCTTTAGTAACACAAAATGAAAATACAGCAAGAACAGGCTCCTTGTTTTACTGCAACACTTCATCTCATAGGCACAGATTCACTACATCAAACAATAGAACATGTAGGATTTATGCTGCATGCCTCCTGAAATTAAAGGTATTTCTACAGGGAGGTCAGTTTTGAAAGGACTGAAAACAACAAAGACAATCCCCTTCTTTGCTTCCCTCCAAAAGCCTCTGTGGCAATGTGGTCAGGAGAGTTCCACAGAGGACCATCAACTGGGGTAAGCCGACTTCAGTTCAAGACCTGGTCATATTAATTGGGAGAAAGCATTTACAGTTAAAACGCCAAAGTCACTTGAATTTTAAAAGTGCCAATAACTGTTAGGTGTCAAATAGGGTCAAACACAGTAGAGAGGACTCAACCATCATTATGTAATGGAGGCATCTTCAAAAACTTCTTTTAAATTTGCACTCAGCACTTTGTACTGATAAAAGAGGCTGGAACCAGGGACTGCACCAGGAAAAAAGGCCCCTTTGCAACTCCCTCACTCCCTGTGAAGGAGCATCCTGAAATACTCCAAGCATTTGCACAAGAGCAAGGAACTGAAATGAACACACAGTGAAACTTGTAGGAATGCCTAAGGAGCAGGGAGGCCAGGGGAGTCCCACAGCCCACTGTGGTTTTGGGAGGGCTGTTGCAGGTCTCTGTATCTCTCACTCAGTCATTAAAAGCACCTTCCATAATGTGTGAAAACCTTTGTTATACTGTGCAAGCCCGTGCCAGGCTCTTGAAAACCAGCTTTCCTCACTTGCATTTACAAAGGGCTTTCCTGCTCCAGCAAGGGAAGACCAGCTCCGTGGCTGTCAGTACCCTGCCTGATGTCAGGGAAGTTCCTGCATCCTCTTAGCTCTCCCAACACCCCACCAGCAATGCTGTTCATCTGGGATCAGGCTACTCAGAACAATTTATGGAGCAACTGCAGGTACTTCCAGTCCATTATTTACACTCTGCTCCAGGCAAATCACGGCAATAAAGCCAAACTTTCAACAGCACCATGTTATCAGGGAGGAACTTTAGAAGGAAAAAATTATCACTTAAAAATCCTATGTCATGAGCAGTCTTTCCCTTTATCTGTGCTTCTCCATCCAGAATACAAGAACACTGATAGTTGTTTAGCTATTTTTAATGATGCTTTAACAATTAATGCATTAGAGTGTTATTTAAGTGTTACTAGAGGTAAGAACAGGCCACGAGAGACAAAAGAGCACAGCTGAATATGTGGAGACCAGACTAATTCCTTTGGAAAAGAACCACTTATACCATGTAGTTTAAAGTAGGCAGAGCCTAATCACCAGAGAAGGCTGAACAAATAAACAACAAAAATATTTGGACAAGAAGCAAAAGACAACAGACAGAATAACAGCAACAAGACAGAAGCATTTACTTTTCAAAGCAGTGAAAATATGGCAAATAGGAAAGACAGGGCAAAAATTAAAAAGCAAAATAGGCAGGAAAAAACCAAAGCAATGGATAAGCTGTATTAGAGAATAGGGGGAAAATAGAGGAGAGAAAAGTAAAACAAAGCAACATGCTGCAAACAGAATTCAGTGTAAATGTGCTTCCATTTGCTGAACAGAAATCCAGGGATTTTTACCTGGAATCTGGCTTTGGGTAATACAGGATAAAGTGAAATTCTCCAGCCTGAATGATGCTGTCTGTATATATGAGGATAGATGCTTTTCCTGCATCTGACTTAGGTTAGCAATTGGCTTTACATCCAACCTGACATAAAAAGCAGGAAAAGTGAACCAGATCTTCCAATTCTGACATTTTTCTAACACACCTCTTTCTGAAGCAGAAATACAGGTCAGTTAACAGGCTGTTAATGTCTGAGTAGAATTTCTTCCATAAAAATTTGGAGCAAAATTCTAAGAAATCAAAGATGAGAACTTGGTACTGGGGCAGGAAAATGGCTAGGATGATCTGTCTTCCTGCATCCTTCTCTTACAAGAAAATCTTACCACAGATTTTTACTGTAGGTTCTTTGACAAATAACTGCAATCTAATCCAAAATTATCTTCAAGCAGCTATATATGCAAAGAAAAAATATATATTGGCCCCTGAGGACCTTGAACTTCAGATTATTTCATTTTTTATTTTAGATTATTTCGCTTTTATTAGACTGAAACTTTAAAGAAGCTGGATGGCAACTCAGACTGCAGAGCACAATCTGTGTTCCATGAGTCAGGAAGCCATGCAGGGAATTTTTTTATAGAAGCAATGTAGACCTGAATTTTGGCACCTTTGGGTTGGCTGGCAGGCTTTAAGGGAAGAGAAGCACACTTGAACCCCTGGATTCTGGCTTACACTGGATGCTTACACAGCTCACCCACGCAGCCAACATTAAATTCTGCATATTTCAGCTGATAACACACTTGGGTGTATGAAGAAGCCAACTGCCTTAGGATTTCCAGCTATCTGTCACACGACATGTAGGTCACAGAAACTCAGTGTCAGATAAAGGGAGCTAAACTTGATCTCTCTTTGTCTCACAGATTATAAGCTATCCCAGAGTCTAAAAGAAAATGTATAAATCCTGATTATTCAGGACTGCCAGGACTATCGGTTTCTTGCACAAAGAAACACCTGGCACAAAATAAACCTGAATAAGTCTAATGTGATTTTTTTTTAGAGGACTTCCTGAGCATTGCCTTCCCCATCTGTTCTTCCAGAGCAATGGGAAGCTTTGAATCATACTTAAATTATTATTTAATTGAGATGACAGACTAAAATAATTTCCTACAGAAAGCTCCTCTCCAAATTGCACATGGCTTAAAGCCTGATCCTTCACTCACAGACAAGGTCCCCTCAGTGGTGATTCAGACATGAACTGATACCTTTTGGAGGCATCCATATGGATTCTCCTGCCATAGAGAGGCACACCTAGAATTAACACAAAGCTTCAAGCTTGTGCAAAACGTGGCTGCTGGGAAACACTCAGCTGCCTTGCTGCAATTAGAATGGATTGATCTGGTTCACACTCTCTCATGGATATTATCTCATGCTCCTGGTAGACTGCAGCCCGCATTTATTCAAAGTCTCAATCCCCAGCTCCAGGGCTGTCCAACAGAACAAGTCCTACCTTTATCAATCCAGGCTGCATTCCCTGGGGACTCGGCAGTCCTTGAAGCCCTTTGGTGGCTGCATGTATATTTCTTGTTTGGAAGGATTCATCAAAGGCGTTTTTTTTTTGAGTCTGAACTCCTTCCTTCCTTCTCCTGGCAGCTTCCCCAGCCAGAAGTACACTTTCACAATATGTGGCACATAAAAAATTACTATTCTCCAAGCTTGGGTTTTCTTACCTAGGGGACAGACCAAACTCCAATGCTAATAGCAACTGAGAAAATGTAATTTCCTTAAGTAATATTTAAAAAGTGTTTTGCAAGAACAACAACAAAAAAATTGCAGTATTCTAAGTTAGATGAAAATAATCAATCTAATTACATACTTAGTTCACTGAAAAAGTTTTTAACTTCTGTGGGTCTATTTCATGTGTCTGGACATAGAAATCTATATGACCTTGACATAAAAAGAGAACTTTCAACAAAACATAATTTACCAAACAAAAAAAGCTGCTAAATTCAAAGGGAACATCAACCACACAATTGGCTTAAACACACTATGCAATTTCCCTTCCTAAATTTTGGCTTGAACACCATTTGACATATTTCCAGCAAAAAGCAACAAAATTAATTCTCTACTTATGCCCTGCACAAGCTATGTGATTTCCTCAGAGGGAATGAAAGTTTTCTCAAAGTGTTTGCTAATGGACAACTTCCATCAATCACCACGACATTCTCCTCCCGTGACTTCCTGTGAAGTCTCTCAGTGATCCTACTGCCCCACCATCCAAAAGGCAACATGAGTTTTGTTTAACCTCCTAACCATAAAACACAGCTCTGCTGTTAATCTGTCATCTACTAATCAAGACTCCATCCGGAAGGGCCCTGAATATCCATTAGAAGGTGGAATGCTGCATTGAAATCCTGGTTCCTAGCAGCAAAATAACAGGTTTTGTAACTATTACTGGTCTAGGAGGATTCTTCTTACACACATGCAGGTGCTTGTGTGAGTAATTTTTAACAGTTGTAGTGTAAAACACACCACAAATCCCAGAAGTGCTAATGTGGAACCATCTTACCCATTACTCCACTAGGAACAAATTCCAAAACACAATCTCTAATAAAGCCAAGAGTTTGCAAAGAGTATAGAGGGTATTTATAACAACGTCTCTGACATACCAATTGAAAATATGGTACATTCTAGCTATGGACACGATGAAAATACTGCTTTGAAAATGAAAACCAGGTTGTTTTGTGATGGTTACAGATAAAATATTGGAGGAAGCATGCTGCTGTGCCTACATAAAATGACAGATAAACCGTAGGATGACAAATTACAGTTCAGCAGTAAACAAGATTTATCCATATTTTTTAGATTAAACTGGTGCTTCTTAGGGTGGCTCAACAACTATTATTATTTTTCAAAATCTCCACGTATTTCAGAGGTTTCTGAAAAATGGCATGGACTAATATATCTTATATAACCTTTATTACCAGCATCTTATTCACAAGGCACTAATTTTTTGCTCTATCCTGACATATGACATGCAAATCAGGGACCAGTTTTGCTCAATTCATATTTTCCTAATTTATTCATTTGTCAAGTAAATTTGTAACTCCTCTGCTCTCAGTATTTTAAAGAGAGAAAATTAAATTTTGCATAGACCTCAAATATGCTGTGTTTTCTACATGCTTTAAATCCAGTTTTTGACAGCATTATTTTTCAAACTTACTCCACAAAGTTATCTAACAGTTCACGCTACTTCACAATGGAGAAGCAGTAGGGAACAGTTATTTCACTACCTTACATAAATGACCATTAAATGATGTCATATACTACAATGAAATGAATGCATTAGATGTTCTTTCACTTCAAAAAGGTAAAAAAAAATCCACCCAACCCTTTTGCTCCCCTCCTTCTCCCAAATTCCTTCAATTTCATCAGCAGGCTAAAGTACAGAACATACAACAAAGTGCATGTAGTAACTACATTTCAGGAATTTTACCAATACCAAGATTTATGGCTGTCACTTTATGCTGAAATTCTCCAACATCAAAGAGTGGTCTTAAAGCATGAGTGACAGCCAAGGCAACAGCTGTATGGATAAAATATGGTTGTTTTAACACCTTTCTTCTTGATGCAAAGAAGGTCAAGGGACGTTGCTTTCATACCGTGGTGCTCAGGGTGAGTCTAAGTTCATCAGCAAAGCTTCAGAAAGGGAGCTTCTGAATAGTCACTGTTCACTGTGCAGAAAGGGGTGATGGGGGGGGAAAGAAAATCTGAGCTTCCCTTCATTGGCACCATGAAGATTAAATATTGGGAAAAGCTGCTGTCAGAGGTTCCTGCTCATTGGGATTCCACATATCAAAACCAGGAGCTTTCTGGAACTCTGGAAACTTCACTCCCGAATTCACAGACAAGCACTCAGTATCGCAGATGAAAGACTGCTGACTGCTGTGCAGTTAAACCCTCTAATTTACTTAGCATATTCTCTTTCTGAGATGTGCTTGCAGCTGTTCATCGCAAATGATCCAAGGCAACATTCCCGTGCTTGAGACAAGCATAGCAAATTTGAACTAAGGAAGCACTTTTAGGAAGAGGTGAAAAGCATCTGAACTCAAGAGAAAAAGATTAACACCTCCCACTTCTGAAGCATTCAAAATGTATGCACTGATTCTGTAGTTTCTACAAAAGATAAAAGCCTGTGCATGAAACTTGAAATTAGCAAGATTAAAGAGCAAAGAATTTACGCATTTCTTTTAGAAACAAGGGCAAATGTCAGCCAGTGAATTTATACATGTTATTTTGTCCTTGTTGCATTTGAATTATACTGTTACACTGAGTTCAAATTTACTTTAGGAAATAATATTAAATATAGGTAAGTGCCATTATGAAGTGGGTGAACAATTACTGAATCTAGTCTAGAGAAAGTGGGTTAACAGCATTTTTATGAAAAGGCCAAATTAAAGGAATATGAGAGTGGAGGGAATGGGGATACTAAGAAGTCATCTGGGAGCATACTTTTTTTTTTTTGCAGTTCCTAGTCAGAGGAACTCGGCTTGGAGATGTCCTGATGCCAAGATGCAGACAGCGCAGTAATGCGCCCCCAAAGCCCACCTGGGACCAGGGAACTCACTTGGGAAATGGGACTGGGAGGATGCCACGTCACCAGGGCAGGACCTGGTAAAAGACACTTGGTATCTGCAGACTTCCCTGACCTGCAGTGAGTTCAAAGATGCTGTTTTCTGTCACTTCCGGACCTCGGCACATTCTGTTTGAATTGATAAAGTTTGGTAACAGTTTTGTTTCATTTTGCTTTTGTGAGCTACAATTCAGAGACTCAAGAAGCAAACTAATTAATAACTAAGATTTTAAAGCTGGAATTCTCTTTGATTTTGAGGAAAAATAAATTTTACAGGATGAAATGACCAAAACATAGTTTGTGCCTTCTTGCTTCCAACTAATCCAATTTATTCCTGCCTGTTAACAGGAATAAAACATGAAATGAAATACAGTGCATTGAATATTAGAGTGTGAAAATCTGCTTCAAGTAGCAATTGGTACTGATCATTTTATCTAAATATAATTCCTAGAAATCTTAAGAAAGAGCTGTTATTTCCAGTGGCACCTCACAAGATGCGTATGCCCCCACATGTGTGTACATGCTCCAGAGCCTTGTGCATGTCTCCTGTCTCAGACTCACGGAGATAAAGGCACCGATGCAATCAGCCATGCAGCTCCTTGTACAATATTTCTGCTCTTTTCCACTCTCCCACTGTTATTCCAACCTGCCAAGCTGTCAGTTGCAGTTCTTATGTTGTAACTCGGTGTGGTGTGTATCCAGGTGCTCCCGAGTTTCCTTTGGGATAAATGGGATCAGCTCAGTCTTCCGGCAGGTGTTACTGGGATAATCCCCAGCTTCCCTAGTCCTTCACAACATCTCTCCCAAAAAATTAACAAATCTGCTTGTTTCTCATAGCTCCTTCCTTCTGGCCCCCTGGATTAGGGCGCCTTGCTGTTCCAGTGACAGGGCTGGATGAGACCTGTGCCACACAGCTTTGTAAAGGGGTCCCATGAACCTCTACTTTGGATGCACCAAGAGACAGAAGGGTCTAAACAAAAAGTTAAACAAACACCTCTCCATCCCAAATCCTCACTTTCTTCACTCCTTAACAGCTTTGGAATTTAGCAGAACCTTCCAGTAATGTCACACTGCTTTCTCTCTAGGCAACAATGTCCCTCTGTCCTCTAACCATGTTATTCCAGCTCCCCAAATACTTCAGAACTATTTTGATTCTACCACTAATGCTGGTTTCTCTGCTTTGCTCCAGTTTTTATTAAATTCCCTCTTTCTCTCCCACCTCTGCAGGGGAAGAGGCCACAGGAATCTCAGCCCATGGGTTATTTTGTTCTGAGTGAATTATTGCCATCAATTGAGAAGACACCTGTGAGCAGTAAACAGCTCAGAGGCTGACAGCTCGGACCTGCTCTCTGAACCACCAGCTACCACAAAAGTCAATTTAAAAGCAGTCACTCAGCTCAAATTAATTATATACAAGGCCAGGAGCAAAGAGCAGAATGATCTACTGGGATCTCCTGAAGGCAACCTGGCTGAACTGAAAAGCAACACTGGTAAATTTTCCCTTGCCCTTTCCTTCTGACCAAGCCATAATTGCCAATGAGGCAGTGCAATTAAACAGCAAGCACCTGATCAGTGCCAATGTACAGGACTAGAGGAGAGGGAAAACACAGGCTTGTTACACTCACCCACAAGCCTTCCTCTCTCTGTGCAAAGTAATCCTATAACAACAAAATTCCAACCTTTGCAACACCATTTTCAAAAAGCATCTATGAAGAACAAACGCGTCCTCAGAAATGCCAATGGGAAAAGTATGATAATTGATTCCCTCGGAGTTGTATGATTCTCTGCCATTGGTCCTCAACAGGACAAATGTGCACAAAGCTAATGCTGTAGGGCAGTCCCCACTCAGCAGATGTCCTAAGATACATGAGACTTATTTTCATGTTATTTTTCAGACCCAACATTAAAAAAAAAAAAAATTTCTCAGATCTCACAAATCCCACAGATTTCAGGCCCTTATACTGTGAGTCAGCTGCCTATTGCAAACATGACTCACAATATGGAATAAACCCCTGCTCTTATAAAATTCACAAAAAGGAAGCGAAGGAGGTAGAGCTTCCAGCACCATAACACAACCTGTTAGCTCTGTGCCTGCCAGGCAGGCTGGGAGGTCATTGGAAAAAGTTCTGTGTTCACCTCTTGCACAGCCCTGTACAAATTGTAGGCACGAATCTAAAACTATCTCGTTATTGGCACTAATTTATTGACAGCAGATAGTTCAATGCAGATGTCAAATCTCAGTCCATCACTTGGCCTAGGGGAAAAAATACTCAGAGACAGACCTATCACTCTCCAACCTGTAAAAGCAGCTGCAACAGCTGCCAAAGAGAGGTACTTCTGGTGATCCATAAATGTCTTGTTTTGTTGCTTTCCTCTGCTAACTGCTCTTTTGCTTGGCAGATCATCTTTACTTTCCCCTCGTTCAATTCTGTTTCATTGTGTATTTGTGCCTCCCTTTTCAGTATCACATTTCCTTCCAACTATCTTGAATCTTCATAATCAATTTTTCTTCTCCCTTTCCTCTTCTCTCTCCTGTAGTTTAACTGGAAATAGTCTGGTATTTGCTGACACAATGCTGTGGATTTTAAACTCCTACCAATATCACTCACCCCTGGCTACTACAAGAGAACTACAAAACAACATAAACCCATCTCCATATGTTTCTGCACTGGTAATATCAGCTGTTTTCTAGGCATTTCCAAAATAAAAACCATTAGCAACAATTAGATCTGCTCGATTCAAATCCTCCAACGTATGGTTACATCATAAATGACACATGCAAAAGAGCATGTAAAATTTCATTACTTTTCCTGATTTAAAACCTCACACTTTTTATAATGCCATTGAGGGAAAAACCCTTTGAGGAAAAATCCCACAAACACATTCTGAGGCTAAATATTGCAGTTAAAAGTAAACCAGGCTTAAAATAAAAAGTTGGCATTTTAAAGGCCTGCAAATAGGATTAGATCTACCAAGACTGTATAAACATTAATAAGTGGAGCTCCATTCAGAGCTAATGTATCAGTGGGTCACGTGAGGACCAGCATGAGCTCCTTTTTAATTTGCAACCAGAAGGTCTGGAGGTTGAGAGAGGTAAAACAACTCAGCAGAAAGGTTCACTAGGACATAGATTAGGATCTTACACTTTCAAATGTCTGTTTCTGTTGGCTGCAGCTCTGTCTGATCGCTGCTGAGCTTGAGTGCTCGCCCACTTAACATCTTCAGCACTCTAAAGATACAAAAAAATGGAATTCTTTATTCAAGCTGGTTCTCAACCTGGCACATCCTAAGCAGCAGGTTTCTGGGCTTGGATATTTCTGCCTCTCAACCCCCACAGGTGCTGAAAATGACATGACAGCAGTGAACTAAATGATAGTCATGTCCAAGCGCATATTCAGAAGTAGAGACTGTTTCTCTCTACTGTGCAGTCCTGGAGATTGTTTTCTACAATTGCCCACTGATACTCTCTGGAATGTTTTCCTGCTGTATCTTCTTCATGTGAGGAGCCCTGGCTCCTCTGTGTGAGCCACTGGAACCACAGGTCACCAGGTGATGGGGAGAAAGCCATCCCTGGTGGAGAGTTTTGTCTTTTGCTGAAGGGCACTGCAGAGTGGATGCATTTGGGATACATCTCTTGCCCCTCAGCACAACAAAACCAGACAGAGATAAAAAAGTTTCTTTTGTATCTTGGGTTTGTTTTTCTGGGACTTTGGCTTTACTCATGATAGCCAATGAGAAAACCTGCAGCAAAGACCAAAACCCCATTCATGGTTTCAGTAAGGATTCATCCTTAGGAAAAAAG
Source organism: Sitta carolinensis (assembly GCA_032173965.1). Classification (NCBI taxonomy): domain Eukaryota; kingdom Metazoa; phylum Chordata; class Aves; order Passeriformes; family Sittidae; genus Sitta; species Sitta carolinensis. The sequence continues at coordinate 15,170,832 of JAVUNC010000019.1, forward strand.
AGCACGAGTTTAGGAGTTAGAAACTTAGTGGAAGTTTAGAAAAGGAAGGGCTAAGTGTAGTCTGAAATGTGATGTGAAAAATGTGAAAAATGACAAAGGGATGGTAGCAATACACCACCAAATCCCTTGCCAAAGTAAATGAAAAAGTCACCCAGGCAGATAACATCTGGATATGTGCAACCTCAATTTAGTCAAAATCCTAATGTAAACAAGTCCACTGATAGAAGAAGGGTAGTTAAACATTCCACTGCCTTTGGATAATCGAAACCATCTTCCCTTCCTAAAAAAATAACAAACCTTTCAATTATCAAACTCTAAGGAAGAAACTGACAGATATTGGAAGGATTGCATTAAAATTTCTTTTTTGCTTTGCAAACAGTTCTGCAAACAAATTTTTGTTTGTATAGAAACCACAAGAGCTCTCAAATGACTAAATACTTCTAAATAATGGTAATATACAGCGTGCTGATTATATATAATATAAACACAGGGTATTTTGATCTGGTTTATTGGACTGATGCAAGGCTACACATTCTGCTAACTTAGTTATGATATTATTAGTTTCAGTGATATCAATATTGAAACAAAAATGGAAAGAAAATGTATTTTCAACTCTGTAACATGGAGGTGCTATGACATATGCATATGCTCTTCAAGAATCCTAGAAAAAAAATGGTAGTAGTCACTCTGGGAATGGTAATGGTGCAGCAAGGGAATTCAGACTCTAAAAGATTTTATATAAAGGCCGTGGAGGATCAGTGCATAAATATCTTATTACACCAACCTAATTATATATTGCAATAGTCATTCAGTCAACCCCTCTGTCAACTTATTGCATTAATATATTATCACTGATAATGAAGTTTTGACGGTAATCTGAAACATCTGCTACAAGTACCATCAAAGCCATTGAATACAGAATTAGTATTAACAAAATACTTTTTATTTTTATCCAGGGCTAACAACTTAATACAGTTCTGGGGTAAATGTCACATCAGAAATAATTGTAATCTTATATGAATCACCTTTCAAGCCTTTTGCTGGAATGCATATGAAATGGAATAATCTATATATTTCAGCAGAATCCAAGCAATTTTTATGTAGTGAAGCTGAAGCCCATACAGCAGGTCAGAATCAAAGGCTGAAGAACATTAACAAGGTTAGGAAGCACCCAGGAGTTACAAGAAGAAAAGAATTCCACTAAGTCCCATTGCAAATGATCACAATTAAAAGGAAAATATCATCCGTGTGTGCACCGGCAAATCCTAATGGCAACTAATTAAATAATAAATTCTAAAAATTCTAAAATTTCATTCTCCTGTAGCTAACAAAGCTAAAAAGCTCATTTTTAAAAATAGGTCAAGCCTCTCATCTCCATGCAACAGTGACAGAAGTATTAAACTGGCTGATTCAAAAAGAAAGGGATTATCAGAACCCTTATTTGCACATAGTTATGCAGAAAAAATCACCTCAAATGAAATTTAACAGAACCACATTATGCTGAAAACACAAGTAAACCTGATAAACAACACAGACAACATGAAAATAGGCTATGACGTTTCTTAAAAAAAAAATAAATGAAAGGAGAAAACTGGATATTAAAAAAATTAAAACATACAAAAGTGAAAAGCTTGCTCGCCAACAACTGTCAAGTTTATATGAAAATAAAAATGCTATATGGGTGCATGCAATGTTCATTGATAACTTCATTTTAAGATATGCCTCATCCTGACTGAGAGATCAACTGAGCTCAGCTCTCATGTATTGCAGAAGGTAAAACAAATACGAACACGCTTCCAGATAAGGGCTGGAGGTGGAATTTCAAAATGCGGAACCCTGAAACAATTTGCACAGCAAAAATCACATTCCAGTGTCATTTAATAATGAAGGAATCTGGAAGAGATTATCTGACTCTTCTTGAACACACCGTGCCCAAATATATGGACAACATTTTCATAAGTGCAAAGACAGAGGGATTTAACTTTCAAGACAGACACCGAGACAGCCTCAAAATTAATAATTTTGAAGGTGTTATTCCACTGCTTTGCAGTTGGTTTACACCCAGCCAGGACATTCTGTGTAACTGTATCACTTACAAGTGAGGATGTTAGCAGAGCTGCATTATACAGGAATGATAGCATGCCATCAGTCTTTGTGCTTGGGTCCCACTCTGTTATATGTTCTCCTATTCTCAAACGTTGGGATGCTTAAATACTCTCATCCTAACAAACAAAGACCCAGAAAAAGAACTCAAAATGTATATTTCGATCCTTCATGTTCCTGCTACATTTCGCTGAGGAGTGACTCATCCATCACCTGCCATATATTGTGGCTGTACTGTGACTTTCCTTCTATTGAAGAAAATAAAACTAATTCCAAAGTTATTTGATTGTTCATGATCATACTGACCATTCAAAAAGGAACTACTCATTTCTGCTGGAATGTAAATTTCCGAGTAGAAAACCTGGAACAGAAATCAGCAGCTCAGAAGCAGCTCATTAGCAGACCTATTGATCTCCTTGAGCCAGGGTTTGAGAAGGGGAACACGTGCACAATCCATGTTCTTTTCAAATGTTACAATTCAGATCTTTAAATTACAGGGATGTGTGCATTCATCCTTAGTTTCACAGTCACACAAAGGTGTGCTCGGGCTGTTAAGCTGTGCACCCTGCCTTATTTCAGCCAGCCAGCCAACAAGGACTTGGATTCAGGCACTCCCAAAGTCACACTGCAGTGTGCCCCTCCGGGGGCTCCGACTTGTGAGAACGCTCAGAGTCCTCTTTGGAATGTACATTGTGAAAAAAAATACTTCCTAACTTCACCCAAACTAAATGCTTCCAGCTTAGATATTGAACACTCCAGAAGTGGAACTCCAGTGGACACTTCCCCTCCCTTCCCAAAATTTTTCAGGGAAAAAAAACCCTTATGCATCACAAAGCTCATCATCATGTTTATGACAGTCTCCAGTAGATGCAGTATTCCACTTCAGAAATAATACTTCTCCAAAGTATTTATACTGTATTAAACTTAAACCCCCTAAGCCGTGCTGAAGGTAATCACAGGTACACCTGTTTCTGTCGTATTTAAATTCATAGCCTAATTCAATTGCAAATAATTAGCTATTTATCACCATGAAGCTCACATTACAAAATCAGAAAGGGTCAATATGATTCTAACCATTTAACAAAAGACAGAGGCCTTAAAAGGAGGAAAGGGGAGAAAAGCAAAATAAACCCTAGTCATGAATCCCACAGTAAATCAAATACAATCAGTTCTGCTTGCCCATCATACCCCTGAACAACCCAATTGCTTTGTTTTTCTTCACAGACTTACAGAATTTATTGCCATACATATCACTTAAGTCCATCTTTCACTTTTATAGCCTGAAGAGGAAAATTATTTAGTCAAAATAACATGAGTACACAGCTCTTGTAATACTGTTGTGACCTCGGTTTCTAACACCTACACTGGAGCATTACTATAAGTCACAAAGTTTTTTCACTTGCAAGGACATCTTAATTATCCCACCCATGACATGAATGTTTTTGGAAGATAAAGTCTGTAATTAACTTGTTGCCAAACAATATGTTTACTGTCCCTGAAGGTCAGTTCTAGTATAAAGACATAAGGACACTTAACATTGGGAAAGGTGCATTGTAACTGCCATCAAACATTAACCAAGTGGCCATCCATTATCCACAGTAGCAGCAATGCAGAGTAGGAAAATATTCTAAGCACCATAAAATGACAGTGCTAAAATAAATCTCGACTGCAACACATAAGGCTAGCAACACATAAGTACAACTAGAGATATTGTGCTTACCCATTGTAACCTGACTTATTAAAAATTCCACTTAATCTCAGTAGTCTGTCAGTGGTAGGAGAATTTGCCCAAGATAGCCAAACAAGATTGTTCCTGTAATATGGAAATCTGTCTGCTGATTGTCCTGGTTGGGAGAATTTAGGCTTTGAAACTGTTTTTAAAGATTATACCAAAACAACTAACTGTAAGAACTCCTTGCCTTGTTTAGTTTTGAATTTAAACTAGAAATTTGCATACCCCAGTTCGAGTGAGAGATCTGTGATGCGAGAAGGGCAGGGAGAGGATGTGTCAGTGTAGGTGTAACAAGGGGTTTCATTAGCCCTGCACAAAGCCATGAAGGGCAGCTTAGCAGTCCTGGTACAATTCCTACACCAAAGTAGTCCTCTGTTCCAGGCAAATGAGAAAGTAACCATCTTACATTAAATATCTCCTAAAATAATACCTCAATTAGTTGTGTACATGAGCTAGGATAGGTACAAACGGGGGGGGGGAGGGGGGGGGGGGGGGGGGGGGGGAGGACAAACAATGGAATAAAATTAAGGAAAATTATAATAAAGAAATATACGTAAAGCACTTCTATGCTGTTGTGCCCAGTCTCTGACTTACATCATCATCATTATTCTGTATTTCAACAGGAAACCTAACAGACACTTGGCCCTTCCTTTGCTTTACGGTCTGCTTACAGTCAGAGACAGATGGAAGGAATGGAAGGCAAAGAAAAGCAGCTAAGAAAATAACGGAGGAATAAAACCATCTTTGCCCAACCAGACCCACTCTTCCATCCCACGCTCACAGTATGCTCCTCCATGTAGAGGAATAGGTAAAAACTGAGAACTTGTGTTTTCCTCAAAGTATCGGACAATATGGGAACAACTTGTGAAAAAATGGCATATGGAAGAACCTAAACATGGCAAACAGGCAAGAGTGAAAAAAGTAAACAGGATAAAGAAATTTGGATGAGAAAATAGGAAAGATGAAAATGTTGTCTATTCAGATAAAGGAAGGAAGGAAGGATTCAGCTACGGAAAGGAAATTATGAAATTAAATAGGGAAAGCAACAAGAAATCTGGCACGCCAGGATCAATCAATCTAAGACCTAGAGGAGGAAGGGGAGTCTGGAGACATTAATGTCCAGGTGTGACCAATAACACTGCACTGAACAAGTAAACAGTGAAGCCTTTCAGGCATAGAGTAGACCATTACAGAAGATACTTTGAATTTGTACCTTTGATGCAGAACTAGTTGATTCAAGTCTGTGTTGTTTGAAAAACTCCTGTATGTCAGCACTTAGATACTGGAATAGCTTGTCTGTGTTGAAACATGGACTATTTGCTAGTTTTCCATTGAGAATAGATTGGATTTCAAATTCCCCCACTTCGTTACCAGCTTTTCCATCAGCTGGAAACACTTTTCAATCCATCTTGCCAACTTTTGACCTATGCTAGTTACTTTTGGAAGGTGAAACCCATCAGGATCAGGCATGGATAAGCAATTCTCCACTGAGAGCATGTCAAATAGACACGCAGCCTCCCCTGAGCCAGAATGCAGCAAATGTGCATTTCTCGAGAAGGGACACTGAGAGCTGTTCATACGGAAGTAAATTAAAAGAACTTATGTCAGTCTGCACTTGTCTTGTAGCTCAGTGTAGGCATCACACATGCTATTCATTTTCTGAAACAATACTGGAGAGTGCTGTTTATGTGCTGCCTATAGACCACCTAATTAAAGAGCACAGCTTATTAAAGCAGTTGAAAAAATGTCGTTTGTTTCTGCAGCAAAAAAGGAAGAGTCTGACTGCTAGGCAAAATAGCTGACATAGTGCTACACCGTGCACGTTTGCCTGACTAGGGTGGCATAACAAGCTGGTGAGAGAAGGCTTCAGCTCTTCTCAGCCCAGCAATTTCCATCTTCTGCCTTCACTACTGCCAATGGTGCCCCTGAAGGGTGGGGCAGCTGCAAGCTGAGTTTTGACTGAGTTCTCCCTTTGGATGTGAAATGGAAGATTTGTCTCTATGGATGGCTGGAAGCTCATGGCACCTGCTGCCATAGCCAGCAGTACTATCCTACAATACTGCAGATGGAAGTACACCCAAGACCTTCCTCATGTTCTTCCCATCATGACCCTTCAACATCCATCCATTGGGGTTTTTTGTTTGTTTTATTTTGTTTTTTTTTTTAAACAAGTCACCACAAGTCCAGCTCTGATGTCGCTAATTTTCCAGCTGATTTCCTGACTTGTTGCTTGCAGGAAGGAAAGCTCCCTGCAGACTAGTTGCACCCAGCAGAGAATACAGATGTCTTGCTGCAGCAGGAGGGAGAAAATCAGAGCCCAAGTCATTATCCCCTTCACCACCACCCCTCTCCATCCTCTGTGTAAGCCCTCTGACAGCATTCCCCTCTTATCTTCTTCAACAGTGTCAAGCAAAATGAAAAGGTTAGACTTGAAGGCTTGTATGTAGCCTTTAGATTAGACAATCCATTAAAAAAAATTTAAAATCCCTACACACAGCAAAATATTTTTAAAATCACAGACACACAAAGGTTCAAGGAATAAATTTGCTGCCTTAGCTGAATTATATGTGCTTTAATACTCCTTCACAAAGAAATACTTAATATCATGCTTCCCAAAGTGACTATGGAAGCCAACCACGGGACCAAAATTTTGCTCCAGTATCCAACAAGGTATTGCAGATGCAAATCCCCACACTTTAGAACACCACGCTCCTTTACGTTGCTCTTCATGCAAAAAGGGATGCTAAAAATGGAAGATGTAAGTTCTCAGCTTCAGCCTGGTCAGAGCCTTCTCTTATATTCTCGGTATTTAGCATCTCCCTGTTCAATTGTCCTTCCCTCTTTCTCATACCCACATTTCCTTTCCGTGTCCTGGTGGAGGCTGTTTGGACAGTGACACAGTAAGAAGTGCAGGCGGTGCTGTGAAACCCTCCAAAAAGCTTAGTGTGAACCAGACTCATGGGGATCACAGGCTAACACTCAACTCCACTCGCAGCAAGAGCCATAGGTAAAAGCTCCCATGGACAAAAAAAAGGAATGTTACTAAATATGCAGGCTCCAGTGCTCTGTGCCAGGACATTTCCACTGGATGGTGGATTGCCCTGCACAAGGATCTGCAGTGGTTTGTTATCCCAGGCTTAAGCCAGCTGAATGGATTAACTTTTAGAGTAGTTCATAAGTCTGCACAATATCAGATTTTAGGCTTTCAGTATTTTAAAGATAATTTAGAGGTTTGGGGTAAAAATATATGGGTCTTAGTTTTGCATCAACACCATCCATGATCAAAACAGCTCGTTATCTAAGATTCATCTGTTTGTCTAGAAAATAAATGTCAGTACTGTCAGGAAAGAGAAAAATTTATGATTAAACTCCAACTATATCATCCCTCATAATATTCTCTTGAAGACAGTAGAGATTCAGCATTTGATTTTTCATCCACCTCTTTGAAATAGTACTGCAGAGAAGCCATACAAAAGAACGATTATGTACAAACACATACCTTTACAATCAGCGTTGTAATGTAAAAAACATTTTGCAATTAGTTTAGTTTTAGGGTAGAACGGTAATTCAACAGAACATGACACAGGATGACTGGACTAAGCACAGAAAGCAATTTTATTTCAACACACGTGGACACCAAGCCAACGATCTGCAACAGCTCAATGGAAATCCAGCGTGCACTTCCCTGTTGTCCTACTGGACTGCTTTAACCGTGAAAGAAATCCATGCATTTCTTCTGCATGAAGTCTCCCCTCCAAGAGGAACAAGGGAACCACCCAGTTTTCCAGCATGTGCAGAGCAATTAAGCAACTCAAATCAGGACCCCCCTGAGAGCCCCCACCTCCATCAGTCCCACCCATCAGTGAAGATCACTGAGGGAAGCCCAACCTGAGAGTCATTGTGGGATGCCTGATCTACATCATATTCATATGCAATCGTTCAAGCCATTGCACAGATAAAATAATAAACCCGTTGGGGTGCAGTGCAGAGACCACATTCCTGTCTCATGAGTGAAGCTCTCAAATGAGCAAAGAGCTGTTAAACTATTGCAATCTAAGTTAAGAATACCAGTAATAAAATACTTTGCCTTTGAGTATTCTGAACATGGAATTAAGTTATTTATTCAAAGTATCACATAACAGCACTAAAAGCAACAGGCACAGGCACTTTACTTTTTTCATGTACAAATGAGTTTTTCATGTAGATAGCTAATGTCTTGCCATGTCATGACTGCAGAACGACAGCAGATACTTATCCACTCAGCCTTAATTAATTTACTCCCAAATGAATACTGCATTTAGAAGGAAATGTAATTTTATCCTGGAAAATCACTTCACACAAATGGGACAAACTGTTACCTCATCTGATTTGTATCTATTTTCTAATCACACAGAGACTATAAAAGAGTTCAAAATTATTCTAAAAATATGCAGCTGCTATTGCACATAAATATTCCATTTTTCTGTCTGGATAAAATCTTTCTGAGGGAAATAGCAGACTTGCTTAAGGCTTGTTTTTCTTACATCTCACATGGACATGCCTAAAACACTCATATCACTTTTCCATCAAACTTTACATCACCTGTGTGGAAATATCTACAAGTTCAACAACGTTCTGCTGCTCGTGTTCTGCTGTTTTGGTGTTTTAATTATGTTACTTCACATGGCAAAATGAAGTTTGACATTAGTATTGAATCTCATAAATCATCACTTTTAGAAAATGCATTCCCTTAAGGAGAGGTGATACAGGTCATATGGGAGTCCCTGTTTTAGCTTCAGACCTTGTTAAACGATCTTAACTGTTTTCAGAGAGTCAGTGGGAGGATTGTGTCTTCTGAGGCACATTAGAAGCAAGTTATATGTTAGCCCTTTTGGTGATTTCTATTTGTGGTGGAAGTTTTTAAAAAATAGTATTAGGAGTCAAAACAAAAAAACGAAATTAAATGTGAATTCAACATTATTTCAACAGTGCTGACTCTGGAAGAAAGGCATGATAACACAGTGTACAGGCAACACAGTGCTAGAGATGTAGAGTCCCTAACAGTTCCTTTTCCCTCTTCATTTTTCTTCATCCTTTCAAAACATGTTACTAAGGAAATGGCTGATGATATAACATAAAAAAACAGTGTCCCACACATAAAAATGAAAAAAAACAGTTTTACAATGATATTCAGTGATTCAAGATGTCAGAGGCTTACACAGACTTTACAAATAACAAAGCTTATCTACTCATGTTGCACTAGAACTATTTTCTTAGAATGCTAATTGTTGCTTTAGTGGCAAAATCATGATCCCATAGTATCACTCTAAAGGTAATCAACCAACTTGGTCTGTTTATTTACTAATGAAAGTTAAGTTTTAGGTTGGGGCAGAAATTTTGCACTTGCATGTCACAGCTTCCACAGTATTGTGAGCTTATGCTTTGAGTCTGATAGGGATGCCCACAGACAGGGATGGATACCAAACCCTGTGACAGCAGCAGACATCCTGTGGTCATTTGCAAAGAATCAGATACTCCTCAGCTTCTTAAGAGAGCTGCAAAAACGAGGAGATGGAAGTGTGCAATTCTTTAAAAGGAGGAGGTGGCAGTGCACAACTCTTTGAGGAAATCTGTCCAACCCTGTCTGTTGTTCTTGCCAATTCTTTCAGTTTGTGCCAACAAGCTCCTCTCCCAGGATGCCCCCGGCCAGCTGAAGAGAGGCAACTGAGCACTGGATGCTCAGTTGGATAAATTAACACTCTGCACTCCCTTTTGCATGTCTTCAGTCTATTGGCAACGGGAAGACTTGGCTATTGCCAACCACTCTACTTTGGCCCAGTGCACTACGAAAAGGATTTCTGCACGCTAAAACCCCGCTCAGCAGAAGGCAGAGAGGTCTCTGTGTTCCTCCAAAGGCTGTCCCTGGAAGGCACAGTGCATTAGTACCCGTGGCCTCACCCAGACCACCTGTGTTTAAGGCACAGAACCACCAGAAGGGGGTGTGCAAAAGACAAATTGATGCCACTACTTTTTAGCTGAAAATGAGAAATCTGAGATCCTACTGCTCTAGCAAGAGGCACATGAATCCTCCTCTGCTCTGCTGTAGGAGACACTCCCCAAAAGACCCAGCACGTATGTGCTGACCTAGGGGTAATGAAGCCACCTCTTGAATGCTGGCCTGTGTCATAGGTTGAAGTACCCTGTGGGGTCCTGAGCTGGCCTTACCTCACCTGGGTGCATATAACACACACTAAATTAATTTTCTCAGAGAGAGAAAAGAGAGAATCAATATTTACTCCCGGATCAAAATGCTTTCTGTTTAAAGAACTCAGCAGCCTAGAAAAACGAGGAGCAATCATTTTGTTCCCATGACAAACAAAAGCTTCCTCACCAGTAGACACTGGATATTGACAATAACCTGTAAGCATCATAGCATGCATAGTAATAAGATGGCACTTTGCTGCAGTGGATTTCTATCTTGTAGACTTCTGGGTTTGGATCTAAGCAGAAGTATTAAAGAATCAAAATGTAGTATTTTCCATTAAAAATCATAGTCAACAAACACTTAGTTCCATATCCCCCACATAGTCTTTATTTAACGTGTCCTAATTGAAATACTGAGTGTATAAATAATGACTAGTTAATCACCCAGTGATTCAAAATGCAAGGAACATGAAGTTTAGGGAGTTTTTTGAAACTATTAATTTTTTTTCCAGTGCAATTAAGTTGGTAGTGCACCAACTTACCACCAAAAATGTCACACCAAATTAAGTTCCTTTTTATTAACCATGGCAGGTCAAATAATTTAAAAAAGTGAAAGTGTCTTGATAATGAGACTTAACTCAAGGAAACTAATTTACAATGACATGGGTTCCTCCATTCTGTATTACTTCATGTACTTAATAAAACATGCTTGAAGGGTCAAATTCTTATGTCATCTAAAAATCATTTTGATCATTCTCCATCTGAACTGTCTTCACTTTATTTCTAACAGACGACCCAGTTTTCACCCTGTCATATCCACGTGGCCTTCAGTGGCCTGGTTGTGTTCCAAAAGATGTCACGAGCCATGCCTGTGATCACCTGCTGCCTTACAGGGACCAAATAAAGCCAGCTCCTGTCAGCCACCCCTGACTGCAGCAGGGATGAACAGTTCTGCCACTCCCCTTTACAAAATGCACTCAGGTAGTATTTGATCAGTCAAAAACATCCAAGGGAACACCAGCTCTCCATAGTTTCTGGCCTTTTTATATATTTTAAACACTTGTGTTTAAAAAAGTGTGTTTCCTCAAAGATACCCATCACATCTATTTCTTTCCAGGGCTCTTTAATCAAGCCAAATCAAATCCTGAATGTGGCATTTCACCATCCTGCAGAATGTTTCCTATCTGTTGGACTCTGCAGCTATTTCTGATTGCTATTTATCTCATTTTTAAGAAAAATATTACCTGTAAGAGTGGCCAGTGAAAATAAACAGCACCAGTGATGCAAGAACTGGCTTTTCAGCAAGGACAAGAGCAAGTACAGGCTCACTGTACCCAGTAGGTACAAGGTACCAGTCCTGAGGATGATAATCTGATTTCATAATACTGAACATTACAAAATTGATATTAATACAGGCTGAGAAGGCAGTGAAAACAAAATTAAAATAAAATCAGAAGTACTATTTTATTCTATTTTATTTTATCAGGGGTTTTATGGAGGCTTGGGAACTCCCTGAGCTGAAAATTGGTGGGAATTAAGAGAACACTGTGGAGAGGCATAATCTATGTTTGCTCTGTTCCTGCTCTTCCCTTTGCACTCTCTTTTATGGCCATTAAGGGACTTGTTTTTTTTGCTTTTTTTTTTTGCTTTTTTCCTTTCACACCATTCTGGAAATAGTTTGTGAAATAGTTACAGCAACAGCAGGCTTCACGCACAGAGAGGACGGCGTAAGGTCCTAGTACATTTCCCAGTCCCCAAACTCACTTAATATAAAATCCTCCAGTTGAGGACATAACAGATATTAAACTGATAAAAACATATGGTGCACTTGATCTTTGCCAAAAGGTCAAGAGGCAAACACGAATCAGCAGACTCGGCGGTTTCTCTGTCTGACTCAGTGCGCACGCTGAGACTGAATCATCCCAAGATTTTAACACCACAGTAACAACAATTATGCAGCTTTATCACTCAGATTTATTTCAGAAAGCTGCAGACAGACTACAGACCCCAAGTAACTCACTCCAGGATCTCAATGAGCTCATGATTTTACACACACAGGAACTGTTTTAGGACAGAAACTTGGGAAAGTTCATGTCTAGCCTCCCAAAATATTTCAGTCTTGATCTGATTATTCTATGCTAAGCTAAATAGAAAGAGAAAAACACCTAGCCCTTCCCTCTGACCTCCAAGCTTCTGATGCTTCGATGCCCCCAGCCCCAAATATTTAAGGAATCTTCCGTTTTCTGAATCATAAAGGGTTTTTTTCAGAAACACATCTCCCCTACAGAAACTATTTCACAAAATTCTAAAAGGTTGAAGGAATTTTTAGTAAGTAACTTATTAAAAACAGAACTACTGCAGCGCATTTTCTTAATCCTGGCTGGACTCATTAGAGCATCTTGCACACTAATTCAAAGACTAAATATCAGTCTTGCTAAAGCACAATTACTTGGTATCAAACTCCACCATAAATTAGCAGAGAAATTGTCCACACTTGAAGAGCACTAAGTCAATACTGCTAAAGCATCAAAAAGTCATTCTTGTGCATGGAAACTAAAAACATCTTTTGAAGTTAATGAGTAATAACAAAAGATATTTTAGTAACTTGGAAAAAGACAACTATTTCTTTGAAATTATTTTAATTTTCAAGAACACTTTGTAAACAAATTTGGAAACCTTTTTATTACCAATGACCTTTTCAGTCATTAATCATAATCACTCATTATTTGTAAGAATACAACAGCAGGTCCCTGGGTAAAAGGAAAGGTATTGTCACAGCAGTACCCATCTAATACCCTGATGTTAGTGTTCCAAGCTGCACAAGACAGTCAGCCAGTTATAACAATTGTTAAACTTCCAATACAGGGTTTTCAGTGAATCTGTATCAGCAAATCCACTGGATTTTAATGAGCGAAAATATTTTAATAGCATAGCTTTGTTACTTTGTTTAATCACCTTTCCCTCAGGCTCCCAACAGCATTTAAGCATGTGCTTAATTTGCTATTGAAGTCACCAGGAGGAAGGGTGAACACCGAAGCAAAGCATGTGCTTAATGAGATTTACTGAGTCAGAATGCATAAACCCCAATGTGAGCAGGATCAAAGCCTCGAGGTATTAGCCAAGTCCACCCCGAGTTCCACTAAAGATACAGGGCCCCCAAAAGGTGAATGAAAATTTTATATTATTATGACATGTCTGCTGCACACCCGTATGTCTGAAATATTTATGTAGCAAAACACATACCAGACTTTGTAGGTCTTTAAAGTAACAAGAGAAAACGCTTTGGATTTACCCTAAAAATACGAACTGGAAGATTTTGTGGAATTTTGTTTGGTGCCAGTAGCTCAGCAATACTTTTTGACACGAAACAACTGCCGATTTGTCTCATGTTTCCTACAAAAAGAAAATGCAGCATAATTTAGGTGTTTTGATTTGGGGCAGGAGGAAATGGAAGAATGGAGCTAACATACATATTTTAGTTTTCTGTTCCTCTGTGAAAAAGAAGGAACTTAATCCAATATTACTAGCTCAGTTCCTCAGTCACTCAGGCAAACTGTAATCCTCCCACACCTCCACATGAATATCTGCATTGTACCAGTTGATACTTTTTCTCAGACTGAATTAAATTAAATCACCTGCATGCCTTTAAGCCCCCTTCTTTACTTCCAAAGACTACCACATCTTCCTAGAGGAGATGAGTTCAGTTTAACAAATGAGCTTTGAATGCAGCATATAAAATATAAAAATGTACTTTTCTATTTTCTGTGACATTTAAATGGCCTAAGCAAACATTTAATTAAAATGAAACTAATAATTATTTTCTTGACAGTAACTATTAAAAAAATGAGGGTTGATTCCAGAAGAAAAATTCTTCAGATTTCATACTCACTATAAATGTTCAAATGTGACTTAACAATATTTTAATTCTTTCTCTTTTATCTTACGTGGAGGATCTGGGTTTGGCATCAAATGTCACTGAGACGGTTTAGGGGATTTTTGCCCTGTCCAGAAAAAAATTATTATTCGGAGAAATATTTAGCAATTTCTCTTAATAACATACAGTCACCAATCCTTTCTCTAATATGCTGTCAAAACCAGCAAATCTGTTAAAGAAAAAAAAAAAATGTAACATTTAAATGTTGAACATAACTGTTACTTCAAAATGCCAGTCATCAGCATGGAAGGAGTTAATCTTCCCCACTCTTTTTCCAAGAGTAAAAAAGGCAAGGAACAGCTGTCACTCAGGTGATGAATACAAGCTGCCAGCCTTTTAAACAGCAGGTACAGCATTTGAGCTCTGAATTAATTAGCATTCAGAAAGCCTAAACACGGCTTGATAACTCTGCAAGATGATTTTTGTCCCTTCCTGCAAATTAATACTGCTATTAAGATGAGCAAGGGCACAATGCAGATCGTAATTGTACCCATTAAACAAAGTTTCACAAGTAATGAATTGGAGGCTCTTGCCAAGAATGCATCAAGTCAAATAAAGCCTTGCTGCAAATAACAGACGCACAGGAATCCATCCTCACTTCCTCATGGCGTTCACAAAACTGCACACAATGTGGATTCCTGGGTAAATGCATGAAATGTTTTCTGCATATAAGCACAGGCTTCTCAAAAGTTCATGTTTTTGAACATCTAAATAGTGGCTTTGTCTCAGAAGCATTCCGTAAGAGCCGCTTCTGACATGCACATATATACTGAAAGGGAGTTTCCAAGGCCTCAGAGATTACACTTACAATGTCTTAAAAAACAAGACCTCCCTCCATCAATTACTGCTGCACCACTGCATCAAAGTCTACACAATCCACATGGAAAACCTTCCTCCTATATTTATCATTTCCTTTAAACGATGAGCATATTTTATAAAGCACAAAAATGATTGATATCAGAATTTAATGATGTTTAATAAGGGGCCATCTGTCAACAGTCAAGGAGTAAAAAAGAAGCACATTATTATTTCCCAAAAGACTAGAAATATTGATGCTAATTAAAAGGCACATTATCATTATCTTGAAGCAATGTCTAAACACTAATCAGACTTCACATCCAGGGCAGGAGAGCGAGGGAGGACTAGGGATATGAGTGCTCCCCAAATGGGTCACTGGAGTTGAGAGTCTCCAAACTGGTGTTATGATGGCATACAGATTGGAACTTGGCAAGGAGCTGGTATCTCCTGACTGGGTGGGCAAGCAATCAAACCTCGATCTGATGTAGGAAAGATGACTCATTTAAAACCAAACCCTTTGGAAGAAACCTTTGGTACATTTTTACAAAGAATTGCAGAGGAAAAAGAACTGTGATAAACATGGTACTTCACTATTGATTATTTTCAATTTTCCATCTACCTTATTTCACAACGAAATAAAACTTGTGGTGCCCAAACACAGGACTAATTGCACGATACTGAACTGCAATGTACTCAGTACTTTTAGCTGAGAAATGGCTCAATGTCACATGTACAGAAGGGACTTACGTGGTCAGAGAGACAGAAACCTACACAGAAAGCAACAAAACCATCAACATGGTGTCTGAAGCACTCTTGACTCTCTGGGCCTCTAAAAAGACCCTGCAGGGTTCAGGATGCTTCAGCTTCTCCTGCTGAGTGCTATGAAGGAGGAAGGTACATAAAGGTAGGTGGTTCAGTCTGCTGCTCATATTTGCCTAGAGCTCTGCCTTAAACACTAATAATCAGTTTATTACCTTTTAAAATTTAGGGTTTATTGCCATTTTTATAATTCATCTTGCTCAGAACCTCTTTTAAGCAAGCAAACCTCTCCTAACCTCAAAATCCATGCTTCATGTTCTAACTGAGGCCACCAGCAGCCTATAACATACTTTTTGCCTTAGTATGTAAAAAACTGACAAGGCTCTTGGCATTTATTGCTTGCAGAGAGACATAGTTATAGGCCACTGGCAAATGTTTTCCTGCCCTTGAGATATGAGAGATGTGTGAGCAAGATATGACTGATCTCACCTCCCACATCGTGGAAAGTACAGTCCCAGGTTTAGCAATATTGACTCTGTGCCAGGCTCAGCTTCATTAGGTTTGCTGTTAGAAGCAGCACACAGGTGAGTGATGCAGAATATTCCTGTGCTGAAGGTAAGCAAAGAATAGGCAAACATGAAGTAAAAGGCATGCTGGGAACAGGTGGAATGAAAATAGGGATGGGAGAATCACAGAGACAGCATGGAAAAATGGCAAACTGAAAGAACCCCAGGCTGGGGAAAAGCACAGCTACCCTAGCAGTGGAGGCCCAGGGGTGTGCCTACCATACCTAATTGAGAGCAGGCATTTTCCCCACGGTATTCTTACTGGACAACTTTTTCACCTATAATTGCCACTATCAAATTACCATCCCCACAGCCCAAAGCCACCTCTAGTCTTCCTCCTCAGGTCAAGGAACCCATTCATCACTGTCAAGTGAAGCATATTTCTATTTTTACGTGTCATTTTCAAACCATCACTTCACACAGGTGTGACCTCCGATCCTGACTTTCCTTCCAACACTCCCCTCGCTATACTCTGATATTCCTCCATTACCTCCTCCCTGAGAAATATTAAAAAATTTAAAGGAGATGTTCCTGGGTTTGATTACCCTATTCCAATATAACTCCTTGATCTTCAGCATAAACACTTCAATCATTCTGGCATTTTCATTGACTCAAATTAAATGCAGAGCCAGTAATTATTTCACAATCCCCTTGCCCTTTCATACACAAGCCTTCTGCCTTATACAATGACAAAGTATTACCTCCCAGACTCTTAAATGGTTCAGGTACTTGAGATACATTTTGGATATGAATCTGGCATGAGGGGACTCTTAAGTAAACCTTGTGAGGCTTACCCAGGACTAATTGTTAGCAATTACAGTGCTTTTCTCCTGTTGAGCTCCAGTGCCCAAACACGATGTGAGCCATATAACCATACAATAGTTCCACTGATTAACAGGTTCCTCGGGGTGATCACAGGCATGAAGTTCAAGATCCCTGCATTTTGCAGCCTCTAAACGTAAATTCAACAAAGCTGGAGCAAAAAAGGGAAATTCACAGTACTGTTCACATGAATTGGAGACTGGACATTTAGACAGACACACAGAAATGAAAAAACACCATCATATCCAGATTTACTTATGTTATTTACTTCCATATTCACTATGTTTGTTTTAAACTGGCATCAAATTCTTCATTCTTGGTGCCTCCCAGATTTGCCTTCTGACTCTGTGCAATTGTTGTGCATTGTGTAGCTGTCAGAGCAGAAGTGGAATGCATGAAAAGCTGGATAATTGTAAGCTGGGGCATATGGTACTACAGAGAATGTAGGGGTTAGTAGGAAGAAGGGGGTTTTGTTTTGATTTTTTTCAAGAGTCTGGATATGACTAAAGCTTTTTCTGGTGGGCAAAGAAAATATCCCTTGTTTATCTGATTCTTCACCATTTGAAAAGTTGCTTGCTTTTTCTTTTTCTCTCCCCTTTTTCTTTGAGGGGTGCAGAGTGCGTAGACAAGAAGGGTGGAAGTTATGTTTAACATGAATTCCTATTTACATGACAAATCACAGACCTTCCTTCTGGTTCATTTCTTGCGTCCTAAGAAAATAAGTTCTCAAACAGCATGCATGACACTGAGATTTTCACCAAAAAAAAAAGGACTGAAATGAGCTAGCTGCTATGTCAACATGTCAGGCTTCACACCTCACACACACTAGAACGACCGGCACAATTTGCTCCTCTCAAAGGTATTGCTTCAAGCTGATTGCTGACTCAAGACAAGAACACAACCCTGGTCACAGTGACTTTCTGAGTATTTTCTCTGCAGCTGCAGGGTATAGAGGGTTTTCTGTTTGTTTTGCTTTTTCCCCCTCTTTCATATGAAACCTCAGATTCTGGAGTACAGTTTGGCAGCACCAAGCTGAAATCGCTGCCAGCTTCCTAGGGTACAGAATCTCTAATAACACAAAGCCCTGACTATCTGCTTGCTCAATAAATAATCAAAATTTTGTACCACGATTCTCCCTAAAATATGACTTGTTGTTTTTTCTCTCACTTGCAGCTAATCCTTTCTGTCAACAGGATTCCATCTGTAATGAGCCTGCCTGTGACACGTCAGGTCCCAGCACATCTCTCAACAAATCCCCATGCACAGAGTGGCTCAGAAAGTGCACGGGTTGCAAAAAGGACCACGGAGACAGAGCCTCTCTCCCCTAATGGGATCAGAAGGGCTCTGATGAGAGGAAAACTCACCCAAGGGAGGCCAGGAGGGACAGCATGCTGTCAGGGAAGTCCTGGCTCACGTACTGTGCTCCTGGTGCATAACAGCACATCTGAGATACCTGTATTCCTGAATGACTTCTCTGTCAGCTTGAATTATTGGTCACATGTTTATCACTGCCATGCTTCCATGGAAAGTTGATCCAGGTGATCTTTGCTTCATACTTAGCAATTTTGAATGGTGTTTTTCTAAGGGCTGGCATTCTATGACTCACTTCTTAGGACTAGCTCTTCCTCCCCTCTTCTGCCCCTGCTTCAATTTTACACTTCTTGGCTTTGCCCAACATGTCAAAAGAAGATGCATAAGTCTTAGCTTTTATATTTCTCAGATTCTGTGCCGTTTTGGTGAGTAGTTTTAGGTTTCACATTAAGTGCTACTAAGCTCTCTTCACAGAGCAGATAAAACTATTCCTTCCCTAGCTTGGGACCAAGGACAACTTTCAGACTCCAGAACGAAAACAACAAAGTGAGAAGAACAAGCAAGAAGGATGAAGCTTCATAACCTGAAGCTATGATTGGACAATTATTCTAATATGCTGATGGACCAGAACTTATAAAAGTGTGAGACTTGTGATCAGTTGTCCATTTTGGGTTCACCTTGGGTGTGACCCAGCTGGACTCTTGTGCTGCCCAGGTGTGCCCAGTGAGGCCTATTAATAAATCCCTGCTTTATCCCTTTGCTCTGTCTGGTCTCTGTTCCAGGACAGCCTCCAAAAGGCATGAGAGGTACTAAAAACTGGATGTATCATCATCACCAGCAGGGAATTATCAGAGGCTTCCCTTGGTTTTGCAGAAGGGAATGGGAATAAACTCCCTAAGACCTTGTTCTCCCCACTTAGCCAATGCCTGGCCCTCTACTCACAGCAGTCTAAGCTCAGTGTGCAGCTGTGGAGGGGAGGAAGGTGACAGACACCAGCTGGCTCTCCTGCTGCCTGCAGGACAGGACCTTACCTCTCCTGCACAATACTAGGCACATGGCAGGGCTGCTTTCTCCCACTTCCTCAGGGAAAGAGCTCCATTTTCATTTCACTGACAAGGAAAGGAAAAGTGCCCTCAAATTCACTGTAGAGACACTTGACACCTTGGGGATTGTTCTTCCATCTTATCTGGGATTTTGAACCCGTTCCCACAGTCACTGTGCTTCTCTGAAATCTGCTGTCAGGCCAAGAGTTTCAATTCACTCCAGGGCCCAAAGTGCTGCTAAAGCTGGTCCTGATGGGTGTCAAACTGCTAATAACAGAGATGCCACAGCAGCCATTAAATACAAACTGCAGAGGCTCTAGGTTTGTCTTCTGAGATGTCTGACAAACAGTGTGCCTCTGTCTGTGTATACACACTCTCAAGTGTATATAAAGACAGAAAACATTTAACTAAGGGTACCTTGGAAAGGATATGGCCTGCTGTTCAAAATTTATTGTTCCAGGAGTGATTAGATGGGGCAGCAGAATGACAGAGCTCACTCAGTAGCATGTCAGCTGACAAACTACACAATTCTGTACTCTTTCAGATTTAGCATCTCATATCACCTCAACAAATACTAATTATAACAACTATTCACCCTCAGTAATTTCTTAAATGATTCTATTATTTAATTTTTACAATACTATTCATTATGTCTTATGTAGTTAGTTAAGTTACAACCAGTTGAAACACCCAATATATAATTTATAAAATTTCACCTTGGGCACTCTGCTGAAGTGCTGGCATTGCCAAATCTCTATGGGACATCTGCACTTAAGTAAATACTGTTGCAGGCACTTTAGACAAATTTTCACACACTAGTCTATTAATGTTGTTTCCTACATACAAAACTCCCAAATGAACCACAGGCATTCATTAATAATGTGCATTAATGGGAAGAAATTTCTTCACATAGACTCTATAAATCTTCAAATACTTGCAAGATAAATAGTTTGCTTTTTGTAATAAGAAAAGACAAAATTTTGTGTTTGATGAAACACTTGGACCTAATTTTTTTAGGAATATATCAGCACTCGTACCAAGCACAGAAGGGAATAAGTATGAATTTATTTTATGCTCCCTTTGCTACGTTCATAGGAATATAAATTTGCATTTATTGTATTATTGTAACTAAATTTGAGAAACATTCATCTGGGGAAAAAAATGCAAGTAAGACTCACATTTCTGAATGGATGTTAATTATCTGGGTAAAAAAAAAAATTAGTGCACAGCCACCCTACCTACCTTGTAATGAGGTGAGATCCTAAGGGGAAAAAAAAAAAAAAAAAAAAAAAAAGAGAGAGAGAGAACAGGAAATAGAAAAAATAGGGCCAACTGAACAGATCTTCCTACCTGCTTTCAGCATGGCTGGTCAATCAAGTCAGCTAAATAACTCAAAAAGTAATCAGGAAAAAGTTAACTCAAATTATTTACTAATTGTTAAAAAAAAGCACAATAACAGTGAAACCACACAGCTCTTCCTCTCATCCAAGTACAGAAGGCCAGCATAGGCTATTATTTCAGGGGTATACTTTCCTCCCTGAAAAATAACGCTGGCTTACTTAATAATTTAGCTTATGTGTTTATAGACAGTAACTGAAGCTGAATACAGGCATAAGTTTAACTTTTTTTCAGCTAAATATCCAAGTAAAAAGATGCACTTAAAGTCACCTTGTAAGTGAATCAGATCTGCTAGGAAGAAAACAATGGTACAAAAGACAAACAGAAAATCTGCACGAATTCCTTTATAACAGTCCAAAACTTTGGCTTTTCAAGGCATGTGGTCACCTAAGCATGTCCCACTGGGACCACATGGCACGTAAACAAATTAACATTTTGTTGAAACATCAATCAACAGGACGTTTCCATTCAAACCCAGGTCAGCTGCACTGGCAGCTGTTTAAGTGGTGACACTCCTTCCTTACACAGATGCCTGGGAGTCAGTGGAAGCCCCATTCTACTTTTAAAATATCCTCCTAGAAGCTTACAGTTTAAGCTTTTCCAAATCCATACCAAAAAATATTACAGTACAATTTCTGGGGACAACCCTAATTGTTTCCTCCATCCTTCTCTCATTCAGATTATCGGAGGTTAAACCCCCAAACTTTTCCCTGCAAACAGCAACCTGTGCAACTACTCTGAGCTCCTCATCGTCATTCCTGTAAAGTACTTCAGACACAGTTTTACAGATAGTGACATCAGGGAAACCCTCCAAGAAAAAAGGGAAAACATTGGCTTAAAATGCTGATCACCAGATCGGGGGAAGCTGGCAAAGAATTCTGTTGGATTATTCTCTAAAGTTGCTGGACTTTGCAGGAAGCACCTCATCACTGTGGCAGCACAAAGCCATCTGAGGATGGCAGGCAGGTAACAGGGAATGATTCCAGCAGAGCAGCAAGGGCCAAAGGAATGAATCCCCAAAAAACTTTCTTCACAGAATTCTCAGAATGACTGGGTTGGCAGAGACCTCCAGGATCATCGAGTCCATCCCAGCCCTCACATCTCAACTAGACCCTGGCACCAGAGCCACAGCCAGTCTGTTATTAACATGTCCAGGGATGGTAACTCCACCACCTCCCCAGGCAGAACATTCCAGTATTTTATCAATATTTCTGTGAAAAACTTTTTCATATTATGCAGCCTAATTTTCCCTTGATGCAGCTTGAGATTGTGTTGAAGGAGCCACATGCAAACACAGGCTGAAACAAGCTCCGAGGGGGAACCTGGGAGGCACAAGGGGAAAGGTGGTGGGGTGAAATGAGAAAGAAAAGAACACCACAAAGCCAGGTAAATACTTGGTCTTAACTTAAAGGTTTGTCAAGTTTTTTGGTAGTTTCAGTTCCTTTCAGATTGAATAAACACTGAACTTTGCCAAAAACAGTCTTGATTTGTTATGAACTGCAAAGAGCTCGCACACAAAGACACTTCTATTCTTCCTCTCTGCCATGTAAATACACATGATCAAGTTGCAGGTGATAAGCAGTAAAGAATAACAAAATCTGGTCTACTCACTGTGACTGAACAAGTTATGCACATAATCCTTTTCCTAGATATTCTTCAGCACAATGTACAAGAATTTTAAAATGTGTTACCCATGACGGTTCTCCTAATACCTTTAATTAAAACACTACCAGAAATTATAATGAAAAAGGATTACTTCTTTTTAATACACTAAACCCTCAAGCTCCTGTTATTTTACATTCTGGTAAAAAGGAAATGAATAATGAAGCCACATTTTGGGATTTAGCATAATTGTAAGATTCTCAGTTAAAGGGCAGGAAAGAGGTATCATTTTAAAATTTCCTTTTAACAGATACAAGCTTTATGTTCCTTTATTATTACAAATACACTAATTTAAAATGTCACCCTTTTAAGCTCTGAACATTTATTAACAAGCTGCATCTTTCCTCTCCCCCACTACAAATGACAAACACAGGGTCTCAATGAATGAAAAGAAACTAGTTAATAATTGGCCTTATTGGGATTTCTGGCTGTCTTGTAACACCCTTCTGGATTTGACTCTGAATACAAAATGCTTAACATCATCAAGTTTTCCTGGTGATCAGCATGCTAGCATGTGACTACTTACAACAAAGCTATTTACTGTTTGCAAACTCTCCCACTCCCTCTTGACAAAAGCATTTTATCATTTCCTGGATAAAAGCTGGGGCACAGCAAGAGGAAGGTCAATTGACTCCAGTATTCCTGCACGTCCCTGTGGAAAGCCAGCAACTCCACCCACCAGGGGAATTCAGCATTTGTTAGCATTTTATGGGGTTCAGAGCATCTCCCCGCTGATGTCAGTGCCAGCTCAAGCAACAGTGGTTGCCCTGGCCTGTGGCTCTCTGCTCTGGGAGCAGCAATGTCAGCTGCTGCTGTCTGCCCCAGGTGAGGATGCCAGCTCCTCCAGCAAGGAGAGGATGCTGGCCACACAGTGGAACAGTAACAGCTTTATCTCTTCCCTTTCACATAACTCCCACCTCATGATTTCAGCAAATAAACCAGACTCCTTCACCACACAAGCCTGACTCATGGAACCACAAGCCTGATCCCTAGAGCCATATCCTCTTCTGCAATCAAAATAATCTTTTGAGCTCTATGATCACATTATCAAAAACTAAATGATGACAATCACATACAAAGGCGATGACTCGGGCAAAACTGTGAACATTTGTAACTCCCTGAGCTTCTTTTAATGCAGAGCCTCTGTATGTAATTTCTGGTATTTGGAAACTGCAAAAATTTGGAATTGGTTTGTTTGGATTATTGTTTTTTGATGTAAACTGGTTGTTTGGATTCTTGCTTTGTTTCTGTCAATTAAAAAGTCAAACCGATATCCCACTGTGAAGCAGCACATTGATGCCAACATCCATATCACGAAGTACAAGATCCACTTATCAAAAATCTGGTGCCTAAACAATTGAAGTAAAAGACAGAGCTAGCAGATTATCTTCTGTGATAACAGGGTGATAGCATATGTATCTGCTACCTGTTTCATAAAGTATTTGCTAACAGCAGAGAAAAATCCTGAGTTCAGTTCCAGATCCTTGATAAAGGTGCACTTATTACAGAGTTGTCCCATCCAGTTCCATTCTTCCTGCACAGCTCACCTCTGCTGAGCATGAGAAAAAAGGGGAGTTCCAGAGCCTCACTGAAACTTTGAACAACTTAGCCAGATGTTTTACATGAAAAAAACAGAACCATAGCCCCTTAAGAATTTTTAAACCCTTGCTCAAAGCATGAGGTCTACTTCCTAATAGAAACAGCAACAACAAGAAGCCACCAGGAACTGTGGGGTAACAAAGTCACTGTTCTAAAATGATTTAATGAATGTAGGCCTTAAAAATCATACCTTGATAATAATGTAACTCCAAAGAGAGCCTGAGTGTAACTGTGCCACATGAAGACCCAGGTCACACTTGGAGAAACAAAACCTGATTCAAAGATTCAGCAGATCAGAATAAATTTGGGATCTAACTACAGTTACCAGGTAAGACAGAATATAAATTCATTGCCACTGCCCACATATTTTGCCCAATCGCTCTGCCAGGTCATATTGACCTGGAAAAAGGAGTCTGCATATGTGTGCATATCTGAGTGCATTGCACATGCACCTCTTGGAGAAGGAACTGCTATGCAGGATTGATGGCTACGGACAGTATTTCTAATGGCCTTTTTTAATTGGCACTATGATGATTAATTGAGGCCTTCACAGAACTCTGGGAGTGCTCATTACCACACAGCATGGTGTCCCAGCACACTGTGTGGGTGACCGTTATTACTAAATAGTCATCAAAACATGAGACAGTGATAAGATAAATTTTACACAAATCTACAAACCACAGAAATTGAAGCCTACTAAGGAGGCAGCTGGAAATTTATGCTTCCTCCTTAATATATTATTTTAGCAGTGCCCATATGCTCCCAGAGAGCAGGAAAGGACTCAAGAAAGGAATTGAAAACAGGCTACATGTGTAATAAGGATTAAACACCTCATGCAGTATTTCTTGCCTTTGCAGAAGTTTGCATTGGCTCATGGCTACACACAGGATATTGCAATTACCCCCTCAGACAAGAGCCAACCACATGCTTACTGCACACCTGCAACTGCTGGGGGAGAAGCAGGTGTGCTCAGGGATGGCCATCAAACACCTCAACTACCCTGGACATGCACTACACCCTGCTGCCAACACCACCTCTCCCCCGGGGAGCTGCTGATGGGCTGCTCAGTGTCCAGCAGCCAAGGCAGGGGCTGGCTGAGTTGCTGACCTGCTGCTGGCATCCTGGCAGCCACTGCAGCAGGTGTGTGGCAGCAACAGAGGCCCTTGAGGGTTTCTGCTTTCTCCCTTTGGGTTTATACTGCTCTCACCTGGTCATGGAAAGGGATCTGGGAGCCCTGGCCAACGGCAAGCTGAGTATCCATCAGGAGTGTGCCCCGTGCCATCCATGCTCCAGGCACAGCAGCAGCAGTGCTCCAGCCAAGTGACAGTCCCACTGTGTCCTGCACTGCTGCAGCCTCAGCCCAGCGCTGTGGGCGCAGGTTTAGGCATCGCAATATCAAAAATACAGGAAGCTCTTGGAAAGCATCCAAGGAGGGCCACGAGGGTGGGGAGAGGCCTGGGAGGGAGGGTGTAGGGAGGAGAGGCTGAGGGCACTGGGGCTGTACAGCCCGAGGAGACTGATGGCAAGCTTTGTCACAGTCTACAGCTCTGTCTCATGAGGGGAGGAGGAGGATCAGACACTGCTCCCTGCTCTGCGGGACCAGCGACAGCCCCAGGGAATGGCCTGGAGCTGTCACACCAAGCTGACTGGACAATGCTCTCACGAACACACAGTGAGATCCTTGGGGCTGTCCTGTGCAGGGCTGAGAGCTGGACTCGGCGAGCCCTTCCAACTCAGAATGTTCTGTGATTTCTTTACCGCTGCCCCTCCCAGCACAGCCTCCATGCCCACATAGGCCTCCCCGGCTCCTGCTGGATTACCGACAGTAATTACCCACTCCCTTTGTAGTTAGAGGGGTGTTTGCTGCCTCAGGGCTTCCAGAGCCCACAGATGTCTCCCATACATAACAGAGAACCACTTAGCCACTTATAAATATTCTGTAAATAATCTTGGATAACACTAACACCATCTTACATTCTGTGAATGATTCAGGATTTGGTCGCACGCTGACAAAGAACTCATTCTCATTAGAATTCTGCAAAATCTTCTTACACAAATCTCCTGTCAGCTTCAATCCATTAAAAATAATAAAGGTATGCTCAAAAGTGGGGACCAAAGCAAATTTTGTTTAGGCTTAACAGATCCCATTTACTGTGATGTTAATCAGAGAGCAACAACTTGTGCTTCCTTTGCCTTGACAAGGGATCTAACAGGAGATCTGGCTGTCTTTCCATCACACCATGGATCTGCAGAACACTGGGCACAACACAGCACAGAGTCAGCCCTGCCTGCAGCTCGCAGGGAAGGACCAGGGCAGTTCCCAGGCAAGAGGGATCCATCGTGCTGAGCATCCCTCCTGTGCTCATACCTTTGCTACATCCTCTTCAAACCCAAAACCTGACATAGTGATCACCCACCCGCCAGTGCAGAAAAAAAGCTTAGATCCTCTTCTGCCTGATGAACTGGATTTTCATTATCTTCCTTTCTCATTCCCACTCCAAGAGAAATAGAAATTTTGCTGCAGCTGAAATGGCACTCTTCCTAACTGGAAGAAGCCTGATAATAGATATGATGTCCAGCCAAATATAAGCCCCATGACAAGATGGGAGCAGCTGCCAAGAGTACATCCATTAAAAAAAAAAAAAATAAATAAATAATAAAAAAAAATAAAAAAAAATAAAAGGAGAAAAATTTACTCTCCTGATGAGTTCAGGACAGTTTCCTCAGCTGGGCCCATACAGCTAAAGCCAGCCAGAGACCAATTTGGGACCAGGCACTATTGCACAACCCAAATAAGTATGTGGAACACAGGTGCATATAGGCAAGTTTGGGGATTTGCTCCTTCTTGTAAGCTTTCTGTTAAAAACCCACAGCTATTCTCTGAGCAATCTACCTTCCTAATTATATCTCCAGCTGACTTGGACCCAAGGATATATTGCCAGAATTTATTTCTACATTGCATTTTGTGAGCTAAGAACAGGCAACATCAAGGAAAAAAAAAAACCCAAACAAGCCCACCAAACAGTTGCCATGAATCTGGGCTTTCTCAGCCATGACAGTAATGCTGGAACAAACTGGCTTTGAAAGATTTCAGAGTTTTGTAGTTTTGAGGAGGATTTCATGAGCCAGTTGTAAATGTGTTTGGATCATTAAGAATTAGTTTAAGTTGTAGTTCCCTAGAAAAGAAACTAGTGTAAGTGAATCTAATTTTAAACACACATGAACAGCTTAAAATTGCATTGTATGCCATTGCTAACATGTAATAGCTTCAAACTCTAGATTTAAGTGTTGCTGCAGAGCTGAAGATATCATTTGGAAACAGATGTTAAAGTGTCATGAAAAGCAACTATCTTAGTGGATAAATGAACTCCTTTGTAGCACTTTAAAAGAATTAGACAAGTTAAATAATAGATGCCCTATTCAACATTTTTAGATGGTGTAAATAGCCATCTTTATGAATCACAAATCATAACAAATTGCCATGTTTCTGGAAATGGATATTAATCTCCTTGAAACCTTGCACTCATGAGGCACAGCAAGCTTGCCCAATAAAACCTCATGAAAAAAAGAAAAACAAACATAAAAAAATAACCAACAAAAAACTGACACACATGTCACATTTGTATGAACAACTGAACTGGTGAATCACAAATCCAAGCCTCTCTCCCAAGAGCACTGCTTCTGCAGAAAAAAAAAAAAAAATAAAAAATATATCTGTGTTTTGAAGTGCTTTAGATATTTTCTAGATTCTTTTCAAAGTCGAAAATTCATCTCTTTTGCTATTCTAAAGAAATAAGGGTAATAACAGTCTAACTATGGTTAAACCAATCTTTAATTCAAGTTTGATTTAATGAGGAGTTCATAAAAACACTGTGACACGAACAAACTCGGTGTGCTCTCTTCCTTGGCCTCCAGTAGACAGAAAATGGTATTTTCAAAATCCATTGACATGACTCAAATTGTTTTGCCTCTAGAATTTTTATGGCTTCAGACTTATCTGACACATCACTTTTGCTACCCTCTTGTTAACTCTCTCAAATCATTAGCGGTGTTTCAGTGTACGGAGGAGAACGCTAAATTAAAGAGTCGATTTCAGTTTTTAAGCCCCAGGGCAGAAAAGGTTGAGCATATCACAGAGAAAATGTATTTTACTTCCAACTTGGATTGCCTGTGCTCTCATTACACTACCTCAGCACCCCTTCAGCTGCTGTGTGAAGCAGAGGTCTATTAAGCTCTGAAGGGAGCTCATTCTTCTGTCTTATAAGCTAAAGAAAGACATTTCTGGAGTGATGAGAGCTGCTCGAGCTGGATGGAGAAGAAACTTGAAAATGCCTCGTGGGGTTCCAGCCACACAAGCCAAAGCATAATAGCCCTGAATTGGGGGTGTGGCACAGCAGATATTTATAACTGCTGGTGCACAAAGCTTTTATTGCCTCTAGAAACACTGAGATGAAAGGGGAAAACAGCTCAATGTTGAGGGGGGAAGGGTGAACGCACACAATGGGGGTTTTATACACGACCCAGACAAGGTTCTGCTGCTGTGGGACTTTGCTCATTCCTTGAGCTAAGAGGATAATTTTATGGTGTGTCAGCAGAACAAGTGAAGGACAGAGCTGCAGCGAGCAGGCACGTTAGTTCATGCACACCTTGACAATTGGTTAATTGCAGCCGTGGGCTGTTTTGAAACCCTGAGCCTTCATATGTCAGCTACAGAAATCACAAGTGAAATCTGGCAGAAGAGGAGAAGAGCACGGCAGGGCAACAGAGGGAGAGGGAGGCTTCATTGCACACAGCGTAATAACAAGAGTATTTGCAAGAAGAGCACCAACATGCAACTGGTGCCACTCACAAGAGGTGTGGAGGAACATTTGGCATAGAAAGCAAAATTCACCAGGAAAATTCAAGTCAACAAATATCTTTTCTTTTACTATTGTTTCTAAAGCTACAGATTTTGCCCCAAGGGAAAAAAAGACCCCAAACAAACCCAAACAGAATAAACCCCATGTACCAAACCAATCAACTTCCTTCCCACACCCATCTCTCTTTCCCTTTTCCAAAATCAGCCATTCTAGAATGAATGTAAAAAAGCCATCCCTTCAGTTACATGAAGACAGGGACAGAGGAAAATGCTAAAGGCATGATGAAACAATAATAATATAACAATAATAACAGCAACAACAATCATCATCATCTCATTCTTTAATGGCTGAAGATGCACTGTGTAATTTCTTTGGGGATTGATACATTACAAGAGGGGCAGTGAAAGAAAGCTGCCCAAAATATTTCAAGTTCATTTCAAAAGGTCTACTCAATACACCCGGCTTTTCATGAAACATTTTCCAGTCTAACTCCTCTGAAGAAATAAACTCAATTTAAGAGGGAAGAAAGGTACAATTTTCTCTAACTGAAAAAGGCAAATCAATACTTCATAAGAATGGTATGCGTTAAGAAAATTAATTTTCCACAATATGCTCAAATCTCAGCAGTGAAAACAGTATAAAACCAAATTAATGACTAAATATTCAACATACTTAGAGCACGAAAACACTTTCATTCTTGTTAAATAGATTAAATGGAAATGGTTTCTATGGCTGTCAAACTGCAGCAAGTCTGAGCACCTTGAATTCTGAACCCTATGGATAGTACCATAATTGTCTTTTCTTAACCATTTGTTAGAAGCTTCATATTGTATCAAAAACCTTTTTGAAGGGAAAGGCAACATTTTAAGGTGTCATTCATTTGGGCTGTGCCTCATTTCCATTATTCCCCAAGCTCATTTAGATTTTATTCGTCTCATTCTTTTGCAAGGTCATATTTTTCTCTGTCATTTTACTTGTTACATCCCGAGCTTCAAGATCAGCAAACACAGCCTTAAATGCACTTCACCCTCACTCTAAGGGAAAAAAAAATCCTTTAGAAAAGGCGATTTTGACATTGGCTGCCTGCAGTTTGACTCCCTACAGCTTCGCAGTGAGATCAAGAATAATACTTCACTTTATAATGCTCACCTCGAGATTGCATCAGTAATGAAACACTCCAAGCAGGGATCAGTTAGAACAGCAAATGGCTTTAACATTTCCATGGAGCAAAGGAATTGAAACATACCACACTTTACGTTTGCAGAACAAAGATGGGACTAAAAACCACAGAAATATAAACAACAACAACAACAAAATCCTTCACAGTGGAATGTCTTGAAAGAGCAAATGCGTATGGCTGGAGGAGCTGCTGTGCTGTGTGAGGCACTAAGGCTTTGATAACCACAGCTTAAAATCTACACTAAGTGCAAAACCAAATTCTCTCATATTTTCTCTTGAGTATTTCAGCCCATTTCCACATTTTCATAAAAGCAGACAGGACCAAAAAGCCTTCCTGAAGGAAAGCACTGCACTGCAATGATTTCTTGAAGATTTATAAATTCACTCCCAAACTTCTAACAGGGTACACAGGCATATATAGGAAGATCAGAAATATATGGAGCAAATGCACAAGCAGAAACAAGAAAAAAAACCAATAAAAAGTCTAAAATCTGCCCCCCTTCGAGTGGGATTTCACAGGATCTCAACTGGAGGAAAGAAGGCAATAAAAGCAGATCTGTGGGTGTTTGCACTGTACACAAGAATGTATGCAAGCATATCGGTTTGATATACAAGTTATTTCACTAGGAAATTCACATCTTCTGACATGTCACCCTCACAGACTACGAATCTGATCTAATTTTGATCACTTCTGATAAGGTACTTTTATACAGCAATGCAGGGACAGAATCCAGCCCTGCACCCCTGCAGAGCAGGGAGAAATTGTTACCTGCACCTTTTCTGAGGCCAGGTTCACCCTAACAGACACAGATTTCTAGCCTTGTTTGAATCCATACAAGAACAGCAATTTGATTCTCAGTTTTTCAAATTTTCTAAGTGCAATTTTTTTCTGAAGGGTGACATGTTGAGGATAGCTATTCCTATCTCGAGATTTCCTGCACATGCCTCCAGAATTGAGTCTGAGGCCAGAGAAGGAGATGATATTTAGCTGGTTAGAAAGGACAAAGCCCAACTCTGTCACTCTTAGAAGAATAGCCAGCCACAGAGGAATATTTTTATTTGTGCATGTGACACTGAATCTGAGTCACTGAGACAAATGAAATGCAAAAGCTTCACTTCTACAATTATTTTTCAGAGCACAAGTATGTCTCTGAAGGAAAAAGGCTTAGGACTGTGCTTGGAAATTGTTACTAGGCTAAAACAGGGGGGACATTCCGGGTGTGTGGAACAAGTGCTCACCAGGATGAGGCCAAAGGAGAGCATAAAAGGCTGCTGGTGATGCCAGCTAGTGAAGCCACTCCTCCAGCTCAGAGGCTTTGGCACAGTCAGTCTTGCACTCAATCCTTGCTGAATATGGATCTCTTCAGTTAAAGCTCCCATGTGTGTTTTAAGCCTACTTAAGGAGAAAACTATGGTACTAAGGGTTTTTGGGGGAGGTTATGCAACAGTATTTCTCAGTAGCCCTGAGAAATAAAACTGACAACCCATTTTCTCAGAAATAAAGAATCTGAAGTTATTAAAAGTTATCACTAGAGCCTGAAAAACCCCCACAGTTTATTTCTTGATTTTGGTATTTGCAAACTTAAACGAATGCAAGTGCTGCTATACATTGTCAGATATTCAGATTTGTCAGTATTCTTAAAAGGCATGTAAATACTTTAGATTAAAGCATAATGATTTGATACAGACGAATTTTCTGTCTTTTGTATATCTCTGTTCTGTATTTACAGCAAATATTTTCCAATACGCTAATTTTTAGACAAGACAATGTATACTGGTAGGAGGCAAAGTGTTCTATTAAAGAACATAACTGTAAAATGTAGCAAAAATACTTTTTAGAAAATCCACAAGAATTTTAGTTCAGGGCTTTCTTATTATACTAATAACAGTATTCATGTCCACTCTGTGTATGAAGCAACATTACTTGTTGCATACCTTCCTCCAGAGGAGCACTTGAATATTTGCATAGAAGGACAATACATCATCAATTTTCCTGTAAATAACATTAAAAATGAAAAAACGTGCTTTGTATTAAAGAATTACCTACTGCCAACCAACAAATTTGAAAGAAACACACCAAAATCAATCAAAATGGATCTTCACTGGTACACTTCAGCTGAATTTTGTCCCAGGGTTAATGTCTACCATCCCTAGATTATTTAGAAGCGATGAAAAGCTACATTTACATCCCCATCATTGTACACAACTACCAAAAATTTCTTTGTCTACTCAATATAGTATGCCAGGCTCCCAGATGATCTTGGGAGTTTGGTTTCCAGATCAAAAGTGAACTTTACTATAACAAAACCTATCAATTCACATCCTGGAACACAGCTGAATCACATCAGCATTATTTCAGAGTTAAAACTCGGCTAACAACAACTTGGATATGGTATAATTTCAGAAGGAGGAATAAGTAAAGAAAGCTCAGAATTGTACACAAGAATGATTACAACTAACAAAAAGTAACAGGAATGTGTTAAACTGACAGAACTGTGTATTAGAGTCTCAAAATCTAAAGCATCACATGTCACCTGACAAGGGAGAGGAGCACCTTCACAGGGAGCTCCCCGCCGGTGAAATGATTTGTCCTGTTGTGCAACCAGGATGGGATAAGCAGCACGGTTGGGATGTCAGCTACCAGGGACTTCAGTGGGAGACATCAGTCTCTCCAAAACTTCTGGGTGTCCGTGGAGCATTCCCATCACATCAGAAAGTCTTCTGAGGAGGTTTGGAAGGCACAAACCTGCTGAGTGAGATGGGTTTGGGGCTGAGCAGGAGCCCAGCATGATCCCAGAGCAGCAGTCTGGGTTGGCTGACCCAGCTTGGAAGTGTAAAGAGGCTGGGAAGAGGGACAGCTCGAGCAACAGGAGCCCGAACTGAGACTTTCCAGCGTACAAACAAAAGTCAGGGACTGCAGCAAGAGGTTCTCAAGAGAACAGATTAAGAAAAGCCACAGCCCTTAGCCACCGTCTGTGGGCAGAGCCAAATAAATCGCATCGCGATCCATGGGGAGCTGTGAAAGTTGTGTTATTATTGGGAAAAGTGTAACTGTAATTTCCTAAAAGGGCTCTGCCTGGTCTCTGAGCTTATCCTGGTTAGCCAAAGGGATTATTTCACCACTCAAAACAGTCCTCATTCATAGAATTAATTCCTGATTTTTAAGAGGGTCAGGTACTTGAGTAGGGAAGGTTATCTCCGGGGTGGGAAGTAACAAGCCAGGATCACTTAACCAGGCTTCAGAGACTGCTACAAAGCAGCGGTACCAGCACACAAAACCACTGTTAAATGCATGCTGAAGGATAAAATTCACTTACAACTGGAAATATTTACTGATAAGGACTGGGGACCCTTGACTATTCAGATTCTAAAATGAGGAGTTTTGGACAGCTGGAATTTTTGCTCAGTACACCACCTTGTACTCTGATTTTCAGAAAGAAATTATAAACAAAATTTTGAGAAACTTTCAGAATTCACTGAGTCACCAGAAGGAATCTTTTTAAGAATAAATTTTTAAAAAGCATGACACTTGAACTGAGAATTTGGGCTGCAATTATCCTCCTGAAACTCAATTCTACTGGCATCCCACCCCGAAGACAAGGAAATCACAACGCAGTTCTGATTGTGAAACTCGTCAATCCACAGAACTGCCTCATACTTCACATGGACTTGCTCATCTTGTCAGGCAAAGAAAATCTCATCATCAGTTTCAGCACACCAGAGCCCTTCCAATTCTCAAAGTAATATTCCAAATGGCTCAAGGAGAGCACAGTAACAGAGAACTCGGCAGCCAACCCACTGTAATGTCATGAAAGAGCAGAACTTTGGATGAGAGAGGCCATAAATTTACAAAATCCTTTTGAGGCCAGCCATACCACAAAACTAAACTCAAATGACTACTTCTCCCACCTGTTTCTTACAGGTTTAGTTTTTTTTTTTTTCCCAGGAAGAGCTGGGAAGAAACAAAAGGACAGGCGGTTACCTCACACTTGAAATCTGTATGTTAAAAAAATACATCCTTTAGTCTACCAAACATCCTATGTTATGGGCTGGAAAAAAAAACACAAACAGCTCTCAAATCCTGCTTTACCTGTGTGCATAGGTGTACAGGAGCACAAAGGTGTCCTTGAAGTGGAGATACACCTGATTTCCTACTAACCAATCCCAAGAGCAGCAGCAGAAGAAGGAAACCAGAGCCTATAATTATGCTGTGCAAGCCATATATTTCCATTTCTTAAGGGAAAATTTTCTGGGTAATAAATGCTAACTGATTGGAATCCAATATACCTATTATTATATGTATGTATTACTAATACCTCGTAACAATTAATAATTACTCATAATTTTAATAGTCTGTAAATTAAATTGGCATCAAATACCTGCAGAGACCAACTTGTCCTCAAGTTTGGAAGAACCTGCACCTAGCAAAACTGCAATGTACCAGCTTTCGATGCTTCTGATACTTAGCAAATTAACCTATACCACATTTTTAAATTGATATTCAAAAGCATTATTATGGCAAAAGTCCTCAAGGCACCTGTTAGTTGAAGTGTAGAGGCAGAGCAAAAGGTCAAGCTCAAATTGTGAAAGAACTGCTAATCTTGAATATAAATACAATCTCATCAAAATTACGTTGCTAGGACAGGGCATTTCTTGCTCCTGATGGTGTTCAGGAATCCAGAAATCCTATTTTAGAGGAGGAGATGGAGGACACAAGAGAAAGAACTGAAACTCTGCAGGATGGAAAAGAAGCAGCACTATTTTAACACAATACCTTCCACATCTGGAATCCAGCAATGGGAGCCTCAGAACAGATTAGGAATTCATGATTCTGGATCAGTATTTCAGCAGAACAACAAGCTACATCATCTGGTTAAAGAATGCCTCATTTAGGAAAAGCTTAAGCATCTGCTGCTAACAGTAATTTCTGCACATTATCTTGTAAAGCTCCTTCTCAAACATTCATCTAAAACAAAGTTTAGCACCAAATACTTCAGGTATTTTTCTAGAAAATAAGCTAGCAGCTCTCAGGCAGAGGGAGATAAAGGCTTGGGGGTTTGGGTTTTGTGAAGGGCTGTCTAATTTCCTATTTTTTTTTTTACAAAGTAGTGTCAAATTGTGTCCAGATGATGAATACTCTGGCTTTCATGTCTTATTTGAGTTCCTGTGTAGCTCACCCCTTCCAGCCTCACATGCTGCAGGGAGAAATGGATTTTCCAGGTCCATTTCCCAGGACAGTGACTTATGTGAGCTCTGCACATGGTAGCCCATGTCCTTCCCAAAGCCTTTGCCACGTGCCAAGTCAACTCGTGTGTGTGTGTGTTGGAGTCTGGTAACGTGGGGCTGCACATCTGCATCAGTGCAGAACAGGCTAGAAATAGTGCAAAAGGAGATTCACTGCTCAACATTTGAGTTACAAAATGTGTGCAGTTGAGGAAGCAAATTCAAAGACAGCAGAACGGGGGAAAAAGGTAAAACAGAACCCAAAAATCATGATAAAGTAAGGGAAAGGACTAAAAAAAGTTGAAAAACTCCATTTCTTGACAACATACAACTAATGAGATGTAAAAACACTTCCAAATATTAAGTTGTCAATTTGCAAGCATCCTAGTCTCCTAGAAATCTGCATTTCATTCTTTTTAAGATACAGTAAATCCAGCTCAGTGATTTACACAAAGTCTGGAAAAGGAGGTGATAGAGACTCAGTGTGGAAATGAAAGCTGAACATACCTGTTCATACCTCATGGGAAGTCACAGCATTCCCCCACTGGTAACACTGAAAGCACAGGTTATCTTTGTCCAATTAATTCAGCACGTGCCTAGTCCTTAATGCAAGTGCCATTCCAATGCCATTTGGTAAATAATTACACTTCACCTTTATTAGCAATGCCAAACTCTAGATTACATCCTGAATCAAGGCTCTTGCAAGCAAATGAGTTTGAATCACATCCTCTAAACCAATTCCCACCACTAACTTTTCTCTTAGCAAAATCAAAGACAAGGACTTAGCTCAAATACCTGGAAGGCAATGTTTCATCTAACTTTTAGAGTTCAAACTAAAAGCATGCATCATGTTTTTATGACACCAAGGTAAATTTACGTCTGTCCACAATAAAACAAGAATAACACTAATATTATAGCCGTGGTAGCTCTCCAAGGAATTACTGTCTACATATTAAATTAGTTGTCTGAACTTTTAAAAAGAAAAGCCTTTTGCATTATTTCACAGCTGAGCTAAGAAATGAACCATACCAAGCCTTGCAGGTACTCATTTAACAATAATATTCTAAAATAATTCTATTTTTAAACGTGTGTGCAAAAGACTCCCTCGTCCAGTGTATACTGAAGCTTCACCTGCATAATCACATCAACCAGCAACACAAACGTGTCCTGACTGAAGACAAGCCCTCATTAGATTATGTTGCATTATAACAAATTCCTCTCAGTTCCTAATGAAACTCTTGCCATCCAGCAAAGTAAGGCGATTAAGCAAACAGCGCTGTAGCATGACACCATGTGGTAAAATGCCATGGGGAAGGAAGGGCTTAATTGCAGGAGCTTACACTACATGCCGAGCTGATAGGAGAAGAAATGGAGCACTCTGAAATATTTCTGGACTATACATCTAATTACTTATGGATGGAAGCTTAACATAGTCCAAAAGACACACAACAAAGCAGGAAACTTGGCAGCACACCTATGTACACGTGCCTGTAATTTTTTTAACCCACGTAAAATTCGCATCCCAAGGTTGCACATAGTGTGTGTAAGGTAGGTCATAAGGATGTATTTTCACAGCTGCTACCCTTCAGATCTCCTGTTTGCATATGCAAATGCCGAAAGGCTGATGTGATGAAAATCTGCACCCAAACAAATAAACACTGGCTGAGCCCTGCTCATCAGACAGCGCGTTTGGATGTGGAAGCGCTCATCGCCATCGGGAGCACACAGGCCCTCGGGCAGGGGATGCTCTTTGTTCCTGGCAGAAAACAGATAAATTGATGCTTTCCCATCCTGGTCTTCATGCACAGGCATACTGAAGCTTCGAGGTGGGAATTTCCTAAAAGCCTAGATAGTTTGGTCCCACCTCCCAAAGTGATACAGAAGCCAAGAGGACCTCCAATTCTACGAGCTCAAATCACTTCATACTCTGAAATATTTGAACATTTTCTTTGTCAGAAGAGAAGAATCTTCTCATTTTCAAATCATTTGATGACTTGAAAACCTGAGAGTTTATTGATTTTGCCAGCAAACTTCCTCCTAGCTCAGCAAAATATCAGAGCATCTGCAATTCCATGAAACCTTACAGAACAGAACATGTTCCCCAAATGACAGCTCAGCTACTGTAGGTGCTGCATACCAGCAGCCAGGCTCTGAGTTTGTTTTTGCTGAAATGTAGAGCCAGACTTCCAGACAGACTTGGCCCTTGATACATGCAAATCCTAGACAGCAGTAAAGGAAACTGCTCTTTGTGAAAGGAAATAAGACAGCTTGAGAGGGATGTTTTAAAAATAAAAGACTGAAGAGGAACTGTGGTTTTGGAGGCTGCTATCCTTTTAAACTTTGGATAATGACAAGTTGGAAAACCTGCCTGGCCTGCCTGTCCTGCTGACAGTCCCCCTCAGCATCTCCATCTGGGATGAGCCAAAGGGTTTTCAAGCACTGGCTGCAGTAAACATCTGAGCATGATCTGTGGAAGTGACCCCAAAGGACACGTGGACAGACCACCCAGGCATACCCCAGTGAGCTAAATTTGCAATGCCTTGGCTCCTGAAACTGCTCTTCCGCTGGCCCCAGACATGGCCAAGTTACTGCCAAGGAGCAAGGTTTAGGTTGCCTGAGCTCTGTTTATTTCTCAGCATCCCCTGCAAAAATACAACATGCTGTAAGCTAAACAATTAGCCTTCCAAGAAAAATGGTACAGTCCAGACAGATATTCCAGTGTAGCCTCTGATCTGCCTATGAGGCAGGCTGCAGCTGCAAGTCACTCCACTGAAGTGAAAATAGATTAACTGCATACATAAAGTGCCTGATCCTTCTGTAGAACTGAGCAGGGGATTTGTGGGATCTGTAATCCTGGGATTCAGGTCCTTCCTTGTGCTCGGCAGAGACGTCTGAATCTGTTCCAGCCATGTCACACAGCTATTTTCAGCTGACTCCTCCAATAATGGAGATTTTTTAAAATGTCTTTACAACAATACTCTGTTACGTCAGAAACTAACAATTAACCAGAGTTCTACATATATGCCTGTAGACATCCCATCCCCCCTGGAGGGGAATATTTACAATGCAGTATATGCAGTATTACATCCAATGTAGAGATTATACTACTGTGCTATTACTGTTTTTTGAAAGTGTCCCTTTTTCCTTTTAATTTTCAGGTGTCTGTCCATAAATTAAAACTGTCAATACTATGGAAAAAAATACATATTTTAGGGCCATCACTGTTTTGATGTTTAAAATATAGATAACCCTATATAGGATGTAATGTCAATAATACACATGCTGTTTGCGTATGTAGACAAACCCAAATTTCAAAGCACATTTTTTAAAAAGTCACCAAAATATTCTTGTCCTAGAAACTAGAATAGAATTTTGCAAATATTTTACTAACACTAACCACCCAGTCTTTACATAGATATAAGAGACTAAAAAGGCAGCACCACAAAATTTCAGATGGTAAAGCTGCTTCAGGAACCTATGACTGGCAGCTCAAGCTCTGGAATCCAAAGAGGATCCCCAGCTCATCCTGTAAGGAAGGCAGCAAATG
This sequence comes from Sitta carolinensis, assembly GCA_032173965.1. Classification (NCBI taxonomy): domain Eukaryota; kingdom Metazoa; phylum Chordata; class Aves; order Passeriformes; family Sittidae; genus Sitta; species Sitta carolinensis. The sequence goes on from JAVUNC010000019.1 coordinate 15,209,550, forward strand.
CAGTGAGAGGCTCCACATCATATCATGTCCTTCAAGTTGGATGAAATCCTAAAATACACATTCTTATAGCCATAGATACTATCATTGAAACAGAGAACAGCGTTAAATAAGTATTGTTCTTGAAGACAACTACCCCATCAGAATGATTACCCAAGTCTTGCTACTATCAAGTTCTGTTGCATATAGTTAACCTGAAATAATTAAAACCCATCCAATTAAACCCACAACATTTAAGTCCTGTTAAACATATCTGTACTTTTTATTGAAACTCTACTTTAATCATCCAAAATTCACTCCTGGGCCTTCCAGAGAAAGCAAAACTCTCCATACAATAAAAATAGCTTTATAATAAAACCCCATTTTCTTAAAGCACAATTTTATGAAGCACAGCATTAGCTCTTGAAAAATTATAACCTAGTGTCTTGCTACTGCATTGAAATGCAATTCATTAATATGCAGGAAATCAAGTTTATATTGGTAAGTGATTAATTTACAGTTTAAATGCAAAATCGGCATTTGGGTCAGATTTCAAAAACTCTGTATTTGTAAGACCAAAAACCTACATTTGTAACCAACAAGCTCTAGATTTTTCTTACAGTGTTACCTTTCAGTAATATTATATGCCAATTCCAAAAGCAGTAGATAAAAACCTGCATGAGAAGCTTCAAATCTGAAGAAATAAGGAATAATTACATTATCATAAGGAAGTGACAGTTTTGAAAGCATCTTTGTCACCTTATTTTGATAAATGTCACTTCCAACTCACCGTCAAGAGAGGGAGCATAAATGCCAATGAGGGAAAACGAGGAAATGCAAAATTTTTAAGTCTATCATAGGAGATCTTAGCCCTCCTGCCTGTTTGTTTTAAAAATCTGTACCTCAGAGAACCTAGTATTAGTCCATAATCTAACATCAATATTGTTTTGGCAAGCAATTAGGAATCCATTCAGGAAATTAAATTGAGTTGAGTTAAAATTTAGCTGTCACTTCACATGTTAAAGCACGAACCTAACACTTGCAGAAGACAGAGATACCTGAATTATCAGTATGTGATTTGACTGAGGTATAAATCAGCCATTCTCTTGGGCTTTCTGTAAGTGTACAAAAGAACTTCTTTAAGCCAATTGCCTTTGCTTCACCATCAAACTGTCAGCTTCAGTCATTTTGTTATGCAGAACAACAATTTTCTGATTTAAAAAAGAATTGAAGATAAGCACATTTTAGGAATCCAGAATACTGTTATTCCACAGTCCTTTGTTTAAAGGGATATCAAATAAATGAATAAATGAACAAACTAATAAACACCCATAATAATCACAGTATATATTTTTATGTCCTCAAGCAGCCAGGTCACAGAAATCAAAACAAAATCGTATTTTCTCCCTGTTCTCAGTTAATGCTGACAGGGTTAGGTAAATGATTGGTACTGAAACTTGCAGTAAATTATTCTGTGATTGCTTTGAATGCAGCAGCAGGAAAGAAAGACACAGAGCAACCAAGCAGATCTGCCAGCATCTTCCTGGGTCAGCTACCATCATGGAGGAAAAGCAAATCATTTTCTGACCTAACCAATCTCTTTGCTATTCATTGTAACTCAGGGAATATTTCTTTCTCCCCCTCCTCCATGATGTTGCTGGTACACTCACACAGGACACTTGGCTATGAAAAAAGGACTCCTTTGCTTTTTCCCACCTCAGTCCGCCTCTCCCAACCTCTTCTGGATGATTTCCCCCCCTCTGATGGGGCTGCAGTGCAGGAGTTTCTTGATCAGTCACAGTCACTAGAGTTATTTGATGTGCCGTGGATGGCAAAGTAAATACAGTCCCTTTGCTTTGTTCTGGAAAATGTTCCTGTCAGAAATAGCAGCAGGTTTTGGCTATTCCACAGAACACAGCCAAAATCCCTGCCCTGCAGTTTGATGTACCCAGCTGAAGCACCCCAGCAAGGAAAGTAATTACTTATAATTGCCTGTGACACCTCAGATGATTGGGAAAAAAACCCAAAACTGAAGTATCTTCATTGCAAACTACTTTATTGCTTAATTGGATGCACTTCCTCATTCTCTATATTTTCTCAGAAAACCAAACAAAAAACTAAGAAAACCAAATTTAAAAAGCCAGCAGCTTCCCATAGGAAGCCAAACCAGCCTCTCTCAGATCTGTAACTTGGGCAGGGCAGCATCAGTCCAAAGGAAAAGTCAATACAGCTCCAGAGACAATCAAATCCTGTACAAAATACTAATGAGCTTTTCAAAAATCTTTTGGCACCTACCCAAACCAGAAATCATTTCAGATTATGAATAATATGTGTTTTGTTTTTTGGGTTTTTTTTCCTTTCTCCTTTTCCTTACTCGGAAGATTCAGAAAGTCAAACACAGGAAAATTATAAATAAAACTCCATGTGAAAGCACTGCTACTGTATAGTACAGCAAAACTATAGGCAAGAATCACAGGCATAGACATGAAAATATACACAGCAGAAAAAAAAAAAATGTTTAACCACTCTTGGGCTAAAACTAAACCTGGTTTTTTTTTAAGGGTGATACTGATGCCACAAGCCCATCTGCTTCCTGAAGGACTTGCATTGTCAACCCAAAATTTAAAAAAATCCTCAACTCTGTGAAACTGGTACATGCTTTGGCTTGAAAATTTCTGGGCTAAACCAAAACCAGCACTTGTGCATTCAGATGTTTTTCAGCCCAGTTTCACATTTTTTAAACGATTTTTGCTTGTTCAATTGAACAATGAACAGGAACAGTGTATTGTATCTACATTTATGTATCAGAAATGGCACAGTATTAGAATATTTTCCCAGTTTTAGCAAGGCTACAGTAACTACAGTAAATAAAATCTTATTACTTGAGAAACAGCAGGTCAACAGCTCTGGTCTTAAACAGTTGCTCTCCATTTTCAGGCAAGTTTAATGAAAGTGAACATGTCAGTTCCTAAAATATAAATGGCCGCCAAGAGACTACATCCACAGAAAATATCTACAGTTTCACACATGGCAGATTTTGCTTTTAAACAGAGCTCTGCTGAGTTGGCTTCTACCATACGCAACTTGTTGGATATGGTTAAACCAAACCAGCTAGGTCAATCTTGATTAATTATCATCTATACTGCAGAACAAGTAGTGACGGAACTTTCTCCCAGGCTGCATTCTTGATGTTTTTATGCACATGCACCTTTTTTGTTCAGCCAGTCGAGTTGGGGAAATGCTCTCCATCACTGCTGGTAGCAGTTACTGTAATGGTTTTCTTTGCTTCTTCATCCAGCCTAACCTCTGAGGCCTACCACTCCATTCTTTTTGCATATCACGTTTGTTTTGCAAAATCTCCTGATACTGTGGGGTTTTTTTAAAAAATTAATGCTAATTTATACCATTACTACTTCTCAGCAGTCAATTTCTCAATAACAAGGTGCCTCCTTGTAACTGGAGCAGTTTATTCACCTGACCCAGAGATCACTGCAGGTCCCAGTTTCCAATAGCCGACCCCCAGTACCAAAACCATCCAGAAGGAATTTCCTACACACTGGGGACCCGAGAAGGCTCTGAGCTGCAGCAGCCCCACTCAAAGTGCAGAGTTGTGAGGCAAAGGTCTCAGCTCAGTGCTGGAGAGGGAGGTGTTGGCAACAGACCCGTGCCTGCAGAGACTGCAGTCCCACACTAACTCACACAATGCACATATGGGCTGGGCTTTGATCCTGGCTCCCAGAATAAACAAGACCCAGGCAATTTCCTCCCATCTACCTGCCTCTCCTTCCTTCTCGATGGAAATCATCTCCAAGCGCATTTGGAAGCCATTAGTCAGCCTCAAACAGACCTGGGAGAGCAGCAGGGAATGGCAGGCAATTAATTTCCCTTGAGTTTGGGAATGGGCAGGTGGGCAGAGGGGGGGCCTCTGTTCACACCCACAGGAGAGCGAGAGGATCCTGCCAGGGCAGATCCCACAGCTGCCACACAGCTGCTCCCACTGCTCCTGGCTTGGAAGGAGCGTGGAACACCAAAGGGCTCCAGGAACCAACAAGAATTTTGAGAAAACCCAGGGTTTTTTTCTTCCCCCCTGCTATCCACAGGACTCTCTTTTCCAACAGCTGTCATGATTAAGGATGCTTTCTGAAGCTGGAGGTTATGGATCATACTGAGCACAAGCAACCACTTCATCTCCCCATGCCCACCATTCATCACAGTCATTCCAACGAGGGCTCTGTGCCCTCCTGTGTGTGACATGCCAATCCATTCCCAGTTATTTCATTAGCTTACTTCATGTCTCCCCTATAAATTATATAAAGAACAAAGCATGTTGTTGGAAGAAAAAACATCTTGTTTCGCACAACACATCCCACCTGCAATATCTGGACAAGGGTGTTTTTGCCAACTAGTTTAGCAACACAAGAAAAGGTGAATAATTAACACTGTTAAAAAATTTTCCGTTAAAAATCTTCTAAAGATGGTGTGTTAGTGGCTTGTTGCCTTTATATAAACTGAAAAAAATAAATCAATTCTCATTTGGCATCTACTGCTTGGGGTTGGATTCCAAGTTTTATAGTTAAATAACTTTCTGCTACTTAACACACGTGTGCATCTGTGAAAAAGGACATTTGTATAACCAAAGAGATAATAATAGCAGATAACAGATTCACTTTCATACTAAAAGGCAAAAAACAATTTAAATATTAGAAAACACGTTGAGTAATGAATAAAATTCAAAAAGTGTCTTTTGACTGTATTCCAATACATTCTTTACAACATTAAAGCATTTTGGCTGTCAAAAATATAAAATTGAAGCCTTTACATATTGTATGCATTTGTCAATGGAAACTTCAGCCTTTGCCAGTAGGCACAGAATCAGTTCAGTTTTGCAGTTGAGAACACAAAAGTTCTTTAATAGGCTTCTAGCTGTATTTGAGTGATATGGATGCAGCCCTTACAATGAACAGCAAATCTCTGTAAGTCATAATCAAATATACTACAATATTTTGTTAGCTATTGCCCCCAGACAGAAGATACTGAAGAACCATTTCTATTTTTCTCTTTTGATTAGATTATGCTGTGGTGCAAGCTTATTTAAAATAAATAAATAACTAACTCTTTAAAATTTCATTGCATTTTGTAAAAGAAACAAAACATAAAAACTTACCCACAGCATTCATGCTGCAGCAAACAAACAGATCGCATTCCACAGGCTTCTCAACAACTTTGCTGCCATTAGCTTGGTTAGAATAATTACTGTTATTTTAGTAAACACTTCACATTCCAACTACTTAATACACTACTCACTGAAAATGGTCCCTTTTCTGCTCTTGTCAAGTCAACATCAATAGTCAGCAACTACTCGGAATTCAGTTTCACTTGAAGAATATTTTTGAGTTTTTTTCTATATATTAATTTCTCTATTCTTTTCTCTGGAATATTTTCATATGAAAAAGAGCACATGCCAATTCTGGGGCTTCTCATAAATCCATTTGTACAATTCTCAAAATATTCAAAGAAATATTTGTAGTCCCAGATCCTAGTGATTCCCAAATTGGGATTGTATTTCTAGTGTGGAAAAATGCATTATATAACCTGGGTTTAGAAAATGACAGAAGGTTCATCATCCTACTAGAACCAAGATAGGTCTTTTTCTCCCCTTGATCTGAATTGTTTCAAAGTTATTGTACCTGCATCCTCCAGGGAAAGCAAAGCATCACATTATTCTCTGCAAAGCTCACAGGGCATTTGGATCAATACCTCAGCACATTAGACTGCTTTCCAGCACCAGCTTTTACCCTTCAACATGTTTCCTTTCAAAATTCTTCTTTTATTTTTCCCTTCACCCTGTTTCATTTTCTCCAAACTGACATTCTTGGTCACTGCTTGCCTCCACTCTGCCATACCTTCAGTATTTATAATATATTTTATGGCCTAGTTCCACACATCTTAGGATTGGACAATTTTGAAGAGAAATTCTCTTTCTGTGGATTTGTGAATGCAAATCTAGGATTATTTTAATTCTTCCATTTTCTTTTTGCCACCTCCAGCTGTTCACAGTAAATTGCAGTATTGAATGATATCTGATCTTTGATTTTTTTTTTTATTTTTTCCTTCTCTACTTCTCAAAAAAATGCAGTTTCCTTTTGTTTGGCATATCTGTAGTGTTTTCCAGCTTTGTGGAAGTGAAAGCACAGGATGAAGAGAGGGGGAGGGTTTGAGCACTCTCAAATGTCTACCTAGCACCAATTGAGAGCAAATATCAACTCCTTGCTTAGAAACCCCCTGCCTCCCCAGCCATAAATCTAACCATGTCTCTGAAAAAAAAGATTGAACCTTGGCTCAGAAAGGCTAATTTTCAATAGTACTGGACATTTCGGAAATTTTGTACATGTTAGAAAATACTTCAAGAGCCATACATAAACACATGGGACAGGAATGTGCTGCAGCAGAGCTCTCCTTAGGGGCAGGAGTGAGCCAAGACACAAACTCTCAGTTAATAACATGGAAAGGGTCCTGGTTTAGTCCCCTTTAGAGCCCTGCCATCCTGACTGTGCCTACAGGCAGCTCCTGCTGGGGGCTCCCACTGCAGACCCTGCCTGCTGGTTCTCTGCTGCTGCACTGGCACTGCAGGGATCAGTTTGCAGACTGACCACAGGCTGGCACCCAGCTCTGCTGGGACTGCAGCCTCCAACCCCATCACACCCACACTGACCTCACAGCTGACCTCCTACAGCAGCAGCTCTCTCCCTTGGTTCACTCTGCTTTGTGTCTCTCTGGATCTTTCCTTCTTTCCTCCTCCAGGTCCCCTTTCTCCAGATCTTCTTCATCAAACCTCCCCTGTCCAGCCAACCCATCCCTTTTATCCCACTAATCTTCATTAGACACAGGTGATTGCAATTACAGGCAAGGCTGCTCCTCTCCTTTGGTAATTAGCACACCTGTGACTTAGCAGGGGTGAGGTCACCTGTGGTCCCTTCTTCTACACCAGCAGGAATATTTTGGGGGAGTGTGGAATGATCCCAAGTGGAAAATTTCACTTCTTTCCCAAGCCCTGCTGGAAGCTTCCAGCTCAATATGGGACCAAGTTGTTGCCTCCAAGTCAGACCTCAACACTTTTGCATACATTAAAAAAATAGTTACTGACCTTCTTTGACTACAGCTTTCAAAATATTAACTTCTTAAAATATCAGATACCCAACACTGAGACATTTCTACCTATTTCAATATTCTCTTCTTGCACGCTAGTGGAGATCAAAACAAGGCAAGTATCCCAGATTGGCAGTACAGTTTAATGGAACTGTTTTGATATTCCAGACATGGACTTTTTTTTGGAGGGGATTTATTTTTGGTGGGCCTTTTTTCTCTGCTTGGGTAGGTTAAAAGTAAAGAAACATGGGAGCCATCTGTTTGTGGGATGTTTGAGTAATGACCCAAATGTAAGTCTCTACAAGCCTACCCCTAGGAAGATAAATTCATTTTATTTTAATTGAAAACTTAATTTCCTAAGAAATTGATGAAATGGATCCCACTTCCTACCATGCCCTTCCAGATACAATTTCACATTCTCCAGTTGCAAGCTGATCTTCCAGTAGCTGACATTAGTCCAGATGTAAGTCCAACTGAAAATTACATCTAAATGAATCACGGTGGAAACTAATTGGAGAGTTTATTTTCCTTACCAAAATCTTTTGTTAGTGTGAATATGCTATCCATCATTAGCCTGTTCAAAATATTCCAGCATTCCTGTAACTTCAGGATCAAACTCGGGCCCATGCTCTCATGCCTTCTCTCCCCTTTGGTCTAGCTACTGCTTTCATTTGGTGGATTCCTGTCCAGTTCTGCCAAGGACACTGGCAAGGTAAAAGAGGCATTTCAGATCCTTTTTCGGTGTCATGATCAGAATATGACAACATCTGGCTTCTCTTTCCCAGCAGGCACAGGCCTGCAAAAGGCACAGTCCCTTAGGTCTTGGGCCAAACTCTCTTGCAGTGTCAGATCCAGGGGGTATAAAAGTGGGAATATATGGGAACTGTTTGACTTTCCTTAGTCTTTATACCTGCAAGCAAAGCAATGCTCCCAGGAGGACAGCTAACATAAATCAAATTAGTCCTGTTTCCTGATATTTAACTTTCTGAAATTTCACCTTCATCAAACAATGTGAGCACAGTTTTGAATATGTTTTAAGTTACGAATGAAGGAATGAGAGAAGGAAAAGTAATTGGAAACTTAAAAGTTATGGGAAAAAAGGGTTGTTTCTGCACCATTACTGAAAAAGGGCATAGCACTTTACTTGTTACCAGAGAAACAGATACTGTTTCATATACTGTTTATTCATTGAAGATTTATATAAAATAAGCCACACAATTAAACCATTGCTGAAGGTGAATGCCAATAAACTGGCTAAGCTATTGTACTCTCAAGCATAAATTAAGACTTGCCATATTTACATATTTTCCTTTTTTTGTTTCCCCTCCATACATATAAAATAACATTTGGAGTCAAGTTCTGAACACCCAGTAAGAACGGAGGCTTTGAATATATGAGTTCCTCTCAATGTGTCAGACTCCATGCTGATCACCTCTTGGTTCACCACTGGCTCTAAGGGAAGTCAGGAAAGCTTCCTAGCTCAGGCTCTTAGAACACTATCATGTCTTTATAGCATATTTCTGGCTGAATTAATTTTTAATTGCTAAAATAAATTACTGCAACAACCTAAGAAAAAAGTGAAGCTGATTTTTCCCTTTATTAGAATAAACCATGCTAGCATTCTTGCAGCTCTTCTCTGATTACATTGTACTGAGTCTGGCTTGTGATAGGGAAAAAGATCCGATTAGGAACTGACCTAATCCAATCATACAAATAGCCCACAGGCTTAGCAGAGAGGCTGGCCCCACATCACCCATCTATCAGGAGTCCTGTGGAATGGCTTCAAGTGATACAAGGCATGGAAAGAGCCACAGGCTCTCAAAGAAGAGAGCTATGAAGTTCTTCACAACCAGCAATATCTTTTTGAGCCCCTCTTGCACAGCTGTCCAGGCTAGCTGACAGCCCATCGAGCCATTAGGTTTGGGTGAAAGGACAGGAGGGAGCAGAGCTCCATCCCTGCTCCTTCCTGGCCAGCCAGCAGCCTGTGCTGTGCTTGGGCAGCCCTCCCAGCCCAGCCTCATGCTCTGAGCCAGCTTATGCTTCCTCAGCCCTTCCAGCTGTTCCACCTTAACGTGGCAGGCAGCACAGCCCCGTTCTCCAGGGAACAAAGGAATGCAACTGTCAGCTCGGGAAATGATCAGAATTTTGGCAGGAAAACTGTAACATAATGGCTGACAGAGCTGCAGAAAGTTTGCTGCCTATGTTCCAAGAAAAGTTTCCTGAGGAAGCTGCTGGAAGCAGCCACAGAGGATGACCAAGCCATGCTGGGTGGCTGGAGAGGCTGTGCAGTGCATCCTCTTGCCTCCTCCCTCTCTTCTCAAATCCAATAAAAAAGGACAGGACAGCAAAAGTCATTATCAGTGTAACTTGCCACAGATTGTTGTGTTGTAAAACTACACAGCTTATTGGAGACACATTTCTTTTGAAAATGGTTAAGATCCCACACAAAATCCAAAGCAAAGAGCTTAAGTAATCATCAATAGCACAAATCATAGGTTTATCCCAAATGTCACATTTAAGTGACTCTGTTACTGAGAAAGGAGAGCAACACATGACTTTCCTGCAGTATTGGAAGGGAAATCAGAGAACAGAGCTTCCAGCCTTGACTGCTCAGTGGTAATCTACAACCAGCTAAAATGATAGGAGGCCTGCAAAATGGCTTACAACAGGCTTTTGATGAACTACCTCATCAAAATCAACACACACTGAAGCAACAGACTGCCAAGACGATTTACTAACAAAGACAAGACTCCAGGACCATCTTAATGGGAGAAAGTGTTATGCATTATTTCCTAATTCCTACTTGTAATAAAAGAAGCCTGTGTAGAATCTCAGAAGCAGCGAAGTTGAGTTACATAGTTACAGAGTGTGATCAGAGCCCCACGCTGGAAACCACCAGCAAGACAGCATCAAGACCCAAAAATTAGAGCAGATGAAAGTATCCCTAGCTCAGAGCTTCTCCAGGGACATTCAGGAGTCACATTTATCCTCTGAGCAACCCAATCTAGCTGAAGATGTCCCCTGCAGGGGGCTGAGCTTTAAAGGTCCCTCTCAACCCAAATCGTTCTATGAATCTATGGTTCTATTCCACGGCTTTTCAATTTCCAACTTCAGCTGGGCAATCTGAATGCCTACCACAAGTTGCACATGTCATTTAAACACAGTCCCTGAAAACTCAGTTTGTTGTTGCCTTGAGCAGTCAGGAAAAGTAATTTGACCAGCAGAGCGATGTTCAACTGAAATCAAAACTGGACAGGGACTTATGCTCACCAGCTGATGCCCTGAACTGAAAGCTCACACAATGTCACTCTTGTTTCTCCTCTAAAATCAAAGCAGCACAATGAGCATTTCATCCTCTCAAGTCTCTCTAATGAGAACAAGAAAAGAGCAGCAGATAGCTCCAAACAGGTGTCTGGCTTGTTGGGTCTCCCGGTGGGAAACTACTGAGGAAAAGGAGACTAAAAAAATCACACACTGAGCAAAAGCAAGATTTGGGAGATAAGGAAGGGAATAAATTATTTAAGAAAATGAAATAAAGGATAAGAGGGAACAAGAGGAGTCTTTGACAATTAAAAAGACAACAAAAATATTTTGGAAGAAACCCGAATGACAAAGGAAGAAGCCACTTGTTTGCCCCAGGGGCTGTGCTGCCAACACCTCCCTTGCAGGAGCCAGGGAAGGAAGGGAGAGGAGAACACGGCCCATCAGCAAGAGCCACAGCATGGGGAATGCCCTGGCTGGCTGATGTGCCCAGTGGGAGGCACTGCCAGCAGCTCTGCATTTCCCCAGGTTTGATCTCTGAAAAACAGCACTAAAGTAAATATATGCTCCTGTGGAAGTTCAGCAATGTCCCTGGAGCTCATTCATTTTCTAACCTTTTCCCAGCTGCTGGCCTGCAGTGGTATCAGTTCACAAGAAGCCAGACTGGATTTCAAAGGCAAGGTCCCAGAGGTGACAAGCAGCTCATTAATTCACTGTAGAGCTTCAGTGCTGGAGGAAGTGCTGTAAACGCACAATCTGAAACTATTTAGAGCCACCAAATAATTATATCACAAGAAGCCACCGCACACTTCACATTCACTGATGCTAAAATCTAGCTATGTAATCTGCTGAGAGAATTAATGAAGAAAAAAGGAGGAGACTGGCAATTTATTAAGAAATGCTAATCAACCTGTTTTTGAAGTGTCCCTCATTTGCATTACAAACATTATTATGAAAATTCAGCATTATGCCTCTCTGTGCTGCATTGTACTGCTCTGCTGAACATCAAAAATATTCACTTCCTTAGAGCAGGGAAAAAAAGGGAATGAAAAATCATGATCAAAGATAACTTCAATTACTTGTTAATTTCACCTTAATTCCACTCCTGGGATAATAAGCCTTCCTCATAAGTTCCCTTCCCTGTAACAAATTCTGATATATGCTTATAGGCCCCTAAATATATTCCCACAAGAAGTACATGAATAAATATGCATCGGTGTAATTTACATAGCCTTCACCACAAGCATGGCAGGCCTGTTCATAAAAACCCACTACAGTTTACTACGTGAAAAACTCATTAGACTCCCCTTTGAATGCAGGAATGAAACTTATTTTTTAATTTATTGGACACACTTTCATTGGTCTTCTATCCAAAAGCATTATGAGGGATGCTCAGAGACACTTTTATTCTCCAGTAAAAATAAAATAACAGCAAAGAAAAATCAGAAGTGTGTAATTTTGATCATGTATCAAAACTTCACAGACTCATTCCTGAATAAACTACTTCTTTTCTGGCTCCACAGATAAGTTGATATGAAGAAAAGTGAAGTACTTTCTAAGTCGGTTTATCTATCTAGAATTTTTCCACAATTTATTGCTGAATATAATTTGTTCCCTTTTCACGGACCACTGAAATTTTAACTGCAAAGACTCAGGGAACACACCTGATTCACCAATCAATACCATGAACAGATAGAAAATTGAGAAATTATTAAACTTTAAAAAGCAGGCAACTGAATAATAACATCTCAATTGCTAATTCTAGTCCATCAGCTGCATATGAAATAAATTTCTTGAAAATGTTTCTCTTTTGAAGAACTGATGATCTTTGAAGAGAAAAAAATGATACTGGAAAATCTTGACCAGCTCTGCCTAAACCCACAGACTTATATAACAGAATTTCCAGAATTTTCAGTGAGTCCAGGCAAACTCAGACAGAAAGAATTATTTTTTTTAAACTAATAATACAATATCTTTTCTCTGGCTATAACTCTGAAATGTAATTCATCAGATGGAATGACAACACATCTAAAACCCAGCAAACGTACACAATTGCATTTAAAAACACAACTCTTTTGAAAGAAAAAGTGATCTCAGCTCAACTTCTGAATAGAAAAATTACTGTTAATCTTTCTTTTTTGGTGCATTTGTGCTTGTTTAGAAAACAGACCCTGAGGACCAAAGGTTGCAACAGACTATTTAGAAATGAAAGCCACCAAATGTTTGGTATCAAAATGGGAACAAAATTCCCCTTTTACAGACACATTAGGTAATGACAACAAGCTCTCTCAGGAAAAAGACTAACTGTGCTTTCCCTTCCTTAAGTCTAGTGTTAGTCACATATCCTCCTCCTTTCTTTGGACAGAAGGTTTAGGAAAATAAACCTGTATCAGATTCCATTTTATCTGTTTGGGATAAGACTGTGTCTTCATGAAGCTAAAATGTGGGTGTTCCCGTAGGACCACGTTCCAGTGATGGCTGTCATAACTTGTAAAGCATATATTTAGGGTGAAACAGCATCTCACATTGGCCTTTCCAGGAGCCGGACTGAACTTCAGGACTATGACCTGCATTTGGAAGATATGGCTGGTGATTTGGGCAGGACTAAACCACTGGGTATCCAAGGATGCACAACTCCTCCCTCTCCTCTCTTTTCTCCAAACTCCTTCCCAACTGTATTAATTTCACCAGTGGAACAGGTGACCTAATGAAAGCTAAAATTCAAGGTCTTCTGGTGTTACAGATGCTTTCTCTGCACACTGAGAGCATTCAGAGTTTTCTCCCTGCCTGAAGAGCAGGCCAGGAATGGTTTGGGTTTTTTTGAGGCCTCAGTGTCTCGCCTGCAGCCTGATAAGGTGATGGATCCAGCAGCACTCTGCTTTCCTCTCAAAAGGGTTAGGGATTTTCCTGACACGGGAGATCTGCCAAGGGAAAAAGGTGCACGGGGTGCATGTGTTGTGTAAGAGAGGGAGGGCTAACCCTCATCAAGAGCACATCCCCAAAATGCATCCTTCTCTCCGGAATTTCTGTCTGAAGATCAAAACCTGACCGTATCCCCAGAGGGCAGGGCTGCCACAAATGATGCACAGCAAATGATACACACATTACTCTTCTTTCCACTTGGACTGCAGCTTAAGATGGCCTTCAAATCTCTTTTTATTTTACTCATCTGGATGGTTGAAATGTCAGCCACCTTAAGGGTGGGTAAATAAAAACATTTATTCAGTTGAAATTTAGTTTCTAAACTACAAAGCATTGGTCTGTCCAATCAACATAACTTGAAATGCAGCAGACTTGCACAACAAAGTTCTGTGATGTTTCCTGGATTTACATTATTTTTTGAGTTGTTTTCTCTGCTGCATAATCCTCCCAAGGCTATAAAAACTCAGGTATTATAAGCATATGATTTGTTGAACAGACTGCATGAATTTAATTCAGCAGTTCTCATTCACAGTATTTAGATATGGCAGACCTCAGGGAGCTGTTTGAGAAGCTACTCCATTCTGCTTTCCCCCCTTTCCTTTTAAACACGCATTTGTATTGTTTAGGACTGTGATTTAGGAAGGACAGGAATACAGCAGACACTTTGAACTGCTCTGATTTTCCCTCCTAGGCTATCAGATTTTAAGTGACAATATTGGTTCTCCCAGTGGACACATCCTTTTTTATTGGGGTGCTCAAAAATCTTCACTGCTGCAGTATATTGTCTTCTAAGGTTCAGCAGCTGCAGCAGCCCTTAATTAAGCATCTTCTGATCATATTTTTACTGCATAGCAATCTAATAAATACTCAGAAAACAAAATAAATTAAATGGCAGAGTTATCAGGAAAAGAATAAAGATGAGAAAACCAAGCATGGGTAGGTACAGACAAAATCACTACTTAGATGTTTTTTGAACAAGCACCTGGAACCCAGTTTGTCAAATCCAAGGAACAAATTACATTTGTGGATGTAATCTTCCGGGAGCTACATTTTTGTGTTTGTTTTTTTTTTTTTTTTTTTTTACTAATTCACCACATTTGCTGTATCAATTATCCTGGCTTTCCATTCAGATTGAGTTTCTCTTTTAATCAATACTTTAAACCAAGAGCTTGATCCAAAGCCAACAGGGACCAGTGAAAGTTTCTTTGACTTCAGTAGAGTGCAAGCAACAGAATTACATTAAGAAACTAATCTTCACTGTAGATGTGCTGTATGTGAAACAAAGCATAAAATATTTGAAATTACAGCTTTTTAATAATGCTTCAATACCACTTTAATCTCACAGACATTTGCTCTGGGACTCTGGCCTCATAAACCAAAATTCAGACAGAAGCTCTCATTTTTGTCTCATTTACCCAACAGTGTAAACAGAAAAACATACATTATAGTAACTATATTAAAACTATTCTACAGCACTTCAAAAGACAAGTTTCAATTTAAACCTCCATTTCTTATAGCGTGGATTTCAATCAGGATACCTGGAGCTAATAATTAAACTCCACAGAAATTACAGAAAAGAAACACTAGAAAAAAAAAAATCAATAAAGAAACCTTTTAGAGGAATATACCTCTGCAACGAATGGCTGCAGTATTCATTCTTTTAAATGGTACCTGAAGGAGGGAAGACCTTAAGGCAGTCCTTAGCACAATGCTGCAGATGCTACAGAGCAGCTCCCTAACCCTTGGCAGATGCAATTTCTTTTTGGGGACTCTACTGCCTTTTAAATGACATAAAGAACAGTGAGACAAAGCTCAAGTTTTCTGAAAACCATGGAATTAACTCTCGTTCAACACTGCACTGCAGTAAGCACCAGTGATGGATGCTGAAGTTGAAACAGGATGACTTTACTCACCTGTGTGTCCAGGAATGTCCCATTACATTGTCATTCAGGGATCTAACACGTGGCAAGTTCTGCCTCATTTCATTCTTTTTCCATCCTAAAAATAACTCTTCAAATGATAATTTCAGGGTGGTACCTCAAAGTTGCGTGGAGCTGCATGGAGCGAGGATAACTACTCACCCCATTTATCATCCCTTTGTTTCTTGCTTGACAGGGATGATAGCCTAATTTTTCCTCTGCATTAATAGAACATTCACGTCACATCAAATTCTGAAGTCATTAGTTAGTATATTCACCAAATCTACATTAATAAAGCAGTAACTTGATCACTGGCTTTTAAAGTGCCAATTCAAAATAGTAAAAAAAAAACAAACAAACAAACAAAAAAAAAAAAAACCTAAAAAAAAAAAAAACAGGTGCTGTTTAAACAGCATAATCATTATTCTAATTGATACCTTAGAGTTAAGCCTAGAGAAGGGGGACTGACTAGGAGCACTGAACTCCCACCTACACTTGAGTTCAAGCAAGTGTCTCTCACTCAGTGTTTAAGGCACAGGAGTTAGTGGCATGGCAGCAGGATCTCTATCCTCCTGAATGGATGCTATTGATTTAGCTTCCAAATACCAAACCATCAGACTGCTTCACTGTGGGAGAGTTTCAGAGGAGCAGGAGCTCCAGCCAGAGACAGGATCATTAAAGGAACCACCTCTGAACAGACCTGTTGCTAAAAATAAAAGCACCTGCCATGATTCTGTGCTCCTTCGGGCTGAATCTGCTCTGTGAGATTCAAAACCCTTTGAGACTGTAAGGTTTGTCAAACTAAATCCCAAAAGCTCTGAGGCAGAGAGATGGAGAGAACTGGGGTTAAGAGGCTCCACCACACGCCCTGGAAGCCGAAGGATTGCAGAAAATGCCTAAACCTTGAGAGCTTAAATCACTTTCCTGGTAATCTCTCATGGGCTCTTGTTGATTAAGCCTGCAACTCCTGACAGGCTCTGGATTTGAAGCAAACATTTCTCCAAGTTCTATCACGGACAATATGGAGCACAGGCCAAAAAAATTGAAGTCTGAAGTTTTCTAGCAGTGAGGAGAGATGGAAAAAATCCCAAAAGCCAGACAGCATATTTCACAGTAACAACGTGTTTGCCGAGTGACCAGGGACAAGGCTGTTTTCACCTGCAATCCTGGCAGGTATCATTAGTGCATTTTAAATAGGCATAACCTCATTAAAAGGCAGTGCACATTAAACTCCTTAAAAACTTATAAATATTTGGAATATTTGATCAGTATACAAAAAATAATACAGAGGAGAGACACAGATTTACTTAAAAACATCTTCAAAAGATGGTAGTTCATGTCCCAAGGAAACTGAATACAAGAAGCCCGAATTTTATGGATTTGTTGTTTTAAAAATCTATCATGCAAACAAAAAAAAAAAAAAACAATAGTACTCGACTTTCAAGCATATTCCTCTTTACACAACTGTTTTTCCAGCTGTCTTTTACATAATCCCTGTGACAGGCACTCACAGTGCAACATAAAATATGTGTTCACTGATGATACAACTGCACAAACAGTTGTGCTCAAGTAGCTCAGGTGCTCAGGCACTTCTACTCTGCCTCAAGACTTAAAAGGTTTTGCTTCGTTTAAAAATACAGGTGTATTTGTAAGGAGGTAATTACTACTGAACAACTCACTGTTCCCTGACAGAGAATATAGTACAATTTCTTAGAGATGCTTCTTAAACCAATATAGAAAGGTTAAGTGAAAGAAAAAAGCACAAGTAAAAGATATGAAAGGGCACTGTGGCTTTGAACCTTTATATGAGAACTTAACTGAAAACTAACAAAGCAGAAACACATTACAAAGCCACAATTTTGCAAAGTTTGGACATGAAAAACCACCAAAGAATTGCAGCATAATAAAAGATTCAACAAGATTTCCCAAGATAAGGGTCTCAGAATGACCCATACAGTGACAGATCAGAAGCCAGAGATTGTAGCCCTCCATTATTTTATGGAGAAAATAACTGTGGTACAAAATGGGTAGTGTCCACTGAGGGAGAAAAGTGGGGGAAAAAGGACACCAAAGTGCAGTATGGAAGCAAAAACACCACAAAGACAAAAGACACATAACCAGCCAGAGAAATAGATGAAAGAACTTTCAAGCATTTTAACTTTACAGTGCCTCTGAGGTAAGTAAATATTACCTCTTTTTGCTTCATAATTGAGGCAATAAGGGTAAATGATTTATAAAGATCAAGTGGGAAGCCTGAGCCAGAGCCAGGAACCCAGATTTATTAGCTAACCACTATGCCATGCTGACTCCCACAAACGATGGAGACAAACTGCAGGGATTCAGAAAGAAAGAAAAAACCAAAGACTGTGAGCTGGCAAGACCAAGCTACAAAATGAGGCTTTAAAAAAAAAAAAAAAAAAAGTTGGGGTTGGCACAGGTTTGCCAGGACAAAATGATCAAGCTCATAACTGCACACCAAACCTAGCACATAATTAGGGATGGAGCAGCTCACACACACTAAGGGAAAGCAGCAAAAGACCCTGCAGAGACAGAATTCTGGTCCCCACACCTTTCTCCCACTGGTGGCAGAGGGAGGGAACAAAAAGGAGTGTCAGGAATTAGTCCCATTGCTCAGTTCCCTGCTTGTTGAAATGCTGGACATTTCTGACATGCTTCGGTGCAGCACAAGACCCGTACAGAAAATTGCATCCTGAATAAATTCCATCCACTCCTTGGCTAAGGAATGATTAAGCATTCCTAGGGTTTAACCGTTTCCATACAGTGAAGGCCATCAATGGAAAGGACAAGATAAGGTATTCAGGTTTATCTACACATTATTTGGTGCAATAGGTTCAACAAAGAACTATAAAATTTAGGGCTAATAAGAAGTAACTAGTCACTGACAGATGGAAGCACTATTCACATCTCTACTGATGGAAAACATACACACAGTGGACAACAAACTTGTCCTGACAGTAGTAGAATGCTCTTTTCCAGCCTTAAAATGTGTATTTGTTGGGAAATGGATCAATGGACTATTATGGGGGACTCAGTTTGACTTATCCAGAAGCTGAAAGTCAACAGCCCCATAAATTCCACTCTGAATGTGAGATTTTTAAGAGGCAGGTGAGCATTACAGAGAAGTGGAGAGCTCCTGCTGAAGTAGTGCCCTTCACTTGAGCGGGCCTGTCAACACATGAAAGATTTGAACATCAAATGACTTTAAGGTCAATTTTGGCTGTAACCTTTTAACTGTTCCTTTAGCTTTAACATACATAACTGAGATCACAGAATTGACACCTGTCCTCCAGGTCTGCCAGCAAAATTGATGAAAACAAGCCTAAGTTTAGCAAAATACCCTGAAGAATTCTGTTCCTGGGACGCCACTTCTAAGGAGTAATTTTGCCTATTTATTTTTAATTAAAACAACATTCAACACAATGCAGAGGTGGAATGAGAAAGTATGATTGGCACAGCCTCTGAGACAGGGCAGCTCTTGCTGGTCAAGCAGGATGAAAGAGGTCATGGACCTTTCCTAGTTTACGGTTCATATCCTCAGGTCCTGTTTAAATTAGCTGGTTTTGCAAGAGGTCTAAGTAAGGCAGGACATTTTCTGTCCTAGCTCACCAGGTATATGGTACACCTACACATTTTTTTTCAAGTGAGACCCACTTTTGCAGCCACAGGCTCTCAGCAAGATAAAATTTCCTTGCCTTTGATGGGCTTCTCGGGATTGGGAATCCCTGCCAGGACTCTCTGTTGCATATTCCAATTCCTTTCACCCCTGTCACCACCAGCAGCACCCCCACAGACACTTCCAGAGTCTATCCAGCGATCAGGATGTTGCTGCTTGAACTAAATCAATTAGCAAGCGGCAGATGTCCAGGGCAAGGAGCTTTTCCATGGAAGTCTGGTTCCTTGAAATCAGTTGAAAGGTGAAGACAACAAAAGTTAAGGCCTCTGGCTGGGCTCTAATGCCTGCCACAGGGATGAGATGGACCACAGACAGAAATCAGATCAGGAAGGGAGAGCAGATGAAGGCAGCCCTACGTAAATTGTCAGCTACAAACAGGAACCTGCAGTGCAGTCCAACTTTTTGCCAGACACGTCTCTAAACAAATTAGTTTATCAAAGCTGACATCTAATTAAATCTTCTCTTTAGTGTCTGTCATTCTTCTTGCAAGTCCATGCAAAAGGGGTTATAGGAAAGTTTTTGAAGACATTAAACATTAATTGCCAACTGTATTCTTATATACTCATTCCAACTTACTAGCTCCTAAATCAAAACTTAGGCCATGAACAGGAATATCCTGTACAGAACATGTGACCACATCAGGATCTGGTATCATAAGCAAATCTAAAATAAAATCTATAAAGATCTAGCATGCATAGGGAAAAGCATTATTTAAAATCAAGGGGGAAAGGATCAAGACCTGTTCTCCTGTTGAGTAATGTATGGGGGCTGAGGGAATTTGAAACCATTCTGTGTTTTGCTCCATACATGCTGCTGACAGCCAAAACTCCAAAGGAAACCTATCCTAGTGCTATTTGATGACTGACAATGTCCATGTGGCAGAACTTTCATTGGCAGAAAGTGAACATAAAAAGGACAGACAAGACAACTTTAAATTTCCATTGATCTGTCAGACTAAGTTAGAATTCTCATATAATCAAGTAGATTTTTTAAAGCTGAACACGGAGCAAAACGAGACTTCAAACTTCACAGGACCTAAATCAGTTCACAGTAAGAAAATTTTAACAAATTATTCTTGACATCACACAATGAAGTCATAACATAGTAGGAAATTGTCACCTTAATGTGTCATTATACACATCTCTGTATATTCATCTTTTAATCTGTAAGCCTTTTTAATTTTTTTTTTTTTAAATATATTTCAAAAGGAACTGGAAATTCAAGGCTGTGAAAATGAGTGCTCAGCTAGAATTTCTTGAGATCAGCTGAGGGTCGAGGACTCATTTTTGCAGTGGTTCATTTTGACAGTGCTAGTCTATTCCTCCATGGAAATCATGTCCATACAAAGGTAATATATACACACACACACACACTAATAGCTTTCTGTTTTGTTATATTTATGGTTTCCAACCATCATTAGAAAGAAGATCTCATCAAATGAGATTTGTCATCATTACACAGCCAAGCATTCAGCCTGCCATGTCTGTGTACATGTTTATGCAACTACAGGAATGTTGCACCTAACTAAACTTTTTCCAGGCTTGGGAATATTTAAGTACTGGACAATAGAGAGCTATTTATTTAAGAAAGATTTATAGAAACCTTGAAACCTCAACAGGATCACATATGCAAAATTTAAGGTCAGTGAAGTTTGATAAGTCATTGCAGATCTACTCTATGTCAATGTGGCACAATTTGAACTTCATCTGTTTTCGAAAATACCACTTAAATTCACCCCCAAAAAATCAGGATCTCCATTAGTATTAAATACTTTTTAATACAAAAGACACCATTCAAAAGTGCAATATAGAGAATGGTTGTCCTGAAAACACCATCTCAGGACGTGGGCAGCTCTGTGAGCAGTGGCTGAGGAGCCTGTTGGTAGCAATGCCTGATCTGCTTCCCATGTTAAACTGAGAATCTCTTTCCCTGCCTTGCTGGTTCCATATGATAACAAGTGAAAAACAATTCTCTATTTCTTTGGGTTTTTTTCATAAAACCAAGAAGGATGTTGGTCCCTTTTGTACTCTGGAGGGTGTCAGAAGCCACCTTGCCTGGCAACCTCATTCAGGTCGGATCAACACGGAGTGTTTAATAAGATGTGGCAGCAGACAGCCCATCTTTATTGCTGTTTTCTAAGCTATTAGCACTAGGGAAATCAAAACAAAACCAGCAAGACCAGGTTCAAAGCACTGCAAATATTTTCTGCTATTTCTTCTCTCCATAGACTAACACAGCAAGTTGGTTTCCACATTAATGAAAGCAGACCAGATAAAACATAAGTAATTCTTAGCTGGATTTTCCTTCTTTTGTTTACACCACTTTTCCTCTTTTGCTGTTTCACTTTCCTGACAATTATCTTCTTGCTTTTTTTACTTAATTTATTTTCATCCCCTTACAAATGTCCCCAGTAGAAATGTGAAATGCTAGTGTGGCTCGTAAAAGATGGATTTGGCTGAGATAAATAGAAGGATTCCTGTGACTCATGAATTTGGCCAGAAGTAACTGGGTCCTGGGTGAATGTCAGAAGAAATGAAGCTAGAGTATCTCAAATTAGGCAAATTCAGATGAAGACTCTAAGTCAGCATGTCAAAAGTTCACTCTTCACTCTGCAAAAAGCAAGAAGCCCAAGTTTTCCTGGCTGCTTCCTGCTTGTTATATCACCTCCAATTTAAAACGTTATAGTCTTGGGGGAATTTTTTTCTTTTTTTAATTTCCTACTTACTTACCTTAGTTACACAAGTCACATTTTAAACTGCTGTCGTTGATGGAAATAATCACAGCTCTAGATGATGCACTTTTTATTTTTGCTGCTCTGATTGTAAAATTGATTAATGAGCCCTGAATTTAGAAGCTTCTATACTAACAATCTTGTGTTTTAAACAGTCTCACCCTCCTCAGCTAAAACAGAATACGTTGTTACTTCCTGACAGTGAAATATTTATGTGTTCATGTGTATATATGAAATATGTTTTAGTAGATAGATATTTTGGTATACAGGCACATTTTGTTTAAAAAGAACAAAACTGTCACACAGTTAAGGTAAAGATCTTGGTCTACAGACACACTGAGGGCTTAATACACACACCATCCAGAAAAACCCTTCCACAATGGTTAAGCCCAAGGCCAACAGCAAGTGTTGGGTACTCAAGGTTTGAAAAGCACCACTAATTTTAAGTTGGTGTTCAGGAAATGCCAATCTTACTCGTGCAAGAACACTTATGCTGGCTCCAGCCACCAACATGATGGGACAGTTGACCAGCAGAAACATGTACCTTTTTCTGTATTACCCCAAAATCCAACAGGTCTCCAAAAATATGACAAATCTTTGATGAAATAAAGGTGGCAGAGCTCAAACATATTTATCAACATATTTCACGTTTTCTTCTGCTGATTGACTCCTTTTACAGCTGAAGATCAAATAATCACTGCATTTACATACAGATGTAATGGTCCACACATGCAAAGTAAACTCATTAGTTTTCAAACCATTCCTCCCAGCAGTCAAGCAGCATCTCTTCAGGCAGAATCCTGACACTGGGGAACGCAACTGCAGGAAGCTGTGAACTTTCAGTTACTTGACTGCTCAGCCATGAGCTCTGGCATCTCTCAGCATTAATAAGGAAAGAAAAAATCCATCATGGGAGATGGGGTGCTCACTACAAAACTGACATCAGCAAATGAAGAGCCTTGATCGGTATTAATCATAACTAATATGATTAATAATTCAAAAACAATGTGAGGCAAGAAACACTTCTCACAGAGCAGCAAGAGTCTAGAAGTCATGTTGGAAAAAGAAAGTGTGTTTCTGACTGAAAAAATGTATTGACACCTCAAGACCAAGATATACTGCAATGCAGTGTTCTCAGAAAAAAACAGGAGTCATCCCGGCAGCTTTGGAAGTCACTCACGAGGCAGCACGGACGAAACTAGAAATTCAATAGCTTGTTTTGCCCATAACTGAGGGCTGAGCAAAGAAGTTCTTTTTTTCAAGAGGTGAGCAGTTACAAGGAGAGCTGACCCTTCACCCCTGCTCAAGCCAGTAGGAACAGGAATCTTTAAGCCTGGACATGATTTATTAAAAGGGCAGGATCAATTAAAAACTCATATTTCTAGCTGAAAATTTTATTACCAATATGTCTTAAGATATTATCATTTCCAAGGGGAAATAAAAACTTTTCCTGATGTGTTTTTTTCCTCCAGTTCTCTGACTATGTGCAGATGCCAGTCCGGACAGGTAGCTCCAAATAGTTCAAATGAGTATTTCATATTTCAGAATTATAAAAACAAGTCACAACCATGTGGCTTTAACACTAGAATTTTTCAGGAAGATATCAACAGTGAAATACTGGAAACTACTCAATCTCCTTTCTCTAGTAAATTTTAAATATATAGCCTATGTTTAAAGAGAGTAAATATGCATGCAATCTAAATGCTACCTAATTACAGAGATTACCTACAGTATAATATACTGCACGAACATATAGTGTCACTTATCAAAGTTTTAAGAATAGCAGGCTTCTTTTTAAATATTAGCATCTTTTGAGTCTCTCTCAGGTTTTCCATGTCTCTCCCGTCTTCTGTGCTGCTTCCAACACAAGCAAACCCCTGCTGTGGGGAGGTTCTTTAACAAGTAAGTGTAAGTTTTGCTGCCACTCTTGACAGCTCAGAAGATGATGCAGGTGACATTTCAGAGGCAGTTCTCAGAAGGCAACATGGCATTTTTTCTGCACACACTTGTAAGTGTTGTGACAAAAAGTGAAAACTCCCTCAAGAACTCGGTACACAGACCCAGTTGAGCCTTAGCTGAAGTGCTACCACAGAACAGGAGTCAGCACCAGAATGGTGAATCCTGAATCTCAGGACTGGGACTTCTGTGTTTACACAGCCTGGCCCAAGCTGGGACCCACAGAAAAGTCACAGCTCTATCTTCATCTTTTGTCTGGCCTACACCTCTCACAGAATGAGAGGAGAGTGGGAAAAACAATCTTTGCTCATTAATTTTTTAACTGCTGAGCTCCCGAGCTCACAGTGCAGAGCAAGCAGCCCTTGGAGCAGAGAGGAGGGCAGCTGAGGAGGGGGACAGGCAGCTCCAGGCTGCCACATCCCACCCAGCAGCACCTGCAGGCAGAGGGAAACCAGGCTTGCCCCCAAACCTGAGCCCTCGAGATGCTCTGGGGTGGCTCCACAGCTGGACCACGCTCTGTGCCCCACCGGGGCACAAGGAGAATGTTAAAACCCTCTCAGGTGAGTACTGGGCTGAACCTCAGGCCTGTGAACAGCAGGAACTTCTCCAGTCTCGGGCACACATGAGGAATGTGTCTGCTCTGAGAAAACAAGGAGCTTGAACACGTGGAGTGCCACCTTCCCGTGGTATTTCCTTACTCAGATTCCTTCACCTTGTCAAGCATTCCCCCTCAGAAGACCCTCCAGTGGCTATGGTTAGAGGCCAAACATTATTTAAAACTACACAAATCATAGAACAGCCTGATGAGGACCAAATATATGTGCAAATAGGTGGTAATAATGCAAAAGCTGAGACTAGTTGTAGAATTTTACTGATTTATAGTCATTTAACTATTTTTTTTTTTTGGTGCCTTTTTCTCAGGCCTAAAAACAAAACAAAAATCTACTTGAGTCAGGACAGAGGTCAGCAATCACCATTTCAACTTAAAATATCTCCATTTAAATGCAAATACTAGCCTTTCTTCCTGACCTTTAAATGTTCATTTCATAGAAATGGAATAGAAAGTGTAAATTTTGTGTCTTGGTATCTCTAAGCAGCTCCCGTGTCATTTAGTTGCAGTTTTTGACACGTAAATCCTTCTTATTAAATATATTCCTTCTGATTAAATATGTTACTGTATCAGCATGCTCTAGCACCTCAGAGACAAAACCCAGTAATTTTGCATGATGTTTCATTTCACAGAGTACATAGATTAAAATGGAGATTATCATTGCTTCTTACTCTCTATTATTTGAGATAAACCCAAGTTTATGTGATACCAACAAAAATGCTACAAAATATTCTTTCTGGAGCCTGCTCATAAGAAATTTAAACAATACTGATACCCACAGCAGAGGCTTGCAAGCTCCCCTCAAACATGTTCATCTACCTCAAAACCTCCCTAGTGTACCTACAGCCACGTGTTGCCCTTAAATTTCTGGGCAATTAGCAGATGATTTATGCATGAAAACAACAAAATAAGTGAATTAATATTTATTTTTACACAAGAAGAGCAGAGATTCCTCCCTGTTTCTCCTCCTCCAGGTACTCTGCACCTCTGTAGCCTGGCAGGGAAGGCCTAGTTCCCTGAAAAAATGATTTTCTGCCTGTTTAAAAAGCTTGACCCTGCCATTTAAAAGAGCAATATTTTGTAAAATGTCACATTTTCAGCTGAAGGGCAAGAAGCTACCAGTTCCTGGGTCAAATACAGTCACATCAGCATCACTCCAGATCAAAGGTCCACTGTTAGCTACACCATCATTTCACATGCCACAGGCTCCCCACCCTGCTTCTCCAGAAAAAAAAGATCAATAGGTGCAGGTGTCCTCACAAGGAGACAAGTAGGATTCTCTGTGCCTGCACATGCAGAAACATTTCTGTTGTTGCTGTTTTCACCAATTCAATCATTAGTTTCTTAAATTAGAGCCCATCCCCTTCCATCTATTTTATTTCATGATTCAAATCAGGACAGACTCAGTTTTAGTGTCAATGAATTACGTATGCAAATCACATTCATGCTCTGGCAAACACGACTCTTAACTTTGATTAAAAAAACATAATTATGCTTTATTACTCCATTTATTGGGGGATGGGGAAAAAAGTTTTAAGGACTGATTTTTCATGATGGTGTCTGTTCTTCTGACTTTCAATCTGGCTAATGGCAGTAGCAAGCCTAAGGAATTGTCAGAGTCTCATCTCTCAAATCAAAAGATAATGACAAAACCCAAGTGTGAAAATCAGTGTTCTGTACAGATCACCACAGTATTTCCTTGAAAACATTTCAGAATTAAATGCATTCCCTGTTTACATTCTTTTACATTGTATAAAGAGTTTCTCTACTGATGCTGCATTTCAGAGCTTAGATATCAAACAAATTAACTCCTTAACACATACTATGGAGTAGAGAAAGATTCATGCATGCAAAGGCCACGGCATCACCTCAGATGATTACTAACCACAGCAGCTAGAGAATCACAGCACAGTCAATTCAATTTTCAGTGATGCCTCTTTAAGCTCTAACGAACCATGGGGCCCTAATGAGAGGTTTCACTGAATCCTGGCCAATCAAGCAGAAATTTTATGGAGAAAAGGTAAAAGCTAAGAAGCAAAACCACTCAATAACTGTATTTTACAGCAATGTATTCAACCATGACTTAATAGTCACCCTTTAAATCTGTAAAAAACTAATCATGATAGAATTGTAACTTTGCAGTGCAGGATTGGCTTCCTTCTTCCCACTCTTTGCCTCCCCCCAAAAGTGAGAGACAATGAACTGTGAGGGGAGAAGAACTAAATGTTGAAAAACAGTGAAAGGAATCACAATACCTTGGTTTGTACCCGGCAGTATCATGGGCTGCCCTCAATAGCCGGAATCACTTTGATTTATTGAGCCATTAAAGTTCTAGTAATAATTCCAGTGCAGATCCACAACTAATGGTTACTGACAGGAAGGGTTTCTGTCTTTCCACTCAGCAGTGCTAAAAGATGCAATCCTGACCTCGCTAAAGTCAATAGCAAAACCTCCACTCAGCTCTGACCAGTGGAGTTTTATACAGGCTTCTTCCAACCCGTAAAATGTTTTCTAAAAGTGTAATCCAAGTGTGGCAAGTGAGTGTTGTCAGCTGGCAAACTCTGTGCCAAAGTGAAAACTTTGATCGGCGGGATGGGCAAATCTTTTACAATGCAAAGAACAAAAAATGGGGTCCCTGCTCAGTGTTTGTCTTTCAAAACATTCTTGGGCTCAAGCAGGCTGCATGGTAAGATGTTTCCACAGAAAGCAGCAGAATCTGCTGAGGAAATGTTAGCCTTAGCAACAGATTTAATTTTTCTTACTAGAGCATATCAGAGGAAAAAGAAAGGAAGAAAAGTAATCAATACCTCTGAATGCTTTCTTGTTGAAAGGGAAGAACTTGGATGCTGATGACTTAGCAAAAGTTGTTCTCTGTAGAAGAGTTCAAGTTGGGATGGAGGAATAGTTCTTCATGAATTTCAAGACCATAGAAACTTTCTCTACAGAGGATGATGATGAGGAACAATAAAGAGAAAAAATATCTTTCCTTCCTGGTTTTAAGAATGACAGTAAAGATTATTATGTCCCAGATCTCTCTTGCCCTCCCTCCTGAAGGGCCAGAAGTGGGACATGTCATACTTATTCAAGCTGAGGAGCAAATTACTGGATTTCAGGCCTTATTCTTTAAAGACTCCTCAAAAAAACCCGGTGTTATGGGGAAAAGAACTTCTCCAAAGCACCTGAGGTTTCACAGGCACACGGGCACAGGAGATTTTCTGGGGAGAGGATAAAAGAAATTAATCTATTTTGCTTGGCACTGGAATAAATGAAGTCACACAGTGTTCACTGATATGCTGCATTTCTCCTCTATGTTAGGTCCAGGAGGATGAACCTGCTTTCCATTCTTCATCTGTAAAATGGAAATGCTGTCAACTAAGTAAAATTGTGGAATATCAGTGAATAAAAATATAATACTATCAAGGAACCTCTGATCCTCTAAATCCAACCTCTCACACAAAGATGGTAGATCCTTTTAGGATATAAATACTTCCCCTCAGTCTTAAGGCACATTTCACTCTGAAGCTGCAGTATCTCTGTTTATTAGCAGAGACTGTCATATGGCTGTGATGCTTCTAAACCACACAACCTCATGGTTTAGACTATGCATAAAAAGATTCTTCAAATTCTGGGCTAACTAGAGACAAATGTGTGAACCAGAGAAGCAAAACTCTGTCCTGTGTCTGCTGCTTTTATATGAGGAGCTAATTAAAATTTAACCAAAAAAGTTGTTTCAGAAAGATCCTGAAAAATTAGTTGCATATAATGAATTTTAACAAAGAAATGTAATGACACAATCTATATTCTTGGAATCATGAAGTCCCAAATCAAGAGCCACTTTATTTTTTTCCATGTCAGAAAGAGATGTACCCGATCCTTCAATCCTTCCCTTTCCAATATCATGTTTAAAGTTTCCCAGTTTTTTATTTTAATTTCTAGCACTTTTGCTAAAAAAAAACCCCAACATATTATATGAATAGTTCTAATAAGTCAATGCTTTTCTCTCAAAAGTTTGGTGGTTAGCAAAGTCCACATACCCTGAAAAAAGGACAGAATTTAACAACACTTCAGTTTAGTGAAGTCTAGACAGTCTAAAGGATTGACATCAAAAGACAGAATTTTTCACTGCTACACCTTCATCACTCTGACCTGAGCTCATAATTACTGTCATGACAGTGAATCAATTCAGCTGTGCTGCTAGAATGCATAAGTACTGACCTTTGATAAATGTGAAACCAGATGGCTTTGTTGGATCACTGGAAATTTGGCACAAATCACACACCACAAAAACTGTGCTGGTCTCTCAGCAACTCTTTTAGCTCCCCCCTTTTTACAGAGTAGAGAGCTGGATCAACACAGAACATATGCCACACTCAGAAGTCAGGGATGGCTGTTCCATTCCACTTTGCTCTTCAGGCACATTTAAGAAAGAAAGGTATCAAGGTAGCACTTTCTTATCCCTTCACAAGCCACTCCAGTTTTCAAATGCAACAGAAGTTTGGTTTAAAATTCCAGAAGGAATAAAAATGTCTTAAATTATCAGCACATACAATCAAATTACTTAGTAAAAGAAGAATATTTGTATGCTATATTAATTGGGTAATGAGGACAGCGTGGTAGACTTAGCAGTCTAGGAATTGCCAGACAAGATCATGATTCAACTTCTTCAGTAAAATTTCACCAACTGTGGCCAACACCAAATGTTTCTGGGGAAGATACAAGAAATCCAGATGGACACAGCTAAAGGATAAAGTTCTGCTTAAAGATAAATGTCTTCTCCACTTTGTGAACGTAATCCAACTTCATCTTTTGCCCTGAAGCAGGGTTATTTAAATTACTTCCAAAACCCAGTTTTTCCTCATTTACATCTAGTTTCACATAGCAAGAAGGCTTATGTGACTGCTCTGGCCGTGACAGTTTCCCTCCTTCCATCACCAAAACATGACTTTTGAACCTTTTGGCCAACTTCATCAAAACTGAAATGAAAGGGCACGAAAGTCTTGGAGACAACTAAACTCCTAGTGGATCATAAACAGGGGCTGACAGACCTAAAGAAACACCTCCATTCCTGCATCTGCTGGGGGAGAGCCAGGCCACTGGCTGCAGCTATCCATCCCCTTGGCAGCTCTGGGACAATCCATCACGTCACACTCATGGCCCAGCAGCCAAATCATGCCTCGCCCAAGCCAAAGCCTTTTGACCCAGCAGAGCCAAGGCTCTCCTGTGCAGCCCAGGGCAGGAGAAAGCAAAGGAGCTGCTGGTAACTCACTGGGGAGATTCAGGTAACAATATTCAGAAGAAACCCAGGTTCTTTCATCTGACTGAACATCAAGTAACCTGAGAGGCCTTTCCCTTCACGTCTCAGTATTGACCTACAAAGTTCTAATCCCAGCACCTCACCTTCCACCTTTTGCATTTACTTCTTTTAAAGACTTGGCTTACTATTTCAGAGCTGTAAGTAGTCAAACATTACACACTTTTTGTGTCAGCTGTTGATTTCCATGGCTTGTGCAGTTTCATTAAACCTCTCCTGTTTTCTTCACGCACCACAAACAAACCAAGTTATCCCCACAGTGTCATTTTATAAAATAACTCTTTGATATTTTCTACATCTTCCTCTACAGGGAAAACAATCTTTTGAATCTTTCTGTAAAAAGAGACCAATTCTTTCTGTGCCCTTAAATTATTTTCACCTCTTAAATATTGATTATTTTATGTTCTGCGACAGGCTTTCTCTTAGAAAACACGTATAGAAGCATCTGAAGTGCAAACACTCAACTAATACAGTCTTACATTCACTGCTGCACACTCACAGTCCATGCCTTAGATGAGGTAACATTTGGTTCAGTTTTTTAGCTACAATACTACACTGATCAAGGGCCCATGATAGCAATCATCTCTTAAAAGGAGGGCATCTGAGATTCAATGTGTTTACATAGAAAGACACTATAAAGGAATACAAATAGTACAGGAAAAGGAATTTAGAGATGCCATGAAGAAGATGTCTGAAATTCTAGATTAATGTCACCTTCATTCCCTTGTAGGTGTTATAATGGCAGACATAATGCTATAATATAATACTAGGAATATATACTATCTGTTAACAAGCACAATAAAAATATTTACTACAAATTGTACTGAACTTTCAAGGATGCTGCAATCAATGCAAACCTGCTTTATCACAGAAGATATACACACATAAAGTTTGCACAGCAACAGAAAGCAAGAAAAAACAATTAAAAAAATCTAACCAGAAGTGAACAATACCACAGTATCTTACTGTCACAGATTCTGCTGAATAAAATTGCTAACAAAATGTCCACGGGCAGAAAAATGTCTGGAACAGAAGGAAACAATTCACCCATATTAGACCATAGGCTGAACTTTTCATATAACCCTCATCCTGTGCATGTCAAGGCATGGGGATCAACCTCAGGTAGCACCTGGGTGATACACACACCCTGGCACACCCCAGCACACAGCATTGAAAACACAACCCATCACACAGAGCAAGGGCTGCTGCACCTCCTGGCAGTAAAACAAAGGACTAAGGAACATGTCCTAAAAAAAAAAAAAAAAAAAAAAAGACGTTTCGCCAGCCTTCCTTCAGCTTTGACATTAGCTCATCTTTAAAAGGCTAAATAATGAGCATTGATGCTTTAATTTGTTCATTTGAACATTAGAGACTTCCAGATCTATTAATTTGATGCTCTATTTAAATAGTCTATTCAATCGCTAAACTTGACTACATCGAATTTGAATTTTAAGTGATTAATTTAAAACAACTTTTCTCCTGAAACAGCAATTGGTATTTAAGCTTTTCATCTGCTGTCAACATTTAAATTAGTTGTACATAAGTGTTCCGACCTGAAAGGGTAATAAATCAATTAGAATCCATTTACTATGCCATATCATGAGCACATGTCACAAATATAACCTGGCGGTGCCAGGGCAGTATTTTAATATTTTAAGAGGGAAAAGGAGAATGTGGTGCAGGCACATCAACACAACTAGTAATGTGTAGGTCAGCGATGATTAGTGACATAAAACACTTAGCGACCACTGCCTAAGAGTCTGTGCACAAGACTCAACAAGCTGTGCTTTATTATCCCATTTAATATTTTCTGTCAATGGACATGTTTAAGTGAAGCCTAGAGTGATGTTACTGCAGCTTCTAGGCAAGGGCACAGGGCTAGTAATTTTAGTGTCCAGGAGTAGGTTCTGACGGTTTTTGTTCTGTTCCTGACAGAAGTCACTGATGGCTCAGTGACTGAGCAAGTGTCTGCCAGCAACTCCAATTGAGGCTCTGCAATGGAAAACTGATGTTAAACACATTAAAAAAAAAAACAAAAACAAAAAACAATCCAAAAACACCCAAAAAAACAACAACAACAAAAAAGCAAAGACTGATAAGCAAAATAAGTTCACACATCAAATTCTAGGAAGCCAAACTAACCACTGCTAGTATCCCAAAAATTCATCTCAGCCAATTTGATTTGTTTCTACCACTAAATAATTGTGAGAGCCATCTGCCAAAGCAGCCCTAAACCCCTCTTCTTGTGTCTGACACTTGTACAGGAAGCTTATTTAGCAATGCTAAAGGAAAACAAATGTTGTCCTGTAGTAAGAAAATAGTACAGACAAAAAGCAATTGGGGTTGGAATGAGTGACACCATCGGGTTTGGAGTGGCTGGTCTGAACTGGCTCCTAGGCAGTGATATGGAAAAACCAAAGGTCACAAAAGCAGCAAGCGGAATGGAAAATCTGATTTTCTCTAATCAAATTTGGTGCATACAGGTACGTGCAATCTAATTCCAGGCTGCCAGATTAAGTTATTAACCCAATTATGTTCATTTTATCACCTTGTAAAAGTGAGCCATCACTTTATTTAAATTTGTTCAACTGTTAAAGGCTAAGAGAGTAATATATTCCAATGTCAATACAGTGCCAAAATGCATTTCATATAGAAAGCATCTATTTATATGAATCTTAATCAGTCTAGACGTGTGCAGAAGCATTTCTTAGAGCAGACCCAGAGGCACAGCAGACAGTAAATTGAGTGGGCATAGAGAAGACTCACATTAGTGGAACGGAAAACTCATTTCTTAGGCCCATTCATAATGGGGAAATTATTGTCCCATTCCCTACAGACTTTCCATTATCCCATTACAGGGAAGCCAGAATTTCTATCTGTGCTTCCACGCCCATGCACATATTGCATCAAGAGAACTTCATTTGGCCGAGGGCCATAAATCCACTGTGAAAGGCAAATGAAGATCCTCTGCATCTGGACACCAGGGTGTGACTTCCCAAACCCCAAGGAGGACAGAGCCCAGCACCCTTGTTGAACACAGTGTGCTCCACCTAGGTGGTAAAGACCAACTGTGCTCCAACAACGTGCCTGTCCCAAAATTAGCAGAGTAAATATATACATGTATCCTCGGGGCCCAATGACCAATTTTCAAACTGTTAAACAAGCAAATTGAAAAGGAAAATGCACGTTCCGCAGCTCAGTGGCACTAATTTCTTCCAAACTGTGCCGTGGAAAACCAGCCTGAGCAGTTTTCTTGTAATCCTACCATGTTATATTGAACATTAGTGCAAAAACCATGGCAATTGGCAGGAAGATGAGATACCAGAAGAAGGAAAAATGGATTTTTTTTTTAATCAGACAGCTAAAGAATTTCCCTTATCAGCCATTTGTTCACCAGGGCTCTTCAACCCACGCTTAAGCACTTTGGTGAACTGGAGCCACGGCACCTAATACATCATGACCACAATAAAAAAAAAAAAAAAAAAAAAAAAAAAAACAAACAAAAAAAAAAACCCAACCAAACAACCCAAAAATCCTTAAAAATGAATACTTTAAATAACAACACACCATCATCAATCTGTTATGAGCAGAAAAGTATCACAGGATGAGGAAGATAGCTATGAGAACTGCTGCGGTCTGTTTTAATTATTCGTAGGCCAGCATTCCCTTTTCTCGGTGTGTTTTTACCCTTTCCCATTTTGCCTGCTATTCTTCTCAAATAAACCATCATCAGCTGCTACAAGATTTCAGAGAACCCACTCTTTTTTTGTATCTAGTTGCCTGTTATCTACTCTCACAAACCCAGCCAGATGGAGTCACCAACAGGTGACTGAAGTTCATGCTCCGGGGAATTCTGAGCTAATTGTGAAGTT
The DNA here is from genome assembly GCA_032173965.1 of Sitta carolinensis. NCBI lineage: Eukaryota > Metazoa > Chordata > Aves > Passeriformes > Sittidae > Sitta > Sitta carolinensis. The sequence goes on from JAVUNC010000019.1 coordinate 15,242,948, forward strand.
TGTATCGACGCTGTCCAAAGACAGCAGGCAGGAGAGGGAAGCAGGGTGTGGGTCAGGAAGGGGTCCACACGTGGCACTGACCCCTCTGCTACACTCCTGGCTAATGTGCACTTTATTAAGGCAGGTTCTTGTGTGAGCTATTCCATGTCAGCCAGAAAGAACAGCTTATCCTGTAAGGGAGGTTTTGGTGCATCTCAGAACGAGCCGGTCCCACAGCATGTGTATTACCCCAAAAGAGAAGCCCTAACTGCATGAAGAGGGATGCCTGCCTCCCTACAGACAACACATTTAGGCAAACATAAAGCAAATTACATTCAAGCAGATGCAAAGCAAAACATGCACAACGCAAAACTGATGGAAATGAACCACAGTGTGTTGCCCTTTGAAACATGAGCTGTGTGGCCATACAAGTAGCAGCAGTGCACTAAGAAAACAAAGGGTGCCTGCCATGGAAATGATGTGCCTCTCTCCCAGGGTAAAGCTCACCCTGGAGAGCAGGGCCCTGGCTGCTTCCTGGGCACAGCACAAACCATGGGAACAGATCAAAGGAGTTACCTCGGAGAGCTAAAAATAGACAAACCAAAACAAAGAGAATGCAGCCCTGCACACCCCTCCAGCAATCGTGGCATTGCCTGTGTTTATATGAAGGCATGGACACCACCCTCTTCCCTTCACAGGGAACTGTTTTCCTTCCAACCCCACAGAGGGCTCCAAGAGCTCAGCACGTAGCCCTAACCAACACACAGAAGCCATTAAGCATTAAAAAAAAAAAAAAAAAAAAAAAAAAAAAAAAAAAGCAACCCACTCTTTCATTAAATACTTTTAAATGTCAACTCTAACAATTATTACTTAAAAAAGCTATGATGAAGGATTCTAGTAACTCGAGTGGCCTGGAGAAGGTGGTGAAGTAGCAGTTGTTCACCACCTCTCCCTGTGCAAGAACTACAGTCACACATAACAGGCTGCAAGAAGGCTGAAGAAAACCCCAAACAGAAACAAGGTTCTTTAATAAACACGCGAAAAAAGAATGAAAAAAGTGACAGAATACTCAAATGTGAAGCATTATGAGAGTTCAAAAGTAACAATAAACAATCAAGAAACTAAAATCTAATACGTTTACATGAAGGAAAATAACACCACTGTTGGCCGAGGACATCTCTGTTACAAATATCTGGAAAATGGGCTAATAACCTGAGATTTGGGAATATTCTCATGAGTGCTTGACATAACTCTGAGCTAAACACATTTTCAGTCAGCAACATTTCTTTTTTTCGAAACTGGTATAATTTGCAGATGGCTGTGGGGGATTCCAACCTTTCAACTTCACTTCCAAAGCCATGACACAGGTACTTTGACCCAAAGGGCTACAGACTTCTCAAAAGCTGCTTGCTTGTACCTGTCAGCTTTTCAGCCTCCTCCAAATTTAAAAGTTGGAGATTTTAAGTAGCCTTCCAACAGACTAGATGTCCTCTTATCAAACAACATAAAAGCCAACTCAATTTTGTGGATTTTCAGTTTCATTCTTCATTTAAGCAGTCCAAACACACTTTCTACCCCCTTGTATACACATTGCAATTACTCATTTGAATGCACTTCTCTTTTATCAGAAGGCATAATACAAAGATCTCTTTAAGGCCAGCACCCCATATAATGTAATTTCCCTCCATTACGCAGTTTGCTTAAAACATTTTGCCTGGGAACAGTCAGTAATAAAAAGCACTTCAATCGATCTCATCCTTGAGCTGTGCCATAATTTTCAATTCAGGGTGTCAGCACCACGCACAGAAAGGCAAGCTGGAGTCTGTTATAAAAATATCAAGCATATTAAAACAAAATTGGTGAAAGAACTTGAGAGATCAGTGTTCCCTTCTTCAATCGGTCTGAATTTCCATCTGAACCCAACTTGAACAGATTAATATGTGAATTTATAACATTCCCACATTAAACCATATCAAAAATTGTTAAAGGTACCTTTTCTAAATGCACAAGTCCAACTGAGTTTTAACAAAATTCATATTCTCACCTCAAAGACAAGTTGGGAATGGGTGGGAATTTAACACCCACCTTTTAACTTCAAGGTAAGAGTCTTTAAAAGCCCTCCTCTCCTCTTACCTGCTCCAGCGTGGATCTGAACTATTTTACTAACAGAGTTACTCAGATTTCATACCACCACAAGCAGTTTTATATCGTAGAATATTTGATATCTCAAACAACATTTACCTTTTCCTGTTTTCTGATAAACTTAGATTTTCCCACAGGGTGGAAACTATAGCTGTATATAGATGAGAGACACATCCTTCTCTGATTTAAAAATTGCTTTAATAAGTTTTACAAGGACATAAGGGTACTCCTGTGAACTCTTAAAAATGCCATGCAAGTCTATGACCTAATTGTAGGTTTGCAAAACCTTTGTCACATTCTAAAGCACTAAGCACAGAGGCAGTGGGCTCATCTGTGCTCATCAGTTCCTGTGGACTGCTGCAGAATAACATGGTACCATAGAAGATTTACCCTCCTTTATCAGAGGAAAGAGACTGAACTGATCAATCCACCTGTGGCACTCCCAGAGCATTCCCAGAGTACCCAACAGGAACCTTCTGAAAACATGAGATAGATGAAAAGTGTGAGGAAACTCAAAGAAGATTAAAAAATCCCTTTTTGTCAGTGCAGGGAGACTCATGGCATTCCTTGACCCTCAAAAAGTAAAACATGATGGCTTCACTGATGTCTGTTCAAAACAATGGAGTTTAATGAAAAATTCTAAAAATAAAAGCGTGAAAATAAAGAAAAGGTAGACAACAAAGTAATGAAGTGTAAAACAGGCAAAAATGAGGGAAGGGCAAGTTTTCTATGTATTATACCTGTCAAATAGTCCCTTCTCTTTGCCATCTCTCACATGGTATACATCAGCAGATGCACAAAAATCCAAGCATAGCTTGGTTATTTTGCCATATGGACCTAAATTCACCCAGAGACCATCCAATATTTTAAACACACATTCTTTCAAAGCAGATAGGAAGAAAAAACATGGAATTGAAGTACTGTGTACCTCTGTGGAAGAAAGGCTTGATTCAGCAAATGATGAAGAGGCACACCTGTGAAGATTTACTTCAATAGAATGTAAGAACATTCCATGTTCTTTAAATATTAAACTTGAAAAGGTTTTTTAATCAGGACGGTATTTTACTCAAATTTATCAAAACCCACATTTTGTTTCTTTCTTTCCACTTGTTTTCTTTCCTGATGTGAAAGGTCTTGCAATTAATCTAAAAATATATTAAAAGCCAAGTTGCAGGCCATAATATTCATGACTTGATACCTGTCAAGCCCCTTAAGAGAGCATCACAGTTAATCCATGGAAAGAGTTAGGCAATGAAGAATTAATTTGCTAAGAAACATTTGACAGCCTGTGGAGAGCCAACCCAACCAGCAGAATAACTCTTGCAGATCTGCTAAGGTGTCATCAGCTACACGCGAGTGGATTATTCATTACAAAGCTGTTTGCCCTCCTCCTCTCTCTCTCCCAAAGTCAATATGTCGTATTTCACTCCAGAAGCCATTTTCTTTTCCTCTAATTCTTCCTGTGTCTCTAATAATGAATTCATTTTGCTTACACTGCAGCAGCCTCCAAACATGGTTTAAGTTTCCCAGCAACAGAAGCCTGCCAAAGGCAATGTGCCATGCCATAACCTCAATTACAACTTACATGGGAGAAGGCTCCCCTTACTCGCTGCAGGAGTCACTCTTTTGTCTTAAACGAAATTCTCTACAGGTTATTGGGTCTCAAAGACGTACAGCAAAAAAAGCCACAGCAGATAATATGAAAAAATCACATTTCAGAGACAAGATGAAAGATCCATGTGAGAAAGCACAGATTAGAGAAGTACATCACTATTAGCAGTTATCCTGTCACATGCTTTCACAACTGCAAAATACAGCATCTACAAAATAGCTGTGATGGGGCTGTGAAAGCACAACACTGGTCCTATGCAAGCACAACACTGATCTACCTCACTGCCTGAAATTCCCAGCAGCTGCCTCAGCTCAGGCGTTGACACTCCCCACTTTTCCCTCACACCAGCCCAAGGAAGGTTCTCTTTGGTGGCTAGACACAAATATTTCTGACTGACCTCATGCCCGTTGTTCTTTCATTCACGTATCAGCCAGAAAGGTCACCCCTGTTCCGTGGAAGGGAAGGCAAGTTAGTGGAGACTTGTGGCCACTGTAATTGGAGTAGGTGGAATTAGCTGTGCAGCCTTCAGAGAAAGGCCTAAAAATCATTTATTGCCCCAACCCCTGAAGTAGAGCAAAAAAATATGGGTTCATTGAAGCCTTTTTAGAGAGCTGACATTCCAAGAGAAGTTCAAAGTCTTTTCACAATGTGAAAAATCAGATAGAAGACTTTGAAATGTGAATGAAGAAATGCTTTGTCCAATTAACCTCCAACCTTAAAAGAAGACAAAGTCTGCTGGCTTAGGATCACAGAAGCCAAAATCAGTGAGAAAGGATCTTTTACAGGGGAATGGAGAAAATGTTTAAAATCTTGTAAAGCGTTTGGAATGAATTGGCATGAATATTGTTTATGAAATCACCAATGTAAAAATATCAAATTAATTTTTCTTCCCTTGCAGTGAATAACAGTGAGTTAATAATTTATCTTAATGAACAGTATTTATTCACCTGAAAAGACAGAAAACTATTTTGTTAGTTAAGTTTATGTAACTTCTATTGGACAAGTGTAACAAGAGATAACTCATGGACATGATTATGGTACAAGCACCCCAAGTCTGATTTCCTTTCTACAATTAAAGTTGGTAGAAGCTATGTGATTTTACTCACAAGCTGTATGCAGCTTCCTATTAAAAGAAGCATTATGAATCAAAATACTAAAAGAAAAGGACTAACATTCAATTATAAGAAAACAAAACAAAAAACAGCAGCAAAGAAAATAAGAAAGCTGTTGTGAGAATTTTTGTGGGCTTTTAAATACGCAAAATTGTTTAACTGGACTTGTGTCAAATTCTGTTTTAGTGCAATGAAATAAGAAACCAGATGATGAGGGTCAAACTGAAGGCAAAGTTTTCAACAATGGTTTGAGTTTTGCAATTTTAGTCTTCCCTCTTAATTGTAATTGAGAATGGTCTAATGCTTTTCCCCAAAGTGTCTTCTGTTCTTAGCTGAACATGTGTGGCATATCCCTTAAGCAGCATATTCACAGGGCAGGAATAAAATGGTCAATACACTTGTAATTTTAAGAACTGGAGTGTTTAATACATGGAAAGTAAAAAAAAAAAAAAAAAATAAAATAGTGTAATTTGTAAAGAAACTGAAAAGAAACCTGACAGCTGACAAAGACAATAGCAGATTTTTGCCAGATGTTTTCCACAGCAGGGTGGCTCTGATCACTAATGCATCTTACTGGAATGAAGAGGAAAAAATAAATGGAAAAGTGAATTACTGTATGACCCAAAATAACTGGAGCCAAAGGTAAAATAGATAGAGCCATCTCAGGTTTCATTAAGCACAACAGCAGCTCTTCTTCCCTTTGTTTGATCAAAACCTGGTTCTCTTGTGAATCAGTGCAACCCAGCAACAGCAACAAGTGGTGCTGTCAACGACCCCGCCCTGACTTCAGACCCAGGCCATCCTGGGATTGCCAACACACCTGCACAGCTGGCCAGAGCACAGGATGATGCCTTGGGTACCATCAGGGTTTGGGTTTGTGACCTCTCCATCAGCCTCCTCGTGCCCTAAGGACCCTCTCGGGCACGCACAGACAGCGTTTTGAACCAGGATTGTCCAAAGCATACTTGTCCTCATTCTACTCAGAATACAGGCTTGGGAACAATGCCAGCAGTGATGACTCTGACCCAGTTCAGGCTCAAAAAACCCAAAGGACACACTACTCTTTTAGAGGCCTCTTGGAACTATGCTTTAGATAAACTCTCTACATATACATATGTGTAGTTTTAATTAATGCTTTATCATCTGCTTCCGCATATGCATTCTAATCTGAAGTCACAATCAGTTAATTTACTCCAGTTCTAAAACAGTTTTAAAATCATATGAGAGACAAATGTAGAAAATGTAGTCTGGAAGCTGAACTGAGACTATCAGACTCTCCTGATTTTTAGCACAGTATTAAAAAGATGTATTAAAAAGTTCTACTTTGGACCAAGAAACTTCACATATCAATTCAACTTTTCACATCCACATTGAATCTATCTTATATGGCTAATAATTCAGCTCACATTGACTTGTCCCAAACTCAATCCAAATTACATAAGAAGTACCCAAGCCTGAAATATAAGACTAAAAAAAAAACCCCACAAAAACATCAGCATATAATGTCTAAATTTTCAGCCTGAATTCTCACCTTATTCTTTCTGGCTTTTGAAATCTGTTATCCTCCCTGATAACTGTTACATGGATAGTGGATAGGTAGACAGGTACCAAATGCAAGCTGGATGTCAAAAAGCAAATCTAATCTCTTGTGTAGGATCCTCTCCAATCTTCTGATATAATGTCACCTTACTTCCCTGTCAGGGAGTGACTTTTTTTATACCATGTATCATGGACTACCTTTGTGGTTTATATTTGTTTCTACATTTCCAGAAAACTATCCAAACGTCAAATCTGAGGTTATAAGAAGCATTAATAATTAATAAAAGAATTTATGACACGTGAAGCATCTTCACAACAATCCTGAACAGAAATCCTCAAAAGAACATACTCCTGTTTAGAGAACCATGAAAATTTAGCTTGAAAAATGCTACCCATTTTGTTTGTAATGCTTTCCACTATTTGGGGGGCATTTTTAAACACTCTGGCAAGCTATTTAGTTGGTCAGTATATCAGTGACCTGACCCTAATCTGGAATTTTCCTTTTATCTTTTCTCCGTGTTGTACCTTCCATACAGCCAAGGCCCGGAGAGAGTGAGTGCTCTTCTCCTGTAGTACACAAGTGGATAAGACCAGGGAGTACAAAGAGAAAGTTGGGCAATTAAGCAATACAATCTCTGTGACCTTTACTCATCCAAGAGGAATTTGACCTGATGCTACCAGAGTGGCCATATAATGGAGCATGCCCCTCCACCAGCAGTTTGAGCAAGTTCAGTTTTGTTGGCCTCTGTATTTGCATCTAATCTCTTTATTTAGTCACAGAACACTGAGGTCACCTATTTAGAAACCACCTACAGAAAAAAGGCAGCAAGTGTTATGCTTCCCTGGTTCCCTCAGAACGTTTGCAAGATAATGGCAGGCAGGAGACGATTCCTTCCATTAACACTTTGACCCTTCCAGTTAATGGCCTTTTGGGTCACAGAGGCAGGGCAAACAGAGCTGTAGGTAACCTAAGGAAGCATGGGCTCTGCAGGTATTTGGAAAATGCCCAGGACACACTTAACTGCCCAGACAGAGGTTGATTCACAAGTTGGCCCATTGGTTTCACTGCCTCAAGCACCAAACAACTCCAGAAGAAAGGGACATGCTGAACCATCCTAGTTTTGTACATTATAAAGCACAAATAGCCAGATCAACAAAGTTTTCAAGGAAAACACCCTCCTTCAAAGCAGTGGTTCAAAAACAGACAGTCCCTTCTCACCCAAAAAGAACTCATGGTTTAATATTCTGCAGCATACTTTTCAAAATGAAAAGCAGCATCTCTGTGATGGACAAGCATTTATACCTATTATTACAAAATCTTAGGAGGTGATAGAAGCAATTATTTTCACTTGATTTCATGCATTCTTAGTCCTGCTTTGCATGGGAAACCTTTCTCCTAGGGAAAATAGCTTGCACCATGCTGAACAGCACCACTGGAAGAGGAATGTTCCCCACGGCTGGTAACATTTTTCATCCTTTGGTGCTTAATACTGACTTAAGGTGTGCCAGCTTTTCTGCTACCACCTCCCCTAAAATCTAACACTAACACTAATCATGACACTAAGACTGTGACTAAGTAAAATAATTTGGCTTCCAGTGTATTATTTTGGCATATCTTGCACAGGAATTATAAAGCACTGGTTTTTGCAACCCCAGTAGCTGGAACTCCTGTGATTTGGAAGGAAAAATAAAATTTTAAAAAATATATCTGTTCCCAATTTTAAAGACATCTCTGGAGGTCGGTAAAATTTTGGCTTCTATAATGATTATACAAATAATAAGACACTATTTTAAACAAAGCTACATAAACCCATTAGACAAACACACAGTCAAACATCACCTGAGAAAGGAAAGAGACCTTCCAAATGCCAGACTTAAGGACTACAGAACAAGGAAGGAAAAAAATACAGATACTCCTGTTCTGATTTCCATTTTTCCCTTACACATCTCCATCTTCCTACACTTTTCCAGCTATTATCACATCATCCCCAAGCAGTTTTACTTTTTCCATACACAAGTGATGTGTAGAATTTGTGATCATGGTTGTGCCCATCTTTGCTGACCTGTTTCATACATTTATTCCACGTATTTAACCTTTGGAGGCATCAGGATGTGACATAGGGACCTATTCCCACACTTTTACAACCTCAGGCTCACCTGCTGGAAATGGAAAGTCCTCATGGAAGACAAACTTGAGAAAAAGAACACAGGTTTCCTAGTTAAGATGTTTTTCTGTAGCATAATAGGAAATTGATTTTACCCCCAATCACTGACATTAAAAAACAGTAAAATAAGATGGATATCAGATATCCTAAGAGTTTTAGGAGCTTAGGATCAGTTTCTACAGGAGGTCTTTTAAAACAGATGTTGAGGCTCAGTATTACACCTGAGAATGAATCAGGGCAGAATTCCTGCCTAAGTGGACAGAAAAACACATTTAAGCTCAGTAGCCTTTTAAACATTAAAGCTGATGACAGGGTTTATGCACGAGTTCATTTATATTTTAATCTACGCAGAAATGGTTATTATTTGCAGACATTCCCATGGTGATTTTCAAAGCAGCATCAGGGCTCTGAAATCCAGGTTCTCAGGACTGCCTTTCAAACAGAGGCAGTCTGCCCACGAAGCCACGCTGCACTTGAAGCTTGTTCACTTTTCCAGTGGAATCACTAACAGATTGGGACTTTTTGCCATTCCCTGCTCTCCAAGTCTATCAAGCAGATTGTATTCCACTGCCCATAAATACACCTAAAGCTGAGAGCTGTGGTACCCCGAGCTGGCAGCACCACCCCTGTGTTTGGGGCACACAGGGCTGGGATTCCTTCTGTGGGGCACAGGGTGGCTTAACCCCTGCAGAGCTGCTGAAACTGAGCTTCAGCATGGCTTTCCCAGAGAAGAGCACTTGTGAGGCACACCACCTCCCGTATTTTAAACCAGGATCAGCCTGCTCTGATGGATTCCACTTGTTTCAGGATCAGAATGCTCCCCAGAGCCAGGTGGATCAAACACTGCACTTAAGCTGGAGATGAGGCAGGCTAACAGATGATTCACCTTATCCAGGAATATGGGTTATTTTTATTCTTTTTTTTGTTTCATTTTGGCAACTGGGACTCATAAAATATCTGTGAAGACCACAGCTACATATTTTTAAAGAGAAAGAAAGAAAAACAAAACCCTTACAAAGCATCAGACCTTTAGGAGACAGGGAATTCCTCCCAGAGCCAGGAGAAAAGCAGACTGCCTCAGGCAAGATGTCATCTTCTTAGTTAACACACAGTTCTTTCTCCCCATCCTTTCAAGTGAACTGCTGGAAACGCTTTAGATCTTGTCTAGAGATAAAAGTTAATTTTACATGGTGCATCAGAGACGCAGTATAAATTCATAAATGAAATAATATTTTTCCAGTAAGGCTCTGCTGGCGATGCACTGACTTCTCACTGTTGCAGAACCTTCCTATAAATAAAGTTTCTACATATAAAGATTTAAGTTACTTGTCTGTCAGCAGGATTCAATAAAAGAAGTTTGCATTTATTAAGTTTATAACTGTTTAATACCAGATGCTGCTTTCCTCCATTAAAAAGGCATTTACTTTTGGGGTGTTTTTTTTTTTCAAGATGTATTTCTGGTGATACTTTCTGAATACATTATCAGTTTGTCTTAATTGAAGTTATACTGCTGGGTAACTCATGAAGTTCCAGAAGATGATGGATGTGGCATCATCTACACATGGGGCTCCTGTTTCACCAGTAAGAGGCACCAGTTGCTGTGCACTGGATGAGATCTGCCTTTATCAGCTGAAGGGGAAAACCACGAAAATCAAGTCCAAAACCAGTGCTGGCGATGCATTTGTAATATGATAAGAAAGAATGTTAACATGGCCCTGGGGATTGAAATACAGATATTTAATAGTAAGCACAAGGGCCTGGTGCAGAGTGGGTAAGTCAAGGGTTTAGAGATGCAGGTGTGCTAAGCTCATGCCTTCATGCACGCAAGGAAACTGCGCAGAAAGCCTGGTTATCTGAGCTCGAGGTTCTTCAGCCTGACAGCAAAACCTCCCCTCACAACACGAGTGCTCTGGCAGATCACCAAATGATTCCTTCATACTCAGATAAACTGTTTTAATCCTCAGAGGCCATCCCAGCCAATCCCCTGCCATGTGTGATGAATGCAATTAAAGCCTTACCCTACAGTACTAAAGTGATAACCTCTCGTTTCGAGAAAGAGCCAGCTGAATACATGTAATAAATGTCTTCATCTGCCATTACTGAAAACTGAGGCAAACAACCTTCCCAAACAATAGTCAGTATTTCTGCTCTCCGTATTTTCCTTTTTAGAATACACTGTGAATATGAAATCATTTCAAAGAAGAGTACACAAATTAAATTATACTGGTCATTATGAACACAGAGCAATACGAGAGGGTGATGAACTCACCAGTATGACATAATATTGCCAGCAAATTAAGCATAGGAAACATCATGACAGTAGTACTTAAGTATTTCCCCTGTGCCTGAGCAATTTGTGCATTAGCAGCCTATTGCCTCATCACTTAGCACAAAACAATCTGAACTGGTAACTCTTTCTGACAACGACTGCCATTTGTTATCCATCCCTACAGTGCCCAGCACAGTGGTGTTCAATTTATATGGGTAATAACCCAAAGAAAAGCATGCAGTTTGTAACAGGGAGATGGTGTCCAGGAGACTGCAGCCTGCAGCCCGTCTGCCACTGAGGATGCACAGAAGAACCTGCCTTGGCAACTGCAGCAGCACATGGGCTTAGCACAAAGAGGAGAAGCCTGGTGCAGTGGGGCCCTCAAGATGCTGGGCTTTCCCTTCTTGGGGAGACCCTCTGTGATGTAACCTCCTGACCCAGGGCTGGGAAGAAGCCAGGGCAGTCACAGCAGCGGGGCAGAGCAGGCAGGAGAGGTCTGGTGGCACTTGCAGGGAGCTCAGGACAGAGCAGGGAAACAGAGAGTGCAAGGCTTTGATTGTGCTTCAGCTCAGCTGCCCTTGCCCTGAGCTCCATCCAGGACAGTCATGAAGGAAGAGGGCATCCCAGCCTGATTGATCCACGTGGCCAAGCCTGAACACACATCAGGCCTGACATCATCAGCATGTAGAGCTTCCACTCATCTCTCTCTTTCCTTTGCCCCTCTCGTGCTCATCTTTCGCTACAAAACAGCAGCAACAGAGATAAGATCTTCTTCCAAAAAAGATTTTAGACAGGGCGTTTTTCCAAATATGTATTTTCTCTTTTTAGAGCAGATACCAGTTGATAACCAAGACAGATATAATAACTTAGTTATAAATGCAATTATGCTACCAAAGGATGGCAAGCTGACAGGAAGACTGAATAAAGCTGTTAAGAGAATAAATACCTTATAAAAATACAAGAATATCCCACTACTAACGAAGTCTGAAGAGCCATTTACACAAAACACAACCAGATCAATTAAGTGACAACAACTGATTCCGCTTTGAAGTATCTCAAATTCACATTTAATTATGCTTAATGCATCATTTTATTCTCCTAACATAACGGGTTAGCATAAGCACACCAAGTGCTGACAGCGACCTTTCTGGCTCAAATATGCTCTTCACAGTTATTTAATGAATCCCTAACGTGTAGCTGGACATACAGCCTAATGTCCAACAGAAGGGCACTGAATTGGCCCCATTGTCACCACATGAGATGGCATTCATCTCCAAATGCCACAGCGGGCATAAGGAATGCAGCACAAGAATAGGAAGCATTGAAAAGAGCAAGGGGAGAAGAAACTCTTGACTAGCCTGCTCTTTGACTATCATTTACAGATCCACTTCTGCAATGAAAAATATCCATGAGATTGTTTTCCCACTTGTGCAAGTCCCGGTCTTTTGCACTTCAAAGGGGTGTTTCCTCACTAGCCAGCAATTAGGAGCCCAAGGTCACTCAAGGCAAAATTAATCTTCTCCACTTTTTGTAATTCTCCCTCTTATCAAAATGTGTGTGTGCACAAAGCACAAGCTGTGATGGCTGTCAGAAAGCAGCCTGAAAGCTTCAGAAACAAAGAGGAAGTGCACTATGGCTGCTATGGCTCAAGCATTCCTGGAAATTTTACAGGAATCTACTTCTCTCTTTCCTCATCTATAAGTGTCAATAAGTTAGAGATTTTCATAATAGGGATTTTTTTATTATTTTTTTTTTTAACTTTTGGTCTGAATAAGGGTACATAAAAATGTATTTTAAATACTTCCAAGTAAAAAATGAAGAAAATAAATATAAAGGCCCCCCCCCTTAAATTACTAAAACTATAGAATGTGCTTAGGGTTCATACTATATTTAACACAAAATTGTTATTACCAATGTATTTATTGTAATTGCCCAGCTAAAGTGCTAATGCTTCTTCACCCACTAAACCTCCTGTAGTCTCTCCTCCTAGTGCACTCTATTTAAAATTCACACCACATCTCAGTCTGAACTGTTGACTTCTAACTTTATCAGGAAAAACAAGTTATGAGTTACATATTTCCTAATAATGACAGGCATTTTCAGCTGCAAACCTCTATAGACAAATCTGGAGTTATTCAAATTCTTATTGAAGAGTGGAACTGTTCCTGGATTGTGTTTTGCTCTGAGAAGCGTTAAACAAACTTGTTTCCATCGGCCTCTAGGTAAACACAATTAAAACCAAATAATTCAAATGTCTCTTTTACACTGAAAATTTAAAGCACCTCAGAAAATACCAAGAGAGTTATGCAAATCTAATTGTATAATCTTTAAACACTTCTACCGAAGAGCTTTTACCAAATAAAGCTCCACAGATCTCTTTCTACTTCAGTTACTACCAATAGCATGTGCTTTTTATAAACACACACTAAAGCAGGAAACAAATGTGCGCTGTCTGCAAGATCAATTCTTATTCCTTTTGAAAAGCAAAAATACACCAATATTTATACTACTTTCCTCTTTGTATAATAAGAGAAATAAACCCTTCATTTTTCAGCACAAGAGTCCTGCTACATTCTTAAGCAAAATTCTCTTTCCTGAATATGTTTTTCAGCTCTGTATGTACAGAAAGCTGACAGTGGGAACAGTGAGGGGGGGTTAGTTTTTATTTTCTTAAGCGTTACAGACACGTAGGTTAGTCCCAAAGTCAAATGTACCTACACTCCTGTTTCAGCTCATCAAGGAAGGGATGAATATTTAGTCTGGAGCCTTTCAAGGCCCCATAGTCTCTTTTTCAGCTCAACAGGACCTGTTACATCTCTGAAGTTTAGACTGAATGTCACGGGTATGACACAAACTGCACCATCAGACTGACAGAGAAGAAACCAATAGGAAAAAACTCAGTGCTCTCATTGTCCACTGAAAGAAAAAATGGGATAAATAATTATGGATAGCTCAGCAGGACTTATCCTTTTGCACACGCACAAATTAGTACAAATTAGACAGCTAGCACCAGCTAAATAAATCTGAAGAGTACAGACAGAAACATTTCTTGGCTTTTTATCCCTGTGCACTTGCCCAGCATGGATCCTACTTAGTCTTTTGCTCTCTTCTGCAAAACACTTGCTGATGTTTCCAACTCCTTTCACCGAGGTACAATTCAAATTCAGAATTGCCTATGCCCTTCCTAAAATGAAGGGATGCTCTGAAAATCCAGACAGCAATTTCAAAAAGCTGTGTGAAAAGTGGTGGGACAGCAAAAGAGATGCTGGGGGCAGGCCTTTGCTTCAATGGCAGGAGGAAGAGGCAGGCAGCAGGTTTGTTCAGACAGCTGCCACCCCATGGAAGGCATTTGCTGGCTGCTGTGGGGATGCAGGATCAGACACTTTGTGAAGAACAGCGTGAGAACTGCTGTCACACTGAAGCACAGGAGTGCAGGGCACACCTCACATCACTATTAATATTATAATAAACACTTCAAGCAGCTCACGTGCACTCACACTGTGTGTCAGAGGGATGTTGCTGGCATTTTGGGATAGCTGCCTTTCAGATTTGACAGTTCATACTCAATTAATCAACACTGTAAATCCCAACAGCTCCTCATCAGCCCCTGAGGGCCTAAAAAGTAATTTTTTACTATTTTGTCAGAATGACTGGAGAAACTCAAGTCAGAGGAGAAGCAGAGGTCTGTCACTGAGAATTGCAATCTACTCTGTGTAATAAAATTGAGATTCTGTTTCAGAGCAGCTAAGCTTCTGCAAGTCCCTTTCCTCTTCTGAATCAATTATCTTTTACTATTTTGTTCTTCCAGCTCCACACTAATGTTAGTCTTCTGTTCAGGCCATTCCTACCTGTAAAGGGTCTTGATGCCTGGCTGGAAAGAGCATGCAGAGGGACAATGTGAAAGCCCTCAGGGTGGCTTGGGACCAGAGTGTACAAAATAATTCTTGGCAAACGGAATAGGTTTGGCTTCCTCAAAGCCAGCCATTCCCTGCTTACACTTCCTTTTAGTACTAGTCTTTCTGCTCCATCCTGGATTTTGACAGCAATTAAAGCCCCTTCTCAAAGGCTTTGCATATTGACCCTAGACCAGTCTTCTATTCCCAAATAGCCCCATTATCTCTATTTATTTTCCTAAGTTAAAACCAGCATGCTTTTCTCCAAGCTAATATATTTTCATTGTTTCCAGTGGCAATTGCAAGTTCCCAGCCTCTCCAGACTTGGGCTGTTCAGCACCAAAATCCTGGCTTGTGCAACTCTGAGGATGCTACAAAGAGAAGCACATGCCAGAGGCAAAAGCAGCAGTTTGCTCTGTCCACACAGCTTTGTGTCCCCTCCCTCTGACCAGGGTCACTCTGGTGTTTTCCAGGGAGGAGTGTGGAGCTGCAGCCAGGGCTGTAAGAAACATGGAGCAGCTCCTGGAGCACAACCAGTCAGTGATGGTCCACTCACCTCCAGCAGGGAAAAGCAGAGCAGGCACCCTGCATCACTGCCAGGTGCCTATTGGCAACTGGTCCCTTTTAGAAAAGGAATTTGGAACCCCAACACACATGCCATACTTACTCCTTACCCCAAAGGCCACCAAAGCAATGAAAGGACAAAACTTCCCTAGCTTTTCTTATTTTAGAATACGTGAGTGTAGGGAACAGATGCTCCTTGATTTTTCCTGTGTTGTCTCAATTAGAGGCCGACAAATCCTGGGTTTTAGATTCCCACTGAATTCCCCCTCCACAAGACTTGCAATCTGGCACTCAGCAGGCACCAAAGAAAATGACTCATGTGGATGGGTATGCAGCAGAGATCAGAAGTGGGGATACAGTCTACCTGTCCATTCAGGCACTGTGTGTTTTCAATACTCAGGCATTCAAGTCTCACATTCATCACGTTCAGAGCAAGACAGAATACTTGCTTTTATGTGCACCCCATTCAGTGTACAGGGAATCTATACCCACATCCATCACATTCAGTGAAATAGAGCCTATTTGCAAATGCTGAGCTTCCATTTCCCTGCAGTGACCTGAATTGCAATAGGCTGCAGGTGAACATGGTAAATTTCCAAATTGTTAGACGTGAAAAAATTCTGCTGGAGTCATTAATAAACGTGGCTAATGTGGAGAAAGACTCAATTCAGAACGTAGCTGTGCACTATAAAGGGGGCTGGAAAAAGCTCTTTTTCAGCAAGCAAATATAACGCTTATGGCAGATGTCAGCGTGTGTAATAGAGATAAAGATGGAACATCTGCATTTATTACTATACCATGTAAAATGCTGGTATCCATAGCGTATCTACCCAGGCAATGCTGCTTCTAAACCTTCAAAGGCAACATCATGCATTTTCAAATCCATTCATCATGACCATGTTGAGCTCTTTCTTTTCCCACTGACAACCTATCAGTGATGCCAAGTACCGATGATGAAAACCTGTTTTTGGAGGAAAAGTCCATATCATGTATAAACCAGTGAATGCCTGTCAGGCATTTGAAATAGTGTTATTGTTCTCAGGCACTGCAATGCCACAGGAAAAGGGAGGAGGGCTTCAAGTGAAGCTTGTTCTCAGAGCACCTTTGCCATAAGTTATGCAAATACAACTCAGGATAGAAGAAAAATGGAACTCCATATGAAGACTAATTCAACTCACAAGTCATGATAATGCCCATAAGCCATCTGGGTATGTGAATAGTTCACAACTGCAACCTTGAAGGGAGAGATTTTGCTTTCTGGGAAAGAACAGGATTAATGGCTGAATACTGATTAGTTAGGTAAGAGCACATTGGTCCCTCAGCAATGTACTGGTTTGTTTTCTTTTTAATCTCTCCTGCTATACCATTGGGAAATAGGGTATCTACTGGTTTCAATGTCTGAAATTAGTTTTAGAGGAAAGTGAAAACTCCTAATGTATAGAGCATTAGAAACAAGTGAATCCATGAAGATGAGAATTTAATAATCTCTGGAAAATGGGTAGAGGGCTAACAGAGACCCTGTTGAAATAAAGAAACCATTCTTGCTGCCATAAGCGCAGTACATGTGCTATTCCTGAACTAAGATCATAGGAAGGGTAATAGGAATTGACTAAGAACTTGGAAAAATCTCTGACAGCCACACACAAAAAATAAAAGACAACCCAACAACCAAAAATCCCACAAACAAGAAGAAAAAAAACCAAAACAAAACAAACAAAAAAAAGAAAAAAAAAAAGAAAAAAATAGAAAAAAAAAAACAAAACAAAAAAACAAAGAAACAAACAACCCCCCAAAAAACGCCAAAACAAAATCCAACGAAACAAAGCCCAAACTGAAAACTGAGTACCAGAATACCAGAAGAGAGGATGACTTCAGTTTCACTTTGTCTATCCCTGCATCCTTCCCAGCTGGGGCCCCCACAGAGCTCCATCATCTTTCCCTAAACTCAGGATTTCTGCTGGAGCCATCCTGCTCCACACCCCTGGCTCCTGAATAAACCTCAGTGCCCTTCACATGGGAGAGCACAGATGCTGCTTTCTGCTGATTAATCCCTGCTGAGAAGCTGCATATCAGTCAGAGATGGGAACTGGCCCCGGCCCACTGACAGGCTCTATCAACTCCCAGCACACACAGTTACAAACTTCTTTAAAAATCACCTTTATTCTGCCTTGCTCCAGGCCAGAAACTAGTTAGTTAAATAAAACATACAATCTGTTACAGTAAAACTGTCTCATGCAAGACATAACATGCTTCTCTAACTGGAAGGGACAGAAAGAAAGAGGGAAAAAACTCAAAAAACAAAACTGTCCCTTTCCAGGATGGCCTGGAAATTCGATAAATTCAAATCTACTGGTCCTATAGATGAGTATAGAGGCACCCATCCTTTACTGGGCTTAGCCTGAGAGTCCTCTAAACCATGAAATAACAAAGCTAAGATAGCACAGTGCTGGAATGGTATCAAATGGACTGTGGAATGAGCATTATATAAGAACGATTCTCTTATAATAGCAAATCTTACTTATTTTTACGGGACTCTAAATAATTTCTTTCTAGACTTTCTATGTGGCTTCTCAGCACTGCATAAATGAATCTCAAACAGCTATTTAAGGTCTTTCCTATTTCTTTTCTACTTGCCTTTTGGAAACTAAACTTCTTTAATAGGAAAATATTTGATACTTATATCTGATGCAGCATTTTGGTGAAGTGAAAATTACTGAAATCCATATGTCTAACAAGAAAATGCAGTGTGAAAACATGCACCTTCCTAAAAAGGCCTCTTTTCAATGTACAAGCTTTTCTCATTAAGTTTTTGAGTTTGAAAGAGGCATTATTAAGTACTGTGTTTTAGTGCACAAGCCACCAAATAACATGCTTTTTATATTCTCTGAACTCCAACTGATGCCACTTAAATTAGTGTTCTTGTTAACCAGGATGTTCTTTATACTTGTGTGGTCTAAACAAATCACTTCCATATTTTTTCACACATTATTAGGACTGCTTTTATTATTATTTTTTAAAGTATGCAGCTGTCACAGGCTAGCATTAAAATGTCACCTGGAAAACAGCAGGAGAAATGGATCACTTAATATCTGCTTCAGCAAATAACTATGCAGACAATATTTCTTGTGGTCCCCTGAAATCCATGGCAAGTCCCATTTGTTTGTCAGTGGTTTATTATTACAATACCGACATTCCTGTCATAAGGACCAAAAGATTTCTCTCCTTCAAAGAAAAAAAGAAGGGAACGTCCTTTCTGCTTTAGATCTTCAAAATGAAGATGAAGTATTTCGAGATTTTCTCCAATTCATAACTGTGCAGCTTTTAACTTGTATTTCTGAGATTGCATGTTTGGTCATGCTAGTTATGCCATTCACAGCATTCATCTACAGGGCCCATCTTTTTCAGTGGTGCTCTATTTTTTACTATGCCTCCTCAGTCTCTGTGGAATTTGGTATTTATTTTAGTCTATCAGACACTGCAATGTGACAGATCTGTGCTCCTATGTTTTTATTCTTCAAAAACAGTTAAGGTTTCCATCTAGTGTTTGTTGAAGACACTTGGTGTCATGACTGACAAACCTACGACTGCAGGTAGCCCTAAGAAATGTGGGTATTTCCTAAAAAATCCATTCTGTATCTCTCCCTTCCTGCTTTCCCCTCCTCCTGCAGACTGAACTGATTGCTCTCAGCCGCTGCCGTCCCACTCCAGACCCAAACTGATGGCTTTTGTTTGGACACGCTCCAAAACGAGCTGCTTTCTGCTACTCTCTGAATGTGCTGCAGCCTTTTACCTTGCCTTATTTTCACTTTTGAAGAAGAGGCTTATAAGGAAAATTGCTAGGCTCCTCTAAAGCACAAGAAGTAGTTTTTCTGTTCACTAGCAGAACTCGATATTCTTCCACAGGCTCCACTACCTAACCTGCCGTTTTCATCAATATTAGCACTACAGCAATGCCTTTCCTTTTGGTATTTCTGCATTCACTGCTCCATCCTCTCTCTTACGTGATTTCCTCTCCCTGTTTTTCACTGAAAATGTGACAATTTCTAACTAGCTTCTTACCCTGCCTTTTGATCAGTGCTGCCTCACTTCTCTAGGCTTCCACCTGAACCCTGTCACTGCAGGTGAATTTTCAACTAAATATATCATATGGACACCTTTTCATTCCTGCATTTAGCTCCCTGTCTGTTTATTTTATTCACACTGCCTTCTAATACATACAAACCAAGAACTTCATCTAGGCTTCTCTACATACCCAGCACACATTTTCTAGATTTTTGGTTCTCCTTCCCTGGCAGTTTGACTTTTCCCACCCCGGGCACAGGCAGCTCTGCCCCTCACTCATGCTGTGCTGCAGTCCAAGTTAGGTGGTGTTCTCTAAGCCCTCTTCCTAAGCCTCCACTGCTGGCAGACAGCTGTTTCCTAAAAACCCCTCCCAGAGGGGTGGCAAGCAGAGCCACCAGCAGCATCCAGTCACTTCTGCTCCCTTAGTTCCATTCCACCTGCCCACTGGAAGGAGAAAGCAGTTGGTGAAGAGTGTCTCTGAGAAAACACCATTCAGAAAATCATTTTTCCTCAAGGACCTGTGGAGTTTGTTAGGCCAAAATGTGAGAGTCAGTCAGTATTTCTTGAAAGTTATCAGTTGTGACTGAGAATTAAAATATTTATTTGAGGAACTAAGAAAAGTAAACATCAGAGGCTCAATACCCAGATTCAACTTACGACTCCTACATTTCACTACACAACTTTGCATTGCCCCTTTGTTGAGTTTTTTTTTAACTGACATTCTTTCTTCCCTTCTTAAAGTATTCATAGCATATGTAAAACATTACAACCATATCCTTATTCTTTATTCTATTTAGAAGAGATACACATCTAAAAAGAAATGTTATTATGTAGATATTAAAATACAAATTCTTCAATCAGATATGAAAATCTGAGGAAGAAGGATCCTACTTGCATTCAAAAGCAAATAAATGCTGGTTCCTTGCAACACAGAAGGAAATTACAAGCTTTTCTGCAATAAATCCCAACACTATATGATCCACTGCATAAGTGTAATTTGTACAACAAATAGTAAATTAATCTCAATGAGATACATGCTTTGAAATTTGAAATTCTTCTTCTTCAAGTATTATTCTGTACAGATGTGAATCTAATTTGAATTTTAGGTTCAAAGAGTCTGTTAGGGCATCTCTACCTTAATTAACATATGGCCAAAAAGTATGAATGCAGAAAAATCCAATTTTTTACAAATCTTTGAGGAGAGTATCTACTTATTATCAAGGAAATAAATTAATAACAAGGAGAAGCTTGAAAACTAAAGAGAAGGTCACATCACAGGATACAGCAGTGTAATTGGTGTGAGGACAGCAAGCGTGTTTGAACACTGGGAGTGTGAAAACATTTATCCCTCCTTAGATGTCAAACAGCTTTTAAAATTACGCACAATTAGACCTAATAAAATCACACTTCTTTTTCAAGCTACTGCACTTTGACAGTGGAAAACACATACCCCAATGCCAGAAGTTTTGGAGAGATACTTTATAATGCCATTGCACAGAGAGACAAAATCATTAAGAACTAACATCTCTGAATGTTACAGATGGTTGGAAGATACTCTTAACTGTAAATGTCATATTAATAAATTGCATTAATCTGAAATACAGAAACACTGTCATCCCGGAAGAGAATTCCACTTTCATTTGCATATTGTGGGTGCACTTTACCCTGCCATGGATCCAAAGTTTACGTTGGACCTCTGATAGTTTTTCACACTCTTAACTGAAACACATGGTATGTTCATGTTGGGTTAGAGCTGTGTTTTCACCAGACACTCACTCTGTTTTATTCACAAGATACTAATGCATCTAATTTACACTGCAGAAAGCTCTCAGCTCCTGCAAAGACACTTCTCTCTCTTCACTTCTGAAGAACATTGGGAGAGGTAAAATGAGACCCTCCCAAAAAATCATTCCTCTTCACTCAAAATTGTTAACAAAACAAAGAATGTATTTTGTGTCAATGATTAAAATCAATTCACTTTGCTTTGTTCTTTAAGGTACTTTCAGAGATCAATAATTAATGATATCCCAGGGACTCAAGGAAATCAAACAAGAATCCCTAATGAATGCATTTAGCAGAAGTGTTCCTCCACGGATAAGAAATGAAAAACAGGTGAACAGGTAAGTCCAGCTGTAATCCATCTCAAGGAGCAGGAGTGATTCACACGAGGTTCTGCTGTGACCCCTCTCATTGCTAACTCAGTTCAAAGCATATTATAAAGAACATCCTGGGTGTGGGAGTTATGAGGAGAAGAGACACCACAGGATGGAGAGATTGAGATAAAACTCCTGATAGTAAAATCTGAAGTTGGTATCTCCTGAGTTTTGTCCAAGTGAGCAATTGCCTCTTGCCAGTGCATATGGGATGCTCCAGTGAACTGGATTCACAGGGACAGACTTCCCTGGGACAAACACAACTACCAAGCACTCACTGCTTCCTGTCTGATTAAAGACAGGATTGTATAAACAATATTTATAAATGACACTTAACACAACCTTAAGAGTCAGCAAGGAGTTAGTAAAATGCAGGTAAACTCATCTTGATCCGTGAAAGAAATAAAGTACCTTGCTTTTAAAAGACCACAGTGCAGCAGCATGTGGTGCTGATTTGGTTAATACCACCTACTCATAATATTCGTAGATGAAGTTTAATGTTTCTTCATAATAAATATTTAAGCATTATTTTTTCTACCAAAAATGGTTTCACACTTCCAAATAGGTGACAGAATAAGAACCACGCTGCCAATTTAATGAAGCTGTGATTTTTTTTCTTTACCTACCAAAGCTGAGAAAGGGCCCCAAATGACAGGTACATTGCAAAAATAAGCCACAGAGTGCTACAAAAACAACAAAAAGTGAAGTCATCAAGGCTTTCTGTGAAACCATGGCAAGACACCCACTGGGTCTTCAACTTTACGGAACATTTTGAACTGAGGAGGGCTAAACATTTCTGGAAAAAACTGTAATCAAAAATTCAAGTATTTTCCACTGGAAATTTCCTTTTCAAAAAAAATGGAGTAAAATGCTAAAGGATTAAGCTCAGTTGACATGGTTTATTGCCATTAAAATCACCTAGCTATTTTCCATTTAGGAATCTGGCAAAATGTTTCCAAGACAAAGCCCTCAGCTTTACAAAGCCAAGTATTTACATGCTTGTGTACAGCCAGGAGTGTACTAGTGGAAGCACGTACGTTAATTACTTTGTGATTAAGTTAAGATTACAGACGTAGGGAAAAAAGTCACCGCCTACCTTTGAAAACTTAATTTGAACAGTCATACTGCCCAGCAGGGGCCTGAGAGGACTGGAGGCATTGCCATGGGAATAGTCACCCTTTCTGCCCTCCCCATTCCCTCAGGTACCTGAGAAAAAGCAGGAGGCTGGGACATGCAATCGAGCAAGCCAATATGTTATTTAGGCATGGAGTTAAGGGCTGCTTATGTCATGAGGAAAACACACAATTTGGAGGGTATCCCTTTGTGCCAGAGACCATGGGAAAGAGGAGCTCTGTCTGAGGAACACGTCTTTCTTCCCGAGACAAAAATTGTAGGGGATGCCTGTGAGGCTCCAAGGATCACTTCCTTAGAGAACTCACTCAGTGCAAGGAAGGTGGTACATGGCAAAATTGAATGAATGCATGTACAGCTTGCAGGTGTGGACTGAAGCTGCTGTGGTGTAGACTACCTTGGTAAAGTAATGCTACTTCAGTCTAAAAATAAGATGGATTACCAAGCAACATGCTACATGTATACATCTGCTTTCTAGTTTGCTTTGGAAGAAGCTGTTAGCCCTGGTTTAGTATGGAAAGAAAACGAGCGTGCATCAAAAAAAGTACCTCAGGCCAAATATTTTAATACCCAGGTCTCAGCCAGTACTGGTGTTACAGGAGCAAACTAGCTGTACATTCTGGGTGTGTGGGCAGGCAAAATGCACAGCAAATGCTCCCAGATGGTGTCAGCATGTTGTACCTGGGTCTGCCACGAGAAGTAGCTTTTGAACTAGAAAACATGCAACCATGGGAGCCCTTATTTTATATTCTTTGGAGGCTCATTAACACATTTCAACAACCTGCATGGGAAAATAAGACTTACTACTGAGAGTAACGCTCAAGCTGAGAATGGAGATACTTCCACAATTTCAGCTTGCAAAACAGACAGGAACAAACCGTGTCATTCACATGCATGCCCAAACCTGTTTGCTCCCAGAGCTGAGACAGCAGCACTGCTCATAAACAGCTGTGAGCGAGGTAATGACATGCAAACGCTGAGCACGGGAGATTTCTGTACAAAGCAGAGGAAGTATTTATGGTATAATACACACTGGCTTCAGGCCTTAGCGAATCACAGCCTCTGTGAAGCTGTGAACCTGTGAAAAACCATTACAGAGGGTAACTTGAACGGAAATTATGTTCATACTCAGAGCTGATTAGGGAGCCACCAAATTTATAGCAGTGCATCCAATTCACAGAAGATGAACTCTCGTTCAGAAAACTCTCAATTCTCAGAAATTCTTTCTCTGTTGGGAAAATGTCAGTTTCTGATTCACACAATCGCTTCACTTTGAAATATTTAATAATAACCAAGAAGCTTTATGTTTTCAAAGACAGAGTTCTCTAAACAGAGGATGACAGGAGGTTTTTTTCTAAAGCCCTGCAACATTTCATAAGACTTGGTGCCTAGCAAGCCAGGACTGTATAATTATGTACACTGCTTTGCTGCTCAAAAAAATATTATTATCCTAAACCAGAGAAACGAAGGAAATTGTTTGTGTTATACAGTAAGATTGCAATAATGTGTTCTGAATCCTGATACTCCTGCTCTTCTCATGCCAGAGCCCCAGAGAAGGGAGAAGTCCACACGTGGGAAGATCTTCTTCACCCTAACATATGCAAGCTGTGTGTTGACACATACATAATATCTGCCTCTTTTAACAAGGAGTTGCACCATGAGATTACATAAACTACACCTGGGAAATCTGGTGGCAGAACTTGGCTATATCTGCCAAATAAGATAAAAGATTGCTTTTCAAAAGATTTCTTTTCCCATTTCATTGAAGCAATAAAGCAGAAACGACAGGATATCCCCACAACTTGGATGAAACTTAAGCTGTACTTTGTTGAGTTGAAGATAGGTGGTGCAGGGTTTCCCTTTCTTTCAGGGACTTGGCCAGGACTCTGTGCAGCTCCATTCCTTGCCCACAAGCCACCCTCAGAGAGAAATACTTCAAAGGGGCTCTCTTCAACTGAATCAAGTCAAGGTGTCACCCATCAGAGAGACTTCCTGAAATTCTTTTTATGCAAAATTCTTTTTCGTAACTAGGTACGTACACTTGGCAAAAAAAGAATCCCACATCATGCCTTTTATTGAACATGCTTGCTAGTCTGAGTAAGTCAAGGTTGGCATGGATTTGTTTTAATCTAGGAAGACATGTAATGCAAAATTAACATAGTTAATTTTGGCAAGGCAAGTTGTTGTAGTTTTGGGGCTTTTTGATATAGAAGTCCTCACCTTTGATGACTTTAGACAGACAAATAGATTACAAAGGCATCTACTCAGCAACTCAATGGGTGTCTCCTCAGTAAAGGATCTCATGATTGAATCTCAAAGAAAATGTGTGGGTAGTCTTCAAGGAAAAGAGTCCCAAGTGATATCCCTTCAATTAGAAAGGATCTGACGCTGCAGCTAAATTCCTTTGTACTGCTATCTGATGTAGGTGATGTGAGGTGCGTGTAATTTCAGGGCCATCCCCATTCCACTGCAGCACAAGGACTATTTGTGGAACACATCTCATTTGCCCTCTACCCCAAAAATACCTCAAGAGGGCATGTCACAGGGTAGGAACTGAAATACTCGGTAGTGTCTGTGCTTGGCAGAGCTGAAAGAAAAAGTTAGAAGGCAAAGATAGTCATACCCAGCCATAAGTCATACAAAGACTGCAACACCCTGAAGAAACATGACAACTTATGACCCAGTCTGAAAACAGGTAACATGCATCTGAAGAGGTCAGAATGGCGACAGTCCTCTGGACACACTGGGACAGACTAGTTCTGACCTATGAAAAGGGATGCAATCCTTTGGGCAAGACTGGTGCAGAACATGTGGAATAAGTGTGAACAAATGGAAGTGGAAGCTGGGGAAGAAAGGTGGCATCCACTGGCTTTCCTTGTGCTGAGCCAGCTCTACCTCAGGGTGAGGGGCCATCACACCTGCAGCCAGCAGAGCCCACAATACAGCATCAGGTGTATAGTACTGTACAACCAAGGCTTGATTAATCCCTTGGGTTAATGCTTGATTGTAGTTGTTGAAGTGATAGCATAGTAGTTTAGTATAAATAATGCTCCTTTGTGTTTGTGGAAATCCGCCAAAATATTCCCATCACAGTGGTCCCTGATTTCCTAATCAAAATAGCTGCTACACTTCCTAAATCACCCATATCTGAGCCACCCATTTGCATACCAGCTCTAACAAATTATAAAACTTGAATTGGATTAATTCCAAAGCTGAGCCCAACGTACCATTTCAGAAACCCCAAAATCCTTGTTGCTGAAAATAAATGAAATGCAATTCATTTTCTTTGGAGACAGGCAGCATCAGCCAGCTACCTCTGGCAAACATGCTTGAATGCTGGATACAGACTCTATCTACAAACCTGCTATCTCACCCAGGCAATCAGACAAACACATCCACCAAGAACACAAACATACCTGCTAGTCTGGATTGTACCAAAGGACAAGCTTTCCAAAGCTTGTATTCTCTCAGAGCAACTATGTGCACAGATAACGACTATGGATCAATGCCCATGGGACCTTAGGAGTGCAAAGAATCCCTTTCATGTGGTAAGTTCCCAAAAACTGAAGCAAGCACAGGAAAGCTTTCTGTTTAATGCATGAATTAAACACCCAAGACATACAGGTTGTTACTGCTGAGGGCTGTGATTTCCAGCTGCACAACACCCAAGCAGCACCACCAGCCCGACTGCCTAATCACGAGTTCCCTGCTACCTGCGACAAGGAGCGTAAACACCTCTCGTCTCAAGAGGCTGGAAGCAGCCCAAGGGACAGCAAGACAAAGAAAGCTGTGTCACAAAGACATGGGTAAGTGTGCAGAATGCTTGGCTGTGCAGAAGCATGCAGGAAAAACGCCTGTGGAGAGCAGCAAGCTGTGAACACAGCGAT
The DNA here is from genome assembly GCA_032173965.1 of Sitta carolinensis. NCBI lineage: Eukaryota > Metazoa > Chordata > Aves > Passeriformes > Sittidae > Sitta > Sitta carolinensis. The sequence continues at coordinate 15,269,456 of JAVUNC010000019.1, forward strand.
CTCTAAGAGGCAGCTAAACCCCCAGATCTCAGTCCTGCACACACGGGCGGACGTGACTGTTCCACAGAGGTGGCACTGCATTCCTCCTTGCATTGGAATGACATTCCCAGAGGCAGTGCATCAAGTGTGCAGAGGTTCCTCTCTTTCTATTAATACAACACATTAAATGTGTAAAAAACAAACAAGAGAGACTGAGACAAACTATACAGGCTTGTGTCGCATCCTTCCAAGTAAGGACTAAGTGATGCAGTTGGTTGACTACAGAGAAGCAAGATGTTATGCAGCACATGTTCTTTGATAATGCCCTACTTTAGAACCAAAGAGCAGTCTGATTATGCTTTGAAAGCTACATGATCAAAGGAATTCAGAAAAAGCCTTTTGAATCATTTTCCTAGATGCTTCTATCAAACTGTATTAGGCCAAATCCGCCCTTTCAGTTTGAACAGTTTGAGCCATAGCATTAGTCTTCTGCTCCTTAAATCTATTCATAAACAAAAAATAAAAACCTTCCCCAAAGAAATGACCACACTAACCCATTATCTTGTGTAACCGAGTGTAATCAAAGACCTTCATTTACTTTATGTAAATGTCCTCTCCCTTTCCCAGGCCTAAGGTTTTCTTACTCTGTTGTGTCACCTCATACCTAAGCTAGATACTGAGATCATCTGGGTGGAGATTCTGGGTAAAAAAGTCACTACCGACTAAAAAACTGCAGCACCATGGTAACTCAAGATACTTTTGCAGTAAATACACTGTTTTCTTCTGTGTTTACAACATGTAAAAAAAAAAAAAAAAAAAAAAAAAAAAAAAAAAAAAAAAACCCCCAAAAAAACCCCGTAATATATCCAAATATTTCCATATTAATTGTGTTCCATTTTCTGACAATGAAAAGGTTGCAATTCCTTCTGATGTAATATCAAAACTGATTTTCACTAGCCTAAGATGTTTAAAGTGGACAGGCCTGCAGGGTGGTATTATTAAATATAGAATTTTGTAGCATTTCCTCTTCTACTGTCACTAACCCAGGCACAGAGGTCAGAACCAGAACTGTCTCCCCGAAAAGAGCACCACTCACTCTGCAACTGGCTGATTCAAAGGCTGGGAGCAGAGAGGCAGCCAATGGCAGCTGCTCCACAAGTCATGGCATAAAGGGGTTAAATGTGTGATGGCACTGACAGGATTTGGGGGGGCTGTGGCAAATAAGCACTGTGGGGCATTTACTTGTAGGGGAATTCTTACTTCCACTCCACTTCCCTCCTGGAAACTACAGAGCAGTGGTGGCAAAAGCTAAGGGTGATGGCATTTTGTGGACCAAAGTCTCCTCAAAGATTCAGACACTAACATTCCCTAAACAAATGTGAAAGGAAGATTTGCCTTGTATGCTTTGATGCAGGTAGAGTTTGATGGCAGAGATTTTATCTCCATTTTCCTTTGTTCTGTTTTCACTTAACAGGAAATCTCTATGCCTTGGCAGCCAGATTTCACAGCTAAAAAAAATAATACCTGCCTTGAAAATTTGAGTCTTTCATCTATTTTCTTTTAGTGCGTATCAGTGAGCGTTTCATGTGAGACACAACAGGATATACACTGAGCTCTTAAACACATTAAACCAACTGGATCAAGTCCTTTAAATGTGTTAACTTATGTCTGCCTTGCTCTTTCATTGTACATTGTGATTTCCTTTTCGTTTATTATTGTAGTAAAGCAGAATAAACTAGAACTAATTTATTCTCAGGCCATTTTATATCCCCTTTTCCTTCATTCCCTTGCCACATTGCGTATTTCCAGGAATTGTACCTCAGACAGGCAAGCGGTACCTTAAAAACACAAACAGGAAAAACTTCAGTCGTTCCTCCTTCTTGTTGCATCCCTTATGGTTCCAGCTATCAGTGACATTGCCACTGCTCCACTATCAAATGAAATTCATACTTCCTGGATTGCACTCCTTTTTTCCTTCCCAACAGCCTCTTCTATAGTTTTTTATTTATTTACCCATTGCAGAATATTTCGGTAGCACTCTCTTCAACCTCTCAAAGTTTCCCATTCAGGTCCTAACTTTTTTTAATTAAGATGAAAGGATCCTCCTATTCTTGTGCTTCCATGTATCCATGTTATCTTCCACAATCTTTTTATAAACATCCAGAATATTGTTAGCCAAGGCATTTCACCTCTCCCATCACTTTGGTTGTGTCCAGCTTATGCTTATTCATATTTAGCTATTAACCTTTACTTAAACAAAGTACAACTAATCATTTTACTCATCCATGTAATATTATATTAACTCATATTATCATTATAGGTGAAAGACATTAATCGTGTCATCAAGTTCAGCATCACTGTAGTATGCAAGGCTTGCACTGGAAGTTGATATTTTTATTGATGATGATGTTGTTGTTATTATTCAACATTAGAAGAGGTCATAGTGCTGGCTTTCACAGTGAGCTAGGTCACATAATCTGTGATATCTTTACTTCATAGATAAATACTAAATGCAACCAGAATAACAAGGAAGAGCCTCCAATCTGCCATGGCACAGACAAGCATTTCAGTGAGTCAGAATCCACAGTTTTAACAGCCAGGAGAACCATCTGCAGGACTTCCAAAGTTATTTCAACAACTCTCCCTGGTAGCACCACAGCTAAGCTCAAACAGCCAGAGCAATTTCATTCAAGTGTTTCACATGAATGTTGGTGGACCCTTTCCACTCAAAAGCACTCGAAATAAGCACAAGGAGGCAATTTCTTTACGTGCATTGGTTTTATAATTTGGTCTGTTGGTTAAAGAGAGGAGTTGATGACAGGGCCATAATTGCTGTGATGTTTTACATATGTAACTCATCTCAGAAGCTCTTTGTCTCTCGCACTCCCTGCTATCTTCAAACATGCTAGTAAAAAGGAATTGGAGTGGGCAGAAATCTAACACCCCTAGTAACTAAAAAAGAATCCTAATGAAGGGAAGCAGTGAGAAAAACACACGTGTATGGACAACTTCACTTGACCATAAGAGCCCTACACTCCACTGTGGCTCATTTGGAGCAGAGGAATAAATCTGAACCTCAGTTTCATTCCTGATTGAATCATTAAATTCTATGCCACTGGGATACAGGCTGCACAAAGCTAAGGATGTAAAGCCTATGTTTAATACTTTTTAAATATTAGTTGCTTCTAGGAATGAATTGCCTCAATTTTTATTTCAGACCAGTATATACAACATAATAACTTTTTTTTGTTGTTAAACTAAACACAAGCTTGATTTGTATATTCACCTTTCCCTGCACTGAGTTCAAGACCTCCCTTTCTATTGGAATCCTAGATGTGAACAGGGACAAATAACTGGGTTTTTCATTCCCTTGGCCACACACAAAATAAAGAACTGAAAGGACAAGAAATTTTCTGAATTTGTAACCTCTGTTTCTGATTATTTTGCTTTCCTAAAAGCAATAGTAGAAGCTTTAAGTTCAGCAAAAAAAAACTAAACCACAGCTTTCTCCACAAAACCTTTCCAACCCAGTGCAATCCATGGCAAGCAGTAACAAGGAGATTTGGGATTTTAACAGCCATTCCTGCGCTGCCCCAAAGAAAGCCATGGGCAGGTGTGGGTGTGGAAGTGACACTGTGTGTTTGTGCTACTCAAACAGGAACATGTTACATGAATGCAAATTGCACATGGTGAAAAATATGCAAAAAAAGCAGGAGAAGGGGAAATCTCTGAAAGAGAAATACATTATTAAAGGATATATTTGTAATATATGCAGAGCTGTCTTTTTTACTAAGTTATTGACCAGGGAAAAAGGACTACAGGTCTCTGCTATTATAGTGCACTGCCAGCTTTCAGCTTTATATACTCACTTCTCCAGAGAGATTTGAATATCCTCATCCTTTGCCATTTTTACCCACTCTCCCCAGCATTTGACTGAATTTAAAATGTCTAATACATTGAAATTCAGTGAATGAGATGGAATAAAACTGTGCAGTGAATAATCAGCAGTGAATAACATCCAGAAAGCACTTGTATATTTCTTTCCTACTGAGAAAAACGTCCTAAACAACATTTGATTTATCTATCCCAAAGTTCTCCTTACAGGGACTGACATTGCTGTTGACTGGGCATTTATTTATGATCAGCTGGTTCCAGGCTCTGTGGGTTTCATAGCAGGAAAAGTGAAATTCATTACTCTTGCCACACTGCACCATCCATCTTTTATGTATTACATAGTGCACCGATTTACAGCAGGTGTAGACTTGAAAAACTAAAAAAATGAATATTTAATGATTATAACATTATATATGCCCACATTTTGTTGCAAGGAAAATGTATGCATATATTTTGCTGCACATGTTTTTCTAGCAGGTCAGTATTTGCAATAGTACTGCCCCGCTAATGGTAGTAGACATTTATTTCTGCTTTACCTGGCATCACTTCTGCCAATTCTTTCAAGTAAAAGAGGCTCCACTAAAAACAGGAAGACCAAGATGACATCTCATCAATGAGAAAAAAATATTGAATCTCATAAAACAAAAGCCACTTCCCTTGAATCAGAATTAGACTGTTCTCATACCTGTGCCTGGGAACCAAGCTGTAGTCTCACTTAAAGTAAATGACCATTGGATTCAAAAGATGAATTTAACAGGTGAGTTCTGACAGAAATCTTTTTAAATAAGGCACATTCAAACAGACTACTTCCAGAATAAGTTTCTTACTAAGTTTTCCTTCACAATTAACCTATAATGCAACACTGTGGTTGCTGACCTCTAAGGCAATGTGCATATATTTCTATTTATAAGCTAAATAACTGTGACCCACAATAAATGCTTCAGCTTATACTCTAAACCTTGGAAGTGCATAGTTCATCATGTTAACTCTGCTTAATTCACTTGTGTGTTATCACTCATTATTAAGATACATAAAACGTAGTAAGAAAAGTGAGCAGACTAACACTTCACATACCAGATTTGATGTCAAGCATATAATGGCACAGCCAACCTAGCATTCTTTAGCATTGCTAATCTATAGCAATGAAATGGAGCATAAAGGAAGGGGAAAAAGAGGGGGGAAAGGGGAAGAACACACAAAACCTCAAAAGAAAATAGCAATTCAGTTATAAGATTTTCTATTAAACCATGAATATTTATGAAAAAGCAAGGATGGTTTCTTTTTTCACTTAGCTACCAATATCTCCTTTAAAAATTCTTCTGAAATATTAGACGTATTAAAAAAATAAACTGTGCATATAAAAGAATGAAAGACATGCAGCTTTTAAGATAAGCATGCTTTCAGTGCAAGCATCTGCACTCAGAAGAGCATTTACACAAATTAACATATTTTATCCACTGTAAGGACCATAAAGCATTTCCAATTCAGCATATAATTTTTATTTCAATTGGCATGACAAAACCTTTAAGTGTAGCACTAGTAGAAGATATAAGAAGCTGCAATGACCAAAGGCAACGGTGGATTTCCCTGCATAAAAGAATGAATAACAATAAAAAAAATGTCTGGGTATTTGGAGCAGAGAGAGGATGTTATTCTGAAATTCACAGAATCAGTTTCTTGTTACTATGATGTTTTGAAGCAAATATAATCTCTTTCTGAGTGAAGACAGAGAAAAAGATTACATGATACAGTACAATCCCTTTTCTAGAAACATGGCAATTTTGTCATCAACACACGGATGAGAGATGTCATTACTCTTGGAAAAGAATTAGAAAGCTACTACACAGCTCTCAGGCATGGTGCCTCGCCTGCCAAACAAGGTCACTCCACATTCAAAGCTCTATACCATTTGCAGATTAAGGTTTCTAACAGCAGAGCTAGTTCCTTCATCTCCCAAAATTCAAATTGCAGTGCTTTGGTACATGCCACAGACAGGGCTGCTACGGTACAGCACTCACAAAAGCAATAACTGCTTCCAGCCCTTTGCTTCGTGGCTGCAAGGACTCGTCTGCCCTGTTTAATTTTAAGTTAGTGATGAAAATACTAATAAGACTGAAACAGGAAAAGCAAATTTAGGGAGCTACACTGGCTCCTGGACTGTGCTGTGATCTACTTCTGTGCAGTAAAGCTTTCAAAAGAGACTCTTCCTTCTCAGGTACACACAGGAAAAACACTAAACTGCCTTCTAAAGATACAGGACCTACATAATGCCCAACGTGTACTGCCACCCTCAAAAAGCACTCTTCCAATAACAAACTGTCTTTTGCCCATGCTTAAGGGTGGCATTTATCCATCGGACACTTCACAAATAGGCCTAAAGGATGAACCTAGCTGGGCTTCCCCAGGAGGGAGGGGGAGAGGCGGGTGTGCCTCCTCCACTCCCATCGGCAGATCCCTCAGTTAAGCACCAGGCTGGTCCTTAGCAGGCCACAGTCTCCCCAGCAGGCTCCATGTCCTCACCTGAATATTCTTGTGGAATCGAGATTTTGTTTGCCCAAGGCAGACTATGGCAGAGCTCTCTTTCACAACCCTGTTTCTCAAAGGGCTCTTAGTCACCCCAGACTTTTTTTTTAATAACACAGGGGCATGTAATATGGCATATGTACGATAATCTGTCTGAAATCTATAGCAAATTATTCTAATGTATATCACTTTCAGTGTATTCAATTGCTCCATAAACACTACAATCTTAGAGATCTAGAAATTATTTTCATTTGCAAGCTGAGAGTCAAGATCCAAGTAAATGTAAAAACTGACCCAAAATAGGGGAAAATGCTATGGAGAAACTGCCATTATTAACACAAATGAATTCCCAAAACTAGAACCTCCACCTTGAACCTGAAGTCAGAAATTAGCAGCCTGGACTAACACATGAAATCATGGCAGCTGCACTGTCAAATAAAAGTCTCACTGAAATATGTCTGAAACGATACCAGTAATTTTTTACCCTTGCTCAAACAATGTGTAGGAGAGAGAAGGCTCCAGTGACTCAACAGGCAGGCAGACTGGCACTGTATTTACCTGTTGTCACTATCTGGAACTCCAGAGTAATAAAGGGATGAAATGCAGCTCATAAAAATATTCATATGATGAAATTTATGGCTTACATTAAAGCATGTTTAACTTGAAAAATGACTGTGTAAAGCTCAACTGATCTGTTCCCTGTGTATATTCACAGTCATATCTGTTTACTTTGGGACTGCATGTTTAAATTTATTTCCACTTGTGCCTATCCAAACTGTATGCATGTCCCAGACAGCTGAAACTTTTTCTCTCCTTTGTCTCAGGGGTTGGGGTTTTTTTCCATTTTAAAAACAACAGGTGGGTACTACATTGAAAACAGAGCCTGATACAATTCCATCTTCTTGACCACTGACATGAGATGGGAAGTGCAGGATTCCAGTCCCCTCCCCTCTGCAAAGGCAAGGCAAGGATGGGTGAACATCACAGCCACTGCTGGAAGTAACCAGCCCTGCAAAGCCCATCCTGCCAAGGATTGCACCCAGCCACGGGTTCCTGTAGTTTTTAATGTGCTGATCACAGGGGAAGAGACACAGCTGCCTCTGCTCACTGCACAGCTGTCTGTGACCATGAAGGAGAACATCTCCAACATCCAACACCCTCCCTGGCCACCTCAAAGGCTGCTGGGGGCAGGAGGCAGCAGGAGAAGGTCTGGCCACATGAATCGACCTGCACAGGCAGAGCCAGCAGCTCCTGCTGGGGCAGCCCAGCCTTGAGCGAAGACCAGAAAGCTGCTCCACAGATGCAAGTGTAGATTACACAGCTCTTCTTCTTTATACCTCTATTACCATAACTAACAAGGAGTAAGCAGGATTCTCTTCCAGAAGTAAGCAGGATTCCCTTCCAGTCCATATGTAAAACAAGTACCTCCCTTAAGGCTTTTATACCGTAGATAAAGAGCTGAAAGATCTTTTACACACTGTTAAGCTTCTCCAGTGACACTCTCTTTTTTGGGGACACAGCAGAAATATAATACTTCTCCATACCTCTCAATGTAACATCCCCTACATTCTTACTGTGTGATCTTTCCTGTGGTACCTAAATTTGTAGTATGCTGAAGTAAAACAAACATGAAACTTCCTCAATGAAATCTTCCTCATCTTCAAACAACACACCACAATCACAAACATGACAGAGCACCATAAAAAGCCATCCCAAACTCCTTGCCAACAGACTTTTTAAAGCAACTAGAAGTGAAACACCTATGGACAGTGTTACACTGGAAACAGTGCCATGTATACGGGAAAGTGAAAAACTATAATTTAAAAAATGCTGATGGGGTAGCAACAGAACAAGATGGTTTGCAAATTGGACTTGTACTTGAAAGCACTGAACCACAATGTTTCCAGAACAGAATTATTTTCCCTTTATTTCACTCACAGATACAGGTCACTCTTATGAAAGTAATCCTTCAAAGACAGAAGTACAATTTCCAATAGGCACACATCAACTCATGCCACAGTGCAATTTGTGTTACTCATGTAACAGTTGATGTTTTTATATACACACATATATATATATATCTAAACTTGAGTGCATTTTCTTTTTCTTTTCCCTTTGTTTTGAGACAAAACTCACCAACAACCTGAACACCAAGCCAGCATGTACAGAGGAAGGCAATCAGGGAGACTTGGGAGCAACCAGATGACTTCCCAGAGCTGTCGTGTATGCAGATGTGACTATTTGCAATCTAATAGCTATTGCTATGTGTTAAGTGAATAGCACATACAACATTTCCAAATCAGCAGCTATTCCTAATTCCATGACATCCAGCTGGCTAAGGAGCAGTCCCAGAGACTGCCATTTACAGAATAAGCATTCCTCAGAGACAGACACATTTAACAGGGGGTGGTGAAAGACATCATTCAGATGAGACATGTGGACTGAGAACCAACCTCTTCTTAAATCTTTCCTGGACTGCCTTTTATTGCTCAGATGAAAGGAATTTGCAGTGCAAAACGATAAGAAACACAAACCACCTTCTTAATCCATATGCCAAAACATTTACTTTTCTTTTTAATGCCACTTAAATTCCTGGTAAAATTCCAAACCAAGGGTTTATATTTCATGATATTGTCGACTTTGCATAAAACTACTGGTACTACTCATGACTTATACAGCCTCAGGGAGACTATTGATTTTTTTCCCCTTCATAAATCTGAAAATGCTCTGTCTCTTCCCCGTGGACCCATTATATTTATTGGTATCTATCCCAAAACAACTGCTCAAGGTTATAGCTGTAAAAATATTTGGGGTTCTAATTCACTATACAGAGGCTAGAGAAGCCCACAGATTTGGGCTCAGAACCCAAATTTTGCCCTGATTACAAGGTTAGTTGGGCTCTTCTATTATGTGTCAGGACCATAAGATAAACCCTTTTTCTTTGGACAGAGCTTATGCCCTCATTGATGGAATACTAAGCAAATTTTAAAGGAATTTAAAAAGTGACACATGACCTTCTTTATGCAGCAAAGATCAGACAATAACAGTGAACAATAAATATTGGTATAAATATTTAGTGCATAAATATTTTCCTAAAACTCAAACTTCCTTATGGACTAGCTAAAATAAAGACATCCTGGCCCCCAGGAGTAGATGCCCAATTTTTGAAAACCATCTGAATGTCTGACATGTCAGATGGAAATAAAATATGTGGAGACGTGGTCAAAGATGAAAAAGAAGATTTAGCTCTTCAGGTCATTAAAATACAGCGTGCTGTAATGACTTATTATGTTGCTATTGCTTTAATTGGCATTTGAATCTTCAAAGAGAGCTTTGCATCGACTTTTAAGCTACTTAAGGAAGGAAGAAGGCATCATGCAATCATTTTCTACTCTCTGTACCTGTACTGAGTCCAAATGGAAGATTTGCATGTGAATTTTCGTAGGCTATACTCAGCCACATATCCTATGCTATAATGATCTTCCAAGAGAGTCTGTGCCTGTGGGATGTTCCTCTCAGCACAAGAAAACTGCTGCCAATATAGATGAAGGCACTTTAAACTGAGCCATGGGACTACTTAAGAACTTACCCATGGCCACCCGTGGAGCAGGTGCTAGGGATATGTGGAAGAGTATTCAGAGTTATGATTTTGATTTATTTCCCTTCTTAGCAAGGACCTGAAAAGTGGGAGTACCACCAGCATTAGCACATTCCCCGCTCCACAAAGCAGCTGTGCACCATGCTGCAAGGAAAAGAACATCGCCTCCAAAATCAGCAGCACCAGCAAAGCCACTCAGCTTAAAGACATGCAAAAATATAGTCATCACAATAAAAACTGTAGCCTTTGCCAATGGATTTCACTAAGTGGTATCTGAGATACCATAATTTTGATTACATTTAGAACAAAAGCATATGCCTAGTGTGCAGTTAAAGGACACAAATGCTGACTATATATTGCTTTTCGCTGTACTTTAATAAATTAAACACAGCAAATGCAGTATGTTATCCATATTCTACATGAAAATACCTACAGCATAATTTATACCTGGCAGCTGACCAGCTGGCAAGGCAGGCCTAGGCTTCGCATATCACATGAATACATAGTCTTTCATTTGTAATCTAGCTTTTATAAAATGAGCAGTAGCAAATTTTCAAGTCTGTAAATTCTATGCTGAACCAACCCACGCCACTACAAAATCTTGCATCCCAAGAGTATGACCTGCTCCAGAAAAAAAAAAAAAAGGTTTATTTTAGCTCATTTTACAGTGTCAGCTTTTAAAAACATATTTAGTAAATATATATCAAGGCACCCACTTCTGGTTTTGATATAAACTTTTGATAGAGGAAAACTTCCAACAACAATCCCAAAATGAGGGATATTTCCAACAACCAGGAATGCCAAATGTTAACACCATGGATTTACATGTTTTCATGAGCTGGTAATTTCTGTAATTGCTCTTTTCATTTACTCTTCCCAATATTGAAGTTATTACCATCCAATTATTGTACCATGAAAATGGAAAAAAAACTTTCCTGCTTTGCTCAAGTAATATTTCACAAATTCAAAATGAGAAAAAAATGTTGCATGTGTATGTTCTAGTAACTGTACATGGAGTTCGTCATACACAATAATGACAGAAACTATAGTTTTCATAAATTATTGCTAATACATTATCATTAAAATAGGTTGCATTTCCAACCTAAAAACTCATTGTCATGGTAGGAAAAATTCTTAGCCTACAATCATAGAACACGTGAACTTCCTAAAATTTATGTGCTGTATTTTGATCTACAATGTATTTGGAGAATTAGTTTTTCTGTGACAATCTATGATGGGAAAATGTGGAATTTAAATGTGCAGATAACTAAAATATCTTGATATTTAACAATAAAATGTCTGCATAAATTACTGAGGCTGTGCTTAGGGAGGAAACACAAAGAGAATCCAGGCTTGTTTCAGGATTCAACTGACTTCAAAGTAGGTAAAAACACCTCTGACAAGCACAAAATATGATAAAATGCACCTTTTTTCTTTTCTAACAGAACTCATTATTAAATAAAGCCTTCTGTCTGCAGGGGAGGGTGACAGCGGTGCATGTTAAAGCAGGGCTGGAAAGCACCGCAGGTGGTGAGAGCCACGGCTCTGTGCTGTAGCTTTTTCCCTGGCTCTTAGAACAGAGGGACTCAAACACTGAGCTGAAGGGATGTTCCAGTGCTGGCCCTTCAGATCACCTTGAGGGACAGCGGGCTGGGATCTGGAACCTGCCTTGGGCTGTCCAAGAAATCACCACAAAACAGAACAAGTCAGGAGGTAAAAAATGGTGACACACTTGATGTTCTCTTGGCATCAACATGCCAGTGAATGTGGCATGATTCACTTGGTCCTTACAGCCCAGTGTACCCCAGAACAACTCCCTTGCTGCTTCCCCTTTTTTCTTCTGAGCACAAAGAGAAAAATTATGTCTATAATTTTCCAGGATTTACCATGTTTCCCAGCCTATCCTCCACTGACCCTAAAAGGAAAAGCAAATTATACAGAATACCACATTAAAATTTTTACATAGATCTGTACAGCAAAATGAACATGTGCTTTAGCATTTTCAAGATTTAATTTAAAATATTAGCTAAGTTGTACTATTCTTTCCTTTTGTCTGCTGAGCAATGAAACAGAAATGAGTGGTGGGGCTAACCATGAATCCATCTTTTGAAATCACAGTCAGTGAAAGAAATACAGCATTCACAATTAGAAACAGCTAAAATTTCAAATAGAATTGTCCACTGAAGTTGTATTTGCTTGAGAGTAACTAAGCTTTCTTTTCAGCTGCAGAGACAGAGACTCTCCACTCTCTAAGGATAGTTACAGCTCTGAGCAGCAGACACCACTACACTCGACCCTTTTTCCAGGGAATATGAGCCTGTGCAACACTGCTGGGGAAAAGATTCTGCTACATCGTGTTTAGATCACTAAGAAATTGTCACTGATGTAAGAAAGTGCCCCAAGAGGCCAAGGAGTGAGTCATGACACTGTGATTTGCATCGATTTTATAGAGAGGATGCCTGAACACCACAAGTGTTGTGTTCATTTCCTCAAGCCCACGAGACAAAAAGAAAGGGATTAGTTATTGAAAGCAATTAACTGCAAAAGATAACATAAAAATGGGATTTAAAATAAGATGTGTGAGGAGAAACAGAAGATTCTCAGCAAAGACAGCAATTATTATGAAGTGCCTTGAATGGCACATATAAAGCTATCTCACTTTCACCTACACAGAGGTTGTCCTTCCAGAAGTATTTCACCAAATTACATTTCCTTCTCTCCTGCCTCTGTTTACTGCAGTTTCAAAAGAATGCATATGAGTACCATAAGAACAGCAGCAGGAAACAAAATCTGATTTTAATAGGAACTACTTAAATAAAGTTTAAAAATAAAGCACTTATTTTCAAAACTAGATTGCTTAATTTTTTAAGGGCTTTGGCTCTGCAATGTACAAGGGTGCTCTAAGATGCAGATACCAAACCCCCGATTCACTTTAAAAATTAGCACTCTCTTAGAAGTATAAATTGCTCCATCTGGAAGTGATTAGGGTTCCAAGGATGTGCAGCATTAAGTAATTTAACTTGCTGAAGTGCTTCTTTTTTAATAAGCTCTTCAATTTAAAAATAAGAATAGTTTTAAAACCCCCACCTTCTTCCTAGAACAGCTGTTTGAATCACATGAACCACTTTATTCACTTAATATCCTGAAAAAGGTGGAGAAGGCATTATTTGAGGCCAACGGTAACAACTGTATTAGCAACAAGCTGGAGGTACAACTGTAGAGGAAAAAAAGTGAAATACTTGACCTCAAATGTTTGTCTGCCACCAGGACAGATACCCCTTTGCATGGCTACTACCATAATTCATCCTCTGGTAGGAACTTCTTCCTTATCTGTCTTCAAAATTCTTTGACTAAAATTACTTAGGATGTTTTCACAGCATTTAACAGAAGGGAAGTTAAAAGTTGGCAGTTGACAATGGTTATTTCAGCATTTTTCAGGTTAAAATCCCTATGTAATTCTGAAAGGTTGAGAAGTGAAAGTGAGAAATGCTAATTGCTCTGGGGAACATGAAAATTAAAATATATTTCTAAGTTGAATGAACTGACATGCATCATCAGTTGTATTTTCAATTAAGGTTCTGCAATGTTGATTAATTCACTCATTTGAAAACAATTTACATACAAGATGGTCAGGGAAGTGGAATGTTGCCCTGGGGGAACTCAAGAGTCAGGGATCAAAGTCTGAAAGCAAATTGACATATTTGGGGAGCTTTCAATAGCATGATAGCAGTGGTTGAAGATCAGAGCAGGGAGATGAATGCTTATTGCTTAGATGATGATTAGGGCCATCACTGGAAATTTAAGGCTTCAGATTTTTCATAAACACACAGTCGTGTACTTCATATTATTAAGAAAATTCCAGCCATCAGTCTAAGGAAATATCTAAATACTGAAATGGAAATTAGCTTTAAAATTTGCATTTAGGAATGTGTAAGCATGTGGACAGGCTTCTATGATAAGAAACTATTTCCTTGTTACAACCTTTGCCAGCAGACTCCAGAAAAGCCCTGACTTTCCCCCTATATCTGGCCGCTTAGATTAACCAGGAATATGAATGGAAAATTGACCTATTTATAAAGTAATTTAGAGAGAAATATTACCAATAGTTGCTACTGCATTTCAATGGGATGCAGCAAGTTAGATTTCAATTTGCTATGTTTAAATTGCAAAAACAATTCAAACTGCAATCAGCTGTGTGGTCTCTTTGAACTCTATAGAAAAATTGGAGCTGCAGCATCTGAGGAAATTACTGTAGGTAACACTTTAAAAGCAATTCAACCAATTATAAAATTTACTCACAATGCTGACACACCATGCCAAGACTGTTGGTTTTGCTCTTCCCATGAAAGGAAACGCTCAGTAAAGTAAAAAGCACATATTACATATAAGCTAAATCTATGTCAAGCAGAAACAAAAAATTTAGCAAAAATCATTTTGAACTTGGAGACAAAGTGGGAAATATGAAACTACGTGCTTTTTTTAAAATCCATTTCATAATGAACAGCTAGAAGTGCCTTTTACCAGCTGTTGCTGGAAAGCTGTCAGTTCATTTTTAAATAGAGATGTCAAAGGTCTGCAAACCTGTTATTGAACAAGACTGAAAAGCATATGCCAATGAACAATTGAAAATGACTGGGGTGATGGGGTTAGGTGCAGGGACACATGATTTTAGTCAACCTTTTGGCTTGCCATATTCTTTGAAACTCAGCTCTCTGGAGCTTTCAAGGCTCTACGGTTACCCAAGAGATGTATAAATTCAGGACCACAAAGCATACCTCAGCCTCTCTGCTCTAGAGGCTCCTAATGAGTTAAAAATGAGAATGTCAGCTCAGATGAACTTTCAGAAGTGAAAACTTATGCTACATATCTCTGGAGGTAAAAAGCAGATTTAAGTCTAAGCTCAAATGCAACACACTTCTGCTCTAATAATACATGATGCAAACAGAAAGAATCCCTGTAAAATACCATCCCTTTAGTACCAGATACATAAAAAGATGTTCAAAACTCTTAGCCTTTATGGTGAAAATACAATTCTTTACTATTTAAGTAATTTTTCCTGTGATGGTATGAAGTTAGGTATTTCTATTAAAGTAACAGTGTAACCAACTCTGATGCAGACATTCTAAGCAGGAAGATGCATTCGTGTAAAAGTTTCACCTGTGCTGAGGTATGACACAGAAACAAAAAATTTTCTATTTGGGCCAGATTTCTAATGCTACAGAAAAGACTGTCCTTGGACAAAAGTGAGCATCCAGTCTGGATAATATATACAAGTAGATCAACAGGTCCTCTCTACGTAAGAAATTATTAATGCTGTGTGCAATCATTAACAGACACCAAGGATAAGTTGCCCCCACATTTAGCAATGGCATGGAAGGCTCATTAATGCAAACAGTGAGACATGTGCTCCCTTTTGCAGTAGGGATTGAAAAAAAAAAAAAAAAAAAACAAAAAAAAAAAGGATGAAAATGACAAATGTAAATAAAAAGGGCAAAACAAGTGGCTGGTACAAACCCTAACTAAGGCAATGAAATATGGCTACATAATCCATTTTGATAATCCTATTGTTAGGTTATTTATTCTCAGGAAACAAGTTAAGGCCCATTTCACTAACTCCAATAAAGAGTTAAAGCCTATTTAACAAAAAACCTGTGTAACTGGATGACTAAAGATCCTCATGTTAAAATATCAAAAACATCCAACTACTTGAAGAGCGTACATATGACAAAAGTCTTATTAGGCAATGAAAAGAATATGTCCTTTTCCCTTCAGCAAGCCTATTTATATGCCTAAATTAAACACATGCCTAATAATTAAGCATGATTAGGTTCCAATTACTTCGTTTGTGCTTCTTTAGTACTTTTTTCATTTCATTCTAGCTGCATCAAAACGTGAAAACCAGAGAATGTGAATGGCTGAGATTGACTGCCATCCATTTCAGCCACATTTCAGCCCACCCTGGAAAATGTAAGCTTTCTGTCATAAGCTGTCAGTAAAACTCATGTCTCCCAAACAAAGGTTCTGGGAACTGAGCTTACACGGCACCTTTAGATTTTACATTTTGTTTGACATCCACCACTCGCAAGAAATGGCATTTTATAACTGCTTTCCATCCTGCCTGTCCCCATCACCACCACCCCCACCAAACATAATTGCTTTTACTATAAATATCTGACAGTGCCACTGAAAGTAATAGAGTGAGATTTAGAAAACTCCTGCCTGATAGATTTCTCAGAATCACAGAATGGTTCGGGCTGGAAGGGACCTTACAAATCACCTTGCTCCAGCCCCCTGCCACAGGCAGGGACACCTTTCACTGCACCAGCTTGCTCAGAGCCACATCCAACCTGGCCTTGCACACCTCCAGGGAGCCAGGGGCAGCCACAACCTCTCTGGGCAACCTGTTCAATCACCCTCAAAAGGAAGAATTTCATCCCAATATCCAAGCTAACCCTGCCCTCTGTCAGTTTAAAGCCATTCTCTTCTCGTCATATAAGTGCAAATTTTCTAGTGTTAGGGTTAAGTAGTTTCTTTTCTACCAAATTAAAAAAAAAAAAAAAAAAAAAAAAAAAAAGGAATAAATAATTTTTTACAAGTGGAGAGCACAGTCAGGCCAGGAAAAAAAACAATTCTTGTACTTACAGCACATTTGAAAAGTTAGCTTATTACATCAGGCAGCATACTACATACCTACAAGTTTCATCTCAGAGATTCAATATTAATGTCCTTTTTTTATTGGCCTCCTTACTGGAATATATCCTAATCTTGTAGGTACAGTACATTTACTAAGCAAAGGAAAAAGAATCACGTTTGCCCAGGTAAATCCCATTATTTTCTGACTCAGACATTGAAGTAGGAAATAACTGAGATGATGCACTATATTAGCTGCTGTGGAAAACAACTGTCAATGAGTGTTCAATTCACTGAGTGGACATTAGAAGTGTTCCAGAACTGCCAATAATAACAACGGAGTGGCAAGCCTTGACAGCAGAAAAGCAAACCAATCAATATAAAATGGTAAACACAGAAAGCAATCCAGTATTAAAAAGGAACTTGAGCAAATCAAATAGATTTGATTTAAAAGATAAAGATGATTCCAACACCAGTTATAATTTATAGGTACAATTCAGATTATATGTGTTTATTCAAGGCATCAAAGACCTTCCAAATTAAAATTGCAGGACTGTCTCACTACAGAAATCAAATTAAAAGAGAAGATGAGGATCTAAGTAAATTTTTTGTGCTACTCTTACCACTCAAGTAGGTCTGTAAACTGAGAACAAATCTAGGGAAGAGCTATTATGAAGACACAACCCTAGGCAGCAAACCAAAAGGCTTTTGCATGGAACAAAAGGCCTGGGTTCATAAACAGCCAAAAGGTGGCTCTTCACAAACAGCCAAAACTTGCCCCTCTGTGCTTTTGCAAAATTTCACCTATGTAAAACATATTTTGCTCAACTCAGTGAAGAAAGGATCCCAGCCAGAAGGTCCCACCTTCTCCCCAGGATCCTGGGAAATCACGAAGTCCTGCAGCAGCACTAGGGCTGATGCATATCTAGCCATTTCTCACAGGATTGCACAAGGAGGAGGAAACAATTCCACAATGGGTGCCAAAGGTCAGGAGCAGCTCACAGCAACCACAGCCCGAGGGAGAAGCACCCTCCCAGCAGTACCCTAAGTGGAAGTGACCCTTCCTCCAGGCTCCTCCTGCAGAGCCCAGACCCTGCTCCCTGCCTGGCATCCACACCCTGCCCAGCAGCACCTCTGAGGGACTCCTGGGAAAGGGCTCCTGTGTTCCCAGATCATCCCAGGCAGGGCCCTGCAGGAGGAACTAGCCCAGACGTGACAGTAACTTGCCTCTGAAGCACAAGGGACAGCTTGTACCTCTCAGAGCTGCCATTTCCTAACATCAAGAAGTAATTAATCTAAGCTGACTTCCATCATGGCGTGAACAGTTTGCCAACAGTTACCACATAATATTATGTTAGAAATTATACGTGTTCACTACACTGGAGATGTGCCTAAGGCATTAACTGTAAATGGTATTTTTTAGCAGGGATGTGTATGTGGGCATGCACATTGGAGCAAGAAAAGCCCTGACAGTCATGGATTGCACAACGGTTTCCATAAACAGAATTTTCTGTTAAGAGCTTTTCCCCCTGCTGTACTAAAGTTTTCCATGTTTGGCTTTGGAAAAAAGCAAAATTGCTCTGAATACTTCAGGACTGAAAGAACTGCTCCCATCTCAAATCCATCACCGGGGAGAGAAACGGGAGTCTGATTTCACTGTGTTTGTTCTCATCCCAGATTTATTTCAATGCATGGTACTTTCCCCATTTTCATCTTTAGTTTTGGATTCCTCCATTCCAAAAACATTAACTGAGGTCAGGTCTATGCAGAAGGATAAAGATATCTGAGCAGCAGGAAGCCCTGTCAGTGCTTGGAATCAGATGGGGATGGAGGGCTCATCGACTGAACCTTGCAAAGTGTGGGCATGTTAGGAAAGGCTGGGCATCAGCCTTTTGCATTTTGAAGCCTAGAAAGGCACTGAAAATCTGTAGTAGGCATTAAACTTCACATTATGCAGATGTGCTAGGGAGAATAGAAGAGCAGCAGTGGCAAAATTCCTAAGTATGTAAAGATCATGGTAATCAGTCTAAAGCATTATTAGCTAAATTTAGTGCAATGGGTGAAATTCATTCATGGAACCAATGCCTGCCCTACCTATTGCCTAAGCTGCTATTACCTCAGGTAGTGCATAAACGCTCTGATGGCATTTTAAGCAGTGTGATTTCACACTGAAGCATTTCCACAAGTCCTGTGAGGTTTGAAGATCTACTGGGCTGTTTCAATTTGTTGTGTTCAGGAGGCTTTCTCCAGAAAAAAACTCACGACATAAGGGAGATAAGCCCCAAGCAAGGGAAAGTATCAGTCACATGCACAGAATAAAGTTTTCCCTTTACAATCTGACATTATCTGCTTAGGATGAAATACAATCTACGCTATAATCTGTTTTAAGCATTAGGAAAACAAAAGCCCAAGCACACACATTAAATTGCTATCAAGAGGAAAATCCGTATTATACAGGTGACAGGTTTTTCTAACAAAGCATTTAAAAGAGCAAAGCACAGAAAATACCACTGCCTGCCTCCGAATACTTGCAAAAAAGGTTAAGGAATATAATAGGCAAAAGAGGAAGAAATATTAGCACACAACAGCATAAGCTAAGGTGCAAAGCATGTTAATTAGTGTATTATAATGGCTTCTGACAGTTTCACATAATGCCTTTTCATCAGCATACTGTTTCAATTACGCATTCTCCACTTCCCACATTAAAACCAGCTTCACTATGATTTTTCACCTGCTGCTTCAGTATTAGGTTTAAGTCCCATGTCTTCCAAGAAAATAATTTTATTTTCCTAAAGTTACTCCTGGTACCTTCAGGAAAGACCAGGGAAAACATCCCTCTGCTTTGTGAAAGCATAAAAGGCAAAGGGAGGGAAATGCTGTAATGTAGTCCACCTTGTTATCTCCAATACTGTGATCCTCCATGCTGCATAAAGCCTTTGGTTAGAAGCAATTCCTGCAGCTCAGAGGAGAAACACACTGGAACAGACACCTTAAACATGGACTAACTTTTCCCAAATACTGAATAAATGATCACAGAATGACAGATATGCTGAGTTGGAAGAAGGCACCCAGAAGGATCACAGACTCCAACTCCTGGCCCTGCACAGGATCATGAAACAGCCCTTTTTCCCCATCATCTATTAAACATGGGACCAAACATTAAGACAAATGTCTGGAAGTCTGATCTACTAACAATTAAAAGAATAAGTTTGATATTTCATGACTACTGACCAGATAAGGAAATAGGTACCTCCTGATTTATTTTCATAAACTTGTGCCTTGAGGAATCACAAATAAGAAAACTGAAAATGAATGCATAGCTAGGTCTAAATCCTTCCCAAACTTTAAACTGCTGGATTGGTTCATTATTGCCACGGGACTGAGGCACAAGGAGGATGGAAGCCTGCCTTGCTCTTCTGCTCACCAGAGCAAGCAGGGCACCATGATGTGATACTGGGTTGGAGGGCTGTGTCTGCAGGCAGAGTGGGAAGGGATTAAAGGGGCACAGCTCCAGGCAGACCCCTCCAGCCACACACAGGAGCAGGCTCTGGCAGCAGACCTGGGCCATGAGGAGTGGGTCTCCTCCTGCACGTGCCTCTGAGCTCACTCTGGGGAGAGGCAGCCACGGGAGGACAAGGATTGCCTCCAGGAAAGAATCTTCCCCATCCCAAACTGCACAGGACACACCCTATCTCCAGTCGTGGTATGGCTGGCAGAATTTTTTCCATGCACTCATAGATCACTCTGTTTCAACAAGTCTGGTACATTCTTCTTCCATCGACTGCTGAAAGGTGCCAGGAAACCTGTAAAGCCAGTTGGGATTTTTGGCAGAGGCTGTGCTACTCCACAGTAGCTCTAGAGGTGTCCAGAGCCTGACAGGATTTGGTGTTCAGGGCACAGGCAGAGCAGTCAGGGTAAACAACTTTGGTCATTTAATGACAATTTACTGCAGTCACATTCAATATACCCACATTTTCAACCACTGCTCCACTCATTTTATGAAACAGTCCCATAGTAAGAAAGCCCTTGATACAGAGCTGCAAAACAGAAACTACTGCTTGAAATTTTCATGCAGCAACTCATCACCCAGTTATTCCTCTTCCTTTTACATCTCATTGAATTTTAACAAGGAAAATGGCAGGGACCTGAGAGGCAATGTTTTGGCCTAAATTCTGTATTTGGTCAAAGTTCTAAATTCCTCTTCTCCTGTGCTCCCTCCCTGCCATAACCTAATACTTTAAGCCCTTAACTCAAGTTTGTACAGCCAGGGTGACACTCCCAGGCAATGCAAATGCATATCTGGAGGTCTGACAGCAGCATCTCCCATCAAGCAACGCACCCCATAAAGCAGCTGCAGCCTTTTCTTAAGGCATTGGGATGCTTGCAGCAATCACAGAGTGCTGGAATGAATTTTCAACCCCAGGCACACTTTAAGCAAGAGTCTTCAGGCTCCCCAGTGCCTTTTTGCTTCTTTTTTATCTGAAGAATTATTTAATGGCCAGACTTTCCCACGCGCCTAGTACCCATGCACTCATTCTGCAAACTCTCTGAAAAGGCTCCTAGTAGGATCTCAAATCAGCACTGGAGTGCTTAGAATTAGCACGTATTAACAGATTTAGGCAATGAAATTTTAAGCTACTGAAGCTTCTTATTTTCATCCTCAAAATCTATTCATGTAAGTGCAGTCACCTTTTAATTCAGAGCAGAAGATTTGAGATTTAAATGTAGGTTCACTTGAAGTGAGTTTAGCACACAAAAAGTGACAGGAGTTGGAATACAGCTCTTTTGTGAACTGAAGAAAAAGAAATGAAAGAATAGAAGCAGCAAACAAATTACAAGACCTGTCAACCTTGTTAGATATTATGTTGAGAGCAGTAGGGATGAATGGGGACTTCCTACTTCTATGCCTATCACAAACAAATGAAAATATATGCATGGTTTTGAATAAGGTATTTAGGAAGTGACAGATAAGTCTTAGGAAGGCACATTTGCTTTCCCTGCTGAGAAAATAACATATCTCAATAACACCACTTCCTTTCAAATACCTCGGGACAACGAATCACAGAGGGCAATTTTAATTTATTTTGACTGTTTACTCTATGTTGACAATTTGAATTGGTAGCTTCTGATATTCTGCTGCAGGAAGCAGTCTGAATCATGACAGCTCAGGCTGCAAAGAATTAATACCTTCAAAATTATACATCTCTTAACCAACTGTCTTTTTTTCCCAGCTATTCCAGCCTTAATTTCAGCATCCCAGCTTTGTGTTTCGTTTGTTCAAAAGGCCATCCCAGAATGTTACTCTTTCCATTGTTTTGGAACTACACACATGCATTAAACATGCCTGAGAAAGCCCAGAAAAAAATGTGAAGGAAAAAAAAATTGTAAAGTTATTTGACTGTCAAGAAATTGCTGTCCTTCAGCAAGATCTGTGCTCATTTATGTATTTGAGAAATCCCTTCTTTTTGATTTCCCTTGTTTGAAGACCACAACCATATGCTATGTGAACATACACACTGAGTGCTATCCACAATATCCACAATACAGGAACAGATTTACACAGACGGCACATTTAACTCTACAGCAACTGTTTTAACCAAAAGGGCACAAGCCAAGGTAAGAACACCAGTCTCTGATGCATAAATGTGGATTATGACACTGCCACAACCTAACCAATTGTTGTTAAATGTCACAGGAAAACTCGCAAACTACATTAAGCTTGCCAAAAGCCTTTACAAGCAGAAATTCTCCGCCACCGCTTTGTTCAGGTTGCTGAAATGACAACTTCAACAGAGGGCAAACTGAACTTTTTCTCATAGGGAGTCTCAAACAACTAGCACCATTCTGCCTCTCAAGCAAGAAACTAATTTTCTTTTTTTTTTAAATTGTTCCATTCCTTTCTCTAAGTAGAAAAAGTATACCCTACTATTAGCTTGCTATTGTCAAGTATTCTGAAACATATAGGGATGTAAAATTAAAGCTCACACAAAACTGACATAAGCTTCAAAAATCATTCCACATCACTTGAAGATTCCTGCTTCACTAAGTTTTATTGTTCTCCGGTCTAGTTAATCTTCTGATATGTAATGGTTATTGTTCCATGTATTCTGAAGGCTTATACTTAAGCAGGAATGTGGGAATGGTTGTGTAGGTAACTCCAAAAATCAATCCCATTAGGGTAAAAAAAAAAAAAAAAAAATTGATGCCAAAACTCTTTCTCTTACAAAGATAAAATGTAAATGCTTTGCAGAAAGTGAAAACAGCTCCTGAGGGAATTGTTAGGAACTGGGTAAAAGAGAAAGGCAAAGGTTTCGTGAGTCAAGCAGGAACTTGAGGGAGGAGAACGGGGAGCGCTCTGCCAGCACCAGGCACCGCTGACCTCGCACGCAGAGCAGAAGGAAACAGATCCAAATCTGTGCCTATAGAGTACAGGCCATCTTTATTCCTTACAGGATTTAATACATTCCACAAGTCCCCAGGAACACAAAGATAAGCTAGCTAGCTCATGAAGGGCAAAGCGCTATCAGGTTTCAAACCTACTCCACTGAGTTTAGGAAGGACTTCAGGGAGAAATGGCATTTAACAACATCTCTCACTGCTCCTAAAACACAGAGCTGCTACCTAAATGGGAGCCATAATTTAACCTCCTTTGCTGCAGAACACTGTTCTCAAGAAAACATTTCAAAATGAAGACGGAAAACCAATTTACTTGTCTCTTTCTCAACTTGTTTGTTAAGGCTGAATTCTCCATACACTACAATTACATTCTGAATGCATTAAGTATGACTGATACTCAGGAAAAAAAAATGCAGTTTATATTAATAATCTGCCTTAATTTCTTTGATTTTTGAAAAATTTAATGTGAGAAAATATGAAAATGCTAGGAGTGTTCAGCTGGAAGAGGAAATTAGAAAGATAAATATAACACAGCCTCTTTAATCCAAACATTTTCTTTAAAATAAATTCCACTTTCAAGCTTCATTTACAATCTCATTTGCACAGAGTTGCCAATCCTGATTAGCCCAAATGAACTCCCTAAACATGAAGGTGAAATCTCCCAGACAGTGATATAGCAGGAGATTAGAACACCTGCAGACATCCAGTGTGCTACAAGAGACTTTCTTTTTACTTGGAATTACCCTCAAGTGAATACCTTCAAACATAGATGTACAAAAGAAGGAATCTCACAATCCGTGGTTAAACAGAAACTCCACATTTTAAAGCTAAAGAAATGCATTCTGTTCGAGACCAAAAGCTAAGAGAGAAAGAAATCTCTCTAGCTTTCAGAAAGTGATCCTTTAAAAAGGGAAAAAAGCATGATTTTTACCAAAGTCTCAAGATACTTTTAATAGGAAATAGTCATGAGTAATGTTACAGTAGGCAAGATAAAAAATTATTTGTTCAGCCCACCAGTGGAACACATAATTCCCCATGAAGACCCAAAACACAACCCTCTAGAAAGCCACAATTTCTTTAAAAAACCCCCAAACAACTGATAATTTTAAAGATATTATGTATATTGTCAGAGTGATTGCAAATGAAAACTCAGGTCATGAAAGTAAGAAATAAAGAAGGTAAGAGAGAAAGAAAGTAATAAAGAATGATTTTCACACTCAGCAAATCATCACATGCCATCTATTCCAGTTGATTATGGCATTTATTTGGTCAAGTATTCACAAGTTAAAACTCCATGTGTTTAATCATAGTCTGGCCTGTTATAAAGCATTATGTCTTAAGACTTTATTTGATCAGAAGGCAAGCTTAGACTAGTTCTTGCACCTTTGAGAAATTGCAGTCAACCATTTCTCAATATCTGATAGGCAGGAAGAAGAAGAAATGAATTTTAAAATAGGTATGGTTTGATCATTGACAAACAAGCCGTGTTTCAAGAGCTGTGACTGGTAAAAATGAAGGGGGATTCCCTGAACATATGAAAGAGAGTATGGCACATACACTTCATGTCAGGAAAAAAGAAATGTCTGTTATCTTTTTAACACATATATAACAGATGAAGAATAAAATATATAACAATACTGAGAAATCACCACTTGAAGAGACTGCACAACAAAGTGCTGGAAAGAGGAAGGGGAAGCTTGAAGGAGTAGAAATACAGAGGTAGGAGAAGGATGATATACTTGCCAGGAGCAGCATGCAAAGAAGACATTGTAGTTAATTGAACACTGTTAATTGTATGCCTGCCATTTTACCAGTTTGGAGGCTAAAGGTGCAACCTATAATGGATGCTGGGCTTGGAGCCAAATCAGCTCCTGATGTCGAACACCCAGATACTGTAAGCCGACAGAAGTGCTTTTATGATTTAAAACACTGTCAAGTAAATACCTTGTTATCCAAACACCAAGGGCACATTCCCGTTACAGTTTCTCCAAAACACCACACAATAATACAAATGAGCATTCTCACTGGTTTGTATTACGGAGGGACTGAAGGTACTAGTTAAAAGCAAAGCCCTCTTTGGAAGAAACACACTGAATTCCTCTGCCATAGGCTGGGACATTTGTTTGACTGGTTAGCTACTGCAGAAAAGTGAGGAAAGTGTGGGAGAGGAACAAACACGTGCTTTGCACATGGGGCCAAAAGGGGCACTACCAAGAGGTGACCACCTTGGAAGCATTTATTTCAGAGCAGGGCTCAGTGCAACCAGCCCTGCCTAAAGCTTCCCCCAGGTTTGAAGACACTGAATTCACCCTCTAAAATCAGGCAGATTAGGAAATCATTCATTCGCCCTACAGGGGTACATCAAAATCTTGGACTGCTGAAAAAACACAAGGCAGGGACTTACCACACCTGCATCTCATCTGAATCGCCATTTATCTGATAAAATAGGATTCTTCCAAGGAAGCAGATTCGATAATGTGTTACAGAGCGATTGCTTATACAGTTCTGATTCAAATCCAACACTGAATAGGAGTGACAGAAAATTATTACCAAATTATGCCCGCTCAGTGGATTACTCCAACTGCTCTAATACCCTCAGTTTGTGCTCACTGGGCAACACTTGGACACAAGAGTCACTTCCACAGCTGGAATTAATTCAAAGACTACTTTTAAAGCACACAGTATTCTAAAAATGGAATGTTCCTTTTTTATTAAAAAACAGTCAGCCTAAATCAGATTTGGAAACTTTCTCCTTCCCATTGTTGTCCTGCCAGCCCATATGTCTAATGTGGGTTACACACAGAGAGGGGTATTGTTTAATTTTAAACAAGCACTTCAATTCTGCACCCCTGCAGGCATGAGGGTGACTCGGAGCTGTTTGGGAGGAGCAGTGGAATTGTAGCTCTGAAGCTACAACTTCTTCATGTGCTACAGCCAAACACAACACACCAAGCAGCAGCACAACATGTGAAAAAGGCCAACTCTTTTGTACACGAGATGAAGGTTTGTTCCCCCTGAGAGGATTTCCTTTCAGAAATGCTGTGTCTGCCATACAGGGGATTTACTCATTTGTGTTTACTCATTTCTGATTCATGGCCACTGGGCCTCTAAAATATTGTTACTAAGAAAAAGACCAAAAAAGTCCTTTCTCATTTTCAGCCTCACCCTCTGTGTATGATCACAAGGGATTCTCTGACCCATGAACTAACTGCTCTTTTTGACACAACCAGCTGGCAGGAAAGCTAAATAAAGCATTGTCCCAAATCAAGAACAAAGAGACAGGGAACAAAAAAAAGAAAAGAAATCTTACTGTGTTTTTAGAGATCTTAAAGTGTTACAAGTTACATCAACTGGACAAGAAAGAGAGAACCCCAGAAACTCCAACTGAAAAATTCAAGTTCCATACAGAATGAGGACTTGTGGATGTGTAGGTGCAAAAGGACACCCCTGTACCTGAAAGACTCAGAGACCTCCCTCGAGGATCTTCTACCTCTTTGTGGATGCCTTTGAATCCCCCATGGTGGGAAACCTGCACAACAGAAATTTTCTTTACTACTACCCTAATTATTCCCAAGCTAACATAGTGGTAGTCCCTAAGCAAGACAGGTAATAAATATTTTTTTAGCAATAAATCACAACAAGAGGGGAGTTTTTATGTCCTGTAAAAAACAGGCACACAGCAGGGATCTGGCAGTTCTGGAGCCAGTGATATCCTTCCTTTGGCGAGGGCCAAACATTCAAAGGCAAAACTCACTCTCAGAAATTGTCTTTCTTTGCCAAGTGTAAGATTGTGATTTACAGTGATTTTTTTTCTGCATATTTGCTTTGTTCAACTCTCTGAAGTGAAAGAAATCCAACTATATCCATGGCTTCCCAGTCAATTTTGCATTAACTTCACTTTCAGCTGCTAATGAATAGGGCTGTATTGCAACAAACTAATTTTAAATGAAGTCTTCCCTGGGACCATTTCTGCTTCATTTTGTGGAAGGAAAAAGAAAAAAAAAAAAAGTTGTTTTAAACAAGATTACACCTTTGACAGGAATACACCTGACATAAATGCAATCTTTTACTTGAGTGAATTGTGATTTTCAAAACTGCAGGCTTTCAGAGTGTATTACATGACATTAATATAGAGGTGTCCATGACACCTCTCAAAGTCTCAAGGGTTTTTTCCCCCCTCTCTGTCACAGACGTGTGGAGCTTCCTCAGTTCTGTTGGAGAATTAAAAGTGAATAACACAGCTGTTAAAACAAAACAAAAACACTTCAATAGAAACTGTTGTGCTCATGGGTACTTCAAACAGTTTATAGTCTTGATGACCTGCTGTTTACAGTCCATGAAGACTATGAGATATTTAAACAATATTCTTACTGTGTTCTTACTTTCCCAAAACCAACCCACATGTTTTAATTCTAGTGAAAACATTGTATAAAGTTATACTGAAAGTGTAGTGAGAAAGTTACAAAAAAAAAAAAAAAAAGAAAAAAGAAAAAAGTGATCCAGACAGACATAGATATAATCAGATATCAAAGAGGTTATTTTTAGTGTTGCAAAGCATTGCAAATGCATGTATTTATGTGTTTGTTTATAAGCCTTGGAAAGCTACCAGCTATTTTTATTGAAAAACTGAATAGAAAGCAAACTTAGAAGACTGCAGGGATGCTCCAACACATTGTCACATGTTGAAACATTAAGATGGTCAGACATTTCTCTGTCCATTTCTCTGACATATCACTAGGAAATAAAAGAATTCAGACCACTGTGTTAAAAACTCAGTATAACTCATTTTCCCAAGGAGTCAGAAGAGAGATTCGTATCATGACAAATAGCTAAGCAAGAGTATGTAAGAATATGTAATTCAAAATTGGTGACGGTTGTTTAATTAATAATTTCTTCTAGCTTCTTACTGCATAAATTAAGTTATACAAATTATACTCACAAACCAACACATGGGCAGAAACAGGCATAAAAGTTTATGTTGAGCATTTCAGATCTTTCATGAATACAGCTTCCTCCTAAACCTGGTCCTAAGGCTATAATCAGTCCCTTGGAGTACTGCTGCATCTTTTAAATCCCAGTTTAAACTTTGGGGTTTCTGTTAACATTTAAAGACATCCAGAAGAGTCTGAATTCCAGCTCAGAGTGACTGCTGTGCCCTGCAGATGATGGGTTTCAAAGCTCCTCTGAATTCCCAGCAGTGAAACTTCACTCCAAGTTCAAGCTGAGAACCCTGTGCTGCAACCCTTAAAAACCTCCCCAAGTAGTCTGTAAATGGCCCAAAATGTCCAGAATCTACTTTTTCTTATCAGCTAATAATATAAGAGATATTGCCATCTATTCAGAGGAGAATAAATGGTACAACACTGGCAAGCCATGCAATGGTGTAAACAATCTGCGCCCCTGATATACAGAAATGTAAATGTGTCCCCTCCATCACTAGCTTTGGCTTTTTTTTATGTTTGAGAAAGGTAAAAAATCACTGATGACAACTCAAGAATCTTCATAAACATCATTGAAAACTAACAAATGCCAAAACCAGAATAAATTAATTTGAGAATTAGATGAAAAAAAAAAAAAAAAAAAATCCCTAGCGTATGGTCTTCGATGTGCATGACGAGTCAGACAAAACTTTAAGAAAGATATCTGTGTGAATGCAGTATTAAGAAAAGGGGGATGCTATCAGAAATCTAAAATAAAGGGGGAACTAATTTCTAGTGCTAAGCAGCAACAACAACAAAAATCCACATGAACCTGATCCCCATAATTGAAGGCAAAACATCCTGGATGATGTTCTCCTTTCACCAGCAGTGAAACAGCACCTTCAACATGTAAAATAAGACCAATTTTACTTCTTTTTACTCTATGATTAATCAGTGTTTAGATTCCTTCCTACATCAATTAAAACATTATTTATACCCCATAGTCTCACACCTGCTGTTTTCTTCCTAAAGAGAAATGCTTCAAATCTTGACCTTAGTTTTCACCAAAAATCCCCTACGTACATAGATCAAAACATTGTTATGTGGAACACCCTCAAAATTCCTCTGCTGGGTGAAACAAAGATCTTTTTAAAACCATTTTACATAACCTTCTCATCCTATCCACATAAGCCTGGTCTAAAGCAATTACATTACAGATAAAGAACTCACAAAACAGTCCTTCTTTTTGTCTGTATTATTCCTCCAAAACACAGTCAGAAAAAAATCCAAAACCAAATCAGCAGCTTTAAACTTCAACTGCAAGGTCTGTGGGTGAGTGAAGGAGAACTCCAAAAAAATCACAGCACCTTTCAGAATCATGTTATTCCTTCTGCTTTGTTTCAAAATAGTAGAAAGAGAATCCTTATTTATTACTTATGATCTGATTACATCCATTTGCAAATAATTCATCATATTTTTGGCTGTGTAATGTGCAGTTTCAGCACAAACAGGAATCCTATTCTTTGCTTTCAAGAAAGAAAGTCAGGCTGTACTGTTT
This sequence comes from Sitta carolinensis, assembly GCA_032173965.1. Lineage (NCBI taxonomy): Eukaryota > Metazoa > Chordata > Aves > Passeriformes > Sittidae > Sitta > Sitta carolinensis. The sequence continues at coordinate 15,298,953 of JAVUNC010000019.1, forward strand.
TTAAAACATTCCAGCTACAATCATATAATTATTAATAATCTGAAGAAACGATATGAAGGTAATGACCTCTGAGGGGCTCCAATTTTAAACTTTTTTGCTACCCTAGGGAAATGGAGGATCAGCAGATAGCGTACTAATTCAAGCCCCAAGCCTGTGCCAACACACTTTATAAGCTAAATCCAGGTTTGGGAGACAGGCTGCATATTTTTCAGAGACTAAACCAGCATAAATCACAAAGTGCCAACACACTACGAGGTTAATGTTGTGTTTTACTACAGTAAGCAATTTCTATCACCATTTAAAATGAGACAAGCAAAATTCAGGCAGACAAAATCTCATGCATCAAAGATTAATTTTCAAGTACTGAGCACTGGCTTCGGGTACTGAGGGAACATAACACAGTGAGAGCAGCAACCACTGCACTTAAAGGAGCATAAATTTCTCCATTCTAACCCCTTCTCCTTGTCAGCTAAATGTAGTGATGGGAATTTTGTTTATTTTTCTAACATGCATTAGACTTTTTCATCTTTTTATTATTATTTGAGTAAAAAGGACCAACTATATCCAAGTATAGGAAATAAAATATATTAGCCTTAAGGGGCACAACGCCCTGCTCCAGTGCCAACATACCTGAGGAATGACTCTACACCACCAGTGAGGAAAGGCATATTCCAGCAAATTATTTTGCACCTAATTAGGAGACGTTTTAAACTGTACCTTGCACATAAATTAAGCATTAGGAAAGGGTTTACACCTTGTAACTCACTCTCTGTTCCATCGAGGGGGTTTCCAGACAGTACTGGATGCTGATGCCAAGCAACTGTGATAAACAGTGCGGGCTGCTGTCCCAAACACACCACCCTGCAAACTCAGTTCTGTGGCTGCTTTCAGCAACACTGAAAATCAGGCCTTTGCAGAAAATGTAGCTGTCCAGAATTACAGAAATAAGGCCAGGGAGGGAAATTCATGGCATCAGGTTTCTACCGCCTGCTATTACAGCATATTAACACACACGTTGTATTTTTGCCAATGGTGGACCCAATTACTGAGCAAATGGCTCAGGGCTCCTCTAAAATTTTTCTCCTCTAAGATTTGCTCACTTCTGTCCTGGAGTTCAGTATTCAGTGACCAGACTGTAGCAAGGGACACCCAGAAGAGGAGGATTTAGATTTAGCAGTGAGGATCGATAGTAAAACATTTCCTTTAGCCACAACACGTACATTTGTAACCAAACAATTAGATGTGAAATGACAGCTTCCAGCAGAGCCTGCCATGAGTTAACCACAGCATGACACTGCAGAGAACACTGACAAACACACGCTTGGGTCCATTCACAAATTAAATTTTAAAGAATCTGTCCATTAAAAAAAATGTCCATGAGCCAGGCTCAAATCCAAAGACGAAGACCATACACGCTTGTGATGGAAGATTCTTGCTGATTCATAACCTCTGGTAGCTACAGCACTTTTCTCTCCAAACTGATGACAGACCCTGCATGGACTTGGAAGAGGAGGAGATGTTTGAACTTGTCTCGCTGAGGTTGATAAACACATTCCTCATCACCCCCAGGAGTCCTAACATCTCCCTTTTCGTACGGGTGTGGGGGTGCATGTAAGGGAGAGACAAGCCCTCAAGCTTCACCATAAACCCTTCTCTAAAGTCTAAGGAGGTTTTAGGACCATATAAGTAATCACTAATACTTCCCTTCCAACACATTCACAGTATAGGCATGTACATGAGTGTTCCTGGTGAATACAGCAGGTCATTAGATGACTGGAGCCAATTAGAGCAAATTAAAACACAATAAAGACACGACTTCACTTACTTTCAAAATGGTCATAAAATACATAATATGATCTTATAAAAAAAAAACAAAAAAAATAACAACCCTTTGTAACCCAGAAACCACTCAGAAGAAAAACACATAAATATGTGGTAAGTGGCTTTGTTAACTATAAAGAAAACCCTTCCCAAAGGAACCTGACAAAGAAAAATATCACTCAAGAAAAAGTGAGGTTTTGGACCTTTGATTAGTATTAACTTGCTTTGCTTAATTTTCAAATTGGTTTTTAATGTATCAGCAATGATAATGGTTTAAAGAGATGTCAAAGAGCTGCTGCAGCTCAGTGCTGCTTCAGGAAATCCTTGAGTTTTTCCAGCTCTATATTGCCTTCCCAGGAGGTGTCGTACAGTTTGGGCACATGGCTGACAATAATGTGAGCCTACCCAAATAAGATAAAGAGTAGAAATACATCCCTGCTGGAAAACTACCCTAACCTTTACGTTATTGATGGTGCCACCTTAGGCTGTACCATTTAAATTGAAATTTCATCAAACTTTAGTCAATTATGCATCAATTGTGGGACAAGATCAAGATCAAATTGTGGGACAAGAGTTAGTAGCCAAGTCAGTCTTCTCTCAGCAATCTTGTCTTGCCCACATACTGATCACTTTTACACCTTCCTTTCCAATTTCCAGACATATTTTTCAATTCCCAGACATACCTTTTATCAGAATAAACAGGGAGGTAGCAAACTGAACAACCCTCGGAACCATGCAAAGGAAAGCAACTCTCCAAGCCTCACATATCAGAAATTTAGAATAATTTGAAACAAAACTTAGGTATTATTTTATAAACCAGGTAATAAAAATAAGTAAACAAATATCTTTGTGGAATCCTGGAAATCTGAAAAATAACCTTGAACATCACATCCCTGTTCTTCCATCTGGTCAGTTTTGTTGTGCAGTAGAATTTTGGGGTTCCATTCCTGCATAAATCAACTTTTAATTACAGCTCTGCAACTGATCTCCAAGAAAATTAGGAGAGATTGAAAAATCAGTACCATTACAGCTTTACTTTAAAATAATACTCTGCAAATATTCATCTTTTAAAGACTGGAAATTATGTCTGCATAAAGAAGCACACTTTTTAATCTCCACTTCCTAATCTCAACTTTTTAATCAGATTAAACAAATTTAAAAGCAGATTCCTCCTACTGTGTTTAATACTAGCACTTCTCCTAACTGCTTATTTCACAGCAGGAACTCTCTGAGAGCACATTCATGTTACTACTCAAGGCTGATCTTGGACCAGAAGACTTGCTATATATTCTATTTACTCAGGGACAGTGCTTAAAGTACTATAAATGTCAAGCAAATAGAATAATTCATTCTAAATATTATAGATTTATTATGAACATAAACCATTGTATTAGAAGCTACCTAGCAAGGTGTCTCCACCAGAAGTCCACCTTTCAGATTTACTGATGGTTGATTCTATCCCATATTAGAGGCTGTAAGATTTTATTTTTCTAGGTTTAGGGGCTTTATTATCAGACATTTTTCAGAAAACGGAAGAAATTGTTACTAGACTTGGTAACAATAGGAGAAAAGTTAGTTTGGGGGTCCCTTCCTGCCTAGATCAGGGTACCACATACCTGTGCTGGTTGTCAGTTGTTTTTAGGCCTGTTAAACACCAGGCAGAATGGGACTCTCTTTTCTAATGTGTCCAGACAGGGTCTTTTTTCACAGTGAACCTCTGCAGGCAGATAACAATCCACAAAGCCGTTATGGACCCCTCGTTCCAGCCATAAACACAATTTACATCCAGACCATTTTCTGCCAGTAGAGCCAACTGAGACTATTAATCAAATGAGAAAGAAAACAAGCATTTGTAGAGCTTTAAACAGACACTGTTCATCTGTTATTTAAAGTGAGTATCAGAGTACTGCTTGCTGTTTGAAGATCAGCTGTACAATATTTAGAATGAACCGTTCTTTAAAAGGAACAACAATATGAATTGGAGAAGGTGATGATTGATGATTGGTCTGGGACAGCATTAAAGGAAACCATCTCAGAGCAAAAGGCACTGCCTTTTTCAGCCTTCCAGAGCACTATGGAAACTTGGGTGCCTGCATAGGTGTTTGCTGGAAAACAACAATAGGTGACATCAAGCAAATTATGTATTCAGCAAATAACTTGGTTGGCATTTGGGGGGGCTTTGTGTAGGCTTTTGCAGCACAGGAGGCAGATGGTGATTACACTGATTTCTGTAAAACTGTACTGAATGTTACATTAACTGGTAATTAGAAAACTCAATTTGACTTCCCTTCTATTTTCAAAGACTACCTTTTGGCATAAAAAAGTGCCTATCTTGAAAAGTTCATAAAGAAATATCTCCAGGCCACAGACATGTTAATCTTGGTCTGTTCACATTATTACAATGAAGAGCTGAGGAAAATGATGAACTATTGTATTGTATTGTATGTATTCTCTCCCTGAACATTTGCTGTTACTTGTGTATTTCACAAACTGCTTTCTGACTCAGATGCACCAAAGAACAAATCACAGAAAGCCAGCCTATATCCTTAATCTTTGCATTTTTCAGTCAGATATTATTTTTCAATTTTTTCACTGTGAAAAACCTGTTTTTCAGACCTGTTCTTATTTAACCTAAGTAAATACAGCAAAGTACTCAATAAAAATACAATAGATCATAAAGGAGATGGCCAGAGTGGTTTTTATTTACCAACCACTACCTTCCTAACAAAGCAAACCTTCCCTTCGGTGCCAAACTTAATCCCAGCTTCCTCCAAGTTGTTTATAAAACAAAGCAATATGCTTCATGATCTTTGAATACTAATCCTTTTTTAATATGAAGCCCAAGTCCTGCATCATACAGCACAAACAGGCTGCTGTGTCCCACAGCAGCTTTGCTGAATTCAGCAAACTGTTTCCAAGCAAAGCATTTCAGGATCAAGAACTTGAAATGGGAAAATCCCATGGGCAGGGAACAAAACCGTAATATTTTGGAATTCTGTTAAATAACAATAAAAAAACTCACCCTAACACAACAGTCACCATGCTAAGAAATGCATTTTACATTTACTATAATTGTTTGTCCAACTACAGTCACAAGAACAGAGACAATAGATTAAATAGTTCACTACTCAAGAAAGGGTTTGTTAACTGAGTATTCTAACTGTTCTCCTGTCCACAATCAAATCAATGAAAAGCAAACTGCTTGTGAAAGCTGGAAGGCAGCAGTCCACCACAACCTTCAGCTAACTGCTGGCACACAGCCTTGCCCCACAGCAGATCTGGATGGAGAGCCTGGACCTCCTGCCACAGAGCTGCTCTCCTCACAAAAGTCAAATGCAAAACAGTTCCCACAATTAAACTGTCGTACTACTGAGATAAAGTGACAGAGAGTGACAAAAAAGATATCCAGTAGCTTCATAGCCCTCTAAGATGTAAAACCAGCCTTGACTGCTTTATCACTTTCAGATGAATGGTTTAAAAGATACAATAATTTAATGAGCCTACAACCTAAAGCTTGTAGAAGCAAAAGTGAAAGAAAATAACAGGTGGTGAGAACACAAAGACATTTTAAAGAAAAAAGCTAAGAAATCGAGAGTTTTTAATTCTCAGCCTCTGCAAGAAAATTGTATGTGTTCCTCCCCATGCCTGTTGTTGTTAAAGGTATCCTTTCCCCTCCTCATGTTGATGCACAATCAAATACAAATAGATGTGGCTTTGATGCAAGATCAATTTCTAAGAATACTGATTAAGAAGAATAATGGCTTTTCCTCATGCCTGGTTACAGGTTTTATTTCCAACTTCAAGTGACAATGGGTTTTCTCATTGTTTTGGTTATTATTCCTATATGAAGAACTAAGATTTTCCTCTAGCCTTCAAAGAAGATCCCATTTTTCAAACTCACCTTAAGCAACCCCTTGAACTGCTGCAGCATTTAAAGGGAGGTCACACCTCAGACATGACCCTTCCTCTTTCTAACACACATCAGTTGCCTTGATACTTTGAATTTAGTTTCTATCACTAAAATACATGGGAGGAATTAGGTGCCTACTGATAAGAAGCTTTTCTGTCCTGTGGTACAACTACATATAAAATACAGCAAAGTTTTCCTACACATAGATATTACCACTGTCAAGGAAATAATTGGAAGCTCTCATCATTGTATTCACAGAAAGAGAAAAAAAAAGACTGGAAAACCAATTTTCATATCTACCTAAGACATTAAGGGCTACAGGAGCCTACAGAAATACCTGCTACTGCAGCCAGCATTTGATTTTATGTGATAGTTAAGAGATATCTAAATATTTTTAAATGAGCCACATTCCTGCTGCAACCTGCATATCCCCCACCCAAAAAAAGAAAAAAAAGAGAGAGCTTGAATTGTAGTTATATGGAGTTTGCAATGTTTTCTTGGTATTTGTATCTTCATGTTTTAATATACTATTCTGTAAGATCATAATTTGCAAAGATTTCCTACTTTCTGTTCTCACATAATGGACTGGCTGACCAACGTGCTGTCAACATGTTAGTGCTTTCCAAGACAAGCTCAACATCTACACAGCACAGTCACATAACCATCTTCCTATTAGAAATAGGAGGAAAATTTCTGACAATTCCACTTTCAAAGTGCAAAAACATTGCAGCACTGAGCCACACTCTGTTGAAAGCTAAAGTGTGACAGATGCCTTCACAGTAATTGCCAATCAGGCACTACGTAGCAGCTGAAAGCACAATACATCACTTTGATCTCCAGGGCCTCAAAGTGTTCACAATCAAGGAATCTGCATGGAGAACATCAAATATGCAACATCTCCAAAAACTGTCTCCGCGGAACTTAAATATGATAATGTATATTTTGTTCATATTGCATAAAGCATTCCCAGCCCTTTATTATGCAAATGAAAGGATAGGTTTCAGCTTGCAAAAAACAAACATGAAAGATGCTTTATATTTTCGAGACGTGTAAGTTTCCATCGGATAACACAGGTGAAATAATCGTTTAGCAAAGCCTGCATCGCTTTGAGGGGAAGACATTATTACCGAACACGCTTAATTAAGCCCCACTGCTAATTGTGTGAGATGAACACCCTGTGGAAGGAGACAGGAGGGAAGTGAAGCGTGCAGGGCAGCAGCACGTGCTGCACTCACATTTGGCAGGTAGGTCGTATCCACAGGTGATCTTGGCCTGCCCAGTCTCACAGCCACTCAGGTCACGGCACTCGGCGACCAAGCAGGGCCCGGCAGCTCGGTGGATGCAGCCATCCACTGCAAAAAAAAAAACAGGATTCGTTAAAAAACACCCCTTGGGCTGCCCCACAAACACTCACTGCCCCCTTCACACCCACAGCCCAGACCAGCCCATCTGCAAGAAGAGATCTAAATATGTGACACAGTCCTTTCCTCTGACAGAATTAGTTTTGCAAAAACATAATGTTGAGCCGACTTCTGCTAATTGAAAAGCAAGCACCTAGAAAATGTAAAGTGGAATAAAAGTTTCAGTGTTAGAAAAGGATCCTATTGAACGCTCAGAGAAATTCTCACTACAAATTATGAAGACGAATTTGATACCCATCTGAATGCCCAAATCTCTTTTACAACACGCCTCTGATACCTCCACAACTATGTAGGTCATCTAATATAAATATAAATATATATGTATAAAAATATATGTTTAATGTGTGTATATATATATATAAAATATATATGCCTTATATAAATAATATATATTATATATGCCTTATATAAATACATATATATAAATTTTATGTGTGGGTATATATATATAAATGTTATGTGTGTGTATATATATAAATTTTGTGTATATGTATTAAAAATATACATATATTATATAAATTATATATTATATAAGTTTATATATATAAATTATTTATTATTCTTATAGATACATTATTTACATATATGCCTTATAAAAAACTTATATAAAAAAAGAAATAATGCTTATTGATTTGAAATACAAAAAACTACTTCTGAGCTTTTTAAAAATTCTTTTTAATTTTTTTTTAATTTTGCATTATTCTTGCAATACTTCAGAGTTAATTATATAAAAACTCCAAGAAATAATGTTCATTGATATGAAATATAAAAAAATGCCTACTTTTGAGCTTTTTAAAATTTTTCCATTTCTTAAAATTTTTGCATTATTCATGCAATATTTTGGAGTTAATTAAAAAATAATTACTAAAGGTTGCAATTGCAGCTAAGTATGCAAGAAAATTAGTAGAGTGTATAGATCTTATTACCCTCAGGAGCCAGCAAAAGAATAAAACAAGGCTGCTGGCACAGCAATTCTGCCCTCTCAACATGCAATCCAAGAAATCATTTACTGTAATTATGGCTAAAAATTTGAGAAAAAGGATAGAAAATAATCAGGGAAGTAGTGTATGCATGAACATATTAACCAGAGTAAAACCCCAGTTCAGCAGCAGCCGTGGAGTTCAGCTAGGAGAAATAATCTTCACATAAACTATGAAACCAACTCAGAAGGTAAAATAAGCTCAAGTATAAAGGCTAAACAACTTCTTACAGAGGTAAGAAAGGAAGAGTCAGTATGAACATCATGTAAGATTTATTTCAGGTTTTATTTCAGATTGAACTAGTTCAAACCTCAAGCCGTGTTACTGTGGCACAGATAGAAACACACAGTAACACACACCACAGGTGTTCAGGCAGAGAAGAAGAAAGGAAGAAGATTCTAGTTTATTGTTGAGCTCGTATCTCTCAGTTTCTGGACAGTGATCAGAGATTGGACAGAGAGGTTCCCACCTCTCCATCTTCACTGATCACTTGAGAAGTCCATCAGGTGATAACTTTTACAGAGGAATGTAAACATGATTCCTGTTTATCTTACAATTCATGAGAACTGACTCCACTATACTGAAACAAATCAGAAGGCTGATTTTCAGGGACAACAGAGCCGTGCCCTGCAGCCCGTTGGAAGCAGTCAAACAGACCAGGTCTGGAGAGCCAAGGGCGCCGGGCTGTCAGGAGCGGCTCCTGCCCTGTCCCGGCAGTGCCCCATGGCACCGAGTGTCCCCAGGGAGAGAGCTGCAATCCCTCAGCCCAGGGGCTCCTTGGAGCCACCGCGGAAACAAGGGCAGCCCTTGCTACCCTGAGGCCACAACTGGCTTTGAAAGGGGTTGAGTACTGGCTGAAGTCAGCTGTCCCCAAGGGGGGATGCAGCCACGGCAGCATTTACAGACCACGGACAGGAGGGGAATGCCAGGGATGCACCTCAAGCTATGTTTTATTTTTCAGGAGTCTCATTCCACAACTGAGACCCTAGGAAGATGACAGCAGCTCGTATCCAACATAGCAAACTCTGAGTTCTGTTTTACAATGCACTTCCAAAGTCCTCCGGCCAACAGCAGAAAGCAGAAGCACAGACAGTGGCTTCAGCCAACCCTTACAAGTACATGTACGCCTGATTAAAACAATGCCTGCACGTTAGCCTTAGAATACAATGCTCCATTATTAAGTTTAAAACCTTCTCTATCTTGACAGATAGACTTTTCTGCTGTCCTAAGGTTCGCATGGCCTAGATTCAAGATACTACTTATTGTCTAATGGCCTTCCTCACTCTCCAAGGGAGCTCTTTCACTTTCAGAATCAGCATCTACAGCATAGCCCTGAGTTTTCTGGTTTCTTCTGTCTCTGAGGCCTGCTTTCATGGCTTTCCCAAGACCCTTTTGCTTTTAGTGATCCCTACAGGGAGGCACATGACATCTTTAAGTGGATCAAACTCTTCTTTGCTACATGTTACAAACCTGGCTGTCCTTTCTGAGGAGCTCCTTACCAGAGTTCATATTCAGCTGGCACAGTAAAACTGGATAAACAGTTCCTTGCAATGCTCCATGCCCATCCTGGACACATTGTCACTGATTTTCAAAATGGTTTTTTGTAGTACTTTATATTAGAAAAAGATAACTACAGAATCATGTGATACTGACTTTCAATGAAATGTTCTAAAATTGTTTATTGAAAAGACCAGGGATGCCAAGCCACACATTCTCTGTGCCACACATTTGCACATTCTCTGTCCCAAGACACCAAGGCTTCTTATTCTACCTCAGATCAACTCTTGTTTTTAAGTTATCCAAAATCTCTGTTCAACAGACTCCAAGATGCTACAGCAAGAATAATATTCTGTAATGTTGAGGGGAAGAAAGAATGTTTGAAATTTATCCTGCGCTCATAACATCCAATTTAATTGTTTTAACCTAATTACTAAATGCTTTTCCAAACCAAGCAGGGTAAGTAAACCTGGATGTGTTGAAACCTCAAGTGTGTTTTTATAAGCAGCACCACCACAATCTTTACCAACCTTGGTACTTCCTGAGACACCAATACAAAAACAGCACAGATGAGTAGGACCAGCACTTTGTCCACGATTCTTTAAGGAGGAAGAAGTCCTCAGGAATACTGGACAAGGACTGAAGTCCATGAAAGGATTCTCCTGGTGGCTGAGGGATCATTTCCACCCCTGAGACCCCTCCTGTACTCACCAGTTCAGCACTGTCCTCAGAGCAGGGTCTGTGCAAGGCTCAGCTGTAAAGAACTGACCTCTTCCCAAACTCCATTCCCTTGAGCACAAGCCTATCTCAGAGCACAGCCAAACAGGACCTGCAAGAAGGAAACCACTGCCAGGGCAGTAGAGGCACAGGTTTGCCACTTCTAATCCATCCTGAGATGGATTACAACACCCAATATCAGCATTCCATGTGCCAGAGCAGCTGTGATCATACAGCTCTCCACCTATAACCCCACTCACGTTGGAAGGGTGCTCTAAATGCAAATACAGCTGTTGCAAAGATTGTCTATCAGTAGTTTCCTGAAGCTGATTCCACAGGTCTGTGTTCAGCCTTTATAAGCAAGAAGCTCCAGAAGGATGAAAGAATAATTGAAAAAAATTGAATTCTTAACGGAGAAAAATCAATTCTATCACAACCAATCCTGACATATGACAAGGAAAATGGAAGATATCTGCCAGAAGGGAACAAGAGGACGTGCATGCTTCCCTTATAAAGGTGACACAAGAGAAAATGATTGAATACTCCAGACAGGCTTAGATGGAAAAGTAGAAATTAGCATTTGATATACTTCAGTGACTGATGACACGTATAAATGAAAGGGGTGGGGGGGGGAAGGAAGGGGGAGAACACCACCAACAAAATCAAAACCCAAAACCCAAACACCAAACCACCCAAACCTTTCATAATAACCTCTTTTTCCTACCATACTTTATTAAATATAAGAATTGAGATGACCTCTGGTCTATGAATGCTTTTTTTTATTTCATAACTCAATAACTCATGCTGGAAACACTCTGTGTTTCCAATAATATATACACTTCAGAACTTAATTTTGATAATTCTTAAAGTAAACCCCAAGCACTGAAATATATTGCCAAATATGAGCACTCTGCATAGCACAAAGTAAAATAATTGCAAAGGTAGAGTAGATCAACAAATCAAAATATGATTCTTCAGCCTCTGGTAAAACATGTCTTAGCAGCATTAATTAAGGAAAAAAATTAAACCCAGGGAACAGGTAAATATAAAATATTTACATGAGATATTCTGTTTTTTGGAAGTGTGCACCAACTAGTAATGTCGGTGTATAGACAGGCAAGCATTATTACCAGGGAAACTTAGTGGAAATTACAGATAATGACAATGACCTCACGAGGGAAAAATGATGGTCAAAGACATTTTGTCATTTTTGTCATTCTGTAGTAATGAGGCATGCTGCCAAATAATGACATGCTGCCAAATTAAGAGAAAAGTGAAGAACCCTTGATCTATTGGTTTCAGATATTTCATCTGTATTTCCAATTTTCAGTTTGCTATATAGATGCTCACCTGCATTATTCCAAGCAGATCTGGAAAACATTAGCCCATATCCCACTGTTCATTGTGCAACTGGCTGAAAAACCCAGTCCAATCTGAGCTGACACCACATGAGAGTGATAAGGAATTGTGCTATATCACTGCTTTCTACAACCAATAAAAAATGTGATTTCACTTCAGAGCCCTCACTCTGCCTCACAGCCTTTTTTGTACGGTCTTGCCTTCCTGGCCAGGTTTATGGAAACCACACAGATACCTTTGGGTCATTTTCATACACAAGTGACCTGCCATTTAAGAAAATCCCACAGACAAAACTGTCAATCACAACTGAAAGAAATGCCATCTCCGATCTGCACGCTGATAACTGACAGCGCCTCAAGAGACACCAAAGAGAGGGCTTCTAACTACCCTTGTTGGTACTGTGCTTCTTGAAAGGAGCCTCAGGCTTATAAACCAAGCTCTCTGAAGGATTTCTGAGAGCCCTGAGCCCTGCCTGGGGCCAGCAGTGAGGCGGCACCCCGCAGTCTGAGGGGCTCACGAACAGCACACGACACTCTGCCTTTTGCACGACTGCAAAGGCTTACAGCAGGCTCACCTGCCATTTGAAAGGTGATCCTGTTAGCCAGTGCCTTCACGAGTGGAGAGCCCAGAAACACTGAGTTTCTGTATTTATTGTGCCACCATGCTTGGGTGGACAAGCACATGGAAGGGGCTTCTCAGTTTTTGAAGACCTACAAACATGAATTATATTTTGAAGGCTGGAAAACAGCTTAAGAAACTTCAGATTCAGTTTCTCTCTGTAGTTCAACTGGTTCATGTTTGTGTAAAGCTATTAAAAGTAATGCTTTATTTTTTTATTTTTTTTTTCATGAAAAATAATAGCTATTTTCATTGCATGCTTCCATAAGTTTCAGGAGCCACTAGGGACAGCACTTTGTTCTCCCAACAATTCACCAGAAGCCATTAATGAAGAAAAACTATTCTCAAAGCTACTGCAGTCAGTGGCATTGGTTGCACAAAGAAGTCAGCTGAAAATAATTGCTTAAAATACACAAACAAAGTCAGGTATCAAAATAAAAATCCGATGCAAAAGGACAGCATATGAATAATAACAGGTTAAACAAAAATATGTAATCTTTGACACCGTCTTTCTCCCTGTACACTGAATGATGCTAACAGGTGAAATCCTTCCTGAATTAATTTATTGTAAAACAATTGCATTTGTGCTCCAGATTGAAAGGGTTAAAGTTATATAGTAAAAAAAACCTAGCTAATTTACTGGTATACAATATAGAACAAATCTATTTCTTAGAGAAAATCTCTTAAAATTGCAAATGAAGCAAAATCACAGGAAACACAGAATTAAGGGTATCATGGGATGCTGCTTAAAAAAAAAATAACCTCAGCAAAACTAGCCTTGCAGTGCAGATGGTAATAAAAAAGGGTAAGGTAATCTAACACCACAGCAAAAAATACAAACTCCTCCAGGAATAATAAGGCCCAAATTTCTTTTGTGACCTTGTGAGCAAGGCCGAATAAAGTGAAGCTATGATGTAAACAACATATGCAGATTGACTGTGTTACATTTCAAGAATCCATACAGTCTTTTTTCCATAACAATTCCTGTTCTCTGGAACTTCTCCAGATTTTCATTTCTTGTTTTCAGCAGGAAATAAATGAGGTCTGCTTATTTGAGAAAGTCACCTGTGCTTGATACATCTCTGAAGCGGTGCTGCTCTCCCTCGTGGCAAATGCCACGAGGCAACAAAAGCAGGACAGTGTCACTGCATTAGATGCACTGCTGGGGACAGAAGAGGAAACTGCTCTGCACACTGCAGAATCTCTGCCACATGCATCCTCCCAAAAATGCCCACTGCAAGGATGTGCATGGCAACCAGAAGGAAAACAAACGAAGAAACAAACAAACAAACAAACAAAAAAAAAAAAAAAAAAAAAAACAAAAAAAAAAAAACGACAAAAAACACCACTCTGCAGAAAACCACTGCTGAGCCCCCACACAAGAATCAAAGCACCAACGAATCAAGGACAATCATCCAAGAACCAACAATCCCAATGAGACCCAGCCTCCTCCTGCTGAATTGGGAAAGCACCTCTGGAAAGCTCACTGGAACCAGCTGCTGCCAAAGCTGCAAGTGCACCTCGGAGACCAATGTCAGGAGGAAATAAACCCTGCCCATCCAGAGACAACAGGCACTGCTCTAATGAACAAAGGTGGGGATCTTAAAAAGATTATAGCACAGATGCCAGTCCACTGCTAGGAACAGCAGTTTTTATTACTGAGATGGCCTCTGTCATTGGGAAGTTTAATGAAGCGAAGATTTTTAATCAATGCACTGGTTTATAGGCCTCCAACATGATTACTTTTAAAAACTTAGCAATTATACAGTATTTCCTGGCCAAAATTTCAGCCTTTAAAAGCATGATCTTAAGCTTTATTCTTAAAATTCTCAACTTTAAACACAAAAAGAACAGATGAGCCATTTAGTTTGAGATGGCTAATTCCCTGAATTAGGTTCACGTTTCATCACAATCTACCTCCACGTTCCTTAAACATTCTTACTTTCAGAAACTCTCAGTGCATACACCTTATTTAAGACTCAAATCTTAAATCAAGCAAGTCTAGATGCTTAAACTACTGATTACCTAATGTGTCAATCCACATTCCCTGTACAGTGCCTTCTCTTCTTAAGAATTAACATTCTGAGGCTGCACAAGGGCATTCTGGCAGCTAGAATTACAACTGGGGATCCTCCCAGCTCCAACCAACCACGCTGCAGAGCAAGTTTAATGAAAAGTAATAATTAAATATAATAAACCATTATTCCAGTATACACTGCAAGGAACAAAAGTACTCATAACAATGGCAGGTGTAAACTTTATTGTAAAGTCAGACATGGGAAACTTGTATTTTAGAGTATTGTGTAGCTGAAATCCTATAAATTTAGTATTACAAACCATCAGTAATTGCCTGTCACGGTGAAAAGTACTGGGAATCAAATTTTTAAATCTACTGGTTGTTTTAAGAGAAGGTTGACCTTATCTGGATGCAGTTCACAGTCAAGCATAACAAAAGCAGCTGAAACATCCAACATAATCAATGTCCTTGCCATGAACTGGGAAAAAGCCCATTTGGATAAAGAACTCAACAATTCAAAATAAAGCTCACTTACCCACAGATCTGTTAAATTTTAAGTGTCCTACATTTTTTGCACACAGCCAATTATTCCTACTTCGGCAAAACACAAAGCAACAGGAAACTCACACATTTTGGAGGATTTTTTTTTTATTTTAGCTAAATATCTCAGGACACCAGCAACTCATATTAAAAACAAACAAAAAAGCTAAGTCAAAATTGTCCTGTCATGCTAGCAATGATGATTGGCAAATTCCTTCCATCAACAACTAAACAATGGAGAAAGAGCTCGTTTTATCTCACACTTATGACATCATCTTTCTTACTCTTCGAGTGCTCTGCTCCAATTCTGTAGACAAGAGCTATAATGTCAATAGGATTCACACTTTTGTCAGCCCACTCAGGCAGCATAAGGGCTCAGAGAAACACGGGGCTGGTAAACCTGTCTGAATGTCACACTTTTGGCAAGAGAGAACAGTAGGAAAGGCTCCAATAGTGCTTTCCCAGTTTTTCCCAGTCCAAACTGCTGACATTAAGGCATGTGTGAAGGAGCCATTCACTTCCTTTTAATTGTGTTTAGTGTTGAGACACCTGACATGCCACACTCTTTTCCAGATGGAAAGGAGACAGCTAAGCCCTAAATACCTCCCGGCAGCGAGCGCAAAACCTGCTTGTTGTTGTTTACTGAGGAGGGACGTGGTAAGTCTGGAGAAATTCAGGCTACTCTGTGCTATTAAACCAAGCTCGGCTCACACTCCCCCCAGCCTGCTCCCCCAGCCTCACAAAACAGCTCTTAACAAGGTGCAAGTTGTTTTAGGTGGCATCACCCTGAAGAAACGGGGCTGGCCACTCCAAAATCCTTTCCTCAGCCACCTGGACAGCCACAGTATTTTGTTTCCAGCTGGACACTGCACAGATTGGAAAGGCAACAAAGGTTTATCTACATTTCATTGCTAAGATGCCTACTTTGCCCTGGATCTTCATTCATATTACTGTGCTATTATTGTTCTTCAATAAATATCGATATTATTGCCTTCAAAATCTCCCTTAAACTCTCTTTGCCATGATGGCTGTTAAGCTATTGAAGACATCGGGGTACCACTGTCATACCAAGCTCTGTCTGGGGCCTTGAACTTGATTCTCTTTTTTAATCCTGCACTGTTCAGACACGTTGAGTTAAACTCAGAGAAAGGCTAAAGGAACAAGTATCTGATAATAAGATAAAAAGCACATCTTATAGGGCAATGAAAATCAGATTTCATTTTTAAAAAGCTATTTACTGGTACTCTGATGTTGCAATAAGGAACACAGAAATGGACAAACTGGAATGATTCTTTGTCCATCTGTCTCAGCAACCTGTGTCACTAGATGGACAAAGAAAATGCTTAAAAGAAGAGGGCAAGATCAGAGAAAGAAATTAGCAGGGCTTCCACAGCACTGGAAAATCACAAACATCAGAAAGATGTATTTTCTGTATGACCACGGCCTTGCTTTTTATCTTGTGGTTTTGGCATTTTTTATTTTGCTTTGGTTTGGGTTTTTTGGGGGTTTGGGTTGGGGGTTGAGCATTTTGTGTTTCAGACTCAAATACGCTTTTGAATTTGGATCTTCCACTTCTGTTAATGCAGACAAGGAAATTAATACTGCAGGTTATTCTGAGTAAAGGCATATTGATAACCTACAAAACAGAAAGAAAATAGAAAAACTTTCTATAATCCTCAAGGAAGTGTTTTTTTTGTCTGGGGGCTTTTTTTCCCCTCATTTACAACACATACAGACAAGTGCTTCTTCTCTGTGTTTGATGTCTGTTCTTCTGTAGGTTTTCTGTAATACATCTTTTTCTTCTCTGTACATTTCAGCATTTTAGAGCTTGGCACAAAAAGACAGGAGACTGCAATGGTGTGCTCCATTACTTACAAATATTTCGAAAATACTAAGTGCACAGGCCGGTCAAAGCAGATGAATTGTATTAAGCCAGAATAGGTATTTGCATATTTGGAGTACAGTTATTAAGCAGTCATCGTGCAGTGATTATACAAATTTATTCCCTACCATCAGCCAGCAGTTGACAGGCACAGGTCAAGGATTTAGATGGAGCAGGCTATCAAGTAATAATTGTAAAATGACTGTGTAAAAGGAAGCCTTATAACAGTGATGAATTCTCACAGCCCAAAAGGCTTTTGGCATGTCATTCCAGGGAATTTTAAAGGTACAGTGAAAATTATAAAAGAAAGAAAGTATAATGTTAACCACTCTTTCCCCATGAAAATGCAAGGGGAGGTGATAATAGCCCTTCTTGACAGAGAATGTGGAAGGAAGAAATTCTCGCATAGATCTTTGTGGATTTCAAGCCTGAGGGCTTCCAAAAGGAAATATGACTTCTAATTAAATAAAACTAATCCAGACATGGGAGAAGGTGATTTTTCTCTTTAGCCATAGGGTGCACCAAGCAGCAGAACACTATACATCACTGCTGGAATGAAAGAATATTAAAGCTTCTGAGAAAGCCTGAGAGAAGACACTGAGCCAGACAAAGGAGGTATGTGGTGCAAGGTGAATAGCTCCACCTCTAAAAAATCTTTCAAAAGAACAGTGAGCAGATATGCCAAGAAAAAGCTTTCATGATTTTCAACTTCAAAAATTACATCCTAGGCAGTTTTTGTAAGCAACTTGATTGTTTTTAAAAGCCATGTCTTCCCTTCCCCTCTAACCCATACAGGTTTGGTTTGACCATGCAGCAGCCCAGAATCTTCCTGGAGGTTTCCAAGAGGCACCAACTGTGAGAGAGAGGGTGAAGAAAGCACCAGAGGAAAGGTCAGTTACAGAAGCAAAGTACATTCAGTGCTGGGCATACTTCAAAAGGGACTTAAAAAACCCACGGGGATCTCAGGAACTCTGAATTAGGGCAGCAGCTGGAATGTACAAAGGAGTAAGGCTGAGCATCAACAAAGGAGATACTCTCTGGCTCACAGCAAGGCTTTACAGGCTCTAGGAAAGCTCCAACTTATTTACTGAGGAGCAGCTGGTTTTCTTATTTCCTGGACCATTCTCACTTGTGCTAATTTACTTTTATTGTGAACCACTGAAGGGAGAAAACTTGGTTGAGATACTTCTCAGTCTGCAATCACAGATACATCCTCTCAATTTGGAGTGCTGTTTCAAACCAGATTAATTAACAGTATTAATTATACAAAAATTGCCTTGCAATAGGTAAATCCAATTGAACACATTACAATGTATTCTAATTGAATAAATACAAGGGAAGAAGAAGGTAAACACTAGATTAACCAGAAAATTATGTATGAACAAGGTTCTTTCAGACAGCGTTTTAACAGAAGACAGAGAAGTAATTACCCATAAAAACAAATATTCTCAAATATTCTTTCCTTTTGTTGAGAGGCTGTGACAAATCATATGTGCAACACAATCAAGAAAAAGATAACCTACTAGATCTTGCCAAAAGATAACTTTCAAAAGATCTATGACACAATCAACATTTAGCAATGCTGAAATATCAGCTTGTTCAGCCACACGCAAAAACATCACATAGCCTAAATACAACTTCCTCTATAAAACCAGTGTTGTGTCCTGATAAAGAATCACTGCAAATCAAATGTAGAAGAGAAACTATTTACTTGCACTAATATGTCAGACTGCAGTGCAGAAATTGGCAAATCTATAAAAAATATTAGATCTAAATCTCAGTCTGTAAAAAACCACAACCTTCACACAGAATTAACTGTATCTGCAGTACGGGGGCAAGCTGCCATCATCAGACCATGCCTTCCTTTCCCACTGCTGGACTGATTGTGTCTGACAGCAAAGTTCTGTTTCCAAGGTAAATGGAAAAGCCTTATACTAACCTAAGATTGTCAGATATATTCAAAATGATCAAGTGGAAATTAGTGACAGCATAATCATGAATGAAAAGGAATAAAAACCCTTGAGTGATTGATTGTTTATTTATTTAATGGCAGAAATAAAACCAAGATAATGGCAAAGCTTGAGATAACATGCCTCCCATACTGCCCACTGTACTTGGGGGTTATTTGCAGTGCAATCACTTTGGACAGAAATAACATAAAAAAACCTGAGAAGGGCACAAAGCCTGATAACAGCAAGCAACCTTCAGTGTTAAATGGAAGGCTGATTCCAAAAGTTGCATAGGGAGCTTCTCTGAGCTGTTCCCTGCCCAGTCCACAACAGCTTGTTTAATCAAGTCCCACACAAGCTTCTTTAACCTACAGAAAAGGTAAACCTGTAATTAATGAACATATTACTTATCTGAGCTGCCTGCAACCCTCCTTATGATCCATGAGTTGTGGGAAGGGAAATTAAAGTACTAAGCGCAGCTTAAATTTACAATCTAATAGTTTTCAAGTAAGAAACAAGACATCCCACACAGATGGCTATATTTACCAGTTCGATAATTCTGGTAATTCCCTCCCAGATAACTTTATGTTTGTCCTAAAACACCATTAAAGCACAGATAAGGAACAGAAGAACTAAAGAGCTGGTTAATCTATGTAGCATCATTATGTATTATTTAGTTTAATATCTTCTTGTAGTAAATACAAAATCATTACGTGCCATTTTCTTCAAGAGAACATTGTAGTAAATTTGGTGTTGCAACAGAACCATTAAAGTATAATAGTGTACACAGAAAAATTCTACTGATTAGCAAACAAAAATATGTAATTATAGCCACAGTGTGGGACTCAGTTGGCTGGTGTTTTATTGCATACTGTTCTGTAAGACTACTTTGCTGCCAAAAATAATGAGGAAAATACTGAGCTGCTAGTTCCAGTTGTACTAGAGGTTTTTGTCTTGATTTTATTGACATTTACAAAGCGATTGTCACATGTAACAAACAAGTCACACTGCCAGCTCTGGGAGCTGCAGTCTGCAGTGATTAACGAGTAAACAGCATCAATTCCATAGCAACGTTCCAGGGATATGGATCAATATTAACTGATTCTTTAAAGAGGTAATTCTGAACACCACTTTGGCCAAAGCATCTCAAGGGCTCCGCAGTTTGAGCAATATTAACAAAATAATACAAGAGCACTGAGACATGGCTTTAAAATGAGAAAGCAGCTCAACATTAGCCCATAAAAGCTGCAGTAAACACGTCCAAGTGTGCATATTTCCAATATATAAAAAAACACTTTTAAAAGAAAATACATACAATCACGAGTAGAAAGACTGAACTATGTATATCCTATAATATTTGGTATTATACTTAAGCCTCCAGATTTTATTATCCAGCTTTCATTAAAGAAAGGAGAGGGAATGAGATATATTTGTAGCATTGTACAAAAAAAGATGGTGCCAGTTTAAAAAGCTTACAGAGAAATGAAAATCAGAAAGAGTTAACCTATTTCTGAAAAGTTACATTGGAATGTTTAGGTCAGAGGCATTAAACCATAGGTAGTTCATATCTAAACTGAAGCCTGATATCCCTAGGAAGGAGCAACCACTGCAATATGATGAAGTGAGAGGAGAGGAAACACTGGCTGAAGATACCAAAGCTCCAAAGACTGTATCTGTGATGAGCCCTGGGAATAAACTCCTCTTCAAGGTTGGCCTCCTTTCTGGCAACATTTATAGCACAAAATCTTTACCCATTTTTGAAAAAAAAGAAAAAAAAAAATCTTTATAGTTTGTCAGTGGTGTCAAATGCAGAATAAAGCTCAACACAATTCTTAATATTAATCCACCCACTCCTGGGAAACATACTTTTAAAAACAGCTTTCACCTACTTTCAGAGTAGTCATAGGTTTGCAAAAAACAAGTCGTATGCAGGATTATGAGAAGAGACTATGGAGGATTGGGCAAGGCATTGTGAACAGCCATCTAGACAAAGGGGATATTAACACTCATCTGCATTTTTCTATTAAAATTTACCACTTTGAGTACATCTTCATTAGCAAATACAGAGGACCAATAAGAGCACACTTGTGGAGTAAAACAGCTGGTGATGAGAACCTGCTATATATACATACTACACACAGTACAGGTGCTTTTTGATGGTGGAGAGGGTTTTTGTTTGATTGGGGGGTTTATTGATTTTTTTTTCCTCAGCTAGGTCTAGTCTGGTCCTAGGGCTGAATGCCAGTTTTCTAGTGGAGTGCAGTAGGGACACATTTTCCAGTCTGCTTTTACCAGAAAGAAACCTAGTTCATGTGCTCCAAGGCACATGATAATGCTAAATACCAAAGTATTTAGCCACGGGACATGGGGATTTCCTTCCAAAGCACATGCTAGGCCCTAACTATGAAAAGCAAGGTGAATGCACCTTGTATTGGTTTGAGTTGTAATTTATTAGGATTTTTCAGGATTTTTAGCCACATCTGAGTTAGTGTGCTTGCAAATAAAGGGGAAAACACCATTCTCACTCAAACAAAACAAATCTTTACATTTTCAAAGCAGCAGTTTGGTGCTGAGCCCCACAGCCTGGATGAATCAAAGTTGGAAAGATCAAAGTAACAATTCCCATCAAGCTCAAGCTCTATATCAGCCACACAGAGAAGTCATCACGACAGGATATTCATCCCTGAAGGTTTTAGTTGTAAACAGGCACTAACAAACAACTGAGCAATGGCACAACAAAAACATCCAGCAGCCACCCCAGGGTGCAGGCACAAACAAGCCCTGTCTCACAGTGACTAATGGCTCTGCTTGCAGTGGGGAAGTTGGGGATGCAGGACAGACAAACTCTTTCAGAGCATCAAGAAGACTTACACAAACAACCTAATCCTGTGCTTCTAGCTACTACTGATGGGAAGATGGAGAAAAGGAAGACTTCCCCACCTTCACAATATTATACAAAACATTTCACACAGCAAAGTCCATGAAACATGCATCTAAGGTCAAACTAAAAGCACCATGTGTGAAAGTGCTGAGGAAACATTTTACAGGAGAGTCTCCAGAAGACTAATGGTCAACTTACAGTTCCACACCATAAATATTCCCCAAATTCCAGTATTACCAGCATCACACTGTGAAGACAAGCTGCTCATGGTCCTATGGAAAGATGGTGTCTTTCACGCTGATAAATGGATATCTTAGATTTACCAGCTTTAATATTATTGCTGCCTTTTACTTTCAACATATATGGTTTCACAGAGTCAGAGAATAAATTAGGCTGGATTGGAGCCTTAAGGGTATGCAGTTCCACCACCTGCTCAGGTTCCCTTTACAAAACAAATGCCTGGTTGAAGCAGATCGGCCTTCCATCCTTCTGAAGTGATGAAAAACTACACAAAAGTTGAAGAGCTGTTCCACCATCTAAAATGTTTATTGTTATTATTTTTACTAATTATGTTTATGCTCCAGGGTAAAAACAACACCCAACACCTACACGTTATTAAAAATAAATGCTTTTCAATTATTAAGATGGAAGAACGAAAGCTAAACAATAACTGGCACAAAAGGCTCTGGCAAAAACAGTCCCAAGACGACACCTATCCAGTTTGGCAAGGCACCCATTTGTGCAGATAGCAAGAACCACAAAAAAATAGGTGCAGCTAAAGTATTAAGGAGGATGAAAGGTCTGAGCTGACAGCAAACACAAAGCAGGTCTGAGTCCTCCAGTCAGGCTCTGTTGGGGGAGGCCAGGCTATTTATTATTTGTTATCTGAGGACTGAGGTATGCACCACTGCTGGCACAGGCTGAGCCCAAAGAGCCCTAAGGAGGAACAAGCTGAGCCTCGAGCTTCTCTCTGTGAAACACAGCAAGAGGCAAGAGAGAGAGGGGCTCTGATTTATTTCTCTCACATCCAGATCTTCCTCTTAATTTCACTCTTCCTTTTCAACAACTAGGTTTTATTTATAACTATCTCTTCTAATTAGAAGGCAAACTTCCTGATCTCTTGACCTATTGCACAATACCATTTTAATTAGTTCACACTGACATGCAAAGGCCTGGAGTCTAAGTATTGCTTTGTCTGCACAAACCTATTTGACCACTGAAATCCCTTACATAAACATCCCAATAGAAGATTTTTAAAAACGTTTTTTAAAATATTATTACATGAAACTCAGCGGGATAGAGTAATGCTGTAAAGAGTGATGTTCATGACTTTCTGAAAGACAGTTTTTGCTGTTGAACTACACTTCTTTCATGATTTTTTAAAAATAAATAGGATTTTTCTAAATTGAGGACCAATATACCATTCCTTCTCAATTAAAGCTTTGTGTGCATGGTAGCACAGATACAGGCATTACAAGAATATTTGTTTTGAACTGCTCTTTTATCAGAAAATCTTACGTACTTCATAAAGGAGATGGACAACAAATAGGAAAACACAGCGAGGGAAACTGAGGGTAAAATGATGGGTAGTATTTCCAACACAGTTTGGAGCCTCCCTGTAGCTCCAGAAAGCCCCAGATCTCCTGTCTCCCCTTCACACTCAGCTCTTCCATACTTCCAACCTGGACCTTTGTGAGCTGCTGGCCAGGTAATACATTATAGCTAATCTGAAACACACCAGCCACATGATTCCAACAAAATATATAATGGTAGAGTCTCCCCGGATTTCCCCGGCTTAACAGAAGCTTTAGCTTCTCTCCGATGTTAGTTTTTAGAAATGTTTTAGAAATCTACTTGTTTTGAAACTTACAACTCTCTATCAAACACATCTGCAAATAACCCTTAGATTAAATAATGTGTTGGGAATTAATAGTAGGTAACAGACAGCACAAGGAAACCAGAGTAAGCGTGTTTCAAAATCTGCAGTCTGCTTATATAGGATGGGTCACAGCCAAAGCACAGATTGATACCATCACATATTTCCTTTCCAGTCGGACAAGAAATCCCTGACAAAACCGTCTCGGACTTCAGGGAGCCCCAGGTGGCACTACAGCAATCTGCCTATCTGTGAATGAGTAAGAGAAGTCTGAGCAGCTGTGGCCAGGACACTTTTGAAATACAGGAAACATCATGGACGTGACTGACAGGATGACTCAGTGAGCACCAGGGCTTGAACTTCCACCTCTAGCATTTATTGGTGGAATATCGACCTTCATTCCATCTGAAAGTTTTCCCAGCTCAGCAGATTCCCTATCAAATACGAGTTAGTGTTGTAAGTCTGCCTACTTGAAAGCAACAAAATAGCTCCGTGAGGCAGCATTTGCACTTTTTTAAGAAGCCAGAGTTAATCATTGTGAAACTACTGATGTTCCCTTGATATTTTAAATAGATACCCCAGAAAAGAACAGAGTAAAAACTGACAAGAAAAAAAGTTTAGATAGCCGTGCTCAATCTTTCTCTTCTATTATTCATTAACCTGCAGGTTTTAAGGAAGAACGCAGTTGTTAGGGATTCTCAGAGAAACCTGGCCTAATTAAGTTTTAATTCCAGCAAATCAGGAGGCATACTTTGTCCCTGTCAAACACAGAGACACACTTAAAAACAGTGCTTCCCAAAAAATCATCCCTTGGCAATTCCACAATGGATTTATCCCAAAATTTGGCACCATCTGTTTATCATGAAAGGTCTTTGTGATTAAGGAGTCCAACCAGCCTCTTCGTCTCTAAGACCTTGGCCACATCTGCCTCCAGAACCCTGTGAAAAATCAAAAAATCATTGCAGAACAGCTCCAAAAGAGCCCCTTCCTTCCTCTTAAACCTCTTTCTACATACTGGCTTCAGGCTATGCTTAAACTTAAAATGGTGCCGAAGTGCTTTAATAGTAACATTATATATCCATATAACCCAGGGTTCAATGCCTTCAAACATCAAAAATCAGAGGGACTGCAGCAGGGGGAAGGGAGAAGTGCAGAGATTCCTATGTAAAGCTTTTTGTAGTGTATCAATGCCAGGACGAGCCAGAAGAGCCAGTGTCACTACTCTCATTTCCACGGAAGAATTCCTAAATTAACCTCAAGGACAAAATAAACCATTCCCACGATGCAGTGGACAGTAAGGAGAGTGATTTCTTGCCATACACAAGATACCTTAACCGAGAGGAAAGTTTCCCCCTTTGTTGCCATTGATCCTTTCTAAACATACTCTGGTCCTGAGCTTTGTGAAACAGTTAAAACCCAAGCCTTGCTAAAAAACACTCAAAAATAACGTGTGTATGGGCACAGCCATTACTACAGTCAATTAGGTATTCATGGCTCTGCTCCCATTCCTGCTGCAGTAGGTGTGATTGTTGTACTTTTCCCCCAATTCTCACGCTCCATTTACTTACACTAGGCCAGACACCGCTTCACTACACAGCAAAACAAAAACTGCTTCAAAGTAAAGCAGAAATGGATTTACACTGGACAAAACAAGGCATAATTTAAAAAAAAACAAGCGGAAATTGGACACAAAACACACGAGGCACCACAGAAGGTACATGTGGCTCTCTGAAGGGTCTCTTCATAAATGAGGATTCTGGGAGCGTTCTCCACTGGATGCAGAGAATGGTGAATGCACAAAGCACCAACTGCAGTGCTCCTGTTCCTCGGCGCACGAAGGGGAAAACAACAATTAAGCTTTTGTCAAGCATATCCTTTTTTCAACAAGCAAACAAATTCTCTCTAAATACCTGTGCTGACAATGTCTCTCTCAGTGTATAATTATATAGCCGTTCTTAAAACACTACAGTCAAATGGCATTGTTAAATAACCAAATGTGTTTTCTCTATCTTACTTTTGATTATTCAACACTAGCGTGTAAATTGACAGTTATTAAGAAAATGATAAATGTTATCTATTCATACAAAAAGTGCTTTACTGAATCAAAACCATTAACAATTCCCAAGAGCATGAATGTAATTCTTCTATACTACTGAAAAGAAAAGCTACCAAAAAAAAAAAAGAGATGTTACTACACTCAGAACATATGCAGACATTCCCAGAAGAGGCAAGTAACAGACCTGACCTAACACAGAACAGCTTAAAGATCATTGTAAAAGGAATTTAATGTGTGTAAGAGTAGAAAAAATGAAATTTGATTTCTTTTCCTTATGCTTCGGACCTTCTGTAATGCTTCTAGTCAATTTTACCAGAAGAAGAAATACTACAAATTTTAAGCATAAGCCTACACTTTTTACATTTTCTTTTTGCTACATAATACGTATCCTTTGTGAAGCACAATGATCACATTAAAGAATGGGAACATAACATGAAGTTATTTGTGTTCAAATACTCCATCTAGCTCAGAAGATTCAGAAACCAAAAGGACAGATTTTGGAAATTCTTCCAGGACAGGTATTGGTGACTAAGTTACAATCTAGAAGATGTCCCACTTTCCCCTGCTTTTTCAAATGGTGTTACTCTGACATCTACCAGGGAAAGGAATTGAAAATATGCTGTGAAAGGACCAGCATGTTCTTTTGCTTGGAGAAAAACACATCCCCTTGTAGCTGCAAGACAACCCTCACCTTCAGATGACTTCTTGACTTAGCAACACCAGAGTTTACAAAATGCCCATCAGCAACAACCAGCAAAGCCAGAGAGAAAAGCCTTTTCTGTTGGTTTTCCTCCATCCCACTTTGCAAGCAAATGAGTGATACGGGGTCTCAAATCATAAAGTGAATATCCTACAAGTACATGGTTTTCCCTAAGAAAGGGAACAGAGGTACTTCTGGCTAGTGAGACAGGAAATGTGTAAATCCCATCCCACTTTCTTGTTTAGGGAGTTTAATAAAGCAGCCCTGTATTGTGGCACACCAATATATTTTGGCAGCTTTTGGAGAGATAGCACCTCCTGAGCTGTGAGTACCACATTTTACTGCACCCTGTCAGGTTAGATAAAAGCTGTCTGCAACTTTTATATTTTTCCTAGACAGAAGAGTTATACAATATTGCCAAGAAGCTTTAGAGGCATACAGGGTAGCTCATCACTACTGCCAAACAATTTTTTAAGATTCTATTTCTCCCTCTGTCTAAAAGGTGTTCTGGCAACTCTGCAAGCATTCAAGAAAGCAGCATATTCTCCAGCTGCTCTGCAACATGCATTGAGATAGGGCCTTAGAGAGCCTGACTTTGGAGACTGACCTCTTTCAACTTCTCAAACAATTTATAAAACAACCTTCCTATTAAATGATTTTTTTTTTTCAGTTTCACAGTTAGAGAACAAACATTCTTTAAAAGCCAAGTTTCTTTCTCCAAAAGTAATCCTAAAGGAGTAAGGTACAAAGTAAAAGGAACAGGGGAAGTAAGGAAATAAGAGCACACAGTAAGTATGTCAATTATTTCACCATGCTACATATGACTGGAGAAGAGAGAAACTTCAGTTAATAGCAGGCTGATTATTCCAGTAGGGCTACTTAATAGTAATGATGGAAAGATAACACTTGTTTAACTAGTGTTTGTGCAGTACTTTACATTCCTCAGACAGAACTACAGATACACCACCATCATTACCCGGGCTGCTGCCCTGACTCCGGTGACTAATGAAAGGCTGTGACACTATTCTGGGCAAGCATATCCTAATGTAACATCTGGGGATGGGAGGAGCACACAGCACCAAGCCCTCCACCCTGTATCTCATGCGTGAGGAGCAATAATTGACCGTGTGGCCGCGGCACAGTCACCAAGAGGAACAGCTTGGAGCTGGGAATGCTTCCTGGAGAGGCCACGGGCTCCTCCTGGGGAGACCAGAAGTGATCAATAACTGTGAGAGGCAAGCAGATCTCATATGGGTGGACTCCCAAAGCAGTCTTGCTTTTAAAGACATTTGTTTTGTTTACTTTGTTGGAAACTCTCAGAGACATCTTCCAGTCCGGTGTTCAATACCTTTAGGGCACAATTACACCTTTGCCAGAAGCACTAATTAATTTTAATTACGCCTTCTAACAAATATTTTGTGCAGAGTTTAATATAGCTATGTTTTATTAATCCAGGAATTTAAGATTCTACATTAGGAAAAACCCCCACCTGTTCTAACAAATATTAAATGAGGAAAGATACAAAACATGCAACACAAAATGCGCAAAACTCTGAATTTCAAAGCAGGGAGGCAATTTCCTGCAACTCTTTTTTTCAGACAATTTACAGTAAATACAATTTAAATGGACCTTGTTCTGCCCAAATTATTTTTGCTACTCATCTATCAGATAAGAGGCAACAGTAGCATAGAGTGGCAATAATAACAGTGCAGTGAAAATGGAATGGCATGAGGAATGAGCCTGTTCCAGCACAGAGAAGACAGACAGAGAAGTTTGGTGGTGCTTTAGTTTATGGGAGATGCCCATTATTTTCAGTGGTGAGGTGATTCATTAAATGGTCTTGGGCAGGCAAGTCTGTCAATGCTGGAACAAAGCTACATACAAACCCATCATTTTAATTAAGGAATGAGAGGATGGCCACTGAGTTAATTGCTATTAAAACACATACAAAGAATGTTCTTATTTCATCTGACATGTGTTTTCTTACAGACTCTCCAGAAGGAATGCTAAATGTAATGATAAAAATGTTTTCTGTCTTTCTGTATAGAAAGAGATTATCAGCAAGATAGAAATTAAGTTCCACTGGATAATCACTGCACAGTAGCTAATCTTATAAAGTACACACGTGGCTGTATTTCACATAAATATATATTTAATTCAACTAGAAATTCTAATATCAAGATGCTGCTTTAAAACATCTAAAACCAAGCATGCTTGCAATGAAACACCATCAAAAAACCTTGTTAATTGTATAAAAAACTGAAGTTAATGAAGCTGGTGACACTCAGTGTGTCAAAAAGCATCTCTTTATGCCTAAGGTGATCTTAAGCTGTGGCTGGAGATTGAAGAACTACTAAGACAAAAACAAAAGAGAATGATCTACAATGCATGAAACAACACCACAGAAAACCAGTTATATTCCAGAACCCAAATGCAAAAGGGAATCAAAGGTTCACTACAGACTTTGCAAAACTAACGCTCTTTCTGCAAATACATTTTCTTCACTTTACCATAACATTTGTGCATTATTTATTAGCACGGGTTTTGCAAAAAACTTTCCTTTTGAATGAGTAAGATCTGACTACTAGCATTGTGTTAAATATAATGAAAGGAGTTTTCTGTGCACTTGGGTGACTTTCTAACGACCTGTTTCAGAGCTTTTCAAAGCCAAACTCTGTATACACATCCTTCAGTATTACTCAGGAGCTAATTTAAACACAGGCATCACCTAGTTTTGGTGAAAAGACTGAAATGAAGACCAAGATAACAACTTAATACAAGCTGCTATAATATGATGAATAGGACATTTTAGAAGAGCGTGCTAGGAAAATAATTCTTATTGTATACTAAATAAAAAGGATCATATTCACAAGAGCTTCTGAAATGCTCCTTTCCCCTTGATGAATTACAATGCAATTTTCTAGCCAACTAATTTCACTAAAGAAGATAATGACTTGAGCAAAAGGCTAATCAACTGCCAATCAGGATTCCTTGAAGCACAGAATGTCAAACATCCAAGCAAGTTTTTTACAAGTCATAAAAGCACTAAAGTTCTGTGATATGTCATAAAACCTGTGATGAAACTCTGAAGTTGATGAAGCATTCTTATTTCTCCAGTGATATTCTTAAACAAACAACTTCCAGCTTTGACCAAATCTTCCATTAATATTCAGACCTATTAAAGAAGCATCATCACTACACAATTAGCTGTGTAAATGTCAGTCAGAGAACTAAACAGATTAATCATCCAGGTTGCTTTCTCTAGCAAGTGTCTGAACTGTCAATGTTATTTAATTTCTTCAGGAGTGGAGAGTGGGAAGGGAAATTTTTTTTTAATCTTCCCTTATTAGACTTTTATCATGATAGTGAGTTCAAACTTATCACAACTCTTTGTTGTAATTTAAATCCACTTGGTTTTTTGTTCTGTAGTATTCCACTTACAACTTTTTCTGTAATTCAGCAGAAAATGTTTTAGAAGGGGAGCTTTGTAGAAAAACATTAATTGCCATCTTTTCTTCACAAGAAACACAGGTCACTACTCCATTATGTGTGGCTAAATAGTAGTCTCTGAAGGCAGGACTTCATTATTTTTATGTAGACTGTCCCTTTCTATTTTTAAAGTCAATAATTATTTGTCTGGGCTTCTATTTCAGCATCTTGTGTATTTTTCTGGGAAGAAAGCAAGGCATCTCGAACCTCTATATACCACCTGATCTTGTTACAATGTTTTGAGTTGGGTACATACCACACAAGCAGCATATTATCACTGATAAATACAGGAGAATGGAAGAGAACATCTTTAACCAATCTAAGGCAACAGTGTTTTCAAACTTCAAAAGTTCTGAACAACAAAAAGGAGGAAAGCAGGCAGTCCAGTCTCATTCTCATAGCTTAAATATATTTCTGAAAATTTAGTACACTTCATAATCTCAGAAGACACTAGGAATAAAAGGGTTATATGTTATAGATTAACTCAAATATTTTAAAAACGGAATGGTGTGCCAGCTAAAAGTATTCCGTTCATTTTTGGTCCTTACACAACTAAAAACCATATCTAGGTATGAGAAATTAACATCATCAGATGTTTTGTTAGAACACCATTATTTCACCCTGCTTCGAAAATCTGTGTACAGTAAATGCCTGTACTGACTTAGGCAAACAGAACTGGTGCACTTCCTGGGAAAAGCTTAAACCCCAGGATGGACAAGATGTCCAGCATGTACTGAAGGCCGTGGTAAGCCAGATCACCCCCTAAGCACAGAATGAGTTATTCCTGCCATTTCCCACTCTCACATGGTACATTTCTCCTCATGCTACTCCCCTCTCCTCTGCTGGACTTGGTAGACCTGGAAGAAATATTTTGCCTCTTTTCTCATACCAATAGCTGTTATCTATGAAATTCAGGTGGTCTCACTACCACTGATATTTATTTCCTGGCTACAGACTGCATGCAAGTAAACACCTGGAGCAGCCTGCTCCACCTAGCCAGCCACTTCCAGCTGCTGGCAGAAGGGATTCCTTGACAGCAGCTGTTACTGACTAACCCAAAATTCTTGATCACCATTTCATGGCACTGGGCTCTCCAGGTCTGCTTCTCTGTCTGCTCACTCTCCCTTGTCCTCTCCTTACACCAGGAGCTCTTCAGGGCTGGGAGAGTTTCTCTTCATTACATGTTGGCACCGAGAGAAAACAGCAGTGGTCATAAATCAGAGCCACCTGGAGCTACAACAATTTCTAAAAGGGGTTTAAAACCTTCTCAGAGACATTGGAGGCAGCAAATCTACAGGATTTCCCACCAAAGCAAGGACCCTTGACAGAACAAAAGCAGACTTGTGAGAGAAACAGCCTCAGGCCCTGCTCATTGGGATTACCATTGCTGACCTAGCTTTTCTAGGAACTGGGGAAAAGCCTTAGAAAGGACAAAACTCTTTTGAATGGGAAAAAAAAAAAAAAAAAAAAAAAAAGAAAAAGAGAGAGAGAGATGGGCAGAGACAGGAAAATCTGGGGCTTTCCAAGCCAATGGGCCAACTCCTCAGTAAATGCCACAGAGATAGGAAACTTCATTCCCTTTTTTTTCATAGATTTTATAGAACCATCAATCCATATATATATATTTATATATATAAAATAATGTGGATGCCCACAAACACAAAATCCAGGAAGAGAAAGACATAAAAACCTGTCCTTGACAAGACCAAGGTTTTCCTTAGGCCTCCATCTGTTCCTAGAAAAATTTTCTCTCAACAAAACCACTTAATGTCTTGTAAAGATTTTTACCTCCTTTTTATCTATCAATCACTTTGGAAACAGCCCTTCCGTTTCTGGGAGGGAGAAGGAACAACTGAACTTAGGTTTGCTGAGCAGTGGTTCCATCCCCAAATCCCCCAGGCCTGAAGAAATCCAGCAGGCAATGACAGAGTCAATCAGCTCCAGATAAAGGAAATGTATTAGTACAAATTCTCATCAGGTAAACAAGCACAAAAAAAAAAAAAAAAAAAAAAAAAAAAAAAATGGGAGCACACAGCTGGAGAAAGCCACTTCTGAATGCTGGCCTGCCCAATGTACCTCAGGAATTAAGACTGTAGACCAGGGAAAAAACAGACTGGGGTTGAAAAAAATACCCTGAACAACTCAACAGGCACCAAAGTATAAAATCAGTTAGAGCACTGCAAGCACAGTAAGACACTACGTGTTCTACAGCCCGTGGACAGTGAGTCCAAGAACATCCTTCGTCTCGCCAAACACTTGTTGAATGCTGAAGTATTTTAACATATCAGGTTTATTAGATCACTGTTTGGAAGCCTTTCCAAAAAAACTGATCTGGCAAAGCAATTACTATTCCAGGGAGCATAGCTGAGCTGTGGAAAGCCACATGTGCTAGAAAAGCTTGACTTGTTTTAAAGCAGTCAGTGGAAGGGCAGTGTGAAAGAATAGGACAGAAATAACTTGCATAAAAATCCAGATTTAAGGAAATATGGAGAGCAGTTAAAAGGTTCACAAAGGATGAAGGCCTATCAGACTTAATAAAATTAAGAGAGCTGAATTACTGAATTAAAATTACTTCCTGAGAGCTGAATAATTTTCCAATCATGTATGTGGACACTGTAGACAAACCACAGCCCCTGATTTTCCAGTGCTGAGCACTGTTTCCAGTTGCTGGTACACTTTTTCTGTATTTTGCTTAGTCAAACGAGTAAGGCTTGGTCTTTATGGGAACATTTGAAAAAAATACTTGAACCAAATAGCTAATCTGTGTCAAAGAATCAATAAGATTGGAAAAGACCTCTGAGATCATCAAGTCCAACCTTTGACCAAACACCACCTTGTCAACTAAACCATGAGTTCAATATTCAGTCTTTTCCTTCAACACCTCCAGGGATGCTGACTCCACCACTGCCCTGGGCTACCCATTCCAATGTCTGATCAGCCTTTCTGTGAACAAAATCCTCCTGAAGTCCAACCTGAACCTCCCCTCCATTCAGAAGTCAAAAAACATGTCAAGTTTACACTGTAAACTGCTGCCTCCTTCCTTACCACCTTCTCCATCACTTCTGTAGGATTAGCCCTGCCTGGTGTGTCCCTGGGTGGCATGGAAGCACTTGGAGTGAAACAGAAATGCAGAATCTTTCCTGAGAGACAAAAGTGTGTCAAGAAAGAGACAATGCAAAACAATTTTGCAGTCAGCTATGAGAACATACTGAAACCCAGCTCAGACTTTCCAATATCCCTGCTGAAAATTACTTGCACACAAACAAATTAAAAAGAATGTGACGAGACTGCTTATGGAGATATTAGAGAATCACTGAGGATTTTTCTCATATTTATGTATATATATAACCATCCTGTGCCTGGATTATTACATGGAATGGCAAGTCCCAAGCCAGGGAGTGATGGAGTGGAAAGCAGTTGTGAGGGCTGTGACAGGGAGGATGAGGCTGGGAATGGCTCAGGTGGGAATAGCAAGGCCTGCACTGGGATCTGTACTGGCTGTGGGCTCTTCACAGCCCCAGCACGTGGCAGGGCACTGAAGCACCATTTGTCTGAGGGCTTTGCAGCCTGATGGCAGGGAAGCACCAAAGGCACTTGCCAACCTGATGACCTGTGACTTATTTTTCCATAATGACAAAAAAGGTACCACCATTTTAATTTTTCTGAGTTTATACAGCCACATGTTCTCTGTCTCATTTCTTAACACCATTTCTGACTGCTTTTCCCATTTCTGAGGAAAATTCTCTAGAGCTCCAAAACTCAAGGCTGATGCTGGAGCAAGCTTTACTCACCAGAACATGGTATATTTACGTGCAGAAAATTTTAACTGTGAAGGCTAGATAGAAATAGGGATGGTGAGAATATTATCACTGGATCCTGCTTTTGGAAAAACCAGTAAAGAAAGACAATTTGCAGCAGAGATCTTCTGAAATCAATGGGGTACATTAACCAAGAAACAGGACGCCAATTTTTCCTGCCTTTAAAATCTTGTAAGCCATTGTTTACTGTCCTTCCTGGTCTTCCTCAGTGTACACGTTTATACAGATACCTTCTCCTTCCATTTTCCTGTGTCTACCTCAGCTTTTCCAACAAAAGGATGGCTTTTGCCATTTGTCTTGCTCTGCTTCTGCCACCAGGGAACAATGTCACGGACTGAGCCCATGCAGACCTAGTGAGCCATGGGACCCTGGGGATTCAGGGACACTGAAGCACCATGCACCATGTTAGCACAACAGTGCTGCCTGGCCTTGCAATAGAAACATGGAAATGCACACATGCCCCAGATACCGTGTTGTACGTCCTGTGACTGCTGAAAACAAGCTTCCCCCACAGCACAGAGTGATGGGCTGTCATTCAGAAATGGCATTCAGGTGAACTGGTCGGATTGCAGCCCTAACTTCATTTTGTTCCTGATTTGCAAGGCTCTTCTCTCTAATGGAGCACTGCAGCAGTGACAAGTACAGTCCCTGTTCTGACACAGGCTGAGATGTCTGTGTGAGCTGACCCTGGCAGTGCCCCAGGGCTTTCAGAGCCCAGGCTGCAGGCTCCACCTCTGCTACAAGAACATGCAGGCACATTCTGTAAACACTGGAGACAGATCTAAGAATGCCTTCACCAGCAAACATGGAAGAACCATATTCAACACCAGTCAATAAATACCAACTCATACAATTTCTATGTATTACCTGAAGTTATCTTTTTCTGACTGTTTATTCATGCTATGACTTACCAACTTCTGTTTTCAATGTATAAGTTAACCCTCTCTTTAATTAAAACCTAACTACATTGTACAGAGACACAAGCCTTGTTAAAATGGGACACTGCTGAGAACTAAATACTCAGTAACCGACCACTGCATTAATTTGTGCTTCAATTGGCTTCCTCTTGATGATCCAACATCTGGGAAGATAATTTTAACTAAAAAGCTCTATAAACAAGGTGTACATTGAACAAATATGTTCTGGAATTTAGTTTCATAGGTATAAAAGCAAGCAATCCACATGTAGCTGCAAGAGCCCACAAGTGCAATTGTTTC
Source organism: Sitta carolinensis (assembly GCA_032173965.1). NCBI lineage: Eukaryota > Metazoa > Chordata > Aves > Passeriformes > Sittidae > Sitta > Sitta carolinensis. The sequence continues at coordinate 15,333,701 of JAVUNC010000019.1, forward strand.
TTCAGATAATGTTCTCTTTTCTGCTTTCTTAAAAAAAAAACATTTATCTAGTTTATGAGTCAAAGTCTAGGTAAATGCCTGAATATTGTCTCACAACTCCACACCTCATTTTAAAACGTAGGTAATTAAGGAATAATGAGAATTTGTTAAGTAGTTGGAACATAAGGCATATAACAAATGGTAACACTTGGGACCACTGATGGATATGTTAAGAGAAGCTCCACAGTACTGTTTCACAACAGAATAGGGTAGAAATGCTCTGTGAGGCAAGGCACAGGCCAGTGAATGCCTACAGCTGAATTTTTAATTTACACCAAGTAGGGATGCCCTAACTCCTCTCTCCTCTTTCTACATCCACCTTCAGCTCCCCCCGCAGCAATCCTTCAGTCTCACGAACAGCACTTTGGGGGAGCTGCCCCTGTGGGATGTACCAGGACAGTGGTGCTCTCCAATAGTCCTCAGCAAGGTGCAGCACTGGAACTTGAACCTGGAGTCATTTGCAAGGGGGAGCAGAAGAGATAAGTTCTATTATGCTTTGGGGCAAAATTCCTACTGACCAGAGATGTAACAGAGCTGCCAAACAGAAATTAACAGTGAAGTAATGAACTTCCAGTAAAAATCTGTTTTGGTAGGGATCACTCTTGCATAACATGCAACAAAACAAAAATATAACAAAACTATAAACTAACCAAAGGGAACTAATTATTTGAGAAACTTTAGGAAGAATGTCTGCCTTCCCAAAAACACACACAAGCCAAAACCGCAGCAAAGAAAACTCAGAAATTGCACATGCTCATTTGGTGTGTGAAGAACAGACACTTGACACAAAAATTAGAATTCACAGCATTGAATCCACTCACAATCATGCAAGTTGGGACCACAGAAATTGGGGAGGGCGGGAGTGAGGCAGCAGTGGGTCTGCAGAAGGCTCTTGGAGGAGGATGTCTGTGATAAAAGGGAGCTGCAGACAGATATGTGGGACACTCAAAGCTGCTCATGGGCTGAAACAAGCAGGTGTCACAGGGACTGGGACTCAAGTCAGCAGCCAACTTGAGCTGCTGTGCCTCTGCTGCACGTAGTGCACACATCTGGACATGGGTGTCAAAACCCCTCGGGCAGCCCAGAGCTGGGCTGTGTCCCCTGCCTGGGTTTACCCCCTAGTGCAGGCTCAGCTCCAGCAGCTCTCAGTCACTGCTAATGCCCAGACAAGGTCTGCAGGGATCACAGCCCACAGGCACCTCCAGAAGAAGTCAGGAACAGCAGATTCAGTACAGAAAAAGAGAAACCACAACCCTCTTATGAGAAGAAGCTGATTTTGACACTCATCTGAGTGTCTAACCCAAACCTGAAGAGTAAAGCTGCTGCAGAACAATTCCAACTGCTGCAGTCTGAAAGCTGCTTTTTACCAGAAAGTGCCCTTTCCCCAATCTTGCATTTTATCTGAAAGGAATCTACTTGGGAGGCAGTATTTTGTTTAGCTCCTTGACACCAAGAGTGGTCCCCATCAGGGGGCCTGGGGAGCAGGACAGACTGGCTCTCTGCTGGAAGGAGCTGGCCTCTCCCACAGCAGAGGGTTTCCCTGGCTGGCAGAGGCAGACAGGGAAGGGGGGACGCTCAGCAAGATGTGGGGAGCCCCTGCTCTGCCAGAGGCTCCCACAGGAAGCAGTCAGCTCTCCAAACCTTCTTCCCATCACCCTGCTGCTATCCAAAGCCACCGAGCTGACTGAAACAGAGCTTGAAGGCAGGAAGCTGCCAGCTAGGACAAAAGGGGAAATTGTCTGCAAAACCCTTCTATTTTGGTTCTGTCCTGCCTAAGCACTTCCAGTTTTCTCTGGTAGGATGTGAGATACTGTGGCTCACATCCCAATACAGTGTGGCTTTTGGAGTCCAATGGCTCTGCCACAGGACAGATCCCTTTCCCAGTTCCAGCCAACTCACGGTCTTAAAACAACTTTTCCTCTCCCTTCCTCCCAGGGTTAATCCAACTTACATGACCACAACATTATTGAGGGTATTTTACACCTTAAATGTATTGTCCTTCCTGTAAGGTTTTCTTCTGTCCCAGACAGAAGAAAATATTAATATGAAAAACAATAAAATATTAATTTTATGCAAGTCAGTGACTTCCTAGTGCAAAATATCAGCTGCAGCACCCGCCACTCAGCACTGCCCTGGGAATTCATCATGGTACAGGAGGTGTGTTTTTGATTTGAAGAGTGACTCCATACCAAATGTTGGCCAGCAGGCTACCAGCAACACGGGGTGGTTCCAGGGGCAAAATGTCTTTCCAGCACACGAAAATGTGCTTTGCACTTACTCTTTTTGTCCAAGGAATAGTTGTGCCTCAGACACTGAAAAAGAAAAGGTGCCTCACTCTACCAGGGGAAGCAGAAGGATCACAACACCAGATGTTACGAGACCCCTTGACACAGTGCCCCTGAAAAAAAAAGCCCAGCTGACACTCAGAAAAGACTGTCAGTGGAAGATAGCAGTCTTCAAAAAGGAAATGCATTTTGTGTCCTTCAGAGTAATGACATTACTAAAAAATTACATTTTTCAGGCTGAAAAAAAGACATTCATCTCCACAAAAAATTATGTAACCCCCACTTCAAATAAATGGCAGTAACCACCCATTTTGATGTTATTGTTAAGAGCAACAATGTCAGCAGCAGTACTGCATAACAATATCTTAATGCCACAACGCAGGCAGAAGAATTCTGCAGATATTATATTTATAAGTTGGAGCAAACCTCATTAACTGCCTGCAGCATTGCTTCAGTTCATTGCATGACACAAACAGAACAAATTTATATAACTATCTAAAATTACAAACAGGTAGTTCTATACTTACAGGGCTACATCTAAGAAGTGGTATTTATGCAGCCATGAATGAAGTCCTGCCAGCATTTTGATTATAAAACTGAATTTGTAGGATTTATTTTATAAGTTGGTTGGAAAAATGTGATTTAACTTAAAAGTTACTACTAAGATTTTGTCTTTAGTGGTTTTGTACAACTAATAAGTCCTTATTACCTAGAATAATTTTACATAGACTCAAATTAAAGGAAGTCAGTAATATAGGAATGAGATTATTTCCCAGAGAGATATTGACAAGGTCACTGGGACAGAAATTTGAACTAATCACAGATGTTCCAAGACTAAAATGTTCTGTGGTAGAGCTAAGCATCCTTTTAGGAAATGGCAATGGAAGTCTGTAAGGGTGAGAGTCCTTACAGAAACATGGTAACACTATAAACAAATGCTAATAAAATGCCCAGAGATTAAAGGCTGAGATCAAATAAATACACCAAAAATATTTATCTCTGCAGATGTTTACATCAGATCAGTTCACAGCTGTATTCCTTTGTTGTCTTAAAAGAAAAGAAAAAGATAATGAAAGGACTTGGATCCTACAACTTTCTCCCAACAACAATATCTTTGTCTTGGACACAGAAGCAGCAGTGGGGGTATGGTTTAGTGAGGTTATAATTCATCTCCACTAAGAGTTTCCTGACAAAAACAGCGTGAAGTGTCATTCTTCCCTTCCTCTGGGAGCTGGTGAAAGTGTTTCTGTCTTGCTTTCTTCTGTCCTTTACAATACAAGGTGTCAGAAGCTTCCAGTCTATCCCTCAGGTTTTCCTGGTGTCTTTTGTCCCTTTTTGTCACTCGGCACTGCGCCTGCCCCGAGTTTAGAAATCCTGGGTGAGATCACGTGCTGCTGCTGGCTGGAGCTCTGTACCTGGGGGTGCAGCACGTGTGACACTGTGTGCCAGCAGCTCCCCAGACATGCTTTAACTCTTCACTGTCATTTATTGCCATTTACTGACTCCTGTGGGGACACTTCATAGCACGGCCACAAAGGCATCGAATTAACTGCTGTGAACACGTGCCTACAGACATTACTGCCCCTTCCCTTTACCCCTTAGGAAAATAATACATTTTAAATAATTCTAATGTTTTTGGTATTAAAATAAATACTTGGCAGTTTTTCTGTCTCTTTTCAAAGAGAAAAAAAAAAAAAAATAGGAATACATGCCTGACTAGAAGCAAACCAGCTAGCAGCTGAGGCCTGTGACTCTAGGAGAGGCTCAGATGTCCAGGGCTGTGTTGCTGTTGTTACTGCTTGAGATTGAACAAACCAAGGCCTTGGACTTCCCAGCTGACCAAGGCACAGGATCCACCAAATTCAGCAGGAGTCCACCAAGAACTGGCTGTCCTGAACTCACCACATCTGGAGCTAAGGAGGAGTGGGTAACAACCTGGTAAACCTTCTACCCCCAACAGGCACAAAAATTACGGTGAGACAGAGAGCAGGCAGAGATGTCTGACATTAAAAACACCCCTGGATATTCCCAGCACAGGAAGGACATGGAGCTGCTGGAGCAAGTCAAGATGATCAGAGGGATGGAGCAGCTTTCCTTGAGGAAAGGCTGAGAGAGCGGGGGTTGTTCAGCCTGGAGAAAAGAAGGCTGAGGGTGACAGGTACTTCCAGTACCTGAAGGTGGCTACAAGAAAGATGGAGAGGGACTGTTCACTGGAGATGGAGTGACAGACAGGGAGGGATGGACCCAAGCTGACAGAGAATAGGTTCACATCAGATGTTAGGAAGAAATTCTTTACCCAGAGGGTGCTGAGGCCCTGGCACAGGTCACCCAGAGCAGCTGTGGCTGCCCCTGGATCCCTGGAAGTGCCCATGGCCAGACTGGATGGGGCTCTGAGCAACCTGCTCTGCTGAGGAGTGTCCCTGCCCATGGCAGGGGAGCTGGAACTGGATAATCTTTAAGGTCCCTTCCAACCTAAACCATTCTATCATAAACTAAGCAAAGATCTGTGTTCAGCAAAGCTCAGGCAGAAATAAGGTTCATATCTAACATATATATAATGCTGTAAATTACTTAGGAGCATATAACTCAGATTTTTTTTTCTGAAATTTTAATTTATAACTTTCTACAGATAAGCTATTTTGACCTCAACAAATAGGGAAAAAAAAGACACCAATCAAAACAGATAGCAAAGATTAGATAGGAATTTTTATAAATGTGGGACTGTGAGATGGCTTTTTCCTGACTTGAAATAGATACAAACCTCAAAACCTGTGCAAACAAACAAATTGTGTAGTCCATGTGTTGCAGAATGTCTAAGGGGAATTATGCTAAGTCAGTCCTGACTCCATTAATCTGTTCCTGCCCTGGAAATTGTTCTTACAAGACACACAATAGATTATTAAGGAGAGTACTTTTTAAATTGTTATTACTCATGCAGGTGAAGTATTTTAAATATGAATCATAAGCTGAGGCATTGCATTAAAAATCCAGGCATTTCTATGTCACGTCTCACAAAGTAGTTCCCACTGAGATGCATTAGACCATCACCTAAATCTCCTCTCCAGGGGAAAGTGAAGCAAAACTGGACAAAAAGCCATCACTGCTTTTGTGGGACAACCCTGAATGAGGCAGGAGATGGGAGAGATGCCCTAACAAGATTTGTCTTGTCAAGAGTGAGAACCTTGAGGGTTTTAAAAAAAGAAGAAAAAAAATAAAGGGGGAAAAATTTTACATTCAAAAATTGTAAATAAACATTTGTTGGTGGAAGGAAAAGGCTAATGGGAGTAGCTGCTTCCAAAAAGGTGATGGACCAATTTATCAGGAAATGATGGTTTTCTTCCTGTTAGCTGTCATCACACAGGGAGAGAGCACAGCTGCCAGACACTGCCCAGGGCATGAGGAGTCACTCTTCCTCCCAGAGAGGTGCCCAGCTGAGAAGCAAAATGTGCATTTCCCTGCTTCAGTCCATGCTGCAGATCACCCAGACAAAAAATAAAAATATGTTAATGGAGGTTTCCATTCACACCCTTGGGAACCCCTGAATTTTCCAAATTTCCACTGAAGGGAGCCCTATCTCAAAATGATATTAAAGCTGATTCTAATGGCATCTTGATATAAGTGAACATCCAGCTCTAAGGGAGGGAAACACCTCCAAAGAACCAGAGTGTCATGGTAAAATACCATCCTCAACAGTCATGAATGGCTAAGCTAGAAGCTTAGTGAACACTTTTAAACACCAAAAGATTAAAACAAAGCTAGTCTAAAGGTAATACAGCATAGAATCATAGAAAGGTTTGGGTTGAAAAGGACCTTAAAGATCATCCAGTTCCAGCTCCCCTGCCATGGGCAGGGACACTCCCCAGCAGAGCAGGTTGTTCAGAGCCCCATCCAGTCTGGCCATGGGCACTTCCAGGGATCCAGGGGCAGCCACAGCTGCTCTGGGCACCCTGTGCCAGGGCCTCAGCACCCTCACAGGGAAGCACTCCTAATATCCAATCCGACCCTGCCCTCTGTCAGTTGGAAGCCATTCCCCCTTGTCCTGTCACTCCATGTCTGTGTCCAAAGTCCTTCTTGTAGGTCCCTTCAGGTACTGGAAGGCCACAGCCAGGGCACCCTGAGCCTTCTCTTCTCCAGGCTCAACAAGCCCAGCTCTCTCAGCCTTTCCTCAAGGAAAGCTGCTCCACCCCTCTGCTGCTCGTGGAGCTTCCTCTGGCCTGGCTGCAGCAGCTCCGTGTGCCTCCTGTGCTGGGGAGCGCAGCTGTGGACACAGCCCTGCAGCTGGGGTCACACACACTGCAGAATCCCCTCCCTGCTGCCACAGCGCTCTGGGCAGCCCAGGGCACTGATCTAGGGTTAGCTCGTGTGCAGGGAGTTCCAGACTGAGCTTGCTAAGCAAGCTCAAGGGAAAAATCTGACAGTATTTCTCGCCGTCTTCAAGTGTTTTCAAAACATAATTGTCATTTCTGCCTGGAGGAAAGTATTTTTCCCCATCCCAGCCTACTCTCTATGCCCTGGAGCTGTAACAAGGGCCTGTTAGCAGAGCTTTCTGGTTACAGTTTCTCTTCTAAAAGCACAGGACATTTTCATGCTGCTGTGGGCTTAGTTATCACAAGTTCTGATTTACCCAATACAAAGGCAACAATATTTTTTCCTAGGCTTACACGAGAGGCAGAATTCAGCTTGATTTAACAAAGCTTTTTCAACAGTGAGGCAACATTTGGCTTTGACTCTGCCATTCAAACAGCTTACCTTTGGGAATGAGGAGTATATTTCTTTCCCAGAGCCAGATTTTTGTAATGATGAAAAAGTTCCCGTTAAGCATTGATGCATGTAACTAATTTGGACAAGTTAGGAAATGCACTCCTTGCTCATTACCTGGAATTTACAGTATCTGTGGGAAAAATATCAGTTATGGCACAGATTCTCATAGTGTCATCTGTGCTCCACCAGTGCTGAGCTAAGAAGTTTCTAGAGAAGCTTGCCATTATCTGATAGCAATGGGTGCAACTGCTGAACTGCATTAGGGGGAACAAAATACTCCTGAAATATTTATTTTCCTTCTGAGCAACAGCTGAAGTATTGATAAAGCAGCAAGGCAGGATATAAAGTCAGAGCTGGGAGGCACAGACTCTGCAACCTAAAGCACAGCAAAAATGTGGGCCATACTCTGAAAGCATCTGCAAACACTTGACTTGAAGCCCTTAGAGAGCAACAGGATGTTCACAGCCATGTTTAAAAAGGGCAAACACATACACAGTAGTTTAGAAAAAAAAAATGAGATTACAAACAGGGGCAAAGCAGCTAAAGATGCATAAGCAAATTATTCTACACAATTTCAGATACAGCTCTCCTCAGCACACAGGTTGACAGCAATAGCACTAGCTCTATTGAAAATGGTTTACAGCAAAAGTATGCTTTAAGATAATTATTGTATGGAGAACCACTTGAGAGTTAGGAAATGCTAGTTGGAACTGAATGTCTATAGACTTGACTTGGTCCATTGTACTGGACTACATGGGTGGCTGCTTCTCCCCAAATAACATGTGCCTGACTCAGAAGAAGGAATGGATCTTCTAAATGCTAAAATCTTTAATTTTTCTGTTGAGCATGAGGCCACTTTTTGTTTACTTTTTGCTCAGGTGCTGCTCAAAATCAGCCATGAAAACCAATTTATAAAATATCCTGGCAGGAGTCATGACATTTGACATGGAATTATCTACGTGCTTAATACTGTTCCTCAGCTTATTTTCATACTAATGAAATAGCACTATTATTTGCATTTGGAAACTGCATGGAAACATATTTGCCTAAAAAGTCTCTTTCATCTCTGAAGCAGACCACGTTCCACATGGATGCATTCTTTACCGAATATGTTTGTTAAAATATTAAGAAGTCTGAAAATTCAGCTATTGGTTAAAACTTGTCGAAGCAATAAAACACTATCAGACAGGGGCAGATGCTTGTCCTGTAGCCAAGTATCAAATCTGAACTCCAAAACTCAGAAGTGTTACAGCTATTTCAGGCAGAGAACAACACCAGCCTTATTCTTGGGAACTGGAGGGCCATTTTACCCGAAATTTATGAAAAGTGAATAAACTTGGCAAACATCCAGCAATGAATATTTCATTTTGCACAAATAAGGGGACAAATTTGCAAGCAGTAAGAAGATGGTTGTATGCACAGGATCAATCCACCTCTGAAGTGTCCATCTGCAGGGGGTTGACCCCAGCTGGATGCCAGGTGCCTCCCAAAGCTGTGCTTTCACCTCCCTCCTCAGCTTGACTGGGGAGAGATAAGGGCAGGAGAGATCACTCACCACTTAACAAATTGGGCAAAACAAACTCAACTTGGTGAAATCTGATTTCTTACCAATCAAATCAGAAAAGAGTAATGAGAGAAAACAATCTTAAAACACCTTCTCCTCTACCCCTTCCTTCCTTCCTGGGCTCAACTTCACTCCTGATGTCTGTGTCTCCTCCAGAAGAACACAGGGAGACAGGGGATGGGGGTAGAGGGGTGGCCTGTGGTCAGTTCTCACACATGTCATCCCTGCTGCTCCTTCCTCCCCAGGCAGAGATTCCTCACTCTTTTCCTGTTCCAGTGGGATCTCTGCCATGGGACACAGTCCTTCACTAAATTTCCCAGTGTGGGTCCAATTCCATGCGGTGCAGTCCTTGAGGACCAGGCTACACCAGCATAAATCCCCCTTGGGATCACAGGTCCTGTCAGGACCCTGCTCCACCACAGTCACTCTCTCCTGGCTCCACAGGTCCTGTCAGGAGCCTGCTCCACCATGGGCTCCTCAGGTCCTGTCAGGAGCCTGCTCCAGCCCAGGCTCTTCTCTCCTGGCTCCTCAGGTCCTGTCAGGAGCCTGCTCCAGCCCAGGCTTCCTACAGGGTCCCAGGCTCCCTTGAGCATCCCCCTGCTCCAGGGCAGGTCTGCCCCTCCTGGGCTGCCCCTCAGGCTGCAGGGCAGTCAGCTCTGGAGCCTGGAGCTCCTCCTTGCCCCCCTCTGCTCTGACCTCGGGGTGTGCAGGGCTCGTGCTCTCCCATTTCCCCTCCTCTCTCCAGCTGCAGCTGCTCTTGCACAGTAACCCTTTTCTGTTAACACATTCTCCCAGGAACTCCAGCATCACTCCTGTGAGCTCAGCCTGGGCCAGCAGCAGGTCCAACTCAGAGCTGGCTGGCCTTGGCTCTCCTGGACATGGGAGAAGCTTCTGGAAGCTTCACAGAAGGCACTCCCCTCAGCCCCCAAACCTTCCCAGGCAAATCCCACACACCAGGGCTTTGCTTGCAAACACTGCTGCAAAGATTTTAACCATTTTCCCTTTGGCATCACATCAAGCAGGTACAACCCTAGTTTAGTAATGAGAGATGCAAGTTTAAGTCCCCTCAGTTGAGACCCTCTTTGTCCTCCATTCCCAGGGCAAAACCAAGGAATACATCCAAGGCACTGCCATGCTTCCATTGGGCTGGGCTGGCAGGCACAGGGGCACCTGAGACAGTTAGAGATGCTCTGTGCTAACAGCAGATTTTAGAAAATGTATTTTTAAAATAATTCAAACTACAGCAAGAAGAACTTTTTTTTTTTTTCCTTTAAAGAGAATATGAATCATTTAATGCCCCCCAAAATCCATTACTTTCATGCACTGTAGCAAAATAAATATTTTACTAACAATGAACTTCCATCTCTCTGCCTCTGAATTCTTATTCATCTCCAGTTACAGACTGTTTAAGCCTGGTTTGCCAGCTTAGAGAGCTAGAAAAGCCAGAAAGTTTCTGCACAAATGATCTTTTCACAGTGTGCTTGCTATTTAAACTCACTTAATTAAATATGTAAATCTAATTATTTGTCTCAAAAGTTTCTGCATATGCATTTTAAGAATGCAATGTACAAAAGTCTATTTGTAATGCTGAGGCCAAACCCTACAGGCTCACAGAGGGACCCACAACCAAACAAACTGACATGTGGAACAACTAATTCAGAGACTGAGATCTGTTTAATTAGCCCACTAAAACAACATATACAGTTGTGAAATCTGTGTTATTAGAAGCCTTCTTCCTTAATCTATGCTCAATCTTGTTTCAAATCTTTTCCATGAAGTATCAGCAGGTCTTTAAGATCAAGCATTGTTAGCAAGTGTTCTCCTGAAACAGCCCATCTGTTAGGTGTTAGTGTAGATCTTTTCCCCACATTCATAAAACACTCTTTTCTCTATTGTAGATTATAAATATCAGCAACCGTGTAGAAACAGCTTTGTATAGATCTGCCAAGACCCTCTGTCCCGCAAAATGTTGAGTATTAATTTCCAGTAAAAACAAATTCCAAAGGACTTTTAGTATTTTTAATTAGTGCGTGCTTTTTTATCTCATTAGAAGTATAATCAGTAGATCATTTGTTATGTAAACAGTAGTATTTCTGTGCATTGAGAACAAACACAAAATTTTATTTTAGAATATTAATTAATTTTGATGTTGAACTTATCAGAAAAGCTGCCAATTTGCCTGTTAGTCACTTGCAGTCTTTAGACCTTACTGTGCATCTATTTAGACATAAACAGTTAAACACTGAAGCTAAAATAGCCATAAAAAAGGACAAAAGAGGAGGAAGCACATTTTCTACATCTGAGGCAAAGCAAACAATTGCAGTAGTAATTATAGCCCCTTTCTTTAAAGGAGACTTTAGACCAATTGTCCTGAGGCCACTGAAGGAAGAACAAGATTTAGTTACAGTGGCCATTTGATACTGCAATTTATTGCTTGCAGTATTTTCCTTGAAACAAGATATTTAAGAAAGCCAGTTGCTTGGTGTTAAAAGCTTAATTTTCAAAGCAAATTTGAAGAATGATTCCAGATTTTGACATGGCCAGTCTTCTTATTACTGCTCACATATTTTCCTTGGGCTATGAAAACAATTCCAGGTTCTTTTTTCCATTTTGACCATAGCAAATGAATAATGTGGCCATGCAAGTGATACAGTCAGAAAATCAAGGTCAGGCAATTCTGCTCTTAGGTTCTTTACTGACACCCAATATTAATAATGTTTTATTATTAAATTACATGCTTGAATATGCCTATTTTAAAATGTTTTATATGTTTAGTAAAATATTACAATCAGAATATAGTTCTATTAATAATTTTTCATATAATAACTTAGAATGACAGAAGAAATTTTAAGGACAAAAAAAAAAAATTCTGTTTATGTAATGAATAGACAAAAGAAGACCAAGGCAGGGTTCACTGTAGGTACATGCACACTCACCCACATTTTTTAAGACTCACCATGTAGACATGAGCCCAAGATTGTCATTGGGAACCTGAGCTGCTGAAACTATGCATTTAAAACTTTATGGATGAGATTTTTCAAACACCCTACGCTGGTCTTTAAACACATGGAAATAAATGGCCACAGTGAGGTGGGCAAGTCTAACCTGCTGCCTCTCCTCCAGTTAGGGAGAGCTGGCAGAGCTCTGAGCCTCTGCAGGAACAGCCTGGCACTGCACACGATGGAATTTCTCAAGTGCTCGTGTGACAGAGGATTATGAATAGGCAAATACAGACTTGGGGATAAAGCATTTTCAAACTGATAGCTCCCTTCTCTAAATGTCCACTACACAGCAGTCAGTCCTGCTCATGGGAGCTGACAAAACAGACAAGGATCTGCTAGTCCAACTCGGAAACAGAGGGAATATGATGGTCAGCAAATATTGAATGAGCTCTGTATTTTCCTTCCCTACAGCTGGAAGGGGCTTTGCCAGGAAATGATTAGGAAAGTAAAATAGCGAGGATGATGTAACAAAGGGCATAATCAGAAGATAAACCCAAATGAGAGTAAAATAAGGAAACAAAGAGAGAAAAAGAGTAAAGGAAAATAGCAATGTTCTCTGCCTCTTTTCTCTGCCCACAACTGGGCAAAGAGAAAAATCTGTGCACACGCAGCTGCTCGAGGAACGGGTGGGAAATAGGAGAACTGAGGAATGGAATGTAAAGCCAGCTCCTCAAACGTCTCACCATTAAAATGTACAGAATTATTTTGCTGAGTTTTTCTTATCTGTACACTGGAATTAACGTTTCCAATCTATTTGTGCACAGTCTTTTAAAACATGATGATGAAAATTCCTTCAGCAACGCTAAATATTAGTACAATTAATGTCATGGCATGTTTGAGAGTAAAGGCATTACTCAAGCAGTTATGAGCATTTGTCAAGTTCTTGTCTCATTCCAACTTATCAAATACTGGAATGAAAAAAGCCCTAAAAATACAGGGAAATGCGGATGCTGTCCATTTGAGTAATATTAAAAGCTAGATATTCGTAATCTCAGCTCAGTTTCTGGTAGCTAGTTCCTCAGAATGTACAGCTGCTCTTGATTTTCCTTGTTCTTTACTAATAGCAAGTGTCTTGAACATATCAGAAGAAGACATTAAATAAATTAAAATCTCATTTTCCCATCAAAAGTAATTAGCACATTTTTTTACATCCTAGCCAGGTACTTCTGTTATTACTAGTTATTCTCCTTGGGATGTACATTGGCTGGGGAGAAAAAAAAATTATATTTTCTACTGTCTGCCAAGACAATCTATTCTAGGAGGACTACAAGCTAAACCATTTCACATATTTGTTAAAAAAAATCAGTAGAAATCAATATGCAAAATCATCACGTGGCTGGCCACAAAAAATTTCGAGGTAAGTATTTTTGGCAGAATCACTGCTATCTGAATTGAGGAAATTAGAATACACTGCTGACATTAACACTACCACGAAAAAAAAAAAATAAAAAAGGAAGTAAATTTGCAAAGTGATGCTGTAATTAACATGGCCCTTGGGGTCTTGAGCTGATGTTCTGCCCAACTGCAGAGAAGAGTGGAGAAACTTAAAAGGCACCCAAATGCAATTTCAGCCTGACACAGCACTATCTACCGCAGCAATAATAGCAATAATTTGTGTCAATGGCTTCAGAATTACTGTCGCTGAGATGTACTTTATTATGTTTCACCCGTCCTTCAGCAGGCTTTCAGTGCTGCAGAGCACAAGAGGAGCTGGGGCAGGAGCAATAACTCACTACACAAAAACCCAGCTTGGTTACGCAGAGAAAAAGCAGTTACCATTTCTGACTTTCAAAAAATTCAAGGAATGTTTTGACATCTAGGTTCATTCATGCCGGTATTGTTAAGACAGGAAGGCAAAGGATATATGGCTAATGATCCAGTTTGTATTTACAGCTCCTGAATCATACCGGGCTGTCTCAGGTAGTAATCCAGCTTTCTCCAAGTCTTTTGTCTCAGCATCTACAGCTTGGATGTATTTAAAGCTTTATTCAACCATCCATGCAAACTAGCTACACCCCGGACTCACAGCAAGCTAGTTATAAGCATTTGTTTATTCGTGACTCCTTCCTCTGTACTTAATTTATGTTACATTTTAGAAGCTTTTAATTAGGGAGCATCTACTGATAACAGGAAGGATATGGTTTAAAAGTACAAGAACAAGCTTGGATAGGAATTAAGTTAAAATTAAAAGAAAACATGAGAACGTTCATGCTAATCCCAGCTGTGACTTCCTTGTACCTTTTATCACTGACTACAACTCCAGCTTTAGAGAAATGTGGACTATAAGAAGATAAAATCTTGTTTCACAAATGAGAAAATAGCAAGATTGCAAATTAATTTGTGTACTAAAAGGTGTTTCCAAATTGCTCCAGCATTGTTCAAAACATCCACTGAAAATGACATTTGCGAGGTTTTGTCACACCAGCGTTTCAGTACGGAGTATTTCACAAAGGACAGTGAGAGAAATAAACATTAAAAAATAAAAAAGCACCATTTGTGCACAGATCCAAGAAAGCAGAGCAAATCTCCCAGGACAGAGCAAGGGCTGTGAGACTCATGGCTCACCCAGAGCAGGCTGGGGAAGATCCTCTCTGCAGCTCTGGGTCAAATAGTCACTCTACTGTGAATGGGTACCAGAAAATCATTTCTTACTCTTGCACATAGATCTGGTACACAGCCCAGAACGACCACCTGGAAAGAGCCAAAGCTCTTGGCTCTCACATCTGCTTTCTAGACAGTGGCCTTGCCCTTGTCCAAATAGATTTATGATCTTTGTAAATTAAAGATAAGGTTAAGAATATACCACCCCTAATAATCAGCTTTATTAATTATCTTTAGAATAGATTATTTCTCATTGCTACTATTTCTACAGCACAATAAAACAAACCCTCTTAAAACAGAAAATATACAAATCAGTAGAAAACTGGCCACCAGTACTTGTGAGAATATCTTTGACCTTTCCAAATGTACTTTTCTGGCCTTCTCCTCTCTCCTCCCTGCATTATTTTCTGTTTTATAACACGGCTGTTATTTGTCTGAGCCTGATAAGCTCCTGGGACTCAGTCTGACCTCACAAACGAGATTCCAAGAACGTCGCCATCACAAGAAATCAAAATAGTGCATCCACAACAAACTAGTTTAGAAGCTCTGCTTATCACAAGCCTTTTTAATTATCTTACATAGCTTTGATTCCTTTCCTTAGGGTACTAATTACATGAGTGTGTTTTGTTTCTTTTAATGTTATGAAATAACATCCACTTTTTTCCACATTTTCAAGCAATATTCTGTGTGCACACTACTTTTAAATGCTCAACATTCAATTCAAGCCTTAGCAGTAGATTGGCTTTAATCATCTGAAACATGCTATGCCATCTCTCTAGTGTCAGAGAGAAGTCTGACTTACTGGATAACCTAAATCACACTACAGCAGGTTGGGTACATCAATTACCACTTACTTTTCAAGCTCAGTTACTGCTACAGAAATGAAAAATGCTGGAAAGTGGGTTGAAAAATGCAAAGTAAATGCTATGAGTAACAGACTTGAGTTTTCAGAGCAGTTTGTATGATTTGTCATTATTTTTTTTGTCTGCAAATCAATGAATAACTAAACCAAATCAGCCACTAGTCTTTCACTGGAGACAGATATCCTTCACTGTCAGAAGTTAAGTTGTTATAAACAGTTTTGGTACATAGATTTTTATTTTCTTTAGGAGCTCTCAGATTTATTTATACGAGAAAAGGGAGGCTTCTGTTCAGCTCATAACCATAAAATAAGCCAATACTAGACGTCAAAACCCACAGCTGCAGACAAAGTGATATAACCACAGAGAGCAAGGAGTTACTCTGTGTATGTCTTAAGAACATAACTTCTTCAGCTTCCCTACTCATCTGTCTTCTCACTCTGTCCACAAAACAAACAAGTCCAATACTAATGACTGCTCAAACCAAGTCTAGTTATTTTTTCACCTTCAGCTGAAAAAAAACTCCAATGCTAGTTAGAAAGCAGATGTACTATTAGCGGAACATAAATTGGAATATATATTTAAACAAGAAAAAGTGTTTCTTAAATCAACTAACTGTATGTTTGATTTGGATACTTGTGATGTCAGCTTTTATCCCTGTGGGAATGCTTACAGACTTGTCCAGGTAACTGAATGCCAATGTTTCCAGATATTCTGCAAGCCTGCAGAAATAATCCTGGGCATTTGATGTTTTAATCCAGATAGTTTACACATCATTTATGTAGGCTGTGGATGTGAAGGATTTGCTTTCATCAAAATTAGCATTTTAGTTTAGCTTTACAATTCTTCTCAAACTCTCTTTCAAATGACAGGCATCAAGAACATGAAAACCCTTTAGTTCACAGGGAATGAACAGTGTGCTCCTGACAAATACATTGTCTCCAACAGCCTGGGATATAATATTCACCTGGGAATCAAACCTGTTGTGTAGGAACAAATGTTTTCCTGAAGCACATCTCACAAAACCATGAAAGGAAACTATTATCTTGGATTAGGTGTTTTCCTTTGTTCTTTAATCCCAATAGTAAAAGGGATGCCCTACCCTATTTATATTTCAGTCAAAAGCAACAAAGAAAGGTTTTAAATTAAGGAAAAAGTAGGAATTAGAAAAGCTGGGCTGTATCTACATTTCACTGAAAATGTTTATAGGCAAGTGTCACAGAAGTTTTGCAGATAGAAATCCTCCAACATGTAGACACAAATGAGGGGAAGACAGAATGACTTTAAAGCAGTAACAGCACCATTCAGGAAGAGGTTCAAATGTGGTCACATCTACAGAGTGCCCTCACACCACATCAGTAACAGTCACAGGAATCCAGTACTGGATTTCCAAACTGGACCCAGAAAGAATGAAACAGGACACCTCAGTGTCACTTATTTCTCATCTAAAAACACAAATAAACAAACAAAAAGCACCACCCTGAATTCATGCAGCTTCTACCACTGGATACACACACACAGGAGAACAATCTTCCCAGCCTTTGCACGATGTCAGAAGCACAAACACTTCAAAGCTTTATACTCCTCAGTATGGCAAAAACGCTCCCTGAAAAGGGAATTTTCCACTGAGCCACTGCACGTAGAAACACACATTTCTCACAGAAAGCGCGTGGCTCATTTCCTTCAGAAAAGAAATGTATTGTTTAAGACATTAAATACAAACTACTTAAATGCATTGCATAGTTAGATACAATTACTGTTCTTACTCTTTTGTAAACCATGCCATCTACAAGGGTAAAGCCAGGGTTAAAACCTTCGTTTAAACTAATCAGAATAAATGTCAACATCAGCAGAGGAAGGCATGCCAAAAATAATAGAAAAATAGCGAAGACACAACAAACAAAAAAAGCTACTTAAAATCTTGGGTACTAATTTATCCTATGATGCAGCTCAAAATACTTGAAGGCAAAACAAAAATTCCACTTAATTTTGATTTGTTTAAAATCTAAACACTGGTTTACATTGCCCCTGTGACTTCTGCAAACAAATGATTTTTAAATAAGTTCCTTGCTTTTCTTTTAAGGAGCTAACTGTTAGGCTGGAACAGTCCTGAAAACAGCAATGTGTTCAATCAGGTTGAAAATAAGGAAATGACACAATGGGAAAGGCTCTCCAGGCCCAGCTCCCCCTGGGCATTGAGGCAGGGTGTCTCTGTGGACACAGATCAGGTGATGCTGCTGGGACAGGCACGAGCAGCAGAAGAGTGAATTTAGATAACACACTCACAAAAATTATGGCTAGTTACCCAAACTTCCAAAGACATCAGGTTAGAATTCTCTAATGATTCCTATTTGTCTTCAATTTCCAAGGCTATGAACATGCCATCACGTCTGGCAAAACAGTGGAATTGTACCTTGGGAAAATACAAGTCAAAATGAGGCAACTGATAAGGGAAGCATTGCTCAGCTCAAAAGGTTCCAAACTCTGGCTGGCACTTTGCAAACAATCACCTCAGGATTCCTGGTGAAGCCTCAGCCCTGGGTGCCCTCCCTGACCACACAGCTCACACTGCTCAGGTGCTGACCTTTGCTCAAGTGGTTCTCTATACCTGGACCCTGCCTGACTCACGTCAGCACTCTGAAGCATTATGGGCTGCCCAATGTAATTTTCCTCTTCAAATAAAGCAACTGAAACACTCAAAGGCAAAAAAAAAAACCCAAAAAACAAACAAACAAACAAACAAAAAAAAACAGGGAAAAAAAGCAAAGAGGATGACTCTAAGACGATTATTAAGTCTGACCAACAAGTGGTGTATTTTTCCCAAAGTCTGAACTATTGGCAAACTGATGTCCTGCATGCCATGACTGCATTGGCTTTTGGGAATCACTATCAGGTCCAGAATGCTGGGATGCATAGAATAATTTCCTTTAAGTTCCTATCACTCATTGCTTAATATGATGACACAAACTTGGACCATAAAATGACCTACTGTAGGCTCATTAGTCATGTTCCTCTTTTGTTCTAAAATGCAGTGGGAATGACTCTGCACACAGGCTGAAGACTGCTTTTAAGAACTGTCCAAATACATTGTGAAGTCTTACCCTCTCTGTTTTTAAGCCTACCTGTGGTTTTGCCATTCCTTCCCAAAAATAACCTTGATCTAAGTCATTTGTTACTACAAGTGATTTACAGAACATTACTATAATATGCAAGATGTATATAAGACATTACATTTGTCCAGCTAATGGCAAACTTAGGTTTGTAAAACATTTTCTCTCTCTCAGTATCAGCAGAGTATAGCTGAAATAAATGAAGCGAGAGACATGAAGCCTCTAACGCATTTTTGTAAAGTGAACCAAGCTATTTAACTCTTTAATCCAAGACGATATTTTGTGTGGACTTCAATTCCAGATCTCTGAAAAATTTCTGAAACAGGCCATTGCACTTGATTGGAAAGTCCTTCTATTTGGGAATAATCAGTTGCAGGATCAATAACTTGATTTACAAGCCTGAAAAGCCAGCACTGTTACATTTTCCTTAGAAGTTATGCATATTAGTGGTAATTCACAGAATAGCAGAAGACTTTGGAATTCTCTCCTGATGTAGAAATAACTGTGTTCTGACCAAATTCGAACATTTTTAGGTATGTGTCTGTGCTCACACACTTCCCTCTATTTGCTACCAAAACCTGATTGACATGGAGAGAGATATGTACTGGTTGGTAACTTGATGGCAAATCTGGCTACACGGGGGTTTTTTAACAGCAAAACAAAGGGTTAACACACATGCTGTCACCAAAGGAAACCAAGAACTACAATCTCAAATGACAAAATACTGCTCCATAGAGAAAAAGGACTGAGTACAACTTCAGCAAAGTGGTATGAATTATAAAATAATCATCTACCATTTCTGAAAGTAAAAGACGGGAAGTGACAGAAAAGGGGTTTCAGGTGGTCTAGAGCTGATCATCCACCAACACCTCCGAGGGCTTCTGGCAATTAAAGGGATTTAAAATATGAACAAACACCTTTTTTCTAAACTGCTGAGCACATACAAATGGGAATTAACCATTTACTGAGACAAGCAATTAAGACAAATTAGAAAACAGTTTCATGTGCTTTCTGCACCACAAATACCTTATAAACGCCTTCCAGTGACCCAAAAAGTGAACAATAAGCCTATGTTAAAGGCCACTGTCAGAGAGACAAAGAGCAAAGACATGCAAGCTTTGTCCACACTCATCTAGAGAAATTCAGCAAATTGCTCTGTCATGCATCTTGTACCCTCCCCAGCAATCATGGGAACCTTTGCCCTTTTGCCCTGACAGATTAAATCGAAGCATGAAGAAGTAGGATCTTAGCCAAAGAATATTACATTTTAAAAGCTGACCTAAGCTCTTTTGATTTGCCCTTTCATTTTGATCTCATGATGATGTTTCAGTACTTTCTTCAGATATTGAGTTCATCAATCTCTAACCCTCTTCTGATGTATTTTAGGTTTCTGCATTTCTTCCATTTCGGGGAAGAAGTGCTTTGCACTTTACAGACTGATGTAATAAAAGGGTCTAGATGATTCAGGAGATCTAGAATACTTAGTCATAAAGAAAACTTGCAATCTGGATTTCTCTCACCTCTCAAACTATGAATATTTTTATGCACTAAGACTCAGGATAGTAAAAATAAATAGTAATTTTGAACTTGCATAAAATTTATTGCAAGGGAAAGGATCTGGGCAAGCACCCTCTTTCACCCACCCCACCCACCACTGTCCTTCCTTAACCAGCTACATTTAGCACCCTGCAAGTACTTTGTAATCACTGCTTGACTTTTCCTAAACCTCTAAAACTGCCACAAAACTTAAAGACATTTGACACAGTGAGTGAAAAACAGCATAAACCATTATACTACTTTATCTGAAATTAAAATTCTCTATCTGCTCCAGTTACCTTTTAAATGGCCCTCAGCTTTCAGGCCTGAAAACTGAGGGTGCAATCTGCACAGCCCAGGACTAAGTAATGAAACACTGAACCTTCTAGCTCATGACTCCCAAATTTTTGAGAGGCCTAATCACCTTGCAGAGGTTAAAAAACCTGGTTGCCTCAATCCAGGTTTGACTAGATGTCTCAGTGTTATCAAAAAGAACAAAGCTGGCAGATGTTTGAACTGCTCTTCTATCTTGCCAAAGGACTGGAGTTGGTAACACCACTGCACGAGCTACCAAAACACTTGCTTGGGTGATTTGACTTGTGGAAATGTCCAATTCACATAAAGCAAATGAAAACTCTTTTACAGAGAATAACATTGTAACAATAAAAAAAACCCCCAATTTATTAAGCAACACAGTGGAGCCAGAGTATATCAACTCTGAGTTTTTATGTGGGACACACTCCACACTAAGCACAGAGATTGAATTTATGTAATTCCCAATGACTAAGAAGCTAATACCTATTCCTTTTAAACAATGATCTAATATTGCACACCATCATCCAAGTCTTCCTGACCAAGTAGGAGAAATAGCACATATATTTGTACACAAAGGATCAATATTTAGAGACTGCATAATCCTTTATCTCTTTAAATGGGTCTTCCTAGAAATTAGTCATCTTTTGAAAAGATATTCCTGCAGAAAAAAGCACTTATTTTTTGCAGATTGTTGTGATGGATATAGAATATGCAAGACCTCTAGATACACTGCTTTTTAATTTTTAATTAGAAGACTCAACTTTTTTTTTCTATACAATTTTTCACAGATAACAGTATAGAAAAGTGGTAAACTAATATTCCAGATAAGAGAGGAGTTAAATTTGATTCTGAGAAAAACAACACTCACACTGATTGTTTAAGCCACTATTTAGTCTTTTTACACTATTTACTAGTATTTTATAACCAAATCTCTCTTAATATTCAATGACTATGAAGGCAGGAATGCAAGACATTGCTCAGCTGTTAGTGAGCCTTTACTCTTAGATTTAAACACTGAGAAAATTCCTAACAGATACCCAGAGCAGACAGTGCTAACACTTACTAAAATGTAAGCCTAACAATCACAAAGAAAACACAGAAATGAAAGATAAAAAGGAGAAGAGGGAAGGAGGAGTATTATGGAGGACAAAAAACGCAGATGTTTTCGAGCCTTCAGCTTTTGGGCATAAGTGTTACACAATCAGCATATTATGGCTCACAGTAGCAATTTCTCTCTCACTTAAAGGCAACTGTTTACATCAAAGAACCTCCCAGAAGGGTCTTGCATACAAGGGATCATCCATTAGCTGAACTAACATTATTAGCAAAGTTACAGTCTATTATTGGAATATCTTTTATTATAATGCATGGGTTAGCACTTCATACTTACCAGAGGACTGTGCAAAATGTTTCTGTACTCATTGAAATAAAACCATTTCAATTCCACAGAGAATGTCTATATACTTATACAGAAGATAAGAATGTTAATTATATGTGTACTTAGAATGATGACTGAGACATCAGCTACTCCTATTCTATGCACTGGGCAGCTGAAGAAAGGTCCCAAAACACTCCTCTGGTCCTTTATACTGCTGAGGACAATAAGGTGCCCATGGCCTCACATCCCTACATTGTTTATCAGCATATTTTTCACTGTGACTTGATAGATTTTATACAGAAAATTTAGCTTACTGATACCCTATGAAAATAGATTTGGTTGGCCTGTAGCTATTTGATTTGATTTCATGGGAAAAACGTGCTGAAGATGTGAATGGCTCTAGGGATGGTCCAGACAAAGCATTTCAAGAAGGCTGCACTTCAGATGGTTAATGCAATTCTGGCAATCTCTTAATTCCCCTCCTTATCCAGCAGCAATAAAGCTCAATTCTGTAATCTGACACCTCCTTTGCTTGGATGTCCAATTAAATAAATCAAAATAAGTGAAGGACTCCTCAGAAACTGCAGGTTTTCCCCAAAAAAAAAAAAAATCCCCTCAAGTCTCTCTTAATATGCTGATGTAAATAAGGAGATACTGCTGCAGAAATTAGGAACAGATCTCAAGAAGTCACCCCAGCTCATCATCTCATGCTCTCTGGTGATACTTAAATATCTGTAATATATCTGGTGTATCTTAAATATCCCTGCCAATTATTTGGCCAATATTTACACAGCTTTTCTGCCTAATTACTATTTGATGGTTATGTAGCTGAGAAGTCCTCCTAGTTTTAGGAGGAAGTCTCTCCCTCTCTCCCCTTACTACAACTTCAAGCTGTTATTTCTGCTAATGTAGCCACCAGGCACAGAAAACAATTGATCACTATTCTCTTTTATACAGAACAAATCCAAGTCTGTCAACCTTTTCTCAAAGATCAGGTTTTAAATATATTTGAGTTTGACACATTTCTCTGCATTTTCCTCTCTGAAACTGCCTGTGGAGAAGTGAACCAAGAAATATGGGATGCTAAAAGGCATCTTGAATCCTTTTCTGGCATGAGAAAGGTATTTCACTTTAATCATTCAGACTCCTGTATCTTTAAAAACCCAGGGCCAACCTTCACCAAACCCTTTGTAGCTGCTGGATGTGTGGAGGTTCTCAGATATTTCAGCCTACAGGAAAGCCTTTAACAGCCAATTAAGCTGCACTCTCCCATGTTCTGGGGAGCCCAGAACTGGGCACAGTATTTCTGATGTTTCTGTGCTATTTATCATTCCTAAGCAAACACACAAACCAGACAGCATAGCACTAATTCTGTATTTTAAAGGCAGTCTGTGTGAAACTTGGAAAATGTAGGTGAA
The DNA here is from genome assembly GCA_032173965.1 of Sitta carolinensis. NCBI lineage: Eukaryota > Metazoa > Chordata > Aves > Passeriformes > Sittidae > Sitta > Sitta carolinensis. Next base: position 15,356,570 of record JAVUNC010000019.1, read on the forward strand.
ATTTCTAAAATGACAAGTACTGCAGTTACTGTGCCCTTGTGCATGTATTTAGTGAGGGCAGAGAAAGCTTTTTAATTGCCATTAAAAGACCAAAGGCAATTCCTGCAGTTGTCTCTGTCATCTAAGCGTGACACAAATCACCAAACAAATACCTCCTTCTCTTAGGATTATGAAGCTAATCTAAATATGCTACTCACAGATTAGGTCTAGGCCATTTTATTAGACTTGAAACCAAAGAGAGGGTTTTTTCTATTTTTCAAAATGTAGGAACTAAAAATAAAAGTGAGGCTGATGGGCATTTGGTTGAGTGAACTTATCTACTTATCAACCCCCCAGCCCACAGAACTGCCCAAAGGAAGAGGGATAAAAACATGAAAAAATTATCATTCTGCAATCCAAATATTGTGTAATATAAAGAGAGAGACTGTGGTCAAAACTGACGGGAATTAAGTATTCAAAGGCAAAATATATGCAGCAGAGATATAAATCTCTTTCATTTCTAGACTCGTAACGCAAAGAAGGATGAAATGCATCAGTAAAAAGAAAAATTATTTAAATCTGTTAGAAGGACAAGAGCTTTGTCTTCACCAGATTTTTAAATTTTACACTTTAGAATAAACAAAGTAAGTCCCCCAAACCCCCAACAAACAAAAAAAAAACCAACAAACAAACAAAAACAGCAACAACAAAAAAAGAGGAAACAAGTTTCAGCCAAAAAAATTCAATATGTTTAAAAACATGTCTGGACTAATCTAAGGACTGAATCACAACAGCTTGGGGGCAGGGGAAGGAAACTAGACAGAAACATGGACCTACTTGGAAGGGTGGGAAAATAATCCAGGGCAAAAGAGTTCAGAATTAGAGAAGAGGTCACAAGCAGGGAGGCCTGAGCACTCATTTAAATATTTTTGTGTTATGTTTAAGTTACTATATTCTCAGTTTATTTTACCTACATGAAGCACATATAAGAACACACCCTAGCAAGTGAAATCTGATGTACCAAAAATTAAATTGTCCCTATCTCTAAATTAAAAATCATTAAGAGACTGATGAAAGGAAACTGATGAGACTCAAGAGAGAAGAAAACTGGTTTTTGTTTTCCTTTTGCATGCTCAAAAGTCAGCAGAGAATAAAGCACCTTTATATTTACAGTATGAAATACTGTATTTCATAAAACCCAATGCCTGAAATAATGGAGGCACTACAGACTTGGCCAGGTCCATGTTATGAATGCAATAATTAGCTTTTTACAAAAGGCACTCATTTCATTTTAGTGAAACCACAGAAATATTGTGTGTTTACATTATCTCCTCCAAAGTCTCATTTCCTTTCCACTTATTACATATATGAGACAGGAAGTTCAAATAACAAAGCTAAGGTGCATTAATGAAATGGAGAATTACTTTTTGATATTTGCAGCACTTTGCAGGAAGAGGCACATGCATGTGCCAAAGAAACTTGGGTGAGCATCAGCACTCTCTTTACCTTTTAGGATTGAAAATAAATTACTCCAACACAGATGATCGTGTGTTTCATGAAGTGTTAAATGCTGAAGTAAGGAAATAGATGCATAACTCTAAGTTAAACCATAACACACAGGAATTCTGTATCTGCTTTGGTCATCAAAATATCTCTGTGGAATAAAGGAACAAGTTATATTCCTTGCCTGTGTTTCAAGGGATATCTTTATTTTTCCAAGTTAAGAGAGATTTCTTTCCATTTTATAAGTGGCACATTCCAGACTGGCAATGAAGGTACAACGGCCATCTTGTTAATATGCCATATTTATTTTAAAAATGTACTATCCTGTCCAAAGGAAGTTAAGCATTTAGCACATGGCCGGTGCAGAGAGAAATTCTCACACACGGGAACTGTTGGGTAGAGCCAGGGTTTGGTTTGCCTGTTTGTGTTTGTGAATGTCAGTAGAGAGCCACAGATCTCTTAAAATGCGCCGCCAAAATGTGTCAACAAAATGAAACGAAGACATTGATCACTCCAACCTGCCAGTGATGTCGAAAGGAAGTTTAAAATTACTCCCTGGACTAGACTTCCAGAGATCAGTCTGGACACAGACAATGATCTCGTGCCCAGAAAGGCTGCATTGTCTTGCAGCTTCCTCCCCAAAGGCCTCCCTCTCACGCCGTGATCCAGCAGCAGTACAGACAACACTGAAGCACCACACATAGGCCCTTTCACATTTTTCATGCCTTTTTTCCAACAAGAACCCGATTTCCTCCCAGACTGTGCAGAGATCTCCCCTTTGCCCTGCTCTGTCCAAGAAGCAGTGAAAGGGAGGACAAACAATCCTCCCTTGCTCCATCTTGAGGACATCAGGACAGCAGTACATCCTTCGGAAATTTCTGGTATTCATTTTGGAATTATCCTCACTTCCTAAATAATCTATGTGGCTATCTGGATGCCACCACCTCCATCTGGAAGGAATATCAGTGTTTTGGATTACCAATGGTAATTCAAGAGGTACTGGGAGTGGTTGTTACAAAACTTAAGCTGAACAAGGCAGAATTCTGCTTGGCTTCCATGCCAGTGCTGAGAAGCCAAACCACTGAGGAGCAGCATAATTTTGCCCTAGGATGAGTTGAAAGTGCTTTTTTCTGACCTCTCAGAGAAACACAGAAACTTGGCTTCCAGAGAAGGAATAAACAAACAAAAAGGTCCACCCCAAAAACTATATTGTTCTGAGACTTCAAAAGATCAAGCCCATGCTGAGTGGCTTGTCAAGCACTTCTGTGTCCATACATCACTTCAAAACACCCCTCAAGCTTTTTTAATTATGTTTTGAGTTCTTGCAAGTCCCAGAAGTTTAGATAATTTTACCCAGCCGGGTAAACTGTAACAGCTGTCAAAAAAGTGAGAGCATGGAAATTAAAATAAAATTTTCTAAATTCATATATTTGTGTATATAAACATGTTTAGATGGATAGACAGATACCCACAACTGAGGCAAAGCAAGCCAGTGCCAAGGGACTCCCTAAGCCTCCAACTACCACCACCAAGTGACTTGCAGACAACCAGGGATTCAGAGTCACTCCAGCTCAGCAGTTGTGTTTTTAATTCTCACCAGTTCAGCTCCCTCTTCCCTGATGTTTATACCAATATGTGGAAAAATCTCAATTCCATATTTAATATTTAGGTTGCCTTCGGTTTATCAATTTGCATCTTTCTCAGCTCAAGACCATTCATTCTTTGCTCCGTTTTCAGACCCACAAGTTTCAATCTGGTAACATCTAACCAGGTCTTGGCCAAACAAATAACAATTAGTTGCTATTTCTCAGGTTTCAGATGCCCAAACTGCAGGGGAAAGAGCTTTGGTTGAGCTCACAATCAACTCAAACTCACAACTGCAAAGGAACTCAAGATTCTAGCATGTATAAAAAAAATTAATTTCAGTAGTGGCTTGATGGCAATAAAACCTAAGAAACTATTATTTTTCTTCTGCTACAGCAACATCCTTAATCAGAGAAGCATTTCTTCTGAACATGTGTGATTAATGTGCAATAAAAGGAAAAAAATACCTGCTTCCACCAAAGCAGAGCCACTGCCTAGAAATGCAACTACTATGCCAAGAATTGTTTAAAATAGCTGCCAATTTCTAAAATAGACTCCAAGATAAGCTCAGATACCCCAGTACATTCACAACACATCCTAAAAACTGATTAAGATTGTCTTATACAAAAATCCTCCTCTGAATTAAAAAAAACCCAAACAATTCCTCATAATACATTATGCCGCAGGTATTGAAACTACCTTTCAAGAAACACTCATATATTAGGAAATGGAACTGTAGTAAACAGCACCCACAGATTCCCTAAAACCTGTGCAACATGCCATCTCTTTTCCTGGTTTCAAAGCTGAAAACTGCAGAGAACAGCTATGTCTTGCAGGAGATTGCAGATTCCCCAGCACTAAAGTAAATTTGACTCTGTAAATAATAAGTTGCAATGATGTCAGACAGGGGATAGCAGAACAAATGCTCAGCCAAGAACAAACTCTGGGTAGCTGCGTCTTAGGGGGATTCCTCTGTGGAAAGAAAGGGCATTTCTGCTGGAAGAGACCTGCTGGGATTCATATTCACAGCAGCAACATCTTCCAAGGCATAAACACGCCAAGCAACCTTTGTTTAAAGCTGGTTTTGGTAAGCTGAAACCTCCTCATGGCCTAGGTACACCTTATGGCCCCTGAGGTTGAAAAAGGCAGACTTACCCAAAAAAGGCAATTAACTCCAGTGCACACCGGGATTGTTTATCTGGAAACAGGTCCTTCTGGCCAACAGTTAAACAGCAGATTCTGCTTTTTGCAAGGGCAAAGTCAGAAAACTCTGCCAAGGGGAAACAAACTAAGAGAGGCAACGGTGAGTAAGGTTCAAGAAAGCCATTCAGAAAGGTGATTTCTGTGTAGACATTCTCCTACAATGACTACAATCTTCTTTGCACTGTATGAAGCTCTGCCTGGGCACTGCTGTGGTGCTGAATAGGAATCAAACTGTACATCCCAGTATCTCATCTGAGCGTGTAATCACTTGACAAATCAATCAGCACTCACTTCACTCAGAAACACAAAGGGACAGATTCACCTCCCAGTTCCAGGGGGATCTGCAATCAGAGATTGTGATGAAAAGAGCCCAGGACTCTGCCTGCTCCTCTGCTCTGCCTGTTCTGCCTCTGGCAGCTCCAGCAGGATTCCAGTCCTATCAATGCCTGGGACTAAGAGGAGATGCTTTCCCCTCAGCTGGCTTTTGAGAAAATCCTGAAGCCAGTGCAGAAATGGGAGGTGAAGAGGAGGCAGACCTGGTGCCCAGGCTGTGGTCAGGCACCTCTCACCTGTGCCCTGCCCACAGCAGTCAGGGAGGCACTGCGTTCTGCCCTGCCAGTGGGCTGCAGCTACACCACAGAAGTAAGACTCAAGCAGTCGACCAAAGAGAAAAACCACTTTTCCCACAGGCTTTCCACTTTTTCTTCCTGAGGGAAGAATCTGCTTTGTGGATGAATCAGGCACAAAGCAAAGCTTACAAAATATGAAACAGCGCTTGGGAAGAAAGAGAAGTGACAAAAAATCCTGTATAATGGAGAGAGAGCTTTCTTCTTGTGCTACCCAAAACTAAGGGGCTTCAACCAGAGATCAGGTCAGCCTTGCTGCACAATTCATTGCAGCAGATTGTACCTCTGAATGCTGCCAAACACAAGAACTTAAGGAATTCACCAAAAATTCACTTTTGCATTGTAACAGGAGAAACAGCATTTATACCCTTAATAACACATTTTTGCAGTGGAAAGACTGGCTTATACCAGACCCAAAGTAGTCATTAGAGTGTCTGCAGAGATTGTGCCATTTTCCTGCATGTTTCAAAGCCAGTGTTTGAATCCAAAGCACTCCAGTCCTTCCCAAAGGAATTTTGTAGCAGGTGGTGTTAATAATCCCCGAAACAGGATTCTCTTTGCTGCACCAGCTAAAAGTTCAGGGAAAAGGGATTATGACAAAGGCTTCACCTGACCCAGTAATGCCTCTGTCATTTGTCACCTCTCATGTCAGTTCTAGAATAAGCAGGTATAACGTTTCAATCATAATACTGCAGATGTACTTCTACACTTGCCAAGGTTGAAGGCTAACATGCTCTTAGCCATTCTCCTGCAGGAAAATATATGGAAATTAGAAAGACCTACAATTCTACAAGGAACTGCCAGTTTTCTGGAGGGCTTTTACAAACCCCTTCTCTTCTGTTTAATCATAAAAGGAAAAAAAAAAAAAAAAAAAAAAGAAAGAAAAAAAAATACAGAGAGAGACAGGGGGGAAAAAAAACGCATGGTGAGACAGAGGTCAAACCAGAATGTCTCCAGTGAAGTATCTGTGTGAGAGTTTTCTGAAGTCACCTTATTGAAAGTAACATTGCCTCTTGTCTTAACATGAATGCTTTCTAGTTTTCATTTATGTTGATTGCTCATGCATTAAAAAATGTCTGGGGCACCAGTGTAACATCACATAAGGAAGAGTTGAAAGATATGAAGCCTTTCTAATATCTAAACCCAATGGTACAGATACATCAGAGCCATTATTTTGTCATTAAAGTCCTATCTTTATAATTAATTAAAGACCTTTGGACCTGTATTATACACTGGAGTTATGTAAGTACATAAGCAAAGCATTTCACTATTAAATATGTACTTTTCTAAATTGCAATAAAAATAATTTATTTCACAAGGGGCATTTACCAGGCGCATTTTAAGTATACCATGCAAATTCTTGGATGTTTTTCCATAAATATTTAAGGTGTGGAGGAAAAATATATCAGCTATTAAATAACATTAATTGGTATTCTAAATTAACTCTAAACTATTCAATAAATTTTTATATTTCCTTCATCTTTTAAATGGCACTGTAGCACTTTAAAATGCTACAAGATAGGTATATCCACATACTCGAAAACAACTCCAAAAAGCAAAATCACTGTAATAACAACAAATTTAGAAAATTGGTGCATAGAGATCTAATTTACAGGTGGGTTTTTTTTAAAGGAAAACCAAAATTTTCAGTCATCTCAGAGTTTTCATCTTCTCGTGCTACTGGCCATAACTAGAAACATTAGTCTGAAATTCTCTTACCCTACAATAACCTGTGAGAAGAGCAGAGCACCACTCTCACGTGTGTCAAAACCCCAAATCAGCATATGTTCAGCTTAAATAAGAGTAAAATGACTACAAAGAAGAACTACTCAAACCATATACAGCTGTATAAGATATTAAAACCCTTAATCCTTTGGCACTCGAGAGAGATGTTTGTTTAAAATACTAAGCTATTGAGAAAGTACCTTTTAGTGCTTTAGCTCTTCATAAAAAACCTACATAAAACTAATGCATTCTACAACTTGATTTTAGCAGATACAGTGTGTCAAGACCTGGTCCTCAGCGAGTGAAACAGAAGCTATTTTACTATAATCAGGCTGCTGTCTTTAAAGAAAGCAAGACATTTCAGGAATTTTCTTTCCCAGTCCAGTTTACTCCTGCCCACACTTCCCAGTGCTTGCAATCCCACACTCCCATTTCCTGTTCCTCCCACTCCCTTTCACACACTCAGAACTATTCTTTTCCCCTTCCTTTTCAGCCCATCTCCCTTTGTCCTTCCAGCTCCATTGCTTCTATGAAGCCACCTCTCCTCCAAGTTCTGCTACTTCCATATTTCTTCTAAAAGAGAGCAAAACAAAAAGAAGTCCACAAAGAAACTCCCCCTTAAAAAAGGGAAAAAATCCTTAAACTCAAAGCTCAGTAAAACCAACAAATAACCCTGCAACTGTACCAAGCTCCCCTGATTTGTATGCAACATTAGACTCTGTTATCTCCAGCCTTTTCATTTATTTAGACTATAAAACAAACAAGTTAAGATCAGTGATTTAATTCAGTAGGTCGCTTATTTGATTTCAGGATGCAAAGATGGATGGCTGGAGGAGTTTAGGTGGCTTAAGCAACTACTGAAAAAAAAAAAAAACCAGACAAAATTAAGCTTCCATCAAGGAGATGTAAGATCCTTCCTAAACTCATCGTCTTAACAGCATCCTGGCTGCATCAACAAGATTACTTACATCGTGCACTACAACCAGCAGCAACCTGGAGGGCCCTGCAGTGCCTGGTTGCCATGTAACTATCATCCACCATCCCAAGATACATTTATGTCTGGAATAAGAACTAAGCTTTTCCCATGTTATTGGTTTAACCGGAGTGTGGCTTCCCCATTATCCTCCCCTCTCTGACTTCTCCACTTCTGTTCTCCAGGCACTGAGATTAAGTGCCTATATATCAAAGGACAACTGCCAAGGAAAGCAAGAGTTAGATTATGATCAACACAGAACTGGAGCCTCAGTGCTTCCAGCCCTCTTATAGCTGCTATCAAAATAAGAAGTGCTCCATAGGCCAGTAAGACACATTCAGCCACACGTACTCCTGTCCCTTCACGGGGCAAGTGTCACCAGCCTGCAATGAATGGTGCATATGCACCTGCACACATCTAAAAATTGAACCTGAAGTTCACATTAATAATGGAGCACTCCAGGTGGTCTGCAAGCTGCAGCCATAATGAGGAACCTTCAGTGACATAGTAGTTATCAAATGCTGAGCCAGGTCACTACACATGAATAAAGTGATCTCCCCAGAAAGATGAAAGGGGAATTATTTTTTCTTTTTAAGAGATTACACCAGCCTTCAGTAAAAGGTCTGCAGAAACACAATGTGCTAAAACAGTTAACTTGATTAGACTGGAACTGAATAAAACACATCAAGAGCTATCAAAGGAGCAGAAAATTATTCTGAACTGTATATGCAACAGTGGCTAAATCTCACATGGTGCCCTCTGAACCCCTGCTGACAGCAGACCTCTGAACTGGGATTGCACTGCCTGCAAAACCACTGGAGGAAGTAATGCTGATCTGAAGTGTGGCTGCTGGGGGCACAGGCAATGTCAGAGGTGACAGCACTAGCCCTGGGAACCAAGACCACCTTTCCCACAGCCTGCCCCTGCTGACCACCTCCCCTCCAGGGAGCAGGCTGCCCCAGGCTCCAGAGCAACAGCCCTCAGGCAGGGGCATGACAAACACAGGGAGGAAAACCAGGGTCTCCTTCAGCCTGTAGGGAACTGAGCCCCCATCTGCCCTGCTTCACACCTGCTCTGCCCACGGGCAAATGGGAGGGACAGGAAAACACTCTGGGACTTTCCATGGGGAACTTGGCTCAGGTCAGAGGATGACAGGGTCTGTAGAGGATCATTCCCACCTCAAAGAGCCCGGGCAGTGTGTGCTTAGGGAATGACACAGGACACTAAACTGATGTCCCATACTGCCCATGAGCAGCAAGCCCCGATAGCAGATCCCACACAAAGGCTGCACAATGGTCCTGTACAGCTCGTCCAGGGCACCCACTTGGTGTTCTCAAAAAATCCAGGACACCACTTGTGTTCTCAGCCAAATCCAGGACACCCACTTGGTGTTCTCAGCCAAAATCCAGGACACCCACTTGGTGTTCTTGGCCAAAGCCGGGCTTTGCCCCTGCGAACGAGTGGCGGGAGGAAGCAACAGCATCCAGAAGGCAGGTCACTCAAATCTCAGGCATCCCCTTTGATCCCACAAGGAGAAAACAGAATCAGGATCCACAACCAAGAAGGCTGAGAAGGTCCCAAGCTTTACAGACTTCTAAATCTTTGCCTCGCCATGGGGCAAAATTACTTTTAAAGCTTTGTCTTCTGAGAAAGAAACACCAGCTATTTTAAGAAGAAGCAAAGGAGTATTGGATTGCCCACTCCCTACAGGAGTAGGTTGATGAAATCTGGAAATAGGGAAGGGATGAATGAAAAGAGCAGGATGATGCCCTAATACTTGGCAACACTGGGGCTGTTCAAAGCACTGTACATGCTGTAGTATTGCTGAGAAGCACTAGAACAATACAATTATGCTATAAATCAAGTTCAGTTCAGACTAGAAAAGCTCTTCATCTATTTCACAGATGGATGTAGTACAAGGACATGGAAAAATAAAAGGAGTAAACTCTCTGCATTTTGTTAGTACCTGGTCCTATAATCAAAGACAGCAAAGCTCCTTACTACTGTGCTTTTTCATGAAAAAGGTATTTCAGTGAGATACCCAAAGATATAATAAGAATTATCACCAAATACAGAATAAATACAGAATAAATAGTTGTTCTCCTAATTAAAGCACTATACAGAAAATACATCTATGTGTTCCTACTAATATGCACAATTCAAAATCAACAGCATTCAAACATCTTCAGAAAGATGAACATAAATGAAATTGCACCAGCTTGGAAAAAAAAAAATAAAAAAAAACTACAAAAATAAGTTAATCTACTGCATGACTGTGGAAACTGAATGTAAAGCTCTCCCTGAGAGAAAGCCAGCTCCCAATCTTACGAAGCTGTTTTAGCTTAATTGTTTTGAGATGCAAATGTAAACAGTGCAGAGTGACATTCTTCACTTGGGAGAAAAACCAAAACCAAAGAATAAACACAGTTGCTGGATCTGAAGCAAGCTGTTCACTGTCCTGAAATAATATAACTTACTTAGACGTGTTTTCATGCTGAGAAGCTGGAGAAGCCAAAGTGCTGCTTAAGGGCCATTTGAGACACTTTTGCACTTAATGAGACCAGCATATTTTTTTGCAAGATAGTGTTATTCTCTTTTTTTTTCCAAGCATCCCTACATGGAAACTGATAACAGCTTCTGAAATACCACAGCCTGTGTGTTATCACCCAAATAAATCATTGTACTTCTGTGGGGAAATGCAGCTCCAGGAATAGGAATAATGGAGAAACAAATCCAAAAGCATATAGGAACTAAGTGAAAAGGTTTTATTCCCATCAGGGTCAGGCTTTGCTGCCAGAAGCATTAATCCTGATATTAATTTGAAGACCTAATCCTGATACTAATTTGAAGACTTCTATGAACCAATACTAAACATACCTATTCTATTATTTTTTAAAATTCATTTTTAATGAAACCTGACCACTAACTCTAGCAAGCTGCTCTCAGAAGTGAAGCTTAATTATTTTTCACATCATCTGAAACACGGTCTTCTGTCCCTAGCAGGCTCTTTCTGAAGAAACAGTATGCTAGCATTCATTACTGGAACCCACTGATGTATAGTTTATTTGTGGGTTTAAAGTTTTCAACCACTTTTCTTTGATGCAATGCATCATCAGTAATAATTAAAAGACTACCTTAAAAAAATGGAAGCCTCTGAACAAATTTTGTGATAAACCATCAAAGGAGTGGAGTTTGCAGGAAAGGCCTGAAGGGTAAGAAATAAACAAAACTTAAAATAACTTAGGTCTCTAAGAAACATGGCAGGAGCGGGTATTAACCATCCATCCATTAACATCATTAACAGCATTAACCATGGCTGTTAATCTCTACCATAACAGCCCTGGAAAGCTTAATGAAAAAAACAAAACAAAACTATCAGACACAGCTTGTTTTCCTGGATGTAGAATTAAACCAATGGATACCATCATTGCTGCAGCAGAATAAATTGGAACTTTAATGTTTCTACTCTGAAACGATAAAATCACTTCTCACAGCTCAAGGCAAAATGATCCCACAGGATCTTTAAAGGAAAAGCAGTGTATTTTGGTTCACTACCACTGATTTGTGGTCCATGGTCAGCTTAAAATGCTTCTTGGAATGAATCCTTGAAAAGTAACTAAGAGAAGAGGGCAAGCTGGCAGCTGGCTTCAACTCATGGCACATACAGGCCACGCTTCCACTAAGAAATGTACACTTGTTCACAAACACCAAGAGGCTGCTAAATGCTTCTGCAGACAATTTTCTTTCATTAGTAATGGGAATGTTGCATGGGTACCTTATGCTTTAGAATAAACATGCATCAATCATTTATCTATTTTTATTTTTACACTTTATGCCAAATTTATCTAATTATAGATTACTGATGAATTACTAGAAGCTAGAAAATACAAGCTTTACTTATTTTTACTTAGATTAAAACAATTGCCAGTCTGCAGGTGGAAACGTTTGCAGCAATTCCCGTTCACTTTATTTAAAAATTAACATCATAATTTCAAAACCTTTTGAGAGTTAATTGCCTCCAAGCACACTTTTGCATCTTTCCAAAGCTCAGATCCTTGAGCTTTAAAAATAATACTTGAGTTTATTCTTGCAGGCAAAGAATTCTGCTGAAAACTCTTTGAAAATGTCTGAACAAGCATTGATGAAATGGTAGCAAAAGGTTCACAGAGCCAGGCTGGCAGCCACAGAAGCAGTTTTACCAGTGCTCCATGAAATTCAGCTGCAGACAACAGACCCCTACATAGCTCAGACTTTTTCAAACAGACAGGAGCAGATCTGTCAGGGAGCATGGCAAGTCTGCCAACCCTCAAAATCAACAGGATGGCTGGGAAAGGGAGTCTGAGCCACTGCAACACCTGAAACCAAATATGCAGAGCTCATAAATGGTTCTGAACACATCTAAATTAAGAGTAATATAAGTGTTCAGTCCTCATTAGTGTTTCCTCTGTATATCAATCAGAAATGCTACTACAACTCCTTGGAGCAATCAAATACTGTAAGCACTTTTTTCACTGGAAACTGAAGATACAGAAAAGAATTCTTGCATAGTACAAAGATAAAAGACTGCCTTCTGAATTCAGCTACTATTAACACTTGCACCTGGTGGTTACATAATTAAATACAGAAAACAACAATTGTACCCTAAGAGAAACTTAATTAGATTAGGCATGTAGTAACAAATGCAAAATTACCATCATTAGTATGTCAGTGTACTACAAATGGAAATGCTTAAATGCCAAGCCCACAGCTCCCATTTCTGATTTATTCCCACAGATGAGGAGCAGACAGCGATTTGCTCCCCTTTATAATTTCAGGACAACTGCATGTAGGTGAGATTTACCCAGAAAGGAGCAGGCAGGAGTACTGCTGGCACCTCCCTCCCCAGAAATTCAGGTGCACTGCTGTTGACAGATGTTTTGTGCTACAAAAGCAAAACCAGATCGGGCAGTGTGGAACAAACTAATGAGGGGCTACAAAGCTCCTGTGTGTCCTGATCCTTTCACAGGCACCTGCTTTGCTCACAGATGAGGCACTGAATGATACAAGAGCTTCTTCCCCAGCTGAAAGCAACAGAAATCCTTTAATTTCAGGCTTAAAGCTGTACCAACAAGCAAAAAGTATAAATTAAGATTTCAGGGAAAACGTTTCAATGGCTTGATGATATAGATAGTGAAGAACTTGACCAGATTGCCTATGGAAGCTGCAAAGTAAGAATGAAGAAGATGAGGAGGAGGTTGAGAATGATGCACCAAGAGTGAGCCAAGGAAAGTGATACTGTCTGAATGAGTCTTGCTCTCCCCCCTGATAATATACAGAATCTTCTAACATAGCTGGAATACCTTTCCCAGACCTGCTCAAGATCAGCAGCTGTGATGCCTGTGTGCAGAGTCACGTGAGGAAAAGGAATATAATCAAACAAATGCTTTTCCAATTGTCTTCTACCATCCTGGGGGGAACTGTACTCACACCTTTGGATCCCACCAGCAGGACAGACCAGACCCAGTACGACCAAGGACAGCCATGGATGTCACAAACTTGTGATGCCAAAGGTTCTGTTTCACATCATATGGACACACCACTGCAAGCCTGTAGTTCTCCAAATGCCAGGATACTCCAATTTGTCAGGAATTACTGTGAGCTTAAAAAGGGTATTTAAATGTTCCGTGTATTTAATCAGCTTTCCTCAATTATTACATTACAAATACTTCCCGAGTGTTAGGGCATTAATTTGCCCAAAAAAGCTCCTAGGGACCACAGCAGCCTTCCTGGATAGTTCATGCCTGTGAAATGATTTAAACGTTACCACTGGAATTGTAAAGCCAAACAAGTCTTGCTCGCAGTTGTCTGCCCTGGCAGGAGAGATATTTAACTAAATCTAGCACCTAAAGCAACATATTATTTAAACAGCTTTTTGGTAAGAGTTCCAGAGGAGACCTGATCCAACTTGTTCGATAAGAACTATTAGAATTTAAATAACATAAATGAGAAAAACACCTGACTAAGAATTCAGGTTGTTTTCAGTAAAGTACAGCCATATCCTTATCCCTGATGGCAAACCTGTCATTGGTTAAGTGTGAACTCTGCCATGCTTGTGCTGCTATAATAAAATTTGCAATTTCTCCTCCCAAAGGGTAAAAAACCTTCCCTTTATTAACAAAACCCAAAGAAGCACTAGGCAAAGTCGTGGTCTGACATGAAACTTTACCATATAGTTAAGAAATAAAAATTTAAAAACAAAAGAAAGAAGCCTGGTTTATGACCTTTTTAAGGAAAATCAAGGTATGATAGGGAATAGATAAGCTTATTTTTTGGAGAAATCTACAGATACATAAGGTTACTCAGCTGTGCAGCCATGAAACATTTTTCCTGAATAAATAAGGAACTATAGCAACCAAGGGTACCATGGCCTCACATATGCTATAATAATGAGACATAATGAAGGGTCTTCTGGGAGCTCTCCCACTACTGCTAAAATTTTATAGCATCAAATTTGGGAACTAATTTTGAAAAAGAGAGAATCCTGTTTAATATTTCATGTGCATTGGTACTTTTTTCCTCCACAATCAATTTCCTCTAAACATCCACATTCTTTATGTTGAAAAAAAATATCAACTGCTCCTGCTGAATCAAGTCTCAAAGGGAAAGATAATAATATCTCACATGAACTTTACAGTATTTGCTTAATATATCTTATTTGCAGATATCATCTTATTTGAATAATCATATGTTTGCAATTTTCCAGCTCCTGGTGAAAAACTGACCTGTCATCAAAGCAAATCTCCTTCAAAACTCACACATGACTGTTATCTGTACCTGGTCTTATTAAGAATATCCCTTTTTTTGAGACCCATTCCACCAGTTATCTATGTATAAAAAACTTCGACATGTAAGAGCTCTCGTCTTATTTCATGGTGAGGACATGTGATTTTTCCTTGCCGTAAAAAGTGACTTGAAACAATTTTCTGATTAATCTCCCAATTCCTCGTCCAGCTGCCATTTCAAGGGAAAAGTTTTCTGCTGCATCTTTTGTTCCCTGGAGGGCAGGCAGTCCTGCCTGCAGCACTAATTGCTTGTGAGCCCAGAGAAGGGGTGAAATTCCACCGCAGCTGGGTTACATCTGCACTGAACAGAGGCCCCATCCTTGGACAAATAATCCCCATGGAGAAATTACTGCCCACTCATCAAGGGGGAAGAAATACAAAGAAGGTAGTAACACCAGGGGTTTTATCCTTTCACAGCCACAATACCACCTTCATTCCTCTAAAAGCCATGGAACAGCAGACAGACTGGCCACTGTGGTACAGCTGGACTAAGTTAAACATTTTAAATCAAAATTGTGATGAGAAGATAAACAAAGATGGCAACCACAACTGTAGGCTTTTGAAAACTTTTCCTCCACTTGCAGCAGCTCTGAAATTGGCAGATCTCTTTCATTTGCCTGATCAATGAATTCATTTGGCTTAAGAAATTACTGTCTGCTCAGAACACTTTTCCCTTCATCCCAGCACAAACTGGTGAAAGGAAGAAGTGCCACTACCTGCATTTAGAGGCTGATGATGTGATTGAAGATGAGAGGGACTGGTGACTAAAGCTGTGATTAGGATATGGCATGAGAATAAAGCTGGCAATGAAAGGGCACAGTCATGCAAATTCAAAGAGAGAGAATTTGGGAAATTGGCCTGGGACTAAAACTAAGCCATTTCCCAGTAAAGAAACTGGACAGTAAGCCAGGAGCAGAGAGGAACTGTGACTCACTAGACTTGTTTTTAGAAGTGAACATTAAGGTAAAAAGTGAGAAAGGGGACACTCACTTCCTGCACCCCAAATATTTGAGAAGACAGTCTCACATTTCTATCTGCCCAGGAGCAGAGGAAGTTATCACTCATCTCTTCCCCTCCACATTTGTTTCCACATCCATCACTCCTCTCTCAATCAGCTCTCTGCTCTTTAATCACATCAAAGCACCTTTTTAAGGCCACAGTTTGAAATTGTCTAAGTAAAAATACTCCCTAAACCCAATTTATCTTTAATACGTAAATTTAGACCTGCAGTCTTTGGAATGGATGAGAATAAGGGAGTAGTAAACGGTAAAATGCAGATAGTGAGACTGGGAACAAGAAGTAGAGAAGGTGGGAATCTCAAGGAACATTTCAACAGATTTATAATCTGGTGTTACATCCTAAACTGACATACAAGTTCCAGTTTGAAGAAGCGCTTGGAATTTATCAGACCTACTTTTTGAAACAAAAGGACTTCCATTCTTCAAATCAATCAGCCCCCTGCTGTATAGCCTGGCTGAGGGCTTAAGTTTTTAGCTTTTATATTTTTTAGATTCTGTGCTGTTTTGGTGGGTAGTTCTAGGTTTCATATGAAGTGCTACTAAGCTCTCTTCACAGAGTAGGGAGACAAAACAATTCCTTCTCTAGGTGGATACCAAGGACAACTTTCAAGCCCCAGAACAAAAACAACAGTGAAGTGAGAAGAGAAACAAAGAGGATGGAGCTCCATAACCTGAAGCTATGGTTGGACAATTATTCTAATATGCTGATGGACCAGAACATATAGAAGTGGGACACCTCATGGTCAGTTGTCCATTTTGTGACCATTTTGGGTTCACCTTGGGTGTGACCCAGCCAGGCTCTTGTGCTGCCCAGGTGAGCCCAGTGAGGCCTTTTAATAAATCCCTGCTTTATCCCTTTGCTCTGTCTGGTCTCTGTTCCAGATCAGCCTCCAAAAGGTATCATTGGCCTTAAAATTAGAATTCTGATGTTAATCTCTGGGTTTGGGTTTTTTTTTTTCCCTTCTTCTTCAGCTGAAGGTAACACCATTCTTTTGGGAAATACAAATAAACTACCTATGAAATCTTTAATTTATTAATCAAATCATACACCAGACTGGTAAGTGCCATAACAAATCCAGGTTGGCAGACCAGACTTGAAGTATTCAGGAAGTAAACCTTGGATTTGCTTTGAGCAAGGAGGATGATTGAGATGATGTTCCAGCTGGAAGAACAGTGAAGCTGCACAGTTAGAGGCAATACCCTGTACATACACACATGCACAGAGCCTGTGAGCCTCCAGGCAGCTTGAATTTTGGCACTTCCTAACTTGAACTACTTGGATTTGCACCTTAATAACATTCTTTAAGCGTCGGGTGCGTATAATACGCTCACAGATCACTCAGCCAAGACGTAATTGATTTAATCAACCACATTTGTGAATTATTTGGGAAGCTTACCCCAGTTTGGTAAGCTGCAGCCCTGCCCAATAAAAATTAAAGCAGATGCCTCTGTGAAGCCCAGAGAAACAAGCTGATAATGTAAAAGGAACAGACTGAATTGTAACAGAAGTGTGACAAAAAATATTTTGTTCTTTGCTACTGTATATGTAGCCAAAACTACAACACTACAGATTTGCCAGTCCAAATGGGAAAAACATCATTTTAAAAAGAAAATCAGCTTTAAAAGAAACTTGAATTATAAACCCTACACATTATGAGGCATTTTCATAAAGAACAAGGAAAAATATGTAAATTAGGTGACTTTGTAAAGCAAAATACTCCAACTATTCTATACATAATCACAAGATAGCATTTTTTGTAGGAGAATCATTGAAATTCTTCAGCTGATGAAAGAGGCTAGATTTGATTGATAATAAAATTAGATATTTTCTTAATCCAAAAGACTTCTTTTTATCATCAGATATTTCAAAACACTTTTTTATTAATACTGTACAAATTAAAATTAGAAATAAACAGCGTTTCTCTGACATAATGAAAAAAAGGCCGAATAAGAACAGTTAATTCTGTGTATTTAGAATTATTAACAGTAGTAGCCTCAAACACATCACATTTTTTCTATATACATATTTTCTCCCCTTACTGTAGAACTGTTTATCTAGCAGTACTTATTTCCAGTTGGTAGTCCTGCCATTCCCTTAGAGAATTTGCTGTATCACCAATTAAGGTCTAATTGTCAGCAAGTCGCTCTCAGCGGACTATGTTTTCCCTTCCTCTAACCATCATTCTGTTTTTACCAATAACACTAATACAAAAATTAAAATTCCTCTTCCTTCCAAACAGGAATCCAAATTTCTACCTCCAAAACTGTTCTAGGTTTTTATATTTTTGCTTTGCCTTCAAGGGAGCTGATTTTTGCTCTTTTCTACATGGACCTTTTGCAAAACATACGGTTTCCTAGTCTAATTTTCCAGCTGGATACTGGAGAAAACATTACTTCTCTGCTCACAAAGTAATTAGGTCTGTGGAGTATTTAGACTCTGTGATAATAATGCTCACAGAAACAAGGTTCACCATGTGTTTTCTTTCATGTCGAGGGCATCTTCAGCAGTTACCGGCCCTGGTCACTGCACATGTCAGGTTACTGTTCCCCCAGTACATTTGGCTCTCAAGTTCTAAATTGTTTTAGTCTAATTTGTTGCTACAGAGTGATTCAGGCTAAACTTGAAGCCCTAGAAAGGGCAAGGGAGGATTTTTTTCTTGAATCACAGGAGCTGTCTATTTTGTAGCCTTCCAAATGTCATTAGAATGAAAATCAGCAACTCTAAGCTTCATTGCCACCCAATATTATCAATTCAAAAAGATGAGCAACTGCAAAGACAGACTCGTACGTGCAGGTCTTCCAGTAATGTTTCTTAAAAAGCAGTTCCACAGCTGTAAGAGTTTTAATCCTTCATTACCAATCACAACATTTCATTTTCTGCATTATGCCACAAGTTCATTCCACTTCACACTGTCTCATACAGGAAGGAAGAAAAGCACACTAAAAACAAAGGAGGACAGATTTTTCCAAGACTCAACTATCTTGCCATCTACTCTGCTGGAGATTTTCTCGGCTTTTGAAAAGCTTCATGTTATAATCTGCAAGCTCTTTGCTTAGAAGAAAGAACTTTGGAGAAATGTGATCAGGAAAGAGCGACTCATAAACAAGTAGTGAAGCTCTGCAGAGAGAGCAGAAAATCTGAAATAGGAGGCAAGAGGTGAATGCAGACCTGATTTCATATTCCTTCATCCTGTGCAGCAAGAGGAGAGTTGGAACATCTCCCTGTAATATCTGTAATTTCAATACTTAGGTTTTTCTCGGCTCTGTAGTTTAATCCTGGGGTTTATTCAAAATTGTCTTTGAAAATATAGTGACTAAGAAGTAATTGCTTTCATTAGAAGAAAGAAGAAACTATTGTAAATTCTTTTCATTGCAGGAGAGGGGGAATGAAGGACGAGGAGGATGTCCAACCTCTGACCTTTGGGGTCAGTACCTCAGCAGACAGAGGCACAGCGACATTCCCCTCCTCCTGGGAGCTCTGAGTGCTAGGTAATGCCCATATTCTCATCTTATTGGACATGCACATTTTAAAAGAATAACCAACAGGAACCAGCAAACAGCTGGTGCCATTCCTCTGTGCTTTCATGCTCACACCTGTATACACATTTGATGTAGAAATTAATGAGCTTGGGGTTTAGAGATACTTTTAAGGAACATTCCGCTGATTAAGGACTTTGTTTTGTATTGAGGCATATCAGCATGAAAGCGTCAGTAAACGGGTTGATATTCAAAAGTGCCTCTATATCTACAAGTCAAGTACCTCCATCACTCCTTTATTTTGCTTCTATTTCTTTTACTACACCCCTATAAAACCAATTAAAACTACTTTAAATTCCTTAAATTGTGTTTCACATTTTCCTCCTATTGTAGCTGTGTCCTCCTATAGGACCTTCTTTCCTAGTTCTCCTCAGGACCAGGAAAATACCTGGAGATCTTACCTCTGAATACCAAATTTAAAAACATCAGCACCCACTCTTTGAGCCTAACAAAACATGTCTTTCCTGCCGTGTTCACTTCATTCCTACCTCAGCAAAAGGGACGCTGTCGAGATTGTTCGGCATGAAACTGAGCAGCTTTGACAGATGTCCCAATTTACAGATTTTTCTTTAAGGCAACCAACCAAATGCTTAATTTTAAAACCCATCTTCTGTAGATTGGTACATGGATACACTCAAATGCTCAACTTTATCCTCACTGCAGCACGTGCCCCTCATCCTCAGCTACAGGAAGAGAGCCTCAACAGAAGGCTCCTAAGATGACTGAGCAGCACCTTGTGAAATGAAAAAATTGTGTTTTCTGCATACGAGACACGTGAGACATGCATGTATTTGTCTGTAAGGGCAGAAGTGTTGACACTTTTAGACCACGCTGCATTGACATAACAAATGGGCTGTGAATGGCCTCTTGCATCATGTGGTACCTGTCACTGAGGGAAGGTTTGGGATCTCCCAGATCTGCAGCTCTGTCCCCCAAGATGAAACAAAAAGGAAAAAGGAACATTCCTTACATAACCACCTGCCTTTTCACCTTGGATTTGTATCAAGAGGGCCTCGAATTTTCAATGACCATGAACTAAAGGTCCCAGTCTAAGAAAATTAATGTCCTATTTTTATGCATTTATTTATGTACACACATGCTAAATCTGACCTTATGAAGCAATTCCAAGGTCAAGTCAAAAACATATACAGTGATATACATATATATATATGAAAGTCACGTATAGACAGAGAGCAGGAAGTGTGTATGTTAATGCTTTACTTGTGACTACATAACACTGTAATTACCTCATAATGAAATTAAACAAAATGAGAAGAGTTAGTGCAATGGCCTATCTGAGACAGAAAGAGACCTCACAATGAAGGGTGAGTTCAGAGTGTTGTAGACTCAGCACTCAGTAACTGATGAGTGAAAAATAAAACATCACTTCTTGAAGACAGCAGTGAGTATGACTGGATGGACTAAATCTTACATTATTTTCTTGAATGGAACAGACAGTCATGTTTCTGTGGCACTGGCTGGAACAGGAGCACCCCTTTAAAGAATCACAGGCTGAACATGTATTTAAAAAAAAAAAACAAATCGAAAAACCCAAACTGATCACATAGCTGTATCAATTCCTGTAAATAGCAAAACACAATTTATTTATTTTTAACTAACTGCTCGGAAAGAGTAATTAGCAGGATACAATCAGGCAACAACTGAGAAATACTTTAAATCAATCCAGAGACTTCCTGTTTATGATTATTACCCATAAGATTGTATAAAAAGACTGGAGAAAGGAAGCTGGCACCCTATTTAGCCAAAGAGCAAAATATATATCATATTTTAACAAAAACAAAAAAGAAACTAGAGTAGAGCACACATTTTAAATAGAGCCACAGCAGTTTATGTTAAGGGTCATTTGAAATAAACTGTGCTTATTTATTTATAGAGCTTTCATCATTATATCTCTAGATGCACTACAAAATGAGAAAATCCAGTAATTTTCATTTAAAGTTGAACTCAAGCTCCACTGCAATAACAGAAGGAAAAAGTAAAATATATATATATATATATATATATATATAGTGTAAGGAAGGAAGGGAGGGAAGTGAAGGAAGGAGGGAGGGGAGGGAAGGGAGGAGGAAGGGAGGGGAGGGAGGGAGGGAGAGGGAGGGAAGGGAGGGAAGGAAGGGAAGGAAGGGAAGGAAGGGAAGGAAGGGAAGGAAGGGAAGGAAGGTTGGTTTTGTGAATAACTAACCTGTAAACAAAGACTTT
Source organism: Sitta carolinensis (assembly GCA_032173965.1). Classification (NCBI taxonomy): domain Eukaryota; kingdom Metazoa; phylum Chordata; class Aves; order Passeriformes; family Sittidae; genus Sitta; species Sitta carolinensis. The sequence continues at coordinate 15,377,760 of JAVUNC010000019.1, forward strand.
GCTTGCATAGGACGTTTGAATTAATTCTATAAAAGATGTTAAATTACAGAGGAATCTATTTGCTTTGATCTGATACAACAAAAAACTCATGGATAACAAGATTTTGGGCTGAATCAAAAACCTTGAAAGGGTTACAGTCTACCCTGAGCTATTGGCCTACCAATGGAACTATTACAGCTGTGCAGAAAAAAATACATAAATATTAACATTTTAATTGGCTGATGCACTGTCACAGTGGGGGAACTTGTGGATACAGCCCTCTCAAATCCACTCTATTTACAGAGATGAAAAAGAACAGCATGCAAATAGTAAAATGAGATAAAACACTTTAACAACCCTACAGAATTGTGGCAGCAATCTTCTAGCAAAAAGGGATTAATTAGCAACAAAGGCAAATGGCTATTTGCCTTAAATTATCAGTTCTTTTCGTGGTCATTATTCACCAGGAATATCTTTGTACCTTCATAGCCATTATCTACATACCTAGGCTATGACAGTGCAGCGTACAAAGCAGCTGAAAGCTTTTGAAGATAGCTGAAATCCCAGCTGAAGCACATTTGTTCCATGGAGCCATTTGTTGGGAGCACACCCCAATCTGACAAATGCATTTGACATGATACAAGAACATGCCAACAGACTGACGTTAAAAAATACAAAATAATAACGCTTATTTTCTTGATGAAAGAATCCTGTCAGTGCTCCTTTCCCAAACTCTTTCTTCTCCCTCTCATGGGATGCATTTCATGTTAGGCACACGTCACACACAAATTTGAACTTCAGATTTAAACCCCTGCTTCACTTGTAATTTAAATTATGTAAATATCAAAGTCAAGCCCTGTGAAATCCAAAAGAGAGAGCATCTAGTCCTGGTTTAGGACAAAACAGGCTTGTCTTCTTCCTGCTACATATTTTGAATGGGTGAGTGCTGGGCAAGTCTGGTATTTAAAGTCTTCTGCTGTTATATATATTGCTACAGGGTGTTCTGCAACTTGTCTCATTCCTGTCTCAAATTTTCTCTTGTACAACTTTCACTTCTCAGAGTCATTAATATCCATTCAGTAAACTGATGTCAAGTTATGATTAAGAAAGAGCAAAATCTCATTTCTTGGGTGTTTTGGATTTTTTTTGCTACAGATTTAACTACCAGAAAATGGCTGGACATGGTGAGTAATGTACCTGAGACACATCCAGGAGAATAAAAATTTATCCCTGGCTAAGGGGAGGGATGTCAAGATATTTGTGTCAGCTGTTCCTTCCTGACACTAGTGACTGGATAATCACCGGATTTTTTAGCTCATTAGCTCACAATTAATTGACAAATAGACAGGGTGGCTGGCAAACAGCAGCTGACACATTTGAAGGGACACGAGTCCAGGATAAAAGGCAGTCTGTGGCAATTTCTTTAGGGAGAAAACACTTTTTTTTTTTGTTACTGTTAAAATGTAACATAGATTTAAAATAGCAAATCCCAAGTTCAAAATGGATTCTATGCAATGAAGCACAGAGAAACCCAGCTCCTGCTGTGACCATGAACACACATGACACATGTCCCCCATGCCATAAAAATTGCTTAAAATTGTGCCTACAAACTGTACCTTGGCAGGGCAGACAGGTAGGTCTGGTCTACACTTAAGATATGCTAAAATACTTATGTTATATGGGAATTAAATTTTTTTCATGCTTGCAAAAGCCCTAGGGAAAAAAATAGTTACACAGGCCAAAAAAAGAGAGAGATGGAGAGAAACAGAAAAGCAGAGATCTTCTGGGGTAACCAGCTTAAACTGGGTCCAAATGATGCCTCCAAGAGACTGCAAATATAACCTGTCCTCTCTCTGAGTTTGTAAAGACAAAATTACCAGTTTTAAAAGATGAAACTGTGCTCCTAATAGGATACACTAAAAGGTGATGTGTCTTTCCCAAATTCTAGCATACTCAACAAAACCTTACAGAGGTTAAAAAAATCCAAAATTAAATAAACCCTCAATTTAAGGTCAAAGAAATCAAGCCAATGCAGAAATCAGCATGCAACAAGAACGTGATTACAGTCAGCAAATCAAGTACAGGAAAAATGAACCATAAGGAAAATAACTGAATACTAGGTGGGAACAGCAGTGCACCATACCCAAAAAACTCCCCACAGACTATCCAAAGCCATAAGGGAGGACAAACCTCAGCTCTTGCTCACTTTGCTTGAACAAAATACATAAAATCATATGCTTTAATTCCTTGACACAAATGTAAAAAAGAGTGTAAAGAAAGAAGATTGCCATGCAAAATAGGGGACTTCAATTTCTGAATTCAAAATTCATGACACATTTTTAAAAGAGCTTACTTTTTCTCAAAATACCAAGTGTTTTTCTTCACTTCCTCCAAATGCAGATAATTTTCTTATTAATTTTCACCTTTGCAGTGATGAACATAATGGGACGAATAATACATGATGCACAAATAAGTCATAATGCTCCATGCAAGTTATTAGCAGTGAGATGCTGAATGTGTGATAAATCTCGACCTGAAAGTGAAATATGCCTCCTAATTAAAAATCAATTATTAAAAACAGTAAAGAATGAAAAAGAAAAAAGGCTCACTCACCAAACTCATAATGAAATCCTGGAAACTTCAGAGTTATTTGAAAAGTAGAAAGAAACCTTCAACATCTATATTTAACTAAAGACTCCATTGTGGGTTTCTTGATTTTATGATTAAACAGTTCTGTGAAAAATTGTTTCTGGTATCTTTTGTGCTTTTATCTCTTCATTCCAAATGGTCAGGAAAATGAGCAGACAGCATTTAAATGGGGAATGCCAGAACAAACCATTGCTCTGGCTCTGGGAAATCCAAGTACAGGTGTGCCCTGCTGTGGCTCCGAGGGGACACAGGGATGATAAGCAGCCACCCAAACCCACCAGCCCCTGAGCTTGCAAGCAAATGCACAACGTTCACTCACAGTGCTGCCCATTGGATTTCTTAGCAGGTCTCTTCCACAAAATGGTTTTAACACCCAGACAAAGTAATTTGCAAACATTACATCAGGATGTGCAAATAACTATTTCCAATTAATATGTGTTTCTTTCTGAAAAGATTTCAAACTCAGAACAGCTCAAAAGCTGCTCAAAATCACAACATCTGTAGCATAAGCTTGGACAAGCGGAAATTTCCAGTTTTCATTATCTGTAAAACTAAGACATGTACTCATACCTCCAGCAGTGACAGAGAGATTAAATTAACGAGCACTACTGAGGAGATCTGAATCCCATTACTGGAGAAACTACACTGATATTATGCATTATCATAAATATTCAGCATCTGCAATCAAAAGAAGGCTTTGGTGTTTACGTATATAATAAAGTTTTAATAATTCACTATCAATATTTCACACAGAGCACCACCGTCACTTTCTCCTGGATAGAGGAAAAAATACACCCAGAATCTAAAATCCACAACCATTCCACTGGGAATGAAAAATTCCTTCCACAGAGGAATGCCTGTGGAGAGTACCAAGCTATTTTTCCAAACACCAGGGGCTCCAGGTTCCAGCTGCCTGTGGCAGGGGTGGCTGGCCAGGGCTGCCTCCACCCCTGAGCAGGATCCAGCCTGCAGACCCCAAACACTTTCACCTTCTCCAAAATATGCACCCTGTGGTGTCTGTCCAAAATCTAGAGTACTAGGGGAGAGAACATATCTTTAATTGCCACTTTTAACATGCAAAATACAGGGAAAATCCCAACTTGACCCACAGCACAGGCTCATCCCATCTGCTGCAGAGGGAGAGCCACATTATCAAGGGCCACACTGAACAGACATCAACTTCTGAAGTACAGGCCAGCTGAATAAATAACACAGAAAGTTAATAGCCAAATCCTTTCAGCAGCAGCAGTGCTCTGGGAACCTGATTGGAATTTGAACATTTGCATTGATTTATATTTTTTTTTTTCGATGTTACCAGCTGGGAGCAAGTGCTGGAGAGGAGGTACAGGAACAGCTCTGCAGAAACAGGAACAGCTAGCGAAGGATTACCTCCTAAAGGATTATCTTTTAAACAAAGAAAAATTTGCTATACTGCAAACAACTAACTCAAATCAAAAGAAACAGATTAATCCAACAGGATTAACAGGTAAGGCTGCCCTGTACTTTAATGTCCAGGCACACGGCTGAGGAACGTGAATGGTTTTATTTAGATGATTTTATTTAGTTGTCAAACACCTTTTCACAGTCCAAAATAAGAGCTGCCTGTTCAGTTAAAACAAAAGCTTTGACGACTTATCCTGCAGCCTCACAAACAACAGAGATCTCCTGTCTTTTTACAGAGCCCTTTCCTTTACCCTTACACATGTAAGCTCTGATCATAGAGTTCTTTTAACTCCCGCCAGGAAGGAGGATTAGTTGCTGCCTGCACTGCTCCTGCGCTGGGAAATTTCCAGAACTGAGCTCTCTTACTTCCCTCTGGGTGGCAGGGAAGTTACTGAAAACTGACATCAAGCTCTTTATGGGTTCATCTTCTCTCAATTGTTACCACATAGATTTTACAGCCACGGTGCTACAGTAATACCAAAAGTAAAACAGCATCAATCTGCTAAAATAAAGCAGCATCCGTGTATTTGGAAGCAATACAATGATATGGACTTGAGCATGCCTGCCTTACCAGTGGACACGTTAGCAGCCTCTCTGACCTGCACCAAGGATTTGTACTGAAATCTACTTGACTATTCTGGCAAACAGAGTAAGGTAAGCAACCAAGTTTAAACCATAAAAATAATAATAATTAAAAAAAAAAATACACCACAAAAAACCCCCACCACACACACCAAAAATAAAGCCCCACTCACTTACTAAAATTACATTTTGCTGTACTTCAATATTTCAACATTTCCGTTAGCATTGTTTATTAATCATACATTTGAGATTCCCCTGGGGTAAATGAAAAAACCTAAATACTTAAAAACACAACACAGCATAAGGCAGCTCAGCAGTTGCTTTATGTTTTAGTCAGCCCCCACCCTCACCCAGAGGTGGATCTGAACTCAGCAGCAGTTGCAAACCTTACCTCTTGATGATAGGAAAGATTACCGACTTTGGTGAATTTTTCCATCTAATAAATGTATATTTCCAACTTTTGAACTTACATTCTTTTATAACCAACTAACCTCTGCGTCGGTCCAGCATATATTTCATGTTTGTTTAAGAATGAATTAGGCATTAAGCAAAGACTTACCTCCTCCACCTCCAAGAAGGCTGGAATTAGCTGTAAGAAAAACAAAAAGGGAATTGTTAGCATTGAGCCTTCTAAATATACATGGAACCAAAAGAGAAGATGTTTCACTAGAGATTCTCCATTGTTTCAGTAACTTTGCTACTCTTCCCTTACCGGAAAACATTTAATGCAAAAACAATCACTTATTGTAAATTGCAATCACAATCTTTACCTTTGCAATATCTTTGAAAATGCAAGCTAATAAATAAAACAATAATACAATTACTAAAGCTAATGCATTGAATAGGTTATGAAATTACAATCCTGCATTTATAATTCTATAAACTGTATTCCTTTGTGATCACCAAATTAATTTAAATTTTCCATTGTAGAGAAACAAACAGACTTTGATGCAACTTCTGATTATCTCCCCTTGTTTTCTGTGCCATGGGACCTTTGGGGATGAAGATGAGAAATCCTGTCTCCATTGATGGAAAAGGGTTTGTGCAACTGAGCTGGGATTTCCCTCAGCAGGCTTAATTGACTCAGCATTGTAACCATCCAGCTACCCAGGCCAGAACTTGATAAATCACTTATGGAAAGCAATTTTCAGAGCATGGTGATACAAGATGGTCCTTCAAATTAGGCTAGCACAATTGGAGTCATGCCAAATATTTTCCTTTCACTGCCTAGGCAGAAACAGAAGGAATGCCTAAGCTCCTAAACCTGCCCTTTAGATGTGTGGGAAACAAATCCTGGTTATATCAGAATATATTTAAAACAAAGTAAGAGCATAAAGGAGAGACACAGGTTTTTCCTCATTGGTTCCTGATGAGCAAAGAACAGAAACCTCAAACCATGCCCTGCTCCAGGACAAGGATATATAGCAAGATACACAGAATCAATTAGGTATTTTCTATATGTTCTTGTTATTACCATTTTTCTCTGGTTCTTCAATAGAAGTCTGTAAACAGCAAATTCCCTGCTGCTGGGTTTTATCACTTTCTTGAGACTTTTACATAAAATTGACAATTATCTTTGTAGGATATCTGATGAAGAAGAAAACAAACACCTTTGACTCAATACCCATTTCCAGCTCAAACATCTGCAGCCAGCTTTCCCTGACACTACAGTAAAACTGCCTTCATCACAAAGCCAGATTTTCCACCACAGCCAAAAGTACCTCTACGTTACTCAAGAAGTGCTTCCACATTAGTCAAAATGCAATGTTCTTTAAAGAAAAAAAAGCAGCTTTATATTCAGCATAGCTGACCATATCAAATCAAAGGAAACTAATTAACTAAGTTAGTTACTCATTCTAGGACTAGCTGTCCTACAGTCACTGAGGAATCATTGAAACCAAAGCTTAGAGAGATGTTCTTGTGCATTTTTCTCATCCAAGTTAGGTTCTAGCACTCTGGAACATCAGATGAAGAAAAATGGGACAAAAATCCTTTTTCCTGAAACAAAGTAATTTGGAGCCATTTTTAAAGAAGTGCTTGTTTGAAGACACAAAAAGGTGGGAGCAACAGGCACAAAATGGAAAAAACTTTAAAAAACACCACCACGATTATCTGTAAGTGATGACCATCTCTTGGCTGTGCTCTCTAAAGTGCTAGCAGGGAACAAATTCTGCCATGTATATATTGCCTTTGACAAAGATATAATGATGGTAATAATAAATGTGTGCACACATGTTGCAAAGAACATCAATCTTGCTGCATTTACCTACTCTTGCCATGACTGAAATTCACTATTAAACAAAGAAACCAATCAAGGCAGCCTTACATATTTTTAGAGCTGCTTCCAAAGGCTTCCTGTAACAGGTAACATCACTTTCCCTGCAGTAAAAAGTAAATATCTGCTGTAGAAATCAGCAGAGTTCTTATCAGAAGAAACTAAAAGGAACCAAGTGTCATCTCCTGCCTTCTCCTTCCAGCACATTTTTATAGCGCTGTAGAATACACCTACAATTAAACTATTCTAATCCTTACATGAGTCACGTTCTAGGGTTTCAGTTATTATGTTCCAGGGACTCAAGACACATAAAACACCTGTTACCAAAGTTTCCACTGCTAAAAAAGTTTCTTCGGATACCCAGCCAACATCCCCATTGCAAACTTTCATTCAATGGCTTCTCAGAGAATTATGTTTCTCTCATTAAGTTTTCCTAACAATGTTCATCTTTCCAATACTTTCCAAAAACTTCTTAATAACATAGAAGTCAGCACCACACACTTCTCTATAGAAACAGTAAAAACAATTCAAATGGATTTTTGGCTGCAATGCATCTACTACAGCTATTGAAAACGCAGAAATAATTCACAGGCACTCTTTTTATAAAAAAATTTTGCTTGCATAATAGAAGGAAAATCAAACCATTTTTCTATGACTCCAGGAAAGATCAAGACTGATTTATATTTACGCTTTCTTTTCTAGAACGCTAATGTGTCAAAAAGCAAGAATTTTTATTTTCAGATTTTTCCATCTCTCCCTGAAAGGTTCAATAAAACCCACGAGTCTTTCCATATTTGGGGAAGTCTTTACCAGTACAGAAGTAACTTGTCACTTAGCACCTAATGAATCCTCTCCCACCCAGAGGTCAGCACAGCCCCATGGCTGCAATCACATCGGACTACGGCCTCTCCTCCCAGCCTCTCCACCTTCATCTGCAGCTGCATTTTGTACATCAGTGCTCCAAAACACCGAGTCCTGGACAACCCTTTGGAAGCTGCTCCTGCTGGTAGAGGCCCAGCTGTGGGCAGCTGTGGGAGCAACCAGGTTCCAGGAGGCTTTTGACCCGCAAACGTGCGGAGCGGGAACGGCCGCGCAGGGCAGGCCAGCCTCAGTGCCAGGGGGCTCGGCTGTGCCAGCCCTGGCAGGGTCCTGGGAGAGCTGGGACGAGAGACAGGGGACCCCAGGCTGCTCCTCAGCATTGCACAGAGCAGTTCCAGCAATCTTGGGTGGTGGGTGCAGAGCCACACCTGTGAGCTGCCAGCTCCAGCCTAAAGGCTGCCTGCAGCCACCTCTGTTCTGCTTACAGTGCATTGGATATTGTTCTGTGCTGAGTGTCTGAATACATAACAACCAATCAGCATCATGCACAATACCTTTACCATTACCTACAGCCCCTCATAACTGCTAATATTGCCATATTGTGGGGGTAACTAATCAATCACAGGAGTTAGTACATTATATTTTAGCTTAAAACTGGTTTTTCTGTTTTTCTGCAGAAAAACATTTTCTTACATGGTAAAAACATTTTCTGTTTGCCTATGCTTTTTTGAGATTTCTCTTTACTTGGCAAAAACATGCTTTTGTTTGTAGACAATTTATCCTTTGCTCTTAGCCATAAAATCTCTTTCCAACTCATCTCAACCTTTCTCTAGTGACCACTAGCTCAGCAGTCTTTATTTTCAGACATCTTTTGTTCTTCTATATCAAAACTTGCTTTCATTTCCAGAGAACCTTCTGCTAAGCACTCCTATTTGTAAAACCTCCCTGTTGAACTACCATCTTCCCCAACACTCCTGGCTGGGCTGGATGGGGCTCTGAGCCACCTGATCTGGGGAAGGTGTCCCTGCCCAGGGCAGGACAGCTGGAATGGGAGGATCCTTAAGGTCCCTTCCAAGCCAAGCCACTCTGATTTTCTGACTGCAGACTGTAAATCCATCTTGGCTAACCCCTTGTCCTTGTTTCTCTTTCCCAGAGCTGCACAAGATTCTCGAGTCACAGGAGACTTGAGGTGGGAAAAAACAGAGGACTGAACTGATACCAAGTTAGCAAGGCAAAGAACAAGAAAAGAAAGCAAGCAAGAGTAAGAAGGGCTCCAAAGAAACGTGAGTAAAGACTTCTTGCCCCTCATTTCATTTCCCATTTCAAAGTGACCTGCCCAACCTCTCCAAAATTGCCTCCTTAAAAACTAGAGTCCACAATAGATTGCTAGGTATTAGCACTGAAAATCTGCTCACAATACAAACTTGAAATATTATTTTAATATGCACACAGAGTGGCCAGGCAGCCAGCAGGCTACAGACTGCTGTGCCAGGCTGAAATACAGCACACACTGATACAGCCCCATCCAAAACATCATTGGTGACGGCTCTCAAGAAGCAGCAGAGGTGAGAGTTCACCTAATCTTAAATATTTTTGCCTACCCCAGTAACACAGGCTTCAATTTGAAAAAAAAAAAAAAGTTGAAAAAAAGAGCCCCATATCCGGGGACCAGCTCCTGTGGTGTCCTTTAAGCAGTGGCTCCACGATGACACCAATTACAGCTCTAGAGATGCTGTGCATGACCAAAACTTTCAAAGGAGACTTGAATGCTGCATTCTGAGGCAGATCTCATCTTCACAGCCTGTCTCAGTACAGTGAACAGAAATACATCTAGGAGTGGTAAGATGGCTTTCAGCCCTTTAGCTCTGGGTTTCTTTTTAACAGGGACATTAGAACCACTAGCAGAAAAAGTGTTTCTACAAAGTTCAGCCTCATTTCTAAGAAAAAAACCCACTCTCAAAAAATCACTCCAACGAAAAAGCAGTATCTAATCACTTAGGATAACGATTTAGCCCTTAATGAGATGTTTATAGCCCCAGATTCAACCAGAAATTCAGTATTTCAAATTACTTAAAACCTCAATGGACTACATATATATCTTTTTTAACAGCACCAGGACAGCCCTACTAAAGAAACCCAGTGAACACTAGTCTGCTGCACCCTGAGAATTCAACTCTTGCTTTAAGAAACTAAATTCTTTCCAAAAAACTAATGTGGGGAGAGAAGGGAAAAAAATAAAGAAAATAAAAGACCTGGAAGGAAAGAATTTAAAGTAAGCTTAGTTGCTCATTATGGAATACCCACAATGAACACTCAGGTTACTAAAATGTACAAATTTTAATAATGAATATACCAGCACACTTGAGAAATAAGAACTGGACATCAATGTTTTAAATCTCAGCCTTCTCAATGAGTTTCATTGTACTGCTTTCCAACACTTTTTTGACTGAAAATAGCAGACCAAAAACTCTGGCGTGGTATTAATATTTTCTTCCCTGTTCTCTTTACTACATGATTTCCAAACAGTAAGGTTATTTGAAATTTTGAGGAAAGCAACTGAATGCTGAAGGAGTTCACCTCAAATTAAACTGACGATCTTCCTGCACTGCTAGCCAGAACACACAGGAAGTGAAGGAGGATGTACGTATGGCTTGGTTAAACAGGCATTTGCAGGCACAGAATTATTTTTTCTGCTGTCAATTCTGAGGAATTTCGAGAATAGGAAAGATGTGAATAGCAATTTTTGTGATGTCTCTGGAGATTACACACTTTTAGCTTTGTTAACAACATAGCTGAATAACTGATTACTTTTTGTTGGCATATACTCATCTGACAACAATTTAAGAACATAAATTCTTCTGGGAGCATGTCTTTGTCAAGTATTAATGACACTAGTAACTTAAATTGACATCTATGTCATGCAGCCATGCATCTGTCAGTATAATAAAAATATACTTTTAAAAGATTAGTTGATATTGTCTGACTTTGGCAGCAGATGTTTGAGCTTATTTTGATGTAAAAAAGATGGAATATTTTTGTCAATACTTTCTAATTGTGAAATTTATTCAAGGAGACATCTTTATAACTGGCAGTATTGTAAGATGCAAGACATTCTATTGCCTCAGACACCATTTTTATTCATCAATAAAACATCATAAGAGGCAGCTGGTGAGCAGAGTAACAGTAATTTATGGAATGGGAAGCTACATTCCTTCTACGTGGTTTGTGAGACATCCTTACCTGTCACTGCATTTCGTTTCATCTTCTCTCAAGAAACCAGAGAGAACAAAGAGGAGTGAGATAACAGCTGCACCTTGTACATTCAAACATTTTTAGCCAGAAATGTGTTTGGGTGCCTTAAAGCAAAAAGCTTTAGGCTTAAAGATCATGAAGTGATTTTGCAGCAGGTAGAGTAAATAAAACACAGTCACCACTCTATTTAAAATGCTTTCCTGCATACCAAGTCACAGCAATCAGGAGAGGAAAAATAACATTTCAACAACAGACTGGGCCAGATTGGCCAAGTTACGTCAGTGGCTAACGATGCAAAGCAGAGACTACTGGAAATTAGAAACCTCTTATTTGGCCAAAGTGGCCAAATAAGATAGACTTAAAACACTTATGTAACCATACCCCAGAATATGGGTGGAACAATTTGCAGAAGATTTCTACAAACAGGTTGCTCCTCTCCAGGTTTGCTTACTTTTAATGTGCGATCAAGAGCACATCATACTCTCAATGCACACTCAAAAGACTTCAGCTTTATGTACTAAAAATCTCCTCTTCTGCCCATCAACCCACTCTGTAAATAGAAGCAAATGTCTACCCAGTCTCATTTTATTTATAATAGGAAGTACCAATTTAAAGCTCTCTTTCTAAAAAGCCAAGATCCCTAGAAACTGAACAATTCAGCTCGTGAAGTTTCCATCATATTTGTTTTGATACCTACAGAAGGGATTAAGTTTTTCATGTCTTACCTTTTTTTTAAGGTACTGAAACTACACAGCACAAGTTAAAGATTTTAAAAAAAAACAAACAAAAAAAAACCACAAAAAAACCCCAAAAAAACCCTAATGGAAGGCTCTGTATGATTAGAAGCACAGGTTTTGTACTTGGAACCAATAAAATGGCTTTGTGGCTCACTTGCCACAGCCTGTGACATTCTCTTACCCACTCACAAATTCTGTACAAAGAACAGATTTCTAAACCAAGGTTTGCTATCTTTGCAAATAAAGTAGTCATTGTCTCTAATTTCAAGCTTGTAAAGGGTGTGTCAGAGGTAGATTAAGGGGAAAAAGATAATCAGCATACTACTAAGTGCTCTGGAGTTGATCCTGTCAAGGAAATTGCCTTCACAACATTCTGAATTCAGTAAGGAAACAATAACTGTCATAAGGTCTCAGTTATTTTTTCTTCTAATACATTACCAACTCAATACATGGTGTGCATTTATGCAAGAAGGTTATTTTTGAAAGTTATATATTACTTCCATTAAGCTTAATCAGTCATATGCAAAGCATGTCTGAAATCTGATATGAAGAGTAAAAAAAAAAAAAACCTGCCAAATGCACCAAAAACCCAACACAGGCAAGGCAGCAGTCAGCAGCATGGGACAGAAATGAGCACACAGCTGTCAGGATAACATTTTCAACTTGGCCTAATCCTAGGCATAACTTCAAAGCAGAGGGAGCAGAATCACAGGGTTTTTACCATACAGTGAAATACAGTAATTGCTTTAATGCAGGGTGAAAGAAAACTAACAGAAATTGAAGTTGACTAACACATCCTGAGAAAAATCCATGAGAGAAGGTGTTTGGCCCAGAGTACTTCCTAAATGCTGCTGTATAAACTTCCACATGGACTGCAGTTTAGGCTGCAGCTTTGAAAGGAGCCTGAAGTTTGCAGTAGCCTGAGGACTCCACAAAAATTGCTTCTTGGTGGGGAAGTCAAACAACCACAACAAAAAAACGTAACTTAAAACATCCCAAAAACCAAATGATTTTTTTTTTTTTTTTTAAAGAATGGTCCCAAGCACAAAACACTTCCAGGTGAAATTTTTGCAAGAATAGCAGTTCACACTTTCCTACCAATGAAATCCATAATTTCTGTGCCCACCCAGTGCTATTGATTTCAACTAGACAGGACCATCAACTCCAAATCAAAAGAAAGAAAGTGGTGCAGAAAGAGAAGGTTTCCTGCCAGTGCCTCAAGAGGGACAGTGAGAAGAACCTGTTTGATGAGGCTGATGTCATCCTCGGAGGGAGACGACAACAGACTTGTTGAATCAGAACCTGCAGTTGGAAGGGGAGGAGTCAGAAAAGGCTAAAAGTGGCTGTTCAGCCCAGGAAGATCCATGGCCATGCCTCGTGTGTGCCCCTTTGCAGAAGCCATGCTCATTTTCCCCATTCCTCTCATTTCAGAAACATCAGAAAAGTCCAACCCAGAATAATTTCATTCTAAAACACAGGGTGATAAATTGTCACACACACTACCAGAGGATAAAGGGAAGGAGATGAATTAAGGTTTGATCCGTTTTGTGCATCAGTTTGTGGCTTGCTCAGCCACTTAAACAGTTAAAAGTTGCCTTCTAGATCATGAAGGTATTTAACAATCTAGCTGAGCTGAAATGTAAAGCAACAGGAACTTCTTTCAGCGCAGGATAATGAGGACAAAAATATTCAGGTCTACTAGAGCCCATTCTTCATCACATAGTTTAGGCCATTTGTGAGGTTTGTAAATGTAACATTAAAGGGAATCAAAGTGCTGCAGTATATAATTAATCCATTTAAGTAGAATCATCATCAATATTTAAAAGCCTATGCAAAATAAAGTAAGACGTGGTCCAAGGTTCTACTAGCACAATTAGAAAAACAGTTTTGGTGATAATTATTCCAAAATAATTAGTGAAATTTATGTAAATCATGCATCTTTCCAGTATCCCAAAGGAACTAGAATATGTGATCTGGAAAACAGGAGGGGGTGGGGGGGAATAGAGTGAAGTTCTTCAAGCTTTTGTTGCTTTTGTCTTTTCAAAATTACAGCCAGCTCTGAACCTACTAAAGTCTACCTGTATCTTATGACCTTTTTCTTCTATTTTTTAATTTTTAAAACATAGCTTATGGTACTTACGATGTAGCTTATCACTAGGTTTCATTTCAATATTTTGCTACAAAAAAAACCCTGCCTAATATTTGACTTCTCTAAGGAAAATGTCAGATTGCAAAAAGCTGTAATAAAGCAACAGTTACATTCTGACAATGAAAACAAAGTTAAAAGGCAAGAAAAACTAACATATTTGAGTCCTGAAACATTAATACTCAACATTCAGGCTTCAAATTGATTTTAACAAAACCCTAATTTGTTATGAAATCAAAGACCACTGCTGAAAAGAAGGTACCTGGGGCCTTGTTGTGCCATTTTTCCATGGGGCAGCCAGCAGGAAGAGTTTCCCTGTGGTGCAGGCATATCCCACACTGCTCCTGCTTTACTACAGGCAAAGAAACAAGGGCAGTCATGGTAGTACATGTCCACACCATTGTTTTTTCTTAGGGTAGTAACACTCATGAACAACTCAGTTTAAAAAAAAAAGAAGAATCAAAAAGGGATACCTAATGTCCTACAAAACAGAAGCAGCCCTGGTGTTTTGGTTTGGTATGGTTTGGGGTTTTTTCAGCTACACAAACAAGACTTCACTTGCAACTTTTGCCTCCAAGTTAGAGGAAGGCAAGCTGTTATTGCACTGTTTTTGCAAGAGCAGCCTGGAAGGAAGATTTTGACAATGAATTACAAGCTCCTGCAAGCAACTAGCACAGACTTGTAGGGGCTGAAGAGCCTGCAAAGCACTGAAGTCGACTTTAAAATGTGTCCAACTGGGTGAGTGTAACATGTTCTGCACATGATGGTGTTGCCTCACCTCTCTAATGAGCCTTTCTTTACATAGCCTGAAATTAGAAGCAGCTCCCACTGAGGTCAGTGGGAGCCACATTACAGAAGAAACAGAGAATCTGGTTATGTATTTTAAAGTCGTGGGGGTGTTGTTTTCAAACACAGGCCCAAACTGTTCCTATAGGGCTAAATATTTGTATAACAACAGTTATGTATTCCTTTGTAAGGGAAAGTGGAACTTAATAACCTCAGTATTGCAGTCAAACCAGGAATAATGCATTATGGTAAAATATGGACTGGACATCGTAGACTGCCTCTAAGAATATTGTTCCAAATATTTCTGTATCCTGCTGTCAAGTATACTATCCATACTTTATTTTAACTGTCTGTTTCAAAAAGTTATAGCCTAAAAAAAATTGGAGAAGACCATAAAAGGCAGTAAGAATAAAGTGTAGCCATCAACTTACTCTATCAGAGACATCAGAAATTGCCCCTTTTATGATAAAAGTAAGTCAGCTTAGTCAGATCGATCATCCATTTTACTGCTCTTGGAATGTACAGTCCATGACACATCTTAAAATGGAGAAACATAAACCAAAGTTTGAAAAAAATACAGCAAAAAAAATACTGTGAGCTTACCATTTTCACATTCCCTGCAAACTTTAAAAACTCTATTCAGGAACTTTAAAGAAAAGGAAGATCACAAATAATCAAAATGATGGGAAGACCTGAAGATATTTTCAAAGGCGTGACAGAGGCAAGAGCCCAGACGAAATCCCTGGCAATGACAGATTTCAGATGGTGTGGGACAATTCTTTGTTCCTGTCAGCTTGTGGAGGGCTTCTAATCTCTCCTAGCTGCAGATGCTCACGGTTTCTGATTTATCCCAACAACCATCAGACCGAGCCGTGCTCTGTGGGTATTTCCCTAGCCAGCAGTGCCTGCACCCCATTTCCCTGGCCAGCACAGGGAACCTGCTCCTTGTGCTCCCCATGGCTGCCTGAGAAATAAAGCAACGAGTTGATTTGTCATACTCTAAAGATCCCTCTTTAACCCTAAGATTACAGGCACTTCTTAATGATAAAGGAGATTAAAGCTATTATCCAAAACTTTGCAGTAAACAGGCGATGTTGTTATAAGGCTGCGCATTCCAGCAGGTAATATCTGGCAGAAGCAGAATTAAGGCTTTGATGAAAAATTTACTGAGGTTATGCTGGACAAGGAGCTTTCATTTTCTGTGAAGCACAACGGGAGGGCAGGATGTCGCACTGCCAACGCTGATAATGCCGTGCAGACAGAAAAACCATCAAGCTGCAACTCCTAATCAATAACTTCATCATACAGGCACCAGTGGGTCATCCTTAGAATTTCATGCCCTTGCTTCCTGCTAATTCCACTGGTCAATTTAGATATGGAAATGTTGCCTGTATCAAGCAGGACTCATGCTACCCTGCCATGAAGGGCTATTCCCAGCCGGGCACCATATTTCCAGAGCCTGGAAGAGAGGCGGCTTCGGGATGCAGAGCACATGTGGAAGGCTGATTTCCCTGCACAGATGATGATGACAGGAAGGCACTGCCTGGTGGCAATGTGGCACATCTGTGTTTTGTGAACCCAAGACAGATGAGGTGAATTCACCCTCTGGTGGCAAGGATGCTTGTGGTTAACTTACCACCATCACCACAAGCACTTCCACCACGAACCCTTTCAGCCGTAACCGCTACCCAAAACCCCAAGAACTGCTCATACTTGCTATTTTTGCTACATTTTTTTTTTTCAGTGCTTCTGGTCACAGTTTGCTCACTAATTCTAGAGTAATATCAGCACGTAAAACAAGTAAGAGAACACATCTGCCCCTTTGCCTGGGCCACAATTCAATCACAAGCTATTTTGTACAGCCTACAAAGTACTCTCACTGAGGGTTTCAATAAAAAGAACTGTGGCTCCTGAGTCAGAGCTTAGGACTGAGAACAAGAAAGAAAAATCCTACAAACAATTTCTAAAGATAAACAAACCAAAGATAAATTGGGGAAAGCTGATTAATCACTTCAAAGTATGCTGCTCCTTTTTTCTGCTGTTACTGAGCATATTTAAAGTGCTGCTTAAATAAGGACTTCTATGCTTTTGCTTTACCAATCTTTCTGTAAGGCAAAAAGAGAGACAAGTACATGTAAGCCCAAAAAGCCTGCTGGGATGAACGTTGGTTCAAAAACCACACTGGTCCAAGTTGAACCATTTTTATCCAAAATGCTGCAATACATGCAGTCCATCTAGAGCAACTTTCTAACGCCTTGCTGTCAATGAGACGATATTTTAATGAGTTATTTTTCCTTCTATACTTTACCTCGAGTCAAAATAAACATCTTAAGAAGCTCCAAGCTTTCACATGGACCATTTGAATCCGGGATTAGTATGTAACTCCCAGTGGTCTATTCCATGTCTAGGAAATACAAACAAGGATGCTATAATCTAATCTGTGCAGAGCAAACACTTCATTCCACTATTCTAATACTGCTAGAGTGATTTATGAGGCAGCTGAGTAATTCTGAAAAATGTACTAAGAAAACAAAGACAAAATTAGGCAAAGTACAAACGTTGTTTATAGGAACACAAAGACCAGTAATGTCAAAGGATATCACAGGCATCTTATGTCACATATAAGCACATCTGTGAGGCAGGTAAAGTATGTTTTTATAGCTGTTCAAAAAAGAAAAAGATGAATCATCTTTTATAGCTCTATATAAAATTACTTTTCTAGTGCCAATTAATAGAGAGAGGCCCCAGAACACCAGTCACAGGCTCTAACCATCAGGGAGAAATAAATTATATGACAACAAAACCCCTCAAACTTTAGTGAATATGGAAAATTCTGTTTTCTCTCGACAAGCAGCCACATCAATCACACATTCTATACACACATCAGCAAAGAGATGGCTCAGAGGAGCTAGAGAGGATCTGCTGTCCCCAAAGCATCAGGCAGGGAGACTGCAGTCCAAACCCCACGTGACTAAATACCCTGCAGAAGTTTATGGCCATTATTTGCAGGAAAAGACGTCCTGTTAATTTAGCTCATGTAATGCTGATATCATTCCTGCCAGTATGTATAAAACCCACCAGCAGTCCAAAAATGTTACCAGGGAATGTTAGAGGCAGCAAAACCCACAGTGATCTGGCTGGAATAAGGGACTGCACTGGAGCATGGCTCTTTTCTTCCCCCAAAGTCTCAGGCAGTCTTTTCTTTCTACTTCAAACAAATTAAATCTACTGCAATTAATGATTATAGTTTTTCCTTCAATCAGCCCATACTCCTCTAGGAAATTAACTTAGCTATTAAAAGCCCAAAGGCTGGAAAGGAACCTAGTTAGATGAGTTTTACCTCCTCTGTATTGCCTGTGTAATCAAATGCAGTTTCCCCACCAGTTTAATTCTAATCAGTTTAATTACTGAAAATTACAACAAAAAAATAAAAAACACCTTAATTCTTATCCTAGAACAAAGGAGGAAAGCTACACATGGTAGCAAAATAGAACTGGGTGACAACACTTTGGTACTGCACATGGGGGAGAGGAAATAAGCAAAAATGAAATCAAATTCCAACATTCCTTAGACAATGGCTATCAGACTGAGGTGGAAATAGCAAACTACAAGCCAAGAATAAAACTCAGCACAGACTACTTCTAAGATGTGAAGTTGTGAGGACAGTTTTTTACTTCAGTATTGCAGCACCTTGATTACACGGGACTTGTGTGGATCCACTGAGTCTTAATCTGTATTTCCTACTCAGTCTTTTGGCCCTATATAAAAATCTTTTTATTGTAATATGAAAACGGTGAGATGAAAGGTATCTTAAGCAAGTCTTTTGGACACACATGGCACTATACAGATAAATTTAGAGAGAAAGTATGTTTCCTTCACTTGATTTCCAGAGCAAAAGTGTTTCTTACTGTTATGAAACACACACACACACTGCTTAAAAAGAAATTATTTCATGGGATGTTGCTCTTACATCTTGCCACAAGAAAATCTCCATGCTCATCAGAGCAATGGAAGGCAATATAATGCCTTTATTTCTTCTGAAATACTCAAAACACAAACCAAATCCATTCTTACATTGTATCTATTTCCCATTTCTCCTCTTTGTCCATAATGGCTTTGCTGTCTACTTCACAATTCTAAGGACCTCAATCAAGACTACTTTAAATCTTCTCCATCCAGATGACTAATCCCAGTAATCTCATTTAAACTGCTAGTTTACATTCAACTAATACAGCACAGCCATCCGATCTGTGCAAGGAAGGGGAAGGACCAGGCTAATGACTCTTACTACAAGACATTGCAATCCCTGGGCAAGCAGAACTGCCATAAATCAAGGATTGGTGCTAGTAAAACAGATAGTGGCATTTGAAAGTCTAAAAATACTGAAACATTTTTTTTGGGGTTTTTTTTGCTGAACTCACCAATCAGCCAGCCCTGCATTTTGTCATGTGCACTGCAAAAAAGAGAAATTCTGTCTCACCACAAAAAATGCAATCCTTCTCCAAAAAGGAAACTTGTTAAACCCAAGGCAAGTTTTTAACTAATTATGTGCACAATCTTTTAATAATGGAGATTGGGGGGAGCCAGAGGGTAGAGAGAATACCACAGAAATATTCATAAGCATCCTGGAATATGCTCAGGAACACAGAGAGGTGAACTACACAGACCTCACCACCAGGCAAACCACGCATGTTCTAGAGAAATACATCATGTCTCATAGAAAGGCCACTTTGCTGCAAGACAACACACGTGCTTTTCACAAAGCCCCCTTCTGTGCCAAGCTGTCTGTAGCCATGAAGTCTTTAAATTAAGAAGTCCCTTAGTTTGTAAAGAGCAGCAGAGAGCAGCAGTATCTCTGAGAGCAAACACAGCCCAAGCCTTTGTCTGAGTCCACAGGGCTCTCCTGGAGGGACTATCTAATCAAGGTCCAGATAGGAACTCCTAGGGTGGAGAAGCCTCATACTTATGCTAAATGCAAGTCACTTATTCACCACTTTTCTTCAAAAATGCCTGGCCTTGAACATTTTAAAGGTTGTAAAGGGATCAAGCATATCTAAAAGAACAATAAATCTCGATCAAAGTTCAAAGCACGTTCTAGACTTAGATAAGATGTCTGCGTACATCCTTACGCACTCCCAATTGTTTTATCCCAATCATTTCCGAGGGTATTTACAAAACCCTTCCCCAAGTTTTTCTTAGACTTTCTTCTCTTACAAGATGGGGAAAGCTGCAGAGAAATACCTTGAAATTCCTGAAGGTTCTGACTTTTGAAACACTCATTAAACCCGCAGTGAATAAAATGGGGAAAGAACTTCAATATTCCGGAAGCAGGGACCTACTAGCAGTAACTCCTTAGTAATTCATAGCTATTTTCTGCCCTGTTCACAATAAAATTTGATTTTCCTCTGCAAGATCAGCAGTTAGAAAACAGAGCAAGAAGAGAGGTACAGAGGAGTAACAAAAAGCAAACAAAAACAGGACACACACCAAAAAAAACCCCAAAAACAAAGAAACAAACAAGCAAAAAAAAAAAAAAACCTGAAACCACACACACAAAAAATACCCCCAAAAAACAAACAAACAAACAAAAAAAAAAAAACCAAAAAACCCCAGCCAAGAAACAAGAAAGCACACAAAGGCAAGACCATAAAGTTAAATTTGCAAAAACTGTCTCCTTTTTTTCCCCAGAAGATACACCGACAAACTATACTTTAAATTCACATTATGCCTTTTAAGCAGACCTTTACGAAGCTTTTCTAAAAAACTATGGTTACAAAAGCTGCAAGAGGTCCTACAAGAAACAGCACAAAAATCACCTGTAGGTGTTAATAGGGCATAATCCCCCCACCTTCAGCACGGGGCCCTTTCCTGTACCAAACTGAAGAAGACTCCCCATGAACTGCATCTCACATGGCAGGATCAGACAGCTGCTAAAAAGCCAACTGCATGATGTGTTCCACCATTACCAGTTAAAAATTAATCTTTAAAAGAATAAAACTGTATTTGCTTGAGGCATCTAAGATCGTTCTTTAAAGTGAAGAAAAAGAAGCTGAACTGGAATTGAAACAGTCCACGTTAATCTACAGGATATTAACAACTACTCTATCACTGCCATGCCACTGAAGCTGAGATTTGAAATGTATAATGTCTGGTGCACAAAACAGCTTTTCATAAGACAAATTCACCTGCTGGTGGGCCCAAGGTATCCTTGAGGAGAACGACTGCACTTCACCTGCATTTCCTAGAGGATGTCCTTTTGGACATCTGAGTCCCTTTCGTGTAACCTACAACGCTCCCACGGGATCCAGCCAAAGCTCAGAGCTGCATGGAAAGCTCTCATGCCACAACTGCCACAAGGGTCACCACTGACTAAACAGCCAGGCTTAAAAAGATTAAATTCCCTAATCTGAGAAATACCCCTGAGGCAGAACACCGGATAAGTCCTAAGCACAGTTTCAGAAAACAAATCTTGCAGCTCAGCAATTCCACTTTTTACGGTAAGGGACGTTACAAAGCACCACAGTGAATTCACATTTAAATAGAACTTAGTCCTCTCTTGCATCCTCCAAAACATCCATCACTGTAACTCCAGCCATTTCATAATTTAAATGAATAATCTTCAGCGCCTAAGTACATCTTCAGTCTGTTTTGACAGACAAAATTAATACCTCTTGCAGTTACTGTTGGAAAGTACTGGAAGCCACAGTTAGGAGATGCTTTGACCTCCCCCCTCCAGCCAGTTATTCATGCTGTCAGCCAACTTGCACGGTTGCTGGGGAGCCAGCATCCTGGTCAGGAGCACCAGCCCAGCCCCACTGTGCCATCCTGGCCCAGGACTGCCCCCAACAGCACTTGGGGAATCCAGGCTTCCAGCTCTGGTTCCATAGCCATGGGAGCTTTTGTGGTTTTAGAACCAGAGTGTATCCTTGGAGCAAAGGATGTGTTTGAACAGCCTTTCCACAGACACATGTCCCAGTGCCCACAGTGAGCTCGATTTAACCTGCCATAAGAGAGAACTGTGGGGCTATTACTGAGGAGAAAAAAGGTCTATGTGTCTTTATGTCACAGCTGGGGTATTTGGGTGTTTTGCTTATTTATTTGGGGGAGTTTGTGCTATTCCTGGGGCTGTCCTGTGCAAGGCCAGCAGTTGGACTTGGACAATCCTCGTGGGTCCCTTCCAGCTCAGAACAGTCTATCATTCTATGCATTCTAGTTGCATTAGTTAATTTTAATCCATGCATAATTTCTGTCTTGGAACTTTTGACCTATACTGAGCCCTGAGATCTAGTGAAGGCGAAAAAGAAAAGACAACCCTGCAAAGGCTCAATTCTCTGCTTTCCCAAGTCTATCCAGCTCCCCAGTCACAAACTGCTTTTCTAGCCAGTAAAAGAAAATGAGTGCAGGAAGAGCAGCAATGTTTTGATACTGTTGCCATGGTGTAAAACTATTATTCCATACAGGAACTTTCACCACGCTTGTCACCAAGATCATATTCAACAGGTAAAGGCAGAGTACAGGCATGGGAGGCACCAGACCATGACAGCCAGCAGCCTTGAGCAGGGCTGATAAAGACCCAGCCAGCTGGAACTGAATCGTGCATTACTTCTTGAAGTAATTGATAAAATGGTAACATTTGTAATATTGGAAACTGGTAATATTAACAAAACCAGCTTTTACCAATTAGTTAACATTGCCTGGTAAATGCATTAAGAATGCTTTATTAACATTGTTTATTTAATAATGGCCTACAACCATTTATGAATGGTACTGAATTCACATGTGAAAGAACTTGGTTAAAAGGGTGACATGTTCTACTTTAATGCACTTTAAAAAACTCACCAGAAGGAACGAAATATGTGAGAAAAGATGCAAGATGTTGTTTATTCATGGAATATCTTAAAGTCTGAAAACTATAACAAAACTTGCTGCATCCCAAGGAAATCTTTTCTAAAAACTATCGTCTTCCATTTTGTTGCACAAAAAATACTTTGAGAATTTACTCAGTTGCAGTTAAAAAAGCTGCAACTGTAAATTCTGTATGGTATCATCTATTTATTAAATTCATCAAACTGAAAAAATATTAATTTCTTTTGGTGAAAAAGAAAACTATTATAACATACAGCATCTTTAAAAACTTGCAAGAACACATATTTTTATTCTGAAATTCCTTTCTTTTTCATTTTATTCTTTTTATAAATGGCTGTATAGGTATCTCTAGAACATTGGGTTGAGATACTTTTATTACTATTCAACTGCCTAATGATTTTACTTTCCATGATTTACACTTGGAAGAATGTAATAGCAAATAGATGTAATGACAAAAAATGTTTGCTAAACCGACCAACTGCAACTAATGCTGCTGAAACCACATTGGGCAGAAAGCAAATTGGGAATTGGTAAATGGCAGTGTTTGGGAGATTAGATTTCACAGGATGTTCACAAATAATAATTTACCATAATGTGCTGCTCTCCTTGGTTCCCCAGGTAGCCATCAGTCTTTCTAGAGAGCAAGCTGGATGTCGCCACTGAACTTCCCATGCTGTGGAGCAAACTCCCTCTTTCCACTGACTGTACAAGGGATGCAGTTTGCTTTAGCCCTGCATATTCATATTCATATTCATATTCAGGGCTGGAAACCTGCACTCTGGAGAAGATTAAGAGACAGCTGGGAGCAATTTTCCAAGTCTTGAAGCATAAGAGGCCCCAGTGGTTTGGGAGCAGATCAACATGTTCACTTTGGTACGACACAGTCAAACGACACAGCAGGGAAGCCCAGGCTTTCACCCACAGTAACACACACACACACACATCCAGGGTTAGAACTGCAGTGAGTCCTTGGCAGAAGCACACAGCAGGGAGGATTCCAGAACTCAGCAGAACCTGTCACAAGTGGAAATGCATCAGGGACCGACTCGGACCAGGTCTGCCCCCACTAACACAAGTTAAAGTCAGCTCGCATGAACATAAAGGTAGCAGCTGTACTTTCACATTGCTCCTGACATCCTTCTGTCCTGAGACTCCTGCCAGGGATTGTCTTCTACAACCACTTCACCCTTCCATGACTGCAGTTAGGTTTAAATAAAGACAGTTGCCAAAAAATCCACAACCTGTAGTATTTAACTGAAAGCAACACTTTGGGAACTGATACTTCTGAGCAAAGAAATAATCTTGAACCCACATGAGGCATTGTTATCAGGGGCAATAAACAAACATTGTTATCAGGGGCAAAGTATTTGTTCAAGATTTTCTACCAGAGACAAAGATGATTTCTCCACAATTTTCTTTCATCTTGTCTCAGCTCTCATGTCTCTGATATCTCACTCATGGTTTCCCTCCCCCTCGACCTAATCCCTACATTTCTCCCCCTTCCAAGGCTGTACATATGACATTGTCTACAGGTACTTCTCCTTTCTTTGGCTCCTCTCTCAGCTGCTTGCGACCTCCCCAGGTTTGTGTTTCCCAACCAGTTCATTCTTCCACACCCCTGTGGGCCCCCCTTGCTGCTCTCCTGAGCTCCTCTGCCCATTTGCCATCCAGCTTTCCACTGTGGTTTGACATGTTGCCTTTCAGTTCCAGGGCACGCGGTTTCCAGTAACCGGATTAAAGGGACTTAAATTAGGAAGAAGGCAGATATGTAAACAAGCAGCTGTGAGATTCGAGTGCCTAACGCAGGTTTCATTCAGGCAGCATACATGTTTGAGAAAATTTTGTAATTGCCCCAATAAATATTGCCTGTAACTTCGCTTATTTTCTGTCTTTCAGGGTCATCCTTCAATAAAGACACCTCAACACGCTCCTGGGTAAGCCGAGAAAAAAATCAGATTCAAATTAATTTATCAGGGCCTTCTCTTGAGAGGGAATGCAGCTGCTAACTGAAAAACCTTATCTGACAGCCTGGGAGTTAAAAGGTCACAGGAGACGAGGAAGTAGCTGATTGAAGAATAGCCATTATCTTTTCCTATGCATTATGGTAATTTTTTTCTGTCAAAATCAAAGCTCTTAAGAATATTTTACTGGACACCATACTGATCATTTAAAATTTGTCCCATGCAGTCATATAAACGTTGGCAATATAATTATGAAACCACAAACAGAGATGTGTTGTGGAATCATACTATTTATTGAAAAACAAGTATGTAAGACATAAATATATATATGCTCTTCAGATCAGATATTAAGGCATTTTTCAAGAACAACTCAGATGCATAAGCAAAAACTTTCACTTACCAAGACTCATCACAAATACTGAATTATTAAACAAACAACCTAAATTGGATATTGAATACCAAGCATTACCACAATGTGGAAAAAACCCTTGCTTCCCTTGAGACCGAACAATTTAATCAGCCTACAGGAAAGAAATACTGGAAAAGTTAAATTTAGTGCTCAGTGAGTACTACTTTAACCTTCCTATTTCAGCAAGATTTGTGTCAGAAGAGTTATCTCTTCTCGAATTAACTTTACTCTCCCCATCCTTTCCTCTACTTGTTTATGCAATTAACAACAAATAAAGCTGCAAAATCCTGTATCGAAATTACATTTCCACTGTAATAGGTCAAACAACAATCCTCCTCCTGCCGGTCACTGAAAACTAACTTTTAAATTAAAGCCCTGAGTTTTTACTTATGACCATTTGTCTTGATTTTTATCCCATATTTTCATGACGGAATGCCGATGGCAACTTCTAGGTTCTAGCCAGAGAAGCAGACAGTGGAAACCAGAATTAACGACGGAATTGGAGGCTTTAGTACATAAATTAACCTGCCAGTGTCCTGCCACCTGCTCTACAGGAACTCCTCAGGGTGAAGCTGGGCTCTAACACTGTGCAGTTAAGATATTTAAGTGATGTTTAAACCAGAAGTTTCACACTGTAATACATCATCTGGAAAGCAGAGACTGAGCAGTTATATTTGAAAAATAATCCCGTCTAACAGTCCTTAAATAGGAAGGTAAAGCAAATACAGAGCACTCACCAGCACAGCTCAAACCCTGCAGAAAATGGCATGTGCACAGTTTAGCTCCAGGAAGGAATATGGTCCCTGCAGCCACTCTAAACTACCTCCAAATGCCACAGCACATCTGGTGCGTGGATGCCAGTAGAGCTTGGATCCTCATAGGCCCAGAAACTCTTATGAAGTAAAACATGAGCAGGTCTGACTAAGAGCAGCTTACAAATTGTGATTATGGGAGAAGCCCTGCCTTGAAAAGGAAGTGCTCAGGAGGCTCAGTTAAATGCACCAAAGTAGTTTTACTTCATGTGGATGGACATAAAACAGCTATTTTCTCCATAATGGGGCAAATCCAGATATTTTCTCCTTATTTGTTCAGAAATAAAACTGCTGGGATACTCTCCACAAAAATGCCACTTGTGAGATAAAAAGGAGACAGATTGGGAGCAGCTCACACCAAGTGGAAAACTCAGCATTTTGACATGTGGCACAATTCTCCAGTCAGGGAACAGCGTGCTCTAACTCCTGCTGTCCAGGCAGTGCCACCCTCAGCAACCAACCACGCCATGATGGACAGCACAGAAGTCATGTTCACCCAGAGTTTGGCTTGTTCTCTCCCTGCAGAATTTTGCAGGGTCATTCCTTTACAAAGTTCAGTCCTTCCTCATCACTACCCTCTAATGGCAATTGTTCCCTCGATAGGGTTTGTGCGTTGCCTATCAGGATGTGGAAAAGGCGATCAGAGCATCTTAAAACTAAAAAGACAAAATATTAGCAAACTCACTTATTCATCCCCTTTTCTCCTTAATTTTATTAATTTTACATAGCAGAGGATGGCAATCCCAAGTACCCTGGCCTCTGAAACATGAAAATGCTCAGAGCCACAAAGAGCCATAATGGGGAACAAGCCATGCATAAGAATGTTATCAGTGAAAGGTTCATCCAACCTTCAGCTGTACCTTCACCAAAAAGCACTAAGTTTAGTCAAATCTACAGAATAATTGTCTTCACCTGAGTTCCAGGACTGCTGGAAAAAAATTAAAATCTTTACAAGTTCAACTGTAGTTATTGTTGTTGTTGCTGTTGTTCCAGTTTTACAGCATTACAAGAGGAAACCCTTCGGAGTACTTGAAGCACATCGCTGCCCGTTTAACAAACACAAAAAGATGCCACTTGCATCTGGCAACAGCAATGAGACCACTTGAGTCGTTTTAAACAAAGGTTAAATAACTGGTGAGAAATAGCAAAGCATTAACTAAACACAGTGCTTTACAGAGACAACAGAAAGCATTAGCTGGGTGAATTCCTGGCTGATATACCGACTCTCAAAAAGCATGACTTTAAAGGCTATGAATTTCTAAACCACTGCCTCTGAAAGGCTTAGAAGGTCAAGGACCATTTCTCTCAACACTATCACAACAACCTCATCCTTGTCAATGGAAAATCTGCTCGTGGACTAGCCTAAGGAACAGATGCTGAGGCTAGGCCCAGTTTTCCAGAAAAAAAAATATTGTGGACCAAAATAGGGGGTTTGGTGGGTTTCTTTTACAGTCAAGACACATTTCTTTGGGTTGCTTAACCATAAAACAATCCTATGCTAATATTCTTCTGGGCAATTCCAAAAGGAATATAATTTCTAAGACTTTGCAAGCATCTTTATCTTAGCAGCCGCATCGGCCTTCCTAGGAAATTCCACAGTGTATCTTGGTGGTTTGTTTTGTTATTTTTCATTTGTATCTTTGCTTTCTCCTTTGAGAAGGAGAGAGAAAACTTCTTGCTCCAAGGCAGGTACTTCTCCCTTCTTCTACACCTGGGGTACTGAATTGCACTGAAGAATATATTCCAGAAGCTATGCCTGTAACAGTGGTCAACAGCTTGCTATTTAGAAGCATTTACAGTATTATTTAAGAAAGATTCTCTTGCTATTAATATAATGTACGCACATAAAATAAGACAGTGGAATCCAACTTGGGTACATAAAGAGTCAATTAACTTCAGTGACTCATTTTTTAAGAGTCTTTATATGAGCTATCAGCTAAGTCCTATCACAATCAGTGGAATTTTTTTGAGGATACCTCAGGATTGTCCAAAGTGTAGTTCTGAAATCTGACAGAAATTAAGAGTGCAACTAACACACATAAACAGTTAAGAGTTTTCTACACTCCAACATATGATATAGAAAATATGCCAGTCAGTCTTAATTTCTGATTAAAAGGAGTAAACACTGAATTCCAGAGAATGTGCAACTTGTATAAACAGATATTCCCCCATACTTTCACAGCCACTGAGGATGATTATCCACACAGACAATTCTAGGAAATCTATTTCAGCATCTTTTTATTATGGACTAAAACTGAACCCACGCTCTGCAACAATGGAAAAACTGTTAACAACATTGCCTCTAGAGAAGGCTGGGTTTGGGTTTAAGACCCTAATTAGCTGGTTTTCCATCACACTATTTTTTGCTGTTGATTTCTGTGCTATCAGATGTAATTAAAAACACAAAGTATTACAACCCGCCTCTACAAATCAATTCCTAAATCATTGCAATGCAAGTCATTATCCAAGTATATATATCTTAAATATTACAAGTGCTATCTAGGCTTCACGAGCCATCATAATTCTCCTCTGATTTTTCTTTCTAAAGCAGCCTTGCCTTTTCAATCCTGAAAATATAATATTTAATTGCCTGTGTCAGACTGAGTGTCACTGCTGCTTCTGCTGCTAACTAGAAGACTAAAGAACTCCACGGTCCTAACAGTGGAAAAAAAACACTCAAAAAAATATTGCTTACAATTAAAAGAATCACAGCCTTCTAAGGGCAACCACATTGCCTGCTCCTCCACCAGGCAGAGAGAGCCCTGTGACAGCACCCAGGGACAAAGCAGATGACATATTCAGCCTTGCCAAGTGCTGCTGGACCACTGTGTGCTGCTCCAGGTCGCAGTGGCCCAGAACAGAGGGGCTGTTCCCTCAATTCAGTATGGAGAATGACACCCAAAATGACTCTGCAGCCTCTCCCCATGTTCTTTCTTCAGACACACATTTCTGCTGTGTAAGGGCCAGGTCACACTGCACTGTGCCTCTACAAGCAAACATGGATAATACACAGCTTCTTTAAAAATTCTAACTTCCTCTGAGCCAAAAAATTTGTGAAACTTTGCAAATTTTGCTGGAGTTTAATAGGATTTTTCATAATCATACTGTTTCAATACTCCAATGGCTGGACAAATAGAAGTTAAAGACCTCCATACTTCTAGTTCCATTGGACACTTCTCTGATTTACAGCCTCAGAAACTGAGAAATAAAAAGATCCAAAAGCCTATTCTTTCAAGAAGGGAGGAAAGGAAATCGATACCTATTCTGCCTCTACAAATTCAGGTCTTCTAAAGACAGAGGGCCAGTATAACGAAGCAATTGACTGAAGTAAAAATGAGACTCCATGTGCCATTTATTCCCAAGGGATGATCCAGTATGCAGACATCGTGCTTTTCAGCAAGGCTTGTTTGACAGTAATATGGAGGCTCATGGAGAGTTTAAAGTCCACGTTGCTTTTTACATACACCTTCTTACTGGATTGTGTTTTAACCTGCCCCCTGCAACTGCCTTTTCCACATCCTGCTTCCAGGAAATGAGCACTCCTGCTGACAAGCTCGTGCCCGCTAATCTCAGCTGAAAAAGACAGGCTGCCACTTCGTGCAGAAGCAGCAAGACAAGATCTGAAAGGTCCTGCCCTCGGGAGAAGCCCTTGTTCCTCCCCTTTCCACACACCAGCCTGGGAATGGGGCAGAGCAGCCCCAACCCTGGGGAAGCGCTGACGCTGGCACAGGGCAGAGAGAGCTGGGATGCAGGAACTAAAGACACGTCACTGGGAGCAGGGAATGCCAGGCCCTCAGCAAAACCAGCCACTGTTCTGAGATCTCCCACTCCCCTCCAGATGTTCCCACCTGTGCCTTTCATACCAGGCAGAGCAGGGGATAAGAAACAGGCTCTGTAATTCCTTTGAACAAACTCAGAGGCCCTGCCCTAATCTTCATTCCAGTGTTTCTTTGTCTTCTTGGTGAAACTCAGCCTTGTTCTGCAGAGAGGAAGAGATAACAGCCAGACATGATGGATATGTGACTGCTCTGCTGACTTCTTCCCACATACCACCACGGGATTTTTCTAATAGACTGTGTTTTCTGCCATTTACTGGTTTGCTTTGCTAACTACCTGTCCTGTTTTGGGGCACCTCAGACATTCCACCGCTTCTCCTTCTCCCCCCTGCACTCTCAGATCCACTTTTAAAGGTGCAAAACTTATTTCTGAGCTAACCAAATGGGATACAATTCAGCATCAAGCCAGGACGGTGACCTTTCATACAATGCAGGTGGTGTTCTGGAAGGAAAGACCACAAGAACTGCAGTACTCTTTCAAAGCCAAGACCCACCAGGCCTGAGATTCTGCATCTAACAGAGGCGTGAAAAGATGACCAAGAACAGGATAATCAAGCACAACGTTCCCAAATACAGTTACTCTGGTTAATACTCCACATGCTTTCAGTTGCCTTTAGTTTCTAAATAATCCCCAGTGACTTTCTCATCCATGAACTCATCTCTTTACACCATAAGCAACTGCAATACCATTTGGTAACAAGTTTCACATGCCTTGTGCTCATAGCACAGCAAGTCTGGCTCCTGCGCACTCTGAACCTGGCACTGCCTCTATTTATGCAGGTGTTAGAAGTTTTATTTTTTATTTCACTTTTTAATAACCTACTCAGGATGTAAAATGCTTACAGTCCTCAGCTTTCCCAAGCTGTGTTTAACATAATGATATTACATCTGCCACTCTGCACATTTAAACCATTTCAGCCAACCACTTATGGCATTAGTAATTCACTTTTTCCATTCTTCACAAAATTTGGGAAATATTTGTTTTGTCTTAAGATAAAACCTTTAAGTCTCCAACAAGAAGGTTTTCTGTAGCATCGATCTCTCCAGCTGAGAGAGGTGGGGAACATTCACAGCATTTTGTATATCCCTATCCAAAATTCCACAGAAATGAGCTCATCGCTGACCTTCCTTCAGTAGACTTACTTGCTATGTGCCTTACTTATAGCAATTACATTAAAGATACTTTCACATTTTTTCCATCTTTAGTTTTGACACGAGAGTTTGCTTTTTCTTTTCTAATTTGTCAATGGTACATAGACCTTATCCTGGAAGGCATCATATGCAAAGTGTGTAAATGGAAAAACCTCCAGAAATGCTCCACTTAAGGAAACACAAGTGAGCCTGAGACACCTTCAGAAGAAAAAAGACACTAAATGTAATCAGCTTAAATTCTTTCAGTACTTTTAAATTCATTAGTATTTCCAGGTAGTGCTACAAGTAATGCTGAAGGGCTCTTGGGGAACAGAGGATCTTGGGTAAAGCAAGTATTTGCTATAATTTGATTCTGATGAGAAGAAAATAGATGGAATTGTCTGGAATATAGTTATAACAAAAAGACTTTATTAATCACAGCTTTTTGACCTGATCATCCTGGCATACAGGTATGCAACTTGTCTCTACAACCTCTTCTTTAACTGATGACAAAATGAGAACAAATGAATTTGAATTTGAAACTCTTACTTAATTAAGAAAACTGTTATTTTCCTATTGCAGGAAACAAATTTCATCTGACAAGTATGAGGGTAAGACTTTCACATATGTAGAATTTTAACATATTAAAGAACTCTACTTGAATATTTATGCTCAATTTTAGATATGAAACTTGCATAATAGCATATAAAGACAGCTATATTTTAATAAAAATATTAATTTTATAAATATTTTTAATCTATGCAACTCTACTTCGTGAATAGCTGATGTCATCGATAGGCAATTTATTTGAGTATATTAAATACAAAACAAAAATGCTTTTTTATAACTTTTTGAAAAAGACTATAATGATTTGTCTTTCCCCAAAATTTCAGACATATCAACATCTCTGGGAAAGTCAATGTAATGAACACAGTAAAAAAAACTCTTTCTATTGATGGCATCTACACCTTTTTTCAAAACAAAAATACTCCAATCGCCGAATGAACTAATAAGAAAGAAACATGTTCATAATATTAGTCTTGTGAGTCAAACCAATACAGTCTAATCAATTAGAAATAAATAAATAAGAATTACAACAGGAGTGTGCCAGCTTTAGTAATGATTTTGGACTTCCACATTAATGTTCTGTTCAGGAAAATGAGCAACTCAACCCAGTGCTCAGAGCCCCATCCATCCTCCAGTCTTTTGCACAACACTGAAACTCAGACAAACCCAAGACTCAGATTGCAAAGAGGCAGATTTCTTCTCTGCTGTCAACACTTCTGTATTTGTGTTGGTTGGCTTGACTCCTTGATCTCCAAGGAATTGTCCCGAACACCACAGGCAGATACAGAACCGGAACAGCAAAGAATATTTAAGCAGCAGAATTGCTCAGTGGGAACATGTAGGTGTTTGTCTGCAACATTAAGATTCTGATGTTGTTTCATTTTCCAGCTCCTTTCTAGCCTGAACAGGTTAGATTTAAAAACAGGCCTTCAAGCAGCATGCTATTTCAACTGAACTGATGATTCTAATCATTAAATGATTGACCAAAGTTGTTGAAGTTTTGCTTTTGGCATTCACCTGAAAGTAAGCAAAGCAAACCAGATAATTTTATACTGTACTTTTCTTTTTTTTTTTTTTTTTTCCCAATATATGTTTCTTGAAAGCAAGAGAGGTATTGATTAGATCCCAAAGCAATATTCAGCCAGTACTGTGTCAAGTAGGCACTCCTCCCCTGATGGATGGTCTAATCCATGTTAGAACATCTCTGATACTGGAAATTAGGAAAGGAAAATTCTTTGCTCTTCGTCGTTACCAGCATTTCAGTGCAAATCCTTTCTGGTATGTGTATTATACCACAGCAATATCATTCTACACATTCTACCAAAAGTCTTCATGATACACTCCTGGACTTAAGAGGAGACAAGCTTTGGTACCAGAATATTCACCTGAAAACTGATTTCTGACATCCAGTGCAATTTACACAACATACACTTCCACTGCAATGCCTGGGGCTTAAAAATCAAAGAGAAAAATACTGTAACACTTTTGAAATGATCCTAGCTCGGTGCAAGTCTCTTACTACAGATTAAATACTGGTTTTTGCAATGTATCTGTTCTGATCCCACTGCATGTCCCTTCCTGTTGGCACAAAGGGTCGCTGTGTCACATCGTGTATTTCAGCCCATTTTCACCACCACAGAGTTTGCAGATGACTCACAGATGCAGATAACTATGCCAAGAAGGTGAAAGAGAGTTCTCAGTGTTTACTCAGAGTAGACTTAGTGTCCAGTTAAGTGAAGGGACATCTCCCAACTGAAGTAGAAAACCTAGCAAGACCTGCCTCAGCCTAATGAACAGCATGACACACCTACAACATTTGGGACAGATGTAATCAGCAATATTCCTTCTTGAGTAATTTCCATCATTAAAAATAACTCTGAAAGACTGACTGTTTCCTAAATTAATTCTTCAATAGATTCATCACAACAGATGGTTTGTTCACTCCCAAACACCAGCTTCAAGCAAGGGAAAGACAAACAGCAACAGAACAGTAACCACAGATATAATGTCTTGGAGTACCTCCCAAACTGGAAACTCAGGATAGAAAAATATACCACAAATATTAGCAGTGCTGAACTAATGTCAGTAGTATCCAGCAAACCTGTCACATCACCTTGGAAATATATTATTTTGCTTAGAATCCAGAACTCCTTTAAGTAACACAATTTATTGCCTCAAATCTTATTATTACACCCAACCAGCAAATGCTTCTATGGTGCTTTGTAACATGCACCTTACAAGGTCTGAACTTTAAAAACTTAAAATCAAAATTACAATCTTTTATCTGACTGCTTTGCAGAGACTAGAATTCAGCTGGAATTATATCTTCCGTTATGCCAAATATCCCACATCTAAATCCCTTCATATTTTGAAGTGGAAAAAAGCCAAAAGACAGTCACGAGTTTCTGCAACTCGCTTCTGGAAAAAGAAAAGTAGTCTTACTTTTTAGTTTCAGTGTAACATTTTGTTCTAGATATACATAATATATATATATTATATATATTAATATAAGCTTATGATAGCAAAAATCAGAACTAGGAAGCTGGTTTAGATCCAAACATGTCACGCTAAGTGAATTTTGGGATTTTTCCTCTAGAAGTGAAAATTACCCATCAGTTATGCTCTTTGCCATCAGAATTTAGCATTTGATCACACAACTTGCCCCTAAAGGAAAAGCAGTCCTCCAGTCCTTAAAATTGCAAACAAGCTTCCAGACCACTGGAAAACCTGTTGACATTACTGTTAAAGAAAAGAAATAAACCACCTTCCCTACCTAACATAACCTGAATTGAATTTCTGAGCAAGGCATTGTGGAGTTCAGTAAAAGAGTTTCCAAACAAAAGCCAACGTTGGAATGGGTATTTGTGCCTCAAAATTACACCTTCTGTTATACTTAGGATACAGACATTTGAAAGATCCTGCAGCCTGGTCCCAAGAGGATCAGCCATTATACTTGCATAATTTCTTTCCATCTGTATTTCAGTGCATTAGGTAATAAGCTCTGGAAATTTGTAAAACATTTTTTAAAACTGCTCTAAATCACATCAGAGACAATAGACAAAACTGAATAACCTGCTTACTTTACAAACTATTTCCATCAAATTATGAGCCCAACAACCATTTCATAGCTCTGGTAAAAATAAAAAGTGATGCAGCCACGGAATGAAACCCAAGACCATAAAACTCTACTGCATTTTATTTGGCTTATTTTTTTTCAGGGATTAACAAGAGCTACACAATTTACAGCTACTTAAGCACAACTATTGCTGCATAAATAGCCAACATCACCGTTTCACACTGTTGGCAATAATTTCTATCATGAAAGAGATATGGTCCAATCTGCCAGGATTTGCCATTCAAAGGATCTGGCATACTGCTATGTCTAAAATGGTCCTGAAAATGGGAAAAAAAAACAAAAACAAAAACAAAAAAACAACAACAACAAAAAAAACTTAAACCTGTTTTGTTACACAGCAGGGAAGAATTCTGAGTGTACAAGGCATTTTCAAAGGAAGCCACCAGGCAATGCTTCTTTGCACAGGGCCATCTGGAAAAGTCCCTGCCCTACAGAAGAGATCTCCCTCCTGCCCGTGTCAGCTGCCAGAGCACACGAGCTCTGGGATTCCAGGCACTCCTGTGGCTGCTGGGGAGGCACTGACAGTTCACAGCCGGATCCTCCCGAGATCTGCCCCCTGTACAGCCCCTGAGGACCCCGGGTGCCCTGGAGGTGGATGCAGCCTGAGCCCAGCCCCTGAGCTCTGATCCTCAGCAGTGATACCTCCAAGCAACTCAAAGCCTTGTTGTTTCCTGAATTCTCCTTTTGTCCATCACCCCCTCCTTGGTTTTCTTTATAACACAACCCAGCAGCCCTCTAGGCAACAGCCCTTCGGCCACAGACACGTTGCCTGAAGATATGAGATCCACAGCCTAAGCAGGGATTATACAGAATTTCTGTCCACTGCTGTTTTCCTCTCACAGCTCTCAGGATTTTTGGAATCGCTGAAGTTGCTCTTTGTAGCCTAGTTTATTTCTGACCAGCCTTTCTCCGTGTTGCAGGGAATTTGTCCAACAGTGCTGTCACAGTATCACCGCAGGGTAAAGCTGAGCTGTCACTCTTACTCCTGGTTTTACATCTCCGGGAGACTCAACCAATGGGACATTCACTCACAGCACACAGAAATTTTACGTCCATTTATGTTGGGGAAACACTTTTTAACAACCTTATAATATTTTGAAAACTCCCCTTGTGCCAAGATTGTTCACACAGAATGAGGGTTTCTTTAAGTGCAAGAGACTTGGTTTGTGTCTGTACAGAAGCTGAATTTTAATGCTTTACAGGTCTCGTTATGAAATGTCTCTTCATTTGTACT
The DNA here is from genome assembly GCA_032173965.1 of Sitta carolinensis. Lineage (NCBI taxonomy): Eukaryota > Metazoa > Chordata > Aves > Passeriformes > Sittidae > Sitta > Sitta carolinensis. The sequence continues at coordinate 15,413,380 of JAVUNC010000019.1, forward strand.
GCATGTACCTTTTCTTCCCCTCCTTGGAAATCACGCTCCAGCTCATCTGCAGGAATGAAGACACCCACCTGAACTCCTCCTTCCCAGCCTCCTCAGTACAGCTTTACAAGATCCCACCTTGCATTTCCTAAATTCCCTGAGAAGGTGACGGTCTGCAAATAAAAATGTGCAAGCTAAAACTGTGGATTTTGTGTAACCTTCAACAAGTTCCTAAAACCTGTAACTGACACATATTTCTCTGACAAGTAAATACCAGTAGAAAACTAACTTTCAATTAAAATACTCATTTTCACAAGGGATTTTTTTTTTGCAACTTATCCTAAGGCCCTGACCATTATTTCTGATATAGTGATTACAGAGTGTGAAAGACTTGAGGCACCTCACATTTCGCAGTGGCGCTGTACTTGCCACTCCTTCAGACAGGCAGACCTTTGGAAAAAGCAAGGAAAATGAAGAAAAGAAAACCCTATTTTAGAGTTAACCCTCTTGCAACCACTCCTGTCAACTCAACTCACTCTCCTAATGCTTGGGGTTACAAGGTACGAGGTGCACTGTCTGCAGCACTGCCCCTGCCAGACCAGAGCACAGAGATTTTCCAGTACAAAATCCACAAAACACAGGAACCTTCAGCAGCTCCTCCCTTTTCTCTCCTCCATTCCCACCCAGGCCATGCCCACCCTTGCTTTACTAAGGGGATGATTACTTAAACCTCATCTTTTCCACTGTGACTTTCCACTACCACGCAAAGTTATCCACCTCTGAAGGAGGCCCCCTTTCTCATCCAAGGAAAGGGGAAAAACCCTTGAGAGTTGGTACATTCTGCATCCTTTTAAAACATCTTAGTTTACAGAAATATGTTATTTCCAACAACCCATTCTTATTGTTCATTTAGAATACAACCAGCTTTTTTATTGCAAAATAACACTTAGTGAGAAATAGTCCTTTAGCAGATTTCATTCTTTCGCTATTTTTCACCCAGCTCAAATGCATACACACAATAAATAAGCTATAATTTTGGTTCTAAAACAGCTGTCATCTCATAAAAACTTGCTGCTCACAAGCAATGTTTGTTGCACATTCAATCCTATAAGGATATAATACACATAATTATGCTATTGTTATTAAGGCAATCATAACAGACACCATATGGACTTTAAAGTGGCTTTGAGAACCATTTTTTAATAAACACAACATCACTGACATTTTGGAAGAAAAATCCATTCTCTAAACTGCACACTACTGGTAACATATATAGCTTACTTTTTTGGGGGTGTTTTGACACTGTATGCACTGAGAGTAACAATACAACTCATAGCTTCTATTGAGATCTCACTTTCAAAGGCTCTCCAGACTCCCTGCACATCATGTTTTTAATACAACAGTGACTGCATGCCAGAATTCAATGCTCCTGCAAATATGCCAACTTGTAGCTACTTTCAAAATGAGCTACTCACTAGGAATTAGTGCCAGGGTAAATCAATGGCACATTCAGCTAGATGTCCCAGCTCTACAAAATGAATTATACGCTATATACAGTCCTTTTGTACGTGTCTGTCTTTTTTGCATCTTTATCAACGAAAGCTGAAAGGACTAGAAATGAAGTCCCAGAAGGCTGTAAATTATCCAGCAAAGGATTAGCAGAACAGGAAGCAATTTTGTCTACCTACACGTTTATGGATTCATGTATTAGAATAAATTCTACACTGTCTAAACCATTTCACCCCTCCTCAAAAAACGCCGCTTTCTTTGGATTGTTCCTGCTGTGACACACAGAGCAGCGGGATGCTGGGAGCTGCACCAGCAGCCTACTAATAGCTGAGTGCTAGGGTGCTGCTGGCAAAAAAAGAAAAGTCTCTTAAGTTGTAACAGCTAATGGGTGGCAGATAATTGGGGGCAGCAAAACTGAACTTCAGGATGCTCACAAATGCAAACCTGCTGCTTGCTGGCTGCAGCTGCCATGGGCAGAACTGAAAAGCAGGAGGTGGATCATATGTGCTCCTGCATGTGGGACTGTTAGACTGGGAAAATGGGAGGCCTGGGGAATGGCAAGAAGGAAGGGAGGATGCTGGTTAGATCCTGGAGCTCAGGCTCAGGTGTGGGGGCAGAGATCAGGAGCTACCTGTGAACCTGAGTTTCAGTCCCACCTCCTATGGACGAGATCATCCTTGCAGGGAAGGGCACAGATCACCAAACAGGGTAAAGCCTCTCATCTTGTTGGTTCTCAAATAAACTGCACTATCCAGAGATACTATGTACTGTAGACTTTTGGTCCCCCTAGTTTTTTTAATAAGTTTCTCACTCATGACATGGAGGTCATCTCCTTTTCTTTAAAAACTAATACTGCCAAGTGCACACTTGACCAATCTGCAATGCTCTTAGTGCAAAATCCAGTACGCCTCAGGGCTGTCCACTCTCATGAACAGCAAGAAAATTTTAGAAATAACTGAAGCTCATGGAGCTGTGTTTGTGAGGGAGGAGCCTTCTCCACAAGGATAAACAGAATTTGCAGGGGAAATCTCAGCAGTCTGACTGTGTCCCATTTATAAAATCTTCTTATTCAGTACCCTTTAATTCCCTTCAGACATTCAATCAATTCTCCATCCACATCTCAAAAGTGAGACTGTAAATTACGAGTTGTGTGCACTTGCACCACGTGTTAATCATCTCCTCCTACTGAACCAGATTCCTTTATCTACTACAACCTCAGAGGAACATGTCTAATTCCACCTGACTTCACCATTCAGAGACAGTATATCATATTTATTTTCATATGGATTATGCACAGTGCCTTAGGTGCTTATACTATGGGCATTTTATAAGTGTAAACTTGATTGATTGGTCACAAGACTGTTTTGGATAGCTGTAAAATGGATTTGGCCCCCAGCCACAGTTTGCTCAGCACAGATACACTGTAGGACTGAGATAACTTCAAGAATTCATAACACATATGCTAAGAAATATTACAAACCCATATTTGTACGGTCGGCATTATACATGCATCGCTAAACATTTCTCAATAGCAATGCATACTACAACATATAAGAGAATTCTGGCTGGATATTTATCAGGAAAGAAGACTTATGAAAATGTGTTTTCAATAACTGGTGTGAAGTCAGCCTACTCTGTGCTGATTAGATGCAGTTGCAGTTCAGAAACAGCTTTATTCAGCATAGTACGAAGCAATCACCCGCTGGATGCAGGCTGGAATTGGGAGTGTCATGCTTGATGCTGAGTGACTAAATGCAAAAAAATCAAGATGACTGCACTAATTGCCATCTCCAACTTGAATGGCAAAAAGAAATCCAAAATCTAATGCCACCTCTCCACCAGAATTCTTTTTCCATGGTTTTCTCAAGTGATGTTTTAAAAAATCCCCTTTGTAAGATTAACTCACTACAGTAATGCCATTTTTACCAAAACACAAAGGTAGATCCCTTCTAGGAAGCCATCATTTTTATATAAACTATACTAGCTTGATATTAAGATTGTTTTTATATGCAGAATAGTATCTTCATACTATTTTTGCTTCTCTTTGTTGTAAGTTGCAAAGGAGCCTTGTGTAAGCTGGAATTTCTATTCTTGAAATCTGGTCTTTAAGAGTCTCAGTCTTGATTGAAGAACTGGACTATTTTCAAGCAGTTACGTCATCAGCATAAATATTTCACATACAGGAGAAGAATAAAGTTTTCCTAAACAGCTGTAACTTTCCAGGGTTCTAGGGCTTCCCAGTATTGACCTGGTAATGACAAAGACTGCAGCCATTACAGCCAACCTTGTGATGGATCATCCACTATTTTATTTCTACACCACGTTCAAATAACAATCAAACCAGCACATTTCACTTCAAATACGTAATTCTCTTGTTTTGGTATATTTGCAAACTACCACCTGTAACAATGTGGAAACATTACAGCCACCTTGACGTGTGTGGTCTGGGTTCTTACAAACATTTGAGGAGGAATTTATTTTTAATTTTTATGCTTTGAATAATCCTTTCTATACCAACTCACATATACAACTGCATTGCTAGTATAAAGCAAAATATTTCATGCAGATGAGGACTAGGTAAGCATTTTGGAGTTTTATTTCTCTCTACAGAGAAGCATGGCTTCAAACATAAACAGCAGGAAACTCTCCCATTAGCCTCTTGTGCTTTTGGTAATTTGACAAACCTCAAAAAAGGAGAAAGCAGCATTTGTCCATGTCAGATACAAGCACCTCTTCCTAAATTTCACTTCAAGTCTGATTTTCTTATCTACAATGAAATAGGCCATTTTTTTCCCTCCTGCAATAAAAGCTAAAATAATGTTCAGGTAGTGTCTCCAAAAAGCTCTGCTGGACACCACTGAATCAGCACTGCTAAGGAAAAAAACACCTTTTTCCTCTTTGAGGCAGCCCCGATGTTAACTTAGGAATGTTCTTGCAGGCTGATTCACCACAGCACCAAAGCATATGTTCACCTCTAGGAGCACACAAGTGACGTAAATGAGAGAGGCCCGTGTTAATGGTTTGCTGGATCAGGTCCTAGTGCACAGTTGGTTACCCACTTAATCTGTCACTGATCCTCTGTGTGCTCACAGGGCCTTAGAAGATGGCATGGGAAAATAGGAATATAAAGATACAGAGACAAGATGGACCATTATGACAGTTCACTGAATCATCCAGAGCGTGGCTTATCAACCACAGACAACAGTTAAAGCAAATCAAAATAGGGTTTGGGGATCGATGAAACCATGTTGCTGGAATCATGCTGTTAACTGGCACCTGAACATAAACTAACACAATCAAGCTACCACAGTTCAAGCCACAATTAAGGTTGAATTTCACTCCTTGGACTGCAAAGCCTTTTTGTCTGTCTTCTTTTTAACTTCCTTAAGCTAAGTTGATTTTTAAGGCAATCCATTAAAGTCAGAAAGCATATTTTTCTCTCCTCAACAAAGAACATCCTTTAGTGGCACAGCAATGTCACTTCAGCAACAATTAAAAAGGCCTGATTTATACAGTCTTTAGTATTAGTACACGGGACAGTGAAATGCTTCCAGAAAATCCAATGATTTTGTATTTTCTGTCTCCAGGGAAAGCCACAGAGACATGGGCCAGCACAGTTACATGTCACTCACAAAATGAAACATGGCACTTGATAAAGAAAGAGTATCTTCTAGGTAGGATGCTTGCTAAGTAGGTCCAAGCTGTCAAAGCATCAAAGACATCACCTTTTCCTCCTGTCACTCAGAGTACTGGCAACCCATGCACACTACCATGAGAACAGAAATACTGCTGAAGTTAAAAAAAAAAATTAAAAAAAAAAAAAAAAAAAGAAAAAACAACTAGCACTGGAACCTTTTGACTTTTGCACTACAATGAGAGTTGGTGGAGGCATGCCAAGGTTAACATTTTACTTGTGAAAGTAATAATAAGAAAACATTTTTTAAAAGTTCAAATCAGACATACACAATTATAGGATTAAGTTGGAAAATACCTGCAAGATCTTTCCACTGAATTCCCCAATTAAATAATCTTCAATACCTTGGCAACTACCACATTTCATAGGATCATGGAATGTTTTGGGCTGGAAGATTCCCTAAAGAACATCTTATTCTGACCCCCTTGCATGGGGAGGGACACCTTCCACTTGGCCAGGTTACTCAGGGCCCCATCCAGCCTGACCTTGAACATCTCCAAGGATGGGGAAGATCTCATAAAACTTTTAATGAGAGCAAGTTTTTCAGATCATGTTGTAGACCTGGAGAGCGAAAATGAAGACAGAAATCATGGGACAGAAAGGCAGGGGAAGGGGAAGGGAGTATTTTGAAATCCTACACTCAAGCACATGTTGGTGATACCTTTAAACTGGTAGAGATTTAAAAGAGATAGAGATTTAAAAATAATCTTTGGAAGCAGTAAGAAGATGCTCAAGCCTTGCAGCCACCCAGCCAGCCACTGACAGTATCTGGTGTTTTCCATGATGGGACCAAATCCTGTGCAGGGTGGCCTGAATCAGGCTGCACCCAAAGACCACCACTGTGCTCCCAAGCCTGGGAGCTGCAGCTTCAAATATTTACATCAGACCTTCTTAAAACGTGTGTGCACATTAATGAAGTGGTAAAATTCTCATACACATTTTTAAAACTGCACAAAAATCAATTTTAAAAAAATAATTTTAAAAACTAAAAATTAATTAAACTAAAATTAGGGTGCATTTTTTTGCTCTTCCCTTAGTTTCACTTTGGTTTCCTCAGGTGATCCTAAATCCAGCAGCAGTAAGTTTGAGTGGGCCTGATGCACAGCCCTCTGGATAGGACACATCTGTTAGACAGGTGATGGATGAATGCTGACCAAGTGTCCTCCCCTAAAACATCACCTGATGATGTTCCTGAGGTCTTTGCTGGGGACAAAGTGTGGGCAGGCAAGGCAAAAGGCAAGCTCTTTAAAGAGAAACAACATGACTTGGGCAGACCAGCCATGGGTCACTATCATCAGACACGTTGAAGAGCTGATGAAAGCTGCAGCATCCAGGGGAGCTCTGAACATCAGCTTTTCAATACTCCTTCACTAACAGCATACTAACAGCCTAAATATTCCTGCTTCCCACTTCCACGTATGGCAAAGACAGACACTGAAGGGGATGTAGCCACACTCCTCTCACTTCTCATCACAAGTTACCCACTGGCAAAACCCAGTGTGTGGGGGAAACAACAGGGTTTCAGAGTGAAGACCCACCCTTCTGTCTGAAAGGGTTTAGAGGCAAAGAGGGAAAAACATGCTCTTAAATCTGCCATCTCTGCTTCCCTGGACAAGCTCCTCTCTTGCTCCTGCCACACGGCTCTTCTCTATGCTCACAGCACACACCTTACAGGCCTCAAAATCCTCTTCCTCCTTTCAAGAATAAATCTTCTGTAGGTCTTACAACACACTCTGGTAGACCAAGTGTGGTTAATGAAGTTAATCCCATAGTCTGGAAGGAAGCAGCTTCCCTGGAACAGAGGAACAGCCTGTGGTCTCTCTCCATTTAACTCCTGGTTCCCCAAAGCTCCTACGTTTGCTTTGGCCCAACACCATCACCTTTGGTACAAGTACAAAGACCCTGTATCTCCACACTGGCTGCTCTGGCTTGGGCTGCAGCTACAATTCCAATTGCTTTTTTAAACTTGGGCTAAAAAAAAGTCATCTTTTCAGGGAGCACAGCAGCAAATACATCAAAGTGTTCATGATCTTCCCTTAACTTTCCTGCTATTTGCCCTAAAGGACGTGCCTGCTCCAAAACTGTCATGATTAGCTCGGACAAGGGGGAGAGTTGAAGGCTAAAGAAGCATCTCAGGACAAAGAAACCCATGGCAAGTCCCAAGATGCTCTCCTGGGAGCACCGAAGTGGCACACCCACAGTAAGAGGGGTGCATCTCTGCTCCCAGCAGCGGCACACGGATGCTCAGCCCCGGGCTCCTCCCTCCAGCCTCAGGTGCCCCAGGGAAATACACACACTTGGTCCTTCAGGCAACCCCTGCAAGGCAAATCCCGGCTGCCTCGCATGGAATACAGCCGTGCTGCTCAACTCTGGCTTAATTTAGGAACCAGTTTAGGATTTCAGTTCAGCTTTATTAGTGAAGTTGATGGACTGAGAAGAGCTTGCACAAAGCCCTGGTCTCCAAGCCATGGCTCTTGTAGCAGGGAGGTAATTTTATTGACAAAATGGTTCCACAAGTCAAGTAAACTGTGGTTTAGGTGAGCATTGCTTACTGCTGCTGTTTTCCCCTCCAGGGCTATCAGAAAGTCATTCACCCCTGTGATAAGCATTTTAATGACAGTATCCTAATACTGCAGCCACTGTGATGCACAGAGGAAACCCATTCCCAAAGCCTTCACCTAAGACAAGAAAGGTATTTATACTGAAGCTTGCTGGCTTATAAGAAAACATAAATATACTGATGAAAGTGTTTTCCAAATCAAGTTAATGAATACCAAAAATGCAAGCAAAATAGATGACTTGGGGAAGAAAATTTAAAAGGAGGGTGGGAATAGAAGGCATCAGGCACTGAGTTGCAGGGATGGCATACAGGGATGTTTCTGCACGGCTAAAGATTTTAAAAACAACTGGTGGGACAAACAGTAACCCAGCTAATCCTTGGTACTGGCACGCTGCCTATTTTGAGAGAGCAGCAGCTGGTGAATCTGACGTAAGTCCCTGCATCCAAAGCAGGAACTTACTGTAATGAAACCACAGCCCACATTGGAAAAAAAGACTGTAAACTCAAAAAAAAAAAAAAAAAAAAAAAAAAAATCCAGGTAAAAAAAATCAGGATCTCAATACACTATGTGCTACATTTCCATCCAAGTAAAATTAACCCCAGAATGTCACAATTAGGTCAATTTAAGAAAAAAACCCAAAACTAAACAACCAAGAAAAATTCCCAAAATCAAAACCATCAGTTGGATTGAACTTAGCATTAAAAAAAAAAGGGAAAAAAAAAAACCCAAACCAGGCTAAGGACTAAGAAATTACAAGCCTTGCATCTTCTTTCGTTTGAAAAGTACAAATCTAAGACCTTAAGTGGCATAAATACACCATTCCAGAAGCCTGAGGCACTAGGCAGAACTACATGGACTGGAAAAAATAGGCACATTAGTGAACCACCTAATTCGGGATCCAGTTACTCTTCCACCCCCACTAGAGCACTGCAAGAATGTCAGTCCCTTTATCTTGGACACCGTGAGAAAAGCACCTTCTGATAAAAACATCCACACCTCTCTCTGCCCCTCATTCCCTCCTCTCCCTGTCCTCAGAGGAGGGCCAGGTTCACGTGAGGCTCTGAGCAGATACTCATTCTCTGCATTTCCCTGACTAACTGGTTTCCAGGATTATTTTTTTCCTTTCTTTCAGAGAATATAATGGGGGGTGAAAAAAAAAAAAAAAGGGGGTTGAGGAACACAGTGCTTTTTAATCTTTCTCTTTGCTGTTTGATAGTAATTAGCATGGGAAGAAATTACCATCTGCATAATGGCAGGAGCAGTCACACAACGCCCCTGAATCTCATTTCAGGAATTCCAGTTGCTGCACCTGGTAAGGGTAATGGAAGGTGCTGATTTCATGGACAAAAAAAACCCTTAAAAGATCTTTAAATGGGCTGAGAGGTACACGAAGGGGTGAAGAGGGTTATATTTCATTTAGGGATGACAGAAGAGGAAGGCATCAGGTCATTAAATCGTTTAATTTGCTCTATAAGCAAATGAGTGCATAAACACCAGAGTTTCTGGTTGTATTATCTCTGACTGACCTTCAGTGTCAAATATGCTCAGTTTAGAAAGAAAATGTTTTCTTTTGTCTTTAAGAGCCAGCGTTGTAAAAATAGCTTCGGAGCTGAAAGTCAAGCTGTGTTCTTTTCTGTTCATGCATCACCATAGAAATTGGTGATGGAAAACATATTAGAAATTGTCACTGGAGTCAGCAGATAGTGGCTTTCAGTGCTCTTTGGCAGTGCCATCCAGTAAGAAAAGGGACATTTTGCAGATCAGAACTCCTGAAACCAGCAGACTGCCTCCGAGGGAGAATTGGGGGATGGGACTGAAGCACTGGGATTTCTATCCCTGACCAGCAGGTCTCTAAAGCCCCACATGCCCCCACAAGACTCGGTCATTGAGAAGCCAGGAGGAGCAGACAGCCTGCCAGGAGCTGCCTGCCTGCTCCTGAGCTGCAAACGTGGCTCTGGAAACACCAGAAGGGCCCTGGAAATTGTAGCTTTCTCATCAACCACTCGTGGTTCTTAACCCTTTGCTAATTCCCTCCTGCAGCACAGCCTGTGCTATGCAGGGAGCTGAAACCAGAGCAGCTTCACTCCATCCAGCCTCCAGACTGCCTTGATGCCAAGCCCAATTCTGCTCAGTGCTCAAAATCTTCACAGGTTTCTCTGTGCCATCAGAAGAACCAAGCTCAACACAGAAACTAAATCTGTCCTGCTTTAACATCTTTCATTTCCAGCATTTAATTTCTAGCTTTTAATGCATGAGAACCAGCACTGCTCTAAATAAGCTTCTCCACTGGTTTTATAGACTGTGCAACGTTGATCCAGCGTTGCACATTTGCTTTGGGATCTCCATCATCCAAAGAGAAAGTTTGCTGCAGAATAGCACTGGCAGAAGCAGCTCCAAATGGGAGCTTCAGGAAGCATTACAGATGCAGCCCTGACCCCTCTTCTCCTCCCGTGTAACTTCTCAGGTCTAAGGAAAATCCCTGCAGCTCCCAAAGGAGACACACTTCCTTCCCTGGAGAAAAGGCAGCTGGACTTCTCCTTTTAATTTCTGAAGTGCTTCACATACCACAAGTGTTATGCATCTCACATTGTGACTTCAGTGAGTTATTATATCATCGCGGAAAAACATTCTAAATGTCACATTGAAAACAAACATAGAAGCATCATTTATAACCACTGACTCAAAACTAGCTGCCTTGGACCTCCCAGATCATGGGGCCACCACTTGCCTCTGCTCATCATCCTGTTAACTTTGTCTCCCACAAGTGTCATCACAGGGAAAACGGTGAGATACTTGAAATCCCATCGAGTTTATAGTTAATAAAGTTGTTTAGCATGGATGAAATTATTTCACATTATATTCATGACAGAAATCTTGCATAAAATAATTTCATGCCCTAATATTCACAGAATTTCAGCATTCTTCACACAGGCTGTGCTTTAATTATGTGTAATGATTAACTCTACCATTTAAATGGTAAACAATCATTTCTGGCACTATGAGAAGGAAGGAAGCTTTACACTGATGTGATGCAAATAGGTCAATGAAACACAATAAAAGTAACATTTTGGGCTAAAAGTTGTCATTTTACTATTGAAATATTGAAGTCTTATTTATAGATTCATATGAAGATGCACTGAAATAACATTCTGCATTGTCCCTCACACAAGGATTAGAAACAGCTTTATCTGCCTGGTCTATAACAAGAGCTGGAAGATGCTCTGGACGCTGGATACACCAGGATCCTTAAAAGTATTCTATATTTTGGACCTCTGTCCTCAGAAGGGAGGACAGATAGCTAAATACTACTCTCGGTAATGGATGACCTCCTTCTGTTGTTATTTTTCAATCAGATTATTTTTCTTTCAAGGTATCTGCTGGGAAGGCTTCCTGGAAGGTAGCAGAAGTGGTTTGGGATGTGATTTCTGAGCAGTCTTTGAAGTCACTCATTTCTGAAAGAAAAGCTTGGAGACACAACTTCCTTCATAATGAAAAATTTAGACTGAGGGAAAAGGGGAATAGAGTGGGGATTTTTTGAAGGTGTTTAAGTGATCCTACTAAAAGGATATTCTTTAAAAGATGTTCTACCTCATTCAAAAAAACAAGAGTGTGTCTCAGAGAACCCTTAAAACCAGAGTTGTTTAACAGGAAAAATGCAGTGTAAATGTAGAAAAGCACAGTGAGGGGTTTTCTGGCAGATACACACTGCTCCCTCTCCCTCCCAGGCTGGGCTCTCACACAGCCACACGCTTCCCATGGCAGTGGAGTTTACCAGGACATCTCCAGTGCATTTCAGGGGCAGAGGAGCAGAGGCTCCACACACCACCACATCCTCCAGACTCATCCCTCCTCTGAGAGATGTCCCCCATCACTGCTGAGTCAGCCAGAGCCAGGCCGGGCAGCACACACTGTCTGTGCCTCATGGGCTTCCACTCAGCTCATGCCAGCTGATGAGGGAGGCACTGGGACTGGCCTGAGCACTAGGAGTTAATCTGCCAAGGTGTTTTGTGGCTCCTGAAGCCAATCTCTAATTTTACAGCAGTTTGATTTTTATAGGAAGGCTTCTGCTAAAACAGAACAATCTAAACTGCAGCCTGGAAAGAAGCTCAGCTGCGTGTTCAGAAGAGGAGTATCTCAGTCACATGCATGACAGGCCAACATTTCTTAAGTAGTTTATTAAATAATCCCTAAAATGTATACAAAAAGAAGTTTATAGCATTTCAAACCATATTGTATTTCACCCCAATTTCACAGATGTCCTCTTCCCACACCATAATGGCCTCAGCTTCCAATCCTACCGAAGGGTTTTGTTTTGTTTCATGAAGTAAAACCATGGATTTCTTTGTAATAGGCCACTTAGGATCTGTACAGTGAGAGTATTTCCAAAAGATCCCTTCATTAAAATAGGTTACATGCCTGGTAGACTAAACGTTAACTTGAGAAGTCCCAAACAGATGCTGTACAAGAAATAAATTTTTCGAGGCACATGGTGAAATAGCGGCACTGCTGAAACCAATTGATCCCGTGACATTACAGCGGGAAGATGCTGTAGCTAAGAAAAACGTCAACTCCATTTCAGCCCCAAACAAGTTATAACAGCAGCAATGTTGGCTCAGGGCATTTTTAAGGAATTAATAACCAGCTAGGGTTAGTAGCCTGAGGCAAAGTCAAGGATTAAGCACTATGAGGATAAACACATACAGCAGCTTCAAATAATATAGTTGACTTCAGTTTAATCATTTTGTTTCGCTTTCAAAAAAACTTATGATCTCCAGACAGAAAATATAATTCATATCAGCAAAAGAATATACACATACACACCCCCCCAGGCAAGAGCTGAAGAGATAAATGGAAACACTGTAAAAAGTAAACATTTTCTTCTTAGCAACAGAAGGAGAAAGGCTCCATTGGTTACAATTAAAACAAAACAAGAACTTCAGAAAATAGGCAAATATTCCCAGAGGAGGATGCAGCAGAGCAGGAGAGGGACTTTTGCAAGGGCAAGAGTGACAGCACAATGGGAAATGGCTTCAAAGTGAGAGAGGGTGGGGTCAGATTGACTATTAGGAAGAAATTCCCTGTGATAGTGGTGAGGTTCTGGAACAGGTGGCCCAGAGAACTAGGAGACACCACATCTACAGAAATGCTCAAGGCCAGGCTGGATGGGGCTCTGAGCAACCTGGTCTAGTAAAAGGTGTCCCTGCCCATGGCAGAGGGTTAGAACTGGATGATCTGTGAAGGTCCCTTCCAACCCAAACCATTCCATGACTACATGAAAAAATACCCAAATGCTGTTAATGACTGCATGGAAGAGGAAAGCTAACTTAGGTGATCCCAAAATTCAACATTTCCCCCCAAGAATTGTGGACCAACCTTCTACCACAGCCTTCACCAGCCAGAACTGCTCACAAAACTGAGCAAATATACCAATGTGTTTATGCTTTCTTTTTCTACTCAGCTAGCAAATAAAAAAAAAAAAAACCACATCTCTTCATCTCTGCTATTTCTTTTGTTTGAAAGGACTGCATACTTCTTTTCACTATAATAAATCAGTCCAATAAACTTCAGACCAGTCTGGAAAACGTGTAGTCAGAATGGGATTCAGATTTTACTAATTGTTAAATCAAAAGCATCTTGAAGGCACTGCCATATGCCTTAAGTTTAAAAATTCCAATAAAGAAGCTAAATATCTAAATTGACACTTGAAATTTAATAAAAGTATTTCCTTGAATCATTCAAAGTCAGGATGGAATAATTATAATGCAGAATGCTTCAGCATCTTTTTATTTGAGAAGGTCTAACCAGTTGTTACCCTAACTCGGAGAGACTGCAGTTGGAATGTTTACATTTATCTTTGCAGATCAAGAGGAGAAAGAAGCCTCTTCTACCTGAGTGATTTTTTTAACACTTACATCTAAACACAGCACATGGCATTTGCTCTTGCAGAAGGTAATTTTTTCTCTCTCTCTCTCTTTTTTTTATTTTTAAGCAGGGAAAGGTCACTCCCTTACATCACTGAAGATGTTTAAAGGATATTGCACAATTCTGATGTTACTTAAAATTACTTTAGGACTCTTCTTTCAGTATTAAATACAGTATAGAAAACTTACAGTTGGTAACTATTAAGATCCCGAGTTGAATCTTCCAGACAACACTTTTCATTTATTACATAAACAAAAATCTCTGGAGTCAGTTTAGTATTAACACACAGTAAAGTTATTCATCTTTTTAATCTCTAATTAGAGAGACAGAAATACATTTATTACTACAATTGACTTTTAAGAGTGTATAAAAAGGTAGGAAGTTTTAGACAGGTTTCTGATACTCAAAATGCAATCTGGCCCCAGTGAAGTCAGAGGATGCCTTGTCATGGACCGAATTAAGACCTCACTGTAAGCTTTTGTTTGATCATTCTTTGTTCAGAAACATGACAGTTGGATCCCCAGAGATTTGTTTGACTGGAGTTGTTTCTAGTCAAAACATTTCTCATGCGACCAGCACTTCCTGAGTGGCCCCAGAAAGCCTGTCAGTGCCTGGAAGAGCATCATCCACCTCCCTGAGCACGTGCTCTCCAGCAAGGCCCCCCAGAGCTTTAGTCCCAGCTCTTGCAATATCCTCCTGTAGCTCCGGGGGAATCGCATCCCTGCAGACCGAGACAGTGTTCACACATGGATATCTCACAGGGATGGTGGAAAGGTTAATGCTTTGGGAGCACGACACCTCCATCCTGGTGAAAGGATATCTCACAGGGATGGTGGAAAGGTTAGCGTTTTGAGAGCACAACACTCCCTTGTGGGTGAAAGAAAACAAGCATGAGGGAAAGAAAGACGAAACTTGTAAGTTATTGAGGACAGGATGGAAAACTCAAAAAAAAAAAAAAATTACACAGAACTTTCAGGGGCCTTACAGTCTAATATGGAAAAATCAAACACCTGAGCATTTTACTAGAAGTTTCTTTCACAATAGCTGGTGATGAAGGAATGAATGAATGCCATTCCGAGTGCTGAGACATGTTTTCATTGCCTCTTAAAGACAGCATATTTCTGAATATTGAGCTATATTCTTCCAATGCTTTTCTACCTATAAATTCTACACTTAGCACAGGGTTATCCATTTGGTGAATTGCAAAAGCACAGAATAAAATGCATTTTACCATGTATATGTGACAGCCTCACTTGCTGTTGAAGTATCTTCCAAATACTATTATGCTCTTGAAGAGCTCTAAAATAAACATCAAATCCCAGCCACAAGTAAGAAGCTCTCTCCTCCTGAACAATTGAATGTTGCCACAACTTTACCCCAACCTCAAAGTACAAGTATCCAGTTCAAGTCCAGCATTTGTAGGGAATTATCCCATAAATTTTAAGTGTCAGGTGCATATTCTTTTTACCTCTCAGGAACAAGTGGTCATCTAATTTTTAACTTCTTAGACAAAACAGTTTCCATGCCATCAATCCACAAAGTTGATAGAGTTGTGAAAAAAACCACACCAACAAACTTGTAATAGATTCAGGCTTCTACATTAAGTTTTATTTCTGCCTTTACTCCTAACTCAAAAATACTAGTCAAGTCTCCATTTTTCAAAGGATTTTTCTGACAGCTCATGCCAACAGTTCAGATGGTTTAGCTGCCTAAAAAAAAAAAAAAAAAAAAAGAGCAAAACCCATAAAGTACCAAGCAAACAAAACCCCCCCACGTCCTCCCCTTGGAGGTCATCTGGTATCTTCCCAGACACTCGAGTGCTGGCCGCCAGGGGAAACAGCTTGGCTAAAACCAGGCTTATAATTATCATCCAGACCAAGTACAATACTTCACAAGTACTTATTTTTGTATCTTGTCAACATTAGCATAGTCTTTGTGTCTGGAAATTCCAGAGCAGCAGCATGCACAAGCTGTCAAGCTACCTTTATGCAATGCTGCATCCTCATAAAATACTGATTCCTAGTTAGACAACATAGCTGTCACATCAAAATACATTCAAACATTTCAACTGTAACACATCGCTCACCCCAAAAATCTCTTTCCAAAGCATATCGGGCACTGAATTTGTGACATTCAACAGACAGAAGGGCTGTCTGCTAAAAGCAGCATCCATAATTAAGCAAGCAGAACATATGAAGTGTTTTACAATAACAGGAAGGTGGGATTTCAGTCACCTCAGGTAAGGTTTCCACAGGTTAACGCAACCAGCTCACATTTAACTGTCAGAGTTTCCTACAGACAATGGAAAGGAATAAACGGCTTAAGATAGCAATTACTCTAACTTCTCTTCAAATCCTAATTTAATCAAGCTGAATCTCTTCCTGTGATTTATTTCTCTCCACTGATTGTAACCTGAGAGATGTGTAGCTCACATTTAGGTGTTTAAAGGTTAGACATACAAGAGGAAATAAGATGGATCTTACCTTACTAACATGTTTCATCCTAAAGCATGAGGCTGAGAACAGAGGTTTCCTCCACAGCAAGCTCAAGGGATTTGAGCACTGTGGAAACGCAGTTTCATGAAAAAACACAGTGCATATTGCTAGCAAAACCCAAAATCTTGCTATAACACATGCACAGAGATGGTTTGGGGCTTAAAAAATGAGAGTGTGGAGAAGCAGCATCTACAGCAGGAACACAATCTGATCTGACAATTGATGGCTGTCACAGATAGTGCAGGCTACAAAATCCCTTGGACTGATGATCAGTGGATCCTATCACTCAACCACCCAGATTTCTGCAGGCATGTGTTAAGGACCTGATGCAGGATTCCTGAGCCCTGATGCTCCTGCCTTCAGGAATGAACAGGACATTATGTTTCTGGACAGCTTAGCCTCAGTCCAACCAATCTTCCCCTTCACAAAAAAGAAGCCAAAAGAGGAGATGCAGAACACAGAATGTCAAAGAATTTACCTCATTACCCTGGCAAGAAGTGTCACACACCACACAGAATAAACTGGACTACTAAACTGGACCCCAGTGTGTGTTTATCCATCCTCCCCACAATGTCCTGGCACCTGCCAGCTTAGATTTCCATTCACTGGTAATTCTGATGAGACCTGAGACATCATTTGGCCGTTAAGGACTAGAAGATGGCCCAGAAAGATTCTGGAATCTCCATCCTGGGAGCCACTGGAAGCTGGGCTAGACTCTCCCCCAAGCAAACTGATCTAACTAAACACAGGTTGGACTGCAGGAGTCCAGAAATCCATTTCAACCCTTTATATCCTGTGCCTGTCCTTTCAACAAACCAACCATCATCTACAGCCACATACAGGAAAGCAGTCCCAGTTGTACATCGTCCTGGTTTTGACAATTTTCACTCAGAGAGGGAAAAGCTCCCTTTACTCTTGAATAAACATGTTAGCAAAACTTGCAAAACTACCACACTTTTGGCCAAACTACCATTTTGATTACATTTTTGAAGGTGTGAACATCTTTTATTATTCAGTTTATAAACCTGAATTTAGCACCTCTCCTCCTCCCCACCATCACACCACCCCCAGAAAAAAGAGTCATCACTACACATGGATCAACCACAAACAAAATCATTTAGAGGAACAGGGAAAATTCATCTTTTATCATCTGTGCCACCTAGCAACACACAGTACTGGATCCAAAACATTTGCAGATCTGACACAGAGGAGCACATGAGCATCAGAATAGGAGAAGAGATAAAATCTCCTTTCCCATTTCAAAGCTTCCACAGGCACAAGAGCTTACCTTTAATTCTGAAATATTGTCACGCTCACAGAAGAACTCAAACATTATTTTTAAATTGAATACTTGATTTTTGAGCAAATACAGCATTTGGGATGTTTTGTGTGTGTGTGATTGATAATTTCATCTTCATAAAATCAGAACCAGGCCAAAGTACTTCTGAGGTATGAAAAACTTTGCTGAACTTCACAATTAGATACAGGGCAACTACACTTTGCCTGAGCTGTTGTGCACAGCAACAGAAAGGACAGTCTTTTTATTAAAGGGAGCAGACTTTAAATGGAGACACTTTAAGGTTTTAAGAACAGATCCCTTAAAGAAAATGAGAATTTCATACCCAGAATAGTGAGTAAAGAATTTCTTAAAAAATTAGTGCAAACATAGGCACATATAATTACTTGCATGCTATTGGTTTATTACAATTTATCAGTTAGCTACTTCAGTTCCTGCTCTGCTCCCATGTTCCTGAGCCAGGGACACTGACAGTGACAGACTGCACACAACAGGTCCCAAAACTGCAGCACATCTGAGGACAGGCTTGAGGCCTCCTGGCTTCAGTGTTCTAGTGCTGGAGTAACCTTATGTCCGTTCTAAAACGTATTTAATATTTAAGCAGTGTATCTATACAAACAATGCAGTTGACTTTCAGTTCAATAAACAGCATGATGTATGTGATTTTAATTCTTTTTAAAAATTGCAAGGTTAGTCAACTGCAATACTTGAAGAGTCAGTCTAGAAGAAATGAAGTCTTAAACATCTCTAATTTCAGTCAATAGTCTGGAAACAGCTGTAGCTTTCCACTTTTTAGGCATTCCTATTCATAATTCACCACTGGATACAACAAAAACAATACTTTATTCATAAGCCAGGGAATAGATTCTGTGTGTACAAAAAAAAAAAAAAAATAATTTAGGATAAATTCTGAGAAACTTTAAAAGACATCCCTTGCCTGTTGTTTTATTTTTTTCCCCTAGACAAAAAGTTCAGTGGAACTCAATTTAGGAGCTGGTCAAAGCACGTTTAAAGATTTGTTTGGGCAGATACATACATATTCATTCTGACATCTTCATCTTGATTTCTGACCAGCCATTTCCCAACTGAGGTATCTTTTACAGGTCTCTCTCACTATCTTCGCTGTTCTGGACAAAGGGAAGTTCATTACTCATCTTTAGATTGCTTTTTAAGATTTTAAAATATAACATCTTTCCTGCAGATTCCGGGGTTTTTTCAACCTTTTTTTTTCTAATTGGAATTTAAAACCAGCAGCCTGCTTTAATCTTTGCATGTGGAGGGAAGTCCAGGAAAGCGATGAAAGGCTTGCCATGCAAAAGGAAGAAAAAACACAGAGACCAGAATGGAAATGAGTACAGGAGACAAAGCCAAAAAAAAAAAAAAAAAAAAAAAAAAGGGAAATGAAATCCAGAGATTAAGATGAATGAGGCAAAATAGAAGTTCAGAAGCAAACATGAAGATTGACAGCTGCCAGGAACTGAATCACCTATTCAATCAGCTAAGCAGCTCATCATCATGGGCAGAAATCTGGCTCCTCCAGAACACTACATCAGCCTCCCTTGAACCCAACTGAATGCAGCTTGGGGCTTGCTCTTACATGAAACCTCATCTTTGCTTTGTTTCTTCTTAAAATTATGCGCTGCAAAGCTATAATCAGCAGTGACTGGTGATCCACTGTAATTCAAAAATCCAGGAAAACCTGACAAATCGTGGCATCAATTCACAAAATGCCACACGGTAGCAATTACTGTCCTGAACTAGTACTCAAATTACATACACAGCACCTAGTCACCAAAATCAGAAGGAATATTTGTTTCTGCTTAAACAAGGGAAGAAAGTCAGCCAGGTATCTGTATAAAATTGCACTCTGCTACAAGTTCCTATTACAGTTTTGAAGACAAAACTGAAAATGGGTGCAGGACATGCACTTTGCACTGGGTAGAAAGATTGGAGGGTCAACCATGACCAGTGGGGCTTTAAGAACAACCCAAAAAGCCCCTCCAAACTCAGCTCTAGAAGAGGGTTACTATTCTGTTTTTAAAAGCTTCTTAAAAGCAGAACTAAATTTGTTACGACTGTAATAGGAGATGTGCATAGATAGCAAAAAGAATCAGTTTGCTTCTTTAAAACCAAGGAAACTTGGCCTATTAATTTTTGGTACTTTGGGATTTGCAAATAATATCAAGTCAGAAAGTTTGTGGACCAATAACTCCTGTTCAGGTTTTGCTTCCATATCAGCCTCACGATCTCTACTCCTGCACACTGCTAAATGTCCTTACTCATCAAAAAAAAAGGAACCAAAGAACCAGAAACATTCTTTCACTTTAGCTTTTCTACTGCCAGGTAATGTACTTAATCAATATTTATTTCAGCATAGGAAAAAAAAAAAAAAACCCTGACCCTTGTTTAGAGAGCTGATTCTCAGATTTCAATTATCAACAGATCTGTGCTGGTTAAAGAACTTTGAGAGGATTTTAACACAGCGAAGCAATAACACAAGTCATAAACCTGAAAACCCAGCACTCTGCTGGGTTCATTACAAAGTAAACATAGAAATGAAATGATTGCTCTATAATGTCTCAGAGACTGCAAAAACAATGACAAAAGGGTAACTACCATACTGATGTAAATGCTTTTATAGGAGCCAATCAAGACACAGCAGCGTTGTTTTGCCTTTTAAGTTCTTTTCAATACTTTATCCGTGTCTCATATCCCTCACCTTCTCACTTCTAAGGAAAAATTCACTTTAGCTTGCTTATCCTTCTTGACACAAGAACCCTTTTCAGCTTGACACAAAAAGTGAAGAGCTGAAGCTTTTTAGGGGTGGGCTCAGTTACAAATTTTCTGTTCCAATCCAACCTTCAGACCGTCTTGGAGAGACAACATGGTACAGCAGTTCTCGGGGCTGTGGTTGACCTGCCTGGGATTCTGCATGTGAGAGACGGATGCTACAGAGCTTTTGGCTGATAAGGCACAGCCAATGACTGCTGCTTTGTAAAGTGAGTTGCTGACTTATTTCCAACTAGGGGACAACCTCAACTTTCAATTCTTCAGGGAACAACCAAGTTATGACATTATACCCGTAATTTCTATTACTCACAAAGTCCCTTCTCACCATAACCATTTATTACCTTATTTTTTTATTTACCAGGCACCTTTTTTACTCCTGGATACACAAAACACTTCCAAAAAGGATAATTCCCTTTTCCTTTCCTCAAGTTCATTTTCTACATTGGCTTTTTCTGAACTCTTCGAACTAAGAATTATCCTCAAAGTACACAAATTTATTTATCTATCATTTCAGCCTGATGCCCTAAAACAACATATGTACTAATAAATCTTCATAAAATGCAAATGGCCAGCCAACTCATCAACTGACTGCATGGCTTTGTTCAAGAGTCTTTAACCAGTTTTCAATACATTGCAGAGTGTCAGAGAGTTCTCAACAGTAATTTATTTTTCAGGACGCTTACTTTCTGTGATGCACACAAAAGGCTGAGATTCACTTAGACTACCCTAGTTCTTCGTGCAAAACTTTTAATAATCTTGAAAAGGTTTCTTTTTCCAGCAATGCTTAATTATTTCAACTCATCACACATAGTGCTCACAGGTCCATTATCCTCTGGCTTCTTTGTTTTCCCTTCCCAAGAGGGAACAATTTAGTTGGATACTAAAGACAGTTTTTACTCCATAAAAATATCAAGGCTATTTTCTTCACTGTTCACCAGACTTGAAATACGAATCCCCATTGTTCCCTTTGCTTTCTTCCAACACAATCAGCCTAAGGTGTGATTCTGAAGGCCATAGCAATAATTGCATGAAATGAACTCATTTCTTACCAAGCTGATGATGTTTTGTCACCCAAACATTCACTCTCTACACAGAATAACTTTTCCCACGAGCATAGTATTCTACAGGTGTTTGGACAGGCTCTTCATGGCTTTCGAATTGCCTTTGCTTCCCTCACTGAAGGCTGATCAAACCCATTTCCAGTCTCAACTCCACACCAAATCTTTCCCCAGCACTGGCTGAAGCATCTTGACTTGCTCAGCTGGAGAATGAGGAGGCTGAAACACCCTGTGCTCACTCCCCCCATGTCTGTGTGTGCCTTACCAAACAATGAGAGCCTGCATCCCGCTCCACTCCTGGCACTACTTGTTTATTTGTGTTCTGCCTCAAAAATCCTTCCCTTTTCTCCTTGGTTTTTTTCCCATCTCCTTTGCATTAATTTGTTTTGCTTCTAAAATGGAATGTAACAGCTGGTTAGTAGCTCATAACTCATTTATAGTTTTTTCACCTTTTGTTGCTCTACAATTTAGTTCTCCTTATTTAAATGAGCATTATGTGCTGGGATTTTTAGCATTAAATAAATGCTTTTCTGCCCAGTTTCACCTCTTACAAGTTCCAAACCCATGAAATACCTTATAAACAAAGTCCTACAACAGAACGCATAAAGCAGCACTTAGAAATCCAGTTTGCCAGTGATGGATTAGGGATTTACATTCCCAAACTACCAAATACAGTGGTCTCCTTGACCACCCAGCTACAGTGATTTATACGCAGTGACAGATTAAGCACTCTTCCTGGTTACATATCATTAGTGGAAATCAAAGTCATGTCAGATATTGATGGCAATACCTTTCAAAGGTACATTACTGGCCAAGCTTTATGAGCAGCTTTCACATTAATTATTCAGTGAACAACAATGCTTAAAATATATGCATATATATATATACTTTTGGATCCTTGGACTATATTCATCACTGATGATTCTGAAGGAATGGAAAATGAACTCAAGCTTAAAGCTAACTTGTACATGGAAGCAGCAAGTTCAATTTATAGATTTACTATTGTGAAGCCCATTACACAAAAGTGCAGTAAGACATCTCAGCTACAAAAGCAGAAATTCCTAAATATCTAAATTCTAGCATTAAATAAACACAACTCTTTTTCTTTAGGTGTTGCAAACCTATTCAAATCACTGACCAAAAAAAAAAAAAAAAATTAAGCATTTAAACTTCCATTTAAAGGCATGCAGTCATTCTGGGTTATGTTACTGTACGTTATCAATATGCTATTGATTAAAACTAATCTATTATAGGCACAGAACAATCCAGTGTTGATGCTTATTTTAAAATCAAGAAGTGATGAAAGTAATTTTCATAGCCCATTTTAAACTTTCACTCAAAACATGTAGGTTAATGGAAGTTAATATAAACAGCATGGAACAGAAGGACTAAAATCTGATGAGAAACAATCAGAATAATTTGGTCTGCCAGCTGAAAGGATACACATGTACCACTAAATTGAACTTTGTTTATGCCTTTTGATTTTCAAGCCTTCTCGAAGATGATTACCCTATCTCCAGTTCTATCAAGGGAAAAACGCCTCCTCTTTCTGAATCTTCTTCAAAATCAACTTTTTAAATATTGTTTTTACAATATTAGGTATGTCACACTATTTAGTTTCTGCTCTAAACATCTGCAAAGAAAGTCTACCTCCCACAGCTCCTTGCCTGCTCCTGACTTTCTCCACATCTGCTACTATTATTTTTATACGCTCTGATTTGCTCTTGCCATTTTTTTATGTAAACAAGATTAGGGGAAGCCCCTGTTTGTTTCTCCTCACATATACCTTTGAGAAATGGGAACATAATTACAGTGCCAAACCATTTATGCAGCTGCAAGTAGTACTCCCGGGCACTTCAAAAGTGTTCTTGACCAAAAAGAAATCTCAGACGCTTTATAAGAATAAGAATGTTCGCTATGAATGGAATTAAAATGAAACATTACCCAAGTAGGGGTGCACAGTAAATGATGAGATTTAATAGAGGAAAATAGCACAGTCTCCATAAGCAGCATGCATTATGCTTGTGTTTATATTAAAAAAGCTGTGGCATTTTTTACCCTTAAGCGTTCGTTTCATTTTGTACACAAATTACATCCACTCTGCCAGACCCCACTTATAATGGCAGACAATCAGATCAGACACGACACTCAAGGGTTTTTATAAACTCCACATTAAAAATGCAGCATGTCAGTAGATTTGGCTACTACAGGTTTCCCCCATCATTTAAGTCCCATTTGTCTTAAATTGGTAAATGGCTTAAAAGTCTCTGTGCACAGTTGCTCACGTAACCACACCACAGACACAATGGTCCAAGCCTCTGGTTTTAGGAAATCACCTCGAAAAGTCTGCTTTTGTGTCACTTTTGAAGTCCAAGAATGTACTTCACGTTGGAAAGTTTTCATTACAAGCTTCCCAAAGATAGTTCCCGAGACACAAAAATGGCAACAACTTTAGTTCAACAGGTTTTTTTTTGATGCAGTGATGAGGACAGCGGTGGTTTGTTATACACTCTGTTGAAAAAGAAAAAACCCACAGTACTTGATAGCACAGAGTTATCAGAAGTTACTTAATTATCATACATGAAAATAGTCTTTTGGAAGTAGACTGCTATTCACTGCAAGTAGTGCTTGGGCACATTTTGTACAGTAAGGATAGAATAAAACAAATTACCCTGAAAAATAATCATATTATTCAGTAATATTTTTTACAGTTCCCTTTCTGAATCTTCACGTTGAGCCTCCACTTATCCACGTTTTTTATTAAGAAAACGGACACCTAATCTAGTAATACTCCAGAAACGAACAGCCTCATGAATTGTAAAAGTTAAAACTGGAAGAATTATATCTCTCATAAATCAGAGCTCCTCTATTAACATCAGGAAAGGACTGTGGAAATTTCCATCCCTATCGAGTACTGCCCTGAAAGAAACCAGACCTTTGACGTGACTAGCACAGGCTGCCCTCGAGACCATCAGCAAGAAGAATTAGTTTCAGATAGGGAAGGACATGGGCCAGTCACAGTGCCTTGAGTTTCACCAGGAATGAGAGCTCGGACACAGGGACGAGTGGAGGGCAACGCCAGGGAGCACAAGGAAAACTCATGGAATATCCTAAGAGTGGCTGCAAAGGAGAAGACTCTGCCTGCTCAAAGCAGGGAAAGCAGGCTCTGCTGTCAGTCATTCCAAGGGATCCCTGGAGCTGGACAAACCTCCTTTCTGTGGAGATTTTGCAGAGGCACTCACCGCCACCTTTCATACCGTGGCTGAAGCCAATGAAGGATATTTCTGCTCAATACACACCAAAAAAAAATCTACCAGAACATGTGGCAACAACATCTGTCAAAACATACAGATTAAAACCTAGCAAAACTCACTATTAAATTGGCAAATGTCCTCGATTTTGGTGGGTTTTTGTAAGGATATGGTATGTAAATTTGAGCCAGAGGTTCTAATACATTTGTTTGCTCCTCTAGCATTTGTAGTAACAGATTTACAATTAGATTATTATATCCCAATAGTCTGCATACAGTAGAGAATCACTGTCCATCTGTTAAGGAGATGCAAGCCCATTTAATATACTTCCTGACGAGGACATGGAAACCAAGGCTAACTTTTTTCTGCCGCAGCATTACAGAATAATAATTCAAATTGAGATGCAGTTCCTAACAATACAAACAGGCCGGTAAAGCACACACGATAAAGGCTCCCTTAAGATCCCTAAGGGATCTCAGGTTACGTGGTCAATGTCTAAATCAACACATCTACAGAACGACAAACACATTTTCCCACATCACAAAGCATATTTTGAGAGCTGGCTAGCTCAAAGTTTGGGGCGGAGGGGTTTTTTTCATCTTTCTTAATTATGCGGTTCTGTCAATCACCTAAAATTCCCTCAAAATAATGACCATAAAGAAATAGCGTCATTACTAATCACTGAATGATCACAGGCAAATGGAACCCCAGCAGCAGTATCTGACAGCTCCCGGGGATAAAAGTGCTGTCAGTCCAGAACTTGCCACGTTAAGAAGTCCCTTAGCTGAGCTGTTCTGCCAATAACAAACTGAAAGGTGCACAGAGCTGGAAGGAAACAAGTGGAGGAGTTTCCTGCAGAAAGTTTGCAGCAGCTGCTTTTTCACCTTGAAGCAGAATATCTTTGCCTGGAAAGAGCTCTCCCAGTCCAGGGATGGCACCAGTACAAGGAGCAGCAGTGCCACGCTTGTTTAGTACCCAGCTCTATTATCCATGATTTACCTCTATTACCCATGATTTACTATCAATGTCAATTGTTGGTGCTCTGCCCCGGTTCTTGTGCAGTCACATCCCCTCTCCTGCTCTGCTTGCACGCCACAGGGCCAGCTGCACTATTTACTATATACAGGTATGCCACACACATGGAACTCCTCAGTTTTCCCAAGGCCAAGGCAAACTCGGTTACTCTTTAAGAGAAATATTCTTAAAAAATATCAGCGCTGAAGAAGAAAAGCAAACGGCACATGGCCAAGGGAATGAGAGAGCTATAGAGAAAGAGGCTATAATATATCCTACAAGGCTGGAAAAGTAATACTGGAAAGCAAGGAGCCTCTTTCACCTCACAGTAACAACGAAAAAAATATTTAATTAACTCTGATTAGAGTGTTCTATTCTTCATTAGTATTAGAATAAAGACAACACTGCACTCTCAGAACTTCAGACTGAATGGAACAGAATCTGTTGAATATCAAATACCAAGATAAAAAAGGTTTATGAAAATTATCCAAAAAGCTAACAATGCACCTTTCAGAGGTAAAAGTAATATACTAATGACTCTGAAAGAACATAAATATTTGTTTGTTATGCCCTTGATACAGCCCAGTAGAATAAGCCCTGACAGATCAGCATTTATTTTGCTGACCACTGGTTGTCCAAATTCTTCTGTTGCAATTAATTGTGGTGGATTGAAGAGGAAATAGTATGCAGTTCTGCCAGTCAGAAGCAAAGGCTGTAATGCATCGCCAGGTAACCAAGTGCTTCCCAGGACTGACAATATTCTTCCATCCAGCAGCATCAGGACACTGTTGCAGAAAGACTCTGACTCCCCTCCTCATCTAAATTACTTTTCCATCAGCAGTTCCTACTTTCCTGCTGTCAGCTACCCAATGATGAATTGATAACACATTTTGATGAGGGACAGGGTACACATATAATAAAAAAATATTGATGTTGCTTCCATACTTCATGATAAAGTTTTCTTTTCCTTCAGTTTGGACAATTACTCAAGCCATTAGCTGGATTTCCATTTCTTTGAATAAATTCATGGTTCACACAGATGTTATTTCAAAATCAGAAGCTTGCTGAAGACACTGGGATACAGTGCATGTGGAAGTGCTTTGCTAGTGTTTGGGGGGTTTTGGGGTTGTTGGGATTTTTAACTACCATTGCAATGATGTCAAGTCATCCAGAGCTTCTCATTTTTGTGCAACATACATCATTCTCTGAAAAAAGTGCAATAGTGCAGGTGTGCAAGTAATAAGATCTTACAAAGGAAAAGCATTCTTGCTCGTAAAATGATCAAGCAGCTACTTAGTCCTGTTGAATTCTGATACAAACGGGCTACGTGAGACCAAACCAAGGCCTATTCCTCAAGGAACCCGTGTAAGTCATCAAGTGAGCCGTATTGCCTTTTTTAATTTAAAAAGTTCCATAACCTAGAGGAAGAATATAGATATGTTTTTAATATCTGTCTATTACATATATGAAGAAGGGCTTTTATTAATAACTACCAGGAAACAGGCACTCCAAGCCCAGATCTCTTGGCTTCGCCTCGCCGCTACGGAGGAAAGCGCACGTCTTTCATCGAGAGCAGCAATACATTCTTCCAGCTTACTATTTTACATCCTCT
Organism: Sitta carolinensis; assembly: GCA_032173965.1. Lineage (NCBI taxonomy): Eukaryota > Metazoa > Chordata > Aves > Passeriformes > Sittidae > Sitta > Sitta carolinensis. The sequence continues at coordinate 15,440,562 of JAVUNC010000019.1, forward strand.
CTGAGGCTTTTAACCACTGGACTGCATCCTGGACAAAGGAATTGGATGCCCAGAAGGAAAGGAGCGGGGGAGCAGCCGCTATTTGTCCACTCCTTGCGAGATTCTGCTGGCGGTGTGCAGCGAGGCAGCGCCAGCGACACGGAGCAGCAGCGAGGACCTTTCCATCCCTCCCCTCCAAAGAGCCTCCCATTAGCAAGGCTTAAGGAGGCCTTTGTCATCTCGAATATGCTCAGCTGCTCACCGCACGGCCAGGCAGTGTAAGAAGCATTTAAAGATGTGTCTGACATCATTAATCTATCTGCCCTCTGACCCGCGGGGCTGAACTGTAACTATGGCGACTAAAGCCTGACCTTACTACGCTGAGAAACTTTAAAGCTCGGTAGTATTTTGGGTCACATTGTTAGGATGAACAAAGGAGAAAGAAGAAATGTGACAGTTTCCTGGGAATTAAGGTCAGCAGGTCAATTGCCCTAAAGCTTTATTGTTATATGATAAGCAAGACTAGCTGAAATAATTTTTCAGCAATTAGAATTTAAAAAAAAAAAAAAAAAAAAAAAACACAAAAAAAAAAAAAAAAACAAACAAAAAATTCTAGAGCTTTTGTTGTCTGAAGTAGAAAATTGGTCCCTGTAAAAGCAATATGTAGTCCATCATTGAGCAAAATTACTCAATAGCATTCCCTGTTACCATTTACAGCACAAACACTGGGAAAAATGGGCAGTAGGTATCATTTTCACCTTCTCATATCAGGTTTATTGTTAATTCGAGGTTTGGGGGCGTGTGAAACATATTTATTAACGAGTTTCTGGAATTGCATTTGCTAAAATTGTCACTGTTTTCCATCCTCCCTTTTCAAATGATTCATGAAAGTAGGTGGGAATAAGCAGCCCGAACACAGTGATTTGGAACATCTGTGTAAAAGCAGCATATGTCTTAGGCTGGGAATAAATACAGTAGAGGGGCTTGTCCTAACTAAATGCTATGATAAATACCAATCCAAATATTTACAGTCTATAAAACAAGGCTTACTAACACTGTTTATACAATTAGGTAGTGTGAAGCAGTTTTCACTTTAATCATGCATCAGCAAAATTAATAGGTGTCTCCTCCATTTTATTATAGTTTTTAATTTATTCAATAAAATCATACTACGTCAGAATTAACTAATTACAAACATATTTTTAAGCCTAAAAGTTTTTCAAATTTTAGGTATTCCAACCCACAGCACGCAGGACCACTAATGTATCCTATAACAGCATCTAAAAGGCAGATAGACACAGAAGATCTAAGTTGTGTATTGATTTATCATGTTGGGTTTTTTTAATTTCTCACATCATTGCTGAAGAAAAACTATAGTAATGCAAAAGTGCAGCACAGGCTGTGCATAACATGCCAGTTTAGCTGAGCATATCTCTCACAAAAGTATAAAGTGTGTGAAGGAAAAAGCACAAAAAAGAAAGTTAGTGAAGCAGTGTCTTTCACATGATTAAACATATCTCAACACAGTGTTTTGGGGTTCTCCACAAGTAGTATATTTTATATAATTATCTAATAATTATGCAAGTGCATGCTAAAACAGTGGCACTTGTTCATTAAGAAACATTAATGTAGTGCAGAAGTACAGTGCAGGGCAGAAGTACCAGCTCAAGCTTCTTATAACTTTTAATGAATACAAAAGCAAAATTCCAGGCACCCTGCAAGACAGTCCTTTTCTGCTTTTCTTTTTTTAATATTCCAGATGTCCCTGAGAAATAGAATTCTACAAAACTGGTTTTAAAAGGTCTGTAGACTGCCAGTCTGATAAAAAAGTATGGCTAAAATGATGCCAAAGAGTGAATGCCCTCAATAAAGAATTCAAATTTTTAATTCTTTTTTATGCTGAATTTGTGGTTTGTTGAGCAACAAACTGAAGCAATCACTGCTGCAGCTGTATCCATCCTGGGGAAAAAAATGTTACGGGCTCTAGAAAAGCTCTAAAGGAATTCAAAACCCAGACAATGTGTTTCAGTGGGGGCAAAGGGAAGAATGCAATTAATACACGCATCCAACAGCAGGGTAGAAGTGATTTACCTGCAGCCACCAAACCCCAGACTATGTGACAATTGTTATCACACAGATTCCTCGCCTTGCTGAGTATGCCCAACACCACTGCCAGCAGGCAGATCACAAACTGGAACAGGTTCTAGCAGCGAGGGCAGGTTGGAGGACAAGCATGCAACAGTTTGTATTTAACATATGCAGCAGACTCTTCACCTTGGGAGAGAGGATGCCTTTTGAAGCTGTGTCTGTGACAGCTGGGATACTAAAAAATAGTGTCAAGAGGTTATTTGGGCCCCGTTATAAAGGTCACTCTAAATGTCCTAATGGCACACCAGGTTATTTTCATCTTCTCTCAACTTGATACAAAACATTTAAGAGTCAAAACACACTTGCTCTTAATAAACTATCCTTTTGAAATCACTATATTTTAGCACTGTTTTAAAAACAGTGACAAACTAACAACCTTGCCAGCTTACTGTGTAAACCTATAGTGCTGGAACTTGGCACAGAAGGGGGGCATTCCCAGGTGCCACACTCCCATTACCACTCATGAACGAATAATTACTCTGGAAGTCAAAAGAGACCCTGGAAAACTTCTAAAACCTCAACAGTTATTACTTTCTATACAAGAGAATCCCATCTGAAGCCATACACTGAAGTACAACTGAGTTGGCACAGAAATGGATTAAAGCCAGGAAATTCTAAGTTTAAGCTGACTCGCCATCCTTAGCACACTCTATTGTCCCTTATCCCTAAAATTTAATTAAACCTCACTCCTGACCAGTTGTAATAAGTAGTACAGAAAACTGATTATCGGAATTGCTTTCCTCCAACGGTCTATTGTGCTACACTTCCTCTCTGCAAAATACAAAAGACTCTATGTACATTTTTCTTTCTCTGTGAAAAGAGGGCTGGGGGAAAAAAAAGATCCAGTCTGAACTTTTATTTAGTTGCCAGTTGTGCTGTGGAATGAAACTAAGCATTTTCTTTTAAAAGCTGATTCAAATTCAGTACTTAATCATGCCATAGCAGAGCAAGAGCAGCAACAAATTATGTTACAATTACATTAGAAATTCTCCTACAAGATTTTGTTTTCAGTCACTTCTAATCTTTCAATAGCTGCTGTTTCTAGGACTGATATTTTCCTAACAGCATTTGTGCCTGCAACTAGCTGCTCTGATCAGAAACATTTGGAATGTAAGGAAATATGTATGTGCACGTGTGTGCAGAGCACAGACAGGGAGAAAAGCAGTCACATTTGATTATAAAAAAAAGTTCTAGAAGCCATAAAATATTTCCTTCATTCTTCTATGTGTTTGGTTTGGGTGTTTTTTTTTCCTTATTCTAGGAGATTATTTACTCCTGTACTAACCAATTTGTTTTCTCTGCTGCAGATCACTGCAATATACTATTACAAAGTAATGGTTTTTAAATTTAAAATGCTATGAACTCCACTTCAAATAACAGACCCAAAACACAGGCCTCAAGTGCCTACATTAAAGCAGACTCACCACTAACTGGATGGATGACTAAGCCATCCAGAAAGAGGTAAAAGACCTGGCAGGCCACACAAATTGAGACCCCAGGTTTTAAAATTCCTCTTTTTCTGCAGGGCTCTCCCTCTTCCCCGGAAAAAGTCAGATGACTTGAAGATATCAAATAACATCTGTTTTCTAAACAATACACTAATGCCTACAAAATTTATTACACCCACTTTTGAAACAATACAGAAGACAGCTCAGCCTGCAAATCCAGAAACTTTAAAGGAATCTTAATTAGCAATTTCAAAAAGATGCCTATAATCCAGGCAGCATATCACTGCCACAAGATGAAATAAAAAAAATATGTGTGCAAAGCTATCTATGGTATTACAAGGATATGCAACAGAATTCAAAAGCCTTTGGGTTAAAACTATTAAACTAGTAGAGCTTCAAAGTGGAAAGGTAGAGCCCTTCACAGGCCAGCAACAGGTCAGTGCCTGTTACAGCGATGCCTCATCGTTCCTCTGGTAAATGACTCCTGGCTTGGCTGCCTTCAGTCCCATCTACCTCTGCTTTTTGCCACAAACACAACACAGCAACGTGTTTGCTCACTAAAATGGAAATGCAAATCCCTACACTGTCCTCCTGGCTCCCTGGCCCAGCTTGTGTAAATATGTTTTCTGAGTGCACAGCATTCTACAGATCAGGGCATCATAACAGAGGACAAACGGACATTCCCTGTTTCTGCACATCATCCCTGGGTTTACAGAGGTACAGTGATGTTTTCCCAGCAGTCACTCCAAAAACAGCTGATGGCCAATGTTAGTAACTTCTCTTCATCTCTAAGAAAGGGACAACCCCAAATCACCCTCAGATGAGAAGGCAGGTAGATTTCAGAGCTGGATACACAGGATTAACAATCATAGCATCACAGAATAGGCTTAGTTGGAAGGGACCCATTAGGATCATTGAGTCCAGCTCCTGACCCTGCATCCCAAGAATCCCACCATGTGCCTAAAAGCATTGGGCAAATGCTTCTGGAGCTCTGCCAGGCTTGATGCTGTGACCACTGCTCTGGGGAGCCTGTTCAGTGCACATCCACCCTGTGGATAAGAAACCCTTCCTGATTTCAGCCCAAACCTCCCCTAACTCAGCTTCATTCCATTTCCTCGAGTCACTGGCCACAAGAGTGGAGAGATCCTGCCCTGTCTTTGGCAGCCACTGCTGCTCAGGGACTCCCAGAATAAGCGCTGCACATTTCAGCAATAGTTACATGAGACTGTTTCTACTCAAAACCTTAAGTAACGCAAGCACCACATTGTGAGAGCAAAGGGCTGCTACAGTCACGACAAAATGAACAGCTGCCACACAATTTGATGAAAGTGCCAGTTTCCATGCCAATACCACAATCCCTTCAACGGGGCATTTGGCCAACATATTAAAATGCTTAGACCATCGGGAAAACAACAAAGTAATTCCACAGTAACAGCCCCAGAATGTTATGGCACCTATTGTTATTAAAAATACAGTAGATGTAGAATTACAGGTTACAGAAAGAGTTTTTTTTTTTTTAAGTTTCAGAAATTGAAAAGCAAAGAAGAAAAATGTTTTTGTAGTAATATGACAGGCGACATAAACCGTAAGAAATTTGACAGCTGCATATGCCAAACTCATACGTTGACTAAGAACAAGTCTGTACAAGACCTCTAAGGCAGAAGTTCACAGATGCAGCGTTGAAGTCAGATTTGAACGGCGATGGTGGGTGGAAAACCATAACTAGCAGGCAGCAGGGCTGTGCAGTTGTTTTGCAGGCAGCTCAGAATGGTGAAGTAAATAAACAAATAAGTGAAAGTGAGCCAGCAGCAGTTTGTGACGTGCAGTGTGACTGGCTGTCATTCAGAGCTGGCTCATCTGCTCTTCGAGTAGATGAATTTGACTTGAAACCCTTCCATGCACACATGCACAGAAAGTTTCCATTAAATCCATGGAGACTAAATAGAGCACCTAATGAGGCTTAAAACTTGACTTTAACTACAGTCAAAGCTGACCACAACAGCCAACTTCAGCTCCACAGTGCAGCCAAACAACCCAAGTGCAGTGGAGCAGGATGGTCCCAACAGGCACCAGCACTCGTCTGGCATCGCCATGAGCTGCATGGAAAGGCAACACCAGCAAAACCTATCTCATTCTGGGAGGAAGTCTGCATTTTTGGCAGCTGAGCTGACTAAAGACCTGGCCAAACACAAGCTGATGGAAAAGTGGAGATGGGGCTGCCCTCTGCGGCAGCAGCCAAGCAGATGCACTGCACAAACCCATTTTTAGGTGCTCTTGCCTGGAGTACTGAGGACCTGAACTCAATAACCTGGGTCCCTTCTGTTATGTGCTTCTAGGCTCCACTGCGTGCACAGAGCACACAGAGCACAGAGCTGACCCAGCACAGACTCAAACGATTGTGGCTGAACAATCCATCGCAATCACGACTTGTTCACTAAAGAATTTACAATTGCAATCAGAACCTCTCTACAACCCCTGGGAAAAATGATCAAGAAGAAATGAAATAGGCTTTGTTATACCCACGAACAATAACGTAAAATAACATCAACTAGAAATAAAGACAAATACTAGGCAGGCTAACAACAAATGGAGTTTTCATTTCTCACTGGTGATATTTTTAGATGCATTCATATTTAAATATGAAGGTAATTTCCCAGTGCAGCTGTTAACAGCTCTTCCTGAGCTTCTCTTGGAGTTTGGGTGTTGAATCTGCTGGCATTTGCAAGGCAAACTTCTGGTTTCACTGCATTATAACTACAAAAGCAGATGTTTCAAGCATCACCTTCAAAAAACCATACTTTGCATCTCAGGGGGTACTATGGTCAATTTATTTGTAAAAGGTTTGAGGTTTTATGCACAAAACCATGTTGCTATTGTAACAAGCATCTTGCACGGTTTTTAATCTACCTGAAGACATGCTGAGGTACATATCAGGAGAACAAAACCTATAAATGATGTGCTAGTTAGGGCTGCTGGTGGTTTGAGAAATGCATAATTTTAAAGAATCATTGCTAAGGTCAAGTACTACTCCAGTTTTAATGAGGGACTCTATCTGCTTCTCTCATTCAAAAGAAGATTTTATTTTTTCTTTGTCAATAAGTGGTAATTAAATAGTTCTCACACATTCTACTGTATCTGAAAGCCTGCTTATGTGGAGAGAGATACAGTAGTGCTTTAATTGGGACTACAGACATACCATATTCGATTCACATCACGGGTCCAGCTAGCCCTGTCAATACCACCACCACGTAGTTTTTGCTTTCACAGCAATGTGCAAAACTGAGTTTTGCACCTCCTAGTTTTTGTGAAAATACCTGAAGATTAGCAAGAGATTTATATTCTGGTTTTAAAAGCCCTCTAGAGTACCAAGCAAAGAAATGAAATGCCAAACCACTCAAGAATGTATATCACTGACTTCTCTATCCCATGGCATCCCTTACACTGTAATGACTCTGCTACAGATCTTTGTGCTTAACCTGCTGTCCTGGCAGAGCCAGGCCTGCCTTTGAGGTGTTTCATAAAAGGGAATGGAGACACCAATGGCACAAACCTCCAGTGAAGAGCAGTGGGGTTTGGGTGGAGAAGCAAGTGGAAGAGTGATGGTAAAGCAGCTTCAAAGATCTTTTTCCCCACCAATGAACTGGATTCAGAGCTACTACAGCATAAACCACTCTTAGGGGAGACAAAACCTCACTCAGCTGAGTATGTGAAAGGCAGGACTCTGGTTTTCTCACTTGTAAGGTGAGAGGAGAAACAAGGACCTCAAACAAAGAGTCAGACTCTGTTCTTCACTAACAAAGCTGCTGTTGTTGCCTTCTCAGGCAAGCGAACTCTCTTACGTGCTGCACATCACGCACAGCCACATCCTACCCGAGGTCAGCCAAAATGCCTCTGTTCTCCTGAGTCACAGAGCTGAAGGTCTCTTATGGGTTCCTACAGGTTACTTCCCTTTAGGACTCCCAACACTCCCCCCAGGACCTTAGGATTGGCAGCAGCAATTAGTGTGTGTTCACCAAAGGCCAAAGAACAAAACCTTTGAGGAAGGAGATTAAAGATGGATTAAGCAAAGGGAAAGAAAAAGAAAAAGGAAATGAGGAACACTGCTCCAGATATGAAGCTTAAAATGAATTGCAGATCCCGAGTCCCATGAAAATTCAGCCTCTTACTACTTCAATGAACTTCATCCTCAGTAGCAGCAAGTAATCCCCACTAAATAATGCATGTCCATCACCTGCTCAAAGCAATTCCCAGGTCTCAGGCCTTCTCCTCACTTCCCTGCTTACCAGCAAGTTCTGGGCACACACCTGGTAGGGCAGAGCTCCTCTCACTCCTCAGCGTCCCAAGTCATTCTACATGTTGGAACTGGGTGAAAACTGAAAAGGGATTGCTCTAGGAATACCTGAGAAACCCTCCAACTTGAATGTGCTTCTGAGACTACCAAAGGAAATAGAATGCCTTGCTGAGCACACCAGTGCTTTAGGAATGGGGTCTCCTTCACATTTGAGGTAAACTCTAAACAAAACTTCATGGGTGAAAAGTAGAATCACCATTAATAAAGTACTACTAGGAAAGGAAATGTGAAAGAACACACACATATGCTTTACAACTATTTTTTTTTTTCTGTTTAGCTTCAAGGATCTTTCCACAGCACATTCAGCCAGCAGCTGCTGAAGCACCCACACCAATTCACGCAGATGGTGCCGGTGGGGTTGAGCCTTGTACTAAACTTACTTGTCTTCTCAACTAAGATAAAGTTTCTGCATGTGTGTCCCTTTCTGCATCAGAATTTAATCAAACGTAACTATATTTCTCACAGCCAGGGAAATTTTAAAGTTCCTGTTAAGTCAGTTTTAATGACCATATCAACTTGTAACTTTCTGCCAATTGGCCATTCTGCCAATGTTCTAACATTAACTGCTGCTGTACAAAGCCACTCCTGTAACAGCCCCTCTTGCTGAACAGAAGACGACAGAATAATAACCCCTGCTCGCGACTAAAATCTGTTCAGACAATGTAAACTCAGTCCTTCCTGAGAATAAACGCTTTTGAGTTATTCATATATTCAACACTGGCAGAGTCTTTCGTAATTTCCAACCCAGGTATTACACAAGCAAATCAGCAAACGTACAGACTCCGGCTCATTGCTAGATGTTAACACAGACTAGACACAAACAACTAGGGTGGTGCATTTGGCCAAAATAGTGTGCTAATGCTTTGATTTGCCTGCAAAGCAGGGGGTGTGCATTTCTGTTGAGATTACAGATCACCACCGAATGCCTTCAGCAGCACGGTATCCCCATACACTTGAGTTTACCAAGAATGCTAAATATTCAAATTGGGGAACTCAGACATCATACAAGTGCAGGAAACTTGGCCACTGTAATTTTACCAGATTAGACCTAAGTGAAACTGCTCAATTAATAGGAGGAAGAAAAAAATTAGGAAACTCTAACATGTAAAAGGGGACAAAGAAGGACAATGAGGGAGAGAAAGAGTTCAGCAGAAGCAGCTTCTCCCAGCGTCAGTTCAATGCACAAAAAGCTGCAATGTGAACGTGCCCATGTGGGTTGATGTGTGGAGAAACAACTGCTGGGCACTGCAGGAGGAGGAGGAGGGTAAGAGGCAGGGTGTATGCCAAAAACCTGGCAGAGGAGGCTGGGCACAGTGAGAGGAAAGACAAAGGTGGAAAATCCTCTGGGGCTATCAGGAAGTAAAAACAAAGAGAAAGGACCAGAAGAAGTATCATCATGGCCTGCAAATAGACTTGAGAGAAAGCTTGTGTCTTTCAAGCTTTCAGAATAAATGTATGAAGAACTGAGATCTACAAAAACTGCACATGAAGATATAACAAGAAACATGAATTTTGCCCAACTGATTGTCTGACCTGTATCTAAACAGGCAACAGCAGGAGCAGCAATGAGTTCCAACAACAGCAGGCAAAACAGAGACATGGATAGGAAGGAGTCATTCCCCCCCAAGCCCCTTCTTAGCAAGCCCCAAATCACCCCTGCCTTGCATAGCTCTCTATCCTCGAAGGCTGGCTCTGGGCAACTGGTTGCATAAGCAGCAAACAAAGCTCCCAGAAAGAGCCCAAGACCAAAATTGCACCAGATTTCTTTTTCTGCCATTTCAGAAGGTTTCAGGTTGGGTTTTTTTGATTGTTTTGGGGTTTTGGGGGCTTTTTATGTATTTCTGTATACTGGAACCCTTTTTAGAGAGGCGGGTGTAAAAATGCATTTACCACTTTGTTCAGCTCAGTATAGGCCTCATCCATAAAAATGTGAATTTGCAAATGCAGAACTACCCTGAGGGCAGAACAGCAGGTTTTTTCCTTCACAGGATTCTTCCTCACACACCCTAGACATTACTAACAATCTCAGTTAAGGTTTTCAAGGTTGTTTTGGAGGAACACTATTTTTCCTCCCTTTAACACAACTTTCAAAGCCACATCAAGCAAAAGCAAAGTCTATTCTGTTCTGACAGCATCGCTTACTTTGTCAAGTAAGCAAGGAAAAACTCCATGCTCTTCATAGCTCTGAAGGAGTTAGCAGTTTCTCCTTAAAATTGTTGTCATGGTAGCTTCATGGTTTGACATCTAACAAATAGAGCAAATTGCTTTTTAAATACAATTATCAGCTTGAAGCATTAGGAGCAAACTTTCCTGGAATGTACTTTACATAGTCGCCTTTCTTTACCCACTGCAGTATGTCCAGTAAATAATAAAATAAATACCTTACTCAAAGGCCTTGCAATTTCAAGTACCTTATTAAGTTACTTAATTTTGCTATCCATAGCACATGATCTCACAAGCAAAGCTGTTTATTTGCCTCCGGGAAAATACAGATGTGATTGCATCATGGGTGTTTCTGAGTTGACGGGGCTTTTCCCTGGGGCTGTTTAGGAGAGCTGGAAAGAAGAATGAGGAGAAAGCATGGAGAGAAGAGGGAGGAATGGAAGAAAATACAGGTGCAGTGGTCTAACCTCCCGGCCTTTACAGAGGGACAAAATAACCACAATTACAACTATTATTTCCCACATTCCTCTGGCAGAGAAAAAGAAACACACTTGAGCCCACCTGATTTTAAATGAGTAGTTAGTTTTAGACTCTTTATACCTTTCTAGCTCTGCTGTGGACTGTCTTGCATGATTACAATTCCATTTTTGTTGTATTTGATACACAGCTGCTACACCGACTTTGACAAGGTACTCTCCATACACAACACTGAAAGCTGAATTTGAAAGACATTTGTACCTGGAAGGAATACATCCAGAAGTGGATTCTAATTCTGAAACGGTTCCGATCATTTAAAGATTAAAATCTAATACAAAATACAGTCTTTATTGACTGAGAAACTCTACTTAGTGAATATCAGAAAACCTTACAGAACATGGATCATGCTGAAATTCATATATCATAGTGTCCTCTTTCCTTACATGTCTCTACAAATCAGCCTATGCATAACCTGGATTTGGGACAGCTTGTGTTGGAAAATCAATATAACCTCATAAAAGCCTGAAGCTAAAACCCACTAACATTCATTTTAGCTTATTCCATTGAATATCAAACTATTATTCTCGGCTTTATCTGACAGAAATCTGTCCTTGAGATGCTCAACGAAGCAAGGGTTCAGTTTTGATTCTTGAAGACACTCAGCCCTCTCCTTCACTGAGGATGAGTGATCTCAGATTCAATTTCACTTCCCAGTCAAGGTGTTTGGTTTCTCAATATTTCATAAATATCCTGCCTGGAAACGTATATGACTGGAACCTGATCTACAGCAGGACAAAGTATATCCAAAAAGCCTGTCAAGTCACAGAGAGAGGCATTCAGGTCAACCCTTGGCTGAGGGAGTTCCCAGAACTTCAATTCTTATCACATCATCAGGATGCTCATGGAAAAAAAAAAAAAAAAAAGCCATCATTACCACAGTGACCTAATAGCACCTTACAAGAAAGAGTGTGTTATAAACTTGCAGTAAAATTCTGTGAAATGCATTATGTAGTGTGAGTACACTGAATTTCCCACCTGATACCTTTTAAACCCTCTCAGCCCATGAAGCATTAACAAGATTACTGCATCTTCCGAAAGGTAATTTCCCTGTAGGTCTGACAAGAACTTTAATCTCAGTGTCATGAGCATTAATTAATTCTATAAACAAAATAGAGGTAAAACACTATTTTAACTTAAAAATTCAATTAAAATCTCTCATTATATTCCTAGGCTTTGGCACGCCTATGTTAAATATTCATATTTTTATTCCCAACACGTGAGTAACTCCATCCTTATTAACAGAACTCCATTCTCATGGAACTGAAGACACCTTGAACTCCTACATTTTAAGAAAAAGATGGAGAACATGGTCAAGATCTCCATGTACAAGAGTTTTTTTGTGGAGAGTATTTTAAAGGCTACCCACATTCTTAAGAAGTGTATTTATGGAGTTTACATAAAAGAATACAGCCAAAAATCTGCTTGCAACAGCACATTAAAGACCTTTCAGTACTCCAGAGCAGCTGTGACCGGGTAAAATCTAATTATTTTTCACATGCCCTTTGGAATTCTCTAGGAATATGTACTGTAATTTCTAACCAGAGCCATAAGCACTGGGCCAGCCTTGGAATTAAGCTGATAGCTGGATGAGTACCATATACATCTTTTATAAGCATCCCACAGATCTGTGTTAAGGCTTAGCAACATGGCACAGCAACATAACCCTGGAATCTGTTAACTAATACAGCTAAGTCAGGCATGAGAAATACCAGATACACAACATTTTTGAAAAACACTACTATAATCTTAAAAGAATCTCAGCTTAAAAAAAACCAAATCAACAGGATAGCTGCAGCATTTCCAAACCCTTGGCATTTCCACAGCCCACCATTCTGTCCCACGTGATGAGACAGGGGCAGGCTGTAGTACCAGATGTATCTCAGCTCGTATAATACATGTACATATGTATCCATATGCCTGTAATGTGCTAGACATGCATTAAGATGCATATGCAATACGGTTGATTATTCTGAGCTGGTTAGGGTACAGCTCACTGCCAGCACCATCAATACAGACAACTGCACCTTAACCTGAAGTCAATTTATTATTAGTTTTCACTCTCCTCAGGGGGAGACTAGAATTGAAGTGACAGCGAAAAAATCCTTTTCGTTCCTTATCAAGGAAAATCAATCCAGATTTTTTTTTTTAATTTGTAGAATAAATACAACATGAATATAATTTCATACATGTAAGTATCAAACCCATCAAGCAGCATTCAAAAATTTATTAAAATCCTCTTGAAAAGGGATGAGGGCTTGACACTTTTAAGTTTGTCTGGTTTTGTTTTGTGTGATATCAACAGCAACTGAAGTATTCAAACTTCACACAGAAGACAACTATGTGGCAGTTTCCATAGGATTTAGAGAAGTCAAGCCTTCTTTGAAATCAATGGAGTTTGGCCTTGTAATCTTCTGATACAAGGAAAAAGTGCAACTGGAGGATAACTAGGATCAGCAGAGAGAGTTTTTGGGACTCTGCCTTCCCCAAATATTTGCCCTGTGCTGGGGAACACGCTGGCCACAACCCTGCATGGGGTGGCCAAGATCACTTGTGCTTGGCTAACAAAGAGAGCAGGATACTCAGAGAGCAGGATGCTCGTGAAGGCACCAGCTCCCTGCTGGGAAAGAAACCCCATTCAATGGAGTTTTTTAAAAAACCAAAACAACAGAAACATCAGCCACATCTGCCAAAACGAATGCTACTCATGTACTTGTAAACTTTGGGTAAAGGAAAGTAGGTTTTATGAAAAAACACCTGGGGAGGAAGTTGTCTGGTTTGTCCTTCAACTACAATAAATTTCTGGTTGTGTCTGAAGGATGGGAACTTTAGGAAGACTCCCAAAGGCCTGCAGCTTGGCCAGGCAGCAGTGGCCCTCGGTCCCAGCCCTGCCGGGCACCATGAGGTGCTCTCTCCTGGCTGGACGGGAATGGGCAGCTCCTGTCCACGATTACAAAGGAGCCACCTGGGGAAACCCTGACACCGGATGAACCTCCTTCCAAAGGAGCCACCTGGGGAAACCCTGACACCTTCCAAAGGAGCCACCTGGGGAAACCCTGACACCTTCCAAAGGGACCACCTGGGGAAACCCTGACACCTTCCAAGGACCACCTGGGGAAAACCCTGACACCTTCCAAAGGAGCCACCTGGGGAAAACCCTGACACCTTCCAAAGGAGCCACCTGGGGAAAACCCTGACACCTTCCAAAGGAGCCACCTGGGGAAACCCTGACACCTTCCAAAGGAGCACCTGGGGAAACCCTGACACCATTTCCAGAGAGGAGGCACCTGGGGAAAACCCTGACACCTCCAGAAGGCGCACCTGGGGAAACCCTGACACTTTCCGAAGATGCCCTGGCTGCGGCGCTTCGCCAGGGAGATGCCCGGGAGTGACGGCAGCTCACGCCATGTGGCGACTGTGACTGAGGAAATTACTGATTATTTATGTTAAAAGATTTTAACGCTTCGCGAAGCTCGCGGCCTGTTCTGCTTGGTCCTTGGATGCAAACCAGGGAAGGGGGAGCGCCTGCCCGGCTCGGCGGCGGCACGGGGGCTGCACGGGGGCTGCAGCGGAGCCCCCGCTGCCGGCCCGCGGCTCCGCGGCGCTCGCAGCGCGGGCGGGCGGAGCAGCGCGGCCGCAGCCCCGAGCCGCCCTCCGCGCCGCCTGCCGCGCCCCTAGCGGCCGCCCCGCGCCGCGCCCGGGCCCGCCCCCCGTGACGTCCGGCCCCGCCCCCGCGGCTCCGCCGCTGCCGCCGCGACTTGAGGGGCGCGCGCCGAGCTCCGTCCGCGCCCGCTCCGCTCCCGCTCGCCTCGGACCGCCGGCACCGCCGCACGGACCGGCCCGCGCCGCAGGTAAGCGCGGGAGCGGCGCCTCCCCTGCTCCGCGGCACGCGCGCGGGTCTGGGCATGCAGAGGAGGAGGGTACGGAGGGAAGTTGGGGCGCGCTCCCCACGCCGGCAGCGCGCTGCCCAGCGCCGGGGTGCGGGCAGCACGCTGCGGCGCGGAGAGCCCGCTCGCCGCGGCGCGCTCAGCCCGCCGAGCCGGAGCGCGCCGGGGGCTGCCCGAGCGGAGCCCCGGGGCGGGAGAGGGAGGGAGCGCAGAGCCGCGCGGCGCGGGGCGGAGAGCGGCGCGGGGCCCCGCGGAGCGGCGCCCGCACCCGGCGCCTTCCAACGCGGGCGGTGCGGGCTGCTCGTGCCCGTGCCCCGCATCGCTCCCACGGCTGGGAAACTTCCCCCTCCTCTCCATCCATCCCTCCCTTGCTGCATCTATTTAAAAAATAAATAAATAAATAAAGGAAAAAAAAAAAAAAATCCTTGGCGATGCGTTCGCGCCCCTGCGCAGCGCTGCCCCCCGCACCACAAAGTCTGCGGGCGAGAAGATGGGCAACAAAATGGTTGCACAGAAAGAATGCAACAGGCCCAAATTCCAGCCCCGACGCCCCACTTTCTTTGGGAAGAAGAGCTGGCTCGTAATCCTGCCAATTCAATAGGTCCTCGCCTAGTTTTAATCAACTTTTCAGCTATTTTCAGCGTATTAAGTGATTGTCTGCTCTCGTACGGGAGCAGCTAATTAATTTATAGATGGCTTGCAAATAAATAATTCACCGCGTACTTCGTTGCACACCTCATCTCTACGCGTTTCTGACCCCAAAAATCGTTTCACGACTCCTGGATATGCCAGAATCTTTTGTTGTAACCCTTTTCCTCAAACGCAATTAGGAGCTGCAACTTAGTTAATCAGGCAAAGCCCGAGTATTCCTGCATTTCCCAACGTAGTGCTGTGCTTGCCAGCATCTGCCATAGCTCCCAGCGCCCAGGCACAGCTTTCTGATTTTGGGGTTGGTTGGCTGGTTCTTTTTTTTTTTTTTTTTTTTTTTTTCATTCCTGCTTAGTTTCCAAGCTCATCCCCTTGGTGAATAAAAGCTCAGCTCTTGCACAGACAGCTGCCTTTCTGGCTCAGTCCTGCTCTTTGAGGTCGCCTCAATTTTAATCTCTGACCGCAAAGGGGTTTGAGCTCAAGCCTGGCACATCCAGGCGAAGTTGCAAGGAGTGTTACAAACGCGAGGACGAGTGCATGTAATTAACTAATTCATGGAATGCTGTTACCGACGGGTTATTAATTCGGGCTGAAGGCAAGTCGCTTCCCTTCTGCAAGGGATCAATTCTGGTCACTTAACAGAGTGCAGTGGAGTATTTTCTACACCAGATTCACACCAAAATGCAGAATTACTTGGCAATTACATCTTATTCCTGCATGGTAGCTGAATGCATTTTCTCTTTGCTCTTCGAAACAAGAAGATTCACGTTTTACATTTCTATATAAATCATTTATACAAAGAAAAAGTATACAAAGAGGCTGAAACTGTTCAGACTTCTAAAAAACGTTTCATTATCCTGACCCCAATTTCCTTGTCTAAAATATAATGCCCAAAAAGATAGAAGCATCAGTTATGCTCACCATCTATTGCCTGGGGATACGGTGTCTTAATGAACATTTCTTTGAAATAGACTGAAAAATGCATTTGTCAATTCAAGTGTATAAAGAAAAGAATGATTTGCTATAAAACAGAAAGATCAGTCTGTGTTTTCCTTGTAAATATATGCCATGCATTAGGTCATACTCAAGAGGTTTCAGTGCCCTTCCCTCCCTCAAAAGAAAACCCACCTTCAAGTTTCCTTTAATTTATTCCAAAACCATACAATACAGCCCTGTTTAAGATAGGGTTTCAAATATTTCATAAACAAAAGGTATACTTGGGTTTAGAGAAAGCAATTATCTTAAAGTACACTGAGTTTATTCTAATCCTACTTCATGCTGCTATCAAGCATTTTATTTTTCCATCCACATTTAATCACTTCTAAAAGCTGCATTTTTTCCTGTCTTTTGTGCTCCCCCTGTATACCAGAAACAGTGACAGCCCTTGGCATATATTTAAAATGCCAATTCTCTTTCCCTTTTTTTGTACACTTATACCATTTTAACTGGAGAACAACCAGATAAATACTGCAAGTAATCAGGATGGGAAATTCTGTAAACTCTCTAAAAGAGCGATTTATTTTTATTTTTTTTTATGTAACTCCCTCCTTTGCAGTTGCAGGCTGCCTCTGTTTTTCTCAACAGGAGACTTTTTTGTAATTAAAGCAGAGAAGACTGGACAGCAGCAAAAAACATCTGACTTGTGGCTCTTAAAAGCACAGGTTTTGTAGCATGTACCACCCCCCAGTGGGCAAAAAACTCTGTAGTAAACTCACAGCGAGCTTTGATCTCTAGAAATAAAGTGGATATGTTTTACAGCAAGAACAAAATAAAGCTGAGTTTCTGGGTTTGGGTTTTTGGGGTTTGGGGTATTTTTTTTCTCCGTCACCAGTAGCTAAAAGTTGTCAGATATTGTGTAAGGCAGTGGTGACTAATCAAAGCAGTTGCTGGAGTTTGCAAACTTAGCAGTTGCAGTTATTTGAAGTGGCTTCAGTTGGGAGATGGCCATCTTTGTCTCCTTGTAGCAGGAAGCATGGATGCTGATGGCTAGTTAGCTCTCCAGATTTTTCCTTAATCACTTCAAAGAACGGGAATGCACGGAAGAATTAATATGTGATTGCTTACATCTATTTTTAATAAGCAGCCAAATACCACTCGGGGCAGGAATCTTGAAAAGTGTTCAGTACATATCTTATGGCATCACTAACTCTCTTCTGCCTTTCATGAGCTGTAAGAATTTGGATTCTTACAGCTTCACATTTTTTCTAATTATTTTGAGAAGCAAACTTAGTAATCAGGAGATGAACAAACAGCTGCTTTAAAAAGGAAAGAAACAAAACTACTGAAACTTTATCTAGTGTTTAAGTAATGTTTTTACATGTCAGGGTTTTGTGCCAGAAACTCCCTATCAGGTATAATTCTACCTAAACTTGTCAAGAGGAGGAAAATAGATTTTTTTTCCCTTCAGACAATGGCAGCATTTGTTCTCTATTCTTTTATTTAATGCCCAGACAAGTTACCTCAGCAGCAGCTCTCAAAAGAAAACCTAGAAGCCATAATTGGCTAAACTCAAAGAGCACTAAAACACAAAACAAAAATCCATTGCAAAAGACTCCCTCTCAAAGTGTTTTCTTAACATGCAACCTTTCCAGCAGCAGAGTAGTCAAAACAAGAGAGTAAGAAGGAATGGACTAATAGTCTGGGTCTTTTTAACCCAGCATCTTGAAAACTAGGAAGGATTTCAGAAGTAAACTTCAGAAGAGAACCACTTGTAATTCATTTCCATCCTCCACAGCAAATACAGGTTTGGCTGATCTTAGGTGTGGAGTCAAGCTTTTACTCAGAATTCATTTCTAAGTCAGACTGACTTGCATTTGAGTGAAGATCACATAAAAATTTGCATTTTTTAGGACGCTGGAGTTAGACTTAATAAGACACAAGCAGTATTACTCCTGCTGCACAAGAAGTGGGAGCAAGTTTTCAGCAAGTAAATGAAACCTCCAACAAAAAAAAATTTCAGCGACACGCAGTGATACAGTGTGACGGAAGGGCTCACTCTCACTTTAACAAACCCCTTTGCATTTTTTACCCCTTGGAGAGACAGCTAGAGGACCTTCTGCCTGCCTAGCGCCAAACAAAGGACTGGGGCACCTTCCTGAAATATGATGATCGTGGAAATCACCGCTCCTAGACAGGGTGCTTAGAAAGCATTTTGCTGTCACTATCAACTAACCCTGAGTAATACACTTAAAGAAAACAAAGTGTGGACATAGTGACATAGTTTCGAGTCTAGATTAGCACTGTGGAACTTTTTTTTTTTTTTTTTTTTAAAAAAAAAAAAAAAAAAAAAAAAGTTGGTGAAGCTATTTAAGCTTCTTTGTAAGCACAACTGACATTATAAGCAGTAGATGGACTTCTCAGGTATTTTTTAAAATAAGCACATTTTGTGTGTCTGATGTTTCAGATTCTAAACAAATACATAGAAATACACTGGTTAATAAGTAAGTTGGTTTATGAAGTATGTATATTCTAGTAGTGGCTTTGAATAAGAGTTTTGTCTTTTACAACCTAGAAATATGTAGTAGTTTCCCTTTCCTCTGTTACTTTGATGGTAAGAAAGAAGCCACTGAGCTGCCAGAGTTCCTGCTGGATAACACAGAGGTAGATTAGAAATTCAAATAAGCATTGTGTGACCTCAAGTGAGGCAGGTCCTGATTTTATTCACATTTTACCACAGCTTGGAAAGACATCTTGGACATTGCTTTTAGAAGAAATCCCAACTTTTCAAATACACTATTTATTTTGTTAAGCCATTGCCTGCCTACAGTACAGCCAGTGCAGCAGGACTCCATACTTCAGAGTAAATACAATGTTCTTCCTAGGTATCTCTTCATTTTTTTTATAGCTAACTTATATTGTACATTTTAAAACGAGATGTCCCCTTAGTTGTACCACAGCAATAAGTCCACATGTAAGGCCCACATGTTCCTGCTATCTCTAGTAATTCACTTGCTTACACAGTCCCAGGAAAACTGATTTAACCATGTGGTTCAGAAAACTTCAGGAAAACATTCAACTCGGAATAAAGAGCAAAAGACTGCTGTTCAGTTTTTCCAATGTTACTTTTGTTACCAAAAAAAAACAAGGAATGGTTTTTGCATTTGAAAAATTAATTTTAGCACAGGGTTTCTAAAGTCTGGTCTGCTCAAAAATAATGGCTTCTTTCAAAACCATGTGTCCATGAAGCCTCCTGGCAGCCCAGTGCTGCAGAAACCTGGACACAGTGTCTGTACCAGTGGGGGTCACTTTTCTTTTCATCCTGACGGATCAGCCATAATGACTTGGTGTCAGGGAATATTTAGAGACAGCTCAAGAAGGGGAAAGTTGGAGCATGGCAGCAGGATTCCCTCCTTCTCTGTAGACAGATCACTGGAGCCTTTGATATGCAAAAACATTGTTTTCAGCTACAGCTGGAGATATAAAAGGGAAGTGCGAGATATCAAACAATCAAGACCTGAAGAAAACTATTCTAAGTTTAGAAAAGGGAGTGGGGGGTATAGTCTTAATCCACATTTTTGAAACAGTGTCGTCTTCTCCAAAGAGACCTTTTCTTTTTCTTGCTCTTGTTTTTATGTAATTTTGAGAGAAGGGATGAAAAAAATTCCAGGAACTTAATGAGCTTTAGTGCTTTCATTTTAATCCTACACATTACTGCTATTACAATAGTGGCAATAAATGAAGAGATGACTATCAAATGAAGCACAGAGGAAACAGTTTATGTGCTAGAAAGGTAAAGCAAATGAACTTCCTGTGTGTGCACAGATCTATGTAATGTATGCACACTAGAGCCAACATTTTGCTTAATACTAACAAGTTTTTTCACAGCTCAGAGTTCTAAAGAAAATTTATGATTTTAAGTACTTAAAAGTTATTGTAGCCTTCAAAGGCCTATTAAAGGAATTTATATTCCTATTTCACCATACCCTTGCAGAAAATACCTTCTATCACGACTTCATATTAGTTCCTAAGAGACACCATTTTTTTTCTACAGCTGTTAAATTGCTGGTTTTTTCAGAGTTTTAGGAATAGGGCCTGGGCTTCTTCCCCCAAACCTTTGAGTAATACAGAGCAAGAAAACCAGACACTGGCAGAATACAGAGCTATTTTGTTCCATTTCATAATGATTATATAATTTACCCAAATTACATAAGTTACCAATAAACATGCATTCCCTTCTATTCTAAAATGTGGCCAACACAGATTGAGTTTTTGCCTTAAATAAATCATACTTGAAAATACTTATTTATGCTGCAGTGGGGGCTTCTCATTTTGAGTTCATTTTTTTCCATTGGACAACTGCTGAGAACAAGATGCTGCAAACAAAGCTCAGAGGAGCACGAAAGCAGCAGCAGGAGAGAAGAGTCTTTCCCACTCCCTCACTGGGTAGTCACACTAGCTCTCAAATGGGGGGGCTTTGGTTTATTTGGGGTTTTTTTAATGGCTAACATTTTTCTATGAAAAAGAGCAGCAGCATTTGTATCTATTTAAAAGTATCAGTGCATATTCTATGTTGCTGTAAGGAGTAGGACTGGTCTGTTTCATAACAGACCTGCTACAAATTGCAAAGGACAGTTTTAAAAGAGACAGTGTGTGTGTTTAGGTCGGGTGTTGAACGGAGGACCAGAGGCTGCTCTAGTTTTGCTCCCAGGAAGGCAGCTAAGCAGGCATTACTCAGCACACTGATCCTGCCAAGCCTTTTGGTTCCGAGCATCGTGCTCGGTGCCTCGGAGAATCGCCAAGTCACAAAAGGGAAAAGCAAGTAAACCTTAAGGATTTGGTTAATTTGAGATTTAACCATTTTTATGTCAGACGTGCTGCTTTACAGGCTCTCAGGGGGTTTGGTATCTCAGTGGATACTTTATGCAATAGTGACACGAAGTATCCCAAATTAATAAGAATGGTGCTTTTAAAATAATCAGTCTTAGGAAGTAGCCCAAGTTAAGAATGCTGTTTAAAAACTAACTAGCGTTCTGTAAGAAACACAAACAACAGAAGTAGTATTTTTCTTCTTTATAGAAATTTTACAGGCTAAACCCACCTATGTATTGCCAAAAAGCTGACACAGATGCCTGGCTAGTCCCTAGCTCAGAATCAACATGTTGCAAATGGGAAATGTTCGTACAATATTTTGGCAAAAATGCTTTCCCTTTCACCCCCTAACTAGTGAACAGTAATTAGCTCCCTTTACACTTAAAACCCAGGAGAAGATCATCATCTGTCTCTATTTACCAGGAACACAAAGCAAGCCACCATTTTGGTTGGCCTCCTCCAAGGAGGTAACTTTGGCATTTGACATCAGATGAGAAACATAATTTACAAATATTTTGTTGCTCTCTGCCTTTATTTTTCTACTGAAACAAGGGAAAATACATTTCCAGCAAAACTGCAGTAACATGAAACTACACAGCAAAGCATTTTTTGAAAGAGCTCTGTGGATCTTGCTCAAATACCAATGCTTTGGGGAAACAATGTGTGCTACTCATGTACAGAGGATGCAACTCTTAAAACCAGTATGTACCAGTTGTTATTAATTCAATTTTTTTTGTTTTTACTTTTGCAGGACATTAACAGTTCGAGGAAAGCTTTCAAAGGGGAGTTTTCTGGGAAGGAAATCACATTTTTGTGGGGGTTTTTTATAATGAAGAAAACCATCTGAATTGCCTGATGTTTCTGTGGTAAAGTAACTTGCATTCTTGCAGCACAGGAGGAATTCTTTCCTGCATTACAAATTTGGAAGAAGCGGTTAAACAGTGAGAGTTGGAAAATGTTTCTCTGAAAGAGGTGTGGATGTATCAGGATATAGCTACTGTACAAAGGTCATACTTGGATAATTCTGGATAGGACAAAGCATCCCTCTCCTGACCTCCTGAAGAGGCTGCAATCCTTCCAGCCTCAGCATAATGAATGGTTTCTATCACACGGCACTAAAGTTCCCTCCTCCAACCACTGCGCTGCACAGAAGAGTTTGTAAGAGTTACAAAGAAAGTAATTCCTGCTAAAGGCATTAAACCAAACAAAAGAGGCTCTTCATTCACAGACTTTACATGAGGACAAAAATAGAAGGGAGCTGAAGCTTTTCTACACTGGGGCCTGGTGTGCTTATGTACCATGATAAATCTTGGTTGGAATGCTCATTGAGTACCGTGCCAGGAGCCAGGAAACACACACCAACACCAAGGACCATCTGAGTAAACACCACCGAGGGAAAAACGCTTCATGGAGTAAACCCGAGAGTGACTGGGCAGAAAGACATCCCTTTACTGGATATCCTCAAGCACAAAATTTACTCATACCTTTAAATACGGTAGGATCAATATTAATTTATTTTCCTTTTCGTGCCTCTGAGAATAGAGTTCAATTAATATATGAACCCATAGGAGAAAAAGGTCATGACACCGCTTAATGCATAGGTCATCTTACGGGAGTTCTCACAACCCTAATTACAATGGTAATTGAATCATGTTGTCTTAAAAGCTATAAAAATGCTAATTACCTGAGCTCAGTGTACAAACACACTACCAATGCAAAGTACAATCTCGGTCTCAAGAGTTAATTTATACTATGCTACTAATAAGATGGGAAAATGTGGTTAAACCTGCCAAATAGACTCTTACAAGTGTGCTACTTAGTAAGATGACTTTTGAGAATGACAAATATTTAAACATGAAATTAAGCATGTAATGGAATATTTCACCCAGCGAACTAGAAAGCCATAGCTCTACCAGTTACATGCCAGTTGTAACATTCACCTTTCTGAACACTCACTTAAGCTTGAAAACCAAGCAAAATAGTGCAACAGTGTTTGTAAGTTACACACTGAAGATGAGCACTGGGAAAGACTTGGGGAAAAAGTCTTCACTGGCCCTTACTCTTTTGTCTGCATGTTATGCTTTGCCTTGAGGGCTTTTTTTTGAACTTCTGAAATAGCTACTAGACTTGTGGGTTTGGTAAGGGTTTTATAGTTCACTTAAGGGCTCCTGAGGAAGTTAGCTGGCTTAGGAATTACTTCTTATCTTTCAGATATAGAATGATTTACTTGAACTCTGGTGTGACTTCAGTTCTGTACTTATCTGGTATCTGTGAACAAAGATTGTCGGTACACATGAAATGGGAAGGAATCCTTAAAAAGACTCTTGTTGCTTAAGCAAAATAATTCACAGATCAGGCATACTTGATTATGTTATTTTCAGTCACTGTGCAGAATAACCTATTAAGTTAATTGAATTAGTACAAGCAGTAGAATTATCGATGTAAGGAAAAGAGTAGAATGCATCTACGCACTTGAATTTTGGTTTAATGCTTGTTTCAGATGTCTTCTGTAATGTTGAAGTTGATTTTTTTTATTGTGGTTTCTTCACTGATGATCTGGATAATTTTGTTTGTTTGGTTTTTTTAGATTGTTGAAGATCAGAACTGTATAGAAATCTCATCATTCCTGACCATGATTAGTGTTACCTGGAGCATCTTCCTAGTTTGGACTAAAATAGGGCTGTTACTTGACATGGCACCTTGTTCTGTTAGTGCCAAACCATGCCCTTCAGTATGTCGCTGTGATGTGGGTTTCATATATTGTAATGATCGCGATTTGACGTCTATTCCTACAGGAATCCCAGAGGATGCAACTACCCTCTTCCTTCAGAACAATCAAATAAATAATGCTGGGATTCCTTCAGAACTGAAGAACTTGCTTAGGGTGGAAAGAATATATTTATACCGCAACAGCCTAGATGAATTCCCCACTAACCTCCCTAAGTACATTAAGGAACTGCATTTGCAGGAGAACAATATAAGGACCATTACTTATGATTCACTTTCAAAAATTCCTTATCTGGAAGAACTGCATTTGGATGATAATTCTGTTTCCGCCGTTAGCATCGAGGACGGAGCTTTCCGGGACAACATCTATCTCAGACTTCTTTTTCTCTCTAGAAATCACCTTAGCACCATTCCCTGGGGTTTGCCTAAAACCATAGAAGAGCTACGCTTGGATGATAATCGTATTTCCACAATTTCCGAGCTGGCCCTTCAAGACCTTACAAATCTAAAACGCCTTGTTTTAGACGGAAATCTTCTAAATAATCATGGGCTAGGAGACAAAGT
This sequence comes from Sitta carolinensis, assembly GCA_032173965.1. NCBI lineage: Eukaryota > Metazoa > Chordata > Aves > Passeriformes > Sittidae > Sitta > Sitta carolinensis. Next base: position 15,464,819 of record JAVUNC010000019.1, read on the forward strand.
TTTCATGAATCTAGTCAATCTTACAGAATTGTCGTTGGTCCGCAATTCGCTCACAGCTGCACCAGTGAATTTGCCGGGAACAAACCTAAGAAAGCTTTACCTCCAAGAAAACCACATCAACCGTGTGCCACCCAATGCTTTCTCTTACTTACGGCAGTTGTATCGACTAGATATGTCCAATAACAATCTCAGCAATTTACCTCAGGGTGTCTTTGATGATCTGGACAACATCACTCAGCTTTTTCTTCGCAACAACCCTTGGCACTGCGGGTGCAAAATGAAATGGGTCCGAGACTGGTTACAGTCGTTGCCTTTAAAAGTGAACGTACGTGGACTGATGTGTCAGGCACCAGAGAAGGTACGTGGGATGGCTATCAAAGACCTCAGTGCAGATCTGTTTGACTGCAAGGACGACGGCGTGATAAGCACCATCCAAATCACTACTGCAGTACCAAACACGTTATACCCGGCCCAGGGACACTGGCCCATTTCTGTGACCAAACAACCAGACATCAAGACTCCCAACCTAAATAAAAACTACAGAACCACAGCGAGCCCAGTACGCAAAATCATTACAATATTTGTGAAATCTGTAAGCACAGAGACTATCCACATCTCCTGGAAAGTTGCACTACCGATGACCGCTTTGAGACTGAGCTGGCTCAAGATGGGCCACAGCCCTGCCTTTGGATCTATAACTGAAACAATAGTTACAGGCGACAGGAACGACTATTTGCTCACGGCTCTGGAGCCAGAGTCGCCGTACCGCGTGTGCATGGTTCCCATGGAAACCAGCAACATCTATCTCTCCGACGAAACCCCCGAGTGCATCGAGACCGAGACGGCCCCTCTGAAGATGTACAACCCGACCACCACCCTCAACCGGGAGCAGGAGAAGGAGCCTTACAAAAACTCCAGCCTGCCCTTGGCCGCCATCATCGGCGGGGCAGTGGCGCTGGTGGCCATCGGGCTGCTGGCCCTGGTGTGCTGGTACGTGCACAGAAACGGGTCCCTCTTCTCCCGGAACTGCACCTACAGCAAGGGACGCCGGAGGAAAGACGACTACGCCGAAGCGGGAACCAAGAAGGATAACTCCATCCTGGAGATCAGGGAGACTTCTTTCCAGATGATACCCATAACTGGCGACCAAGTGTCCAAGGAGGAATTTGTAATACACACCATTTTCCCACCTAACGGCATGAATCTGTACAAGAACAGCCACAGTGAAAGCAGTAGTAACAGGAGCTACAGGGACAGTGGTATTCCAGATTCAGATCATTCACACTCATGATACTGAGGGACACGAAAGACTGGTTTGGGTTTTGTTGGGGTTTTTGGGTTTGTTTTGTTTTTTAAAGAAAACAAGAAAAGACTGACTTAACAGTTGCTGTTCTACTGCAAAACACTGGATTAAAAGACTGACAAAGCAATGTACTGTACATTTGCCATATAATTTATATTTAAGAACTTTTTATTAAAAGTTTCAAATTTCAGGCTACTGCTGCGATTAATGTAGTGGGAATACCTGACCACAATTCTATATTTTAGTATTTTTTAGTAATTTGTACTGTATTTTCCTTGCTAATATTGAAGTTACAGACCATTTAACTTTTGTGTTCTACTGAGTAAGATGACTTGTTGACTGTGAAAGTGAATTTTCTTGCCGTGTTGAGCAGTCAGAACATTCATCTGAGATCCTTGTAAGTGTAAGCACAGGCCATTTTTCACTTTGGTATCAATAAAATTATGTTGAACCTGGCAAGTCAGGAAGATCAAAAAGTGGTTACAAAAACTCACAGAACTTCCAGTGTTGGGTCTATTCAACCTGTAAACCACAACAATATTCAATAAACAAAAATGTGCGTAGTAATGGGCAATATCAGCTGTCTGGATATATCCATTCAACAGTGGTGAAATCCAATTTATATGAGAATGATCAAATTGATGGCATGCATGAGACTGAAGCTTTCGACAAGTGTTAAAAAAACCTTAATCCCTAGAGGAAAGCATAATCAAATTCCTAACAAGGAAAAAAAAAAAAAAAAAAGAAAAAAAGTGGTGGGCTCTACAAACCAAGGGGGTAGATAGAGTTCAGGAACAGATTTTTTGTTTATCAGAATCAGTGGTCTGTATATTGCAGAGAAAATAGCGAGGGATGCTCACAGGCATTTGGGAGATAAGGGCAGGAAGACAAAGACAACACTTTGAAACTGCTTTGAAAAGAGAAAGGGCTGAAAGTGCAGTTTCACAAGAAAAGAGAGCAGGACAAAACCCAAGGCAGTAAAAGCAAGGTCTCAAAACCCGTGGTCCCAAAGGTGAGCAGACAAACGGGGAATGCAGCTATTCTGAAGCATACACGAGTCTGTTCACTGTACTGCTGTTACAGTCAGGAATACTGCCCATTACTCTCACAGTCATCCAGAAATTCCTTGGTAAATCTGTAAGGTAACATGTTTCTTTCTGCCTTCCTGCTGAACTATGAGCTATTTCATGTTTAAACCCCAAGCCGCTCTTTGTTGCAATAATCATTCTGTTTCTTCAACTAAAAACCAAAGTGCTTTGTACGCCCTTTGGCCAGTCTTGTGTGTGCCTTGATCCAACGCTACATGTATCAAGCTTTTAAGAACTAAGAAAAAAGGAAATAATAAAATTCCCACTTTTTCATATATAACTTAAATATGAAAAATACTGGTCTTATTCGTGAATGAAGTTGAAAAACTACTTGAAAATTATGCTGCACCTCTGCAGTGCACTGATAAGAAACCCACTCAGAAGCTACTACTTTTCAGGTCATGAGCTTCACCTCTCTGTGTTCAGGTTAACAGTATTACACTCCCAGGTTTTCTTCATTATTAACTACTTGGAAAAAAAGTTTTCACAGCAGTGAACAGTGTGAACAATGAAAGGGAGGGAAGGCCTGGAGTTACAACCCTCTGAAATACAGGGTTGCTTTAAAAAGAAACAGCAAATGGAAAATACTTAATATTTCAGACAATCTCTCAGACAAGAAGGAATGTATACCAAATGCAGTTCAATTCTATGAGAATTTTAGTGGTGCTTGGCCTGTTTCCCTAAGAGTAGTAAAGACTGAGAGGAAAAAAAATGGACCAAACCAAGACTATTTTGCTCTATTGTCCCATCAGGTGCCAATCTAATGAAGGGCAAGAAAGCCAAGACTGAGCACGTGGAGCCTGATTATGTTGATGTGCAAAAAGCTTCCCAAGCAGTGAGTGGGAAAGGAAAATGATACAGAGGGACTGGACTGACCTGGTCTGTCTGCACTCACACAGGGATGGATCCCTGGTGTCTGAGCCCACTTCATGGCTGGGTCACTGGCAAGACAGCCTAGTTCTTTGTCAGCAGTTCTCCAGTAACAAAATAAACAGGTTTTGTTGGATTTTCAAGCTATTTAAAATCCTCTCCCCCAGTTGGCTCCAAATTTATGTTGTGAAAAAGGTAGAACAACAGTGAGTACGTTGCCTTCTGAGGCACCTAAGCCAGAAGTGCCTGGTATGTACCAACTCCAGTGGTGCCACACCAGGTCACTAGGGTGTAAAAAGTTGGCATTTGAAGAGATGACTGAACAACAGTCTTAAGTAAAATGTCTTTTCACCTGACATGTTTGCCTGTGAGGCAGTAGAGTACGAACCCAAAGCAACTTCAACAAATCAACCCAGTTGTTCCTACTTCACCTTCCACCAGCAAGAGAGAAAACTTGAACAAGGCTCTGTCTCCCTCAGGGAAGCAGGTCAGGCTTGAAGGAGAGCTGGTGCCCTCTTACCACATGTGATGTCAGTGCAAAGAATGGAGTGTACACTGGAGTGCACAAGACCTTCTCCAGGTTCTACAGCTTTCACTCCACACACCTATCGTTAAAATTAATTTGGCAAGCCAGAGATTGCTTTCAGACTAAACTGTGTGTTTTTTCTTTGTCTGGTCATACAAATTTCTGTTCCTCTCCATGTCAGGCCCCTCAGGACTGCTGTTTATCGTGGTGCTGCAGTGGCTGCATGCAGTGCTCCCCAGCACCATCATAAGTCCCTTCTTTTAGGAGATACATATGCAGCCAAAGCACATTACTACAGTAGGCAGTTCATTCAACACATCTATGAAAATAACATCAACCCACATTAAATTTATCACAGTTTTTCAACTCCATGTTATTTCTGTGTACTGTTCAATATTTAATTGTGGAGCAAGGGGTGGGATTTTTGTCAGTGTTGCCTAAACTCTGTGCAGAGTTCACTTGATCAGTACTCTCCATATTCAATTACTATGCTAAATATCTCACATTCTTTATCGTTGTCCCTTTTTAAATTTATATTGTTATCCTGATTGACCCACAGTTCTGTTTTAACCTGAAAGCTGTCTCCAAAAACACGCTGGTACTTTGGAAACTGTATTAATTTTGTCTCATCTTGGCACCTTCCAGAACTAGGGCCAGGAGCCGGACTCAATTATCCTGATGGGTCCTTTGAACTCAGTATATTCTATGATTCTGTGAGAAACTTGCTTCATTTATAAGCTGTTATTTCCTAGCTTTCCACCAGAGCCTGATGTGGAGCAACTGTTGGGTTTTTTTGATTGTTTTTTCCTTCTGGCTTTAACAGCACCAAATTCAAAGTATTTTGGCCCTGGAGCACAGTTTCCATCTCTCCTGCTAATGCACTAGTGAGCATGCAAGCTATCTTGTGCCAATGCTGTACACATTGAATGTAGAACAGCAAATGCAATAAAGCAAGAACAAAAGTAATAAAGGCTTATTTGCTATTGAAATAATTTACTGATGACATAATGCACTAAAGCATATATATAGACTTCCCTGCTAGGACGATGACATTTTGTACATTCACCTGCAGCTAAAGTTGGATGAGATCCTCAGAAGTGAGCTGGCAGATGCCATCTGCTTGGATTTATCCAAATCACCTTTGTTTGAGATAGTTTTGGGCAGAACTATAATTCACACAGGTATCCTCCACTTTCAAAACACCTTAACCTTACTTCCAAATCCATATATTGTTTCAGCATCACCTTGGGACTTTGTTTAATTAACTCTTTCTTTAATGATACCAGAAGAGCCAGAGCTTCAAACCACAAGCCAGCACTTAACCATCACCAATTTATTTTTTTGCAAAGCATAAACTTACTCTGTACCCGAGGAGTTTTCATCTTCCAAACTAGCCCAGAGTGGTTCCATCAGAGAGAAAAAGCTCAGTGACTGAATTCAAACAGCATCATTTTTTTTTCCTCTGCAAATGAATTTAATTTTGGGGTGGTAGGTAAGAGTCCCACCCTTGTGATGAAATTAGAGCCCTTTCAAACACTCTGAAGGTACAACCATGACACAGGTATTAAATTCTGGACACAACTGCTTTAGAAGTTTTTTGTTTTGGTAAACATGATTGTTTGATTTAATAGTTATTTCATTAAATCATTTCCTGCTTCTCTCAGAAAACCTAGGTAAAAACAGAACATGGATCTCAGTAAAAAGGGTGGCAAAGCAGATACTCCAAACAGCACAGGACATTAAGCAAGATACAGTACAGTAGTCTTTAAGTGATGCCTGAGGAACATTTCTCCCCTGGGGGAAAACCAAGACACTTCAAATGGGTGTTAAATAAACATTTTCTGGGTTTTGGATGGTCTAAGGCCAAGGCATGCAATACACATTTTGGCAACCAAGCCAATGTCCATTGTGCATGGACATCATAAATTCCCTATGCCTGAAACCTGCAGGAGGGACTGCAGACGTGAATTTCCCAACTTCAACTGCTTTTCAGAGCCCCTTTTTGTTCTCTTAGGCTGAAAATGTAATGGGAGTCACAGTATAAAACCCCTCAAGATTAACAACAGGAGCTGAAAACATCTTTTTGGTCCATCTCAAGCTGGACCTTCTAAGCTTAGCAAGAACACTCATAAATAAGTTATAAAAATAGAAGGGTCTTAATAGGGCTAATTAAATAATCTGACTTGTTCAAGCTGGTTGATAGTGTTCATATAGGCTGATACTCTGTCCTGAATAGCCCTCTTAAGTCATCAAAAACAGGGAGCAGATCATAGCCAAGTGCTAGGCACACTCCTGTCCCCTCGCTGAGCTTAAGGAGTATCTATCTATAGACAGAGCTGGCCAAGGTCTAATTGTTCCAACTCGAGGGGCTGCACCATGTTCTTTCATCACTAACTGTGGGAACATCATTTACAAAAGGATGAAATTATACACATTATGCATAATTTAATGTCCCTAATTTATGCAAAATACTTAAAAATTTATTTAGCTCAGAACTGCACATCCGATTTATGTAATACCGCTTTCCTCCAGTGGCCTTAGTCCCTGATAAATGCCTACTAGGAAACTGGCTTTCCACATGAAAACAGATGTTTTTGTGGGTGTGGGGATCCGTTTTCTTCGATATTTTCTCCTGTCCTTTTTTTTTGTAATTAAGAACAATAAATAATTTTACTGCAAATCTTTCAAGTTTTAACGGTATACAAAAGTCAACTGGTTGATAACTGTAAATGAATGCCCCCAGACACAGCAGGTGCTGGTGTGATAAAATGTCCCCAAAAAAAGCCTTCCCATCTCACCTCACAATTATGCTTTCCAGGGTTTTAACTCGAAGCCCTGCCTTTATTGCAAGGATGGCAAAAAGGTAATGCTATCTGTTTTCACTGTTGTGGGATCAGAACTGGAGACTTGTACATTTTAAGATGCACATGGGCAGTTGTATTTGCACGATGCAGGCATGGCTCAGAAGCAGCATCTTTCAGGCGAGGTTACACTCAGGAGGCCACGGTAAATCTAAGCCCTTGTCCACCTCTGAGCCTGCTATATTAACAAAATTTCCTAACTTACTAGACACCAAGCACCAGCAGCTTCAACAGGCAGCTAGAGAAAGCCTCCTTGCCTTCACATCATCTTCAGCTGCCCATTTGTGTGTGTCAAGTGGAGTTAATTTGGCTTCCTTAAATGTTGCTTTTCCGTGGATTCAATGAGGAAGCACAGAAGTAGTTAACAGGTTTTAAAAAGGTAAACCCTTCTATCAAGGAATGCTGACAAATCAGAGGATTTAAGAAATATGTTATAACCCTTATTCCAGAACTACATCCCAAATACAAGTCCGTGTAAACCCTGTGCACTTCTTGATTGTGTGTAGAATATGCTCACCCCCTGTTTAAGCTACATTTAATGGACACAAGTTATTTGCATTGCACTCCTCCAAACTATTTTCATTTTCTACGCAGTTTGAGCAACAATGTAAGAATGTGGATAGGTACAGAATCTGTGGTATTTTGTTTGTTTACCTGGTTTCAGTAATCTTCTCAAGAAACATTAAGACACTTATTTCCAAAGCCTGATGGAATAAATTACTGCCCACGAGGAACATGAGCTCATTAACAGAAAGAAAGCCATATACAGGGAAATGCTAACCCAGTGAGTAAATACAATTTTAAGGCATTAGCTAATAACACAGAACCTCTGCCTAATGTCTTTAAAGCAATTATTTTACCTTAAGAACTCCTTAATGGCATGTAACCTACTTCATCCACTAAAAACCTTTTCATTTCTCCCTGATACAGAAATGACACTCAGCATGCTAAAATAAAAAGTAAGAAAAACACCACGGCACTTCCAGGTCTTGGAAGTTTTTCTGGTTGCTGAAATTCAGCACTTTGCAGCCAAATGAAGTAAGAGTGCTAGCCTCATGCAAATTCCTTGGATAAAGGGAAAAAAGGTAGTGATGGAACTGCACGTGGGACCTCACCAGCTCACCCGTGGCTGTCTCAGACATATCCTCTCCTCTCCCAGTTACCCACCTTGGTGCTTTTGACGACAGAAAAATTTGTAAGCACCTTTAAAGGTCAAAAAGGTTGAGCACCAGCAGGACAATCACCATCTCTAATCTCTTCTTTCTATTATTTCTTATTTTTCTTTTTTTTTCCTCTGTTAATTAAATTAGCTCATTGAGAGAGGCTGTTGGGTAAACAGCACTGTTATGTGTGTAAAAACCTCTTCATTGCTAATCGTGCTTGTTGATACATAGTGGAAGAGTGCTGAACCCTCCTTAAAGAGTTGGCAATTAAATCCAGGGCAGGCACAGCACAAAATATTTTCCCTAGAAATCTCCACTACTCCCTGAAATTACAGGCACATGGTGTTAAGGGAGGGGGAAACAATATTATATTCCTAAATTTTTCTTAGCACTGTTGCTTTCCATATACTAATTTAAGCAGTCCAAATAAACAAGATGGATTAAAGAGAATTTTGGAGGAGAGATGCAATACCACGAAATCACATTTCTACAACTGAGAATTGAATTATACTGAAAACAACCGACTTGGTTTATCACAACTTATCTGTCTCAGGAAATGTTTAGGTCTTTCATTATCTGCTGGCTTAAGGACAGAACTGCACTGATCAGAGCATTCCTTGGGTAGAGACAGAGGCATTAAAAGGAGGCAAATACACCCAAATGAAACTGATAGGGACAGGGTTTGTCCTAAAAGAAAAAAAAATCCCTAAATTTCTGTGTTTTGTCTGAAACTTTTTGTCCCAAACTCTGACATCTACTGCTATCCTACACTACCTTTTAAAAAAACAAAAACAACAAATGAACAGCTTATCTTTCAAGCATGGAAGATTTGATGCAATGCCCAGCTTTACCTGCAAATAAGTTTTAAAGGTTCTGCTTATATGACTTCATACCCAATACTATGATGAGCACATGTTTATTGAGGAGCTCCCCTGCGTTTTTCAGTGCATTTTCTGCACAGAAGTAAATGGCTGTTTGTGCAGTAAAGTTCTCACCCATTTTCCCTTCCTATTTTCCCCGTGTTATCAACTGACTCTTTTAAATGCTTATATCATCTTACTCATTAAATACTGAAACTGCAAAACGTAGTTTGTCAAGATTTTTTCAGAGTCTTAGAGATGGGAGAGGGAAAGGACAGAGACAATACTAGGATGCTAATACAAGGAAAAAGGGTTCTATTGTATGCTGCAGGGAGATTTTCCTTGTTTTACTGAAAGGAAAAAAAAAACTTTCACAAACTCAGCTATTTTGACAAAAGGACCTATGGAGCTGCTCATGCAAGAAACACATCTTGTTCCTAAAGCAACCACACTGCTTTGGGAAGGGAGGGCAAGACAGTGTCTCTCTTTGATATGGATTTGAAGGTGATGTCCTGTGTCCCATGAAGGAGCACCCTGCTGGTACAGTCAGAATAAATTGGATTGCCTTAATATCCATTTTAAACTCAACGCTGGTGTTACTGCAAAACCAGGGAGCAAAGCAACCCAGCCTCAGGGACTTCAAATAAACCCCCAAACAAATAAAAAAAAAAAAAACAACCAACCCTGCAAAATCCTCAAAAAGCACCTATCAAAGTGACTTCAATCCAGTGATCCGGTACACAGTCAAAGGATGTAAGCTCTTCTAATCCCACTCTTTGAGCTCCCCCAGGCTCCAGCCCCCGTTGCCATGGCCTGGCTGACACCTCCTGCAGAGGACAGGAGCCCCACGAGCCTCCTGCACAGCTGCTGGATGTGGGTTTGCATTGCAAGAACAGCCTGGGAGGTGAGGAGCATGAACAGCACCCAGTGCAGTCCAGGAGGATTTCTTACACTGAGTGCAGCTCCGGGCAGGCTCCCGTCATCAGCGTGTTTCTGACAGGTATTTCATTTTTCCTCCACAGAATACATAACACTACTGAAAGCACTCACTGCGACATAGGTACTGCTGGTTTATTTAGATAAAACAAAATAAAATTTAAAATTACCTACTGTTCTCCTTTGTGCTAATAAAGACTAACTTTATCCTTCAGTATAATCCTGCCAAATCAATTAAAACGCATTCAGCGGGTTGAAAGGATACTAGTGAAGTATTAACAAAAGCCTGGTTTGGATTATGCAAAATTTTTGCAGCAATTGACTGATGCAAAGATTTCTGTGGTAATACTTTCAAGAAAAGAAAATAAATCTAGCTCTTCAGAATGTTTCTTACTCTGTTTTGCTCAGCAGCCCTAGGAAGTTATTGGGTCAAATCCCTACAACACTGACCTCTTCCTGACGTTTGCAAGTCAATATGTGAGTGATGAGTGAAGTCTCTTATAATTGTTCATGGAAATTTACAGTGCTGCTATAAACTGGTGCTTAAGGATATTAAATAGGAAAATGCCTTAAAACAGAAGCAGCTCATGTCTGGTATGCTTGGGTGCATCACTGTCAGCTGAGGACATGCCTGAGCCTTCCCAGGAATGAAGCAGAATTCCTGAGGATAGGGAAATAAACCATGCTAGGTGTCAGTGGGGGCTGGAGACCTGCAAAGGCATCTGTTCCCATGTTTCACAACCAGCTAAAATGCCCCTGTGGAGGGGAAAAATCTACTTTTCCTCTGCTGAGAAGGAGCTCCAGCAGTGCTGTTACCTGTGCTAGGTCTGGCCAGCACACAGTCAATACTGCTTCCTTGGCAAAAAAAAAAAAAATTGGGATAAACTTTCATCTGTCAAACGAGCCAGGGATCATGTTTTCTAGTGCTTTCACATTTGTAGGAAGCTGCCTCTGACATCTCCCCCCAGGGCTTGATGGAACAACGAAGGAAAAGTAGAGAATTTTAAAGACACTGGCAAGCGTTTGTTCTTTCAAAATGTCATTGCTAATCTCCACATCATCCCGCCTGCTCGGTAATCAAGATAGAGGAACTGTACAAGTGCAAATTAGTGTCACTTATGTCCTGAAAACAAGAAAGAGGATATGGAATAAGTATGCCCAAAAGCAACATCAAATTTGTTCTCCATGATCAAATGAGAGATTTACTGACGTTTACTTCACCTTACACAGAAAAAAACCCCAAATAAACATGAAGATATCTCTATGACATTTACCATCTGGCTGAGCCGGTTAGTGCTGCATTATAAAGGATGCTGTACAGACTCAATGGCAGTGAGAACAGGGGGGCAAAGAGTGGTCCTGAGCTCCCACAGCCATTTTCAAACACTTCCAAGATAGAAGACCTGTCTTCTGCAAGATGACTTTTTTTCTTCTTTTGGGTCCATTAACAGAAAAATCAACAGGAGCACCAGGATTATTTTTGGACATTATAAGAACTGATTAAGATGATTAAGATGATTTGGACATTAAGAACTGATACAAGTAAACAGAGTAAATTTGTGTGAGGTCACCTGTTCAGGAGCAGTACAGACATGTAAAAGCAGCTCTGTCATGAACCCCAAGATGCAGCATGCCAGGCTGAAACCTCCCTCTCTTTCAAAGGAGGGCACAGCAGCGCTGTGAGCCCACGGATGAGCAACCTCAGCACAGGACTGAGCGAGCACATGAAAACCTGCCAATGTTTCCCTGAACCACTGAAGCACAGCAGGGCAGCGGCCGGTTCAGACGTGGGCTCCAGGAAGTTGTCCAAGCCCTTTAAACCCTTGTTCTGCTGGGAGCTGACCCAGATTTGACTATTGCTCTAATGGTAAAAAAACACTCGCTACTTAATACCTGCGGCACACGATTATATGCTGATGATGCAGGCTCCTTGAGCACTGCAAAGCGCTGGGGGGATTTGTTGTCAAATCGACAGTTTTGCAGGAGTAATCATTGTGCCTGCCTAGAAAACAACCCAGTATTCCCTATATGGGGAAAGGCAGCAGCATTAATTGCAGGTATTTCATATTAGAAGAAAACTGGCAGGAAAAGAAATACACACCACCTCTGCCCACTCTTCCAACCATAGTGATCAACTTAGACATTCCAACTTTATTTTAAAAACCTGAATACTCCGCATACAGATCAGTCTTTTTTAAAAATGTGCTTTGTAAGGCCTTTTCTTTTTAAACATTTTTCCTTTACTAATGATTTTTAAATGTTCTTCTAATCAGCTTGAAAGGGACCAGTAATTTTTGGCTCAGCTGTAGCAGCAATAGAAGGAATCGGCACAACATGCCAGAGGAATGTCAAATGTAGTAACCAGATATAAAGTCAGCTACGCAGTACTGAAATTACTTGCAAGTCCACATCAGATTGTTTGTTTAACACTGCAGAATTTGTGATATTTACTCTGCCATTCAAAGCCACTCTTTACATGACACTTACCCTGATCTCTCAAAACCACATATTCTATACATAGCCTTAGTACAAATGGGAACATCGCTGCTCTAAATCTATTCTCCATTTTCTGTGAAAGCATAATTTAAAATAATAAATTATTTTCCCTTTTAAATTACATTTCATTAATCTTTGTCCTTTAAAATAAAGATACAAGCATATAGCCAGATTTTTTTTCTGTGTACAGCATCATTATTCTTATGATAAAATGAATAGGTCTTCCAAACAATTTTTGCCTAGCAGCCAAAGTAAAGAGTGAGCAAATTACAACACTAATTTATTAAGCTACTATCGAATGCCTTCAGCTTCCCTTTTCTTTGTTTGCAGCATTATAGGACCATTTGATAAAGCAAAACTGCAGCTGTTCAGCCCTTTGTTTACTAAGCTAACTGCGGCTGAAAACGAAATGGAAGTGACAGCACCGGGGCTACCTCGCCTTGCCAGCAGCGACGCTGTGCAGAAGGCAATGAAACTGTAGAAACTCTGAGGGATGACACTACTGGGGAGCTCTGCCATCCAAGACTGGCGAGGGGGCAGGAGTGGAGCCTTGGAGAGCTGCCGCCACCTCCCTCCTAGGAACCCTTTGCCACCGTGCTGCTTCCCGGGCTGCACAATGTGTTTCCTCAGACGTGCCGCCGCTCTGGAGGCTCGGGCACGTTACCCCGAGTCAACGTCGCCGGGCGCTCCGCTCTGAGCCGAGCCTGCCGCACTCGCGCCTCTGTCAGCACTAACTCCGGGGCTTTCGGGGAGGCGGCACAACTCTGCCCTGCTGCAAGCCAAGAGAACGTACTGCAGGTTCACAGCACAAATAACATCTCCCGACTTGCATTTGTAGGCTGTCCTGCAAAATTCTCTCGTTACAGACACATCTATTTCACAGCATTTTTTTTAATTTTTTTTTTTTTTTACTCTCCTAAAGCAGGTGCTTATGAAGGCAAGTGCTACAATGCTTGGTCCTTCGGATTGCTTTTAAAATAACAAAAGCTAAAAGGCTCCAGATGATCAAAGTTGTGTTGGTTTGGGGTTTTTTTTTAAATCAGAAGATTTCAACTGTTTCATGCTGTTGAAAATAAGAGAACAAATCCAGGCAATATTTTCTATTTCCCACTTCTACTCTTAGAAACACGTGTGACATTTATAACCACAGTGTAAAAGCTCATTAATATTCTACGCTGACCTATTAAAAAGGGTTATTGGCTTAACACAATAGGAGACGTTCTCATGGAAAACAGGCAAGGAAAGGAGAGAACAGCTGAAGATAAACCACCTCTCCACAAACAGGCTCAAAGGATGAGGTCATTAAATGACAGTGTTAAAATCGTCCAACACTTTTCACCTCCCTGCTCATTTCAAAACTCACTTAAAACCGCAGAATGAAAGCCCAGCAAACACCCCAGTACGTTTTAAAAGGCAATTCTCTCTCAAAGGGCTGATAGCAGGCAGGGAGTGGGAGAAAGGTTTATTTTAGTTGAGCTAATCTGACAGACTGGCACCTACTCAGAGGTGTTGGAAGACGTCTGGCGCATCCACACACCCACCCAAGAGCAGCGCTAAATTCTTAAAGACAGGGCTGCCTATGCATTAAGTTCCCTTTTTAAGTACTTCTCCCTAGAAGCTTTGTTCTTTCTTTTCAAAGAAATCATTTAGAGCAAGCTCCCAATAAATGTGCTGGGGGAGTGGAGGGGGAGACACTTCCAACACTTGAGGGGAAGTTTGAGGGAAAACCTTGAGGTTTGCCAAAACTAGCAGATGCTCGAGGCACTGTGCCCATGGATCACCAAAAAGGCTGAGAAATCACCTGCCTGCCAGGTGAAGTGGAGTCCACAGTCACACTCCATGCAGCCTTCTAGAGCCATCCTTTACCTTAAAGAATTGTGGTTTGCTTGGGGCTTTTTCCTACCATAAACTTATGGAAAACAATCCTGGTTTCCTCTCAGCTTGTGTTTCTCTAGGCTGAAGCCAAGCTCTTCCAGGCTATTGGTAAAACACTGGCTGATCCTTCCACCATTATCCTAATTACCCTTCCTTGACCTGTGGCTCTTTAAACTCATCTTCCTAAGTACAGATAGGATACCTTCATTCTTTACTGTTCCCAAATGGCAACGCTGAGCTTATAGAAGGAATTCATATCATCCGTCCTTAAGCACATAACATGCTCCTGAAACCAATTAATGGCAGAAGAAAGCAGTTCTTCTCACTAAATAATCCAGTCCTCCCCCGCCTTGCCAGTGTCTCTCAGCTTTGGAGTTGGCAAATTTATTTAGCAAGCTTTTAATTCTTCTGTAAAGGCTGCTAATGAAAATATTAAATAAAGCACGATTTGATCTTTGAGGAGTTCCAGCAGTACCTTCGCACAAACTTGCAGCGATAAAAAGGTTATCAGGAGTGACAGCACTGAAAGACTCCAGTCTTTAAAGGTATCTTAACCACCTCAAAAGCCCTTCTTGCAGGATTACCATGATGCAATCGAATTATGTCAAATTATCTCAAGTACTTTGAGCATTTGTGCCAGCCACCCACCCCAAAGAAAAACAGAAACTGAAATAACACTGTTTGACATGCACAGATGCAGCATGCTCAGTGACCACTTTTACTCAAACTAACCCAGAAAGGTCATTGTCATTGTCTCCTGGTCCCTCCCAAGACGTCCCTCTCATCCACATGAAGATGCTTTCTTAGCATCACAAAACTGCTTGCCAAGCACAGATCCCCTATGATACTGCAATTAGCTAATTTCCTATACCGATATCTCTTATACAGTGAACAGCATTTTAATTAATTCTTTAAATATATATTCCTCCAATAGGTTGAACCTTAATTAAAATTAGAAGTGCCTGATAGCATCTTCTTATCTGGTTACAGACACATTTTTTAAAATTTGCGGTGATGATATCGCAACCACATTAAAAGGAATACATATTGAATTTTATGTTCTTTCAGTTCAGCATAACACTAAGGAAATGAATTCCATCTGCATTTACACTCACAGAATCTGTCTCCTGCTTCAGTAATAAATATTTTTGCTTTGTTTCAAACACAAGTTTCACAGAACTGTTTTAAACTTTGCCCTGGGCACATCTGACCACCAGTGATCTGCTGATGCTTAATCTCGTATTTCATAAGTTATTGCTTAATTAGAACCCCATTTGAAAGAAGTTGAATAAAAATGGACCTATTTAATTATTGTGAGACATGAAAGAGGCAGAAAGTTCTTTGTGATGCAAGCTGCTCCTCAGCAAGTTTTTATCATGTTCATCACAAACATCATACATGACTTTCCCATCTCTCAGCTCTGCATCTCCTGATGCAGCTCTTCAGTCAGCACAGCTGCCACCACTCCTACATTCATCCTCACACAACTCCCCTGGCATGGGGAACACCACAATCCCTGGGCTGGGACACGTTCTGGCAGCCCAGGAGCACCACCAGCACACACTTCCCAGGCCCCACCCTGTGCTTTATCACACTTGAAACCAAAAGACAGCACGGCAACCAGGGGAAAAGCTCCAGCAATAGCGTTCAGTTGCCACAAGTGCACAACTAAACAGGAGGCCTTTTCAAACCTAGCAGGGTTTATGACAGCTCTAAAGCAAGCAGGGCTTCTTTGGTATTAGCTCTACCCTTAAATATCGATTAAAAAACTAAAAAAGTTTATCCTGAGTCCCTCTGAACTGAAGCCTTTTCTCTTTATAGCCCACCAATTAATAAAACCAGCAAGTTTACAGTGCAAATACAGAATGACCAAGTTAGTACCTATTACATGCACAACTAAACACCCAATTGTATCAGTATTTCCCCCTGTTCAGGAAGCATTTACATACGAACACAAAATTACATTCTGTTTTCAGGCTAGGGCTCCTGAATCTAATTTCAGCTTCCAGATATAAACAAAAAGTGCTCAAAACCTTCAATTTATTTGAGAAGCATTCACAAACTTCAGTCGTGTCTAAAGCCACTATCTGAAATGCTTATATGTGAATTGTAAATTGAAGAGTTACTACTCTGTATTATGTAAATACCTAAATTCTAGCATTGTTACCCTATCAGTCCTGCAAAGCAGACACCTTCTTAGGACATCACTTCCAAAACTGCTTATATGCTCCCTTAACTGAACTAGTTTCGATACTAATCAAGGATTTACCACCAACTTAAATGAGGTGAGAGTCACCCAAAAATGAGCACTTCTGAAAAGCCGACCATTATATTCAACATGGAATGCAAACAATATCCTCATACTTGTAAAAAAATTCCCATAAAAGCTTTTATGTTAACAAACACAAGATATCCACTGGAACTGTGAAATAGAAAAGTAAGAGAACAGGACTCTTGTTAAATAAGGATCACACGACACATTCCGTCAACACAACGATTAGCTTTGCTGGGGTGTTCAACCACTTGTTTTAGTTAGGTAAATTATATAGCTCAACACTTGTATGTGAAAAATAAGAGTATGTGTAACTGTCTTAAATTGAGATCACGTATATCCCGACAGTCATCCTTTATGGAAAAGTTATGCATATGGTGCGTGTGGGTGGACTGAAACCACGAGGGGGTGAGCGTTACCTTGCTGCATCTCTGTAAGGGTGGAGGGCTCAAAGGAGCACGGGCGCCTGTCAGATCCATCAGCACATCAATCAGAGCACAGTACCAGCCACAGGGATCCCACAGAATCCTCAATCACCTCAGCACTTAGGAGAGCCAGACAGACACACTGCCTCCCACCTGCACCCAGGCAGGCACTGCCTCACACGGGGCAGGGGACACGGCACAGGCCAGGGCACCCCAAACACGGGCACCCCAAACCACAGACTGGCACAGCAAACCACTCCAAACCACACTGACTGGCACACCCAACCACAAAAATCACATGGACTGGCACACCAACCCACACTGAGTGGGCTGACCGACACACCAAACCAAACCACGCTGACCAGCACACCAAACCACACCACGCTGACCAGCACACCAAACCACACCACGCTGACCAGCACACCAAACCACACCACGCTGACCAGCACACCAAACCACACCACGCTGACCACACACCAAACCACACCACGCTGACCAGCACACCAAACCACACCACGCTGACCAGCACACCAAACCACACCACGCTGACCAGCACACCAAACCACACCACGCTGACCAGCACACCAAACCACACCACGCTAACCAGCACACCAAACCACACACCTGACCAGCACACCAAACCACATCACACTGACCAGCACACCAAACCACATCACACTGACCACACACCAAACCACATGGAGCAGCACTGACTGGCAACACCAAACCACATGGACTGGCACCCCAATCCACACCAAATGGCACCCCCACCCTGCACATCACAGCACACAGACTGGCTGGGACACAGGAGCCCCACATCCCGCAGGTCTGCAAGTGCCCAGCCGCCAGTCAGAGATTGGCTCCATAGAAGGTACAGCCCAGAGCCAGGACACATATGCCTCTCCCAACAGACACTGTGATGACAGACATGCCACAGCACCAGGGAAAAGGGTGCAGAGTCCCAATCACTCTGCTACTACAGCACAGAGCCTCCTGGCCAGGCTGGAGTGCAAGGCAGGAATCAAGCCAGGACTAGTGCTGGAAGCAAACGGGATTCTGAAAGCAGGAACACATCTGAGCCCCCAGTCCACACTATTTCATTCCATAGCAGTTAGCATCACATTTGCTTATATTCAATCCTTTTCTTTGCCTTATTTAAACTGACTTCATTTTTACAAAGACAAGTTCAATTTTTAACATATTTCTTTAATCTTTTCCCACAGCATTATGCTACTTTCATTACAACTTGTGTTAGAGAGCAGCTTCCTGTATCCGTGCATTTTCTTGTTCAGGACAGAGGTTTCAAACACATCTGTCAAGGTGAATGGAAATAGGGAAGAGCTAAGCTCTAGTGTCTTGGGATAGGAAAACACTGACAGTGCATGCTGTAGCTGAAAACAATACACTGTTAAGCATCAAGGGGTGCTCCCTGTCAGCAGACAGAAGCAGGGAGCAGAAATAAGGCTCACAATGATTTGGAACTTGAAGAGTCACCTCTGTTTCCTCTCATTTTTCACAGCTATAAATTAGATACTCATCTCCATAACCGATTCAGGGGCTGTTTTAAAAGCTGCTGACAGGGTCTGCACAGCTTGCAGGCTTATGCATGTTATAAATGAACAAAGAGTCGCCACCATCATTAAAGCCAAAGCATCATTAGAGCTACCATCAGAAATTAAGCTGGGGAAAAAAGGGTATTTCAATACGTTTTTCTTTCTGAAATATCAAGACATGCAGAGCTGGCCTGCAATCTAAATGAAACCAAGGGAGTGCTTCCTCTTAAAATGCATTGATACTGCTTGAGTGAAAAGTTCGAGGCTGATGGGTTTTATGTGCATCTAGGCTGAACCAAGTGAGCTCAAGACAATCAAGAAATTCCACCATTTACCATGCTGCAAGAAAAGAAGGCTTTTAGCTTCTTCCTAATTATATTCTCAGACCGCACAACAGACTTATCTATTACCACTACCCTATACATGACAATGCTGTTGTAATACACGGTAATGTATTTCCAAATGCTAAAAAAAAAAGGCAAACAATGAAAAGAAACAGCAAACCTAGAATAAGAGGCTACTGTCCATGCTTCCACAAACACTTGAGCCAAGTGTACTTACACACCAGCATAAATCAAAGAGGCACAATCCAATTTAAATACAAGTCCTGCAAGGCTTTTTCATTAATGCATGGTTTATGCTTTTGTCATCTTTTGACTAATTTTATTACATAATACTGAGAGATTTACTATATTGCATTACAGCTCGGCTAGTCATAACAGAATTGAAGAAGTTAATTTTGTTTTTCTGTTTCAAAAGCTTGAGAGTATATTATGTCATGCTGGTTTTCAATCAGGACATTTTTCTGAAATTCCTCTTTTGTTCCCTCATCCTGTTTCACATTAAGAAATACACCTCCTGTGTATTGTTGCTGTTTCAAAAAGCACACCAAAGAATGCTTCCATCCTTGTACATGCTGCCTCTCAAAGAAATCTTTAAATTTTTAAGTTTCTTCTCTATTTTGCTCCATCCTATTTTTTCAGGTCACTGGTCAAGCAGTAATAGCTCAGCAGTTCAGCAATGACCTCACAGAAAAAAGACACAGGGCCACACTGCCTTCATATTTCCCTTACTTGAAGCAGCACAGGTAATTCCACTTAAATTGGGGAGATACGTTTACAGACCATTTTTGAAGATGGGAGCATAATTCTGGTGGGCTGTTACTAGCTTTTTGCCTTTTTTTTTTTTACTGTCTTTCTTAAACAGCTGTTGCTGAACAGCATCAGAGGCAGGATGATGTTCTGCCCTGAGATGGCTGCACTTGGGAATGAATCACCACAGACAGAGCAGCACCACAAGGAATAAACCCACTGCTGAACTTTATGTGCGCACTTATCTCCATTTCCCTGTTTAAATGGGTTTCTTCTTGGTTTTGTTCTTAAGTATTTTATTCAAATTTCTTAGTTCCTCAGCACCAATAACACAAGAGGACCCAGCCAGAGTACAGAAGATTGTCCACAGCAAGTGTCCACATCACAAAACTAGAACTGCTGCTTACAAATTCCAATCTAGTGTCCCAGCTGTTAATGAAAAAGAGGTTTTGGCCCAGAAGACTGTGTAATGTACAGAAGAACAGAAAAAAAAAAATTTGAATGATAGGAAGACAACTGTTATTACTGTGTGCTGCACATACAGCATGACAAAGGTCAAAAACATTAAAAGAAATGTAAGTCATGTTACTGATAAAAACACCTTCCACAACACATGGCAGATAATATACCTATTACTAGGGAATTTCTAGCCTTGTTATTTCCAATTGTTTTTGGAGGACTGCTCATGGACTGCTGCCGGTTCCAGACTAATTACTTCCAGATTGTGTCGGATTTTCCCAAACACAGAAACAAGTGGCATGCTGAATTTGGTCACGTCAAGGCATTTCCATCAGCTGCTTCATAACCACTTCAGGAAATTCATCTGGATGCAATTATGACTTGACTGCAAAGTTTTTGTTGTTTCGTCTTTTTTTTCCCAATACCGGACCACAAAAATCATGTTCCTCATTCAATTCCCATTGAAGTAAACAGGATGGTTTCCATAGACTTTGATGACTTCTGGATGGGGTTTCATAAAAAGATGAAAAATAAATCTCTCCATCTACCAGGAAGAGAGGTTAATCTCTTATTCTTAAAGCTTGCACATCAAAGGACTCCAGCGTTGCACAGGATTGCTGCACACGAAGTCCAATAGATGGCTATATCATAGTCATAGTTGGAAATGATGAATACTTGCATAAAACACACCTCCAAAACTAAGGACTTGGATTCAAAATACTAAGCTCTTCTCTGTGAAATAGATCATTATCAGTCCAAAGTGATTACCATTTAAGTTAGAAAAAATACAAAGCCACTAACTTCATTCATAGATTTTCTTTTCATTTCCCTACAACTAAGATATAGCAAGCCTCACCTGGGTAGGGTGTACTTGTATACTTGCAATTTGTCACAGAGCATAGTAAAACATACTTACCCATATTTTCTCTCCAGATGACATAGCTGAAGGCAAAAACCATTTAAACACTAGGAATGGGGTAATAATTTAAACCCTTTCCCAAGATGAGAGTCACAGCCACCACTCAGAAGGTTTTCAGCACAGTCCTCCTCAGGAGATACTACTCCCAAGAAGCACTTGAAAAGAAAATACTTGTTTGCCTACAAGCCCTTTAGAGAAACCTCAGTTCCAAACTCAGACTCAGGTGGTGCCACAAGTGCTAGAGGTGTCTGGGCAGCAGCCAGCCCCAGCAGGCTCATGAACAGAGACCACAGTGACCAATGACTTCAGGCGCATATTAAACAATAATTTCTTCTCTACTCAAATATCTATGACCAACAAAGTGAGAAAGTGTTTGGTCGCTGACTAAGGGTCTTAATAATCTACAGAATTCACAGCTTTGCTTTTGCCCTGAAACATTTGAAGCTGCTTCTGTTTTTCTGTACAGTCATGATTATAAGAGAGCAGCTGCCTTAATGAACCATAGAAAGCATGCTGGAAAAAAGAGTCTGGGGATGACACTGTCTCCTCTGCCTTCTAAGGACTTTCTTGGCCACTATTTTTCCTCCTTGCCACATGCTCAGTCTCTAAAGTAAACACACATTTCACCTATAATACAGTGAACCACCTATGAAATATATAATGACACTGCATTTTACCTTTTGTTAGAACTGTGCTGGCAGTGTTGATTTTAACTTTACGTTAAAAAATAAAGACTAAGTTCAAACAAATATTCTTAGAAGAGAAGCTTTTCTTTGAAGTTCAAAAAAACCAACAAGTGAGAGAAGGTCCTTGGGAGCCTTTCATTATAACTAGAATTCTGCCCACAATGGACCAATTCCCAGCATATTCTCATGCTGAAATATAAACTGCTGGCATTCTTCTCTGGTGTGTGAGCAATGATTCCATTGTTTCATTCCAAATATGACAATTAATGTTTAGCATATACTGAATAATCCTATACATAATTGCTCACTATTATGTGGCTTGTTTAAATCAGGCCATAGCTAGCAGTGACTGAAATTTATCAGATCATGGAAAATTAGATGGTTTCATTCCTTGGTAATAATTATCTTTCTTTTCACTCTAAAAACTTGGAGATTGGTACCTGAAACTTCTCCCCTTTGCCTGTTCTTCCAACTCTGTAAAAAATTAAAAGCACTTTTGCACGCTGTCAACTCCAGCTAGAGCCTAAAACCAGACATGTAACAGCAGAAGAAAGATAGTTGGACTTGCACAGACTGCACTGCAGGCTGGGAGGAGAGCAGGGAAGGAATAGCTTAATTCATAAATTCATATAAGCTGCTCTAAGATTAACCTAGAGGAAAAGTCCGCCCTTCACCACCAGCAATTATTCAACCATCTTCAATAGCCATTTATTTGGTATGCTTTAACTTGTGGAATCTAAGACAATTGTTTATCATGCCATAATCTGGAAATAACTGTAGAGGTTACAATGTATTGAAATGGATTTTTTCTGATGGTTGGCAAGATGAATTATGTATTTACAACATTAAGTAATTTTCTACATGTATTTCCTAAGACTGCTTCAGTTGTTGGGTGGGGTATTTTCCAGTGGACAAAAGAGTCATGCAAGGACAATAATGTTGGATGTGAAAATACCACAGGCAGATTTGGCAGAAACTGTTTTAAAATGTATGTATCAAGGCAGCAAAATGTCATTAAAACAACAGATTCTAAGATACGGAAATGAGAAAATGCAGAACTATTCAATAACAAAGGAAAGCATCAGTGTAAAGAAAACCTTTGTAATACATGCAGCCACAATAGGTTTTATTTACTGGCATCTCTGCTGGCAGCATTGTAATAACATTGATGATGTTCACTATGATACCATTTTTTTCCCACCTGTGCCTTATATCTGAAAGAAAACACAAGAAACTGCAGAGGAGGAGAACTCACTGCACTGAAACCAAGAGTAGCTCATGTCTGAATTAATGAAAACAGTATTTCACTCCAAGTTGAAGTGATTTGCCCCGAGTGGCACAAGCTAGCAGCAGTGCTGCTGGTTGTACTCCACTCCCTCGACTCCTCCTAAGTCACTCCACCAGCTCACTTGCCCGCCTGTCTCTGTACAGAGCAGGACACAGGTTACAGACACAGCAGCTCTGTCTACTGGCACTCACCTGTCCCCCCCAGATTTAGTCCAGCACTCCATGTAACAAGGAAATTACCTCACATTTCACATTTCAGGTGCCAAACGGGAAACCAATACACACTGCAAAACATGCAGAAAATCCTTCAACCTAGGTTTCTCAAACTGAGAGTCCTTTCATAGATTTCTGAAGAATTCAAGCCTTCAGTTTTCTCCCAAGCACTGTCATAGCCAACCAGAGCATCTCTACAGCTTCAGCAGAGTAGGGATCAGCTCCCAAATGCCACGTAGGAATGCGTTGACACAACCACCATGCAAATACTGTCCTTTTCCCACTCAAATGTGCCCCCAACGGTTTTCACTGCATTTGTCCACAGAGCACACACATTTGACTATGATTCAGTTATTTTGCTTTTTAGTGCTTATGGATAAGAGACTAAATTCTGCTAGTGCTTCTCTCCAGATAAGCAGCTCCAATAACCACAAGGAATTAGGGATGGCAGAAAGCAAACAGAACTTGCCCCAGTTTCCTTAACTGGCTAGATTGAAAATCTGTCCAATTAATCCTCTTGGGAAAAAAAAAAAAAAAAGCACCTACTAATGCACTTAAAGTTATAGCTCCAGCACTCAAAGCCTCTTGGCCAAATTCTGCCAAAGATCCTTTGAAGAACAGTACTGGAGGGCTGGGGTTTAACACTTTTGGTCACTGTGGGGAGGCCATTTACTTGTAGGACTAGGGGAGCTTGGGTGTTTCTTTTTTGAAGAACACTTGTGAATATTAATAGCTATACACCTTCAAGATAAATAAAAACTTGTTGGGAAAACTAACACTCAAAAAATTAAACTTACTGTTAAAGAATGCAACTCACAGCTAACCATCAATTTATCTTCTAAGTTAACTGAACACCAGACAGAAATTGTGCAACACAGAAATTGTGCAAACCCACAATAACCACCACCTCAAACAATTCATTCCCTGCATGGGATGTGGTAGGGTGTCCAAACATCCTCACAGACTTGTCTTACAGAGAGAAGATTTGTTTTCTGTCAGCCAGCAGAAGCTATATAACAATTACCCTCCCTTCCCTATAGCATTTGTTATCCAAATTCTCTGATCTCAGGGGCTGCCTGAGATTTGGTTCCAAAAGCGTTTATTTTCGGCCTTGTAAAAAAAAGACAAAGTGGTAAATTAATAGGAAAATCTTAAATAGAGAATGCAAGAAGTCCTGCACATTCATGTGGAACATCAACTGAGCTGAGAAAAACCAACTAGAAGAGACAGTTGAGGAAACAATAAAAGCTGGCAAGCAGCTCCTCAACTTCAGCTGCCCCTTGGTGACTCGAGAGTGTTTTTCATCTTCTCTCAAGACACCACCAGTTACACGTGAATGCCTTTGAGTGCCAGCCTCATTAAAGTTTACAGTGGTACCAGCTCCTATAGCCACTGCAAAATTAATATTCAAACTTCAACTGAGAAGACTGTCACAGTTGCTCCACCAGAGTTTGCATACAAGGAAAACAAGTGTTACAGAACAGGAAAATCACATTAACTGTGTTCTCAAATTGCCGCTCTGAGCATTGCATACTAATGTATTAATATTTGTTTTTAAAATAAGCATCTGCTAGACTGGAAGAGAACAGAAAATCACATTTACCCAAAGCACCAGGACAGTTTAGGAAAAGGAAGGCTGCAGGTCACTGGTATCTGCCTGTCCACTGTAAGGGAACGAGGACATTAAAGCTGAACCTAGTTAAGGCAAGACCAAAGGAGGGACCAGACAGAAAGAAAGTTTGGAAACCATTTCAAGGCCAAACTTTGTGCAAGTATTTAAAATGAAGATTAAAGACAATCTAGATTTCGTAGAGCCAACTGATTCTGAGTGTACAACGAGAAAAGAGATTTTCCTTCTTACCACCAATAAAAAGATACTTGGCCACGTGAAATCAGGAAGCACCTGATACTGGATCTGAGACAATTGGGAGTTAATTTCTTCTTAGGAGCCTCCACTTCTTCCTCCCTCACCTCCTTGGGCTGGCTTTTCCTCTAGCCCAGTAGGGAAAGGACCAAATGCATGCACATAGGCTACATGACTGTAAGCTGTAAAAAGCTGCTAAACTAACTGATGGCAAACCTGACCTTCCTAAAACACTTGACAAGAATTTAAGAAGATAAATATTACTATTGCAAGGAGCAGGATTCTCATGGATATCCCATTAAACTTAAGGAATAGCAAACCATGACAGGGTGCAGCCTGCACATGGCCAGCAGGAGAAGGATGTGCCTCTGTGTGAGACCAATGACAGTTACTCAGAGGGAATAGGTACATACAAAATATAAGCCAACTGCTTTATTTTTTAATAACGTGCTGAAGTTCTCAAATGCTTTTAAAAAAACATGTTAAGAGGATTGTAATTCACTCCTCCTAATGTTTCCCTTAACTGCATTATTACTCTTTGTGCCAGGACACATCTCGGCCCGCTTCCATACCTGACGCCACCTCCATCATGAAGCAAAGTTCAGAGCCAATATGAGGAGATAAAAGCAATCCTATTTCCACTTGAGATGATTCTGTTCCACACTGTATTCTAGAAACCTCGTTTTTAAACATGTGAAATTACATAAGCAATACAATAGCTTGCACAGAGCAGTGCTAAATTCTTCTACACCACCTGTCCTAACTTTGGGACAGGACTGTAAGTCAGCTGTGGTCCAAGTAAAAATGACCTGATGCAGATCTACTACAATACAAAGGCTTAAAACTCTATTTAATAAGTCATTTATGACTAAATGGAACAAGAGTCCGCTAATTTGATTGATTTGCATACAATCGTGGGCGTTATTCAAAATGGGAATGTTTTACCTGAAAATAAAAATTATATTCCAGTATTCCAAGCTAAGTATCAAAATTTGCTCAATCTCCTCCTTATAAGAAAAACAATTCAGTTGGTGTTTCAGTTTGATTTAAAAGATATAATTGATCTTGAGCCAGCCCAACAGCAATTTACCACTTAAAGCAGCATACTGAGAATTTACCTGTCACCCCTAAAAGTTTTAATGTAATAGAATTTATTATTGATAAAGCGATTTTTAATGGCAAGCCACGAGATCAGTAAACCACTACCAGAGATTCCACTATTCTCCCTAAGTGCCACTGCAGAGATCAGCAATGGAAATTATAACTCCATGGCCACAGTCCAAGGAATGTATAGTAGCACAAGTAACTTTCACCTTATTCTGGATCAATTCTACTTTTCTTAGGGACAATTTTGTACAAAACTCCAACAACAGAAGAGCCAGACCCATAATTATGCTCTCCAAGGGAAGGAATGCTCTGTAACAGAGACAGATGGCTTAGGCTCGTATGCTGCACTCCCCCTTTTTCAAAAGTTCTGCTGCAATCTTATTGTAAGGGCTTGGTAACTCGCTTGTTTGCATCTGTCGTCATATTTCGTGAGCTCTGTGCCTTCTGAATAGAAAAAAAAAGTGTTTTGTTTTTGAGATGGGAGCAGATTATGCTCATTTATCATAATAATACCCTCAACTGGGATACAGCTATTTTCTCACCGAGAAAAATTCAAAGTGTAACATTATTCTATTCCTCTGCCGTCAACCAAAAGCAAAATGTAGCATTTTTTAAAAATGGAATAGTGCTTCTGGATCAATAAAGACCATGACCACACAGGTTAACTACCTCCAAAATGTGTTAGGTGGCCTTTTGTCTCCGAATTCGCATGTCCATGTCCACAGCTAATTGGGATAACTTGGTCTTATCTAAATAAAACAACCTTTTGCCACTGTGTAAGAGCTACAAGACCCAAGGTGAACATCAGATTAGCTAATTTCCATAATGGGCCTGTCATGTAGCTCACCTTGATTTGCTTTAAAGCAATCACAGTTTATTTTGCACATGTACTCTATTTACACCATTTACCTCCCTGTGCTCATAAACCAATTTTAATTTGCATTAATGACTGAAGGATTGTCTTCTCCTTTTACCCAAATTCATGTGCTACTTTTCATGATGGTAAAATAGAGTATCTTGAGATATAGACAAAAATTTTGATTTTATGGCAAGTCCACAATAACTAGGTGTTACGGTTACCCAGAGTACATGGCAATATTCATGTTTGTCAGTGTTTCTAATGGCAGGAAAAAAGAAAATCAAGTGAAGGTTGCTAAATCACATGTGCGTCTTTCTTTCTCCACATATCTATCCATCTATATAAAAATTTGGTGCATCATATAAAGTTGCCAGTAATGCTTAAATCCCACTTTGACAATTTATTTTTAATCTCTTTCCAATTGAATTGTGGACATGTCAACTAGCAGGCTTAATTTCTGTTCTCATTAGCTTCTACATTATGCAGATGTCAGGTCAGGAAGAACCCTATCAGATAACCAAAAATTAGTAATAATTAACCAATAGCAGTGCAGTTTGCCTGAAGAGACCTATTCTTTCCAAGTGGTAAATTATTTTTTAATTATCCCATTGAGATGGAGACTTCTAATTGCAAATACTCTAAGCAAGGAAAAAATATACACTGGGGAAATCCCAGATTATTAGCAACTGTGCAACTTTCTACATAGGTTTTGCAAGTTATAATAGACTTTTTCCAGTTTAAAAAAATTATTCCTAGAAGACTTCTTCATCGATGCAGATAAATGTGAAATTGAAGTACACAAGGATAACTGGAATTGCTAATTCATTTTTGATGTCCAAACACGATTTTAAGTCAAGAACAGACTGAAGTCAGACCTATTTTGAACGTGCAGATATAAGAAAATTAAACAGGTTTTGAGCAGCAAACATATTCCATTAGCTCAAAATTAGACGATGTCAATAGATACCTATTTATTTGGCACTTGTGAGGCACTTCATTTGTTCCAATAGAATTTTACAGACCCAGAATTACTCCTGAGCCCTCTACGCTATCTTTCCATTACAGGGAGAAAAGGAGAGAAATTACTTAAGACCTGTGAATGTCAAGATTTTTTCACTATCCACAACCACCAGATTGAACAGGTTCTCACACAACAACAGAAAGGAACTAATGAAGTCCTAAAATCACCACCAGGACCAGAGGAACATGGATTTTGGGTACCACACATTTGTGGCCACTGTTGGGCATGGCAGCTTTAAATATCCCCGTTGTTCTGCACTCAGTGGTCAGCAGAGCACAGCTCTGTGCTGTCCCCAGCCCTGCCCAGCCCAAAGGGACAACACACAGCAGAAGAAGAGCTCTGACTCTTGTTTTCCCTGCTTCCACCACAGAACTGGTGCTCAGCATCCTCCTCCGTGGCCTAACAGTCTGTCAGCTTGACACTGATCTTCCCCACTTTTGTCTCCTAAATAAACCCAGCTGCCTTCTCAGGGATCAAGCCATAACTGTCCCTCAAACTGAGCAAAATTAGGAATACATATCAGTTCTCTGAGCATCCTTTTAAGATGCTGCATGTAATTAGATGATCTTTAATATCTTCTTGCCCCCCTGGGAATAACAGCCTCAGATGGCACAAGACAGCAGTAACACAACACCCCTAGCACAGTGATTTCTGAGGCCCAAACACCCTGCATCAAGCATTTAATGAAAATGTTGGCTGTAAAATCCTAATGGCTAATGTGTCACTTCCAGATTTCATAATAAGCATTATCATTGTCTCCCAGGATCCCAACAAGCAAGGTTTGTACTGGTGTGCTTCAGCCACAAAAATCTCTATTGATATGGCTCAGGCACACTTTTTCTACCTCACCAGCCATATGTCAACTCACTGGAGACTTCCCTCCAAGTTTGAAGGGTACAGGAGAATGTTATGCACTAAAGGTAGAAAAAAAAAACACCTCTTTCATGGCTGCATTTTGGTTTTTTTAAACCAAACGTCTTTGCTGCTGAAAACTGGCAGCACTACCTAGGTGCAGAAGGTGTACAGATTTCTGCTCTGTGGGTGCAAAATATAGTTTATAGGCCAAGTAAAATCCATAGTCAGCATCCAGTGAACTGCTGGCCTTGCAAACAGCCGTACTGCAGGAAGGAAAAGTCAAGTGTGTCTCCTAAGACAGAGCCTTTGGGTGAGGCAGGTTGTGCAGATGAACAGTCTTAATTCTGGTATGCAGAGAGTTTGGGAGGACAAGAGTTTCTGAAAGAATGCCAGTAAGATGTAGAAAGCTTTTTGGCCTCCATTCTTACCACCCTTATTCATGTTACCTTAAATTTTCCACACAAAGCCAGGCTGAAAGAGCTGTCACTCCACCCCTCATCTGAAACAATCTGGGGTTCACCTCTGAATCTGCAGACAACAGTATCAAAGCCCAGCTACTTTTGGGGTTGCAGATAAGCAGAGCAGTACAACTGCTACACCCACTTGGAAACTCCTGTACCTAGAAGCTATTATAACAAAAACTTGAAAAAAGACAAAGTTTTTGGTGAGAGGAAATAATCAGCAATTACTCTTCGCAGGCTTTCTTAAAACCCGCTGGAACATGCAGATTTTTCCTTATCCTAATTTTCTCAATGCTATCCTCCCCTTGCTTTTCAAACCTTTGTGCAGAAGAGCAGCAAGGGCACTGCAAAAAAGGCACCAGAGAGCAAAACACCTCCCACACTAGCAGTCCCATTTTGGTCCAACACTGTAAGTGTGACATTTAGATCCAGGTCACCTCACCAACTTACCCCCCTGGCCCTGGACTGCTCATTTTCCTCATTAGGTTGCTAGAGAAGGGGAGAAAAAAATATCTATCAAGAGGCATGAGCCACATCTCTGATCTGACCCTAAAAGCACAAGCTGAATCATCTGTAATTAATTGGCTTTTCAGTGTATTGTCCAACACAGGAACAGAAGACAACGTGCTAATTGCCAAGGTCCTTTCAACTCCGATTTGTCCAGTTCCTGTGGTTCAAAAAGATCCCTCAAGTCAGAGACATTTTTTTTTTGTCATTACAGTTAGTTCAGTTCAAATGTTGCCCCCAGAAAGCCTACAAAATAAAATTTGATTTTATCTGCATCTGATTTTTCCTCTTCTATATAAGCTTTAATGCAGCTCATAATTAGGCACTGCTACCTAAGGGAAAATTAATGAAATAAGAACAAGCCTCCAGATGAAGATTTTAAAGCATGTGGCAGTGACACAAAGGTTTCTTGCCATGTTAGCGTATTTAATTGAGAGAAGAGTGGCTAGAAACACAGATGACTTATTGTTCTGTGTCAATGCACCAGTATCTTGTAATCAGGCATTGATATACTGAATATGTCACTGTGCTTTTTTCTCCCCTTGCCCAAACACAAATCAGAGAGGAAAAATTGCCTATAGACTGGGGGTTTATTGCTGTTATTTCTTTTAAAGGAAAACAAAGATGCTACCTGTTGTCCTCTCAAAATGTACAATTTTCATCGAAAACAAACTCTTTTGTCCAGGTACACAGAAGTTTAAAAGATGCAGGTAAAGTGCCAAAGCTAATGCAACATTTCAGAATAGGAAAGGCTGCATTTGTATTTCCAAAGAACATGATGTATTTGCCAAATAAAAAACAGAGTTATTCCCTCCAAATTTTCAAAAATTAAAGAGAAATCTAATCAAAAAAAGACACTTATTTTCTCTAGCATTTTAAGATTCAAATATACACTAAAACCCTTTTGATAGAGGTTAAAATTATGCTAATTTAATGAACTCTTTAGTCAGCACTACAGTTATCCTTTGAATTCACCAATTCTATGATGAAGCACTTCTCAGACTGCTTTTGACAAAAAGACACATTACAGTATTGTTGCTCCAGTAAATGCAACAAAATAGATTATTTTTTCTGAACACAGTCACTACTGATCTGCAATTGCAAAGCTGCCTTTAAGGCTGCCACTTCACCAAAATGAAATGGCTAAACACACAATTATTTTAATAAGAATAAAATACTCCTATGCAAATACATACAGCAGCCTGAATTTAATAGAGAAGGGATCAAGCCTCAGACAAGTTTTGTCATTTCCTATTAGATTTATGTCACTTTTATTGCTGCTACGACACCAGACTCCTTTTCCCATTTGGAACTATAATTAAAAGTTATTTACAAAATAATTGAAATTTCATCAATGAGTTTTCATCTTTTCTAGTGCTGTCATCCTACATTGTTTTCTCAGTTTACTACTGAAATAGAAAGCTGAGTTGAGGAACACCAGAAAGGTCCCATTCTCATTTCTTGCTGCCTCAATATATTAACTTTTCTCGTTGTTCAGTCCTTCAACATAACTGTGTTTCTCAAACAAGTCATGTTAACTGCACACTGAAAAAAAAAAAAAAAGACCTTCAAAAGCTTAAGAGCTGAGCAAAGAAAGATTTCTCAGAACAGAATAAACCAACCCCCAAAGGAATATCTGCTCTTTTCTCTGGATCACAAAGTGGCCAAAGGATGGGCTGGAGACTGACACAGGGAGGATGTGGCCAGCTCAAGGCCAAAGCAGCACCACTGGTGACACCCGGGTGTGAGGCCATGGTGTCCAGCACTGGGACCTGGGGAGGGAAAAGCAGGGATGTGCTGGAGTCCCTGACTGTTCCCAGTGTGAGAGCCTGAGATGAGGGATGTGGGACCCCAGGCTGCTCCTCAGCAATGTGTTCATTGCACAGAGCAGTTCCAGCAATCTTGGGTGGTGGGTGCAGAGCCACACCTGTGAGCTGCCAGCTCCAGCCTAAAGGCTGCCTGCAGCCACCTCTGTTCTGCTTACAGTGCATTGGATATTGTTCTGTGCTGAGTGTCTGAATACATAACAACCAATCAGCATCATGCACAATACCTTTACCATTACCTATAGCCCCTCATAACTGCTAATATTGCCATATTGTGGGGGTAACTAACCAATCACAGGAGTTAGTACTTTGTATTTTAAGCTTAAAACTTTTTTTCTGCAGTGGAAAATTCTTCTTACATGGTAAAAACATGTATTCTGTTTGCTCTTAGCCATAAAATCTCTTTCCAACTCATCTCAACCTTTCTCCAGTGACCACTAGCCAGGAGTCTTTATTTTCAGACATCTGTTCTTCTATGTCAAAACTTGCTTTCATTTCTAGAGAACCTTCTGCTAAGCATTCCTATCTGTAAAACTTCCCTGTTAAACTTTGACCTTCCCCAACACCCAGCACTAGAGACCCTCCTGCTACAAAGGTCAGGGATGTGCAGCTGAGACCCTAGAGGCTGAGCCCCTGTATTCAACTAACGACAACTCTCACCTACCCATCAGAGGAGGCTAAAAGCACTCCAGGAAAATTTATTACTGCATGTTCACTGCTCAGATCCCACTGCAGCCAATCCCAGACAGGCCCAGAAAACCCTTCCCACACCCTTATTAAAAACTAGACCACTAAACAAGGTCTAAACACTGTGTCTCAAGGTAAGGACTTGCCACCAGGGTCGTGGACGATTGAAATCAAGGCTGGGAGAATGAATCCACTCACCAGGACACAACCAGCAAGGAACAGCTTCTATGTGAACCTCTTAATTTCTTTTACACCTTCCCATATCATTTGACTTCTGTCTAAACAGTCAATTACTCTACTTTATAGTATAATAAAACCACTGTTTCAAAGCCTTCTAACATTAACTGAAGTCATTGCAGACCCACCTTTAAGCTCTGTCTGGCAGCAGGATGCTAAAATCTACATCTAAAAGCCACCATACCCACAGCTTGCTTAAAAGGCAAAACAAAAAAGAAACAAAATCCACAAACAACAAAAATTGGACATTAATGGTAAGCTCTAGATGTATCTTAACTTCCCTTTAATAACTTTTTCAAAAAAGGTAATGTTAATATAGTTTCTGCCTCACACAACCTCATCTGTCCCTCACGTCCCTGTCTCCAGAAACCAGTGGCTGAAGTTTCATCTTTATGATGGAACACCAAAAGGAAACTAGGAAAGTGAAAAGAAACAACTTGAAAACTTAGTCATTGACAAATACATAAAAATTATGTCTGCAATTTCTATCCTACCTTAGAACAAGTTATTAAAAAAAAGTAGCAGGCTTTTTTCTCATGTTTTTGCTATACTTTTATGCAAATCATCTAGAGCTTATCTTCATATCCCATCATGTAAAGTCTTTGTGGAAAAGTGTATCATGTTTTTCCTGTGCCAAGTATGTTTGGAAAAAGCTTCACCTGAAGACTAAATGAGGTACCTGGCAAGATTCTGTATTTGGGGCATAAGTGACACCTAAAAAAGCCCACAGTTGCAGAGGTTCCTGGAAAGACTGGATTCAGTTTGTGCTCTTGCCCACTTTTCTTAGGAAGAAATTGGAGAAGGATTGGCTTTCTCTGTGAGCTCCTAAAGAGCTCCTGAGGAAGACTGGAGGGAAGTGGAGTGGAGCAGCAGAGAGCCAGAGCAAAACAAGAGTATTTGGAGCTAGAAAATCAAAAGGATTGTTGATATACATGAGAAGATGTAAGTGCAGCCAAGACTGGTGAACAGAGAAAGGAGCACAGGCCATGGAAAGAGGTTTAGCAAACACAAATTCTGGGAAAGTTGCAGAATGTGAAATATAAATTGCTAGATTATAAGAAAACAGATGAAAGTTTGATTACAACAACTTGGAAGGCAGGAAAATTGAAGAAGTCACTGACTGAGAAAAAGACCATGAAGGAGAAATAAGCACACAGCAGGAGAGTGGATGTAGAGACAAATAGAAGATGGTTTAAGATAGAAAAAAAAGCACAGAAACAAGGGATGGATACAGAACTTAGAAGTACGCTTGTTAACCTGCTTAGATAAAACATTATTGTAAACAACTACAATGGTAGCTCCTAAGACCAGAATGCAAAAACTCCTCCAAAACACTGCTAGAAGTTGAGATGTGCCTTGGGTGACACATGAGCCTTGCTCAGAGCAGCTGAAACCCATGTCCCAGTGGCCTGCAACTCTCCTCATGCTGCCTACCCAGACACAGCCATCAGCCGCCTGGGTGTTGGGATATAATGGACATAAAATTAACACCAAAGAAAGGAAAACAGGAGTCATCTTACAAGACAAGGACAAAGCCATGCAATTGTCAGAAAAGCTGAGTTGAGATGGATATAAACCTGTCCAAAAGGCAGGAATGCTTCACACCGAAACACAACTAATCACTTCAAGCCCTTCAGTTGGGCACCCGGGCTGAATCAGAGACACACGCGCACAGGCTGTCTGCCCCCAGCAAGGGTGGGAAAATGTCCATGAAAGCTTCCTAGCTGTTCCTGTGCCCAGAGTAACCCAATGCCCAATATCTGAGGGATGCAATGCTTGTGTGGCAAAGTTGGGCTGGGGAAAACAAAAGAGACGCCGGATGGTTTAACGTCAAACCCAACCAATTCCCTTAATTTTAGGGTTTGGTTTCTTATTTTTCAAGAGCTCTAGTGCCACAGAAGACTCATTTGAGAATAACTCAAGAAACAAACACAGTGGCTTAGCCTTACTCTTATATTATGTTTTCATCATATGAAATCGTTGGAGTACTTTCATTACAAGTATTTTTTAATTCTTTACGAATCCATAAAGTACAGTTCTGTGAGGACATTGATTCTCTTAGGTGAAAAGGTTTGGTCTGACTCCTGCTTTTTTTTTTCCCAGCAAACCCTCACTGCAAATGCTGCCCAAGTACTGTACCTTACACAGCAAGCTACAATTTAAAGCCTATACAGCTGAAAACATGCATTTGTGCATTCCCATTAGCAGGAGACTGGGAAGGCTGGGACTCTCAAGACTGGAATGGGAAAGGTAAAGGTGAGCAGAAACCCAGGTTTACAAAGCAGCACTCTCTGTGGAGGGGCTGAGAAAAACACATGAAAAGTACTTAATAGCAGGATGAAGTCCATTTAAAACAGTCAAAATAACTTTTCACCCAGTGGGGAGAGGACCCTGCAAGCTCCCTGCCAGCAGAGCTGATTCCTGCAGCATCAGCTCAACCACATTTGATGCCATCAGCTCTCTTCACTTGCCAAAACCCAGAGCAGCTGACGAATTCAAGGTAAGAAGCCCTCCCTGGGAAGGTGCAGGCTAACACAAAGCCCTCAGAGGTGAGATTGGCATGCCACCTTGCCCATCCAGAGCTTGTCACCTCTCCCCAGCCCAGGCACAGGGTCCTGCAGGAGCCGTATGTGCCACCATATGGCCAGAGAAGCACTGGCATGAGACACGAAGGGACTCGCCTTCATCCCTGCTGCTGCTCCCAGGCACAGGATCAATGCTCCTGCACCGATCAATCAGCAATACCAGGATTTAGGCTCAAATTCCCTGAGCAGCAATAGAATTAGATTACTTTGATTTGATGCAGACTTAGATCCCTCCCAGCTTTCTGGCTTGTTGCATTTGTATTTCCTAGACGTCGCCTGGTGAACAAAGAAGCCAGGTTAACAGATGGGAAGGCATAAAATTGAAGATCTTGGATCCATTTCTGCTAAATTGACAAGCACATTTCTATAAACTAGGTATTATATATATAACACAGCCAACAAATGAAGTGATTGGCTCCCTGAGATACCTAACAAAACTACCCAGAGAAATTAGACATGTCGTCTTTGAATGCCCCAGAACAGGAAATAAAGAGAGGTAAATTCATAAGCTAATTCATAACCACCAATCTTATTCATAACCACCTATTTCACAGCATTACAGACACAAAACTTCAGATTTTTACAGTCTTAGTACTTCTCCTAGGTAATAAGTCAGCTTCAGCAGTTAGGTGAAGCAGTTAATTCATAAAGCCACAAGTTCCCCTAACACATGAACACATTGCAGCTGTTTTATATTCAGGGATTTGTGAAATGCAATCAATTCTCTTCTACTTTGTTTCTTCGCCTTGTTCCCTCAGAAGAATAAAGTAACTCTAAAGTAAAAAAGAAAGAAATCATTCCTTAACTACCTTGAGAAATATGTTGGCGTGACTGTGAAAGCCAAGCAAGACTGAACAAGACTGGGTCTTGAGATACAAAAATTGTCACAGTTGCTGAAAAAAAACAGATTTTCCTCAGAAGCATCTGAGGAAAGAAGATTCTGTGAAATTCCATGGTATCAGAAAAAACAACCTGCTATAGTAACAGAAATTTTCCTAAATGAAAACAGAAAATGTCTGATAAAAAAATGCCAAACATGTGCAGGGAAATGAAAATTCCTATGCATGAACAAGAACGTGACCCAGGGCAGCACCCCCTAACTCCCTTAGGAATTACAGAACATGTGAGAGAAATGAGAAATTCTGATGAATGACAAAACGTATGAATGAAAGAGCCTGGAAACCAAGAAGACAGATCATGAACTTCACAGCATTAAGACTTTTTTAAATCTCATCTTCCTGCAAAACTCACATACGCAATCAAGTAATCAGCAAGTATTTACTAATACTCATTTTATTACACATTTGCAGCCACGCTGATTTTTCTCCCAGAAATCATTTGCACAAGCAGCAGCTATGTTCTCAAATGCAGAATTAACAACTGTTAACAATAACATCATTTGCTTTTAAAAAGTACAATATGAAACCTGTACTGTTTTTGCATTTTCTAGAACTCAAGATACTGGCAGTCTTTGAACCTCATCCTCCAAGGTGAAAAAAGGAAGATATTGGCCAAGGCACCTCAGGAGACAAAGCCAGCTGGTTTTCACCATGTTCTTGACAATGGTTGTATTAAGAGATTAGCCAGGCCTAAGCAATGCCCTTTTTATTCTGCTCAGTTTGGAAGGAGATACACCTCACAAGAGCAGAAGAAATCAATACTAGTCTGAACCGCAATGAGCCTTCACATTCAGAAGTTCAGCTGCAACTGGGGTCAAAAGGAGCAGAGAAAGGGTATTTGAATAGAACAGTGATCCATGAACTCAACTGAAGGCAGTAAATAACATCTCTGCCTGAGTGAGCTATAATACTTTATAAAACAATAATAAATGACTACACTTCTGATTGATGGAGAGTGTTATCATCAGACCACAGGCAAAATTGTTGCCAGTGTAATCTTTTTTCCTAAGGAAGGGGACTTTTGTGAGCATTCCTTCCTGCATTAACTTTCAGCTTGCTAACTTCAGAAGCAGAGATTAAAGGTATTGTATGTTTGTACTGTATTTAACTTATATGTTTGGCAGCAAATCAAGTTGGTGTGGATTACAGAGACCTGGTTAACACTCTGCCAGGCTTACAAAGCAGGAATCTGCCAGGACACAGAGATAGCTGTCCCAGCCAGCAGCCAAACAGGAAAAGAAAAAAAAAAAAACTTAAATTAAAACCACAAGCAAACAAAAAGGAGGAAACAGGTAAAGATGGCATTTGAAGACACAGAAAAATGCACTCTGACATCTGGGTATAAGAACATATTTACATCAAGACACATCTGCACGGACGCCAGAAAAAAAATAATGGACCTTTTACACCACAAAAAATAAAAATTGTTTTCACTCGTGCAGCAATGCATGGACACGGTACTGAGTTCATACCTAAGATAAATGTTCAGTATATTACTCTTGGTCAGTGCTCATTAAAGGGATGAAAAGCAGTCAGTTAAAAAAAAAAAAAAAAAAAAAAAAAAAAAAAAAAAAAAAAAAAAAAAAAAAAAAAATCTGGTGACCCTCTTGTGCTATATAAAGCACAAAATACCCTCTTGTTTCCTCTTTTTCTGTGACACAATGAAACTGGGAAAAAATACTATTCTTCAAGCTTGAGGGATCTTTCCCTCAATTGAATAGCAGAACAGGTTGAAACAATTAAGCCAAGGTCATTACTAAGAGTTTTGTCATCTAATCAAGATCCAGATTTCAAAAAATTTTGACTAAGTTTTCATATAGAGTACCATGAGAATGAATCCATATCAAGTCTGGATATCTAAAGCTCAATCCAAGCTTAGTGACTATGGAAGCAAAAGGAAAAAACCCAAATAATCCCTACAATTCCTTCTCCTTCCTTTCTCTCAGAAAATAAGCATTTTATATTAACCATTACACCTTGGTTTTGCCACTCTCTTGCACACCACAAACTCTTGACTGGCCAGCTTGAAATGTTTATTAAACACAATGACTGTGTATGTGTATATATATATATATATATATATATATATATATATATAAGCCCTGAAACATTTGAAAATTAAAGCATACATGCTTTAATTCAACAAACAAAAAACAACATTCCTGACATGTTTAAGAGTCCAAAATATATCAAATGGGAATAAACTCCAGGTGTTACTATGCAGAAGGTGTAAGAGATAAAACAGTAATTCGGATAAAATTGCTGAGAAAGTTAAAGTATCACAGGTTTCTAGGGTGAGTCTCATAAAAATAATGTTTCAGCTTCTAAGATAACTGATTTGTCTTCAATTTCTGGTAGTACTAGGGTAGTATTTCCTGTGTAAAGATGCAAAAGTAGTGCAGGAGCAGCATCACATGTGACTGCTGTGCACACTTGGAAGGTAAGGAACTGACTTCAGAACACATAGTAGTTTAGGGTAGCAACAGATACCATAGTATAAATTTGACAACACTATATAAGAGTTGTCAAAATGCCTCTGGAGATTGCCAGTCCCTGCTCTCACAGGGGCAGTAACTGCTGCTGAGCCTGGCACCCTACAGACAGCACAGGCAACAGGTCTGACTGACCACTATTTACCCAGTAAAAAAACTCCAGAACAAACTCGCATTGTCACTCATGATGAAGCCAAAGAAACATTTCACATTTCTACCAGAGGAAATTCTTCTCATTTATTTTAAAAGATGTTGTCACATCTGTAAAAAATGCTGATGCACAAGTATTGTTATTGATAATTAGACATGCAACTCAAGCTACATGTGGCAGAAACAGCTACTCCTCCCCAAACGATCCAAACCCTTGTAGTAATAGTAATTAACAAGAAAGCAGCAATTACAGATTTATGTGCTACCTTAAACACGAATACTGACATCACATAAACAATTCTGTGCAAGTTGCTGTTTTAATTAGTCCTTGTGCACTTTGTGTGAAAATGAAGATTTCACTGACTTACTGTTTAAACACTAAATTTAGAAATTTATATTGCAGAAGTGATAAAAATCAAACAATTAACTGAGACTCATACTCAGCCTGTAATTTCTGGCTATTATATCTACTGGGGTACATATTTTTTAAATGCACACATGCATATACATGAATTAATTCTGAGATATGCATTCCATAAGCTGTCATTTGTGTCTTGCAGATTTACTTTTCCTCTAAGAGTTAGATTTTACTCATCTGTTTTACATAACTATTTCATGCAAAACTTTTAAACTATTTAAGCACTCCCACTGCAGTGTAACATCCCCCATTGCACAACGCATTTGAAATTTTTTTTCTGAATCCCTTTCTTTTAGACACCAACTTTCCCGCGTGCATTTTTCAATTCTAGCAAGGTAATAATTCCATTATTTTCCAAGTACTCATTATTGACTGATGCTTTATGTTAGGCTGCACTTGAACAGCTGCATCATGGCTGGTTTCAGAAGAGTTACAACCTGAAACCACACGTCCTGGCTTGTTTGCTCCAGCCTTGTAATTTCTTTCCTTGTTTTGAAATCGAGTATCCTAAATTCCAATACACTTTTGAAGCAGCTTGTTGCTTTTAATGATCATAACCATTTTGAAGCCAAGCTGAATGGTGCCTTCAGGGCATCGTTATTAAGGGAGAAGAAATTCACTGATGCAGACACCAGCACACGCTGCCTCTCAGGCTCTATTTTTATAGACCATTAGAAATCTGCCACGTTTTGTCACATTCCTGCAATGTGGCACTTCAGGACTTTGCCAGCGCCTACCCTATGTGGGATTCTTCTGTCAAATCTTATGAATACCTTGCTGAGTCTTCAGGGGTTTTGACAAAATTCAATTCCAACTGCAGTACCTTCCCCATCCACCCCCAGAAAAACACCCACTGCCTTCCACCTTCCTTGTACCTGTCTGTAAAAACTCTGAAGGAACTTTGAGTCAAAGCAACTCGTCTCTTCACAGAGAACAGCAAGTCACAGGTATCTGGAATAAGTTTGGCATTATGCCCATAAAGCTCAAGAGTTTGGGCAAGGAAAGTCTCACCCGTTCAGAGACCAGTGCTGCTCCCACCAGTGCACAGAATGGATTCCCTCGGAGCTCCCAGCACAAGCTGAACACCATTAAGGTATTTCAGTGCATCCCATGGAAAATCTCTGCCTCAATTTTGGGGGAGTTGCCTTTCCATTTTCTTGGTATTGTAACTTCACTGGTATGAATCACCCTTTCTCTCCCCCACTGTTTGTCTTCCATAGGATTTGCTGGAACTTCTCTTTGGCACCAAGCAGTACCAGCTGCCTTTATGCACAAACAGTGTCTACTTTTCTAGTTCCATTAATGTACAAACCAAACACTTGCATAACAAATATTAATCAGACACCAATACTTTTTCTTCACTCTCCCTTTTCTTTTTCTTTAAAGAAAAAAAAACCACTCACTAGTATTCCTTAGATGAAGTTGAAACATCAGATATCTGGGATGTTCCTCTGCTTTCCTCAAGTGAACTCTATCTGAAAAAAGCTCAGCAAAGGGAACTATTATCATGATTCCCTGGCTGGTAGCAGCACCACTGAGGGCATAAGAAGGCACAAAAAAAAAAAAAAAAAAAAAAAAAAAAAAAAAAAAAAAAAAAAGGGAGGTTTTTCAAAAAAAATACACCGTATTTGGACATTTTATAAGTGCCACAATCACCACTGAAAGCAGCTCCTGATTACAGCCTCTGCCTGTGCCCACCTAGTGAAATCCTTTACTGACTTTTACAACATAACAAGATACACAAGGAGAGTTTCATTGGTTTCACTACACCTAAGAAACAAAATATGCTAACCAGCTGGACTTCATCCTGTGAAAATTACCACAACTAAGTAAAATGTCACTTCAAGTACCAAAATGCAAACTAAGAGGTAAACAAATTCCTATTTCACATCCAATACCAAATCCCATGTTAACTGGTGATGGGCACACACACCTGGCAAAGAGCTTTCAATAACAGCACTCAAGATCTGACTTTTTTTGTGCC
Organism: Sitta carolinensis; assembly: GCA_032173965.1. Classification (NCBI taxonomy): domain Eukaryota; kingdom Metazoa; phylum Chordata; class Aves; order Passeriformes; family Sittidae; genus Sitta; species Sitta carolinensis. The sequence goes on from JAVUNC010000019.1 coordinate 15,505,654, forward strand.
CGAGTTCTGTCTTCTGCTTTGTTACATTATATTTGTTGCAAACAAGCAAAAGTAGGTGAGGGAGAAGGAGCAGAGAAAAAAAAATACTATCCAAATGTACTTCGAATAGTTACAACAAATGCCTAATGGTTAATTATTTAAAGACTGCACAAGCTTCCCTTATCAGATTTTATTACAAGACCAAACATGGCCATGACAATTTGGGAAGGATTTTACAATGTCTGGCCTGTCCATGCTCACACACACCACTGGCAGAAAATTCAGTAACTGAAGAAAGGGGAAGCAGAAACAAGGACACCTGTGCACCTTCTCCATCATCCTGAATTTCTCACCACCACCATCCCCACTCCAAATCCCTGAATGAGCAAGAATGTGGCCATCCACCACTGAAGAGCTGTGTTCAGAAAAAAGGTAATTTGGTAGGAGAAAAGTGCTCCCTGAAGCTTCTCATTCCTTTTAATCTTTTCCAGTTCCAGGATTTGGAGGTTTTCAGTTCTTTAAACAAGTGTTGCTTACACTTCATGCAATACACAGTGAGCACACAGTAGGAGAGGAAAATAAAAACCACACCAAAAATCTCAGTTCTTTTGCAATACTGCAGGAAAATTTAAGTTACAAGGAGGATTTATTCATCTTAGAGTTTGCAAGTCCCCCCAGTTGTTTAACAGAGGTAACTGAAAACTTAAGAAACTATTTGTTTTCTGGCCTTGTAAGTGACAGCTGCAATTTACTCCTAACCATTGTAGTTGAGATTTACAGGTGGATTTTAGCTCTTAATAAACTGGAAATAGCAATGAAGTCAGGGCTGTCAATTACCATCATATAAACATCTGGGTAAAGCACTATATGCAGAGCAAGCAAACTCAATTGGTGCCAGCTGAAGGTGAAGGATGGAAGTAAATCTGTAGAAGAAACACAATGTCCTATTTTCTCTGTGTTGTAACCTTTCCAGAAAAAATTCTTCCATTTTAACTGCATCAGCAGTGGTTTAGTTTCTTATATAGAAATAAAAAGGTAAACATTAATTAAACTGCTGTAAGTGCTTCCCTGCTCTGAACATTTACTCGCCCAAGTTCTGGGTTATAAAAGCAAAGATATGAGTCTTTTGTTACCTTTCAAGAAGTCATTGCAACCTGATCTTTCATTCTCTAAACACATTAGAGACTCGAGTTACTGCTCTACTGCTTTTATCCCTTTTAAAAATTTACATGCAAAAAATTGTCTGGAATTATTTCATTTGCATGGCAGCACTAAGCATGAAGCATTTTAATGGAAAGTATTTTTACGCAGCCATTCACAGCACCAGTATACATGAGCTGAGTAAAGTCAATGGCAAAAAGATGTGTTAAGAGCACCCACCAGAAATTATTGCTACAGATGGTTTCTGATTGAAACTACTGTCCATTGCAGAAGAGTGACAAAAGAGCAACTTTCATTTAAGAGGGAAGAGGAATTAAAACATCAGAACATATTTCTGAACAGGAAAAGAGAAAGGGATATGACTGATAACAGATGTGTCATAAATTCAAGCTACTGGAAGCTAAATGAAAAAAAATAAAGTAATTTTAACTACCTCTGTGTGGTGTTTATAACCCAAAACTTTTAAAATTCAATGCATGACATTACATTACAGAAATAAAATTTACCGGAATGCAAATCTTGCAAAAGTGAAGTCAGTTACTTCTTAAAAAGTGTATAGCACAGTTCTCAATGCCAAGTAAAAATCCCAGCAGACAGCCCAGGGACTCTGCTGTCAGCACTGAGCATCCTCAGCTGCTGCTTTACAGCTTTCAGGAACTTCAATAACAGGAACTCTTGGAATGCAAGGATGACAAATTACAGGGAAGACTTGCCCATAAGCTAAATTAAAGGAGTTTTGACTACTCCCATTACTTGTGCATATGCACTGCTTTGCCCATGAGTGTCTGCCGAAGCTGACCCCAGGCCAGGCTGGATGGGGCTCTGAGCACCTGGTCCAGGGGAAGATGTCCTTGTCCATGGCAAGGGATGGGAACAAGATGGTCTTTAGCATCCCTCACCATTCCATGGTTCTATGATTTATCACTTTGGGATGAAAACAAACTCCTACAGCATCCCCAGGGCAAAAACAACAGCACAGAAGCATCTATCATCTCCCTTCTTCACTACCTTTTCATCTAATCATGGAAAAAAAAACCACCAACAAACCAACAAAAAAGACAACTTGTGGTGGAAAAAAAAAAAAAACAGCTATCAACCTAAGTTTGAAAAGAGATTAAGTGTGGTTATCTTTTGAAGTGTGAGATAATGATTGGAACTATAATGAGTTTCCAAGTAAGGCTGCATGTCACAAATTCCACACTAATTCAAACACAGATTCTTGGGGGGGCATCATACTACCATGTTAGCACACGCTGCTCAGCCAGAGTTCAAAGTGAGAGAATGGAATTTAGTTTTTGCTGTCACAAAGGTGTAGCTTATAATGCCATGGCTAATAGCTGAAAGCATTTTCACCTAGCAATAAACCCAACATTTACTACAGTCATAAGGCTGAGATTGCAACGTTTACTACCATCGTAGAATGGAAATTACAAACGGCCTTTGATTGCTGAGGAAAGGAGGAGATTCAACACTTGTGCAGGATGAGAAGGTCACCGTCTGCTCCCCAGCATTGCCACTCCCTCTGCCCAGGCTCACAGAGCACCAGCTGGGGAGCCTGGCAGCTCTGCACACCACACACCACGAGGAGCACACGAGGAGGGCCAGGCTCAGCTACAGCAGATCCCAGCTCCGTGTGCTCCCTCCAGCAAGGCAAGGGGAATTCACCTCAGGCTGCAATTACAGCCAAGCAGTCAGCTTGAGAGCTGCAAATGCTGCCATTCTCCTGACAACAAACAAACGAGTCATAGTTTTGACCTGCAACTTGACACAGCCACCAAAACCAAGCAGATGGCAGGCTGTAAATTAACATCTGGAATTTAGTCCCAGGAAAGCAGATGCACTGGAGGCATTTTTGCGATGTTATGGTGATGACTTAAGTTTTCAGTTTTTCTGTTCTACATTGGTGTGCTGCTTTTAGTTTTATATTAAGGGTTACTAGGATCTTTTCACAGGGTGGGGAAGACACAACAATCCTATTCCAGCTGGGGACTCAAGGACAATCTCTTCAAACTTCAGATCCAAAGCATAAAAGTGAAAAGAGGAGGGTGGGCAAGCAGGCATGAAAGGAGGATGGAACTTCATAATCTGAGGCTGTTAATTGGACAGTTGACTCCTGTATGCAAATGGACTAAAACCTGTAAAAATGTGAGCTCTCGTGCCCAAGCTCTCTCTTGCTCCCATCTTGGAGCCATCGGGCAGAGCCAGGGCTGTGGCACTGCCAGGGTGAGGCCTTGAGGGCCCCTCAATAAATCTCCACTTGATTCTTCCTCACCCTGCCGAGCCTCTGCTCCAGCTCCACGAGGCATCAACGGTAACAGCAGCATTAGTTCTACTGATGTAAAATACCAGGTACTATTTGAAGAGTATCTGTCATTTATATTCTGCTGACTCTTTAAGGAAGGGGGAGGCAGGAAGCAAACAAATTATACTGTTGGTAAAAGCAAGCCTTCTTCAACTATTAAAAAGACAAGTATAATGGCCAACTTGCCCTATAGCTTAACAGTTTTACCTCATTCAAGAAGTAATACAGCAAGCTGAAAAATTGAAACCTAAAACACTTCACACAAAATATGACAAAGCCATTTTTGCTATGTTTTGCAGACGGGTATCAGTTGGTCAACATTTGAAAGGAACCCACTGATCATCAAGTTATGATTCTAAATCCACTGATTTGGTGCCTCTTCCTCCTACATGATAGATTCTATGATATTTTAAGTAGAATTAGCTGCTCCATTCTTTTATTTAAAAGGAAATAAAGAAAGATGTTATTTTACAGCATATTTGGGCATTTTTTTTTTACTTTCTTCTTAAAGAAAGGTAACAGAAAATATGACAAAATCATTAAGCCTAAGCCAAGCTACAAAATAAAAAAACACTTATATCAGTTTATGTGGCTGAGGTCTACTCTGACCCTCCCATTATGGAAGTCAAGTCTCCATGGCCACTTGGAGAACATGTTGGGAAGCACTTGGCTAAGGTGTCTCAGCCCAAAGGCTGCCCATGCTCCTGAACAAGAAGCCACTTAGCTCCACATCAACAGGTAGAAACATGCTCTCAAATCCAGTCCAACTAACTGGCAGTAGCAGGCGGAAACAGACAAAGATGTGAAAGATGCTACTTTTAATGTGTTATGGCCAAGACAAATCCCTAAATAAGGCATTTTTCTGGGGTTAAATACTGCCCATGTCTGTCTGTAGGGAATGGAGAGATGTCAGTTACTCCAAAATAATCTACCTCAGCTGTGGGGCACCTTTAAGGAGAGGCTGGATTGCCTTCAGAGAGGCAGTCTTGCTCTGCTGCCTATGGAAGAGGCAGAGGGTGAAACTGGACAGTGGAAAGGGAGGCAAATTGGAAAAAAAAAATTCAGAAGATTCACATTATTACAAAAACATCATGCCTTTGACTCACTTAAATAAAAGAGAAAATGAAAATGTGAAATTGAGAAAAGTTTCTTTCCCACACACAGACAACTGAAATGCAGCTACTCTGTGTTTAAGAAAATAGGATTTTTCCTCAGCAGTCAGAGTCAATCCCTGCCCAGGGATGGGCAGTGGGAACTAAATGATCTTCAGGGTCCCTTTCAACCCAAATCATTCTGAGATTCCCAAGGGCAGGCTCCTAAGTGTGGACAAAGTGGACAAGAAGCTACAGGCTCTCATGCTGCTACTAACAATGCAAATACTCCCCGATGATTTGCTGAACTGCAACATTATGCAATTACATGGGTATATTAAATCTGAGAACTACAAGCCCAGAGCATCTCGTAGAAAGAAAAAAAAATCAATTTGGTTGTTACTTGGTTAGTTATGGCATGGTATAATTAGCCCAGCTCATTAAACCTAAGACAATGAATACACAGCATCCTGTATAAACTTTATTGACAATACTACATATATAATTTGCATCTTGCTGAAATGAGCAATAACTGCATCAATTTTCTTTCTGAAAGAATAAACTTCCTATTGCTTAATGCTAAAAGAAATTAAGATTTCCACAGAAATTTAAGCTTCTAGTCATTATTCCCTGAAACAGAAGTCATACTAAAAATGGGCTTTTGCATCTTTGCCTGGAATAAACCTATGCTCAAGAGTCAATCAACATCGTCAACTTCTTTTCTTCTCAAAACCTCTACACCAACATTTTCACACTGTATCTGCCCCTCTCAGTTCTGCTAATTTCCCCCTCAGCCATTTCACCTTCTCATACACCCACCACCACCCCAACACTGTCTGTGGAGGCTTTTCCTCCTCATGCACTTACATCTTGTCAAAACCAGCCACTCCTTACAAAGAGAAAAAGTAGTAAAAATTTACTCTCTGCTGTCATCACACTACTCCCTCACTACTTATTTTTTTTTCTACAGAGGTTCCTCCTCTCTGCTATTTAAAATATACTTTTGAGAAGGGAGCTGCCTATTACTGCAGCTCTGTGAGAGGCAGATTTCTAAGTACCTCCCCCTCACCTATATTTGCCATTTTTAAATATACTCTTCATCTGACACTGAAAAAAAAATGAGCTTAGAGAGAGTGGTAATTCAGTGCCTTAAGTCCCACGCCACCTACATGTACGAGAGAAGGCCCAGGTTTACAATTACTACTAAGATATTTTGGATGGAAGATGTGTCCCTTTGCTAGAGATGATTTATTGAATGATGGCCATAAATATTTTTTTCCAGAAATTGCAGCAAAGAAGGTCCTGGTTATTGAGGGAGAACGTCAGTCTCAGATTTCCAGGGTGGGGAGTTCAACCAGTGAGAGCAAGTGTTCCCAAAAGAAATGTGAAGTAACTAATATGACTTCCAAAAAACAAATAAAATGAGCAGCCTTCAGAAAAGTGGTTAGAGTTGCAAATGGGAATTGTTAGTTTATTACAAATAAATTGCATCTTAGACATTAACAGTTTTGTGTTCCTATCAGGCATAAAATTTCAATCCCGCTTTATTTGTCTCCCAGTTATATGAATTGTTTACAATATTCACTGATTACAGTTATATTAGAAAATAATAAATAGGGAGTAAGAAAAACAAGCCCATTATTTAAATCTAATGTTTAATTTTGCTTTGCATTGATACTCAGCAATATCAATTGGGTACAAATAGGTTTTGTGCATGCTATTTAAATAGCAAGAACAAAGAAACTTGATCAACAACAGGAAACACATAAAAGAATGGAAGAATGAAGGGACTAGATTAAAAGTCATAAAGCATTCTTAAAAGCTTCATTAGATTTAGAAATGTATCAAAAACCTACATCTTCTGGAAAAAAAAATCTATAAAATTACACAATTGAAATTAGAAAGCATGAGATTTCCTGTAACAGGGGAGAGGAATGGAATCTGAAACTCCCCCTGCAGTTCCAACCCCAGCCCTTATGGAAGCACACAGCTGTGCCCAAGTGAAAGAGATAAGCAGCCCAACCTCTTGTGTCAGTAACATATGGCTTAAGGCAGGTACAAAGAGATTTCCTTCCCCTGTGAGCCATTAAAATCTCCAGATACGTTTAAAGCTCACGCTGTGGAATTACAGTAATGGAACTGTCCTGGGACCTCAGAGCTCCGACCACAAGTGTCTTTTGTTAAGAAAGCTGCCAAGGCTTGAATTTCCATTTAATATCAGTTTTCTACAAAAATATAGATAGCCTATCTAAAACATATGGACAAACATGTGTTTTAACATAAAGCTTTTGGGGATTTTTTTTTTTAAACCCTTTAAACATATCTCCAAGTGCTTCATTCATCCCAACATTGGGACAGGACTTCAGGAAAGCATTTCCTACTACTCTTTGGGTTTGGACACTACCATTCACAAGTCCTTATATGGATTCTCCTAAAACATTTGAAAATAAAATCACTTTGGCACACAAACTAAAGAAACAGCAACTAAATCATCTACGACTGATAATATTGCTTTTTAAATAATACTGATTTTTTTCAAGTGTTTGCACATGGATAGAAAATGCAGATAACTTGTCCTATAAATCCTACAGTGTACTATAAAAGCAAAAGCTCACTAAGACATTGGAAAGCAGTCTTTATCTCAATCCTTCTTCTGAACAAGGTCAACACAAGGACTGCAAGGTGGAACATGGGAGTGAGATTAGCTGTATTTAGGCCAAGCTGACCGATCCAAAAAGAGCATGTGTGTGTGTATACATATAACTGTAAAAATACATAAAACCTCGCCAAATCTCAGGACTGCCTTGTGCTGACATGTAAGGAAACTCTAAGGGAATATTGTTTCACTTGCACACAAGCTTGCCCTAAATGCTCTCCCCAGATGTTACCTTCCTCATGAATCTCTGAAGAGACTTTCATTAAAACTTAACATCTGGAAAAAATTAAATTGGAGATGAGTAGTTAAGATGCTACTTAATTAAACTATCAGTTGATTATAAACCTACCCCATAAATTCCTTCAGCACTGCCTTGTTTCAAGACTCATTTAAGAACCTGGCAACTCCTGAGAAGCCTGGCAAGCTCCCTGGAAAGGGACACTGCTCCTGTTCACAATGCACAAAATTCTCCTGCTGTTAATCTTTATGAAGACCTGGCTTGTGAGCAGAGCATCTCATCTGCTGAACCCAGAGAGAGCTCGATTCTGCAGCAGGTTATTTGATGAATGAATCTAAGTCTTGCACTAGAAATGCCTCCCTTCGCAGCACTTCCTTGCAATTTTCATTCTGTGAAGCAGTTTTGACTCCATTACTATGACACACTTCAAAATTATAAATGTGCATTGAAAAAACTGGTATTCAAGGCAGAAAATGCAAATGCTCTCAGGCTTCCTGGCTGCTTCAGAGGCACAAGCTGTGCAAAGCCAGGCCATCCCTCATCTTGGAGCTGGTGCAGGCAGCGTGTTGCATTTGCTTTCACATTAGAGAGTTCAGCTGCTGTGACTGTTTTCCGCAGGAGAAAGCTCCCAAGTCTTCCCTATCATCCAAGTGAAATTTCTGCTCTCTCAAATTTATTCCAATTGCCAAACGGTAATTTCTCCTCTCAGGCACGCTCCTCAGAAGTGAGTGGATGTGCACTGCCTTCCTTTACCCCCACAGTACACCTTCACCCTCCTCCTCCCACCAGGGGATGCCTCTCCAGGCTGTCACCCAGACAACTGCATATTTTAGGAATATAAATACCACATTGATTTCCAAACACTCGGAATCCAAAACACAGGTATTGCTAAAGGATTTGGTTACTTGTATGAAACAGCTGAGAAACAAGGAGGCAAACAGAACCTGACAGAGAGAAATCTGTCACTGCCAAGGCGACGGGGAACCTCACCCTGAGGCTCACTACTGATGCAGCCCACCAGGTGCGAGTCTCAGCTTCCAGCTTGCTGACACAAAGTGAAAGCCACAGTTTTGCTGTTATCAGCTAAGCAAACGTTAGTTAACAAAAGCTTTCCAGAAGCCCAGTAGGAAATTTCAAGGAGAATAAAGGAGTGCCTTTAGCATCGTTTTAATCAAGCTAAAATGTTAAAGCACAAAGCAGCTACAAGAAAAATTAATGTCATTAAAAAAGACCAAGCTCTACCTCTACTCCCATCTCTCTTCATTACACTGCAATCTCAAACCTAAATTCAGTCTTGGAGGGATTTTATCCTTTGTATTTACATTCCAAAGCAATGCTGGCTGTTTAAAAACGTATCATTTGTGCAGCAAGGAAAGGAGACCAAGAAAAAACTCCAGATACATGAATGAGAAAAAACCCAGTCTGTATAGAGCTCAAACAAGCTCACTAAAATGCTGCTATAGCAAAGTACTTATGTTTGAAATGCCAACAGACAATTTTTTTAAGAGTACTAGGATAAAATCATGGAATCATAGCATAACTTGGGTTGGAAGGGATCATTCCAACCCCCTACTGTGGGCAGGGAATCCTTCTCCTAGACCTGGCTGCTCCAAGCTCCATCAAACCTGACCTTGAACAATGCCAGGTATCCACAGCCCCTCTGGGCAACCTGTGCCAGTGCCTCAGCACCCTCACAGGGAAGGGCTGCCTCCTAAGATGCAATCTAAACTTGCCCCCTGCCAGTTTGGACCTGTTCCCCCTTGTAAATAATCTCTGCCCATTCCTCTCCTCGGCTCCCTTCAGGCACTGGGAGGCTGCAGTTCCATCACGCCCGAGCCTTCTCCTCTCCAGGCTGAGCAATCCCAATTCCTCAACCTCTCCTCCCAGGAGAGGAGCTCCATCTCTCTGCTCAGATCAGAGGCCCTCCTCCTAGGCTCATGTCCAGCCTCTGCTCCAGCACCCCAGCTTCTCCTTGGCAGGGCTGCTCCCAGTCCCTCATCCCCCATCCTGGACAGATACTGGAGGCTGCCCTGACCCAGGGGCCAGTAACAACATCCATGCTTCACAGGAACAACCAGTTCTTTGCTCCCCTCGCCTGGATTTTGATATTTTTATAGAGGGGGGAAAAATAAAAAGGAAGGAAAAAGCAAGTGTTCCTGTTAACTGCAAGCTATAAGGCTTTTAGGGAGGCTCACAAAAGAAAAACAAAGATGCCCATATGGCCAAAAGCACAGAGAACACCAGAAGAACAGATTCGGCGTAACTCAAATCCCACATGTCTGGATTCAGATAGCGTACAATACTTGAAAAGGAGATTAAAAAAAAGTTACAGGGAATTAAAAGCAATTAAAAAGAGTCTGATATAAAGATAAGATTCAAGACGTTCTTAATGATTGTTCAATTCAATAATGATTTCAATGAATAAAAATGCATGTCGTTTGTCTTCTTGCCTGTCAACTTCATTAGCAATCCAAGGGAAATTATTTATGAATATTCAAATTTCTTATTTCTACATATGGCATAACCGAATACATGCTTGAATTTGTTGATAATTTTTCCTTCTCAAGGAAAACAATGTATTCAAAATATCTGGCAGTGATATTTCAATGACTAGTTGAGCATTCCTGTTGTGAGTCAAGGAAAAATAATAATTTCCATAGAAAGAACAGGAACTATTTCTCTAACTTTTAATAGTGCCATAACTATTGCAATACCCAGTGCTGTCTTTCTGTTACCATATACTGTAGATGCATCTTGATATCCTACTAAATTCCTGCATTACAGTTCTAAGAGAATGATCTTGCCTTGCTACAGAAATTTTGAAAAGTAAATTGTCATAACATATTGCCTTAAAGATGGCTTTAAATTATTCAGACATTTCTGTTGTTTTCTTACAAAAGCACCAAGAAGGCTGAATTTGAAAAGACATGACTAAGAGAAGCCCAAGCACATATACTCACAAATCTTGTTCTCATTTGGAATAAAAATTCCTAATTAAGCCCCAAGAAACATTTAAGAAAACAAGAAGTCCTCAGTATTATCATTCCACAAAAATATCTCTGGCTTCACAAAGCTGTATTGATTAGACAGGAAACAAATTTTGGGCAGTCCCTCTCCAGAATAAGTAACCAAACCCAGCCCCTTGCTTTTCCTAAAAAGAGACAGAAAGACAAAGGAAGCTGGGATTAAATCATATTTTTTCTTTGTTTTAGTGCAGCAGTCTGCAGTGGAAGGGAAGCAGAAAGCTGCCCCAGCACAAGGAAAACCTTGAAGAGCTACAGTGGATGCTTTTGCGACTTGTCTGTCTCATTAACTTCTTCCCTGCAAAGGATTTCTGCTTCCAAAGCCCTGGCTACCTGTCGTATTTCCAGAGAAATCCCATTAATTATGACATTCAACACCACCAAGGAACCATTCCAAGGAATTCTGCTGAGCTAAAGCTACCACCACCAAAAGAGAGGTTATTAGGGACTTCATGAAAACCTGCAGTACTACTTTAGATTTTTATTTTTTTAATGAAGCGATTGAAGGAAAAAAAAAGAAAGGTGAGAAAGTTCAAGCAATCAAATGAATTAATAATGGATAGATACAAACTCCTTCTTAACTCTTGTTCTTCTTTCTCCCCATGATGAAAGTTAGATACCTAAAAGTGAGTGTGACATCTGTCCTGAAGATGGGCAGAGGACTGATCAAAAACACAATGCAGCCTGACATGGATATCCAAAGAAGTTTGCAAAGCTGGAAAGACACAGGACTGGAGGCAGGAGGTGCACTGAGCAAACTTGTTTTCCCAAGGGGTAAGTTAAGCTGCAGAGGTAAGAAAGAAATAATGCTCCCTAAAAACATGTCTCTTAGAAAAATTAGATTAGGCTTGCATTTTCTCAGGCATACTTATTACCATAACTCTATATATCCAGCTAATGGCTCTAATACAATTCAAGTGATTATTCCATAGTTTAAACTGAAGAATTAGCAGCAAAGCCCATTTCTCCTACTGCAAGTGTGCACACCCCAGTCCTGTGAGCACGTCCAGCACTAGGGAGGCAGGAGCAGTGGTGATCCTGTCACAGCAAGCCATTCATTCATCAGATACCATCTCACTGACTGTAGCAAAACCAGAAATATGAAGGTCATCCTTGAGCTGGTAATGCTGCTGTGCAGAGCCCAAAACCAAAAGAAGCCCTGAAATAACATTTGCTAGCAGCTGAAATGGAACAAAGGTTGGGCTAGATGATCTCAAAGTTCATTCTGGGATTCTGTCAATCTCACAGCTTCTCATGGCAAAACCAGAAAAGGTTCCACTTACAAAGACATCAGAACACAGCTAACTATAACCAGATGGATAAAAAGGTAGGAAAGCCTCAGTCTAAACTCTTCTCAGAGCTCACTCTGCCAATCCCACGTCCAAATTTCACCAGTTAACAGAAAGGAAATGAAGGAAATGATGGAAATCAAAGTCCATCAAAAACCTGCAAGAACCACTTTCTCAGCTGCACTCACTTCAAAGCTTCCTAAATAACACTCCTTCCCTTTGCAAAGCAACAAACATGATTTGAACTTGGACCCTATTTACTGAAACTCCTGTGGCAAATCTACTTTAGTTTTCATTTTTTAAATACCAAAAAGCAAGAGGTACTGACTCCATCCTTAAGCCCACATAAGAGTTTTCAGAACACCAGTCTGAGGAAGAAAATCCATATAAATGGTGGAGGGTAGATGAGATCAAATCTAAAACCCACCAAGCTTTTTCCTTTTTTTTTTTTTTTTTAAGTAGTGTCAAAAAATGTAGTTCAGCTCTTACCATCCTTAAAACACTGCTGGTAGGAACTGCAGTATAGCCTCCATGTCAGTACATTAGCTGCTAAGGTTATGTATTTAAAGAGTTATTGGTTTAATTCAACCACTTGTTTGCTATGTGCTTCTTACTGGTGTTTATGTATTTTAATTATTTTGCAGACTTCCTAGAGCTGTACTTTTTAATAATGTTCTGTCACATTCTCAGTTATCAACACACAGAAAGCTGTTTAGGTTTTGAGCAAACGTAACATAAAACACAGACAAAGGCAATGCAGGAGGTTACTCTCCAGCACAGAGACCCGACTGTAATAGCCAAATAAACATTGCTCAGGTGGTTGAAACCATTCCCTGTTTTCTCCCTTCCAATTGTTTTTCTTTTTTAAATCAGTAATAAATACACTGCCACACTTCTGGCCTTATGTTCAGTTTTTTCCTGAAGAACCCAAGACTAGTTTCTTCAGACTTGTGCTTTCATAATCTATTCTTAAAAATGACAAAAGCTTATATAATGAAAAGATTGTACCAAAAATAAAGTTACATAACTCTAAAGATGCAGACAGAACAGCTGAAGGGTGTAATATTAATAGCCAAAATAAGAGACCTCAGCTTAGTGTTCCAGTAGTACCTCTTCAGGTTATAAAAATATATTCTAACCTTTAAGAAAAACAAGCACTGATGTAAATTACTTCAAAATGTTATTGAAAGCATGTTAGTTCTCATGATACTGAGTTTTCTGATACGGCATGGTAAAGTAAAATCCATGTACAACACTCATGGAAATAAGCCCATGAATTTGTGTAGGAACGCTGGTTTCCTACAGACAGCCCATATGGAAGAGCAGCTCTGGCAAGGACCAGTTCAGGCAAGAGCAGGTACTGCTGAAACCCAGCTCAAGGCAAACGGTGAGCCCCCAATGCTTTTAGTACTTCCCAACTCGGCAGTGGTGAAGTTTCATAAAGCAATCATTCATCATTTCATATATGAATAATAAAGAAGATTATTGAACTGTGGAGGACAGCCACCAGCAAAAAACAGGGACACCAGGCTAGTCACTGTAAGAAGTATAGATTGCACACTCATATAGAGCATGACTACGGAATATAAACTTTTTAAAAAGCACTTTGTCTCTAGCTTCATCCATAATGCATCCAAAGACCTTTCTCAAAAGAAGTGAGAGTTGCATACGGATCCTTTTCAACTCCTAACATAAGGCAGAAATACAGAGGGACTTGCTGCAGGTTCACTACAGTTAAACTGGTTTCATGTTTAAAAACCAAATGCTGCACTTACAATAAGCAGACAAAACATAAAGATCTTCAAACACAAAAAGCAGAATCAAAAATTCTATCAAAAATAGCTGCAAATCAAGTCCTAAATTCCCAGAGATTATGGCACACAATACATTCACAGATGCAGAGAGAAGGGAACCAGCTGGCAATTAGAAGGGTGCAAACAAGACTTAAAGCTAGGCTTAATTCCACGGTGTATCCAGGAATACCTCAAGTCTCAAAGAAATAATTCTCTGCTTTTCCCATACACTTCCCAAAGCAACCCTCCTCCCTCCTCACCACTTCACTCAGGGAGGCTGTGACCCTATTCCATGAGCACCAGAGCCACAGTTGGAAAGCTGCATGGGCATTTTGTGGAGCATTTTGCAAGTGTGTGTGTGCCAACCAATCCTCATCACGGGAGCAGCTTCCTGTCAGCATGGGAAAAGAATACCTGGAGAGCAAGTTCTAAATGTCTTAAAAATTTCAAAAGCAAGAAAGCATCCTAGCAGCATTTCTTCCAAGATAGTGACTGGCACCACTCTAAAATGTGTAAGTTATTACAGTACCTTCACATATTATCAAAGAAAAATTAGGGAGGTGACTTTTCCAGGCAGTAAAGTACTTTAATCATTAAAATCACTTCCCTGTAAGCACAACCATGTGTGGGTACATTGAAGGTACTTGCAACACCACTTGATAGAGATGCTTGCAGTATTTTTTGCAGGTCACCAGGTAAAGTTTCTCTCATGCAGCAGAACAACTTAACTTGGGTAAAATCTTCACTCTGTTTTCTGAGGATGCAGCACGGAGTAACCAAGCAGTAAGTTCTCAGTGCTTTCCTCTCTCAAGAGGCTCCGCCGCACACGGAGGAGGAGGACAAAGGTGGGGGGGGTGATTACTGAGCATTCCTCATGGAAACGAGTCAAGGGAATCTGTGCTTAGCTCGGGCCACACAGCAGACATAACTCAAGGTAACTTTTGTTCCTGCAGGAATCCAAAAGGTGGCACAGGCAGATCTCATCCACCATCGGCAACTGGGACAATTGAGAAAGAGGAAGTTTCTGATGCACAACAAAAGCGTCTGCCCCTAACCTTCATTAAAAGTCAATGGGATTTTGGCTCCTGATTCTCATTACTGCTTTTCAAAGTCCCCCCTTTTGTCCTTCCACTGCAGACCACAGATGAAAGCAAGAGCCTTTCTGTTCGACACAGGCAGCAGCCTCTTCAGTTACGGATGACCAGGAAAAGCCAGTTCCCCTCCTGCCTGGATTCAGGGGTTTTTATTTGCAGGGTATTGATCAGGCAATGGGTAATAACCAAATTATAGCAGAGCTGGCAGGTCTGCTCAATCTCTTCTCAGGAAAAAACATAACCTCTCTCACCAGCTGCAACCTGGAAGTTTTGCAGGCCTTTTGTGCTAAAGCAGTAGATATTTGTTATTTGTTCAAGCACTGCTATGAAACATGAAGAGCATATTTACTCTTTACCAGTAGTAAGCAAGAAAATGCCACTGTATTTCTCCATGAAATACAGAATATCAGAAACACTCAATACTTGCAGCAAAGGACTCTTGATAAAAGCCACAACGGATGTGTACAATAGTATCACTCAAATTATCTTCTGATGTACAAGTACTGAAAGGTCATGAATTTTACTGATTAAACAAGACATGAAACTGAAACACTACAGTTACTGTTCTTCACTGTTTGAAGACGTATCTCCTTTATAATTACAGTTTAATCCTAAAATTCAAACAAAAAAAAAATTACAAAATTATGCCCTTTCTGCTTCAGAAGTCCTTTATTTCCTACCTGGCACTAGCAGCCCTCAAAAAAAAAAAAAAAAAACCTTTAAATAAACCCAAAGCAAACAAGAAAGGTATTTCAAGCTTTAGTGCCTTCATAAACAGACAGTCACATTCATTTTAATTGTTCCATGATAAACAATGAAGACCTGTTTTAGAAAAGGAGATTTAGTAGCTTTTCCCACCAAATTTCTGTGTTAAAACAGGATTAAATAACCAGTGGGCAGCAGAAAGCAATCCCCATAAGCATACTGAAAAACAAGTCATCCAGGACAGCATAACAAGCTAATCCATTACTTCTTTGATTTGTTTGCTTGTTCAGGGGCTTGTGGATTTTAGTGATTAAACATAAGGTTTCTAGGTATCACTAGCAACTCAAGTGACAAGTGAAGTTTGCCATGGTGTAGTTTTGAAAGCAAATTCAAAAAATCTGGTAATCCACTGTGAACTTCACAAGAAAATACCCCATACTTCTGTGTGCACAGAACAACAAAATGCTTTCCTCAGTGTATTCTGTACTTGATTCCAATGTTGTGCTAAGACACATGTGGGTATATGGCTGCACATCATTTCAGTGGTTTTTGTTTATTAACGCACCCAACAGCAAATCCCAACAGGTCTCACACTCCAATCATTCAATTATAGCCACTTGGCTATTCCTGTTTCTAGGAACAGAGTGCACCACTTCACGTCGCTGCCTTGGTCAGCTTTAACTACTGAAGTGCAGATATATATAAATATATGTGCCACTCCACAGCATCCCAAATAGCTTCACAGTGCTGAAATAATTGAGCTGCCACTCATTACAAAGCAAAAGAAAAGAGATTTAGAAGAGGTGGACTTGGCTTATAGCACTTGTTCCTACAAAGAAAAATGGCTGCAGATATTAGTGCTAATGGAAAAAATAAATGCAGAAGCATTTCCCCTATATTTTATGAAAATCCAAACTCATTTCTGCTGACAGGGGCAGTCAGTGCAAATGAGCCTGAGAAACCTGAGCAGCTTGGTTCTTAAGACTGAAGAAAAAATGCCTTACCACACCAGACTAATAGTCTGTCTAACCTGGATCTTCTCCCTGATGGGAGCAACAGGGGATGATTTTCAGGAAGAACATGTCAGCCTGGCAACTGCACAGCCCCTTGCCCTTGCATTCCCCCTGCATCCACAACTGATCCATTGGGGATGTTCCAGCATGCATTTATGTTCAGTCCTGTTGACTGTGAATCTGCGTGATCACTTTTACCACAAGAGATGTTGAACACTGAAGCTACATGTGCTCTGAAAGGCTACTCCCATGGGGAGTAAGGTGGCCAAAACAGAGGAGTTCAGTAAAGAAATTGGTCAAAGAAATTGACAGCAACAGCAGCAAACAACCTAGAATACTTTTTGCCTTAAGAAAGTTGGTATTTAGAGGCTGCTGCTCAATGCAGAGCCCAGGTTCCCTGCATCCATGAACACAAAACAGCACAATATGATCAAACAGCACCTTCCTCATCCAACAGATATGGAAGAACTGAGTAGCCCTCAGGAAAGTAACATCTGAAGATAGCATCCAGTCTGACATGTTTGTTAAGTACCTTTTTTGTCTATAATAAATAGTTTCAAGGTTCTTCCACCGAAAAGTGACGCCTAGCAATTGCACTTCCTTGATTTTCTAAATGTGCTCAGTGTAAGTCTATTTTGCCTTCTAATAGCAAGGGTTCACTAAATTTTTAACATCACACATTGATCACACAAGTCATCTCCATGGAAGTCTCATGAACTGACATTCTGGTCAGACAGGTTGCCTTCCTCACAGATTGAGGCAACAAATTGCTAAAGCCCAGCTTAGGGAGCACCTGCTCTAAGTACAAGTTATCCCAATCCCACAGGGTTTGTTAGTGTCGCTCCAGATTGCCACTCCAGTCGGGTTAAACAAGCCCCCTGTGTAGCTGCTTTTGAGAGCTTGTTGTGAAGAGCTACAGAGAGAAGAATTTGCTCTAAGGGTAAAGTCTGCAAGACCAAAAATTCACAGGAAAGGAAACCATATTATTTCATAATTGCACTTAAACATGACTGCTGAAATTATACACAGACGCTAGAGATGTAAAAACTCGAAGCAGGTCTTACACAACCAGTTTGAGCTCATATGTTTACAATTTTCATATATGAAAAATACCTTGGCATCATAGTTGCTATAAAAGTACCTCTTTGCAGCCTGCAATATCCACCAAGCTTTTTTACTGCCTAAGACTAATACGCCAGAGGTCAATTTAACTCAATACCTTTAATGAAATATCAGGGTTGAGACACCCAAAACCACAGTAAGTCAACAGACATCCAATCCCAACTCACACTTCCAAAGCTCATCTCCTCAATTCTCCTAATTAAATTCACACACAAAGGATATCAGTAATAAAATAGCTACATACACATGGCAAACCTAGAAGTACTACTTCAAAGGTGATCCCTAAAATAAAACAAAAGAAAATTTTTTAATTTTTTTTTTTTTTTTTTTTTAAATTGCAAGGCCAAATTATTCATTATCCCAGTTGGAATTTAGCTGGTCAAGTGTAAAAAGTTTCATGGTAAACGTACAGTAGAGCTGAGTGAAATTTCAGATAAAAGTTTATTTTGCAGTAGTTGTATATAAAATTGCCATCAGCTTTTAAAGTCACATCTTCCCAGATACTTTTTTCTCCAAACATACAAACAGATCTCACTAAATTTAACAATACAACTTAAAATTAGTTTTGAAAGTTATCAGCATCTTTTGGGGTTTTTTTTGGAGGGGAAACAGTTGAACTAACGAGCAATGCAAAGAAATTTATTTCTAGACAGGCAAAACCACCACTTCCACTCAGCAATCTGACCCAGCACCACTCCTGAGCCCTACTATGATAAAAAAAAGGCAAACTGTGACTGAGTTTTATAACTCATCCATAAGAAAAGTGTGAAGGATTGGCCTGCTTGGCTATATTTTTTAACACCTGTGTGCTTGTACATGTGCACAGGTGCATAAGCGAAGCAGTTTCCAAATTTGTGTCAGGCAGCCAGAACTAGTATGTAAAACATCAAAACACATTTGCAAACTTTCCTCCTACAAAGTGCAAAATGCAAGATGGCAGGAATTCAGTTTTCACATGCCAAGATCAAACCTGGAGTAATACACCTAACACCACATAACAGGAAAAGAACTACCTTCAATTCTATTATTTAAATAATTTCTGATTTTTAGACACATACAGATAATGTATCCTCGTTACAAATGGTGTTATTTCCTACACAGAGTCTTACAAAAACCTACTGCTGACCAGAAGTATAAACTCCTCCTTCAAAATGCCATGAGAATATTTTGATTTGACTTGAATATTTTGATGCCAGTGCTTATTGGAAACATTATTAATGATCAACAACTCCTCATTCAACAGGATTTGGGATGAATTGTATCTGGCACAAGACATTTGAAAAACCGAAGAATTATAGAATCATAGAATGGTTTGCATTTGAAAGGACCTCAACAATAATTTATTTCCAACCCCTTGCTGTGGGCAGGGACACTTTCCACTAGAACACATTGCTCAAAGCCCCATCCAGCCTGGCCTTCAACACTTCCAGGGATGGAACATTCACAACTTCTCTGGGCAGCCTCACAGCAAAGAACTTCCTCCTAATATCTATCTAAACTTACTCTCCTCCAGTTTAAATCCATTCCACCTTGTCCTGTCAATACATGCTCTTGAAAAAGTAGTCTCCCTGTGGGTACTGGAGTATTTTAGGAAATCTAATATTCTATCAGACTTTACATTTGAAAGAACCCACATATGTTCTTATGAGTCTCGTACAGCTATTTTTAGTATAAAGAACATACAGACACAAAGCAGCTTTTCCGAACCATCAAGAGTTAAAGCAGCTTCCTGGGGAAGTTTCTTCCATAAGAATTCCTCCTCACAAGTGAAATTAAATCACAAAGGAGAAGGCAGACAGACAAAGAGACTCAAAACACCATATTGTGGCCAGGATATACAATTTGACATGCTAAAATAGACATGCACAAAGGGAAACACACACAAGAACTAGAAGGTTCTTGGAGCCTCTTTTTTGTTATGAGACAGCTGCAAACACGAAGCTGTTAGCATTACTGACTGAGGAAAAGATTCATTTATTTCAAGTAGCAGCTAAGCAACCTTTGACCACTGTAAGACCTGACAACTTTAATTAGTTTTAGCTTAAAACGGAACCAAACTCGGCTTTGGCGTCTCTCCAAATAATTTTATCCCAGACTGCTCTCTGTTCCTAGTGGAGCGTTGCAGTATAATTACTTTAATCTCTTCATAGGCATGTTCCATTTGCTAGCTTTCCAAGGAAATTTACAGCCTTAACATATAGATCAAAAATAATTAAAAAAATATTTCTCATATTAGTGAAACAAAAATTAACAAGAAGCCTCCATCTCTCACTGGCCTGTAAAGATAATTTTTATTTTTCAGAAGTTGCTATCCCAAACCTATGTTCATTACATTCAATTAAAGACACTGGACACAGCAGCTCTGTACAGTGCATGCACAGTGAAGCTGCTAGACCTGTTCATATGGTTGGAGTTTGGTTTTTTCAAGTTTAGCTTGTATCATTCTAGACAAGAAAATGACCATCTGGCACAAATTCCAGACATACTAGCAGCCATAACTACTTCCAGATTAAATATTGTTATCATGTTGCTATAAAACACTAACAGCACTTAAACATTCAGCCACTCTGATCTGGCCACCTCACCCACAAGCTCAACAGAGAAAATAGCTGGACAACCTATTTCTGCATAAAGCCAAAGTTATCAGAGAGAACAGGAAAGGCCAAATTATTCATTATTCCAGTTGGAATTTCACCGGTAAAGTCTGACATAAATTTCATAGTAGATCTACAGTAGAGCTGGGTGAAACGTTAGAAGAAGAGTCAGCAGAACATTTTTCCCTAACCGTCCTAATCCACACTGGTATCTCCCAGAGCTCTCTGTTGAAGTGCAGGTCTGCCTGCTTCACAGAACGAGCCATGAGATGACTCCTGGAGCAGGGAATAGCACACAGAGCTGAGAGGGAAACCAAAGAGGGGGCTTGGGCAGGAGCCTGAAGCCCATCACGGTGGGTAACCCTCTGTGTATCAGTGCTCGGGGGGGCTCTGCCCTTTCCTTCCAGCAGAGCTTTAAGTAACAAGGTGCAAAATGTGCAGGTGTAGAAATGTACTGGTAACGGGGCTTTTTCTTAACAGGCTTATTGGGTTTTGGAAAATCACAACTTGAAAAATATTTACACGGAACACAGGTTAATCTCATACTTCAGATGGAAGGCAACTGTCCCTTGCTTCTGTAGGAAGCATCCCAACTTGAGGCCTGTCCCTATGAAAACTGCTCCCTGCATGGCTGAGCCGCTCTTGTCACGTCAGAACCTCACTGTGCCCGTAGAGGAGAAATGTCAACCGTGATCTTCATCCAAGGAGAAGAGACGACATTATGGATTTCCCAATATAATTTGGAACGCAATTTTCATCAGAGGATGAACTTAATTAAAATAAGACAGGACAGCAGAAGTAATAAAAAACCTTTTAATTACATTTCTACGGTTTTGGATTTGTCCTCAAGCTAGACATCCAGACTGCCTCAGCCTTCACCAAAAATATGAAAGGAATTCAACTCACAAAGTTTTCCTGAGCAAGCAAAAAAGCACTGAATGTCAAAAAAAATGACTGCTTTCAGTTTGTGCCTCTCTATCAAAGAGTAACTTGCAGGAACATAGAAAACAGACCATATTTATTTTAAAAAGACCAAACTATGACATTTTGGTAAATAAAATCAATACATTTCCAAACTCTGTGCTTTCTTCCGTAGATAGCCCTGCGCAGGAGGCCTGCATTTTCTCTCCCACATTCATTACTACAAAAGCTCCAAAGCTGAACTCCATAAACACTAGTACACAGCACCTATAAATGGTATAATTAAACACTGTTGATACCAACTCTTTATAAGCTATCAGCATGGCAGCCTCTTGTGGCTCCTCAGCCAGCAAAATAAAGGTGGCCATAGGGACAATACAATGCTTAACAACACGATGCTCTCCCGGGGCACACAGGTACCAAGCTAACGAGCCACCAAGCCATTCACTGCCAGGCAAGCAGGGTGCAACACAAAGGAAACAGCAGGGAAATTCACTTAAGTTGCCCCGGCGACAGCAAAGCAATGTGATGAAAAATTCCCAGTGGCCCAGTGGCAGGGAAAGCACTGGGGAGAGCTCACGCCAGCCCAGGGCTGGGACTGCAGCACACTCTAGTGACCCGAAGTCTCCACAGGAAAACCCAAATAAATTCAATGCCGAGCTTCCCAAAAAAGCTGAAGAGCAGTGATTTGAACTCTGCCTCCATTTATAAAACGTTTGATGTTTGTTAAACAAAGGATAGACCAGTGTTGGTCCGGGACCACCAACCTCTTTCCCCTCTTGCCCTGTGAAGGCAACTGTGGTTATTATGGAGTTTGTGATTTAATTGTGGCAGATTTTCACATTGATAATTATTGATGAGCTATGGCTTTGTACTTTGTCTTTCTGGCTGATAACTGATGTGCAGCAGCTGCCACAGCAGCACCCCAGCTCCAGCAGGACTGCACCAGGACACTCCTCCCCACAAACCACCAGACTCCAAGGATCCTAGCACACCATGGCTTATCCATGCAGTTTCTAGGCTACACATATAGTCTGCACTGTAAAATGTAACTGAAAAGCAGCAGCTTTTCAACAGGTGCTTCAGCTACTGCAACAAACAGTCCATCTGCAATGCCAAAAATAACCAAAAACATGGACTTGTCTCCCTCCCCACCCCCTGTAAGCATTTTACAGTTACTGAGCACAATGCCAACAAGAAAAATAATATATATACAGTCCCAACGCAATTTGATTCACTAAGGCAAAGTGAAAATAAATCCAGAGAGAAATTATAAAAGAAATTCAGCACAGCAGACTTCCACATTTTATGCACTTGCCAGGACAGCCCTGGCTTGGCAGGTCCTAGAGGAAGAGTTCAAGCACACAGACCCATCCCTCTCATTCAGGGTAAAGTATTAGTCATTTTCATTGTTGAGAAGTTTCCAAATTGCCATCTAACTACAGCCCAAACTCACAGCACCTCGGTCAAGTGGCCCTTTCCCACTCATGCCTTTCATCCATCATTCCCACATCGTCTCAAATTAAAGCATTATTTTTTTTCATATCCTATAGTTTTACTGACCAATCTACACAATCTGGAGGTGTTGTCTTAGTGACTCCACAGACTCAGTGACAAGATAAGCCTTAATAATTCAAACCCATCAAACAACTACATTTTTCCCCCATGTGCCCCTCCTGCATTTCAGCGCCAACTTCTTTCTCCCACTCATTTGCAGCACTTCAGTTTTAATTCTCCCCTTTCTCTGTTTTTCCCAGTGTGCCTTGGTTTCTCCTTTTCCTCATTTTTTTTTTAAAGTGCTTATATTAAAGAAGCTTTTCCAATCATTCTGCCATGTCTGCAGTTGTTGCTCTTGTCCTTATTGGTTAATGCAAAGCCACGTACATATGCACACACACACACTACACCAACATACAGTGTTGAACATTCTTCTCATAATGACTTTAGAGAACAATACATGACACAAGACACATTTGGTACCCATGGTAGCACCACTTCAGTCAGGAATACATACTCAAAAAAATAATTTTGGAGAGTTAAATTTCAGACTGTTAAGAAGATCATGACTACAGCAAGTACTTACAATGGATCATTGTACCTACTAATGAACAAAGCCTGTTGAAACACTAAACTACATGATTATTGCTTAATTTCTAGATGTGGATACACCTCATTGCCTCTCTGTACAGACTACACTTTGAAGCTGAAATAATGAACTACATGATTAGAGAGCAGCTTCTAAAGAGAACAAAACTTAGTGCCTTTTTATTAAATACTGGGTGCAAAAAAAAAACTTCAATGAGAAATAGTGCTTTAACACATCATTTTTCAAGACTTTTATACGTCCTTAAATTACGTATGAACAATCCTTTCCAAGTGAACGTGACTACGCCTGCACCAAACTTAAGAACTTGTGCAGCTATTTCCAAGTTCAACACTTAAACTCAAATTTGAGTGACACAAATGCCTTATTTAAAATCAGCACTTTCATTAAACTTGCAAGCTATCACATGTGATGTAGGTACTAAGCTTCAGAAGTATCATGTGTTGGTACTAAAAAGAGTTGTCTGTGCATTCTGAAAAGGAAATATTTTGGACAAAGGAAGAAGAAAAAAAATGCTTTGGAAGTGCCAGATGCAGATTTCTCATCCTTAAGACAAAACAGTTGACATAAGTTGAGAATAGAAATACTACATCCATTAACAAATAGCATTTGACATCTTCTGTCAGCAAGGTGTTAAAAAGGAAAGAGTGAGCCACCAGTTGCACTGGTGTAAAAGAACAGTAATAACAATCCATGAACCATCTCTTCAAAGAGCTCTCTCATCATTCCCTTCTCCCATCAGCTACCTTCACACAAGCATGCATGCTACGTGGCAGGCAACTCAATTATGACACTCTAGAGAAAAAGAAGCATTTAAAAGAAGATGTAATTGAAAGAAACTTCTGGAATATAAAAACAGCCCTTTCACCTGTGCACCACTGAAATTGCATTAATAGATTTACCTCACTATTACCTCAATCAGAACCTGCCCTCTGGGTTACCTGGATCAGTTTGTATCAGAGTTGGATTAAAAGCCATGGGCTGTTCAGTAACTGATTTTATTTCCAGTTCCCATGCACACTTTCTTTCTCACCTAATTCACAGATTCATTGTATGCACTGAGAAAGGATCAAAATTCAGGATCATAACTAAAAACTCTTCAGTCTCACTAATTATATAGGATTTATCTTTTGTATTTGCATAATGCCAAAATGCTGATAGTTAAGACTATTTCCCTAACTGGTCTGGAAGAAACACTAAAACCTGCAGCTAATTTTTTTTTTTTTTTTAAACAAAATACAAAGAGTACAAACATACACTATGTGCTGCAGTACAGATACTGAAAATTAAATATTATGCTTGAAGTCCATAAACATCTAGACAGAGCCCATGTCTAAACATCATAACAACCCCAAGCAAAAAAGTTAAGCCAATTCATTAACTGATTTCACCACAACCAGAAAGCACCCAAAATTCCACTTCTAACATTAAATCATTCTCCATCTCACAAGACTAAGTCCACATTTGCAGCACTTTCATGCCAGGACTGGAAAAAAAATTAGACCCAACATAGAACAACTATAATCTCTAAATTATATATTTAGCAAGACTTGTAAGATAATGTTGTTCAACAGAAGTAATAAAAACTTTTTAAAAAAATTGAAATCAAAGCAATATTTCTAGCAGGAGGAATGTTGCATCTGGCCAAGGAATTTTTTAACAAGTCCCTTGATTCAGAGACCACACTGGGGAAGAGAGATACTATGCAGTTTGCACAGATCCCAAGTGCCTGTGCCCTTTTCCTAAAGCCCTGGATCACAAAACTATGCTCTTCCATCACTGCCACAGACAAGTCCAAGCTCACAACTGCATCTTTTCTTACTGAGGAGTGGTGCTTTACCACCTTCAGCACCAAATAGCAAGGCATGCCTGCCCTGAGCCTCCCTCTCATTAAACAAAAACAACAAAAAAAAAAAAAGGGAAAAGTAAAAAATTCATGGGCAAGAAGTCCAGAGAGGATGACAATGCCACTGATAAATCAGATTCACGTTCCAAGCCAGGCAGAGGTAACGATAGACTTCAGTTTTCAATTTAATCAAAGCAAAAGAGTGAGCTTTTCACTACGTATCTTGGCTAAAAAAGAAACATGTCCTAGCTTAGCTCCATCATGCCTGCACCAGCAAATTGACTTAATTGTCAGCGAGGAATTATGAAATATGAAGTGACTCCAGCAGCGCTCCGGGGAGGCTCCTGAGGCACGGTGTCTGTGGCAGAGACACCAAAGTGCCATCCATCTCACTCTCACCCTCAGGCAAAGCACTGCAGCCTTGGCTCGCTAAAAAAGGCCGCCAAGAAGAACAAACCCTGGCCTTCCCAAACGATTAGCAGTGGCCCAAATCAGAAATTTTACATACATCAGCACAGCTTCCCTGGCTGCTGAAAGCACAGGGAAGCTGTGATTTGAGACAGCAATTTGTAGCTACAAGGCTACACGCAGTTACAGCTCACAGGGGCCTTTCTAAGGAGGGGACACCGTGCGTGCTGAGATATTGCCAAGCTACACCTTCTGACTAAATCCTGGATTCAGTCTGACAGTGCCAGCATGACAGACGAGGAGAAGCCACATGTGACTCAGCCCCTGGGACATGGGCACTAAGAAAGATGTAGGGAGCCCAACACCTTGTGCTGGGTCTATGATAACAGCTATAGAGATAAGGACTCCCATCTAGAAACACCCCTTTGGCCTGTCTATCAGGGATTCACTTCAGATTTAACAAACAGTTCCTGTTTTAATCTCACCTATTACTGGTGGTGTGGACTAGTCTGAACTAGAGTTGCAGCCTCTGAAGCTGTGAACTCCTGACCTACAGAGCCTTTGGACTGTAAGCCCTGCCCAAACTCCACGTTTGGGCCTCCTAAGCAGGTTCTCTTAGATCAGAAGGGAAGAGGAAGATAGAGAAATCACTCTTTGTGGTGGAACAGCCCTAACACTGATCACTCAGCTCCCTGAAATGCTGTTTGTTATCTAGTGGGGAAGGGAGCTATAATTAGTTGAACCATGGCCAAGGCTCGAGCTGCTGGTTGGCAAAACCCTGCTGGGACGTGGCAAAAATTGTCTGGCCTCCAGCACTCAGGGAATGCCTTCATCCAAGGAATCAAAGAAAACCAATAAGTAACCATCTGCCGGGCTCTAGCCTTCCGCTAAGGTTGATGTAGTTATTTTTTTAAGGTAATGGACAACCTAAAATAAAAATTGTTTCAGAACTTAAGAAATAAGTTGTCATTAATAAATTCTCTCAGCTTCCCCGGTTCAGTGAACTGCAGGTAAAATGCACCATTCTTCACTGACTGACTATTCTGAAAATCATTCTAAAATGTGATTTTTATTTCAGCAACAGTAATAAAATTATTCAGATTTGTAGAAATTCAGAGCTAGTCACATGACCCTGGACCACACTGCTCAACACAATCCCTTCAAAGTGGACTGAAACGGACAGGATGAGAAAGGAGAGTTCCTCTGAGATAGCCTGTGCACCACAAATTCTTAGAAATGTAAAGGAAATGGGTTGCCAGTTACCATTATCTGGCATATCAAGTCACAGGGAAGACTTACATTCCTCTGTAACCTGGTTTGATAGAGTTGAAAGCAATACCACCTCTTTCTTACATAAAAAGTTATTTCATATGACACAAGAGTACAGTTCCCTTGAAAAAGCAATATGGTTCACACTTTAAATTTAAAAAGCATTTCTAGCGTATATTTGCAATGCAAAACATTCTAAATACAAATCAAATATAGCTGACAGAACCATCTTTTTGAGGCAGCCCACAACCAGGCACACCAGATATTAACTATTTCTATTTATTACTCAACAGAAACCAGCTTTCAAGCATAAAATGAAGGTGCTACAGAGACATATTTAAGTGATTCATGTTGCACACCAGACTAAAGTTACTGTGGCACAGACACACAAGTGATAAAAGAGAGAAGGAGCAAAAATCCTAAAAAGTTCTCCAAATCAGTGTTTTTCCCACAAGTTTCAGCTACTCAGACACAATAGGCAATGAAAGCCCCAGGCTCCAAGGCTTCACTGGTGAAACCCTCTGAGAACAAGGGACATATACGCATTGATGTATTTTTAGCTGCCACTACTAATTTTTATGACTGTGACAGCAGGTCACACAAAGGAGTCTGGAGCCCAGATTCATAAAACCAAGCTGTACCCTTAATACTAATTTCTAAGTGAGAGGCATTCTGAATTCCTAAAGAAAGAAACTTGTGTTTTTGCAAAGAGACATGTTGTTCTTTTCTCAGAAAATCAGTTGCTAACAGCCATAGGTCAAAACAAAACCTAAACTGCATTTCACAGTCCACAATTATTTATTTAACAAGTAATGGAAGCTGTATTTCCTGGGACTAACACTTCTAAGACCTGAGCAAATGGCAAAGCACTAGGCAAACCCAAAACCCTAGCAAAGGGTGGAAGACTAAGCAGCTAAGGGAATTAAATGAAAGCAACTTCTCCTGGCCAAGAAGGCAGAGGAGTTAAGACAGGGTCAGCCAGCAGTTCTGAACATCAACTCTGACTACTGTCTTTTTTTACCCCATTTTCTGCAAATTAGATAATATAAAGCTAAAGCTTACTTGCTCCAATCAAAGTAGACCTTCCCCTATTCAATACTTGGCTGCACATTTTTAACTAGATTACATTACACATAGAAATTCTAATTCCCATGCTGACCTTACTGTACTATTCATGGTGACTTAGACATGGCTGAGACAATATCTGTGCAAACCCACAACAACCCAACGAGTTCATGGTTAGAAACAGAAAGGAAGGAAAGAACAAAGATATATTTGGACAGAGGAGTGTGGGGGGCAATATTAACACTACAGGCATAATCTCAGCCTACCAGCTGACCTCTCACTGCCAATATTTTTGTATGTAGACAGAGGAGGCATCAAAGAACGCTTCTCTTGTGTCCCAACATTCGAAAATTACTTGACTGGTTTGGGTTTTTTAAAATGCAAAAGCCGGAAAAAAAAACACAACGTTGCTTGCCTATCTTGACTGAGAAGACACTTGCAACTATCGGCTTAAAAACCCCACAATCCTTTAGATAATCCCCCACAAGTCCTGATTAAAAGTGGATTTAATATTATGAAACGAAGCATAATTGTTCAAGACGACCTTGAGTAGTTTCTTACACCACTCTGCTCCATCAGCACAGTCAAGATGACAGCTGCACTGTCAAACGTATGAGAAGACAGGCTGATAGCAAGGTCTCTCCAAAATATTTTCCTCTCTGAAGTAAAACAGATGCTTACAGTTCTTCCAAAGCATGCCAGTCTCCTGTTCTATTTCAAACACACACTGCACACAAGTAATGAAATGGAGTCAGTATTTAATAGGCACGAGCTGTATCGATGGCCTATCCAACAAGCACGCCTCGAATACGTGCATTTTGGTTCCTCTGCTTAAGTCATCACCGATTTCACGTCCAGGAAATTTAAGGTATGCAGGCCTAAAAGTGGTTTTACGATAACAGGGGCAGTATTGCCACCTGCTGTCAGAAAGGATTCACGGCATCCCACACCACCTCATGCTCCCCAACTGAGGGAAGGCACAGACTCTTTCAGAAATCCAACTTTGCAGGTGTTTTGTTTGTATACTGCTAGTCGTCTATAGAAAGAGCACACACAAAAAAGGAACAGGCTAACCACGGCATGAAGGATCAATAATCACATTGGGGTCAGATGTAATAAATGGGTTCAACAACTGATGCACAAAGAAACAAGGAGAACACACTGGTTTAGGTAAAACAGATACTGTCCTGAAAGTATCAACACTGAAAACAGACTCGGAAATAAATCCAGCCACCATAGACCACAAGGTTAGATAAGGCTACTAAAACACCTACCTTGCCCATTTTCTACTAGATTTTCAGAAGACAGACTATGCTGAATCCTGTCAGAGGAGAGAGTCGGCCATTAACTTACGTCAGGGTATTTCCTAGAATCCCAAAATGGCCCGTTTTAGAAGGAACCATCAAAGACCATCTTGTTCAACCACTCCTCACAATGGCAGGGACATCTTTCAATAATCCACGATGCTCAACCTCCCTCCAACATGACCTTGAACATTTCCAGGGATGGGGCATCCACAACTTGTCTAGGCAAACAGTTTTAGATAGTTAGGTATCAGATACTTAAGGATCACTCATACCACTCAACTTCTGTGGGAGCAGAGAATAACACAAAAAGTCAAAAAGCACAGCTCTGAACCTCAACATCTGTGTCTAATGCTTCAGCCCACAATCTGTTAGTTTAAGGAGCCTTTTGAGTGCATTTGTTCCAGCAGAAAGTACATTTCCTTCTCTACTGTTTCTTTTTACGGCTTCTCAGTAAGTCACTGCACACTCAGATCCCACTGCTCGAAATCATCACTTGTTTGTCATTAACATGCAGTGCCTGGCCATATGGCAGGCTGAGTGGCAAAGCTCTGCTTGAGGCAGGCGAGGTTTCGGCCTCCATCCCACCACCCAACGCTCTGGGCTCGCTGGCACCACACACAGTGTGACAGGATGACGCCCAGGTGTCTGAGGCACATTGCCACCCAGAAGCCATCTCCATTAGCTACATGAGATGGCTGTGAGCACACTGGTGGAATACTGGAAGGAAAATATTCACCACAATTCATTTCCCCTTCCTGAAGCACCCTAGAACAAGGAACAAAGTTCTTCCCTGGTATGTCCCTGCAGCACTGCCAAACCTTTCTTTTTTTAGCACTTAATTTTTGAGTTACAGTAATTATACCTGGGATATTTTTAAAGTGCATTGCAACCACCCTTTCTGCAGTGCAATTCTGGGGTAAGCCTCCTCAGTCATAAGCCTTGGCCACACAGTGACAGCAAATGGTGTTTGACTGAGCCAGCAGCTACAGCTCTCCCCCTAAATCAAACCCCCAGCAGTATACTTGCCTTCCCTTTCATTCTCTTGAACACTGTCACTACACAGCCTTCTCATCCAAATGAGTATTACACTACAGGGAAGAACACTGTTGAAATGAAATTAGACCAAAAGCAGAGGGCAAGTTTAACCACATCTACTGCTCATCAGCCAGGCTTAAAGATTTTCCACAGAAAGCAGTAATAAACTCACTCACAGATGTCACAATTGAGCATGACCGATTCCCTCAACTATTAACATTGACTGTCCTGATGAGTAAGTGAGGACTATATATAAATTAGTCTGGGGTTTTTACACACAAGTGTAATTGTACCAACTGTAAAATAACTTGAGAAACCTTTGATTAACACTACAGTCTGCTCACAGTAGAGCTGAAAACCAAATTAACAACAATTCGTTAGCAATATTGGTTCTATTCCTAGAGGAAATTACAACAGTGTTAGTTTCATATGCCAGATGACTCCATACAAGAGATGTCAATACAAGTTTTCTGTTTTCCTACCTGTAACACAGGAATAAAACATGTCAAGTACATTTACAAAACATTCTTATGGACAGCAAGCTCGCTAAGAAGCTCCCAGTATAATCAACCATTTATGTCTAGCTCCACTGAAAAAAGAAACCCACAGAAATCAATACTAATAAATGTAAAAATCCCATGTCAAAATGCTATAAGCAACTTAAGGGCAGATTTTACATTTTGTTTCTTTCATATTCAATAGCAAGAACACTTGAGTTCAGGGACTTCTTTTCTTAGCAAATTATTGAAGAATAATTTCAAATGAGCTCCATAGTAAAAGTTACTGGTCACAGTAAAACAAAAAGGGGGAGAACAAGCATACACACAATACCAGATCAGGCTCAGCAACTGACTCATATCTTCATAATATTCAGACAGGCCACTTCTTCTGAAGTAATTTCTACTTCAGAAGTTACAAGATGAAAATTCTGTGTGATAAATTAAGTTGCCAAATGAAATGGATTAGCAATCAGTGAAATTGCCTGATGTCAGATCTGTTCCAGATTAGAATCCATCCTTTTTCCCCACCTGTTCATTAAGCACCAAGTTCAAGGCAACTGCAGTGACTGATTGCACATTAACGAGCTGTTTGTGTGGAAAGGCAGAGTTCAGTCCCTATCTATACTTACACACTTGTATAAGTGTAATTCACTGATAATATATTCAGTTCCCAGTATCAATACATAGCTCTTCTATCTTGATGTGTAATTTTGAGCTTGAGAAAAAAAGGGACACCTCATTAAGTTAAACAGTCATATTCAAGGTCAAGGCCAGGAAACGATGAATCTGGAAGAAAATATGTTGCTACTGCCAGATAAAAAAAGCTGGATGAAGATACTGGGGGAAGAAAGGCATATTTCACTAGGAAAGGTGACATTCAATATGAAAATACCTATTTCATCCTATAAATCAAGTCATGCAGAGGCTCCAGTGAAAACCAGTCCTGCAACAAGTAAAGCAAGCACAGGGTATTTCAAACTGAGTATTTCTCAGTTCCACATACGTTCAGTATTGGGACAGGGAGGTGTAGCAGGACCAAAGCATTGCAAACTCTTACTAATTTATTTAAAAGCTCAGCTATAATTCTCTCCCTAGAAACACGTCTGCCTCTCTTGAAGCAGCCAGGAGACTCCCACCTCCATGCACCTTCCCTGGCTGGCCCTGCACACTGTGCAGGGAGGCTGAGGATACTGTGTCTGCCAAACCAGTGTTCCCAGCTGAGCCAACTCACTGCACACAGGTCATGTGTGAGGAGGCTCTTCTTGAGCAGTGCAAGGCTCAGTAACTAAATTCCAGCATCAAGGATCAGTAAAAACAGGACAAAGAGTTGTTTACTTATGTTAGTCACCAATTCTTTTCTCTCTTTATCAGAGGAACACTTGAAATCCTGATTGTTTTCTCACATGGAAAACACATTCATTTTAAAAATTGAGAGGTTTTTCCCCAAATTTTTAGGTATTAGAAATTATTCCAGCACTCAAATACAGTTTAAAGGGAGACACCTAGTTGCTGTAACTGTAGCAACTAACTGCAAACTTAGATGCAATAGTACAGACTTATTACCAGTAATATCTAATTGAATAGATATGAACACCTTCCTTTTTCCTGAAGATTAAAGGTTTCTGTTCTCAGTACCATACTTTTGTACTGATACCAAGAATATTTTTCAAAGATAAGAAGAAATATTATCTCCTCTAGTGTTCTGTAAGTCATCATCCTCCTCCTTCTCCCTTATCAGATAAAAACAAGGAGAATCCTTTTTTGCCCTGAAATAATGGTTTCCCCTTGATCTTCCACCTAGTAAAAACTTCCTCACAAGCATATTAGTACATGCCTCCTTATCTTCTAACTGGACAGTAAGATTTATTAGCAGGTAGGAAGTGAATGGATATCTGAAGTCAGAACTGCTGCTTAAAGTGTATGAGGTACACAGACATGCCCATCACACCCTCAACACCACTCCTGTACCTACTTCAGTAGCTACTGCATAGGACACACACAGCAACACACTTCTCCATATTAAAAATGCACAGGAAATGTAGCCCTTTACTGCTTAGTTGATATGATAAACATTGGA
Source organism: Sitta carolinensis (assembly GCA_032173965.1). Lineage (NCBI taxonomy): Eukaryota > Metazoa > Chordata > Aves > Passeriformes > Sittidae > Sitta > Sitta carolinensis. The sequence continues at coordinate 15,538,246 of JAVUNC010000019.1, forward strand.
TAAATTGTTATCCAAATCTTACTCAGGCTTTTACTGCTTATTTCTGTATTTGGGCTTGCCAGAGGAACTAAGTGGCCCCTCTCTCCCCTCCCTAGACACAGGCACACCACACCCTCTCCGAGCTCTGTTCTGACCATTTATTCAGATGCTGGCTAATTGTGGTTATCTGGCTTCCAAGTGCTTGAAGCACTTCTGGCATCCGGATGAAGTGACATCCAGAAACATTCAATCTGTTAAAAAGGCCAGTCAGCACAGATTAGTGCAGTAAGCACATGCCCCAAGGAGAGCCTGTTTACATTCTTAAGAGTGTAACAACAAAGTGTAAAGGAGAATATAGAAGTACATAAGATTTTCATACAAGTCTTGGCTGAATTCTTTAAAAAATTGCATGAAGGAAATGGCATAACAGGACACCTTAAGCAAAACATCCAGTTAAAGTAATACCTGTCTGCAATGTAATCAGTAGTAAAGCAGTTTTAGGAAACCATTGTGTAAGGAAAAGACATTCAGATAACTGACAATTTTAGAAAAACTGCACATCAGCTCTTTTCTCTCTCACAGTGCATCTCAGTTCCTAGACTCTAGTCTTGAATGATTTCAAAGAAGCCATTTCAATGAGGTTCTTTTGACAATGGGCAAAGACACAAACTACATGTAAAATACTTCTGGAAACTAAGCAACATTCAGTTTGTCTGCTAGAAGTCTAGGACAAAAAAGGATCCTTTTACAGCAGTGTTCATCAGTGATACCCTGATATTTAGCTACAGAAGATCATTTACATTATTTATGTCTCATTTCCTCCTTACATATTTGAGAAAACACTTTTTTTGGCCAACATGTTTGCATCTAAATCTGGAGACAATCTGAACCACCTGGAACCCTTCCACAGCCCCAGGATTTGCTAGACCACTCCCTTTACTTCAAGCATGTTTAGTTCTTTGCAGAAGTCAATGTAAACATTCAACCAGTATCTTCCTGTGGCTTGAATTTGGATATGACTTGCGGTATTTTAAACTATTTCTTACAGGAAACAGTTAGTGGATTTCTAAATTCAGAGAGAGAGTCTCCTGAGTGTCTCTTCCTCCCTTCCTAACCCAGGGCTTGCAAGAGATAGGAGGGAGTCAATCATTAATATCTGGGGTAGTCAAAAGGCATTAATTAGAAAAAACTTGCACAGATTTACCTCCGAAGAAACTTATCTCCTATTCCATATTCAACAAGGCTGCATTTTATTCAGTTTACACACAGAAACTGGTACTGTGGACACTTACTGCTTCACATCTTTGAGGCTTGGATAACTTCAGTTGCAGAAATAAAAATAAAGGAGTTGTTTGCTAAAGCATCGTATGGCGCAGAAACATGGGTTTAGTTCCCACCTAAGAGACACTGCAGTTTCACTGAAACTCTGGGATTTTCAAAGAATCCCAGCACAGCAGATGTTTTGCATAAATAACAGGGATCTTGAACCGAAACACTTTCCTCATGTAGCTTTCCAGTTTGAAAGGTTAATAGTAAAAAAGTACCACTGAAACCATGGGCAAATCAAAGGCTTAGATTTAATTACTGCACTGACATAGAGAGAGCATATGTTTTTTCCAAAGTAACTGTAGGTTAGTATTTTAATCTAAAGTTATTAATAACTCATAATAGTTAACATATTATGCCCTTTTGGAACTGTTGAAGGTTACAAAAGACTTACAAGAAGATTAAAAACCCACCTGTACCAATGCCGTGGCCCTAGGACTGCTGTTCTCTGTCTGATACACCAAAGTATCACTGTATAAACATCTTCCTTTCAAGAAGTAGCTTTGCCAACATCTAATCTGAATCTCCCCTGAAGCCCAAATTCAATGTACAGAAGACAACAGTAGAAACAACTTGTTTGCCAAAACCTTTCTAGATACTTTCAGAGTGTTATATACCTCTTTAGGTCTTTCAACCTCAGTCTATTTGGAGTGGCCTTGAAACCTTTTCTCAAAACTGCATATCAGTATGTGTTGATTTGCTTCTTTTTTTTCCTCCTCAGAGACATGCATTTTTCACCAGGATGGTAGGCAGATAATAGGTTTATAGGCATAAAATATCATTTGCAGTCTGGGATATAGTTTTTTTGGACATTTCAGGAGAATTAAAGGGGGATTTAAATCCAAAAAAGTGAAGTACTCCTATTCTAAACCTAATCTGTAACAAGTTTCAGCCTGTAATTTAAGAGAGGCCTATAAACAAAGAGAAGCTAAATACAAATGGAGAGGAAGTATGCTAATGTTGACTTACTGGAAAGCAATAAAGTAAGGATACCTGCAAAAGCACTACTGGAAAAATCATCTTAAAAAAAAAGGATGAGGAAAAAATATTAAAGCTTCAGAGGCCTTGTCAATACAATGAGGAGAGGATCTGTTATATGGATGCTGCTGTATTGTTTGTTGTTTAGAAAGGCTTTTGTGCATCAGTAAACTAGAAGACTAATTGATTTTTTTTTTTTTTTTTTTTTTTTTGCAGAGGAATACCAGCTTCAGTACTTGGAACGCAAAAATGTACTTTGAAACTGCTAAAGATTCCACATGTACTTCACAAAACCCATTTGCAGATGTTGACTGGTGCAGTGGGATGTCATCAAACAGTTGGAGGGAGTCTGTTCACTGCCCTCTACACTGTGTGGGCAAACAGTCCTGTGTTCTTTACAGATACAAACCCGTAGCTCCACATGGAATTTTCCTCTGATAAGCAAACACAGCAATTTTGGCCATTACAACCCTGGCAACCTCTGAACTCTATTCAGTCACAGAGAAGATACTGCAGCATGTTGCCTTCCAAGAAATGAATACCACCAAAATTAGTTCTTGAAAATTGATCAGTGCCACTGAAATACTAGGGGGAAAAAAATTCAGCCTCAGGACACACAAACCACACACTCTTTTTGGAGTGGAGAGTATAGCAAGATTTGGCTATGGGCTCGTGCATAGGGGTAAACCTTCCCATCATTTTGGCAAAAAAACTGAACTAGCTTACTGTAATCTAATACACTAATTAATTAATTGCACAGACATTTCCCTGTTTTTGTCACAAGATGCTACACATAGTTCTTCACCTCAGCTGCACACTTGGAGACACAGCCACTGAACAAGAAGAGGCACTAAAATGCTTAAAACCCTGTAGATCATAGCCAAAAACTAGAAAAAATACAATCTCCCAACAAGAATGCAAATATGAAAACCACATAAACCAAATTCTGCTTTCCACTCACCTTGTTGTTAAATTTCTCATATGACCTAGCCCACAAGTGGCTTGATTTATAAAAGCAGACTGGAATGTACTGCATTAGCTTAGAAACAAAAGTGAGCCTACTACAACACAAAGTGTGAAGTCTCAGCTAACCAAGTTAAGTCAAAAGATGGACACAAGATGATCGATTCTTTCATGGTGACCATGCTACAAAAGTTTCACAGTAATCCCTGTCACAGCAAATTCACACAGGATGAACAGATGCAATATGAAGGAACAGCAGAAAAAGCCATATTTTCAGATTTCCACAGGACGCCAGTTTCAAGGAATTTTCCAGAGTTCATACTTGTACCATGGAGCTGTAAAGGATTTTCAAGACATGGCTACATAAAATATTTAACCACCTACCAGCATTAACGATGGCATCCACCTCGAGGAGTGTAATGTCACCTCTGTAGAGAGAAACTTTCTCACTCAGACTTTTCTTCCCTTGCAGATCTTCTTTAGCGTTCTCGCCTACAAACCAAGAAAGCAGGAAAACCAGGTTATAAGTGTGGGCCCGAGGTGATTATTTACTAGCCCTGAAGAGGCAGCAGTCCGCTGACACTGCTGCCAGACTGCAGCATCTTTCGGTTTCACCTCGAGAGGGCACCGGCAACCCGCAGAGACACCAGCACTGCCCTTACATCACACTGCTCGCTTGGTGCTCCTTTCCAGATCCAAGCTAGCAGGAAGCACTGAATCCTTATCCACACACCACTTGGTTACAAAACTGTAGAAACACACATACTTCTGGAGTGAGACCTATCAAGTAATTTTATTTGGCAATCACAAGGGTGTAAATTGCAAAAACAAATTGAGGAGTTAAGATTACCCTCCTAACCAGAGTAATAATTTCTCCAATACAAAATTATACCAAATGAATATTAAAACAAACAAGCACACCGTTTGCCAACACCCCCAAAATTCAGAATGACTTCTGAAGACATGTAGCCAGAAAAAAAAAAAAAAAAAAGCCTGAAAAAGAAATTTACACAAGTTTAAGTTTTAAACTTGGAGCTCTGTCACCTTAAATTGCTCAACAGGAGGCAGGTGGTGCAGACAACACACTAGCTTGCAAAAGATTTGTTACTGAATAATGTTACCATAGATCCCTGATTCCTGTAAACTCTTGAGATTTTGCATCACCAAATCACTTCATTTATATCTGATTCAGTCCATAGAACAGCTCAGTTACCTCAAACCCTTGCCCAAACACACAGAATTCACAGAAAGACTGGGTTGGAAGAGACCTCCAGGATCATTGCTCAACCCAGCCCTAACACCTCAACCAGACCCTGGCACCCAGAGCCACAGCCAGTCTGTTATTAAACACGTCCAGGGTTGGTAACTCCACCACTTCCCCAGGCAGAACATTCCAGTATTTTATCAATCTTTCTGTGAAAAACCTTTTCCCACTATCCAGCCTAATTTTCCTTGATTCAGCTTGAGGCTGTGCCTTCTGGTTCTGTCAGTGCTGCCTGGAGCCAGAGCCCAGCCCCCTGAGCACAGCCCCCTCTCAGGGAGCTGCAGGGAGTGCCCAGGTCACCCCTGAGTCTCCTTTTCTCCAGGCTGACCCCCCCCCAGCTATCCTTCTCAGGGTTTGTGTCCCAGCCCCTCTCCAGCCTCACTCCCTCCTCTGGATGCGCTCCAGTGTCCCCACGTCCTTCCTGAACTGAGGGACAGAACTGGGCACAGCACTCGAGGGTGACCCCACCAGCGCCCAGCACAGGGGAACAATGACCTTCTTGCTCCTGCTGGCCACACCATCCCTGATCCAGGGGCCATGACCTTCCTGCTCCTGCTGGCCACACCATCCCTGATCCAGGGGCCATGACCCCCTGCTCCTGCTGGCCACACCACCCCTGATCCAGGCCAGGGGCCGTCGGCCTTCTTGGCCATCAGGGCACACTGCTGGCTCATGTTCATACAGCCCCAAGCTTCACCAAGTTCGACATGTGTTGTCCCTGAAAATCAGCCTTCTGATTTGTTTTAATATAGTGGAGTCAGTTCTCACGAATTATAAGATAAACAAGAATTATGTTTACATTCCTCTGTGAAAAGACAGCACCTGATGAACTTCTCAAGTGACCAGTGGAGATGGAGAGGTGGAAGCTTCTCTGTCCAATCTCTGATCACTGTGCAGAAACTTATAGATACGAGCTCAACAACAAACGAGAGAGTTCCTTTCTTCTTCTCTGCCTGAACACCTGTGGTGTGTGTTACTGTGTGTTTCTATCTTCGCCACAGTAACAGACATGCACCGGAAATTCACTGAAGAGCGAAGATGATTAAAATCTCTTTTACGATTACTTTTTTGACATTCTTTCCAACACAAGTTTCAAGAAGCTTGAGTTCATCTATTGGTCAGAAATAGAACTCATTTGCTGAGGTGACAAAGTGTGTACCAATTTCAAATCTTCAAAACGAGTGAAGTTCATTGATAAGCAAAAGGAGTCCTCAGTATTTTGTGAGGAAGTAGAAGTCCAAACACATTTGTCCCTCTAGTCTTACCCTCTATTTCCTTCAACTCAAGCATACCAACCTGGACACGTCAACAGTTCCTTGCTGAGCGCTGGGGAGCCAATCCCCAAGCTCCTGAGGCCTGCCGCACCGTGCCAGACAGAGCAGCGGGCTGACACAGCCACACGCCCAGAGCCTCTGCCCTCACCGGGACACTCCAGCCTCTGTGACATCACGGCTGATGCCGCCACATTCCATGGGCTCTCCAGGGCCCCGTTGGGCTCAGCTCGGGCTCAGGGCAAGGGACCCAGCCCCCCATGCTCCTCCCGGGGCTTTCGCGGCCGCGCTGCTCCCCGCCGCTGTCCCGCCGGCCCGGGCACAGCCCGCCCGCCGGCCCGGGCACAGCCCGCCCGCCGGCCCGGGCACAGCCCGCCCGCCGGCCCTGCAGCGGCTCCGCCGCGCCTGCCGAGCCCGCTCCCTGCTGCCCGCCGCGCTCCGCCTGCGCCGCAGCCTCCGCAGCCAAGCCCGGGCGCGGCGCAGACAGGCGAGCCGTGGCAGCGGGCAGGCGGCACGGGGCCGGGGGCTGCAGCGGGAGCAGCGCCAGCCCCTGCGGAGAGGGAAACTGGGCAGGCACCGGGGCTCCGGGGCCGAGCCCCCTCCCTCGCAGGAGCGGACGAGGCCGGGCTGAGGCGGCAGAAGCGCAGGGAGCCCGCCCGCCGCGCTCTCCGGCAGAGCCCCAGGGCCCCCGCAGCCCCGCAGCCCCCGCCCGCGCACGGCGCCCGGGGCTCCCAGCACACGGCCCGGCCACGCTCGGCCGGCCCAGGCGCCGCTGCCCCCGGCACGGCCAGGGGATCGATCGGCCGCCAGCAGGAAAGCTCTGCCTGCTGCGGGAGCCTCCTGCGGGGAAGAGACGGCAAAGCCTGGAAGGACCGGGACCAGGAGGCCGCGCTTTTCTCCCACTGAGAAAACACCTGCCAGGCAAACGGAGCCATATCCCGCAACATTACTCATACAGCTTTAGTATCGTTAATAAAATTATCTATTAAATAAGACAGCTTTTATTTCTTTTTTTTTTTTTAACTTTAGTCTTGCAAACACATTGATTGTGTGACTCTTATGAGAAAGTGAAGTCAATGGCCCCTTGTGTTAGTTTTGAATTGAAACCGCAACATCACTAAATCATCTCTGCACACACACTCAAGAAGGATGGAGTTGATCCTGGTACATCCTTGCCAAAATTTGGGGGTTTAGACTATTACTGACAACACAAAAAAGTGGAAACACTGCTGCAGGTCTTCCTCTTGTCTCCTCTGCCCCAGCCTCAGTAACACATTACAGCTGAAAATCTTCACACAAATACTTGAACATTCATGTCCCACCCTGACTTTTTCCCCCCTCTAGATCCAGCCATCATCTTCTACCCCTCCGCCTATACAATCCAATTTTATTTAGCTCTTCCTCCTACATCATCCTGTGGTCCTTCAGTCGTGTTCAGAACACCTAAGTCTACAAAGTCACAGACTGAAGTAGGATGAGGTTGATTACCTGAACTCCTCACACCAAATAGAGAAAACAGGCAGTCCTAGCCCTCAGCATTGTTTACAACTCCTTCCAGACTACTCCTAAGGAAAAGGGCCTTTATAGCTTACACGAGGGCAGAAAAACACTTTAGATTGGGTCTGCAAAAACTGCACTTGAAAAGAAAATGGGTAAAGTTCACCTGAACCAAGTGGCCATAGGACTGTCAGAACCTCTCACTAGAGGGAGCCCCCACCCAGGACATAAATCTACTCAGCTGCTGCAATGGACAAGGATGGCAACCCACAGCATCAGAAAATCAGCCCTGAAACTCAATCACTGCTTACACAGCCAGAGTTTTAAAGCCTAATGCACTTTAAAGTATATTAATTTTTTAAACAGGTCTCAAGCATACAATTACAGAAATCCCTACAGCAGTACCAAAGAGCTAATCACTAGAGGGAAGAGAAAAACCTACAGCCTGAAGAGTTTTTTACAAAAAAAAAAAAAAAAAAAAAACACACTACATTTGCATTTTAAAACACCTGTTAGTTAAAGAGTAGAGCATATACAAAGTAGTAAAAATACGTACCAAACCCCATAGTATAAAGCAATACATGTGGCAAAGTAAAAGTCTCTTGGCACTCTATGAGCAAAGGCCAATAAGCGGAGAAATCAACGAGAGAACAAGTGAGAAGGACTGACAGCAGTGAGGCTCACACTGTTAGAAGGGAAGTTTGTTAAACAAGTAACATGACACATATCTCCTCAAGTTCATAAAAACAAGTAGCAGAACGATTGCATGGGGAAAAAAAGCTGAAAACAGCAGAGTTCCATCATTTCTAGTCAGCATTAGAATCCACAACTGAAGGAAGTAAATTAATTCCAAGTTCAACAGAAATAAGCCTGGTCACTACCTCATCCCTGCTGCAATAGCTACCAGCAGAGACACATCCCCACAAGGAAGCTCCTCTAAGAGGATCTGGAAAGAGAACCGGAGCAAGGGACAAGAATCACATGATTGCCAGAAGAGAGGCAGCCCTTCCACTCCTAGAAGAATCCTCAGCAAATACTTGGCTGGGACACTTAACCACTTTCCTTGGGATGCTGAACATACAAAGGAGGTGAGCGAGCTTGAGCCGTGCATCTGACCCTAGTGGAACATGCAGCAGCAATTCTGCGACACGCTGTGCTTCTTCCCTTCAGTGCCAATTTCTTTTTTTACTTAAGGCTTTGTTTCTACATTTTCCATGTACAGACTAAAAATTATGAACTATTAGCAATTACTAATCTTACATCTGACACAACTTTCTATTCCATTTGTTTCTGCACAGGCTTATGGAGCATTAGAAAAGACAGACTGTAAGACCTGTAATATTATGTGTCTGCTTCTACTAAGTGTGGATGATTGTACAGGAAAGGCAATTGCTTATCTAAATCAAGATAAGCATTATTTCCATATGTTCCATCACCAGGGGAAAAGCATTCACAGATGCACGATAGTACTTCAGATTTGTAGTACTGATTTGCTCTATCACTTCTTGGACTTAAATGAGATCAGAACCTGAGCACAAGGAAGAAACATCTGTTGCAGACAAATCACTTTCTACCCAGCCAAAATCGCAGCACAACATGCAAGTCAAAAGCACTCGATGATGAACACCAACACCTCTCCCCGGCTGCACGCTCTGCCAATATGGTTTGTTTCAGCTAATTACCAAGTGGCTAATTGGATTAGCTGGGGACGACAGCCAAGTACCAAATTCCGGAGGCAGACACCACGGATCACAGAACGGATGTGGTTGGGTGGCACCTCTAGGGATCAAGTCGTCCAGGACTCTGTCCCAGTTGAATTTAAACTATCTCCAAAGACAGAGATTCCACAAGCTCTCCAGGTAACCTGTCCCAGTGTTCAGCCAGCCTCATAGAATGCATGCAGTTTTGTTTTTTAATGCTCAGAAAGAATTTCCTCTTTCAACTTGTGCCTACTACGTCTTGTCCTGTCACTGTACCACAGAGATGAGTCTAGAGAGATCTCTTTTACACCCTCCACTCTGTGTTTATAAATACTGATCAGATCCCATCTGGGGTATCTCTTCTTAGGGCTAAATGTCAGCTCTCTCAGTCTCTCCCGGCACTGGAGATGCTCCAGCCCCCTAATCATTTTAATCATCTTTATGGCTCATCTGGTGCACGAGCTATGCTTCCCAGTCCTCCACCACCGACCAGCCTCCTGAGGTCACACTGCCCCATCTTCCAGGTCAGGAAGTCATGGTATCTCCTATTCAAGGTTCTGCAGGAGGCGTGAAATGTCCCCCATCTGAGGGGCTAGAACTCACCCCTGTGCCACTACTGCAAAAAGCCCCGAGCTCGCTGGCTCGGGCCAAGTTTAACAAAGTGATACGGCTACCAGCAGCCCTCAAACAAGTGTGAGCCTTGACTTTTCAGCCACATTTAAATGGGAGCCACTGAAGACATTTACACATTACAGACAGAAAGAGTGGCGTACCATGAGAATTGATCAAAACAGCCAGTCACACTGAACAACCCACACAATGCTCATGCAAATGTAATTTTCTTGTGTTACAAGGTCTTGCACAGTCCTTAAACAACCTTTTTCTCAGTCTATCCCACACAGCTCTTTCTATCCCCAAAATAACAAAGCTGAGAGGCAAAAGAACCCTTTAAGTCTGGGAGAGAAAGAAGTAGAAGGAAAGGAGGAGCCTGCCTTTTTTATGAAGTTTCTGTAAACCGAGAGAAGACTAGGTATGGAATGCTAAAGTACGGGAGAACAAAGTTTGAGAAAGGAGTAACAACAAACAAGGAGGAGAACAAGAACAGGAATACATTCCCCATCTAATTTGTGATTCACCCTTATCTGCAGGGACAGGCAATTGTCAATTCATAAATCAGAGTCCTCTCACTTCAGCAGCACGCACATTGACAGCAAAGACACGACATAAGTAGGCTGAGACCCTTGGGTATTTGTGTGTTTACTTGGAGAGTCAGCATCCAGCTGCTCTGGTTGCATGCTTGCTGGAGATTTCATGATTTAGGGTCCATAGAAAAGGCTGCTGGTTCAGCTGTGACTCAGAAGGAGCTTGGACTTTGTCTATGTGAAGAAACCCATTCAATCGCTGTCTTGTTCGGTTGGTTTCATAATGTGGAGCTTCAGAGGACTTCCAGACTTTGCAATTATATAGTGGAATGAAAATGCTGTTGGGTACAGTATTTTGCTAAGTTCTTGCCCAAGCCTGATTATCAGTACCTCACTCCAAGCGATACCAAGAATTTCCATATAGATTCTTCTCAGTGAAAGGCAGCCCGAGTTGTACTGAAGTACACCACATGGTCAGCCAAGTCACACAGAGGCAAGAACAACACTTCATTGCCTCAAACTCAATTCCTACTTTATACCTCCCTCTAATACACAGAGTTCATAATTAACAATGGAAGTTCAAAAATGAAGACGGACATATGACACCGCTTTCGATCACTGTTCATTGCCCCATGAGTATGCTGATACTTCTCTATAAAACTAGAGGACTACAGGTGATTATGCTTCACTAGATTCCTCCCAAGACAAAGAAGATCCCTCCACTGCAAGAGCTGTGTCTTGGCAATATCACAGCATTCATGCAACTATTCCTGGTGTGTTCAAATTGATCCAGTACCACATGGGGTAAATATGAGCCTTCATCCAAAACACACTACCAGCAGTGCAGCATTCCTCCTCTCACCTTTATATACTGTCTGGAAAAAAATGACTTGCCATTTTCATGCCCAACGAGGTACTTAGTCCTCAGCAGCACCTGTTTTACTTACCAAAATGTGAGATTATTTAAATAGATGAGAACATACAGCATGGAGGATTAAAATAAGCTTATAGTGGGGAACCACAAATTCATTACTTTCATTAACTTAATAAGCTGTCAGACAATTTTATTCCACATTTTCTGCTTTTTTAATTCTCTACACCATTGCTGAGCAGTGACTTCTCTAGTTGAGTATTACAGGCTTTTGTAGCACTTGAAGTACAGCTTGGAAATAAAATGTTACTACAAGAAAATTACAAAGCTTGTGCTAAACCATCAGCAAATATTTCATGGCATTGTCATTCAAAAACTTCTCTGCCCGACACAGACTGACAACAGCTTGCCAGGTGGGAGCAGGAACTTGAGTTTTCTAGCATGGGACAGGTAAGTAAGTGTTGGGGCTTAGGATTTTTTCCTTTTGTTCTTTCTCTCAGGGAATTTTCGCCCATATGTTGCCAGGAAAGAATACGACCGGGTATTGAGAGAGACAAAAGAAGTTGCCGGGCTCAGGGGCGGGTGGAGCTGGCTACTCTGTCTCTACTTGGGAAGGGCAGAGATATCACTGATTTGGGCTGGGGAAAGGCCTTGGGCGCCGCTCCCGGCTTCCTCTTGTGCTCTTGGAGGGGAGCCAGGCTGCGGTCGCTGCGGCGAGAACTCGCCACCGCTGCGGGTCCCGCTCCTGTTGCCTTCTCCCACCAGGAGCGGAGCTCTGCTCCCGAGAGCGGCCGCTGCACTGGGACCGCATTAAACCAAAGACCCTTCACCGTCTGCCGGATGCCTCGGGGCAATCCCGGCATCTCCGAGCCCTGCCCTGCTCAGCAGGGCCAATTCTCCTGCCACTGCTCTGGGATTTTCCCTACCCGGTAACCGCACACGCCCTGCCTGCTGGGACAGCCCCCGAGGTTCCAGCTACAGCTGCAGAGTTTGATACATCCCGGTTAGCATTCCGGGAGTTTGGCATTCCAGGAGTTCGCTCCTCCCTGCCGTTCCAGCCTGCAGTTTCAACCCAAACAGCAAGGGACAGAGGGAACTTGGAATACTTGAAGAAAACTCTACCACTACTCACTTGTGTCGCAAGTCATGCTTGCTTCGTTCAAGGACTTAAACAACGGAAATTAACACAAATGCCCAAGCAGTTACAAACTCAGTAGCAGTTAGCAGAAAGATCTAGGTCTATCTTCTTTTACATATCTACCTAGAAATGAAAGACACACTAAATCTCAAAGCCTTTGAGTCAATACAAGAACGTCTGTGTACATCACCTATTCTGCTGGATTTAGCTATTTACAGTACACTTAGAATCCTTCCCCTGTAAGAACACTGGTGGGAATGCAGAAAGAGGGAAAAAAAACAGAACAGAACTCTACTTTTTCTGTCAATATGACTGACCCATAATCTCAGTGACAGCTACATGAAGTCTGGGGTTTGCTTTCAGTGGATGTAGATTTATTAGGAAATCTCACCAAAGGACAGCACTGCAACACACGATACACTGCTAGGCAAGCAGCAGAGTTCCTTCCACAGGAAAAGTTGCACTAAGCACGTGTGAATAAACCCAGTGCAGGCTGAACTTCAACTACAAGTCATACCTTTCAGCACATGGAAAACACAGAACTTGGAGCACCTTTAGAGTGCCATACCAAGGAGACCATCAAAAAAGTCCACACCTTTATGAAAAAGCAAAGTGCAGGATAATACAGGGAAACGTTTTAAAGAAAGACAGAGGTGCAATCACTTTCTTCATACCTACTCTGCATTAGAGAGAGACTGCACCTTTTGAACAGGAGCCTTTGGGTGAACTCCAGAGCAGTTTTCTCTAACACAACATTTGACCACCAACTCCAAGGGATACCATTTGTGCAAAGGTACTTGCAGAAATAAATGTATTGGCTACATCAGCACAAGGATGAGAGGGTGTATTTTCCAACATGTGCGTTCTACAGCATCCCATCCCCAAAAACAAACTGAAAACTCTGGTGAAGGCCCTTGTGACACATTTCTGCAAACAGGCCAAATCAGCATGCAATAGCCTGCAAGCCTCAGGACAATCTCTGTGCACAAACATTATGCTTCTCCCTCATACTGCACATTGAAATACAAAGTATTTCTCACTATCATTTCAAAGGTTTTTAAAGCTATACAAAATCCAAATTTAACATCTTTCAACTGGATTATTAAATCTTCTCCCCAGCACAGAAGAGCATTTTCTGGGCATTATAAAAAAATAAGTAGCACTTTCTACAGGACTGAGAAATTTTATCTTATTGGATTTTCCAAATACACATCAGCTAGATGTCCTCACGTGGAGAAAGCCATGTACTACTTCACAGAATAACTACTACTATTTAATGGTTGGACTCAATAAACTCAGAGGTCTTTTGCATCCTTAATAGTCCCATGACTCTACACTAGAATTATTCAGCCCTTCTCTGGCTGGTTAAGAGACATTTCTACATGCTGAGCAGTTTGAGTCTACTAAATCAAAAATGGGAAGCCAGGCTTATGTTATTTCCAGAGACTGAGTTTTTAACACATGTGCAATCAGGTGTTCAACTATGCATGAAGCAAACACAGCTACACATGATAGTTAAAATGATCCAGAGAGCTTGGTGAGCTTAAACTGCACCAGTGATCCCTCAACTATCAAGAGAGTTAAAGCAGCATCACTACTCCATTTGAGTGTTAGATTCATTTTCAAACTTCTTGCAAACCTCCCACACCCAGGGCTGGGTGGCCTACCCCGTATTATCACTAATAATAAAAAGCCAGGCTGCAAAAAAGAGTTGAGATAATAGCTCAGCAGCCTTATAAACATGTCATAACAAAGGTACATTAAATTAAGCCAAGCCATACCTGTCTAATCAAAAGAAGGCTCTGAGGAAGAACATAGGACTGACCTCATGGATGGCTCCAAGCACCACTGACTTGCTTTTGTTCTCCACAACCGTTATACCTTTCCTCATCCTACATGCATTGCACCCGTGTGCCCTCTGCCCCGTCCCGTGCTTGGTCCGTCCCCCTGAGCAGTGCAGGGCTCGTTATCGTTAACGCTGCTCGCCTGTCGCACACGGCTGCGGCTCGTTAGGGGTGAGCTGGCCACAGCGCCCTGCCCAGGCACCACCAACTGTGTGTGTGCCTACAGGTTCCATCTTCTGCAGAAGCACAGCAGCTTTTTCCACCTGCGTTTGAAAATAGCTAAAAGTCACATAACCAGGCAACAGCTCCACATTAGCGAGCCATGACAGGGGTACAATTAACAGCTCGGTTTTGGCTTCAACCTAATCATGGGCACATGGCTTCGAATCAGGCTGGCACACTGGCTCACATCTGTCTGCAAAAGACAGTGAGGACATATGCCACAATCCATCATAAATTATAGAGTAAGGCTCTAGCCAAGCTACCATACTGAGCAAAGCTAGATGACTTGCTGAAATTGTCTTTGTAGAGCAATACATTAATTTGGAGGTTTGATCTTGCAGTCCCCCACACTCAAAAGAAGTTCTCCCTTTATATATAAAAAGAAGAATGGAAAAAAATAATCGAAGAAAAGACAGAAACTGAAATATATCACCTGTTACTTTTTTCCCTGCATATATTAAACTATATTACTCAAGTCAGCCACCAAAATATTCCAAGCTGGAACCTGCAATTTTTCTCAGCAGTTCCTGAGGAACAGCACATCCCAACTTAAAGCATCACTGCTGCTAAAGCCGTCCTCCCTCACACCCAGAACGAGCCTGCCAGCTGACAGCACACTGCATCATCTTGACTTCCTAACTCTACTAAGTACTTCCTTAGGGACCTCTGTACAAAACTTCAGTGCAGTGACATTCAGCAGCTACAAAAAAAAGGACTGTTTCTCATATTGCACAGGACAGAAGCTTGAGTTATTAATCTGGTCAAAATTCATGTCACCAGTAATTAAACATTAAAACCATTATTTCTGGCAAAGATGTGCCTAACTTCCCTTTGCATCTCCACCTACTATCCCTCTCTAAAACCCATGAAGAGCTTGCAGAGCCTCAATAAGAATACCAATTTGTCAATTTATTGTTGAGAGCAGCATCCTTTCCTGTGGTTAACTTTTGCTCCTCAAGGTGCTGTCTGCCACTGTAGATAAGACAGCTTTCTCACCTGCATGCAGAAGAGCCACAAAATAATAACTCTATCCAGAACCTGTATAAGCTTAATGCTGTATGGAAGTTACCTTGTTATAAAAGTCACAGAGCAGCAGCTTAAAGAGAAGTCATCTTAATTACATCAAAGACAAGTGATTTACATTCTTAGAGAGAGGATTAGCTACACTGGATTTTGTGTTCTTAATCTATATAAACAGATCTGAAGTTTTTAATAATCATCATCTCAGACTTGCTGAAAGCAAGAAAGTTTTTTTGTTTTTCCCAGAAACACTTTAATGCAAACTGTAAAACAAGTGTCACCTCTGGCAGCTAATCCATCCTATAAAGGTTATTTGTGTGAAGCTCACTGGAGAATTACAATGTCAACTGAATACATCTTCAGTCTTTTTGTTTACTGTAGTTTCCCTCCACCCCTTACACTAAACACACTAATTTACCTACTTCTATCAGGGATTTCACTAACTAGAGATGATTCCCCTCCAGAAACAAGCAAACAAACACACACACGCAAAGATTATTGCAGAATTTATGCTCAAGTGAACTTGCACCTGAAGAGTGGAGTGGTTTTGGTTTGCCAATCCAAGTTTCCCAGCCAATGCACCAATTAATGTACTGGGTCTAGCGCTGGCCAAATGCCAGTGCACCCACTAGAATTATCTACTCATTTTCTGCTCCAAGGTAAGGATTAGGAGGAGAGAAAAGCAGGCTCAAAACTCAAAAAAGGGTAAAAGGAAAACTTTATTAACAGAACTAAAAAAAAAAGAAATAGTAAGAAATCAGAATAAACTTTCAGACCACTCCTCCCTCCAACTGTTTTTTTCTACTGACAATGTAAAGAGACCATTTTGGTATTTTCAGTCAGTTTACCATTTTTTAAATAATCTTTCTTCAATTCATGTAGAGGAATTTAAAGAGGCTCTCCTGCCACACCACAGTCTTTTCCACAAGAAACAGTTCTCTCACGGTTTTAATCTTCATGATAGCAGCCGCCTGGAAATCTGCAATCAAGAAATCTCTCCCACAGCTTGGCAGTCTTCCCACAACTACCACAATGGGTCATTTCAGCTTACTGAGGTGCAATTTTAAGGATGAGCTGTTCTAGCATAGAAACAAAAGTTCTTCTATCCCTGATACAAGGTTTCTCATCTCTTTCTGTTCAAGCTTCTCCTTAGATCACAGCTACTTCAACATCTGCTTGCTTCAACCCTAGTGCATCTGCTCACAGCTATGGCCAGAACGATACATGGCCCCAGTGCATTCCATGAGTTACAGGGGAAAAAAAGTCTGATGTAGCAGTTATACCTTCAAAACAGCCTTTCAAGAGAATTTCAGCCCAAGACTACGGCATCTCCTCATTCTCCTCCCATCTGGGATTTCACTCCTTATTCACTGACCTCAGTGTCTCCATGTTGTTTCGCCCAGTCCTTTTCCTCTCACTTGTGAGAGCATTGATGTCTGCAAGTTTCGTCTGTGGCTGTGTGATCTCTGCTGGGCCATGGCCGCTCTGGCTGCATGGCTGTGTCCCGGCGCTGCCGCGGTCAGTTCCAGACACAGGGCTGCACAGCTGCCTCTGTTCTGGGCCTGTGATCCTGCGCAGGGCCAGCAGCACAGCCCTGCAGCACAGCCCTGCAGCCATGGCCTGAGCGGGGCAAAGCTCGGCTCCACCTGAGCCGAACGAGGACAGGCGGGCCCATCGGCCATGGCTGACACTGGGCAGGGGCCTGGCCCATCGGCCATGGCTGACACTGGCAGGGGCCTGGCCCATCGGCCATGGCTGACACTGGCAGGGGCCCGGCCCATCGGCCATGGCTGGAGCCGGGCAGGGGCCTGGCCCATCGGCCATGGCTGACGCCGGGCAGGGGCCCGGCCCATCGGCCATGGCTGGAGCCGGGCAGGGGCCCGGCCCATCGGCCATGGCTGGAGCCGGGCAGGGGCCTGGCCCATCGGCCATGGCTGACGCCGGGCAGGGGCCCGGCCCATCGGCCATGGCTGGAGCCGGGCAGGGGCCTGGCCCATCGGCCATGGCTGACGCCGGGCAGGGGCCTGGCCCATCGGCCATGGCTGACACCGGGCAGGGGCCTGGCCCATCGGCCATGGCTGGAGCCGGGCAGGGGCCTGGCCCATCGGCCATGGCTGGAGCCGGGCAGGGGCCTGGCCCATCGGCCATGGCTGGAGCTGGGCAGGGGCCTGGCCCATCGGCCATGGCTGGAGCCGGGCAGGGGCCTGGCCCATCGGCCATGGCTGACACCGGGCAGGGGCCTGGCCCATCGGCCATGGCTGACACCGGGCAGGGGCCCGGCCCATCGGCCATGGCTGGAGCTGGGCAGGGGCCCGGCCCATCGGCCATGGCTGACACCGGGCAGGGGCCCGGCCCATCGGCCATGGCTGACACCGGGCAGGGGCCTGGCCCATCGGCCATGGCTGACACCGGGCAGGGGCCCGGCCCATCGGCCATGGCTGACACCGGGCAGGGGCCTGGCCCATCGGCCATGGCTGACACTGGCAGGGGCCCGGCCCATCGGCCATGGCTGACACCGGGCAGGGGCCCGGCCCATCGGCCATGGCTGACACTGGGCAGGGCCTGGCCCATCGGCCATGGCTGACACCGGGCAGGGCCTGGCCCATCGGCCATGGCTGGAGCCGGGCAGGGGCCTGGCCCATCGGCCATGGCTGACACCGGGCAGGGGCCTGGCCCATCGGCCATGGCTGACACCGGGCAGGGGCCTGGCCCATCGGCCATGGCTGGAGCCGGGCAGGGGCCTGGCCCATCGGCCATGGCTGGAGCCGGGCAGGGGCCTGGCCCATCGGCCATGGCTGACACCGGGCAGGGGCCCGGCCCATCGGCCATGGCTGGAGCTGGGCAGGGGCCTGGCCCATCGGCCATGGCTGGAGCTGGGCAGGGGCCTGGCCCATCGGCCATGGCTGGAGCTGGGCAGGGGCCTGGCCCATCGGCCATGGCTGGAGCTGGGCAGGGGCCTGGCCCATCGGCCATGGCTGACACTGGGCAGGGGCCTGGCCCATCGGCCATGGCTGACACTGGCAGGGGCCCGGCCCATCGGCCATGGCTGACACTGGGCAGGGGCCTGGCCCATCGCCATGGCTGACACTGGCAGGGGCCTGGCCCATCGGCCATGGCTGGAGCCGGGCAGCAGCAGGATCTCAGCCGAGCCACCATCCAGACCTGGCCCCAATGCAGAGTGGCCTGGCCAGTGTCCAGTTACCTGTTCAGAACCTGGAAGCCAGAGTTTTTTCACTGGGCTTGTTGGTCCTTAAATGTGATTTTACAGAGGCGTGTTCAGCTCTCTTAAGCGGTTTAACATGGAGTCAATATTCAAAACTAGACAGCTGATTGGTTCTGTCAAGTCTGAAGGAAGCTGCCAAGGTCATTACAGGGAATCACATCCATAGCTTGGAATTTTCTTCCTTAACTAAAAACAAAACTACATTAACCCACGACAAAGAGTTATTCCCATCTCTGTACTGTGCCAGTCTATCTTTGGAAATCAATAGCCAAGGTATGTATTGAGAAAGCCAGAAGGGTGTGTGGGGTCACCAGACCACATGGTCAGATTTGCACCACTCTGCAGCTTTGTATCTGTTCAGGACACGTGGTGAAAGGGCAGCCGAGAGCCTGAGCAAAGCAGAGCACACAGGGCTCTGGTTACACCCTCCTGCCCTGGGTATCTGTTGCAGCCAAATACTAGCTCAGCCTTAAAGTTACTCCACATTATGCCATGGGCACAGAGACTCCTGGACACCCTCAGCACAGACTAAGAAGATGCAAACATGGTTTGCTCTTCTTACCCCTCCAATTCCTTTGCTGTTTCCTTAATCTGCACATGAAATGGACAGAGAGCAGAACTGAGCAAACAGATTTTCAGCCACATCCACAAGAAGCATGCTAATTTCATAAGAAACCACAATTGTTAGTTTTTTCATGGTGCTCCCCCAGCTATTACACACAGCAATTAAGAAGCAGTGCTCTCCATATGCATCTAGGAGACATGTTTTTCTGACCTTAAGCAAACCAGTCTTGAAGAGACCCTGTGATAAGATGTTCAGCATGAGTAACAGTGGTATGCCAATACATGAAAAGGACAAAACCGAATAGAGCACGAGTTTAAGCGAAGCTGGAATTCGCATTCAGGGCCACAGGTAACAGAGGAGATCCTGAATGGTGGTACACAGGTTTTTGCTGTTTTCTGTGTGCAGAAAAACTGCACTCTGAACTGGATCAAACCGAGAGTTTCAGTAGGAAAAGCATCTTTTTTTTGAGAGATAGAAAAAATTAAATTACACTAAGCTCTCCCAATTTATTTTCATCTTTGTCACTCAGCTAAAAAACCTGTTATAAAGACAGTTGTTACAGTTGTTTTAAGAAAAAAAAAATCACAATGAAAGCTGATGGACTTGGATTTGTGTGGGGGATGGTCTTGAAGCACACAGGTTTCACACAGCTCTTAACCACAGAACTTCTGATTGTCAAGCTTGTCTAACAATCTCAGTGTTCTAGTTGAACACAATTTCTTTTTCTGAAAATCACTGAAAATATTGAGTGGTTGAGAGAGATGCCATTTCTCACTTGGTAGTTGTCTGGCTGAATTTTACTGCAGCTTAATAGTGGCATAACTTCCCAAAGTCTGTTTAATACTCATCCCCTTGGTTCCTAGTTCCCACAAGACAGATATTCATATCAAGCAAGGCTGCAGAGAGATCCTGCAGAGGTACTTGTGT
Organism: Sitta carolinensis; assembly: GCA_032173965.1. Taxonomy (NCBI): domain Eukaryota; kingdom Metazoa; phylum Chordata; class Aves; order Passeriformes; family Sittidae; genus Sitta; species Sitta carolinensis. The sequence continues at coordinate 15,558,176 of JAVUNC010000019.1, forward strand.
TAGTTACCCATCTCAAGAAATGCTGGTCAGAGCTCAGTGTTACCACACATTTTCTTCCCACCATGAAGCATTTGGAGTGGCTCATCTACATGCTCTGTCTCTGTAATCTTGTGTTGACCCACTGTGAATATTTAGAAAGCTACACATCCATAGTACAATGATGCTTTTATTAAATCCAAACCTTATTATACATAAAAACCTCAGTATTAAAACAGATTAATTTGAATAGTTTGAGCCATATAATTTTCTTTAAAAATAGCAGATTAAAAAGGTTCAGAGACTGCCAAAACATCTAAACATATTTCAGGACTTGTTTTAAAGGACTGCAGACCTTTTGTGACATTTAACCTTAAACAAAAATAAACTCAGTTATTGTGTCCTTCCATTTTAAATTCATTCTATGAAAAGTAGTTCTTACCACTAGCAAAGATCTTTAAACCACCACCTGAATTTGCTGTTTTCTTGGCATCATTGTCATACCAATGAATTCCATGGGCTGTGGGAGTCAGCAGTACTATCAGCTGCCTGGAGTTAAACAATATCACTTATTCCATTTTCTGAATTACCCAATTAATTTTAGAAAAAAATGTTTTTCTACCAGTGGCACACAAAACTCATCAACAACAGAATTCCCAAGACCCTAATTTTTAAAAAAGCTTTCCAGAAAAATTTTCAGAAGTCATCTCACAAATTCACCACTGCAGAATCAAAGATATCTTTGAGAATTGGTGTGTAACCAACAAAAAGCTAATATATGTACTTAACTTCAAAATGCACTCGAGCTGTTAGTCTACACATTTTAGTCACTGAGCAACATTAGCTCCTGTTGCTGTACAAGATGAGTGCCTAACAAAGTGGTATGTAATAAACAGCATTGAAACAAAGGGATATCAATTTCAGAGCTCTGTAAAACAAGTTCATTATTCACGTGCTGCCAGGAAGACACTCTACTTCAAAGGACATGAGGAAACAGATGAGATGATGTATCTGAAGGACAACAAGTGGAGAGAACGATGGGTTACAGTATATTCACACCAGCCCTCCATGGCAAGCTCATTCTTTGTTTCCAAGGAGGGCAACTCCTCATTGCCTTAATAAATACAGTTAAACCAGAGAAAGCTTTATTTACAGGACCACTTCCAAGAACAAAAGGTTTGCCTTCCTACTATCCCCTCTTGACTTTACAGAGGGCCACTCATCACTAACTGTCCCTTTTCCTTCCACTGCTGCAATACTCGGGCTCTGAGATCCACTTGGGCAGCACACCAAAAATCAGGGGTGTTGAAGCACAGCCCTTCTGGAAACAAACATACCCACACCAGAATGCTTCCCTTAGCTCAGGAAAGTGGGCACCAAGCTTAGGCTTTGCATTCCACATTGTCCCACCCTCTTCCCAAAACCAAGACCTAATTAAACATTGACCAAATTCCATGCACACACCCACCTAATTTCTTATGGTTAGTCGTGTCCATATGAGCATACTGCAAAAAATGTAGGGTTTTCTTTCACTCACAGCAGAGCATTTTAAAAGACACTGCCTCTTTGAACTTCCAAATGTTTTTTAATAGCTTTGCTGCCACAAAGAGACAAAGGCCTTGTCAGATGCCATTCAGAATTCAGTAACTTTACTCCTCAGGAGCCTTCACAGAGATGTACATCCCTTGTTATGTTACTCTATTACACAGACTTCCAACCTCACCAAAACACTGAAAGTCTGCCAAGCTGTGCTGGTTTTCCTCAGAATTTAGTTCTGAACACAACTTCTTTTAAAGGCTGGAGGAAGATTAGGGAAAAACTTCCCTCCACAAACTAAATGTTCTTCCAATCTGCCAATAAAGAGCACCCATGAAGTACCCTGGCAGTGAGATTGGTTCCTTCCCAAATATGAACCTCTTAGGTCATTTCAGTTCGCATAATTCTGCATACAGGCTTTTCAATAATCTTCCCATTAGACTTCCACATAACAAAAATGTATGCCTAACTGGACCTCCCAACACCCTCCAGAGAGTCATTCACATTTAAAAATGGGCCTTGTGAAGGTTTTACATTGCACACACAATTTTTCCTACTAGCCAGTACAGAAGTGTGTGCAGTACTGAACACCCATAATCTCCAGTTGAGTTCTCAGTGGCAATGGGGATGGCTGCCAGCTCAGATGCTCTGCCCTTCTCCTACAGCTTCTTACTCCAGCAGCTGATTGATTGTGCCTGCTTCACTTGATTTGCTCTTGGTTGCTTTCTTGATTTCTCCTCATCATTCTTCCTGAACAACCTCTCTATGCTTTACTAATCAATCTGTCATTTTTTTCCTGTATATGGTATTGGGAGTGAATTGTAAAGAATTTTTTCCAAATTCCCCATAAGTTGTTGTTTTGCCTTGACAAATACACAGATTTTATTTTCACCACACCCCCCTTCAGACCCCTTCTGTTTGTCAGTGCAAACAGCCACCTCTTCACTTGAAGAAAATATCAGAACTTGAGCACGGCATTGTTGGATCATCATCACTGATTCCATCACACCTGGGCTTCCTTTGTTCTCTCCAGAATCTCATTCAGGCTGTCTCTGTTGCCCTCTGTCTGTCCCATCAAACACAGCAAAAGGCCTCAATCTGCAATAAGATTTAAATTCTAGTTTTTCTGTAATTCAGCTCAAAAAATTTGTCACCTTTTAGACACACTTGATACCTTCAGAACTGGATCAACATTTAAGAGATATAAGATTTGAAACAGATGAAGTAACAGTCACATTAATACACATATTTCTTTTAATAGTCCTAATCAGTTGGAATGTGGAAGCATTTCAGTAGCCCAACCTTCCAGAAGTTCACTATTAATCATGGCTTACTTACAACAAATACATCAAAAAAAGAGAGTGACTATGGATATTTTCTCCTGAATGTAGAGTGTAACGAAACCTTCAAGTAGCAGAGAGCTGTTCCAGCACAACTTTTGCCTTCCAGCATTTTTTGCAGTGTACTGGGTACTAACAGAAAGAATGCAAGAGCAGCTACAAGGAAATAAATTCCCCACTGCCATGATTCAATACCCACATATTAGACACTGACATTTTGTTTCTGTGAAGTGTAACAGCAGTCACAACGTAAATCCAAACCTTGTCACCTTCAGCAGCCCAAGTAATGCACCACCTGTGAATGTCAGTGCTTTACAGAGAATCTGCTATCAGCTGCAGTAAAAACATAGTTTGGGCTAGGAGGCATAAAGAGTCTCCCAGGTAAACCACATGACATCCCGTATATTCCCACATACCACAGGCCTCCAAAATCAACTTGCAAGAAGTCAGGTAATCTTTTTCATTTTTATGCAGCCTTTGTTTTCTAGATGGACAGGCTTTCTGATGTTGCAAGATATAAATGACCTACTCAAATGGAAGAGAAAGAGGTCTATGGGTACTGATGTAATACAGCTACTCAGCAGGGCTGAAGAGCTCAGCAATCTCTTGACATATTTTCACTTGGAAAGTTATTCCAGGTGCTTTTAGCAGTAGACAATAGCAATAGCTGCTTTTGACAAGGACATCTGAAAATCTGTGAGCTCCTTCAGATTGTGCTAAAATAAGTGTTACAGCCTTCCAGTTTAAAAACAGCGATCAGCTCCAGGCTTCATTTCACCTGGACTATCACCATAAAGACCATGTTCACCTGCAGCCACAAGCTTACCCTACACACCTCTTCACCCAGACCACTATTTGCCTTTAATGGTAACAAAAGGGTCAGAAAATTAGTCCTATATCTGCAGAGGCAGGAAGCACTTTAGGTCTCACAGTTAGACATTCCTTCAAAAAAACACAGGCTTCAGCCAAGAAGGATAGCAAGACACAGTAAAATAAAAGAGGAGGAAACCAGCTCAGAAGCCATCCTTATTCCTCCACACCCTTGTGTGATTGAGAGTGAACTAGACAGAAGCACGAGGCGTTGTTATAGATTTACTTGGAGAGTAGAGAAGTGTGCAAGGAAATAGGATTCACATTTTTGGTCAGTTCTCACTGCATGATCACAACTATGATAAATAAGGCTGCACACACTAAGGATATAGGAGTTAATCCAGGCCAGACTGATGTTCCTCAGCCTGAGAAACCAGGCAGGACCGAAGGTAAGGAAGGCCCCATCTCCTCCAGTTTCTGGATTCTTTTAGAAAACAACACAACTTGCACACTTTTTCCCCTCTGCTTTTGGGTCACCTGCAACTCTGTTTTGCCCAGACTCCCTGTATCATTACTCTCAGTAAGTTTCAGCAGGGCTGAGTGCTGGAGTATCTGGAAAGTAAGACACATGCAGAGAAGATCTATATCACACACTTAAGGTGGCTCCATCTGGGGACACCAGCAGAGTCCTGGGACACCAGTGAAGCTTTAAGAAATTTTGTTGGGGTTTTCTCACCCCCATCCCAATTTTAGGCTATCACTGTTCACAACAACATGGGTTCTAAGTCTGGGCCTTCCTAGAAATAACGTCAGACTGAGAAAACAGAGTGGTCTGTATTTTAAAGACTCCCCCACTTTACTTACCATCACTTTCACTCTTACTTTTTAAGTCTTCCATCCATGTTGGAATAGTTTTCAAAGCAACATAATCCCCCAAGTACTCTTTGCGTCTTTCCTCCAAGGTCATCTTCAGCAGACGCTCTGTTTGGGGGAAAGAGAAATGAGAGAAGTTTCGCAAGGTTTCACACGTCACTGCATGTGAGCCAGGCAGGCAGCAGTGCAGCACCCTCCATGAATGAAATGCCACTGGAGAGGCCCAAGCATGAGGGCTGCAGTGAGTTAGAGCAGGAGCTAACCCCGGGTGCCTGTACCGCTGCCTCTTTCTGGCCATCCCGTTCCGCAAAGCTAACATCCCTTCCCCACACTCCGGGCTGTCCAGGATTCCTCCCCACATCACCACAGTGCTGCTCCTTCCTGCCACTTCGACTCCTGCATCAGAGAACAGCAACTTTAGGGGGGGAACTGCTGTTTGATAGGGACTTTTCACATATGAAAAGGTAGGTTCTGCATTGGTAAACCAGAACTAAAACCACAAAAGTTCAGGTAAAGGCAGGGAGCATGGTGGGAAATTAATAAAATGCTACTACATAACAAAAGAGATCAGAGCTACAGCAAACGTTCTGTCAGTTGCTAAGTGTCTGGGGTGGTAAAAAAGGCAAGTTTAGCTTTAGAGATTCTCATTTGAACATTAATAGGACACACCTAGTTACCACACTACAATACATACAGATAGTTGTTTTTGTTTTCTCCTAAGAACACCACCACCTCTTTTTTCAGATGTTTAATGAAAAGTAAAGCCTCAAACATTGCACTAGTGTGACAGCTACTGCCAACTTCACTCTTCTTCAGACCCTGCTATAAATGGACTTTTACAGTTTAAAAAAAAAGCCATCCCAATGACCCAAACCTGCAAGCAACCCAGCATTTCTGCTCGTTTTTGCAATCACATCCTCTTTTCCCTCCCTACCTCATCATCATCAACGCTTAGTATTAGCTCAGCACAAGTTGAAGAGGTTTTTCCCTCCCAAAAGAAGAGAGGAAAAGAAAAAACAGTAGAGAACATCACGACACCCATACACTACTCAAATTTCTGGGTCTGTTTTTACCAGTAGCACTGTGCTACTTTAACCACGCTAACCGATTTTCTTGACATGTTAATCAGTAACAAATGCTCTTCAATGACTGAAGAATTTTTAGGGGTGTAGGAAAGGCTAGACCTATGTTATTTGCATTTTACACAAAGGACTAGGCAGACATAAAAAGAACATTCTCATCTCAAGTTGAAGAAGCAGCAAGAGATGAACAAGGAAACTGCTTCTCAGACCAAACCTTAAAAAAAAAAAAACAAGAAAGAAAACCACTGGGGTCTGGTTTGGGGTTCTTTTGTTTGTGTTTTTTCAGAATAAAGTTTCCTAATCATGCAGGCTGCAGTCAGCACGGTGTAATAAGGCAAGTTTTGAGCACAGCCTCCCTTACCAAAACAAGTTTATTTTGGTATTTTTGACAGTATTACCAATTCCTTCCTTTGACAAAAACGTTTCTCTCTCCTTATTCAGCTTGGTATCTCAGTGGGGTATTTGCACCTGCCGAGTAGAACTGACTGCCAAGGGTCACCATTCTGCACAACAGCTCTGTACCCGAGCTCCAGGCATACAGAACTCCAAATACCTGACGTGCACACTGAAGTCCTACAGGCAGGCAGACCTAGAGAGCATGTCAGTCCTGAGGGACTGACAAGCAGAGCAAGGCTAGATGCCTTTTGCTGAAGAGGTGACAGAGCCAGTCCTCCGCCTTCAAAACACAAGCTCTTCTCTACAGGAAGGTTTTAAAAGTTTGCTCTTGTGAGTCAGCAGCAAGAACTTGAGTTGAGTCTTAATTATACACAAACCTCCCAGAGGATGCTCCCAACAGCCTTCACTGCAAGTACAGTTTTCTGCCTGTGGCAGAAAACTTGGGACGTTTGCAGGCAGCCCAGTCCTGTGTCTAAGGCTCTAAAATCACCTCCACTCCTGCTCCTGTTCCGTTTCAGCTGTCCTCAGGAAGATCTCCCCTGGGAGGACATGGACCAACCTTTAATTACCAAGAAAGTAATTAAGAAAAGCAAGCGTATTGTCAGTGGGCTTGAACTCAATATTTAGCAATCAGTGCTTTTTTCCTTCTAAGAAGTGCTTCAGAAAATAAAAGGCTGAGAACAACTGCACTCAGAGCTTCATGGGAAGAAGACAGCCAGCAAGCACAGCCAGCTTTGCAGGGCTTCAGGGGTGCTTGTGAAAGGTGAAGGCAAACCTGACAAGATTTGATTTCCAAAGTACTAACTGGGTAAGAAGGAAAGAAGTTGGGCTTCTCTAGTTTTCCTCTCTGGCAAACGAGGTACTTGATAAGAACAGTCCCACGAGGCTAAAAACTAAAAACTGAAGGACAATGCCAGCAATGAACAGAGAAGCTTTTCCTGCCCTCCTCACTCAAGAGTACTCAGAGCCAGCACACCAGCATGGTGCTGGAACAGTTACTGGAGCAGAAGACTGGCAAATGCTCTGCGTTCTCACTGGGCAAAAAGACAGGGAGTTGTGGCCAGCTAGCACTCAAAAATGCTTCCTGGATGGAAAAACCTCAGCAGCACTCATTTGCACTCAGTAACATCCCCATGCTGAAGGCGACCACCATCCTCACAGCAGGCTCAGACACCCTGGGTGTGTCAGCAGCTCCAGTTTCCAGACCCTCCACTCTGCCCTCCTTACTAATGGTTTGAGTTCACCCGCCAGGCTATGAATTCACACAGGTGGTAACAGAGCTGAAAGAGACAAGGGAGTAATAAAAACATTCACTAGTGCCTATGGGTAACTCTTCCCCTCCTGCCCTCTGCATTTTTTGAAATGTTGTAAAGCATACAGCATTAAGGGTAAAGTCAGTAATAATTAATCACACAAAAACAATACTTGAGATAATTTAACTGTACCTTCTTCACTGAAAACAGAAACTTCTGTCTGGTGGAAATCTGTTGCCTCACCTTTACTACAGAAACATGGATTGTAAGACTCACTTCATTTGAGAGGAGTTTGACAGGAACACCTACCTACAGAAAAATAAGTTCATTTGTGTTTTTACAATTTTCCCTTAGAAACATGCACTTGAATTCTGTTCATTGAAATTCTGCCTTCTTAGCTTGAAACATACTTAGAGCCACAAGTGTAATGGGAGAAAAACAAGAGAACTTAAAATATTACCCTCTGATCTGTTTTTCTTCCTCTCCTCATCTATTACTACACTATTTGGAACACACCGGGCAAGAAGCTTTCCTCCTCACAGAAGTAAATGTTGCACTTCCACGCTGTAATTTTTTTCTTTTTTTGCTCTCCCCGGGATCAACATAAAGTACCAAAAAAACAATGACTGCATCAAATGCTTGGCCCACAGTTTTCATGCTCTGGAGTTTGGCTTAGGGGTTTTATAAACTGAGAATACACGGGGAGGGCGGGCTTGAAATACACATAAAAATACATAAACAGCTCAAAAAATGGGACGTAGGGGTGCTCTGAGACTCCCACACCCCAAACACTTCACCCCGGCTGGACGACACTAGAATCTAAACTGATTACACCATTGAGCCCAATAAACCATCCTTCCCATCAGAAAACAAACGCACTGAAAGGAGGAAAAGCACGTTCTGAGAGCACGTGCCCAACTTTTCGGCCTGAAACACTCCCCCAAGGTGACTTGGGGGCGGGAAGCCCTCGGGAGCGGGTTTGTTTACCGCCCTCCCTCGCCCGCTTCCCTCCGCCCCGGGGCTCGCTCCCCGCGGATCCAGGTGTGCGGGGAACGTGCCCGGTGCCCGCTCGCCCGGGCTGCCATGGAGGCTGCTCCAGCCCGGTCGGACGCAGAGAGTGCGAGTTCCCCGTGCCGTGCCGTGCCGTGCCCGCGGCCGGCGGGACGCGCTGCCGGGCGCCCCGCGGGGAGGCGGCGGCTCCGCGGGCACCGGGACCACCCCCCTGCCCTGGCTCCCTCCCGGCTCGACGCGGGCTTCAAGGCGGGAGGAGCGGGCCCGGCCAGCGGGAAGGGCGACAATACCTTTCTCCTCCCGCCACAGCTTTTTCCGCTTGTTGCCGGAGTACATGGTGGTGTGGCTGGCGGCGGCTTTGAGCTGCAGGTTCCCCAGGCTCACGAGGGGGTGGAGGAGACGCCGCGCCAGAGCCAGAGCCAGAGCCGAGCAATCCCGACGCCCCGCGCCGCCGCTAGCCGCCGCTGGTCCCGCTGATCCCGCCGGCTCCGGCTCCGGCTCCGCGCCCGCCGCACGGTGCCCGTCAGCCGGGTCACGCCTCGCTCTAGCCCCGACACCCCCGCAGCGCCCGCCCCGCTCCCCGCCGCCCGTTGGCTCCGGCAGCCGCCGCTCAGCAGCCGCCGCCTCCTCCTCCTCCCGCACCGACCAGGAGGAGCCTGAGCGCCGTGGCTCGGCGGGAGCTGGGGGCGCGTGTAGTGCGGGGACACGGCGTGGCGGTGCTTGGGTGCGACAGTGCGTGCCGGGCGCGGGGCCGGCGCTCGGAGCCCCCGCGGGGCGGCGGGCAGGCAGGGGGCGGGCGGGCACCCCGAGCCGGCCCGCCCCGCCGCCGCCCCCCGCCCGCCCCCTCCGCCCCTCTGCTTCCGGGTTGCGGCGGTACCGGGCTGTGCCCGGGGCGGCGGGGCTGTTGCCGAGCGACAGCGCCGGGGCCCGGCCCGGCCCGGCCCGGCTCGCCCGCTGGCCAGCGCCCCACCGGCCCCCGTGCGGCCCTGGGCCGTCCGGGCGCAGGGAACTGCCCCGCCGGTGTATAAACAGCTGCCGGAGCTGCGGATGCCGGGCTGAGGTTCCCCGGAGCGGCGCTCCGCTGGCGCGGGGTCTCGAGCACGAGTCCTATGGGGAGGGCTGAGGGAGCTGGGGATGCTCAGCCTGGAGAAGAGCAAGCTCCGAAGTGGCCTTATCGCTCCCTAGAACTCCAGGAAAGGAGGCTGCAGCCGTGCGGCCCCATGAAACCAGCGTCAGGACAAGTCTTTAGCTGGGCCAGGCAGGTTCAGGTTGGACATTAGGAGGAATTTCTTTGGACATTGGAATGGGCTTCCCAGAGAGGTGCTGGTGTTACCACCCCTGGAGGTGTTTAGGAGAATCTGGACATGGCACTCGGTGCCGTATTGCAGTTGACAATCTGGTGCTCACTCAAAGGTTGAAGTCGATGATCTCGAAGGTCGTTTCCAACCCCATTGGTTCTGAGTCTCGGAGGCTCCTGGGGTCCCTACACCACGCCCCAGCCCCTGCTCCCACCTACTGGGAATTCACCGCTGGCTGCAGCAGAGGCCAAGGTCCGCCTGGGTCCAGAGGTCAAGGAAGGCTCCTCAGCCCCTGCACCACTCAGCCTTCTCTGTACCAAGAGTAATTTCTCCTTCACACCAGCTTCCATGGACTGAATAAATAAATGCAAAAGCTTCCCTGCAGCTGTATAGACGCTCCTCGCTTCACTTGTGCCCCAAGGAGGGAAGGTCCGTTCCCCATGCAGGTGAATGGATTTAGCTCTGGAGCACAGCAGGAGCTTGACTGAGAGCAGGAGTGGCAGGGGCTGGAGTGACAAAGGACATGTCACAGTCTCACTGTGCTTACTATCTGACACAGCTTCACCAAGACAGAACAGTTCACGGGGGTACAGAGATGTCTGATGGAAGCCAAACACAGGGTTACATCTGTTCATATGGAAAATGGAATTCCAGCTAAACCATACAGAGAATGTCTTGTGTGCAGCCCCTGGTCAAGGACTGGCTTTTCTCTGGTGATACACTCTTGTGCTTCACACGCAGAGAAAGGTGAGGTTCAACTTAGCAACAGTTCAGTAGTGACATTCCATTTCTTTTCTCATAGTTTCAGCTAAACACAAACATTAGCATCTCTACTGTAACCATTAATCTTGGTACAGTTCCTTACGGTGAAATTGTTAATCTTATCCCAGTCAGTGATGCAGGGAAGAACCCAGTTCACCTTTTAATAAATCAGACTGAGTCCTCTTTACCAAGTATATTTGAACATTCATGTTAGACCACCTCCTGAAGGGTTGTTGTTACCTTTACATGATTTCTTTGCTTTGCTCAAGTGTTGTGCCTTGGTGTAGCCCCAGTACAGTTTTCTCATCTTGATAATAAAAATGACAGAGAAACCAACAGGTAAATTTTTCTTTTCTTCTTTTTACATCCATTATGTGGAGCAAATATTTGAACGCATATCCTAGATCATTGAATATTTACCAAGCTACTGAATATTCTAGTGTCCTGTGGGATCTGTTCCACATTTTATAAATCAATGTTTATTGGACCAGAAGGGGAGAAAGAGAAAACTTAGCTGTCTTCCTGTAGAGGCCATTTGCGTGCATTCTGCAGTTTCATTTGTAAAAGCAGCTGCAATAGCCATAATTTTGGAAAATATCTAAAGCAAGTATGTACATATATAAAAGGGGAAAAAAAATAAACCTGATGTTTACACCAGCACCAAAATAAAAGACAAGATAGAAGACAGGAATAAAACTGGTCTTAACTTAAAAACAGAAGTGTCCAAATGTTACAATTCCAGTAAGAAAATTCTTACCGCATTTTACATTTTTTTCTTTAGGTGCTGGTGATACAATTGATCCCACTGAAGAAGTATGGAATTCTGCCACTGACTGATATGAACACGACCTGTCTTCTTACACTTGTTGATTCTGGAGGCCTGAAGGCTGAGAAACAATCAGCCTTATGATACATCGTGGGAAAATTCACCTAAAAAGTACCATTTCAGTATTTGGATGCAATCCAATCGTGCTGCAAACTGGAAGATTATTTTCTGGGAACACTGTAGTGAGCTGTGAACATTGAGGGCTAAAACAAAGCTCAGAAGGGCTTAAAAATGTTCTGTTGAAAAAATGAGCGTGACAATGGCACCAACAGAAAATTGGTGTTGGTCTACTGGTCTGTGTGTAATTAGTCCATCCAAGGGCTGGTGAAATAGGTTCAGAATGGTGATGTTCTGCAGAGGAAGACAGGAAAACTAGGCAATGTCCAAAATCAATATTTAAGAGATATATAGCCTAGGCAGAATACTAATAGCTGCAAAATGAACATTTAACATATGGATAAAGTAATGACTGGTTAGAGAGTTCCCATTAGAGATATAATAGGAAATGTAAATTAATATGAGAGTGAATACTATGCTATAGAAGTGACTAAATGTACCAAAGGAGAGCTAGGGGCTCACTCCAAACTGCTGGATCACCCAAGCAGAGCAGCATTAAGGGCCCTGCGTGCAGCATTTCCCTGCCATCGGCCATCCTGAGCAGAAAGAGGGCGGTGGCAGAGCAGGTCCTGCCCCGAGCCCAGCGCAGAGCAAAGCTGGGCAGAGCCCTGCGGGAGGAGCAGCACTGGCTCCCGGGGCCAGAGAGGCAGGGTTTAAAGAAAGGATCAAAATGGCAGTTGCTGGAGAAACAGAGAGGATGGCAATGGACATTGGCTGTTCCCAGTCATGGGAGTCTTAGAAACGTTTGAAAAATTCTGTGTCAGAGAGGGAAGGGCAAACTTATGCCACCTTCACAAGCACAACGTGCTGCGGGGTCAGGGCCTGTGTTTGTGGGCAGCAAAACCTGGCAGTGCTGTGAGAAAAAGCACAAAGTTAAACAAGAAAATTTGTATGAAAATGGCAATAAGCAGCTCTTTTCATTGTTAACAGTGTTCTTTGGTTTTTACACTGTTTATTCATTTTTTTTCTTGAATACAGTGGAAAAGGTAAATATGAAATTAAGATATCCTAGGAGTTCTTGAATAATTAAATTTTTTGTAATTTAAATATCAATTTTATTGATAAAAATTTAAAATGCAGATCTATATTCAGATTGTTCCCTCAATTTCTACCTCATTAAAGAAGAAAGCAACAGAACATTGTGGACAGTTTCACATGTTAAGAAAAAATTCATCATGCATATGAAAGTACCTTTTTAAATGTATAATATCTGTAGCTATTAAACAAAATAGATTTATTACACCAATAACAGGGCAATATAATAATCTAAAATGTGCTTATAAATTATTTATATTTAATAAAAAAATTTTTTCAGCCATCATTATTCCTCTCAAACCTTGCTTGTGTAGCAAACTGTGGACTATACTGCTGATTTTGATAAACCCTGTGCCGTGCACATTTCCACTGCTGGAAATTCAAATGCAAACTTACAGCCCCTGTACATTACCCATGAAGTCTCTCCTCCTGTCCATTCCTATCGCACACTGGAGCTGTTCCAAGCCCTTTTCCCAAGGCTCCCACAATATCGCTGGTTAAGATGTCACCTTTTATTAGCACGTCCACTCTGAGATACACTAACGTGCACTGAAAACATAAAATGCACATCATCCATCTTTCATGTGGCAGCTGCATCCCACCTCCCGAACTTTCAAGCTCATGGCACACCTGGGTCAAGGTTCTGTTAATAAAATGATGCTGAGTGACAGAAGAGGGGGAGTTAACTGCCTGCGAGCGTTTGATAAGCTGTTACCTGTAAGTTCTTTGGTTCGTTGCCTTGGGCGAACGTGCTAAAGAGGAAACAAGTAACTGCAAGCCCCATTTGTCCAAGGGGTGAGTGGGGATGAAGATGAAAGGCAATACCCTCGTGTTACTCACAGCTTTGTGGTTTTTGATCCTCTTTGTCAGGGAACTATCTTTTGGTCCATCAAATAATGTGATAGCCAAACTATTCAAAGAAAGAGAAGACAAATGTTTCTGTACTTTTGATACGTCTGTTGATATGATTGCATGATTCTATTGTTTCATAAGTAATCAAATGCACAGTGTTTCAGTTTAACCACTAAGGTTAAACTAGACATTGTCATTTTTTTATAGTAAATAAATAATATATTAAACACATAAATAATTTGAGACAATTATTCAAATAATCTATTATATACACATTATTAAGTGACACTTAATTACAAGATTCATTTTTTAATATTTTGATATACACCTGTCTCATTTTTGATTTGTTGCATTACGAACTCTTAGAAGAGAATTTTGTAGATCCTTAGAAGTCAGACCTATTTTAAATCAACTATTTTAGAAAACATTGTTCCAATATAGTAGTATTTTAACACAGTTCAGTCTGGTGATGTAAATGAGTGGAGCATTTTCCCAAGACTTGACTACAGTCCCAAAACACCAGGTGTGCCCATGTGGGACTGATACATGTTATTTATAATTGCTACATGTTGTTACCATGTTGTACCTGAGTTGTGCTGTTCACTACAGCCATAGGCAAAGGAGGCAAAGGAGAAAGGCAGAAGAGACAGAGCTTTTCAGAGCTTCCACAATAACCCCACAGACCTGATTTTTTATGTGCAGCAGAAGACCCAGGGAAAAAAGGCAGGAATGTTCAACCTAGGCTCCTCTCCAGGATCAGCATCATATGGAAGAGATAAAAATACAAGCTGAAAAATTCAGCAGTTGATCCAGACTGAAACTGTCTTCTGCTCCTGGAACTATTCCTGGCTCAGAGAGGAAAAGAGGAAGGAAAGAGAAGTGTCCCAACTCAGAGATGACTCAATGAAGAGTGCAATGCCACACTGGCTCCCTGGGAGTTTGCCACAGTTCAGGTGTTTGTAGGTGTGATGGTGGCGCTTGCACAAACCTTTCCAAACCTCTGCCAGCGGCTCCTGGAAAGAGAAGTAACTTTTAATCTCAGTCATTCTGTGTCTGAATGAACTAAGATGTATCTGAATTAACTAAGATGTATTCCACAAAGCACTTGATAGAGAAGAAAACTTGAAGTAGGAAATTACTCTTCTGTATGCTGCTTGAAAAAGCAGAATTCCTGTTCAGCCTACAGTGTCCTCAGTAAAAAATAAAAGTCTGAGAGCACAAACAGACTGAAAGTCAATGTGGCCTCAATAGAGAAGAACAGAGTTTAAAGGAAAAAAAAATAAAAAAAAAAAAAAGCAGGGTTTAACCATGTGCTCAAACATCAAGTACATAAAAGCAATCCCATTGACTTCACCAGCACCAGTGACGTACTCTGTGACTGCTGGGAACTTGACCTCAGCAGGCTGTGGACAACCTTCTTATCATCCAGAGAGTCACACCATCGAGTGTCTCTGCAAGGACAGAACATAATTAAATGGGATCACATCTAGCAGAGGAAAGCATAATGTTAATCTGCAGTAGTAGTAAAAATATTCCCTGGTTATAAAATTCCTTAAATGATAGCATCTCTTCTTTCCAGAAAAACAACATCTGGGAATTAGAAACATTCAAGCCAGGTGACCATAAAAAGAGGCAAACATGCATTTTCTTGTTTTGGTTCTTCTTGTAAGCTGAAAAATGAATTTACCCTTTCTTTTCTTCTTTCAGCAGTCCCTTCCTGAAAGCCCTTTGAAGAAGCAGTCTGTAGTGTTCTCATTAGAATTTAATCTCTTATGTTTTAATAACTATCCTACTGGAAGATTAAGGTGTTAGAATTAACTAAAAAAAAAAATAAAATTAAAAATTATATAATTAGTTTGTAAATTAAGACTATTTGTCTCAGAAACATTCTGTTTGGGTAGAAACAGGACAGTTTTATAATAAAATAAACCTTCTTACCAATAACTTGCTTATTTTCAGAAGCAGAAAACATTTTTTTTAAACCACGGAGAAATAATGTTTCAAAACAAGTAAATGCGTTTCAAAGCATAATTGTATGATTTATCAGGAAGAAGGTTTAGTCCCTCCAACACAGTCACAAACTGTGTAGCACATTACTTCTCTTAATAAATTTGAAAAAGTGCCTGAAGTACCAGCACCCAGTTGTGCTTGCCCCCATTGCAGTTGCTCCCCGGGAGCACGGCAGTGCCTCACTCAGAGGGTTACTGCTCAGCCTGGGCACTGAGCTGACACTTGAGGGCACAGCAGGCAGGAACAAGGGAGATCAGGTGATGTCCCAGAGACTCTCACAGCTCTCAGCAATGGCTATAAGGGGACAGGATCTAGACAAGTCTCTGGAGGCCAGCTTCCTCAGAGAAGAAGGTGCTGAAGAATAAGTCCATGGCCACCTTGGCAATCTGGCTGCCCAGCCCTGGCCACCAGAGATGTGGAGACCATGTGTTCCCAAATTACTCCTCACCAGAAGCTGCTGGAGAGCTCAGGCCTGCCCTTGGCACAGCTGTGAAGTCCAGCAGCCGTGTGCTGTGCTCGGGGGAGCAGGAGCATCCCTGGGATACACTGCCTGGCATTTGGCCCCAGGACACAGAAATTAATTCGGTGAACAGCTGCCACCTCACAGGAATTGTTCTCCCTCCCCCAGTCACACATCTTACTACAGATGCACTTACTAGAAATTAGCTGAGCTACAAGCATCTCTCATTATCTCTGGTAGCTGGTCACCACTACAGAGCTGGGCAGTGACATACATTTGGGCACAGAAATGGGTAGAGCTAATGAGAGCTCATTTTTAAAGTCCTGAGTCTTAAAGACTGTTTCTTACAGTGAGTGTTCTCTCAAGTGATAGCTAAAAACTGCAATTTTCAATAAAGTCCTACAATGTGCTCTCGTTACTGTGAAGAAATATATTGTTATTATTGGAAAAATGAAACAGCATTAAGCTGCTGTTATATATAGCAGCATATACTATCAATGTCTTGTATCTTACCGCTGATAAAGCAGGAACCTGAAAAGTCCCTCCAAGACTGATGAATCAGTCCAGGTTGTTAAATTAGGAATCAGGTGGAAATGGAAATTCACCACATACAGCTGGAGTTGCCCCACAATATTTGAATACAATCACATTTTGTGGAGTGGTCATTAATTCTGGTTCTGCTCATTTTTAGTATCCAAATCAATACCTCATAGAGGTGATTTGTGAAGAGGGCACCTATTAAATGAGTTCAATTTCAAGTGCTAAGGTATAGGTGAGATGTATGTAAGAAATACTTTTCAAATATTTGCTTCCAGATGCAATTATTTTAGCAGTAAGTTTTTGAAATATAATTTTTTTTTCCTAAATCCAGTTGCATTTGAATGTTTTTATTGGACATAAGCTATACTGGAGACAGTCTTGTCTGTGAACAAGAGAATCACAGACTCTCCATAAGCTTTTTATTGTTAATTTTTTTCTGATGGTGACTTGCACATATTTTAGAGTGAATTTATTTTGTGCTTATGCTTTGCATGTAGGGTAATAAACAGATTTATCAATACACAATCCATCTGAAACCAGTGTATTAAATAATTGAGTTAATCCTTTGGGCTTTGCTTCGGTTACATTTGAAAACAAGGTTAACTTTTCTGGATTGGTAAGTAGCACTGTTAACAATAAGAAAAATGCTATGTTCATCATGAAGCACTCCTGTGGTTCGTGAAATATTAACAATTTTCTGTTTACAGAATATGTATTCCAGTTTTTTAAAATGTTATTATTTTAGACTGCCTCTGTAAGGCAGCAAAATTGTTTTCATGATGATTTCTGGATTTGACACTCATCTCAATTGCTGATAATTCCCCCTATTTAACATCACCTTAAAAATTAATATGAAATATTGCCAAAAATATTATTTAATAATAACAAATGTAAATCCACAAAAAACCCTCCTGAAATATGACTTCTCAGGCCTTAATAATAAATCGCCTCTTATGGCAATCTAATTGGACAATTTAACAAGTTTCCTATAAAAGGGAAATCAACTACCATCAGATACTCCTTAAAAAAAATAATAAAAAAAAAGATAAATTAGTATTTCATGTTATAGGTTCAAGTCACTTCAGTCTCCTCATGTTGCTCTAGTTGTACAAAATGGGGTAGAAATAGCCTCAGGGAAGAATTCAAAAGTAATGAGGTTAGTTCAAGTGGAGCTGACAGAACAACTCTCTATCAGTCCCCCAACACTAAGCCAGATATCCAGATACAGCAGGTAATACTCACCTTAAACCATCACAAGGGCTGCAGCAATTCCTCTGTGGTCCCTACTTCTGTTTGGGCAAACACTCAACTTCAGACAGTGTTGGAAGGTACAGGCCACAACCTTTCTGAGAAGTTAAACCCCAGATTAACAGGGTCCAGCCACACCTGCCTTAGCAGAGCTCTGACATAAATTTGCACAATTTTCCTCTTTCTGTAATAACAGCACCTGCTTACCTTTAAAACAGTTTGGGTATGAGAGATGGAATAACTGAATGTATTTCAGTTCACCCGGGCCATTTGATTGCAATATACCTTCCAGACCTGCAGTGGCACAAGGATAATTCATTGAGACACTGCCAAAGGGACATAACACTTTTACTAATAAATTCTTTACATCGTTCCAAAGGGTCACAGCCAGTGTTTCAGCTTTAGGCTGGTTTATTGCCTAGGGCAAATTTGATTTTGATAGACTTACACAAGCTATGGAAAAGGCAATCTAGAATGGTTACACGTTTCAAACGTGAAAAATATTCCAGGGAAAATAGAAAAGCGGCTGCACTTGAACTTCTTCATGCAAATAAAGATTTGCCTGAATATAAATGATGTGCATCTTTGAACAAGGCTGCCAAGCTGAAAAACCAAAGCATATTAATAGCATAATACCAAGATGAGATAGTTTGATCTTAGTTTGATAGAGATGATTTAAAACCTAGATTAAGGGGGTCATCACAGTGCAAGTCATGAAGAGAGGGAAATGAAAAACCAGAAAATAGAAATCCTACCAGTAGTTATTTAGTGAAAAATCAATTTAAACCCAGTCTAAAACCAGTTCTAAATTAAAAACACTAATAAATTTTATTTTTATTAGTTCTCCACTTTCTTTCCAGCATAGACACAAGTTGATATTAAAGTGCTTTTGTTAGCACAGCTGACTTTGCTTGATGGAAAATACTTGCCAAAACCCTCATTTACTGATATAACTCTGCCAGCAGACTTTTTCCTGTGTATTATCCAGCCTCATACAAGGTCTGCCTCTGCCTTTCCTTCAATCCTTAATTGGCCATCACCCTCTTTAGGCAGCTTCACATCGTGTTATCCAAATGAAACACTGCAGTGATTCAGCACTGACAGCTGCAGGTTTAAAATGTTCGAACTTTTTTGTATGCTAGTTTAATATAAGTAAACTGTATAAAACCATCAAAACTGGTCTGATGGCAGAGTTTTGTTGGATTCTGCTGGTATATTCCTGCACCTGAGCAGGATTAGAGAGAAGCTTGAGAAGGTTTTAGTCCCAAAGTGCAGATGCTGTAGGCAAAACCTTCAATGATGATGAATACAACCTCTGGTCACAAATGCCATTTCAGAAGTGATGTCAAGTTTCAGTTGAAAAAGTAACACCCTAGAAGAGAAAACTAAAATGGGAACTACCTGAACACCAGACACTGTGCTCCAGATTCTGAAGAAATATTAATGGGAGTGCTAAAATTTTGTTTCTTCATAGGCTTAAGAAATTCTCCCCTTATAGAAAAGTCAATTATAAGAGTTTTCTTCAGGAAGAAAAAGTAGATCAAGCATAGCTCCAAACAGGAATTAACAGTGAGGAGCATTAACTGAGGGGCACTAATAAGCTTTATATCAGTAGCTATGGACAGTGTCTTGGTAGATGGAGAGGGGTGGGAAATTGTGTTTGTGTTTTGTTGGAGTTTGTTTGTTTTCTTAGGAAAAATCAGAATTTGGGTTCCTTGGCTTAAGAAACAGCTTTGGTAGGATAAAAATGGAAGCAAGGTTCCCTCAAATTCCAGCAATAGTAAGACAAGGCTATAGCTGCAGTCACAGGATCTGGATATATCCCCAGGCAGTCTGGGGAGGCTCCGCTGACTCGCAGGGAATGAAACCTGGCGTGGCCTCTCAGATGTGGGAAAATTAGGTCAGGCTATGAATGTGCAACAAAATCAGGCAAACACTCAGGAAAAAAAATGTTCAAGTGATTGGGATGCCCATGGCACACTAAATGAAACAATAGATTTTTGAGAATTTCAGTGAACTTTTATTTTCAGTGAACTTTTATGTCATTTATTCTGTCAGCTACTATTCTTGGAAAGTGTCTATAAGATTTACTTACTTGTTGAGACAAGTGCTTTGATTCCAGGCTTGTAAGTTCTAGAAACATGTTGACTTGGGTGAAACCTCTGTGGTGCACATGTAAGCAAATGCTTCGTGTCTGGGAAAAGAGCAGCCTCCTTGAATAAGAACAGCTTAAGAAAAAAATAAAATAAAATAGAGATGTGCAGGTGCAAAATTATGAATAGTAACAAATGGAAGATGTTTACTACACAACCATATCTTACTTTTTTGTTTTCTGCAAAATATTGCAGATATATAAATATTAAATTCAAAAAAATATTATAAATATTAAATATAATTAAACATGAGATTTCATTGATAACACTGGAATCCTGCTATCTGTTATTACTAAATTCCTAGCTCTAATAAAGCAGAACCTTTAAATTCTTATTGAAGTGTCTTCTAAACAGTGAATGGGCCAGTAATCCTGCTTTTTAAATTCAATACAGAGTATATTTTCTCAATGATCACGCTGTTTCCAGCTACCAATTATAACCTGCTTTTCTTCAATCTAAGGAGCCCAGACTCCTTCAGCTCATATAATATGTGAACATATCTGTGCCACCTCAAAAGCAGATAAGCTGAATTTTTAGATGTTTTATGTATAGGATGTCAGTCTTAACAAATGTTGCAAATACAGCTCAGCAGCATAACAACCCTGTTTAAATCCTATATATTAAAAATAAAAGTAGAGAACTGAGTGACATTTTACGTCAGTTATTGCTAATATGAATGATGAAGGTATCTAGAAATACACATAAATGTGTGTGTATACCTCAAAAATAAAGATAGCTTTGAAAGAAATGGTGCAGCATTTCTTTTCTTCTCATATCCAGGACACACTGAATGAATTTCAAAGATTAAGAATGGAAGATGTCACCTCACTGCAAGTTAACAGCCTTGGCTTTGTGTATCTGCTTTCCCCACATGCTGCTTGCCCTGTGTACAGCATGCTGGCACTGTGAGACAATGGAATTACAAAGGGATTTTAAAGCAGAGGGGTCTCAAAAATTTAAAGCGCCATCTTTAACAAAAATTTTCACTTTCTTCTACTTTTACATGTTGCCTCATGTCCACTCCAGACTCCCCTGCTGCACCGTGGGGCCCCTCCCACAGGAGACAGTTCCCATGACCTTCATCCCCAGTGGGAGTGCATCTCTTGAGCAGCAGCTCCAGCTCGAGCTGCTCTCTCCATGAGCCTCCCAAGGGCTCACAGCCTGCCCTCAGGCATCCACAGCTCCTCCATGGGCTGTGGGTGGATCTCTGCATGCCCCGTGCATCCCCAGGGCTGCAGAGGAACCCCAGCTCGGCACCTGGAGCACCTCCTGCCCTGCCCCTCCTTCTGCACTGCCCTTGCTGGCTGCACAGTTGTCCCTTTCACATATTCTCACCCCACTCTTCTCTGGCAATTACAACTGCACAATAAGTTCTTTTTTAATTTCTTCTAAACTGTGTTTTCTCAGAGGTGTTGCCACCATTTCTAGTTGGCCCAGCCTTGACCAGTGGCACATCCACCCTTGGAGCCACCAGGGACTGGCTCTGCCAAACGTGGTAGAAGCTTCTGGCAGCTCCTGGCAGAAGCCACCCCTGTAGCTCCCCTCTACCAAAACCGGCCATGCAAGCTCAGTACATCCCCAATCAAATCTTGTTTATTATTGCCATAAAAGAGGATAATGCACGAGTCAATAAATGCAAGGGTCACATTTGATTTCTAGGAACTCACATGACCCCGCCTGCCCAGTTCAGCATTTTAATCCCATACAGGGTTAATTTTCAATGCATATTTTATCCCATGCTTCCACGGAGTAAAATGTTTGAGCATTTGCCTAAACTTTTAATTGAATTTGGGCCAAATTCATTATTGTTCACTTGATTTGCATTTGGCAGTAGGTTATTATTTTTTCAAAACTGTTCTGTAAAATGCAGATTGTTTGATGATCCAAGAACGTGACTCAGTGGGGAAGGGTGCAGTGAGACATCAAAATTAAGAAATAGTATGTATTTTGTGTATTTTAACTGTGGAATACAGAGTCTTTAGAGCTGTATCGTGGTCAACAGTGATTTTCAGTGCTGTAGTAGATGTCTGAGGGATTTGTGAGGCAAAGAAATTTTCTAACCTAAAGCTTTTAGAATGCTAAACCACCTAGAGCAAATATTTTTTTATCATTACTCAGAAATCAATTAAATATAATTAGCAAAGTATGTATTATATACAAGCTAATTGCAGGAAGATACCTGTTTTACATAAGCTCCAGCTAAGCTGAGCAACAAAGACATTTTTTTTCCTCAGGAAAACAAGTAACAAGTAGCATCTGTAAAACTCAACCAGACTAATTTGCAAGAAATTTTGGAATTAGCTAAACCTATCTAAACTCATCTGTTACATTTGAACTGAAACTCATCTGCAGATGAATTATTGAAAAATGTGAGGTGCAAAAAGATGGATTTCTACAAGTAGATCAGCAGCAAGAGGAAGTCCAGGGAAACAGTGGGACTGCTCCTGAGCAGGATAGGGAACTGATGACAGAAGACACAGAAAAGAGCAAAGTACTCACTGCCTTCTTCACTTCAGTCTGACCTTCGGTAAAGAAAACTGCCACTCTCTTCTCAGAGCTATCTAGACAGCACAAGAAGCATCTTAAAATACAGGAATCTCCAGCTAAATGCAAGAAAATGCTCATTTATGTGACAGTGATCAGTACATCATTGCCCAGGACCCCGTCCCATCAGGTTTTGGATATCTCCAAGGATGAAGCCTCCACAGCCTCTCTGGAGACCATGCCTGATCGCGGGCACAAGGTCATCTCAAGAGATCCCACCCAATCTCATCCACTCTGTCATTCTGTGATAAAAGTAAGTAAAGAAAGCAAGTTTCTGTACTATCAAAGAAGCTGGAGTTATGGTATTTTCCCCTTGATATAATCTAATCTATACTCAAGTGCTCAAATATAATAATTCCTTATTTAAATTGACTGCTGGATTTTTCCAAGTAGTGCATTGATAAGAGAGTTCTTTTGATTATTATTGATGTTGTCTGGAGATGGGATTACCTTACTTTCATTGTGATTGGCAGTCCTTTTTATAAAGACATTGAGAAGCGTTTCTGTTAACAATTTACTACTAAAGCTGTTTCACTAAGATAATAGGGAAAAAGAAAATGTCTCTTAGCTCTGCTTGGTGCTGTAATTTATTTGGGTGGTTCCTTCTGCTTGCAAAACAACCTGGCAGACCACAGCAAACCCCATCATGATAAGGATTGCTACCTTGCAAGTAAATCTCTTGCTAGTGATGACAAAGGCACAACAAACATGGAATTAGACAGCCCCACCATCTATTAGTCATGGAGCAAAGCAGAATGCTGTCCATTGTTCTACACAATGGATGGTGTAGTCCCTAAGCAGTAGTGTTTCCTGAAAGCCTTAAAAATTATTCTGTTTTTTTCTTGAACTTGTCCAAGACATATTTTTCTCTAATCTGAAAAAGGGATGGCTAAAAATGGGTATGGCAAAGACCTACAAAACCATGAGTTGTATGGAGAAGTTGGATAGAGAC
Source organism: Sitta carolinensis (assembly GCA_032173965.1). Taxonomy (NCBI): domain Eukaryota; kingdom Metazoa; phylum Chordata; class Aves; order Passeriformes; family Sittidae; genus Sitta; species Sitta carolinensis. Next base: position 15,581,250 of record JAVUNC010000019.1, read on the forward strand.
CAAGTATTCATTGCCTCTTCCAAAACAAAACCTGTGGGGGATCACAATAAGCTAGTAGGAGCTACACTGGAAACAAATGGAAGTTTTCTTCATGCAGCGGAGAGGAGATCTAAGGAACTACATGCCAGAAGGTGCAGTGGGTGCCAAAAACTTGCAGGAGCTCTAGGGGACACTGAACAACTTCACAGATAATAAAACCACGGAGAGTTATTGAATACTCAAGCACTGCATCTTGATCAAGAAGTCTCTGAGCTTCTCAGCAGTGGAAGCTGGAAAGTGTCCTGAGTATTTACCCCCTTCCTGAGTTTTCAGGAACATTCTCATTCAGTCATTCTTCTTTGTCTCCACTTCAGGCTGAAGTGCTCACCCTAAGCAATGAGGGAAGAAACAAATAATTATGGAAGACAGGAAACAGAAAAGGTGAAGGGGAAGATCAAAATGAAGAAGAAAAAAAAAAATTAAAAAAGAAGAAATCCAGACCACCCCTGACAGCACTTACTGCTATTTTCAAATATACATGATCTGGTGAACACTGGTCAGTGCCTGGGGCCACAGGATCTGTGGTCTGAACTGTGTGACCCCTGGGAAATGTCAAATACAGTATAAACCTCACAGGAAAGGTGGTTATAAGATGTATCATTTTACAATATTATTGCAGGAAGATTATGTTACTTTATGCAGTTATATTAATGTGATTACTCAAATTATAAATGCTTTGATTAATTTGTCTCATATCAATATGTGACTATTACAAGTTAAATAACTCCATAAAAACAAGGTATTATATATGCAAAAAAAAAGTTATGCATTGAAATAAAGCTTTTGAAAACCAGTGACATTATTTAGAATTCAGCTTAAATAAAAACTAGCACAGCCATACCTGAATAAAACACATTAAGACTTAACAGATTTTATAGATACCAATCTTTCATATAACCTTCTCTTTCAAGTAGTTGTAGGTTCTAACACAACAAAACCAAAGGAAGAAATATGCAAGATAATGTTGACTTGTAATCCTTAAAAACGAACACAAAAATAGGTGAAATCCTCATTTGGAGGTTGAGGGAAGGTAGATTGAGAAGGAAGTTCTTTGTGGGGGAGCAGCAATTTGTACTTTTCAAGCAGCCATTCACAGCACAAAAGTGTACTAAAGAATTCAAGAAATAACGTGTTATGGCATTTCCTCACTTGTCTTTATTGCAGAAAAATAAGCATCCAGTATGCTCATTAAGAATATAAGATAGATTTTAGCACCTAAGGCACCTTCCTATAAAGAGCCTTAAGAACAAGACTGCTACAGAGAGAGCACTTGTTGCAGCACTCCACTTATCAAATAGCAATAAGAGTGAGATATTTTATTTTAGCAAGTGACAAACATTTGGAGCCATCGGTTTCAGGGTGTGTATTTTTCCTTCTGATGGAGGTATTGCCCCATCCATTCCCCAGAACAGCCCAGCTGACTACCAAGGTGCAGAGCAGTTGTGCAGCATGCACAGATGCACGTGCACATTTTACATGCTCTGTCCCTCTTTTGCTCAGAGGGAATCTCTATGGCTCTTGTAGTCTGGTTTTCTAGGCCTGAGGTTTCTGAGTTTCTGAACTCAGTTTCTTCATGGTGTTTAGGTTTCAGAAGACCTTGTTCCCACAGACTTGACATAAACATCCCAAGTGTTATTGTAACGAGAGTGATATTTTGCATTCTTTTCTGTGGGATGGACTTGTCTCTATCCATGGGTTTGGGCCAATGGTTAGAAGAGTTCTGGCACTCTTCTAACCAATGAGAGTGGCCTGTTCCAAAAGGTATATAAGGAGGGCAGTTGTTTTAATAAAGTGGAGTCAGATGCAGTTTTTTATAACGAGGTCTTGTGTCGTTGGTTCATCGCCCACAGTGACAGGCTCTGGTAGGAACAAGGTTTCCAAAAGCACATCCTTTGTACCCAGAAATCAGGCTTCAGAATAATACACTTCCAACCAGAGGAGTTACATTATGTAGAATGGAGGAAAACGATATTTCTTTCTCTTCCACTTAATCGTCAAGTAGATTTTCCTTTACACCAAAGACAAGTATCTTATCTTTTCACACAAAGTTTACATTGGAAATGCATTGGCACCAAAAGAAATGATCACTGGTTCCTTGTTCTTAGCTCGTGCCATCCTCCTCCCCTTGCGGTGGCACAAGTGTTGGTCTGGGTGAATTGATCTGGGCTATCAGTGACTGACAGGAACCCACTGGCCCTCTGGTGGCTTCCTTTCGGTTCTGCAGCTTCGGGTGTAAAGCCAGCACTGCCCTTAATAAATGCAAAAGGCTTTACAAGTCCTGTCTCTCTTACCAGAAGCTTTATGCAAGCCTGAACCATTTTTTCCTGCAAGTTAACTTCCAGGTCATCTTTTTTTTCCTTAATAAAAAGGAATGAAATAAGGTTAATAAGGTTATTAACCTTAACCTCATGTTAATATTAATGTTACCAAGTAATAGTCACATTAAGTCAAAACTACTACTCTGGGAGTGTGGGGGGAGAAACAGAACTTGAAAGGTTTTTGTTGCCAAAAAAATGTGTTGTAGCTAGCCGGCAGAGAGTGGAACAGCAGCTACTGGTGTTCAGGCCATTGCTCTGTAAGAACTCTTAAAGGCCTTAGGAAACATTCAAAGTCAGTTTGAACGCCCCAGTTCTGAATTAGAGTCTGTCAATGGCAGCAAAACAAGAGGCACAGAAATCTGAATGCAGTGGAAAGAATAGCTCCTGGTTTACTCTTCAGGCCTCATGGCTTCTGCACACAATGCCACTGCAGTTGTGCTGCTGTATGACATCTTCAGGAAAAGAAATAAAGAAAAAGGTTTCATAAAAGCCAAGCTAAAAGCACTATTTTAAATTTTCTTTGTAAGTGCATAAAGCTTTAATTAGCACGACTCAGCTGGAAAGCTTATAAATATTTGAATAGCAGTAAGAATTAGTTTACTTCTACATCCATCTTGGCATAAATTGGGGTCACGTGTAATTATCCAAAGGACAGCATCCTCTTTGAGATAGATTTAGAGGATCACATTTCCTGATCAGTGTTGGAAGTAACTAATATTAATGAGTGATCCTGAACCTTTAATGTACTTCCTTTTTATTCTTTAAAAGAATTACTTATGTTCAGAGCTTCATTCACATTAGAATAAGCTGTTCCATGTCACTTTTTGTGACAATTACTACAGTTCTGTTTTATTCTGTGGCTCCAAAGATAATTGGCAATGTTTAACTAAATATTAAATATGAATCCCTAAGAAGGTTTTAAACCCGAATTTTGAGTGAGTGCATAATGTGAGAGATGTTTTGACTTTTTTAACTCAGATGTTCTTACACTACCACCAAAAACTATATTTAGCTGTCAAAGTTATAGGTTCATCTTTAAATGCTAGCAAGGTCAAAACATTTTCCTGTGGAAAAACATTAACTATAATTCAAAAACAGAAAATACTTTAACTTCTCACAGTGAAGACTTTCTGATTTGCCCAAGTCTCTTGAATACTAGATGTAATTTTGAAGAATTTTAGTCTGAATAAAACTCCTTTGTGACTACATATGCACTAAGTACATGGGTTAAAGGTCTTCCCTTAAAAATAATGTTTTTCCCAGTTGCTCTTTTCTGATGACTCATACCAGATTCACTTCCCATTACAACTCACTGTCATTTAATGCACCTTCATTTCCAGAGCCAGCCAGCCAGTGAGCTGCCCCCCTGGGGATGTCAGTACAAAATCAGGTACTCCAGATTCTATTAATTTCATTCATGATTATCAGGGGATGAGATCCTCCACGTGTATATCTGTTAAGATGTTTCTCACTGCATTGTTTAGCACAGGCTAATATCTAGTTCAGCATAAGCTAAAGTCCTTTAATTGATGCCTAATTTCAAGTCAAGGGGGATCTCCAGGTGCCAAGTATTTACCTGTATAAACATGTTTGTTTGGTGAAGTAAAGTAAATGTCACATAAACCTGTCACTCAAGAAGGTGTTTTAAGTGATGTTACTGCATTCCTGTTATGCCCTGGCATTGCTCTTGACGAGGTTTTGCATTTTGGTTGTATGAATTTCCTTAGAAAGAATAGTTTTGTCATGTGTTTCAGATCCCATGGCAGCTATGGCAACAATAGGATGAACAGACAGAGTTTCCACTTTAAACTAAGCACCAAACACCATCTCAGATTTTACCCACCTGGCAAGTAGAGGATCTATATCCTTCATGGGACAACTTCTATTTCCATTGAGGTAACACTTTTGTTCTTAAAAATATTCTTTACAAAAATACTCAAGAAACACCAGGCTGATCCAGCAGGAGTTCATTGTAGAAATGCTCAGATTTTTCAGTGTTCACTACAGACATTAACATAATCATGTACCACAGATACCTTCCCTCTTCTGTCACACCCTCACCCACCCAACACTGCAACAGAAGCCAGTCCAGGTCAGTAACTAAAAACTTGCTCCAAATACTCAGAGCATAACTGCTGAACTGTTAAATAATGACAATTGTTCAAATAAACAGCTAGAAATTGCAAAGAACTTGATATATTAGAAACCCTTCAGAGCAGCAGGTAAATGCCATGCTACAGGACTTGTTCACACCTCTGAGATGAAGAGAGTTGAATGCAGTATTAAGTTAAGACTTAAGCACAAAGACAACACATTTACCAATTTTGTCAGCTAGTAGTTTGCTTTTGACTCCAGTAGTGCCATAAGCTTTGGCTAAATTCATTATGCACTGCCTATTTTTCCTTTTTTCTTTTTCTTTTGTTTGATTGAAAAGTAAGTTTTCCTGTTGGGGAAAAATGGAAAGGATTGGCACACATGATGTGCTGCAACTTGTTACATCCTGAGTTTAGAATGGAGAGTCTTGCCTTGAGGAAGCATCTGTGCTGTATGCAGTGATCTGTACACCAACACCAGCTTAACTCCTCTGTCAGAGCAGAAGCACGGTTAGAAGCTTTCCTGGGGAAAGCATGACAAAACATGGCTTTTTTAAAAAATTCATCTCCTTTCTCACTTGGATTTTAACAGCATTTTCCTCAGTGTTACCACTGGGTACCATGTCCTGGGAGTTCAGGACAGATCCCAGTCTCATAATACTCTGCTGTAACTTCTGGTGCTGGCACATCCAGGTATTCCCATTGCATCCACACCAATATCAGTACTGCAGTTACAAACCCCTACTCCACCACCAGTTACCACTCTACCTCCAGTCTGCTGGAAGCAGTTTACATCAGTAGCTCCTATCTAGGCCTCCATTGCAAACCCACCACTTCCTACAATATGGGAAGCAATTTATGATATATTATTAGCCAAAGAGCTGTCACTATTGTGGGTCCCAATGCTTAAATGAGAGTCTATATTCCATTGGAATCTTATTCAGGATGGATTAATTTTAATTTTTTTTCCTGTTTGTTTAATTTCTTGTCATAGTAACCATGGTGATAAGCTTCTCAGGAATTAACAGAATATTTTGGAATATATTAATGCCATCCCATATCCATTTTAATGTGTGCCCTCCTTCAGATGCTAGCTCACAATACTCTTGAGGTCTAGTGGACTTCTGTAACACTATTAAAGTAATTGATCCAGCTCCCAGCTTTATCAAGAGGCATTTGCTACCATTTAAAGTACACTATTTCACTTTTCTGGACCAGTTCCAAAGCTCAGCATCACATATGGGCAAGTCCCAGAGCTTTCTATTTATTTATTTAAGAGGAGAATTAAACCACAGAACTAGTGCATTATCCATGGTTATTAGCAATGCACTTGTGCTGAAAAGGTTTTAAGGATTTGTACAGCAGTATCAGGAGCAGCTCTATAGGCTGCTTCTCCATTTTATGTTCTTTGCATTACTGTGTAGTGTGGGTTTTCTCATAATACTATTGTGCTACTTGCATTCACTCAAGTAGGTGACTGTGGTGAATTTCAAAGATAAAGTGCTTCAAGGAACCTATATATACATTGCTATATTTGAAATGAAAATAGAGGGAAAGACTTTGCAAACAACAAAATATGTGAGTTAGATATATCATAAACAGAATGCAGGAAAAATCATTCTTTAATCACAGGCAGCAAGACATCGTTATCTTGGAGTTAAGGTTGCTAAGCAACTTAGCTGGTACAAAACCTACAGAGCAGAAATCCAACTGTTAATAAACTATAAGTGTGGTCATGTCCAAAGTGGCATGGATTAACCTGATAACACTATATTTCACACACTCCCTTATCTGTACAAACCAGGCAAGTCATAGTCTTAGTCCCATTTTGCATATTCGAATAATTTTTCATTTTGTTGAACCCTTTATCACTGCATAACAATATGGTATAGAAAACATAGCCTAAAAGATAATGCACGAGGGACAGAAGAATAAATATCAAGTGGTGGCAGAATTTTCAAGACATTTTCACTTACAACTGAGACTGTGGAAAGTGTCTTACCTGAAGACCTCCTGTGTCTGCTCCTTACTTCATTCATAAAAATCTCATAGCTGTAGAATTTGAAGACCTTTTAGGAATTTTGGTCTTGAGGTAAAAATGCTACTTGTCAGGCCAGGTTCATCACTTAATTTGTCTTGAAGACATAAAAATCGCTCTGGAAGCTATGAACAGAAAGATAAAGGAAGTAGATAATAGTAAACCCCCTTTTAAACACTCTATAAACATACTGAATGTGTCATAGTAATTACAAATAGTCCTCCAGGTATTTCCTAAATAAGCATTTGATGTGAAAAACATGCCAAAGTTATGACTGGATTTAATCAGGTAGCTCCTACATATGAGAAAATAATTCAGGATTTGTGAATCATAGAATGGAGTGAAGGAGAAAGAGGACTATGCTAAAATTTTATTTTTCCCAGGTGAAGTAAAAACTGAAATCCTCCTCGTTCCTGCCTGAATAAAATGGTGCAATTTCAGGAACTACCTACCTCCCTGGCTTCCTTTGCCCACATCCTTGTGCTCTGGGTGTGTCTGGAGCTGACACTGGTGTTCCCAGAGGTTGAATGTGAGCCCTGAGTGCCCGAGCTCCTCTCTGTGACCAGGGCCAGGGCAGAGCTGGGGTGGCTGTGGCTGGACACAGCCTTTCCCTGTACGTGCTCCTCCTGCCTCAGTTCCTTGCCTGTATTCCAGGTTATTAGTATAAGTCATTGTGGGAAAAGAAGGCAAATTCAAGACAGTGTTACCTAACGAAGGTTACGTCTCAAGCACTGAGTTCCAAAAGTTTAAACAACGGCATTTTCAACTTCAAAATTCAATTGCTTTACGTGATAGAATACAAAGATTTATTGGGTAGTGTTCAGCTTATTGGGCACTCTATTCTGCAGTTCAGACTATGGGATAAATGTAATAAAGGTTAGAATAAATGCATTTAAATTTGATTTAGACCTTGAGTTAAACAACCTTATTTCCCATATACCTTTGATGCATCAAGGCTGCAACAGTCTTTACACTAATACTGTCTCTGTAGGGCTACAATTACTTTTAAAATATAAACTATGTGACCCGTTAGATTATTTTTGCTCGATCCCTGTTGCCTCAATACTCATCCTAAGAGCTTTTAATCTCAAGCATTTTTCCTCAGCTGCTTCCCTGACTATAAAGCATCACAGCAAGACAGGAAGGGGAAGACATTAAACACCCAGTGAAAGATTTCTGCTGACTTCAGTAAATATTAGATCAAGCAAATAACCATGCATCAACCTCTACTTCGATTAATGGGTTTCAGTGAGAACATATTTCATAAGCAAAGCCCACAGAAAAAACACATTCATCCTTGTTCCTCTGAACTTTTAGTGGAAGGAGCATGGAGTTAAAGCACCATGGCAGTGATCCTTCCTGTTGGTTACCAGAACATGACCATGAGCAAGAGAATTATTACACCAATTTCTCACATAGGAACCACAGAAGAAGCTGGAGAACTATCTGTCCAGGGAGCATGGGCTGTCTTTATAAAGCCTGAAATAGAATACAAGTGTTCTGCATCCCAGCTAAATGTCTAAGCCAACAGCTCAGTTTTATGGGCATGGCTCTCCTTGTACTGGGTCTCAGCTGTCTGGCTTCTATAATGTTATAAATGCATATTATAAAGTTGGCTTTTCACAAATATTAAAATGAATGCTATATGTATAATGTTGAAAAACTGCTGCATTAATATAGTTTTTTTTTAATTTCTGCTATTAACAAAACTTAGAAATAGTACTGTGATAAATATATCTTTCTTGGGCTATATCATGGTAATGTAAAAAGGTTTTTGTAACTGACTCAGAGAATGGTAATCAGGAAATTCTTCATATTCTTGGATTGCCCTGTCTGATGAAGATGATGGTACAGACACCAGAACCCCAGGGAAAGAATTTATTGATCATCTGTTATCAGATAATCTGTGACAGACTGGGACCACATGAATGGGACATGGAATGAAGAGGGGCACATGTAGGGGGACTCAAAGGAATGTTTTTACATAATACCTGAGGGTCTTGAATATGCAACATGTTGGTGCTTTTAAAGAAGTGTTTCTGGGACTGTAAGTTGTGCTCTTGGCTGAATGCCAAGGTAGCAGGCTGTATATTTTCACTTCATTTTCTTGTCCTTATTGTCTTTTATTAAACCTTTTAAATTTTACCAGGAAAGTGATCCTCGTTTTTCACATAACCTATGCTCTTCTACCATGCAGTTGGAATAAAATGTCGAAATTCTTATGCCACGTAGTGCCCCAGGCAGTTTGAACTTCAGATTTCTTTGGCACGAGTCTACCTTTCTTGGGATGACACCAATTTGAATGCCCATCTTTCTCCTTTTACTCCAGTGCTCAAAACGGAACACTGTCAATTTCCTGTGACATTACTCTCTCCAAAGCAGGAAGTTCAGTAAATTTGGACCAAGAACTTTACAAACCCACGAGTGGATATAATTCGTGTTAATAGCAGGAGACTGTCATCTCTGGATTTCATTCTTCTTCAGCACCATTTATAAACACTACTTATAACCAAGCTCATTGTTACACCTTATTTAAGAGCTGTTTAATATAATGGCTCTCCTGTTTTGCTCTCTGTATGCCAAGCCCAAGAAAATAAGGGAAAAGAGAGTCATCAATTCGATAGCTCTGCAGTAATGAATAGTTATTGCTATCCCCAGACTCCTTAGGTAAATGACCCATCTAGTGATTACCACATCCCTGGAGCGATTGAACCTGCCATCCCTATGTGGTCTCCCCTCTAGGGCAGCCGTTTAACTTCCAGGCAGAAGCAGTTACCTTTGTCTGCTCAGCTCCTGCTCCTTCACTTCCTCAGCAGGGTGCTGACCTGAAGCCTCCTTGTAAATCATGGCGATCATTCTCCACTGTTCTGAGTGCAATTCAGCAGCTGCAGCAAATGCTCCCCTCGGAGGGTAACAGAAAAGCCGCTGATAACTGCCTTACTTTGCAGTGCAAAATAAGTTTAGGAAAAAGCAGATAAATGACTGCAAATGACTCCTATAGATGCTAATCAAACCAAGATTTGCATCAACTTTACCCAGCCCTGGATTTCTTTTCCCTCTCCACTTACTTTGCCTTTTTTCCTTCCTTCCTAAGATACAAAGAAGGCTGAACTGAATCCACCCAAGCGCTCTGGCAGGATCTCTCTTTGCTCTTCCTCTTGAAGTATGAACTTCAAAGGAGCGAGATGTCACACATGGCACAGTCCGGTGACTGCATCCCACCGCAAAGGAGTTGGTAAAAGCTGCCGTGGAAGGCACCAGCCCGAGAGAAGGAACACGTTGGCCCAGCGCAGTTTATCCCTTCCCTTGTCCCTGCAAACCACATCTGCCCATTCTGCTTCCCGGGGGAAAGCTTTTATCAGTGAAACAATTCCACTCAGCTGCATTTCACCCGGTGCACCCAGGGACGGGCAGAGCTGCCTCTCAGGGGCACATCCTGCACAGCTCTGACACCTGGGGGCCTTTTCCCTCGTCACTGTTACACTCTGGCACACAGAGGAGGGATTCATGTTCGCTCGTGGCTTCAGTTCCTACAGGAGACCTGTCTGTTCAGCCAGGAAATAGAAAGGTTATGTAACAGTAATTCTCTGTTCCTCAGCTGCTCCATGCTCCCAGAGCAAGTCTGCTTTTGAAATTTCTGCCTGGCAGCCTGCTCCAGTCTCCTGCAGAGAACATGAAAAAATAACATTTATTTTTCCTATAATGCTCCTTTGCAATATTTCCTGTAGTTTTATAGCAGACAAGATTAAAAAGCACCATGACTAACAAGGAGTTCTGTAGTGGGTGACAATCTAAGGTGCGGTTGTACAGTAAGAGATTGAGAGGATGGCATTTGTTAAACTTTGCAAGAAACAGTGTGCGACTATGCAGTATTACTTAAATATTGTCACTCTCCACTGTGAAACTTCCATTGCCTCGGTCAAAAAGTATCTCCAGTGCTTCAGCATGGTTTTCCTTCAGACTTAACTCACATTTCAGAGAAAATTGTGGAAGAGAAGTTCTATTCTTCCTTATTGAACATCACAACAACTTCTTTTAAATTGTACAGGCGATTGCCTTTCTTTTTTTCTCTGAACTTGCCCTCTTCGTGCAGAATGGTGGGCTGCAAATGGTCCATGAATTATGCACTTATCTTTCCCATTCATTCATTTAAAAGGCTCTGAAGAACTGTACATTCCTTACAAAAATACATTATTACATAAAATGGATATTAATGCAATCAAAATAATAAAAATGTCTGATATAATAATTATGCCTGGAATTATCTCAAATAATTATTATCTCTACTTTCAACATGCTACAGCACTATCTCCTGGGTACATGGAAGGAGCTTCACTAGAATATCTGCAGGATGTGCTGTAGATTTCTATGGTTCTAATCTTAATTATCATTCATGTTTTTAATTCCAGATTGTAGCTACCAAAAATCTTGGAATACACTGCAAAAATGGCATACTCCAGACTCTACATCAGTTTCCAGTGGCTTAATTTGTGGGCTCCCAGCCTTTATGACTGTGATTTTCTGCATTTCTGAGCCACTGAGTTCACTGGACTAGGTCTAGTTCTCAGTAGCCTACACCGGAAATATCAAAGATATTGCAATCAGGATCATTCTTATTCTAAATTCCATACAAAACTTAAGGTTTTGAGGTGGATGAGTTCATTGTTTTGTTTTTTGTTTTTTGTTTTTTTTTTAATGAAAGCCACAAGTCAATGAAATCTCTTCCAATTTTTCATCAGAATTCCCAAAGTGTGCCTATGAAAACTTTACTAAACCAAATAGGTATATCTATGATGCCTTTCTGAAAAATATTTCTAGGTTCAGTAGTGACATATTCCATAGGACAAAACAAAATGAAACCAACCGAACAAAAACCCAACCAAAAAAAAACCCAACCAAAACCCACCCAAAATGAAACAAAACTCCACCATGCAGAGGTTCCATCAGACATAACTTGCTGCATTTTGTACCACTGCAGCCTTACATCTCAAATTTCAACTGTGCACTAGTGCTTTAAGCCAAGAAATTAACCTGACTGTACAGCTTTGCTGCCTTAATGGCTTCATTTTTTATTATATTTATATCCTATTTAGTCTTGCAGAGCATGAGAGAACTGCAGTTAAGACTTCTTAGAAATCAAGCTGAGCCAGCAGAGCCACAGCTCACGGGACCTGCGCTGCTTCCCTGACATTATAAGCAAAACCAGCTCAGCCCTCTGAGTTATAAACTCCCCAAATACTTTATTCTTTCAAAATGACTGTACCCTACATTAACTGCAAGAGTAGGTGTTCAGTTTTGGCATACAATTTCAAAACATACTATTGTGATTGGTTTAGCAGAGCTGACTAAGCTTCCTGTGGGAAATGGTGCCGAGCTCCTTCTGCAGCTGGGTAGGGGTAGGAGCATTTCTGGGCCTGGTAGTGAAGCACCAAAGAAGCATCCCTAATTCCCAAGATTGTGCTGTACTAAAAAAAAAAAAAAAAAAAAAAAAAAAAAAAAAAAACATCGTTGTACTTTAAGTCATAAATTTTTACTTTTAACTCTATTTCTGAAGCATAGTGAGCCTCATAAGAAATTCTATTTGTAAAGGCTGAAACCATATTTTACCATTTGAAGTTAATATAATCAATTTGAGTTTTCTTATATTATTCTGTATTTGTTAGAGATAATTTTATCCTTAAAGCATCATCAGTAGAACATCCAGTTTACGTGAGTGATGGTAAAATGAAAATATCTTATTTTGCAAACCAACAGGCTTGAAATAGTGTCCTTAGTGCAGCAACAGCAAATACAGAGCTAACAGAGACAAACATAGCTAACACAACCCCTACATTTTGGTAAATAAGACCATTATTTCTCATTTCTTGTTGGCCTTATACCTGCAGCCACATGAAGGGTGAATTGTAGATAATTTCCAGTGTAGAGCCTGGCACTGAAGTCTTTGAGCTACCATTCTTTTTTTTACTAAACTGTCCAATAATTACTAAGAAGAGAGATGAATATTGGAAATATTTCCTTGTGCATGTTTATTCTAGTTACCCAACATGTTTATGCAGTTTCATTATGTTTAGCATAAGCTGGCTGGTTTGGTATCTCTGGGTCACCATATACTGCTCTTTTTTCACCTCAGCCTTAGGTCTTACTGTTTATTAATAACTGTCATTGGATTAAAAAGATCAAAGATGGACAAAAGTTGAGCATTTAAGCACTAAGCTATGTGTTGATAACAGAAGGTCTGAGGGAAGCTTTCAGATATTTTGTTAAAATGATCTGGGGTTTGGGGTGAAATGGGAGCAACACAAAAGGGAACAGTGATTTGGGTGTTTATGGGGAACAGTTTTCCTTGAGCTGTGCTCAAGGTAGGCGCTGTCACACACAAAATACTTGTGAGCATTGTGTGTGAGTCATGAAGGCCTGTGTTTTGGGCACAGGAAATCATAGAATCCAAAGCCACTCTTTTGACTGTGTCCATTTAGCTACAGGGATTCCCTGGGCACTCAGCCTGGGTATGTCTTGGACACCCACCATGTTGGCACTACCACAGCTGCAAGTTTTACATGAACAAGTCCTGGCTTTGCTTGCTGTGCTCATGAATGTATTTCTCAAGGCAAATCTCACTGTCCCCACGTACCTGATTTGGTTCACATTGTGGAAGAGTTTTGATGTGCACTAAACCAATTAGTTTAAGGTGCAACTAAATTGGAAGTGCACATCAACCACGAATGGGTTCACAGAATGAGATCTTTGTTGTTCCTGAAAATAAACCTTCTGATTTGTTTCAGTATAGTGGAGTCAGTTCTCATGAATTGTAAGATAAACAAGAATCATGTTTACATTCCTTTGTAAAAGTTATCACCTGATGGACTTCTCAAGTGACCAGTGAAGATGGAGAGGTGGGAACCTCTCTGTCCAATCTCTGATCACTGTGCAGAAACTTATAGATACGAGCTCAACAATAAACTAGACCCTCCTTCCTTTCTTCTTCTCTACCTGAACCCCTGATGTGTGTGTTACTGTGTGTTTCTATCTACATCACAGTAACAAGATCTTAACTAGTCTGATTTAAAGCCACCCATCAACCCTTCAAAACCCAGGCAGTGGGTACCTGCAGCCTGTTTGCTCCTGCAGACCCACTTCCACTGCTCCACATTATTTGCTAATCAAGATGCAGCCTACAGAACTGAAGAGCCTGTGGAAGAGCAGATTGTGTTTTAGGACATCTCAGGGTGGAAGCTGTTTCTTGTGCTTCTTTTCACTGTGCCCAGAACAATGACTTCACTCTAGATCCTGAGATCCAATAATGCAATTGTAATAAAACCTAGAAACATGAAAGAAAGTTAATAGGTTGCAAATATGGAATCAAAGTAGGTTCTAGGTCTCCAGCAAAAAGGGAACTGAGGCTGCCAGAGAGTGTCAAACTAGGAGAAAGTTCCTTCCTACTTCACTGCTATAAGGAAAAGTAATTCAATTAGGTTTGTCCCTTTTCTTTTTATTCCCACTGTTCAGAAAAGAAGGAACAATTGTTACTTATTAGGTCAGCATAGTGTGCAAGGCTTTGCAAAATAACAAAGATGTAAGTACTTCCTTGTGCCTAAGGCTTGCCCTCTAAAAAGACATATATATAAATCATACACACATAAATACATATGTATTCATTAATTTTATACTTTGCTGAGCACTTTCAGAGATAGTATCATCAGCTGGGCAGAGCAGGGAATGTATTTTCAGGGATAATACTTTGGAACACCATTTCACGTTTTCACAAAAAGTAACGTCTTCCATATTCACCAATGCACTGCAACAAGCATTCCAAATTGCTAGTTTGTTTGCTTCTAGCAGAGTTAACTTGACCTTGTTCTTTAGAAAGAATTTTTTCCAGCTTAAATATCTAACTCTTTGCATATGACCTCGAATTCCACCTCCCACACTAAACTCTGGCTATTTTGTAATGACAAATCTGCTGAGTGGAACCGATCTGCAGTAATCACTTTTAGCAAGAAATCAGATTAAAAAGCTAATCAGGGAGACACATTTTTGTGCATTTTAATATTTTTCAGTTCATATGAAACAAAATGAAAATGTAGAATATATCAAAATTGTTTCACCTTTTGGAGTGAGTGGAAAGACTAATTTAAAAAAAAAAAAAAAAAGAAACTTTTTACTATTTGATAAAGACAGTCAAAATTGAGCATACTAATGGTAAAGCATTTGGGAAAAGGAATGTATTATTTTAAGGCCAATTTGATAAATTGCCATCATTAAGGACTTGATAATGGCTAAGTCTAATGTAGCTGCTCAGATGTATAAGAGTAGTATGATGGCTGCTTTTTGTTCTTTTCCAGAAAATGCTGTAGCTTCACTTGAGCACTAGTGACAGAACAGGCTGACTCTTCCTACATCCCAACCTGGGGAGCAGAATTAACTCTTAGGAATCATGCAATGGATGACTTAGTTTGAGAACAGATCAATTCGAATTCGCAACAGTATTACCCAAAGAACTCTCTCTAGGAGCAGATGAGATAATTAAAAACACACACTTGATACTTAAACCATTCCTGAACCAAACTCGAGGAAAAGCAGGAGGCAGAGGTGGAGCTTCACTCCAAAGACACAGGACCAAGTTACACGGAGCAGTTTGGCTTCCCTGAGCTCAGTGGGCAGCACCGAGTGGATATTCCCAGCTTCAGGCACCCCTGGCACTTGGAGCAGGGTGTGGCTGCCTTGCCTTACGGGCAGCAAAGGCACAGAGAGGCCCTCCAGGGTGAGGCAAGTCTGAGGTGGGAATCCAGTCCCTGGAACAACTAATCCCTCTCTTATTTCTATAGAGAGTCTCGGTTGATTGATGTTAAATGGGTTGAATTTGGATTTGGGACTCTGCAAGTTCGCATGAAGAAAGGTTTGGGGTGTCAGCTATTAATACCCTATTTACAAACACAGATGAGATGGGACAGCTGTCCTGGCTGTCTTGAAGCCTTTTTATTCCATTATGGCTACCAGTCTCATTTTACAAATTCAAGGGAAAGGCTTCGACCACAGCAGAGCACTGACAGCAATTTCCTGGTTACAGTACATTTTAAAAAACTTTTCAGCCAATCACAGATTGGAAAAGCAGCTGCTCTAACTAATGGCCAAAAGTCCACTTGCACTTCCTTTCTAACAATGCTGTCTTGTAAGGGTCTCAAACAATAGACATCAGTCCATTATTCAGCTTACACATTTCTACTATCTAACCATGTTTTTTCTAGGCCATACTTGATTTTGCATGTAGCTCTATTCTTTTCTAGACCTTGCTGACAGTTGACTTTCTCACGTTTCGCAGATTCACTTTTCCCACAGCTTTCTGACAGTTTATGGTTTTTCTGTTTCCCACAGTTTGGGCCCATAATGCTTGTCTTGATCAAATTTTAAAACATGCAGAATTTTTCTCATGGATTGTTTTGACTCTATGTAGCTGGTGGAAATAGAAATGCTATTTTATTATAGAATAAAGCCAATACTTACCAAATTAATATGCAAGTCCCTACAAGATTTACATTTTTTCTCTGTTCCCTGACTCTATTAACATTTATGTTTCCTGGTGTCCAGATAACACATATCCAACAAAAATCTGGAAAGGAATTAATTTTTACCTAAAGAATGAAATGATAAAATAGGCAAAAAAGGAACAATCTTTGAATGGAATTTAAGTGGGAAAGAACAGAGCACATTTCATCTTGACATTTTTGATTCTACAATCACATCAACAAAGACAAGATATATTTATTTTATTGACCAACATTTCTGAAAAAAACTATCAGAGCTGTTCTTTTACCTTTAAAAATTTCATAATGGCAGTGGAAAAGGTGTAATTTCTTATGTTTTTAATATAATATTTAAACTGCACTTAATTACAAAAGAAACCATGTAATCCACTTAATGAGATGGAGTTAAAAATAGCAAAAAGGGGTACTATAATATATAATGAATTTTGACAGTTGCTTATGTCTAGGGAAATAATAAATTCTATCCAAGAAGCTGAAGAATTGAAAGAGGAAGCAAATTCTCACTTTATGCCTGGAGTCTGAAGGGCTATTCACCAGGGCACTAACAATCTTCAGAGCCAAAGCTCAAGATCTCATTAAAGCATAGAATACTTTATGCATATTAAACCACTAAGGTCTGGCTCCTGGCTTAGCTGTGCTGCAGAAGTGTAAAATCTCACTTAGTTCTACTGCTGCTTCTCTGTCCAGCTCTACCAAAGTGCTTTTGAACTGGAAAGCTGCTCCAAGATCTTCTGTACTGTGTATTTTCTTTCTCACACTGGTGAAATCAATCCACATTTGGTCCTGAGAATGCAGTTATTCTTCATCAAAGGATTTATTCTGTGATCAGGTCACAGAATAACGTGTGCTATGAGGCTTTATGCATATTAAAAATGAAGCACAGCAGGTTTTCACATCCTCAGGTTGTGCAACCATACCTCTCACTTACATTATCATCATACATAAATATTCTTTGCATCAAAAGTTATCTACCCTGTCCTGTATCTGCAGTCAGTAAAACTGTAAAAGAAAAAATGTCTTTAGCTAAATGAATCTCTTCTAGAAAAAAAAAGTCATCATATTCCCTCAAAAAATTGAAAGAAATTAAGCATAAAAGTTGAGGGAAATGGGGAAAAAGATCCTCCATTAAATATACAGTACTTAGTTCAATTAAATGCTATTTAAAAAATAAATAGTTCTAAAGACATTTACTTTATTTTTCATCCAAGTATGTTAAAATATAATTTGATCACCATCTACTCTCAGGTATGTTTTTACTCTGAAGGGCTACAGTCTTACATAGCAATCCATAATCGATGCAACAGCTGCATGCTCCACATTTAAGGCTGAAAGTAAGGTTCACCTTCTGAAAATAATGATTAATTAATCATTGCAAATAAGGCCTGTGGTAGCTCCCCTTGTATTTGAGCTCTCAAATCAAGAATAAATATCTTTTGTGTCCTTTTCTGAACTCACCAAGGCTTCTTCAGTATTCTGAAGGATGTCCTTAGGAGGTGATGCCCCAAAAACAGATCCTGACGATCCCAGGCACAAAAATTTTTATCAGCATGAAAACTCTGAGAAACTTTCAAGCCAGCACCACTCTACTGGAGCCTTCAAAAACTAATGGACCATAGTGTATGGAACTGCCAACACAAAACAGATATCTTGAAGTACTTCCTCACCTGTATGCTTAAATCTATCCTGCTGACTGACTTAATTTTACTGCTGTACTGAGGAAAAGTTTTTATTCAGAAAATTGAAACATACCTTCTCATCTGCCCATTGAAAACAATCAGTATTGTGGATGTCTTCTCAAGTGATTTAATCCCTGCCTGTGTTCTTATCTTTAACTATGTGAATGATGTCTTTCCTCATTTTTATGCACTATTATCAAAGAAAGCAATTACTGGGGTGGAGGGGGGGGAGAGAAAAGATAAATAACCTTTTAGACTAATGGGATGGAAAAAACATCACATAAGGAAGCAAGAAGAGGCAGACTTGCTTGGTCTCAGAGCAGTTGCCATGGCACTGCATCTGACTTGTTGTCTACAATAGCTGCAGATTTACTCACTCTCTGGCAGGTAGCAGCAGTCACAGGAGTTGCTTTTCATCCTCTCTGTGAGAGTAAATTTATTTTCCCCTCACCTCTTAGGCATTAAAACTCTACCTTGTTCACAGTGCCAAGGAATCCTGAGCTGACCGTGAATTTCACATAGAGTAGGAGTCAGCCTACATCACACCCCACACTGGCTCCTCTATTTTCAGCCTCTCACCTTCATCACTGAACCAGTTCCAGTCAACCTCTCTTCAAAACCTTTTTAATGTTTTGTACAGCAAAGTAATTCCTGTTGCTCTACTTCTAATCTTTTTCAATCTACAACATACTCTTTCCTTCACTGAAATTTGACATATCCGACTGACCAGGACAACAAAGTCCAAATCTTATCTTCATAATTACTTTTTAAATATTTTCAATGACTGCACCTGTCAATTTATATAATGCCAAAGAAGAAAGGAGGAGCAACAATTATTTCTCCTCCTAAAACTTAACCTGACTGAATAAGCTGATAAAAAGATTTCCTTTTCCTGCAGCCTCTCTTGGTGCACTTTCTCTCTTTCACCTAAATGACATCACCTATTCTCAGTATTTCCAAAAGTAATTTCTGCCTTTGAGTGATCTAAATATCTCCTGGCTGTACTCCAAGTTCCCATTTTTAGCACCAGAATCGAAGGTGTGCCTTGTCACCTCCAGCTAACTAACAAAAAGAAAGTTTCAAGTTGGTCAGATCCCTTTCCCCTCATTCAGACTTGTCCTTCTCTTCCATCATTAGAACACCCAACCTATTTCTCCTTTAGTGAAGCTGTTGCTAAATCCTATCTGCCAGCCTTTCACGTTGTTCTATAAACCTGTTTTCCTCTCTCTCTGATCCTGAGACCACAGGAGATATTTTTGACATTACCCCTTTTCCTGCCTGTCACCAAAGTCCTTCCATGGCTCGGGAGTCCAGCTGCTGACCACCCCACCCTTGACAGCCGCTTTTACCATTCCTTTACCTTTGACACTTAGGTTTTGCAATTTTAGATTCAAAAGTCTCTGCCTCTTATGTGAACTGATATCTCAGGCTTTAGCTTAGCCTGTGGTGCCCTCTGAGCTCTGCCCTCCAAATGTCCTGTGTTTCCAGGTCCTTTTCACAGTGTTCTCTGTCAATGCTCTGTGCAATCACAAGGAAGCAATACAGCTTCCCTGGCATACCTGCAAACTTTATTGCTTAATAATGCTTTTTGCTTTTGGTAACAAAAAGAGGAAGCAAAAATGCTTTCTTGAGTCAGGTCCCAAAACAAAGGTTTTGCCCTCAGAAGTCCCTCTACGTTCCAGCTAAACACAGAACAATAACAAATGTGCTGCTCTGCTTTTATTCCACTTGGGGAAAAAAAGTCTCAGAAATCTTCAAGCCACTTAGCAACCTTGGCACTTCAGGGCCTGAGCAACAAGGAGCAAACAGAAAATACAATTAAGATTCCTTCCTCAACTCTTTGAGCCTTCTGCCTTTCCTTAGCAGAGGCTCCCTCACCAGGAGCCTAAACTTCCATACCTGCAACTACCTGGGACTGCTTGGAACAATGGCATTATTTATGTGTTGGCCACAGTTTCACTGTGTGTAGCTATACCCTTTGCTTCCTCTCAGAACAGCATATGATAACAATCACCAGCTTTAAAAACCAGTAACAAGTGCCTGCAGCAAAGGAAAACAGCATCTGCAGTAAGCTGGCAATCCACAGGTTAAAGTTCCAGACTTGTTCCAGCCAAACTGCTCTGTGACCTGCTGGCAGATTGTACATGCAAATAATTTCTGCATAAGCAATAAAAATACCTGAGCTCAAGCAGGCTACAAGGCTCATTTCCATGTCCCACCAAACTGCAGATCTGCAGCCAGGTATCTTCGCTTTGCACCTTTTCCCTCCTTACATTTTTCAATGAATTTGATTCAACAATATCAGGGCGCTTCTTGCATTTGCTTTCCAGGAGTGCTCAAACAATTGAGTTTTCATGATAAAAATGGCTGTGGAGAAGGAATTAATGTCAAGAGCTTAAGCCTAAGCATTTGTGGCAACCTAACATATGAATCAATGCAGAAATGATATGCACTCTGTCATTCAGTAAATGGAAAGAAAGACACCATTGTGATATATAATTGAGTATCTCTGAGTAACAGCTTGGAAATGAAAAACTAGCAGAGTTGTCTACAGTATGTAAAGGGGAAGGCAGGGCATGAAACGGTGAAATAGAAAAACACACATGAAATCTAAATTATTAAAGAAGGTTAATGAAAAATAGGATACTTTACTTTTTAAAATCTTGAACTGGTAAGAACCTCTCATTAGTTTTGAGGGTGAATTTCAACCTTTAGGTTATGAGTGATCTTTCTCTCCTTAGTTTCCTTCCCTTGTCTTCCCTATTCCAGTTCTCAGTGAAAGAGGCAGGTCTTCATGGTTGTCACACACATTCCTCTATCAGAGCTGTACCTCTCCAAATTACATTTCCCTTCCATCACAGATTTCATTCTCCTGTGCTTAGTTTATATTGCATTACTGAGTAAACTTTACCAGAACAGGGATTTTCATAATTTGTTTTATAAATAATTATGCCTTTTTATAAAAAAAGTTAATTACAGACAGCAACATACAGTTAGTTGTATTCCACAGAGCTGGACAAGTTGCAAAACAGCTTAATACAAGTGACAGTAACTGCATCTATAGACAAAAGAGTAATCACATTCAGCACTTATGCAAAAAACATTATGAAAAACTAAATGTGCATGTTTTACTAAAATAGAAACCATATATGATCTATAGAATGCTGAATTTAATGTCCTTATTACTTAAATGATTTGCTTCTCATCATATCATTTTACAAAAATAGCCAGTTAGTGGCACTATGTTAGAATTTAAACTACTATTTCTTTTTAAAATGAAATATGCTCAGAAATTCAGTTCTGCAAGAACACTGCTGAAAACATGATTACTAGGAGAACAGTAGGAGGAAAGGTGTCTTTCTCAAGAGGCATCTTCCTAACACCACCATCCTATTTTCACTTAAAAGTTAAGCCTCTGTATGGGATTTAGTAACTTTTCCCCACTTTAGTTTCAAGTTCTCTGTTGCATAAGAGAAGGCAAGTGGAAGACAGTACTGACACAGCAGACCTACTTCAACAGCTAATTATTCATTTCAGAGCACAAGTGCTCTGCTTCCAATAGATGGTAAAAGCCTGTGCTGAAAAAAATTCACAGAAGAGAAAAATCAACACAATTATTTTTACAAGCAATAATGTTGCTCTACTTACCTGACCTTGCACCAACTTCCAAACTTACCCACATGTCCATTTTTAACTTCTGAACCTTCTTGGGAAACAGGGATTTGCTTTGTGCTTAGATCTGGTTCTGTTTTGTCAATCACAAAGCATTTTATGGGAGAAATACGTTATAATTTCCACTGCAGTAAGATTGCAGAATCATAAACCCTGGATTTAAAGGCCATCTAGTCCAACATTTCTGCAAAGAGCAGGGACACCTACGACCAGAACAGGTTGCTCACGGTCTCACCGAGCTTGACCATCTTGCCAGAGATGGGAACTTTTAAATTTTTTTAA
This sequence comes from Sitta carolinensis, assembly GCA_032173965.1. NCBI lineage: Eukaryota > Metazoa > Chordata > Aves > Passeriformes > Sittidae > Sitta > Sitta carolinensis. The sequence continues at coordinate 15,602,910 of JAVUNC010000019.1, forward strand.
ATCTTTTTTTTGGCCTGCAGAGATGAGGGCAGCCCTGAAACACTTCTGGGACTTGGGAGCAGCTACCCCTGTGAGCACAGCCACAAAACTCAGCCCCTTCCTGCACTGCCTGTGAATAACTTTATCCCTATAATCAGGATTAAGTGAGGTGGTTCTCACATTCCAAGTCAAACACACCCAAATTCCTACAGAGACCAACAAAATATTTTCCTTCTTACAAGTTCTACTGCTAAAACACACTTATTACAGAATCACATCTTCAATCTTCAGCTACTAGTGAAGAGAGATGCACTGATTTACCAGGTAAGATAAGAATACACTCTCCCAAGAGATTTGTTTAAAACTTTGACCTATCTTTTCTGTGACTCTCTCTGAACAGCAGCCCTAAGAACACTTCTCCTGCATAAGAAGTTCTATTTTAGCAGAGTACAGCTCAGTTTGAGGGAGGCCAGCAATGGACTGCTCCATGCTTTTCTCCCCTCACTGTGGGGTTCACATTAAGCTCAGGAACTTAAAAAAACCCACCTTTTTAAAACCTACTTTAAAATACTATTTCTTGAATAAACCAAAATTAATAAACCTGAGTTAAATCCTAGAAAGGTAAAGATACATCTTGTAATGGCCCTACAACCAAGTAAATGGAACACAGTGCCTGGTTTTTTTTGAAGGCTGCTAGTCACAGAGCACACACAGTGGCCTGCCAGCTCTCCAAAGCAGCCCAGGACCTGCAAACTATTTCATTTACTCAGTGATAAGGCAAAAGAGGAAGGCAGGCAAGTGCACTTTATGAAATTATCACACAGAGAAAAGTCTGGTAGGGCATAAATCCCTAAGAGAGTTGCTGTTCTAATGCACAAGAAATAACTTCCTATTTTCACAGTCGCAGCTATAATTTTATTCATTGTACTTAACAGAATAATGCCATAAAAGTACCTTTAAAATGGATGCACTCCTGAAGGAATTAAAGCATGTTCATGATTGGTAAGTTTATTTTAGAGAACAGTCTTCTACATTTATCTCTCTTTCCAGTAATGTCAGCTTGCACTAGGGTGAAATCAAAAATCCATCATGAAAACACACTTTGAAGAACTTGGTCCTAAACTTCAAGCCTCAGGGCTGGATTTGTTGTTTGTTTATTCACTCTCTAGGGAACACACAAAGCAGAAGAAACTTCTTCTAAGTATGTGTTCTCTCTCACAGCATTAATTTTCACCACTTTGGTCTCAGCAGGTCACTGCAACTTTGCTATGTCTGAGTTCATTGCACTAGATGAAAAGAGATTTATATAGAGAATTCCCCATCATAAACAAATCAGCTGTAGAAGGGAGGGAAAACTACCCTTTGAATCCCATCATCTAGAACTTCTGAAATTCCCCACGGCTGGTTGCATCCAACCAAGTGCACAAGTGCTGGCACCAGGCTGAAGCATGATTTGAGAATCTCTGCATCAGCTGTGGGACTCCAGCACCCCTTCCACTTTCAAGAGTCATCAACGGTATTTTATTGTCTTTATTGCCAGCTGTGTGTATATTCTGCATTTAGAACAACTGATCCAGCTGTTCTTGGGAGGCTACACACACAACTGGCCACATCCTCACAAATAATACAAGTTTGAACTTAGAGTCAGAATACCATCTTTAAAAGGTAAAAAAACCTAACCCAGCCCAAAAAATTCTCTGATTGAAGGAACTTTCAAACACACCTGTTTGAACCAATCCCTTAAAAACTCCTTGTGCAGAACAGATTTGATTGGTATTTTACAGTAATGCCTTCTGTCAAGGAAGCATCCAATGGGAACAAGTTACTATATGACTCTAATACAGCTTGCCACATTTTTACTAGTGTTTTCAATGTCCACAAAGAAATTGCCCATTAAATTTATAGAGCAATTTTATGCTAATTATACTCATTACACTCTGTGAGAAAAACTAGGTAATTGGGTTGTTGTGCTTCTATCTTTAGAAATAAATTAGAATTCCTGCTTAGTTAGAATAATTTAACATGTCTGACTGTGCCTGTTCAAAGCATCCATTAACAAATGCTGGCTTCTACTCGACTTCCCACTGCATTAAACAGGCCATTTCTCCACACAAGACAAAGCAGCTAATCAACTGGAAGTTGAAAATAAATATGCAGGGAGCAGGCATACAAACCCCAGCGTTAAAATGCATTTGCCTTATGCCAAGATTCATTTGTAAATTCATCAAGTGTTACACTTACTAAGTCATGTTGATGTGTTTTCAAGATGGTTAACTGCTCGAAAACAAATAATATTTACAGAACAGTTAAATGGAGTTCTTCAGCAATACTCAGAAGCAGAGGCTGAAGGAGTAGGAGCACAGAAGCACTTGTACTGCTGCAGCACTCAGGGAGGTGCTCTGGTGAAAGGTGCCCCTGCCCATGGCAGGGGGCTTGGAACTAGAGGAGCTTTAAGGCCCCTTCCATCCCAAACCATCCTGTGATCTAACTCTCAGATCCCTTTCACAGCTAAGGGGCTCTGACTTCAATCCTTAAGGCTTCTAAGACTATGCACGGTCTCTATGTGACTATTCAGAGATCTAGGAGAGCCAGTGTAATAAAGCCAAGCCATCCTGCAAAAAATGCCAGAAAGGAGTGCAGGGACTGAGTAATTTTGTATTTGTGAAGATTCACTAACTCTCTGCAGGGAAACACTTCCCTGCACTCTGGAAACCTTTGCATGCATAAACCTGAATTCTTTCCCAAAGCAGAACAACTAAGTCTGCTCCAAACACAGGCTAATAAATAATAATACTATTATCTTAATGCCATATCTTTGGGACAGAATTTAATTTAAAACTCTGTGCTTAGCTATCTTCTAAGGGATAATAAAATTTTAGGTTTATTATCAGCCACCAGGCTGTAAAACATCCTGAATAGAGACACAATCACCCAAATCCATTCAGTGCTCTAAGTTTCACTTTCCATACAATGAAGATTCAGTGAGTCAGGAGGGAAAAAGAACAAACACAACAAAATTAAACAAAAGAAAATTGTACACCTCTACTTGGAAAGCTCCCGTATAAATAAAAGAACAGATGTTTTCGTTTGTTTTGTGAAAGGTGGTAATCGAAGCTCAGTCATCCATGCATCAAACAAGTGCTCCACATCTGTTGACTCAACAGTGATGTGACAGCCCCACAGCTCCTCCTGAGAACGCCTCCCAAGCCGAATCCTGGAGGTAAAATCATCTGAGGAATGCTTTGTTTGAGATGTGATTAACAAAACCTCTTGGCAGTAGCTCCAGCTCAGCTACTCTTTCAAAACTTCAGAAACGATTATAGATAAAAAAAAATCACCGACAAAAAGTCAGGCCTGGACAAGATGCCATGCAAATCTGTGTTAAGTGGGTACTGAGTTATGACTGGCTTATATTTTGAACTTAGCTACTTACAAAGTTCAGCATTAGTTTACCAAGTAAAGCTTCCTACAGCTGCTGCCTCAGAAGTGCAATATAACTCTAAGATTGGGCATCCTGCTTTTGAGTCAGAAAAGAAATTGACTGGGAATGTAATCACCAAATCTGAAGTGGTACTTGATGGGAATTACATTTTTAATTACAGAAGTGAAAGCAACTGACATTAGGAAATAACATCAAGAATTCTGTAACAAATATAAGTTCTGCATCAAATTAAAGCAATCAATAGTTCTACAACTGGAATAAAGTAATTGATCTTCATGAAACTAAAAATAGAATACGTGGTAGAAAAAAAAATGGGAGACGTCAAAACATTCCTTATGTAGTTTTTGGTAAGAACTGATGCCTGGCACCTGAATGCTACAGCAATACTTTGTGAAGACAAGATGATAGAATGGCTAAAAAAAACGGGCATCACATAGAACCATCTGTGGTGCAGTTTAGGGAGAAAGCAATTCCAGGAGGAAAAAACATCCAGGGAGAAAAAAAAAATCTCAGAGAGTACAACGATTCCACTATCAACAAAAAGTTTAAGTTACTGTCTTCTTGGACCTGTTACCCAGTAGATTCCCTTAGTAAATTGTACTTTTTGGCTAGTATTTCCACAGAATATTTGAATATTTGGGTGCTTTACTTTAGATGTAAAAAAATCAAGGTGAGAGATTCAAACCATTTAAACCAATGCAGGTACTGAGTAAAATAACTTCTTCTATGTTGCAATCTGGTGAAAAAGGTGGTATTTTATACAAAGGATCCTAGAATTGGGATCTAGATTCTCATAGAATAGATTCTCCATACATTCTTAATTGGGTTGAGAGAAATGTTAAAGCTTGCCTTGTTCCAACCCCCTGCCACTGGCAGGAGACCTTCTGCTAGACTTACTGCAAGCCCCATCCAGCTTGCCTTGAACATTTCTCCAGGGATTGGGGCATCCACAGCTCCCCTGGGCAACCTGTTCATGGGAATAATTTCTTCCTATTATTTAATCTAAACCCACCCCCTGTCACTTCAAAGCCATCACCCCACACACCCTTAAAAAGTCCCTCACCAGCTCTTTTGCAGCCCCTTTAATACTGGAAAGCTGCTGAAATGTGTCCAATGTATTTCTGTCCTTGTAGTTTCGTCATCTATTAAATCAGAGATTATATCTGATACATATTATATAGACTGTATTTGAATAATGGAACCTCCTTATTTTATGATTATTAGAAAACTTGCAAATTTTAAGATATTCTGGAGTATCATGAACAGTTTGAGGCCAAATAGAATTCCCCAGTAATCCTCAATCACTGCTTGAAGTAAGGCTCCAAACAGGAACACCTTTTCTGTGAAATTTGTCTCCTCCTTTATCAATGTATCTTGTATCCCAAGAAACAGCTCCAAATATTGGGGAAAAAACCAATATGGAGTACACCGTGGAAAATATCCAGGACATCAGCTGCTTTGATAGAAATACAAGTGCAAAGTAGTGAACAAAACATCCAGTACTGAGAGGGTGTTTGCTCAAAATCTGCCAGGATTGTCTGAAAATGAAGATAACCATCAGTCATGAAACAGTAATCAGGCAGTTATCAAGAGACCTCAGGTGGGAAAGAAAATTCAGCTTAAAAATCAAATATGAAAAGCCCTAACATTTCTAAGAGGGAGAAAAAAACCAGTGAAAACATGGCCTGATACCAAGAAGGTGCCCCTGGCCCCTCAAGCTCTGTGGGGGCCTGAGAGAACTCCCTGGCAGTGGGCTGAGAACACAGGGAGCAACAAGGTCCCTCCTGGGGGGTGCCCTCTGGGCTCCTGCCCTGACAGCTGGGTGGATTAGAGGGTGACAGGAACAGCCCAGGTGGGAATGCAGCCGCAGCACCCACATCTCCTCAGATGATGAAGAACACAGAACATGCTGAGAAGGGTGGGCTCATACTGCTGAAACCTCCTGGTAAAGGCACAGGGGGGAGCATTTACCTGCAAATCTGAGGGTGTAAATGTGGGGACTGTGGGGGTTGCTATAGAAGTGTGTTTAGGTATGTGAAGGTGTTTACTAAGGCTTTGTAAGGATCTAGTAGTCATTTATCTGTTATATTGCTGCTATTAATCCTGCATGTATAGTTCATGGACTAACGGTTAATTACAAGCTATCAATAAATCAACAAATCACTTCAATTCTAACTTGATTTAAGTAAGGCATGAGCTGTTTTCCCCTTACAAGCAGCTAAAGGACTCATTCAGCATCTTCTGGGTCTCTCTGACATGTAGCCTTCAGCTAAACTTACCTATCTCAGGTTTTTTTTTTTTTATTCTCTTCTTCCTTTTCTTTCACCTAAGGCCTCCAAGATATTCAGGAAATCAAACCATTATCTACACTGGTCACACTTGCTTCAGTACTCAGACTGATTCCAATCAAAGCACTGCAATAATTGCATTCCTCCAAAGTCATGGCTTCAAAAACCTGGGCAAAAAGGGATCATGTCTTTGAAAAGTGCATATTAAGTCTCTGGGTCAGACAAATGAAAAGTAAAGAGGTTTAACATACATGCTAGCCTTCTAAAATGTGGGTTCTTAAACAAGATGCTCTAATGAATTTAATCCCTGAGATCAGATTTATGCTTCAGGAAATTCCAATTAAACATCATATGAAAGCTTGGTGTGTTTTTCCCCCTGCAACTGAAAGCACAGTGTTAGCTCCTAGGTTTTCCAGAAAACATTAAAAGAGTGTCATTCATATTTTTCTTTTTTTAAAACAGTGTAAAGAAATACAGTTAAATTTAATTTTGTATGGTTCACTTTCTTACTTCCGCTTATGACATTTTTATAAATTAGAGGTAATGAAGAATCCTCTCTCATGTTTTAAATTCAGAAATTCTTAGTCTTCAAAGTATAGGATCTCATTCCTTTATCCTAAGCAGACTTGAATAAAACTACACATTTGTAGATCTTGTAACCAAAGACCCAGACCAAGCAATTCACTGATCTGTGACTCAAACTCTAAAATAAAAATACTCATGTGCATTAAGTGCAACCATGCTTCTTCTAAACTTACTTTTATTTTATTTATGGGCTCCTAGCTTTTGATTAATCAAAGTAATTATCTCCTTGAATTCTTTTCTCATTCTGTATGCAGGAAAAAAATATGCTGTATTATGCATAAAGCTTTTTAGATTTAGTAGCTAAGCTTACAGGAGACATTACGTCACCCTCACAACTACTTGTTAGAGGTTACTCACTGCAAAAGCTGACTCTCAGCATACACAAAGTACTGGGCTAGCAACTGGCAACCATGTTCTTCTTCATGAGAATTTTGAAAGCCATAAAGACTTACATCTGAAAAAAAATTAAAATGAAACAGAGCCTTGTGACAAAAACATCTGTTCATAGTAAACTAAGTGTTTTCAGTTACTTATTTAAGCGACTAGATGAAACCAAGAGTAACCTAGAATTCCAAGAAGTACTAGAGAAAAAAGCCACAAAATTGCAGTTAAAAACCCCCACAAAAGGAAAGTTATTCAAACATAGCCAGGGAAATGAATACCTGCCTGTTCCATGATCCCCAGTTCCAACCCACACTGCTCCAGTGCCATATTTACTACTCCTTACTTTATTACTCCCTAACCCTTTTCCAAATCAATGGAATATCTACACCTTTTCTCCCCTCAAGGACAAGGAGGAAAGCTACTCATCTTTTCTCCCTGTTCAGAAGATATGTTTCCCCACTACCAAAACACTTCACTATTTATGTATGCCATCTATGAAATATGACATCAAAGAACTGGAAATCCTTCCTTTCCTCCATAACTTGAGTACTTCAAAGGAGCACAGTAGGAGCACTTCTCCAATTAACATTTACCCAGCACATTCCACCTCCTCATTCCCTTAACACATCTGAGTCACAACCACCAGCTCAAGTGACTGGAAATTAGCCTACTAAAGCAATGATTTATAAAGTTACATTAATTTGACACGTAACTTCACAGAAACCTACATCTGGGAAACCAGAGATTCCTCCAGAAACAAGGGAATTTTATTTAAGCCAAAGAGCTATAGAGAGATGCAGTATCTTGTGCTGAGTATTAAAAAAACCCAAGAAGCTTTCACAGAAACAAGCTCTTGTTTTAAATTTAGTTTTTAGAGGGCTTTAAAGGTTATCAGATCATTTAGAGTCTCTCCCGCTTTTCCCAGCAGCATTATTGTTCTTTTCTAGGAAAACAAAAGATGAACTCATTTCCCTCGAATAATTACAGGTTATGCTTGTAAGCAAAAGCAGGACAGAATATTGCTGCCCTCCTTCTCATGAATTGTACCTTCTCTGCCCATCTCTTATTCAAAGTCAAAGCCTGGTCGATAAAATAACCCAATTCAGGACCTTACAGAGGGGAAGGCTTCTGCCTACCTGGCCTGTTGGGCTTGTGCCATGTACAAGTTTTGTCAAACTCCACCTGGTGGATAATCTTAAAAAAGCCTAGGAAATAAACTTACAAAGGCTTTAGTTCCACCAGGATTGATCTACCACTCGGACACTAGGATAAAACTTACTGAATTGTCTATGTGGCTGTATAGTCTTCATCCTTTCTGTTTCTCCCCATCTCTATGAGTGCTACAATCAAGCAAAATCTCTGGGCAGATATTTTTTCTAAGCCCCTTGTATTATTGGGTCATAGTTGCAATTAATACTAATTTCTGGTAATGCAGTTATAGACAGGAAAAGTCATAGCTCCATGGCACAGCTAAAGAGAATATTACTTTTTGCTCTTTAGCCTCTGACATAGAAAAGTGGAAAGTAATGTGCAAATGTAATTTTCAGCTAACAGGCAGATTAAGTATTACTTAATTACTCAAATCTCAAACAATACTTAGAGTAACTTTTTACCCATACTTTCCAACTCATAAAAACCATAATAATTTTTATCTTTGTAGTTGCTGGTAGTTTCTTTTATAGGATGTCTCATAAATATACCTGGTACCATTCTTCACTTTTATAATACACTATTATTTATTATGATCTACTATCCTTCATAAATAATTAAAAAATACATTCAAGACATGTAAACCATATCGGAGCATCCTGTGACACTGAATGCCAGAAGAAGCATTATTTTTGAAAACAGTAAATTTAATAAAAAGTTGAGAATTGAATTGCTCTCTCAAATACTTGAGGGAGCAAACTGCTCAAATATTTATCTAGAGCCAAAAAATTAACACCATTTCACTGTGCTGTGGCACAGTACATAAACCTCTACTGTGTGTACTTTATTATCATTTCAGGATGTCATCACTAAATAAGCACAACTGAAGATTGTCTGCAATTAAAACTTTTATAGAAGTTTCAAGACAATTATTATTTCTGATGAATAACTATTTTTTTCCTCTTTTAAGAAGTCCTTCTATTTTTCCCAGATCTCCAAATGAAACTGTTGCAGAACCTCGCTGGGCTGGTTTCGCCTAAAGAAAAGAAAAAAAAAAAAAAAAAAAAAAAGAAGAAAAAAATACATATAGGGTGATTCTAAAATAAATATATTTGTAAAAAGCTTTTAAAAAATATCTTCAAAGAGAAAAAGCAGCTTCACATCACCTGTGACTCATGGTATTTCCAGCCAATCATGTAATAGATCTGAAAGGTGGCAGGTACTGAGCCATCGCTGTTTCCGTACATTTCTGTCAGGGCAGGAAGGGAGAGAGAAAAGGTACAGACTGTCAGCTCCTGGAAACACTCAAGAACTCAGAACAGAGCCTGACAGATTCATCAGAATCACTCCTGGTGAAAGATTTGGGACAATAAAAATATCTCATACTGGTGCATCAATATAGTTCAAATCCTGGCATTATAATTAAGGTTAAAAATAGATTATGATAATGGCATTTTGTTCTGAAGTACTTGGGGTTTTTTTGTTTTGCTTTGTTTTGGTTTTTGGGGGTTTTTTTTACACAAAACTCATAGGAAAAGACACAGAAAAATGTTCTTCAAGTCATTTTAGATCAACTCACTGCCTCTCAAATACTGACCTTGGTATATTGCAGCAGCTGCCAGCATCGTCTCCCTGTGCAGCAGAGGTTTTCTATTCCAAGAGCAATTACTCTCCCCCATACCTAAAAATATGTTTTAGCTTTAAGAAAAAGAAGATATAGCACATGCCATGAGTTAAGTGCCATGCACTAAGGACAGATTCTTACTAAACCAGAGTATGCACAGAATCCTCTGCACTTCTCTGTAAGAGAGAACATATCGCAGATCATTAGGTGAGTTTCTTATGTGTAAGAATCTAAAACTTTTAATTCCTGTGCTTTGCAATTTACAGTCTACACTGCCAGGAATTATTTAAATTATTACGACTTCAGCCTGAGTCTTCAAACTTACAGAGTTTTAAGTCAAACTAATTTTAAGAATGAGTACAAAGAGTTTACTCGGACACATAACCATACTGTTTTAACAGATAATCATTAAAATTACTTGTCCAAGAGATTTGAAATACAAAATAAAATGACCACAATTCTGATCTTTTTAATCACTTACTGCATCTGAATGTTTCTGCTCAGAATAAAAGTTGCCTTTCCATTAAGGAATTACTCCAAACAGCAGTTGATGCAGACAGGAAATGCCCTGAGTTGCTATGAGTAACAACAGACTGCATGTGAATGACTCCTTTACAATCCATGACAAATGCAATCAGAATATTAACAAAATCATTCCTCAATTGTTTGCTGTTCCTCAGCTGACTCCAAATTAAGGATATATTTATGCTCATTCCAAAGCAGTTTGTGGATTGCCCTGGTAATTAGAAAGGCTCACAGGAAAAGTCAGTGTGTGGGATATGGGCTTCTGTCTCCCTCTCAGGGCTTTTCTGCACCTCACACTGAACAGGCTCCTGCAGAACGGGGACCCCAGGGAAGCAGAACAGTCACAGCAGACCATGAAGTAGCAAATCTTTGACTTGTGCTTCCCAACACAGCTCTCCAGACAGGCACAATCTCCTGACTCACCAGATAGCAGGAAAAAACCTACTGCTTCCCCTGTTGTAATAAGATTTATTTGTATTTTTTTAAGAAAGAATTTTGTGATGAAGATGGTGAAACACTGGCTCAGGCTGCTAAGAGAGGTGGTGGATGACCCACACCTGGAAACATCCAAGACCAGGTGGGACAAAGCTCTGAGCAACCTGACCTAGTTCAAGATGTCCCTGCTCACTGCAGGGAGCTGGACCAGATGGCCTTTAAAGGTTCTTTCCAACCCACATGATTCTATGATCTGGAGTTAAGAAACACACAGTAAAACTCTTCTGTGCCTGATCCACTGATACAAAAAACATTTATGTTTCCACAAGAAATATACTTGCCTTGTAAGTCTTCCATAACCTCAAATAACCCTGGTAGTTCACTTGGATTTCATCAGTATCCTAGAAGAATAGGGAAGTTCAGTGTTAGAGCATATCAAGCTAAACAAATAGCATTATTTCAGCCTTGCTGTTTTACCAAACTATGCCCTGCCTGTGGCAGGAGGGTTGGAATTAGATGATTTTTAAGGTCCCTTCCAACCCAAACCATTCTACAATTCTATTCATCTGTCCCTTCTGCTCTAATCATGTATTTCTAGGAAGCATATACTATTTGAACATTTCTAAAAAGTTTTGCTTAGTAGCCCAAACGCAATCAAATTTTAATTTAAACGCCATAATTTTCTTCTTGCTTTTAGAAGAAAGAGCAAGTGTCGACAATTTTTTCATGCAAGTCTAACATTCTCTGACATTTCTCCAAGAAAACCATCCAAATTCTCCTGGGCCACGAGCCAAAGACACACTTCAGTTGGTTCCATTAATCACCACAAAGCCAAAAACAGTGGCAGTCCAGGCTATTTCTGCAGCCTGTTCAGCGAAGTGCACCACACACGCAGAAGGAAGCAGTATGTTGTTACTCCATTAGCAAACAGGGGGTTTTTATATTTCAGAATCTCTGACGTTCTGGATTGTTCTGCCTGATGGTTCTCTTACTTATAATTACCACAGTGAGGGTGTTAAAGCCAGCCCTGGAGAGCAGATGTCCCAGGTCAGCCACGGCGGTGAAGGGCGACACGTGAGGAGAGAAGCCCCCTTCCCTCTCCAGCTCGGCCAGCTGCAGGGAGCAGCGCAGCTCGTACAGCGTGTCCCCGCCCAGCATGGCCCCGAGGAACACCCCGGCGGGCTGCAGCACCCGGTGGATCTGAAACACAAACACGGGGCAGGCTGCAGCACCCGGGCATCTGTAACACACACACGGGGCAGGCTGCAGCACCCGGGCATCTGTAACACACACACGGGGCAGGCTGCAGCTCCCGGGGATCTGTAACACACACACGGGGCAGGCTGCAGCACCTGGGGATCTGTAACACACACACGGGGCAGGCTGCAGCACCTGGGGATCTGTAACACACAACACGGGGCAGGCTGCAGCACCCGGTGGATCTGAAACACAAACACGGGGCAGGCTGCAGCACCCGGGCATCTGTAACACACACACGGGGCAGGCTGCAGCACCCGGGCATCTGTAACACACACACGGGGCAGGCTGCAGCTCCCGGTGGATCTGAAACACAAACACGGGGCAGGCTGCAGCACCCGTGGATCTGAAACACACAAACACGGGGCAGGCTGCAGCACCCGGGCATCTGTAACACACACACGGGCAGGCTGCAGCTCCCGGGCATCTGTAACACACACACGGGGCAGGCTGCAGCTCCTGGGGATCTGTAACACACACACGGGGCAGGCTGCAGCTCCTGGGGATCTGTAACACACACACGGGGCAGGCTGCAGCACCCGGGCATCTGTAACACACACACGGGGCAGGCTGCAGCTCCCGGGCATCTGTAACACACACACGGGGCAGGCTGCAGCTCCTGGGGATCTGTAACACACACACGGGGCAGGCTGCAGCTCCTGGGGATCTGTAACACACACACGGGCAGGCTGTAGCTCCTGGGGATCTGTAACACACACACGGGGCAGGCTGCAGCTCCTGGGGATCTGTAACACACACACGGGGCAGGCTGCAGCACCCGGGCATCTGTAACACACACACGGGGCAGGCTGCAGCTCCCGGGCATCTGTAACACACACACGGGGCAGGCTGCAGCTCCTGGGATCTGTAACACAACACACGGGCAGGCTGCAGCTCCTGGGATCTGTAACACACACACGGGGCAGGCTGCAGCACCTGGGGATCTGTAACACACACACGGGGCAGGCTGCAGCACCCGGGGATCTGTAACACACACACGGGGCAGGCTGCAGCACCCGGGCATCTGTAACACACACACGGGGCAGGCTGCAGCTCCTGGGGATCTGTAACACACACACGGGGCAGGCTGCAGCTCCTGGGGATCTGTAACACACACACGGGGCAGGCTGTAGCTCCTGGGGATCTGTAACACACACACGGGGCAGGCTGCAGCTCCCGGGCATCTGTAACACACACACGGGGCAGGCTGCAGCTCCCGGGCATCTGTAACACACACACGGGGCAGGCTGCAGCTCCTGGGATCTGTAACACACACACGGGGCAGGCTGCAGCTCCTGGGATCTGTAACACACACACGGGCAGGCTGCAGCACCTGGGCATCTGTAACACACACACGGGGCAGGCTGCAGCACCCGGGGATCTGTAACACACACACGGGGCAGGCTGCAGCACCCGGGCATCTGTAACACACACACGGGCAGGCTGCAGCTCCTGGGGATCTGTAACACACACACGGGGCAGGCTGCAGCTCCTGGGGATCTGTAACACACACACGGGCAGGCTGTAGCTCCTGGGGATCTGTAACACACACACGGGCAGGCTGCAGCTCCCGGGCATCTGTAACACACACACGGGGCAGGCTGCAGCACCCGGGGATCTGTAACACACACACGGGGCAGGCTGCAGCGCCCGGGGATCTGTAAGGCACAAACACACAGGTCACAGCTTTGCTATGTGCAGCCTATGTAACTAAGTGATTCTTATACTTTTTATCTTAATGAACTCAAAAGCAATCATTGTAAGAGCTGTGACAGACTTTTAATATTGACTGTATTGCACAGGGCAAGCTGACACAGCTTCTGGTGTCACTGCAAACAAATCCTCTGGCTGAAGAGAGACTATTTTTTTCTATTTTTAAAAGTAAACACTCAGCAATTACAGCATCAGGAAACACGGAACAAACCGTGGAAATTGAGGGTGAAACTATTTTCAGCAGAATACTCCTAAAACAATATTCACAATTAATTTGCTTCTAAAAGGAGGGTAGATTAAGGTAAGTATGCTATTTATTTTTATTTCCTGAGAGTGGCAAAAGCACTTTTTAATGGCTTAAGAGAAACAGAGGCTTTAGTTTCCAGTACTGATCTCCACACTTCTGAGACAATAGAGTAATGCCATTTTTATGACATCTATGATTACTTATTATTAACTTGCCAAAACAGCAATATCCTAACTCAGACACCATGGCTGACAAGCTGCTTTCTGTTCTCCTAAGTTCTTGCCCCCTTCCTAGTGAGAGGGCCAATAAATTCATGCTTTCTTGTTACTTTAAGAGTTGGATATGATCTCTGGTTTAGACATCCAGAAGAGCCTGATTATATAACCAGGCTAACAAGACAGCAAGCACTTCCAACGTTTTGGAAAAAAATATTTTCAATAGTTTTTTAATGAAGTATTAATCAAGCTACCTTTTCTGTGCTAGTAAAAAAGCCTTTAATTGACAAGTAAGAAAATTAGGCAGTTTCCATTAGTTAAAGACAGTGGTACCAACACAGGAAATCATGAAAGCTGGCCAAGAAGCCCAACTCCCTCCCCACTGTGAGACACAGTTCTATTTACTGTGGGAGAAAGTATTTGACACTCTATAGAATACTTAAATGCCAGTGAAAATTGTGTATTTCTTTCCAAGATTTTTTTCTAAGTCCTGAATGCGTTTTAATTGATTTTTATTATTTCGGTAACAGCAGGATATTCCTATTCTACCAACAGGTGTTAGAACAGCACTGCAATGACTGATCAATTTGAAATAAATGAAAAGACAGCCAACTGGTTAACATGCTTCTTGTTCTTGTGCCATGTTTTTGATTTGACTGAAGTTTACACCTGCAAGAAAGATCCAATCCAAAATAACTAAAACTGTTAGTGAAAAAGTATTTGCTTCATTTCAAAATCTAAAAGCCTTGATCAAAGCTGTATTTCAAAATAAATGGCTGAGACATAAAAATAACTCCATCTCCATAAAGCAGTTCTGGAGAAGTGTAGTATTGTACTACAAATAGTAAGAACTAACAATAAAAAAAGTATTAAAGTAGCACTGCTTCAGGTGACATTAGTTACCATGATCTCAGCTGTGGAGAACCCAAAACATTGTACAAACAAATATGTTGTTTCAGTTACTTATTCCAAATTATTTGAGGGAGAAAATTAGTAGCAATATCAACTAATGCTCCCCAAACTGCCAAAAGTATTGCAAAAAATACTTATGTGCAACCTGAGTTATTTGTGTGCCTCTTATTCAAAGAAGATCTGGAAACAGAGAGTGTTCTCAATGCAAGTAATGGCAAGTGCTGACTTAAGAGTATTCAAAAACAATTTCTTACCTCTTTGAAAGCTTTAGGAAGGTCATTCACCCAATGTAAACTGAAATAACAGAAGTGCACATTTTATAATTGCAGATTAAATCAAAGTTAGGGAATGCCAGTAACTACTTCATCAGCTAAGTAGGTTTCAGGAGCCAAAGCCACAAATGGTTTCTCAAGGTGCAAGCATGCTGAAACACTTGCTTGAAACAGATACCAAACAAAAAGACAAGTTTATCCACAGAGTGCTTTTCTTTCCTTTTTTTGGTGAGAAAAATGCAAGTCCTGGAGACTAGCTCATCAAAACGCAGGAAAGAGAGAAGCTCCAAGTGTTTTGAAGGAAATGAAACAAACAAAACGGGATGAATCACCAGGGCAGCAGTTTTTCCAAATGCACGCTCATATTAACTATGCAAGTACATTTCTTATTGCTTTTTAATGGACTAGTAATCTTTGTTGGATTTATTCTCTTAAAGCTACTCAGAAAGAACATTATCAACTTAAACAAAATAAATTATTAATACATACCTTAAGCTGCTGACAACAAGATCAAACGTATCTTCTTTGAAAGGAAGGAATTCCTCATCAGCTACGACCTTGACCGTCGGGATTTCAGACTCTACAGCATTTTTCTAATGTTGGGTTAGAAGAAAAACAGCTCATCAGAAACTCACTTCTGATTTCCTGTATTACAGAACTGAAGCACTTCAGCATTCGAAAAGCTACTTACTAAAGCATTCTCTGCAATATCAACTTGAATAAGTTTTTCAACTGTTTCCTGAAATAAGATTTTAAAATTATTAAATTATTAAATATGTAAATTATTTTGTAAACGGACATAAGTAATTTTTTAGCACTTATACCTATTTATAATAAGTTAGAAAGAATCTTTTCCACTCTTGATAACAGCTTTATATAAAGCAGAAAGCACTTTTCCCCACCCAATGTAGCACCTGCTCCCAGGGAGAACAGCTGAGGCAGAAGTGGTGACAAAAAACACGTTCTGTAATTTTAGGCCTAAGTTTAGTAAAATATAAACCACAGATTAACAGCCAAGGAAGCACCTTTACTTAGAGTGTGGTTCATGGAGGCTAAACACTTAATGGCTTCAAAGACTCCATAATGACACTTCTCTTTCACAACTATGGCCAACAGATTCACCAAAAAACCCACAAATTCCTACCCAAAACTAAAAGTTAACTATTATATAACAGATAACGTCCCTCACCACTACCATTTGTCCCGTTTTCAGTGGCAATTAATTAAGAATAGCCTGCACAACACACAGCTTTGAACTATAACTACAGGTACAGAGGTAGAGGGGGTAAGATTTAGCTCAAGATTCAGATGATTATTTTAAATTGTAACAGAGCCCTATTAGAAATGGAGGGACACACATGAATTCCCTTAAACACTTGAAAGTATGAAGAGACAGTACCTTGTTTAAGTGCTGAGCTATGTAACCTCTTCCAGAGCCAACATCCAAAGCGAGAGAAAATGTTCTAAAGGATAAGACCAGCAACACGGAACATAACCAACAATTACAATATTTTTCATTCTAGACTCTACTACGTTCACCTGCTAATCCCTGAGGGCCTTACTGAAGGCAGCTTTTGTGGCTGCGGGGGAAGGCGCTCGGCATGCAGCGGTTCCCCCAGCGGAGCCGTGCCCGGGGACGAGCGGAGGCGCTCACCTGGTGATGTCAAACACCCGGTCCGCGATCCTGCCGCCGACCTGCGGGGAGAGCCGCCCGTCAGAAACACACCATCCGAGGCTGGCAAACACCTCGGGGATCGCCCCGCACAACCCATCAGTAAACAGCACCTTGCCATCTAAACCGTGGCACCGAGCGCCACGTCCAGCCTTTCTTTTGAACTCCTGAAACAGTGACTCCACTGGAAGGCGGAGGAGGACCAGACAACTAATCAAAGTTACAGAGTAGATGTGTATCTACTGTAGCGCTGGGGACATGCGGGATCTCTCCACAAAGACAACTACTGCTCTATTTATCTTTGAAAGGTTACACGTGCATTAAGTTTCATACTTATTCATTTCTTAACCTCACCTAGCTTCGCTTCGTATTTAACTGAGCTTAAAGTCTTCACTGCCCTTGAGCCTCTCTAATTCGGGGAGGCGCCGGGGTCGTTGATGAAGGCTTTTAATGTCTTCGTCGCATCTGAACTTTTTACTTTTGTCCTCGTACGCGTGCTTTTTACTCTTTTGGCCGCAGTTTAAGGCTAGTTTTAGCTGGTTTGGGGTCTAAGCAGACCCTCCTATCTTTATAGCTTTGGATTCTTTACGTTCTGTTGTCAGTCAGCTATAGTTCTCGCTTTAATACAAGTAGCGAGGCCTTGTCTTTCTTTTAGCTCGTTTTCGTAATCGCAGCAGATGTTCACCCTGCTCTCGCAGGCATCACGTAGGTAAAATACGCAGTATAATAAGCACTTTCTATACAGCTATCTATAATTAATTATTTTTTTAACTCCTTTGTCAGGCAGCCCATTCCAACGCCTGATCGCTCTTTCCTGTGAAGAACTTCCCAAGCTCTAACCTAAGTTCCCCCGGCAGAGCTTGAGACGATGTCCCCTTACGCTAGCGCTGCCTAGGACGAGAGCCCGACCTGCCCCTGGCTACAGCCTCCATCCTGGGAGGTGTGGAGAGTGACAAGGGGACCCCTGAGCCTCCTTCCGCCAGGCTGAGCACCCCAGCTCCCCGGGAGGCTTTGTGCTCGGCTCCAACCCCTTCGCCAGCCCCGCTGCCCTTCTCCGGACCCGCCCCAGCTCCTCAAAATCGTCCCCGCGCTGCGGGGCCCAGAGCCGGCCACAGCACCTGCGGTGACCCCGCCAGCGCCCCCGGCCCCGCACCTCCTCCCGCAGGTAATCGCACTTGCCGGGCTCGGCCTGCAGTGCCGCCCAGTTCTTCTGCTTTCGCTTCAGCCGGCGGTCGAACGGGTTCAGCGCGCCCGGGCCCGGCGAGCCTCCGGCGGGAGATGCCGGCGGAGCGGCGGCGGCCCGCGGCGGCAGCGCCCAGAGCCGGCGGCCCCACGGCGGCGGAGCGGCGGCAGCCGGTGTTGGCAGCGCCCAGAGCCGGCGGCCCCACATCGGCGGAGCCCAGAGCCGGCAGCCCACGGCGCCCTCAGCGCCGGCCGCGCCAGGCCCCGCATCCCCTCAGCCGCGCGCGCCCTCCGCGGGCGGGGCGCCGTGTCCCGCCCTGTCCCGCCGCGGCCGCCGTAGCGCCGCCGGAAGTGGGGCGTGCGCAGCGCGGCGTGCGGGCAGCGGCGGCACGGTGAGTACGGGCGAGCGCGGCGGCCTCGGCGCTCCTCGGGGCTCTCGGGCTCCTGCCCTGGCCGCCTCGTCGCTGGGGTACGGGGTAGGGCTGCAGCCGTCTTGGCGCGCCTGGTGCTGCTGGTGGGCTGTAGCTGCGGTGAGCACCGGGCTAATCTGGCCGGAGGTGCCGTGCGTGGGTCTGGTGGGCAGTCGCGGAGAGGTGTGTGTGCTGCGCAGGTCGATCCGTTATCGTAGAGTCGTAGAGTGGCCTGGGTTGGAGGGGATCTTAAAGACAGTCTCGTTCGAAACCCTATCCCATGGGCAGGGGCGCCTCCCCTGTCTCAGGTTGCTCAGAGCTTCATCCTCCCTGGCCTTGGACACTTCCAGGGATCCAGGGGCAGCCGCAGCTTCTCTGGACAACCCGTGCCAGTGCCTCAGCACCCTCACAGGGAAGAATTTTTTCCTCCTGTCGAATCTAAAGCTACCTTCTAATAGGTTGAAGCTGTTAGAAGTCATCCTGTTACCCCAGACCCTTGTAAATAGTCTTTCTCCATCTTTCTTGGAGGCTCCCTTCAGCTACTGGAAGGCTACAGTCAGGTGTCCCGAAGCCTTCTCTTCTCCAGGCTGAGCAATCTCAGTTCTCTTAGTCTTTTCTCACAGGAGAGGAACTCCATCCCTCTGATCATCATGGGGACTTGCTCCAACAGCTCCATGTTGTCCCTGTGTTGGGACCCCAGGTCTGGACACAGCACTGCAGGTGGGCTCTCACCTGAGCAGAGCAGAGGGGCAGAATTCCCTTCCTCACCTGCTGTCCATGGACATAGCTCAGGGCATTTCTGGGCTGCCAGTGCAGCTGACAAAACAAAGATTGTGGCTGAGACTGTGGTAGGTACAGGATCATTTGTGACTGGTTTAAATCTGCTGCTGCATCAAAGCCAGCGGGGTGCTGGGTTCCATCAGCCAGCCATCAGCAGCAGAGATGAAGAAGTCATTATCCCACTCGGTGCTTGGCAGGTCACAGCTGGGATTCTGTGTTCAGTTTTGGTCTCTGCCATATGAAAAAGATGTGGGCAGGCTGGAGAGGGTCCAGAAAAGGGCCAGAGGATTGGGAAACTGCCATGTGAGAAAGGCAGAGAAAGCTGGATTTGTTCAGCCTTTAGGAAACAAGGCTCAGGGTAGACCTTATCCTCATGTTCCAGCATTTAAAAGGTGGCTACAGAGGAGATGGAGACTGTTTTTACAAGAAGTCACAAGCAAAAGACAAGAAGTGATAGGTGCAGGTTATTATCCCTGGGGAGATTCCATTTAGGTACAAGAGGAAAATTTTCCTCAGAGAAAGTTCAGCCATAATCTGGAATAATCTCCCCAGGGAGGTGGTGGATTCCCACTCACAAGAGTTGCCTGCGCAGCATGCTGGGCCATCTTGTATCTACAACTCTTGTGACAATAAATGTTGGGCCAGGTGATCTTTGAGATCCCTTCCAACTTTTATGTGATGCTATGAAATTGCCATATGTGCTTTTGGAAAGAACTTTTTATGTATAGGTTAGAAATCCAACATTGTTTAATCCTTGGGATTTTTTCAGTTGAATTTGAATCGGTTGAGGGTTTTTTAATCAGAAATGTTTGGGGTTTTTTCCACGTTGTAGATGTCCAAGTCTTCAGTGGGATCAAAGATGTCATCCCAGGAGGAAATACTGAGCGATGGCCGGTTCAGCTGTGTGGCAAGGGACCCCAGGTTTTGGGAGATGCCTGAAAAGGAACGGAAAATCAAGATTGACAAGCGATTCCGAGCCATGTTCCACGACAAGAAGTTCAAGCTGAGGTACACAGTGGATAAAAGAGGTCGCCCTGTTAACTACACCTCCACAGAGAACCTCAGGAAGTTTTATGCCTTGTCAGAATCTGACTCTGACCTTTCAGAAAGCGATGGTGAAGAACTCAGGGCAAAGAAAAAAAAGAAAAAGAAAGCTAAAGGTAAAGGAGAAGCAGATTCTGCAAAGGCTCTCACTGGTGGCCTCCCGAAGGAGGAGAGCAAAAAAACCAAACAAAGGGTGGACCAAACATGTGAAGCTGTGACTAAACTAAATGACCTTAAAAAAGGACAAAGAAGTAAATCTAAGTTCAGCTTGAAAGAGGACTCCCAGAAACCTGCAGTGGAAATTGATCCCTCTCAGGGAAACAAGGGCCTCCTTTTACCCAGAGGGGAAAACAAGCAAGGAGGTGTGTCAGGGGGAAGATCCACTTCAATTAAAAACAAGGAAAAGTCTTCACCAGCAAGAGCTACTAAGTCAGTCAAAGCTCCCACGAGGGACCACTCCCCAGGAGGGAAAATAAAAGAATCAGGTTAGTTGTTCAAATAACAAGAATTCAGCTGCATTTATTTGGATGTTGATGCTGTTGTTTTATCCATGGAAGATATTTTGTAAGATCAGTTATAAAATAGCTGACTGACTGAATTCAGTGCTGCTGAAGGACTGGAGTTGGTCAGCTCAGTACAGAATCAGTTCTGATGCTTCAGTAAGATTGTGAATGTCCCCATCCTTTTAATTGTTGGCACTGAAATTGTTGGTTAGTTAGGAAAGTAAAATTTATAACAGCATATACACTACTGTATTTATCAAACATGAAGGCACATCACAACCTGTGGACTGAAATTGTAAACGTGGCAGCATTGAACCATAAATATTAGAAGGGATTAAAAAGAACAAGTAACTTTGAAAGAAAACTTTATTTTTTATTGCTCATGTGTATGTATAGCCTCCATTATTAAATAGATTTCTACCTGTTGGTTCTGTGATATAAATAAAATAGCAGAATATTTAATTACAGTTGAGATTGATAATGCAATTTTGGGTCTGAAGAGAAATTAAATTAGACCAGACCAGACAAACAAAAAAGGCTATGCTGATGTTTTCTGTTATTTGCTCCTGCATCATTACACCTTTCAGGAGTCCTGTAAATAGGCCCTGAAGTTTCCTTTTTGTAAAGGGTCACGTGTAATTCTAACATAAAAATATATCTCTTATCTTTCTGTGCTCAGACATCTGTGACCAAAGTGTAAAATGTAAGAGCCAGTTAGAGGAAGAAATCTCTGCAAGTGAGGATGAAGAATCAGAGGAAGAGGAATCAGAAGAACCTGGAGAAGCAGGCGAGGAAGAGGAGCCAGAAGATGATGGGGAAATGGATGAAGATGACAGTGATTCAGAAGATGATGAAGAAAGTGACAGTGGGCCTGATCTAGCCAGAGGCATAGGGAACATCGAGACGAGCTCAGAGGATGATGAGGATTTAAACGAGCTGTTTCCAAAGGAGCCGGAGATCGAGCACTCGTGGCGCGAGCTGGATAAAGACGCCCCTCGTGGAGATGAGGTAACAACACTTGGCATGTCAAAAGCTGCTCCATGACAAACTCAGAAATATTATGAGTTCATTGTAGACCATCATCTATGGAACACTTTGTGGAAGTATTTTCCATAAAGGTTTTCCAGCCTTCAGTGACAGATTGGAAGTGACGATGGAATTGTCTGACAGTGAGAGACTTGCAGTTTTCACTGGTGTCTCCTCTTCCCCTAAGTACACTTACCTATATCTCTAGATAAGCTCTCCACAGGTGAAAGGACAAACAAAATTGAGCCTTTCAGAAATTCCAGAATTTAAATGGTACTGCTTTTGTTCATTACTGATTTTTTCACTTTTGAAAAATTTAGTTTTTTAACTCACACTTTAAGAGATTAAGCCATCATGAGGCTGTGAAATAGGACTTGACAATCAGTGTGTAAGAAATCACAGTACTCTAGTGCTGTCACAATAGTGATAGTGGTTGCTCCTGAGACTAGCAGTATTTGATGATAACAAAATCCTAAGCAATTATGTTCTGCAGTTCTAAATCTGTGATTGGTGCAGTCTGTTCTGTGGTGCTTCACTATTTATGTCCTTTTTATGTGCTCTGGTTATTGCTGCTTCTCAGCTTTGCTAGTTTAAGTGATAAAAAGTCACGACAACAATGCTGCTTTTGTTTTTTTCAGCAAAGTTTATTGCTGACTTTGATTTTTACCTCTGAGTTCTGCTAGAGATTTGTGTATTCCCCACAACAGTCAACAATTAAACCTATGACTTTTATGTTCTTTTCTTTCAGATTACAAGTAGATTGGCAGTTTGTAATATGGATTGGGATAGGTTGAAGGCTAAGGATTTGCTGGCTCTTTTTAAGTCTTTCACACCCAAAGGAGGAACAGTGTTTTCTGTTAAGGTAAGACCTGGTTTCTCAAAGGAGTACTGACTTTCACTGTTAAAAAAAAATAGGCTACAAAATAAGAAGTAAGGGAGTGCTGTGGAGAACCAAAAGAAATATTAATGTGTTTAAAGAGAAATGTGTTGCAATTTAACTTGCTGTAGCAGGCATGTATTTGGCAGAGTTAGAGACCAGAGCCATTGACTTGTCATGTTTATGAGGTTGGCTCTCAGTGTTGGTTTTCTGAGACTAATACTGAAGTTCTCAGTTCTAGTAGGGGGAGACTACATGTCCTTGATTAGTTTAATATTCAGTGGTCTGTATGGCAGATAAGCCAACCTTAGACCTAAGACCCAGCCTTAGACCTTACTAATAAATTGATTGTGTTCTGGCCAATTAAGTTATATTTTTCCATTATTAGTGTCTGCCTCAGCTCTCTGAGAAATTTTAATCAGATACCTCTTTCTGAAAAGGGCCACAGTACAATGAACAAAGTCAGGGTCCCTGTTGTTCTTCATCTGCCTCAAAATTCCTGGCAGGCAGTTTGGTTATTCTGCTGGCTTTTCCATTCATTAAAATCAGGAAGGTATTAAAGTTTATGGAATTGATCCCTTTACTGATCGTAAATAAAAACTATTATAAAGTGTAAAAGCCTGGTGAGATTTTTTTTCCTTGGTTAGTGTACATTACACCACAGTTAACAGTTTTGTTTTGTTGTATTTATAGATTTATCCCTCAGAGTTTGGAAAAGAGAGATTGAAAGAGGAAGAACAAAAAGGACCTGTGGAACTGTTTGATCTTCCAGAGAATACCACAGAGGATGATGGGTATTAATTTTAATTCTGTCTTCAAATGAGAGATATAATATGTTTAATTCTTAGCTATCAGCTCCTGTTTCTAGGAGTTCATACATGGAAGTGTCCTGTGGCCACCTTAATTTTTAAAGTTTTTTTCAAAGGTTATTTTACAACAGACTGGTTCATTATCAGTGCATTTAATAAATGCATTATGATGAAACTTGAGAAGACTTGCTTGTTGATGTGAGTTAAAAAATTTGTTATAGCTTATTGGAATAAATACGTGGGTAACTCAAAAACCAGCATTTCTCCTTTACAAATTGCCATTTGTGCAGTAAACTCCGTTTAGTGCTCACTGTCAAAATTCTTATCTGTCAATCAGCAGGGACCTTATTAAGAATTCCCAGCCTGAGGTTTCTTCAGTGCCAGCAGCAGCAGCCCTGGCCTCCTAGGCTCAGCTCCTCTGTCCTACCATTGTCCTGGCTTCTTCAGGCATGTCTTTTTTGCCTTTTTTTCAACTTTCAGTCAAGGTTTTGCTTTGGTATTTTTCCAGAATTTTCAGATGTTTGGCAGCCTGACTGGGGCCATGTTTTTGTAATGCATGCTGCTGGACTGCCCTGTATTTAGAAAATGTAGATGTAAGGGCAGGTCCCTTTGGGGACATTCTCTAGTGCATCAGGAGAGTGTAAGGTGGATGTACAGTGTGTCCTGAGGTCACCTGCACTTTGTGCATCCAGGTGCAGCCTGAAGTGTTGGATTTACCACTCAGGGGGCTTGGGAGCATCTGGAACCCAACACACAGGAATCCAGGTGTCCCAGAAGGACCTCACTGATACCCTGATATCACTGAAGTGATATCACTATATCTGAAGTGCCCTAAAGATTTGCTGGACCTCATCCCTGTGACCTTGTGGTGGAGTCATGGACAAATTTACACTTTATGAAACTGTCTGAAACAGTCTTTTTACTTGAAAAAACCTCAGTCATGGTAGATCTTCATGCTGTTTAACATCTAATCTTATAAGATTAGGAAAGTGGTTGATTTGCACATGTTTTTAATGAGTTGATTCAGAAGATTTTGTGAATAAAAAGGCATCAAAGCCAGCTTATCTGACTGGTCTTTTCTCCACTTTTGCAGGATTTATAGGGAAAAACTGCGGGAATACCAGTTCAAGAGACTGAAATACTTCTATGCAGTTGTAGAATGTGATTCTCCTGAAACAGCAAATAAAATTTATGAGGAATGTGATGGACTGGAATTTGAAAGTAGCTGTTCTTTCATAGACCTGAGGTAACTCCACTGGTGCTATTTTTGCATGTCAGGCCAAGGAGGGTGAATTAAAAGCAATTTATAATAATTTGGGGTAAACTATATTGACTGAATAAACCCAAATGAGATACAAAGATAAATTGGGCATCCAGTGAATTGTTGGGTTTCCCTTTCTTCTTTTTGACCATTTTTATCGTAATATGGGAAGTTCAAGAGGATCTCTGCATAGAGAGTCTGTTTTCAGAAAATCCAGATAAAAAGTTCTGATTGCATCTTCAAGCTTTTGGTACAATTAAGTGATAGGATCAGAAAATGAAACTTTTTTTTCTCTCCCCAAGGGTCCAGAAGTGGGTCTTCATTGTGATTCCTTACCACAGGACATGATCATTGCTGCTGTTGTTACCAGGCTACAATAGTTATTTAGTCCTTGTGAATGAGCTGGATGCTCTGATACTTCAAAAGTCATGTTTGGGGAAGAAAGGATTTTAAATTATGGTTTGCTTTATTGTTAGTATTTCCTTTTGTTGCAAAAAGCCCTTTCATTCTAAGCAGAAAAGTTACTAAATCATAAAAAGTTGTGACAGAAGCCCTGTTTGTCTGCTGGGGCCTCTGTTATGGACACTCTTGGAAGTCAGTGAAAGTTAAGGGTTTTTTGCTTTGAATCATTTTCTAGAGGAACTCAGTTAATTTGCTTTGAAAAGACCTCTTTGCTAAGGGAACATGTAACTTTTCATCATTTTAAACACTGATAATGTTTTACAACAAACACAGCTGTTTGAAATTCTCCAATGATTTTCCCAGTTTTCTGCTTTGTTAAATTTTAATGTTGAATACTACTTATCAGATTGCATTTGGAAAGATTTTTTAAAAATCACAAGTAATTTCTCATGTAGTATACCAAGGTTTTTGTTTTGTTTTGTTTTTTAAACTAAGTTCTTCAATTGTTACTCAGGACTTTGGCCTTTTTAACTTTTTTTTTTTTTCCATACTAATTATAATTGTCAAGATGTGTTAAGCTTTCATAAAAAAGTTTGGAATTTCCTATTCATCTGTTTCCAAGTCCTCTTTTATTCCCTTTTCTCTTTTTAATTTTTAATATTAAACTTTCTGAAAAGATGGTTCTTAAAACAAAGAAAATCACCCAGAAACCCACCCATGACCCTGTTTGTACCAGACTGAAAATTGACATACTTCCCAAACAGGGTGCTCTTATACAATGAAAACCTGTGGAACAGATCTGCAGAAGCCAGGCAGTGAATCTTACATGTGTGGAGCTCTTGTCCATTTATTTTGTTCCCTTTTCAGGTTTACCCCCTTTCTATTTCAGCTAATTCTTTCATGCTGATGTCCCATACTCATGAAAGCTTAGACTGTTTATACTATGCAATTTCCCAGTGTATTTGAAGAATAACATGTTTTATTTGCCTTTTAGATTTATTCCAGATAATGTTACTTTTGATGATAAGCCAAAAGATGAAGCCTCAGAAGTGAACATAGCTGCTTATAAGCCAAAGTACTTCACATCTGCTGCTATGGGAACATCAAAGGTATCTTTACAGTGTTTTTGTAACATTTTTCTTATTTGTTTAGTTTTGCTGTCAGCTCATGAATGATATATGTACTGGGGAAAAGATCCCTGATTATCTCCACCATTTCAAAATGAGACATCTTTTGATTTAAGCGTGCTACAGACCCACAAGTTGCAGCCCTGGTTTGGATTTTAAAGGAGATTGGGCTTCTTTATTCCAAATTAAATACTGAAATCTGACCTTATTATATCTCTGTGACAAGTTTCACATGAAATGGCTTTGTTATTTATAGTTAAATCTTTTAATTTGCCTACAATGGATGTTGGTGTATAAATCAGAGAGAGCTTTCTAGGTAGTAATGCCAGGATTCAACAGTTGCTTCTCCTCCTTGTAGCAAATCTCTGTCCTACTACTGACAGCCAAAATTTCCATCTGCCCATGAAGTGAAGCAGATTGGAGAAGTGATTAGTTGAGAAATAATTTCTGCTGGATGATTTTTCAGTGAGATCTGTTTCATGTCCTGGTTGGGGGTGCAGTTGTGCAAACACTTTCATTGTCCCTGCTGCAATCCCTGTGTGATTCCAGCAGTGAAGTGCTGCTGGAAGAGGAAAACAGGGGGGGTTTGGTGGCTGCTTCAACACCAGCATCTGCTGCCACAAAGGAAATTTGGCTCACAGAGCTTTTGGGCTGTGGGACCTGCTGTTACAGAACCATTCAGTGCATGAGGAGATTTCTTCAGTTCTTCCTGGAGCTCAAACTCATTGAAACTGACTGTAGAACAAATTGCAAAATGTTGTAATTAAATCCATGTTACTAAATGGCTATTATAGTGAGTTATTGTAGAGTGCATTACTAACAGGTTTATACTGAATTGGAAAGTATGAAATCATTTCCCCATAAAAGACAGTGTTAGAGTGTTGGTTTTAGTGTTCCAGCTTCTACAACTGGCATTCTTATTTTAAGGTAGATATCACATGGGATGAGACAGATCATGAGCGAGTAACATCCCTCAGCAGAACTTTTAACAAAGAGGAGCTGCTTGACATGGATTTTCAAGCTTATTTGGCATCATCAAGTGAAGAAGAGGAGGAACAGCAGCAAGGTACTTTGGTAATAAATGAACACAGAGTCATTAGCTGCAGGGTTTTGAATACAAATTACTGAAGTATTTAAATGTCATGTCTATAGGAAATGCTTTGAATGTCATCTTTTACAAGGACAATATTGTATTTGTTGTATAGTGGTTGTGCCCTGAGCAGAATCACTAAATGGTTCAGACTGGAAGGGACCTTAAGGACCAGCCAGCTCCAACAGCCTCCCATTGGCAGGGACACTTTCCACTGGACTACAGGAGCTGCTTTCTGAATGGCAGCTTGCACCTCTGAGTGGAAAACAATTTTTTTGCATTTTATTTCTCCTCTTACTCCTTTTTTTCTCTTTTTTTTTCAGGGTTTCTTGACATCTCTTTGTCAAGTTAGGAAATATCTGCTTTTAATCTGTTCATTTCTGAGATAAATTATAGGTTCATAGAACTTGAAGTGTTTCCTTTTCAGAGGAAAAGTCTTGGTTTGAAATGCAAGGTGGATAATCACTAAATGAACAGGAACATCTTTCAAATGCTTTTCTGATTCACATACTTCTTGAGAATAAAGAGAATTTCATCTAACTTTGTAAGGTACAAAAGTCTTTGAATATGGTGTGGCAGTGTTTAAATTCCTGATTTAAATTGCTTGTTTTCATTCTAAAATTCAGCCTGCTCTTAATAATATATACAGCCTAGATTACAAGGCAAATAAAATTTCATTAAGCCTTAATTAGGTCTTTCAAACAGATGTTAAAATTGATTTATATTGCATTAGTGCAGGTTGCTGCAATCAGAGATGAGCTTGGAGCATGCAAAAAAAACCATGACAGATTCTTCTGGTTATAGGAGAATCAGAAATTATTATATAATTTTCTATATAATCAGTATATAATTTCTATATAGAAGAACCAGAAAATATTATATGGGAAATCTCATGGCAGCAAACCCATCTTGGCATTGTCTTGGCAGCAGTAATGTCCATTTGTTTCTCAGCTTACATAAAAACTCACAAGCTGCACTGTAGTGAGCTTTAGTTTCTGCAGCAATGCTTAGTCTGTAAAAGGGGGCAGGGGATGCAGAGTAAAGCAATTCCATCTTCTCTCACATCCAAAGCAACCATGATGCTAAAGGAGAGCATCTGTGATAGGGTGGTGATGAAAGCAGATATTCATGTGAACAACTCTTCAGGAATTTTAAAGAGTAAAATTCCATTGCTGAGAAGGAAAAAAAAAATGACCTTAAATAGTCTTATCACACTAATAAATTTTAAACCTGGAAATGTCTAGATTCAAATGATGTTTTGAAAAGTAAGTTACCAATAGAGGAATTATGTTGTCATGTCTTTAATGTGTTCCTGACATTTTATCCATTCATTTATGTGATAGAAAACAGGATTCCATCTGTCAGGGTTCCATCCAGCAGAATTACGTGGTGCTATGCACAAATGGGAAAAATCAATGTCAGCTGCTTGAATGGAAATGTAGGAGTTTGATAAGGAGGGAAAAATGTCCTGGACTTCTAGTTGTACTTTTCAAACTTACTTAAAATGTGTTTTATTTAAAATGAGTTTGTGTTGGCCTGTTCTAGTACTATTTTTCATGGAATTTTTCAACTTAAAATATGTGCTTCATGAATGTTAGTATTACTGTTATACATCAGTTCTGTAGCATCGAGGATTGCAGTGACCCAGAATGTTGGGGTTCATAGCACAAAATTTCTCCTTTACATTGCTTCTGAATTTTCTGTTACTTGGGTACATTTATCCCGGTTAGGAAGTGTTTGTGGCCTTCATCAAATCCAGCCCATAATTGCTACTTTGACAATGAGGACCAGTGACTTAGTGTATGGCATTTTAAAGGTGCTCCAAATTAAGCATTATGGAGTTTATGTCTAAGCTTTTAATCTGTTTGGGTTTTTTTATCTTTACAAGAGCAACATCTTTTCTGCTGCTCTGCTTTGCACAGCACACAAACACTGAAACAGAATGTATGATAAAATACTTTTATAGGAATTCTTGTAATTAGCTGATCTTTATAGAATCATGGAGTACACTGAGTCGGAAGGGACACATGAGGATCACTGGGTCCAAGTTGTGGCTCCACAAAGGGCAACCTGAAAGTTCAAGCTGAGAATTGTCCAACCACTAAACACCACCAGGCCTGCAGGGAAGATCCCTGCTCTCCTCAGTAGGAATCTGAGCAGGACTCCCAGGCTCCTGTGGTATTTGACTTCCAATATAACTCCACAAAGGCAGTAGGTCTTTTGTTTTGTGCTGGTGCACAAGTGCAGGGAAAGGAAATATAGTGGTTGGGAGGGAGGAGGTTTTTGTTTAAATAATTTTAAAGATTTGTTAAATCTTCTTTTCAATAATTAAGGTTAAATAGAATCAGACTAGTTATTAAATCTTTTTACAATTCCGAAATCTATTTGGTGTAATAACTCATGACTACATCTATAAATTTAAATGCATGTAATAGCATTTTATTAGATAATGGTACAGCATAAAAATGAACAGTATCCACATGTGTTTATGTTTGCAAAAGCTATTTCAGAAGGCTAAGAAATGGAGGGTGACAGAAGTAGAACATGCAGTTACTTATTATTGTCTCTGGAGAGAAGAAGCAAGAAGGTTTAGCAATTTATAAGTTGGCCAAGCCTGGTGGAATTTCATGGGAATTTCAGAATACAAATACCACAACCTGATTATTTCCTTTCTGTGATACAACTGATGCAGGTGTTGGATACTTTTCCAAAGCAACTGTTGGGTGGGGTTTGCTTTGTAATTAAAGGTGCTTGGCAGGCCAGGAAGGGTCATGTCAGCATTCCTTCTAGGAAGTTCATATAAACTGTTGGAGGTGTCCAGTAACTTGGAGCTGAGGAACACATTTCCCTGTGTTTTTGCAGGTCACCTCTGCACAGACAGGTGCTTAAATGCTGCAGCTGCAAAACTCACCTGGTTTGCAAGGGGAGGTTTAAAAACTACACCCAGTGCACACCCCTCAATGGTTAGAGTACACAGAGCTGAAGGAAAATGCTAAAAAACGTAGAAAATGCCATAATTCAATATTTACCATTTATTTACTGTTACCTGTCTGTTTGCATTCTCTTCTTCCAGTATCTTTTCTCTCTGAAAAATCTCACTCTGAAAGGCTTTGAGTAAACTTCTTTTTGTATTTTAATTTTTTTCCATTTTTTAATTATCATTGGGATGAACTAATGGGATTTGCACAACTCCTTATTCAGAAGGTGCTCAGAAAGTGGGGAAAATGGGGTTAAACCCCACTGTTTTCTTTGACATTATTTTCTGGCTCATGACTGACATCAACACATATAATTTTTTATAGTATGCTGTAGTGCAGTGCAAAAACCTCTACCTCAGACTTGATTCTTGAGCACTGCAGTGCAAAGCTTTTTCGTTTTCATTCTGTGGGTCTACATGCATTGTACATATTTTAGGTTTTGTTTTTTGTCTATCTGAATTTGAATAAGTACCCTGGATGGAATTGAGACATTAAGGGCAATTTTTATGGTATGGCCATCAGCATCCAAGTCAGTAGCTGAATTTTCTACTGTGCCATTACATCATGGAAAGAAAATTCCTCCTCATCTTTAAACAAAATCAGCTTTGCAGCTGAGCTCTTGTCAGATGTTATATCTGCTACAAGTTTTCTACTGTCTTTAGTTTCTAAGGCTGAGTTTTGTTAAAGAAAGGAATCATTACTCAGCTATTGCAAGATAATGTTCTTAAACTGAGGATATGATCTCTTCAGAATTCTGTGATTACAAGAACATGATCTCAGCTAACTCAGCTGCCAGTCACCAATTTAATACATTGAACCTCTGCATTTGGTTATATTTGGCATTAATGTCATCTTTTAGAAACAAATGGTTGTGTTGGAAGGTTTCTGACCAGCGTCTCAATTTAAACTTTGGGTTTTGTAAAGTCTTTTAGCACTTCTGTTACTATTGTCTTTTGAAAACAATAAGAATATACTTGTATTTTATACTCTAAATTTCATCATTTTTTGCCTTTTTCCCCTTCCCAGGTTGATTGTATTTCTCTCGCAGTGCAGTGGTTAATGCCCCAGAACTGTTTGGTTTGTGTGTTTTGTTCAAAAAGCCTTTGAACAAGCTGTTGGCAGAAAGCATTGCTGCCTTAATATCCATCAGAAAGTGGTTCCTGATGTTGTGCAATACAGCGTGATACTTGAAAGCCACTGACAAGGTTATTTGAACTCTGAACAAACTTTGAGAACATACTCAGCTCACTTTCCTTTCTTGCAGCTGTTGTCAAATGTGCTTTATTTGTTTACAGAATTAAAAGCTCCTACAGTTCTTTTGAAGGTGATGTCCAACGTTTGTTTTAAAACCATTAGTTTTGACAGAAAAAAATGCAAGTTCTGTCTAAATGGGAAAGAATGACAATATGCATTGCCACTTAAATTCCTCCTAGCAAAACGAGTGTTAAATACAAACTGGTATTTATCCAGTTGTATTTCCCCTTGCCTATCCAGCTTCTAGGGATCTTCTTTTAGCTTGAGGATTTTTTCACTTCCCATCTAGAAGTACAGCTTCTTCTTTCTCAGGACACTAGGAAGAAGAAACAACCAAATGTCTTCTTTTTTCTACTTGTCTTCAAAACAGTTGCCTTTTGCTTTCTGGATGAGCAGATGCTTCCCTCTTAGATCTCAGCTTCTGCTGAGGAGAGTGGAAAAGCAGCTGGAGCTGACTTGTCCCCCAGTGCTGTGCAAAAGATGAGCCAGCAGGGAAGGAGCCCAGCCTGGCTAAGCAGAGAGCTTTGGCTGGAACTTAGGAAAGAAAGGAGGGTTTATGAACCTTGGGAGAAGGGGCAGGCAACTCAGGGGGATTACAAGGGTGTTTATGCAGGGAGAAAGTTAGAAGAGGCATAGCCAAACTAGAACTTAACTTGGTCACTGCCATGGAAGACAACAATTGTCTGTATGAATAAGTTTGCAATAAGAGGAGAGCTAAGGAGGATCTCCAGCCTTTAGTGGATGTAGAGGAAAGCACTGCGACAAAGAAGGAGGGAAAGACTGCAGAACTTAATGCCTCCTTTGCCTCAGTGTTTAGCAGAAATGCCAGTTTGGGTACCTGAGCTGGGAGACAGGGAGCAGAAAGAAGCCCCCTTGATCCAAAGGGAAATGGTCAGGGATCTGCTACACCACTTAGAGACACACAGGTCTGTGGGGCCAGATGGGATCCACCCGAGGGGACTGAGGGAGCTGGCAGATAGCATGTGCTCCCTTAGCTACTTCCATTGCTTTTCAGTAGTCCTGGATAATCAGGGAGGTCCCAGCTGACTGGAAGTTAGCTGATGTAATGCCCATCTACACAAAGGGCTGGTTTTGGAAATTTATGTCCTACTCTGCTGATAGGGACTCTAATAATTTTAAAATACAGTGAAGGATGCTGTGTCCAGTCAGTGGTTTCCTTTACTGGACAAATTTACCATTTTTGTTTCATCTAAATAAGGGAATTCTTAAACTGGCTACTTTGTGGGGTAATCATAGATGAAAATATTTTATATTACCTTCTGGAAATAATCTGTGTGTTTTAAGTTTATTTCCTGAAGATTAACTTCAGTTGCTCACTTCTTGAGGCTCTCTGTGCTAACTTTGCTCTCTCCTCCTAGATGGTGATGTAGCTAATGAAATGGAAGATGACAAACCGAGGAAAAGCCAAAAAGATGATGAAGAGCAAATTGCCAAGTACAGAGAACTTTTGCAAAGTATCCAAGAAAAAGAGAAAAAACAGGAAGAAAAGGATATAGGAATGGAGATTAAATGGGTTCCAGGTAGGGTTTATTTTTTTTTTTCTTTTCCTGCCTTGGCAGATATGCAGTATTGGTCTGCTGACAGGGATATAGTGTAAGGTGCTGAATTTATAGGAGGAGCAACAAACCCTTTTTTTCCCCCATAAATTGAAATCCATATTGTTTACAGTGAGCAAAGTAGAAGAAATAACATGACTGAACTCAGTTCCTCAGCTGTAAGTTTCTCTTTATAGATTATTTTTGCCAGGATTTTTTTGTACTTGCTTTTTCAATTATCACTTTATAGCTGTTTTTCAAGTAGAATTCATGTGTTTGCTATAGAGTCATGAAACATACTTGCAGTTTTAAAAATGAAAACCAGTACTATTTGGAAACATAGTGTATAATTAGAGGAGAGTGGTTTGGAAATGTTGCTTGCATAATGCTAAAGATTTGGGTGAACAAAAGGGAGAAGTCTGACCTTCCAGTGAAACTGCTCTGGGAGAAAGCAAGGTACCAGGAGTGGTTGGGGAACGGTGACATCGAGATTGATACCTGGAAATCAGTGAAAGGTAACTTCACCACAGAGCATCCCAGCAGAACTCACCCAAGAGCCAAACACCAGTGTCTAGTTCTCTTTTTTCTTCATGACAAAAAGCCACTCAGACTGAATGCTTCCCCTGAGGTGTAATGAGCCCGTTTAACAGCTCACTACATCCACAAAGGGAAAGGTTTGCACTGTGGCACCACCTTGATCCTGGCCCAGGGCTCATTTGACTGCCTCTACCAGCTCTGGCACGTGGTTGGTCTCTACAAGTCTAATTTTGTTTGCTAAAATAACAGAACTACTCTGGAAAAGAAAAAATCGGGATCTTTTCCACTGAGTTAGCATGTCAGATAGGCAAATGTTCAGAGGGTTAAATGTGCAGCTGGAAGCCTAGGGAAGCATGACATTCCCTTGTTGGGAGCAGCCAGGTGCAGCAGGCGTGGGACTATCAGGACACAGCCCTGTTCTGTCCCTGCAGACAGCCAGAGCAGACACACACCAGGATCCAGGCCCTTCACTGCTGGTGGGTTAATCCCAGCTGGGAAGGCACTAATGGCATGATTTATACAGATACTGTTCTGAGTTCACTCAGGTAACTTCTGCTGAACAGAAGCTCTGCTGGGTTTGAAATACCCTGGTCTGTAGCGGTTCTCTGACATGGGCTAACCTGAAGGGAACAGTTTTGTTCCTGTTTCTTCATCAGACCTGTATTCAGAAGGATACATGGGCATTAAAATCGGTTGTGTGCTTGCAGTCATGCTTTGGTAATCCCGCTCTTTTCTGACCCGGGTTGTGTCCAAGCCCCTCTGGAGAGGCATGTGTCCTGCAGCCAGGAGTGCTCGGTGGCAGTGCCGTACTCCCCGTGTCCACAGCGTGTCAGTGCTTGCCTTCACCATGCTGCTCGCTCGGGAGCTCGCGCACCCGCCGTGCCGCGGAGCGTTCGAGCCCAAGGAGTTCTCATGATACCTAGTTTTATATAATCTACAGAGATTCGTCGTTGCCACCTTTCAGAGTGAAGGTGGAAACCACAGGTGAATCAGTGTGGTTTGTGTTTATATATGTTTGTATTCAGGTGTTGTCAAAGCAGCCATTTTTTGTGTTGGTTTTGAAAGACACATTTGGAGGGTTTTTTTGTTTGTTATGCATTCTTTTCTTGAAGAATTTTGCAAACTGTATGAAAGAAGTCCTGTAAATTTAAAAAGTTTGAGCAACTTAACATGGTAAGGTAGTCAGGATTCTAGAGCAAACCATTCACTTTAGGAGATGGAAAATTGTTTTAAGGGAGACCAAAGGAAACTCTTTAGCCTTGCTTGCCCTGAGAGAGCAAGAAGTTTTCTAAGAGGCTGTCCTTAAGATTTATGAGAAAACTGCATTAATATTTAGTAGCAATGGAATATAAACTGTAGTAGAGATGGAATCCAATTCCCTGACGCATGGGCTCTCCTGTTTCTTTGCATTGGAACACGACTTTAGAAAACGGGATTTGTTACATCCTTATACCTAGACCAACCCCTTCCCTACTGCTCATTCTCATAGTACTCCTAGGAGTTTTGCTAAGTCCTTATCTCTTTTGAGGAAGGGATGGTAAAAAATCCCAACCAACCAAACAAAACCCCCCTATCTTGATCAATTTGACTGATTTTGTCTAAATGTAGCTGGGTGTCCATGCACAGGGGCTGGTCTGTTCATACAGTGCACGTGTGCACAATGAATTTACATGGATAGTTTATAGTATTTGATGTTAATTTAGAAATTAGGATATTACAGTATATGTTGACATCTCCTCATTTCTTACCCTGTAAAAAAGTGAGAGCTTTTTGAAGAGCAGAGGTTCTGGAAATCATAGAAGTGTTCACTTGCCTTTGTTAGAGGCTGTTCACCTCTGTAAGGTCAGCAGTGCCACTTGTGGCTATTGACCCCTGCAGTATGGTCTTCTCCAAAACACGAGTCATAAAACTGAAAATGGGTGTCTTAAATTGGCTTTTGAGTCAAAAATTCTGCTGTTACTGTCTTCAGGCAGCATTTGGAGAATTGGACCTGCACACCTGAAGGGAATACTCTTTTATATGTTTTTTATATGGTGGAGCACAGGCAGCACATGCTGAACAGTAGTTTATAGTTCTGGCAATTTATACATGCTCAAGGCTGTGCTTCCTTATGGGAGGGAGGAATGTTAGTTGTTATGTTATTTTTTCTTGAACAAATGTGCTCTTTTAAGTTTCAAAACCATTTATGTTCAGTTGGAGCATTCTGGGCATTCAAAAATAGTTTTGTTGTAATCTCTGAAGACTCATTTTTTATAGAACTAGTTTATGTCTGTTGAAATATTTTTATTATCAAGTTCTGCCTCAATGTGCTTGACTTATTGCAAAATCTTTTTCCTGCCCAAATGTTTAATACATGGAAGAATTACAACAGTTAAATCTAGGAAGTTTTTCAATTGAAAGGCAGATATTTGAATTAATTTAAAATTTTGAGTTTTGGCACAGTTATTTACACATGGTTATAGAAAGCATACTTTGTCAATGATTCAGTTATTCTTTGAATCATAACAGTTTTAAATAAACCACAGTGCCAACAAAAATAAATTAGATGTAGTTCCAACTCTCTTTGGTCTGTTTCTTCTAGGCACAAAATCAGTGTTATATTTAAGCATCCATCTGTTTTCTTAATCATATCTGATTTAAGCAACAATTACTATGAATCCTTATCCAGCTCCCAAAGCTGCCCTCAGAAAGTGAAAAGAGAGAAGACCACAACTGCATTTCTTGATGATACTCAGCCAGGTTTTTTTGGGGAGGGGAGGGTTTGCACTTAAAAACGGCTCCTTTGGGAAGAATGCGACATAAATATTTAGCTGGGCTTTGAGGAAAATTTCACATTTGTTTTGGTCAGAAGCAGAACTGACCAAAAGGCTGTGGTGCCTGTAAAGTGCACGGTAAAGCCCAGCTGGACAGTCAGGGATGATGCAGAGCCCAGAAATGCTGGTATGAAGTATTTCCCTCCCTCTGGGTCACTGCTGAGTGTGTCTGTCCCCTGCCTGGAGTGGCCTCAGCTCCTGCAGCACGTGCTGAGCTGTGGGTTCTCACAGGCACTGCTTGGGAAAGCTGGCTTCACTTAACATGTGTTATCTTTGAGGGTGACAAATTCTAGTGTTTTCAGAGTGTTTCTCTTTGCTGTTCCCTTCAACTACCTGCAGCAAGGTGTTTCATTTTTCTGGTCAGGCATTGCACGCAAGATGAACTTGCTTGTTTGGGTTTCCTGAGAACAGAAATGTACCTTTCTTGCCACTAATAACACTGACAGTTGCAGGCCGTTAAAATTCCGTAAGTTTTCAAAACTGAGGCTTTGGAGAAGTAAAAATTCTGGCCTGCACTCATGCCTTGCTGTCCCCCAGTGTGAACAGCAGTGTATTTAGTTTTGCTGTAGTATTTGCAGCATGTTTAATCCTTTAGCTGAAGTGTGATTTTATTGCATGCTAATAGGTGACCCTTTTCCTCTCTTGCCCTTGTTTGTGAAGAGTAAATAAAACTATTGTGATTCATTAATTCTAAAATAAAATTGTATCAATAAGGGTATATAAGTTAGACCTTTCTATGGCCAGCTAATGTTTCTACCTAAAGTAGACAATTCCTTTCCCCTTCTGCAATCAAAATCCTTTTGACCACTTAAATACACTCTTATTCTCGGGAAGTGGTCTGGACAGTAGTTTCTAAGCCATTCTAATCTGTGGAGAAACTCTAATGCCTTTCATGAGACTGCCAGATACCACAAGAAAGGGCTGGATTTTCCTCCAGCTTCTTC
This sequence comes from Sitta carolinensis, assembly GCA_032173965.1. Classification (NCBI taxonomy): domain Eukaryota; kingdom Metazoa; phylum Chordata; class Aves; order Passeriformes; family Sittidae; genus Sitta; species Sitta carolinensis. Next base: position 15,640,202 of record JAVUNC010000019.1, read on the forward strand.
AGTGCCAGATGGATCAAATGATTCCATTTTCCAGGCAAATAAATCAGAAATATTGTAACTTCCTTTCAGATTTTGGGTCTCTCTTTTGCTGGAGATGTGACATATATTTTTTTTAATTCTGTATTTGCTATCTTCAAAGAGAATCAGGGTTGTTACCTGACCAGTAATATTTTCCATAAAAGTTCTACAAAGTATCCAAAGTTCTAGTGTTTCAATTTCAAGGAACCTGATGGCTCTGCTTTCATGGACTTTGAAGATAACTAAATATTTATTCTTGTTGTATTAGAGTTTCTTAATGGCATGTTTTTAGTGAATCCATGCAAAATCCTTCCTTTATCATGGCTCTGATTTGTTTGCTGGTTAAGTACCCAATTTTTGTGGCCGTAGGAGTTTGCCACTTACTGTTTATTCTGGCACCTTTCCAGAGTAGTAGAAGGATCCTTTATCTTGTGTTTGCTCCATTCCTTTCCTCCTACGATTCTATGGTTTAATATGATTTTAGATCTTGTCCACACTTCGTATTTCAGACAAGCTGTAACTGGCTCCCTATCCCTGGAATTATTTTTGGAGTGTCAACAAGCACAAAAACAGGGGTTAGTGTTTGCATCTTTTCAGAAAAATGTTCTGCCTGCTCTTCTGGGGCCTGCTAGAACTGTCCATGAAAGCTGCCCCTTTTCTACCATCATGGTCTCTGTTTTCAGTTCCTCCACACTGAGGAGAGCTGGAAGGAATGATGAGGAACAGGGACTTGGCAACTGATAAATCTGGGAGAAGGAATGGGATCTAGTCTAGGACATCTGGAGAGGCCTGAGTATGATTTCTAAGCAATAAAACTGGGATGAGGGGGGGAGAGCAGGACGTGCTCAGGTCAGGGCTGGACTGGGGTGGCAGAAGAGGGTGCTGAAGAGAGACCACTAGAAGGAGGACTGGGGAAGAGACAACAAATATCAGGCTGGGAGGGCAAAGCAGAAACTGAATTCCTACAAACTCCCAAGATAACGCAGTCACTTTGTCGGAGATGATGTTACCTGTAGGATATCATATCTGCCTCATTTGTTACAGAAGTTGAAAAATAATTGTGTAGTGACTGAAGCAAGGAATTGCAGGTAGGAGAAAAATACTCCATTGCCCAGGCTGTTGCCTCCTGCCAGGGAAGTGGATTGTTTCTTCCACTGATTTGTGCTCCAGTGCATTGCAAGGCAAGTCACTTGATCTCCTTAGATCATGAAATTTTGTTTTTGCAAGTGCCCATCTTGGGAAGAGCGGGCTGAAAGTTTATAAGGTGCATCTGAAATCAGTTTTGTCCTCATAATATCCAAGTGCTCTGTGATGCAATGAATTGGAGAAAAGTACTCCTGATGCATATGGATTTTTTTAGCCAAATTAGAAGATGGCTTTTAAATCAAGTGCATATTCTGGATTTAAGTATTCTACATGTAAAATGGGAATACTTCAGTTAATTCATGGATTTATTTTTAAGGTGATGTTCTTATATCATTGAATACTGCAATGATGCATATTTATAGAAAACATCATTCTGTTCTATTTACAAAAAGCTTAAAGGTTAGGCAGGTGCAAGTGCTGGGCCTGGAAACAGTGGATGTCTGCCCAATTATGGAATTTATGTAAACCTAATTAACACATCCAATTAACTGTCTGATCCTGTTAGGCCAGAATTACGAAGAGCCAGAGGTGTTGCATTTTTGGGGGATTAACTTTTCTAGAAGGAAAAATACAGTGCTCAGCAGAGATCCTGCAGCTTTGTCAGAGTTTTGTCACAAAGTTTGAGCAACGTAACTAATTCAGAATCTCGACTAATGACAGTACATTAAACTTCAGGGCTCTGTGTAGGTCTGCTAGTTTTATTGTGTTTGTCATTCTGGCATCTGAATGTCTGGGGAAGAGACCTTTCTGAGCAACAGCAGGAGCGTTGAGAAGCAGACACCACATAGCAGACTCTTCTCCTGACTCTTGTACAGTTTTTACTGAAGGAATGTTTTATTTGGAAAAACACATCCTGTAAAGTGATCTTCTTTATAAAGATGGGGTTTTAAGCAATCTACATGTTGTTTCCACAAAGGACAAAACAGTTGATTAAACAAATTCAGATTCATCACATTTTTTTAATTTACTATGGCTTTTTATTTCTAGGCCTCAAAGAAACTGCTGAAGAAATGGTCAAAAACAGGTTGGAAGGAAAGGATAACCTGACTCCATGGCAAAGATATCTAGAGAAGAAGAAAGAAAAAAGAAATCTTAAGAAAAAGAGAAAGGTAATGTTTATATTGGCCATTTGAGGTGGAGTTTTTTGTTTGTTTCCTTAATTTGTTGTTAATGTTTGTTTCAGATAAACAAAATCAATTGTCCAGCTGCCAGTGCTATTTTAAGGTTAGAATATGCAGTGGTCACTCACGTGGAAGTACTGAGAGTACTTCATCAAACCTACAGAGCAAAAGGATATTCAGCATACTGCTAACCATACATATGCTTACACAAAACAACTTTGATCTACTTGTGCTGCTGTAAAGATAAATTAGTCATAATCATAATTGGCTTTAATTTGCATTTTTAATGCATTAGAAGCGGTCTTTTTGCTGCTGTGTGCATATCAATTCAAAGTTGTTACGACAATGATAGTTGTAAGTTTGGAAATTTTGGGGCTCAAATAATACAGACTTGTTTCCTAAAGCTGTAACAGCACAGAATTAATAGCTGCAAAGAATTATTCAAATTTCAAATTGCAAGAGGGGGAAAAAAAAAAGCACGTGGCGTAGAGAATCTAGGTTCTCGAACTTCTTAAATTACTCCCAGTGTAACTCACATTGCTGAATAACATTTCTAAGAGTAAACTCTACACCTTGAGTTACTCTGTGCATGTCAGTTTTAACTGGCACTTGATGGGTAACTTCTTTAAGCTGATAAGTGCTCAAAACGGAGTAGCAGAGCAACTTTGTCTCACATAATATTCCTGTCCAGTTTGATAAATAAAAGTCAAGGAGCAAGGTGGATGGCACTCTACTACCAGTAAGAAAATTGGTTCTTTTAAATCTAAACTCCAGCTCTTTGAAATTTGCAGCACAAAATGAACTTTCTTACTCAAGTTTGTCCCCAAGCATAGCTTTTGCAGAACATAAAGTAAGGACATAACAGTGCTGCTCCTGTAATTTGTTGGAATGATTGTCTGATGCATCACAGTTTGGGGATATGCCTAATAAACAAGCATGAAAGAGGGCTGAAATTGTTGATTTGTCTTTACTCTCAATTTTTAGTGCTCTGGTTTTCTGATGTTCCATGTACAGTATTTCAGTTTTCAATAGCTACAAACAGAACATCCCACGCCAGTGAAACTTAAACAATAGTTACACATTGATTGAAATAATGCTTGTGCTTTGTTACAGGCTGCTGCTGAGAGGGAAGAGAGTGAAGATGAGCTTCCACCTGACGTTGATCTCAATGACCCCTATTTTGCTGAAGAATTTGAGAAAACAGGTCAGTCAAGAGAGGCAATTTCTAGAGTAAATCTGCCCTTTTGTTAGACACTGAGTTTTCAAAACGAAGTCAGGCTGGACTAAACACAGAGATAGATTGTTCAGAATTAAATGAAGCAGGTGTCATTTGCCTAAAATTGCTGTTCCTGTAAAATTATGCATATTGTAATACATGAAATGGTAGGGAATATTCTCTTGGCTTTCACCAGAGACCATTAGTTATCCAGTTTCTGGGGATGGCTGTTAAAAACAAGCTGCTCCCCTAAGTATTCCAGAGAAAAGAACACCATTGCTTTTGAAGTCTTTCTTCTTTTTATATAGGAAGAGCCATATATGTATAGATCCCTTAGAAGCTTGGGTTAGCTACAAAAACATCAAATGCTTTTGCATCATAAACAAAGTTGTCTTTGAGAAGAAATCACTTTTCTCTTAGTCCGATACACCTTTTTACTGGAGTACTCTTGGCTGCTTAGAAACCCCCCAGTAGTGAAATGTAGTATTTTAGAAAATATCTTGCCCATTTCAGGTTTTTTTCATACCATTTATACAAGCTTTTTATTCTGATGTTTAAATCAGCTTTTGCCATGGTAACAGCGAATTTATTTTGAGTGATTTTTCTGAGTAAAATCAATAAAGGTAAGTTTCTGATGATCCATACTTTTGGGAGCCAGATCCCAAGGGTGGCTCATATTTTTGTATATTAAAAGAAGAAAAATGGCATCAAAACAAAAGAAGAAAACAAACATAGAGAAGATAGCAACAGATTTACTAATATTGCCAGTCCATTGTTTGGTTGGGGGTTTTTTGAGCATAGAAGTGCAGATTCCATTTAAAAAGAGTAAATTAATTTTCATTTTATACTTGCCAGCACAGGCAAGACAAAAGGCACGCTTTTATCCTGAATATTAAAATCTGTCCTAGGATAAAATCATTAACTAGTCCCCAAAATCTGGATGATTTTGTGCTTAATAATCTGAAATACAGAACAGTGGAGTGAGTCCTGTCCATGTTTAGGAAAAAACACCACAAAGTGTCATGCAGTGCTGTTTTCTGCCATGCTTTCTGTGTGGCTTGTGTAGAGGTTGAAGTAACTCATTGTCAGGATAACCATTCCTTCCACTAAATTGTTTAATTTTTCTTTAATAGCAAGATTACCTAGGTGCATCTCACATATGATGTGTGATGTTCTCTGTGAAATCTCTGAAAAAATGTTTTCTTCTGCATGATGTGAGAAGTTGTTTCCTAAAGGGGCTCGGCTGTGAATGAGCTTATCTGCACATCTTTAAACCTTGTCCATAACATGGAGAACAGCCTTTAATGCTTGTGGAGTCTTTGAGGACAGTTAAGCACACATAAAGGTTAAGAAAGTGAAGCTTTTATCTTCAAGATTACTGATAATTGCTGAGGTGAGGGAGAAAACCAGAATGTGGTCAGCCTGGGGAAGTTCTAAAGGGACCGTGCAGTGGCTGGCTGGGAGCCAGTTTGCATTTCAGTGGTAATTACACAGCACAACTTTGGCTTTCACCAAGTTCACCCAGAACAGCCTCTGTCTCATAGCAGGGGTTGCTTTTAAGCACAACTTACCCAGTGAGGGAGAATGGGTTACAGTCATCTTTGAACTCAGCTGCAATTGTGCCAACTTTGTATTTAGGGTACAGGCAACTTAAATGACCATCGTTTTTCACAAGCCTTCCACAATTCCCCAGGAAGAGTGAAATTTCACCCTCAAATTGACTGTCAGATTATTTTAGATTATGCTGAAGAAGCATTTGACAGGGTTTATTTGCAGAGTCATGTGAACCAGTGCAGAAGCTGAGGCTGCAGTAGTGCTGGATTCATTTGTTGGCTGTGACATGCATGGGTTTTGTGTAGCTTGGTTTCTGTCAAGCTGAGGCAGTTGAAGGGAAGCAAGAGTGTAAGAAGCTGCTGGACCAGGGCCCTAAAGACTCTGAGTGCTGTGAAAGGAGAACTGGAGTTAATGGGAAGTCTGCTAAAGCATGTGTTCCTCAGGTATGTCTTGTCCTGATAAGCAGGCAGTGATCTTACACTGAGTGCTTCACCTTGAGAGAGGCAAGGTAGAACAAAGTCTTTGTGCCTGCTGTGCCCAAAAGCTGTCTGTGAGGGGTTCATGGTGGCACTTGCTTTGCACAGTTTTCATGTGACTTTTTAATAAAATGTCAGGTGCTGCAGATACATGGGGCTTGATGATGCATACTAGAAGCTTGGCTCTAGTTTCATATTGTCAAGGGAAAAAAAAAGTCACTTTCATTTTACACTGATGCCCATAGTGTTTCAAAACGCCTTGTAAGACTTGGGTTAGGCTTGGCCAGTTTCACTGTTCCTGCATCAGCTTCTGTGGGGTCTCAGAAACAGGAGACAGAATGACTCTTGTAGGCTAAACTGTTGAAAAATTAATAGCTAAATAGTGTAATTGCATATTAACATGAGAGCAAGGTCCTGCTTTTGGAGATCACTGAACAGTTTCAGAGCACATTAGACCAGTAAACATAGTTTCTGTTGAACCTTTGAGGAATTCTTCACACATTATTGTAACTCCTATTAGTTCCAAATCATTAGATGCCTTCTTGTGATCTACTTTATGATGTATGTAGGAATTCATGGCTTTTTAAAGACAGAAGGGAGCAGTAGGAGCGCAAGGACCTAAGAGCTTAGCAACAAAATCAGAGTATAGTTGTAGAACCTATACTTGAAAGATAAAGTAGATGATGAGATTCCTTTCCTGTGTGTCTTTGAAAAGTTTTTGAAACTGACTCAAGTTTCTAAGGCAGAGGTCTTGTGAGAGGAGTTTTTGATTTGGGGTCAGTTTCTGTGTCTGACATCTCCAAGTTATGATTAACTTCTACTGTCAGCTGCAAAGTTGTTGATGCCCAAAATTAATGTTGAAAACAAAGTTCTTGAGCTGAGAAAGGGTCGAATGGCAGCTTGAGTGGGGGTTACAGCAGAAACTGGACACTTTGTATGTTGGCTGGTGGCAGCTGCCAATTAGTTCTGTATCACACTGAACTATCTTCTGCTGTAGGTGGGAAAAATCCAATTAAAAGATGGCAGTGGGATGAAGTGCTAGGAAAAATCGGAGAGATTGCAATCTGTTTGCCATAAGTGTGCAACAAGTGTGTGTGGTGGGGCCAGCAGAATGTATGTGGGAAGAGGGACTGTGGCAGGAGTATGTTAAAAATACAGAAAATGATGCATTTGTGAATTTTCAGGCAGAACCATTTTCAGTATGATACAAATTTTTGAGTCCCAAGGGTGATTATAGGTCCCAAACTGGTTTTATTAGCTGCATAGTGTCAAAGTAAAAAGTAAAGGGTTTACTTAATTTTTTTTTCATGGAGAAGAGCTCAGTTTGATACCATCTCCTTTGTCAGCTCCATCTGCAGCCACAGAAAGCTCTGAAGGCATCAGGATCACTTCTGTGATTCCCCATAGAGAGAAAGAGGAGGGAAGGTGACTTGAATGACTTTCCTTGGGGAAATGTGTGGAAAGAAAAGAAATTTACTCATCTGACTTCTCATATAATTGTCCCCAGTTGTATCTCTGTGCTCCTTTTCTGTAGTTTAGCCACTTCTGAAAGATAGAAAAGATTCCATAGTTGTTGAAGTCCTACAGAAGACATTTATTTCTTCCTTCTACATATTAACTTAAATTGTGTAGTTTAGGTAACAATCTCATACCTGAATCTGATTTTCCTGCACATTTTCTGGAACTAGTAAATGAACAGTTTTTAAAAAACTAAATCAGTTTTTGAGCTGATGACATTGTGCATCAGGATAGTTTATTTTTTCGTGGTGGTGGTTTGTTTCTTCTGGAGATGCATTTCCAGTTTGGAATCCATGTAGAAACTAGTCAAGGGAATAGTCAAGGCAGAAAAAAACCTTCCTCAAGAAATACATCCTCTTCCAGAGAGAATATCCTTAGTGATGTAACTTGACATGTGTCTGGCAAGTCTGTGTTTCTAGTCTGAGTACAAACCTGTCCTAACAAAATGAAGCCAAAGATCTTCCCTAAGAGTACCCCCAGTGGACTGCAGTAAATTGCCTGGGAATGTCATTCCAAGCTCGAAGGTCAGAGTGTGTGGTTCAGGTCAGGAAACCTGCTTTTCCTGCTTTTTCTTGATCAAGATCTACAGGAATTCCAAAGAGAATAATTGGATTCTGTAGGATTTATAAACAGATCTGTTTTCATTAGGAGTTGGGTTTCACTAATGTCTTATGCTGTTACTGTTCATTATGTCTGTCTAATCAGCACTGTGAATCTGAATGCTGAGGGAGCAGGGGAGCCTCCTCAGAACAATATTCAGTCTGGGCAGAGTCAATCACATTTTAATTCCCACTGGAAAACACCCTGGGAGTGGTGGGATGTCGTGGGTTTGCCTGCACTATCGTGCTGCTTCTCCCTACTATGGAAGATAGAGTAAAACCATGGTTCTGACTTATTTGTGCCATTTGAATGCTGCTGCCTCTTTAAACTCAACTGAATTCAGTGGGGTTTTATTGCTTTAAGGCTTCTTGGGTTGTCTTAACTTTCCACATCTGACCTTTAAATACTGACTGCAAGAAAATGAGATGTACTTAGAAGTACTAGCTGTAGGTAAATTATGCCCTCGTGCATAAGCTTGGATAAATGTGTTCATGCCCTGTATTTGCACTTAGGTTTAAAGAAGAAGCCAGAATCAGTAGAAAGTACCTCAGAAGATGAAGATGAAGCTGAAAAACAGAAGGTAAAGTGATGTAAACTGTTTCATTGCATGAGCTCTGAAAATATTTGGTATGTGTTTGTGAGTGGAACTGCAGAATTTCATAGGATGGCAGTAGAATAAACCTATACAATTTTAATAGTGAGATCTTTTGGAACAAAAACTACCAAGAAGAAGTTTGTGTCTTGGACAGTGCCAAGTTTTTACTTTTTTAACATCAGTATTGTATGAAACATTTGTGAGTTCAAACCTTCTGCTGTATAGTTTTGTCCTTGAAGATTGAGTTATTTGCTATTTTGTGTTTTCTTTTCATTCTTCCTCGGAACAAGGTAACTAAAGAAATTGCTTAAATCCAGATATGTTCATCTTTATATCTAATAAGAAGGAAGTCAATTTGCAGTAATACTACTCCTCAAAACGTTAAAAGAATATTTTCATGGGATATATTTTATAATATGTATATATTACATTATGAAATAATACTGCCCAGATGACCCTTTTTCAACAGATTTAAATAAATATAGACTCGTGCAGGCTTTATTAATGAGATGCTAAACTTTTTCATAGAAAACTTTCATTGTGTATGTGGATTTTTTTATTTTGTAACAGGCTGAAATGGCCCTACTGATGATGGATGATGAGGATGACACCAGAAAACATTTTAATTATAAAAAGATTGTAGAACAACAGAATTTGAGCAAGAAGAAAAAGAAACTTCTTATGAAAAAGAAAGAATTACTAGAAGATGACTTCCAGGTAATTGTGGACTTCTTGGCAGCAGATCCAGGAATCTCATGAGCTGTGACTTCTGAAGCAGCTCATGTTTTAAAAGCTTTGCTGTCATGGGAAGAGTTTACCTAAAATAAATGCTTCTTTCCTCCCTTCAGGTAAACGTTGCTGATACAAGATTCCAAGCCATGTTTACTTCTCCTTTGTTCAATTTGGATCCTTCAGACCCAAATTTCAAGAAGACAAAAGCAGTTGAAAAGATCCTGGAAGAGAAAGCTCGCCGAAGAGAAAAGAAGGAGCAAGATCTTAAGGAGGCAAACAAGGGTCTGGAGAACAAGATGCCAAAGAAAGGAGAGGTTGCCAAGAAAGCCATAGATCCTGCCCTATCAATGCTAATAAAGTCTGTCAAAAATAAAACTGAAGAGTTTCAGGCACGGAAGAAGCAGAAATTCAAATAACTGAACTTTGTTTTCACTCAGACTTTACTTCAGTCCCAGCCCTTCTAAGTGGAGACATCTGTTAAACTTACTGCAGCCTGCTCTAATTTCTGTCCACCTAAAATGTCCTGAAAAGTCATTTAACTCTGTTGGGGAATTTTGAAGTGCTCAGAGTAATAATCACTCTTTTCTTCTGCCACAACAAATACTGTTTTGCACATATGAAAGGAAATGATGGGTTTGGGGTGGTTAGTTTTGTATCATGTCATCTCTTAGAAATCATAGAAATGCTGAAGATGGCTACAAAAATCATAATTATGAGTTTATGTTTGTTTTGTATCATGTCATCTCTTAAAAATCATAGACGTGCTGAAGATGGCTACAAAAATCATAATTATGGCTTTATAAATAAAAAACCCAGTTCTGCAGAGGTTTATTGCTGAGACTAAGTGGTTTTAAAGTTTTTAATTGCACAGAGGTCTGTAAAACATACCTGTCTTGATAAAGAAGGTAATAATATTACTGCAAGTGGAAGAAATTTTGTACGCAAGTTTTTTGTAGATTTTTAAAAGAGTGCATAAATGCTGTATTAATTTCTCCTTTAAATACTTGAAGGTAATAAAACTAATTAATGGTAATATTGCCATTTAGAAGTGTTTCATTAAAAGACTTTGGAAATAAATAGTCTAAATAGGCCAAAAAGAATTTTGGGTACTAGCTGTGTTTTTTTCTTTCACGCCTAAATGAAATTACATCAAAATAAACTTTTTGCTATTGTTATTACATTTCCTTGAATATGATACTTACACTTTTTTGTTTGTTTATAAAATGATTAGCTCTAAAACCTTTTTCTTTTTCCCCTTTAAAAAAAAGAAGTTTGAATCACTAATTACTAATTCAGATCACATCATCTAACCTCCATGATCCCAGATCAATGTGAGCAAAATCTGATGTGCTTTCTGTGTCTCCAGCAGAAGCATATCTGGAAAATCTTGTAAGAATCTAGAATTCCCTGCAATCCATATCCCTTGGTATAAACAAAACAAATGATGGTTTCAACTATCTCATTCTTTTAAACATGAAAATAGGATCTAGAAGCTCCAACCTCTCAATATAAAAATACGATTTTAAAATATGATTTTACTTTTCACTTTCACTAGATGTAACCAGCGAAAGGGAAGGCCATGAAGTAAAATAGCACATTAGAACCTGGGACTGTTCAAAGCAAGGCAAATAATTTTTCTAGCTTAGACTTATGGAGGTCTGTTATAAAGTCATTTGTCTCCAAGTTGGCAGCCTGCAGAGCTCATGTTGAATGTAAGCCAGGCCTTTAAAGCTCTTATATTACAAGTGGAAATCACAAGAGGGTTTGATTTATTCAAAAACTGAGAAAGATCAGACAACAAGAGATGAAGAGCCATGTATGTTCTCAATCATTCCTTCCGTCTAAAAATTAAATGTATTATTTCCAATTAATAGCAAGTTGGATTTTTGTTCTTTTCATAGGTTGATAGTATCCAAAAATAACAGTAAGTTGTGCCATCACATACTTTTTTAGCAAGCAAAGCTAACAACCAAAATACTGCGGGTTTTCTAAAGAAGGTCTTAGCAATTATATATGATCTGTATTTAGAAGTACTAGAGCAATTAGTTTGCTTTGCATTTGTCTTAAATCATGTTAAATGCCTTAGTCAGGTTTTGTAGCTGTGATAAGAAAAACAACCCTGGTACTTCTGGTGGCACAGTAGTTTTCATTAATTCCTAGAATACTTTAAAGAACTGGAACTTTCTAAATGTAAAAATGGACCTTTTCATGTAGAGGACTAGGCTACTGCATTCCTGTAAGAAGCAAGACAAAGTGGTAGAACGGTCTGTTCTGAAGTTTTCTGTCCTTAACATACAGCATTATATATGGGAGTATTTCTGCCTGCGTTCTGGACCCAGTCTAGATAAATGTCACCTAAGGTCACTACTACTTTCTACCCCTCTCATCACTAAAATATGAGTAATCCCTGCTCAGGACTGTTCCAGCTCTGTATTTCAGCTGTGCAACTGTTGAGGTTTACACCATTGCTTGCAGCCCCCCATGAGCCCACTGGCAAACCCTGCTCCTCTCCCATCCTCACAGACACCCGACCCCTTGGCTGCTTGCCACAATTTCATGGGCAAACGCTCCTGGACTGCACCCCATGAGCTCCTTGGCACTGCACAGATCCCTTGGCTTTGCATTGAAATCCTGCCCAGTGCACTTAGACCTTCCTCCTTTTGTATTTCTGGGACAAGGAAGGAGGGAAATAACAGCTGAGGCGGATGGGGTTTGTAGTGACTTCTGACAGTGGCATCAAGGATGGGCATTGTGTGAACAGAAAAACTGCCCAGAAAAAGTGCAGTCAGCACTGTGTGTGGCTGAACCGCTGCTCAAAGAGGCTGCCAGGTTATCCATGAACAATGCAAGTTAACAGAAGTGGGTACCAAAAGCACTGGGAATAGCAAAGGAATGGTTTAGGGTGGCTGTGACTGCTACAGGTGATTAAGAGGTGAAATCAATTCTGGGGAATGCAAAACCCTCAGGCATAAGCTGCTCCCCTTCCTCCTTGCCCTGCTTTTCCCCTTAGTTGTGCAACCAAAGAGGGAGTAGCTGCATGAGCTGGCCCAAGAGTGGAAGCCTTGGGCTTCAGAGGGTGTAGGGACAGGCTGCTCCTTGTCCTCAGCAGAATTAGGAACGACCCAGCACTGCCAGCTGGGACAGAGCCTGACATGAGCGGTGAGGAGAGATGCTTCGGGTGTTGGCCAAGAGTTTAAGGGAGTCCTTGCAGTTGGAGGGGGGAAAAGAAGGTCTGCAATTCTTGAACCAAGCAGAAGAAAGGCTTTTTTTCCCACCTATTTCTTGTTTGGTGAATTTTAGAGCTCCCTATAAGGAAGCTAAATGCAAGTGCCTAGGAACCAAAACCACATCAGAGAGAAAATCAAGCACACAGTACTTGTGAAATCAGCTCTGGCATTTGTTGCAGTTATCTAAAGACATGCTTTCCTTTAAGCTCAAATCTGACATGAAAATACCATGTCAAGGGAAGCAGTAATCATTATTCTGTATTTTGGTGCCCAAGTGCTCAACTGTTTTGCCAGCAGGCTATCCATTTTCATTCATTTTAATGAAATAAAAGCCACAACCTTTATGCTACACAGAAGCTCATCTGTCTCATGCATGGATGATCACCTCAACCCAGAAGAGGAGAATGGACACTTCAGTGAACATCCCAAGTGTCAGCAGGGAACAATTCTGTGCTCTGTATGCCCTCTGTGGAGGAGCAGAAATTCTTCACAGGGTGCTTTTCTTAAGAGGCCCAAAATTCACCTTTGACAGCCAAGCAAGTGGCTTGGGTAAACAAAAATGATTTTGTCACAGAATAACTGCTTTGGTTTTCTGTGAGTTACATTTTTTGAAAGACAGAAGGTACAAAATACAGAAAAAGGGTAACAGTAATGAATTTAGTTGTGTATTAAGATGTAGTTTAAAAATGCAAATTCTGTCCTAAGATAAACCTGCACTGATTTTTGTACTGATCTCAACTTCACCAAAACGTGAAATTGCTGATAGAGCTCATGAGCTTTTCTGAGGGATGAGAACAGATATTTTTTCCCCTCATTTTGTATCTTGAAGACCAGAACTTCCCCAGTGAGAGAATGATTCTGCTAATCATTCCTAAATTATAGTGAACTTAGGAATCCTGAAGTTTCTCTGTTGCAAGGGGATCAGTATCACAGAATCTGAAGAGCAGGATGCTGCGAAGACTGTGCAACTGAAATCAGATCATACCCTGAGTGCAATAAACCAGCTCAGGTTTGGACTAAATCAGCAGCCAGGGAGAGCTCAGAGAGCAAGCAGCAGGTCAAGATCCATAACCATAATGAGATGAGATGACCTAACCTGTGGGAAAAGCCTAGTTCAGGAATTACTTAGTTGCCAACTTGACCTGTTTTGCCAAAATTTGTGTATTTAAATTGCCATATTCAAACTTTCACCATACCTTCTGGGGATGAAGAAAAATGTTCTCTGATTCTGAAAACCACTCTTCTGCAAGGCTTGGCTTCCTGATTTCCTGTAGCTGTCAGTGAGAGATGTCCTACCTACTGCAGTGGCCAGTATGTACCCAGTACACATTTAACTCACTTTTCAAGGAATAAAGACAAAACCTTGCAGGGATTTACTACTCATGGTTATTTTGGCAACAAGCAATGAACGCATTTTTGAAGTTGCATTTCTCAAAAGTCCCGTGTCTTGTGATTTGGCCCTCCTGAAAAGCTGGCTGACAGATTGCAATCACACCGAGTGAGAGCTCTCGGAGCTGCAGTGGAACGAGCATTGGAAATAATCGTGTGTGGGTGTTTGAGCAGTGGGGAGTATGTGGAATGCTAAATAGACAGGTCCAGGATGCTAGAGTATTTTTCTCTTCTGAAGTAGCTCATTATCTGGAAAAAAACATTATTTTGCTGGCTGGAAGTCAAAGAAGGGGCCTCTTTATGTGGAGAGGAAGAAACAAGCATGCCTGGAGAAGACTGCAGGCTTATTTATGCTACCTGCAAGGATCAGCCAGTCTTTCAGGGGGATTGATGATGTGGTGTTTGAGTGGATTGATTCCAGCCTTCAGTTGCTGTTCTCCTCTTGCATGCCATCATCCAGAAAACAGCTCCTGTTTGTATTTACTGGTGCATTCAGCTTCTTTTTCTGTTGACTGTAGAAGTGAGTTGCAAAGTTGCTAACTGAAGCTGGAATGGTTCATATAGGGCTGTATTTCTATGTGCTTGCCTTTTTTTTCTTTTTTTTTTTTTTTTTCTCTTTTTCTCATGGCCATTTTCCAGACAAATCCTTCATTAAAGCATTAAAGTTGTCTTTCATTGATTTAAAGGTTTAAATTTAAAGGTTTAAGGGTGTTCACTCACCTGGGTTAAAAGGGATAGAAAAGGGGTGTGAGTCTTCTCTGCTTCTACTGCCCTTTCCCAGCATCTTTGTTCCTAACAGGCATCCGAAAGCACTAAAACCTCCCAAACCAAATGTTCAGGTATTTCTTGCTTGGAACATCTTTTGTGAAATCTCCTTTAGGAGTTGTGGACTTCAACAGCCACTTTTACCCAGAATAAATTAAAGGAGCAGATAAACTCTTTGTTATATTAAGAAGGAAAACCAATAGAGTGTGCTTCAAATGACAAAGCACAAGAAGAAATCTGAAATAACCAATAAGAAATAGAAAAACCCCCCAAACCCACAGGCTTTAAAACACAGCTGGAATCTTTGTAGAATGAATAAAGAAAACCTTTCACTTCAAACCTGGATGCTGACGAATGATTTACAGAATGAGATCACCTTTTTATTGGAGTAGCAACACAAATCTACAGAAGCGTAAGGACCAGAAGATAGGAAAAAAACCCAAGAGGGGAATGCACAAGGGCAAATCAAAGCTGCCTTGGTGGTGGCCAGTGGCTGCAGCCAGAAGGCAAGTGAATTGCCACACTTCCACAACACCCTTCTTGTTCCCTCAAATCAGTCTGTCCCAGCTCAAATGTACCTATTGCCATCTGAGAAGCAAAAGAAGTGCTTTGAGGAATCTCCTTGGTTCACTTCAGCCCTGTCAAGAATAACAAGGGCTTTAAATAAAACCAAAAAAACTAAAATAAAATACGGCAACAAAGCAACTCGCAACTGGGATTTGGACCTCAGGTTAAAATCTGTGAAAGAAGGCCAAAGATTTCCTGAGGGTTTGTGGAGTGCATGTTATTTCCTTGTAGTTTTGTCCAACAGAATAGGAAGCACCTGGTAATGTGGAAGACAAAAGCTTCTTTCCAAAAGCCACATAGTTTTCTGTGCCAAAAACTTGCATTGAAAAAGACTTGCATTTGTTCCTGACATATTTTGCATTGTTAAAAAAATGTTAAGGCTGGTCTTTGAAAAAAAGAAGTCAATAATACAAAAGTGGAAGCACATTTTTATTGGGAAAAAAGCCACAGAAAGGATTTCTGTGACTATTAGGCAGGCCAGGAAGGAGCCTTCTGAATTCCTGGGGAGATCCTGTGTAGGACGATTAGGATGTGGTGGAGATGGAATAAACTCTGGGGGTGAAAAAGTTAGTTTCCAGATGTCCCTACCCACAGCAGGGGGTTTGGACGAGATGTTCCTTAACGGCTCCATCCAACCCAAAGCATTCTATGGGCCTACGATCCCTCGGCTCTCGCCAGTTCAGCACAAGTTCCTGCTGATGTTTGAGACACGGTGTAACCTGTGTTCACCACAAACACGGCAGCAAACGGCGCTTCTCTTGATGACGGCAAGCAGCGTAAGCAATCTATTGCCAGAAAATACAAAATGTGTTTTGCCTAGCGAATGGAACTGGTGTTCTGAGGAAGTCAGTGCTGCAGGAATATAATTTGTCCAAATTCCCTTTGGAAACTGGAGCGCGGTGTGCCAGCCCGGGGCTCTGGCTGCTGCTGGGGCTCTCGCGGCCGCGCTGCTCCCCGCCGCTGTCCCGCCGGCAGCGGGGCCCGCCGCTGTCCCCGCGTGTCCCGCCGACAGCGGGGCCCGCCGCTGTCCCGCGCTGTCCCGCCGACAGCGGGGCCCGCCGCTGTCCCCGCCGCTGTCCCCGCCGCTGTCCCGCCGGCCCGGCACAGCCCGCCCGCGGCCCGGCACAGCCCGCCCGGCCCGGGCACAGCCCGCCCGCCGGCCCGGGCACAGCCCGCCCGCCGGCCCTGCAGCGGCTCCGCCGCGCCTGCCGAGCCCGCTCCCTGCTGCCCGCCGCGCTCCGCCTGCGCCGCAGCCTCCGCAGCCAAGCCCGGGCGCGGCGCAGACAGGCGAGCCGTGGCAGCGGGCAGGCGGCACGGGGCCGGGGGCTGCAGCGGGAGCAGCGCCAGCCCCTGCGGAGAGGGAAACTGGGCAGGCACCGGGGCTCCGGGGCCGAGCCCCCTCCCTCGCAGGAGCGGACGAGGCCGGGCTGAGGCGGCAGAAGCGCAGGGAGCCCGCCCGCCGCGCTCTCCGGCAGAGCCCCAGGGCCCCCGCAGCCCCGCAGCCCCTCCGCCCGCGCACGGCGCCCGGGGCTCCCAGCACACGGCCCGGCCACGCTCGGCCGGCCCAGGCGCCGCTGCCCCCGGCACGGCCAGGGGATCGATCGGCCGCCAGCAGGAAAGCTCTGCCTGCTGCGGGAGCCTCCTGCGGGGAAGGACGGCAAAGCCTGGAAGGACCGGGACCAGGAGGCCGCGCTTTTCTCCCACTGAGAAAACACCTGCCAGGCAAACGGAGCCATATCCCGCAACATTACTCATAGATTTTGCATCGTTAATAAAATTATTTATTAAATAAGACAGCCTCTATTAGTAGTGAATGGATTCGTTGTCAGAGGTACGATAGAAATTTTATTTGCAAAAATTCAGTTTGGCTGAAGCAGGTGATTTTCTGAGAGCTTGTTTGCAAAGAATGAATGAATCTGTCCAGTGTTGCAATGGCAGGATAACAGCTACACGCTGGGCTTGCTTCTAGGAAAACAAAACTGAGGAGTGAAAATCTACTTCATCTAGAGGGGTCAGGATAATCTTTTGTCTAATATACATCCTTTCACTTCTCATGGTGGAGCTTGAGCAAGAGATCAAGTGAATTCTGCAAAGAGAATAGCCTTGTCTTGGTCTAATAAAAGGTTTAGAGTTTCAACTTTAAAGGGCAACTTGGCAAATGAGAATTTGAGGTGTCAGCTAAAATAAAGTTATATAAATAAATCCATAAGGCCATCTGGACTCATTGCATGGTTCTACAAAAGAGGAGCAAGGGGCTGGAAGTGTGGAGGCACTTTGGGAACAGTGGACAGTGTGGCCTGGGATAATGAAGTGTCTCACACGTACACAGCTGGTTCCCAGGACTGATGATAGTGACCATCAGAGGAGGCGTCATGTAAATGGGATTCATATCCAGCTGTCCTTGATCCTGGCAAGGCAGCTTCAGAAAACAATGTGTCACCTCTACAACAAGGTGGACAGAAATTATTCAAAACTTGGTATCTCTAGCAGAACACAATAGTCAAATTCTCACTGAAGCAGAAATATGTAAAATATCTGATTGTCGTGAGAATTTCCTAGCCATTAATAAGTCTGTTATGAAATGTATGTATTTTTAATTAATAAGGTTAGTTTTGAGTAGCTATCAGAAGTCACATGTGTAGATATATATGTATCCTGCATATTGATATATGTGTGTATTGTGTTACATACTGCATACTGTGTTATATATATGCATAGTGATATACATATGTATATTGCATATTGCATCATATATATTGATGAGATAAATCTACATTGAATGTTGATATATAGATGTATTGCATATTGGACGATATATATGCACATTGATATATTATATCTGCATATTGATAGTAATACATGCATCAATATGATATATAGGTATGTAGCATATTAATATATTTGTGCATTGCATATTGTATTTTATATATATATATATATGATATATACATATATTGCATAGATATATAGGCACATTATGAGAGGAATGATGGATTTGTCTTTCCAAACAAGCTGTGGGTCTGCTGGTAGATGAAACTAGCACTGAGAGATAAAAGAGCCAATGGGAAGGATCCCACTGATTGATGAACAGAAAAAAGATATTTGCCTTTACAAACAAACTGTAGGTTTGCTGAGAAATGAGATTGGATATTGAAAGATTAAAGAAACAATGAGGAGGAACCATAAATTCCACAAGAATTAAAAATTAAAAGGGAGGGTTATACATTAGAGGGGAATCTCGTGTATCAGGTGTTCCGGGCAGTCTGTGCCTCAGCCATGGGGAAAGAGAGAGGGAAATGCGGCCGGGAAATTGGGATAAAAAGGAGGCTGCGCCCTCCAAACATTGGAGAGACTCCAGGGCAATGCCCCATGGCCTCTCCCTCTATTCCAATGAAGGAAAAGGACTCCTCTGTCTTCTTTTTGGACATAAACCTCTGGTGTTTGTGGATTAATCTTCCTGACAATGACATATTCTATGATATGTATATCGATTACGTATCCAAACGATAGATACCTATCTCGATATCTGTATCGTGCCATGGGGCGCACGGTAACAACACCGGAGGCCCCTGAGGCACGGTGGGGCTGCCCGGCTGTGGCAGCGGGCCGTGCCCGGTGGAGCGGAGCGGGCCCGGCACCGGCAGCGGGCCGTGCCCGGTGAGCGGAGCGGGCCCGGCACCGGCAGCGGGCCGTGCCCGGGAGCGGAGCGGCCCGGCACCGGCAGCGGGCCGTGCCCGGAGAGCGGAGCGGGCCCGGCACCGGCAGCGGGCCGTGCCCGGAGAGCGGAGCGGGCCCGGCACCGGCAGCGGGCCGTGCCCGGAGAGCGGAGCGGGCCCGGCACTGGCAGCGGGCCGTGCCCGGCACGGAGCGGGCCCGGCACCGGCAGCGGGCCGTGCCCGGAGAGCGGAGCGGGCCCGGCACCGGCAGCGGGCCGTGCCCGGCGGAGCGGAGCGGACCCGGCACCGGCAGCGGGCCGTGCCCGGCGGAGCGGAGCGGGCCGTGCCCGGCGGAGCGGAGCGGGCCCGGCACCGGCAGCGGGCCGTGCCCGGGAGCGGAGCGGGCCCGGCACCGGCAGCGGGCCGTGCCCGGTGGGAGCGGCGAGCGGGCCGTGCCCGGGAGCGGAGCGGGCCCGGCACTGGCAGCGGGCCGTGCCCGGCACGGGGCGGGCGGCCGGCACTGGCCCCGCCGAGCGCCACTCAGCGCCGGCGCCACTTCCGCCCGCGCCCGCGGCACGGCCAATGGGCGCGGCGCGGGGGCGGGCCGGCTCGTGCTCTCCGCGGCGGCGGGCGGGCCCGGATGGCGGCCGTGCAGGGTGAGTGTGGCCCCGGGGGCTGAGCGCGGCCTCGGCCCGGCCTCGCCCGCGCGTCCCGGGAGCGCGCCGGCAGCGGGCCGGGCTGCCCCGCGGGGCGTCACGGGCCGGGCGGCGGCATGGAGGAGTGGGAGCGACGGCCCCTGCCCGCCCCGCGATCCGCGCACTCCCGGCCCCTGCCCGCCCCGCTCGCCCCGGCCCCTGCCCGCCCCGGTCCCCGCTCGCCCCGGTCCCTGCCCGCCCCGCTCTCCCCGCTCTCCCGGCCCCTGCCCGCCCCGCTCTCCCCGGTCCCCGCCCGCCCCGCTCTTCCCGCTCTCCCCGGTCCCTGCCCGCCCCGCTCTTCCCGCTCTCCCCGGTCCCTGCCCGCCCCGCTCTTCCCGCTCTCCCGGTCCCTGCCCGCCCGCTCTTCCCGCTCTCCCGGTCCCTGCCCGCCCCGCTCTTCCCGCTCTCCCCGGTCCCTGCCCGCCCCGCTCTTCCCGCTCTCCCCGGTCCCTGCCCGCCCGCTCTTCCCGCTCTCCCCGGTCCCTGCCGCCCCGCTCTTCCCGCTCTCCCCGGTCCCTGCCCGCCCCGCTCTCCCGGTCCCCGCTCGCTTCCGCGCCCGGGGCCCGGCTGTGCACGGCTCCCGGAGCGGCTGTCTCGGCCTGGCCCTCCGCGTGTCTGTTTCTCGCAGCGCCGTTCAGCACTCTGAGTTACTTTTGCAGCGCACTCGGGGCATTGGCTGCTTCGGTGAAATGGTTTTGGTTCCTGTTCTCCAGCAGTCACGCTGTTGTGTGTTCTTGCAGCGTTTCTGCCGCTGCACGAATGGAGAGCAGGGAATGTGTAGCAAGGAGGAATGAAGTCAGGAAGTATGACAGCCAGGAGGGAGAGCTGATCAATCCTAGAAGAGGCTTGAAAGGGAAAAGTTGGGTCCAGTGTGAGCTTAAAACAAGTGGAAGCAGCGGATTTGTGAATGAGATGTAAAGAGACTTGAAGAACAGTTTGAGATGGGAGGAGTCTGAGCACATTGCGCTGGTGTGGAGGAAGTGTTACAAAGGGAAGCAGACAGGAGGGATAGGTTGCCTGTATGTTCTCCACAAATAAACATCCTTAGACCCAGCTGTATGCGAAGGCCTAATTAGGATTCTCAGCCTGCAGTTACACTTTTAGTAAGTCTTCAAGTGACATCTCCATCTTAACTTTCAAAAGCCATTTTATCATCGTTATTACTTTCCCTACCACTGCACTATTTCTTCCTTACCCATGAGAGTTTCAATTCCTTGCTTGTTCCTCTGTCTCTTTACTGAAGTGTGTGCTGTGCCCTTGCTGCAGGTGTGACCTTCTGTGGGGTATAACAAGATGCAGCAAAGAGGACCAGTGGTTACTAGAGCTTTACTTACTTTCTTTACTATTTGATAAAAAGGGAGTGAATGCAGTGACGAATAATTTTAGCACTGAAGTTTTTTCAGGTGACCATTGTATGGAATCCATAAACACTCTCTCTGTACAGCCTGTGGATTGTAGTGTATTTCATTTTGTATCAGGACATATATAATTATAACAATAAGTTCATATTTAATTTTAAAAGTTAATTTATAAATGCATGAAGATTACTGGGTGTGTTCAGCATTTAAGAAGAAACGATGGTAAATAAATAACTTCCTCCAGAGTTGTGCTGATTCTTCTTATCAATAGTTATCGGAAAACCAGCCAGTTTGTTCTGTGGCAGTGCTGAATCTTGCTAAATATCATTTGCATAGTTTGGGCCATTTAAATGGGATGTTATTTAATTGCTGGAGTAAGCCATATAGCCTTTGCAGAGTCAGTGGTTTAAGTCTTATGCATGAAACATCTCATTTTCCCACTTCTGTTCACCTTCCAGTGTTCTTGGGTTACAAAGTCCTATTTGAGGTGGCAGGAGTGATAGACATTATACTGGGATACTATAGAGGGGTAGAGTCTGAGGGTGGTTTGCATTGGAAGGGACCTTAAAATTCATCTAGTTCTTAATATATAAAATACCTTAATTTATTAGAGGTGTTCTCTCTTTCTGCATTAACACTACTGCACGATTTTCACTCCTTACCTATTTCAGTGCATGGAATGTCAATTTACCTGCTGAACCAGACAAATGGTTTTGTGTCAGGATTTACCCGTAGTAAGCTATGGATAAGAGCAGCAGTAAATAGAGTTTGGCAACTCATAAATACATCATTCTGTATGTTACTTGTTTGTTTCATGTACTAGACAATACTGACAGTACTTCCATTAGCTTTCTGTAAGCACTGGTTTCCTTAACACCTTAAGGGTAGCCATCAAAACCAGTAGAGTAACTAAATTATTTGTGCTTGTCTTAAGCATGTTGTGGTTCACTAGAAATCATGGTAGCTCTATTTACCTAGACAAACATTATTTGACTGTTTTAGAGATACTTTGTCATTTAAAAAAATTTTTTTTTCTTTTCCTACTGCAAATTAGTGGGGAATTATAAGGAGATGGGATGGAACAGTATAGAAGAACAGGAGTTCATTATAGGCTCTTAAACAGATATCCCTGCAAAAGAAGGAAAAGGTGTAGTGTTTTAAAGGGTTACTCATGTGATGGGTGGAGAAATTAGCTGTATGTTTGGAAAACAGGACACCATGGAAAGCAAAACTTATATTAACACTTCCTTCCAGTGTCTGGCAATACCATTAAGTTCCAGTTCTGTTGTAGTGAAAAGGCTGCTTTCAGCTTGCAGCATGACCTTTGTTTTAGGTCTCATTGATGCTCTTGGCTAGGGAAGAGGCAGAGCTGGGAAGTCCTGCTTTGGAGAGGTGTGTTCCCCTTCAAACCTCCCTCCCAGAAGATTTTTCTGAGGTTATTTGTGTGAAATTCGTCTCTTGAAATCGGTGTCTAACTTACACATCTGGTCTGGTTTTAGGATGATTTCTCTCCAGAGTTTATTTTTGAATGGAAGTGTGCTCCTTCCCAGTAGAAGATGGTGATCCCAATGTATGACCATGGAGAAGGGGCTAAGTTCAGTCGAAGTGTCACCTTCCAAATCATCTCAGGTTACAGCTGTAAAAGTGTGGTCAAAGAGCCCGAAACAAAGCAAACCCAAAGAGGGAAACGAGTGGGATTTGTGCTTGTCCATGCAGGTAAGATGTGGAAGTAGAACAGCTGGAATGGAAATAATGCATATTTTGATATCAAACTGGATCCCAGCAAAAATTTTATAGTGGCTTTGGACTACTAGCCTGCTAGTGAAATGACATTAACTCTGTGTGCAGTTCTCAGAAGGGGGAGTTTGATTGGAAATTGCACTGGAAACTCTTAATCTGGATGCTATTTTTGTTCTCCTTGACAGAGAAAACCCCTAAATTTAAATGGCTATAAAATGTCATATTCTGCAGTTGTCTGCTGAGCTTTCCAAACCTACAAAATGAGGGAGATACTTCAGTCAGTTTTTTAATCTGTGGAAGGATCAAATACAGTTGTTTCATTACTGATGATTTCTTGTCCATGAGGACAGTCCAGCTAAGACCTTCTGAAATCTCTTTGGGCTCTTTGTTGCACAACTCTTTTTGCCTTTTTGACATTTTTCTTCCAAGTCTATTTATTTGGTCTTGTTCATGTTTAAATGGGTTACTGTTTATTTGTTCCACGTGTAATGAAGGGCTCCTCTACTCAGATCTGATACAAAAATTACGTGTTATGGGTGTCTTGCTCATAAATTCTTCCCTCATAGGTTCTTCATTAAGTATTATGAATCATGAAGTTAACAATTCTTGTATCTGGGTGTATATTTGTTTTGAGTATCTGTGTTGAGTGTATGAAGTAGAGGAAAGTGGCCTGGTCATGCATAAAATATTTGAAGAGCCAGCATGTTACTTGCTTTCTAAAATCATTAAGGTTAAAAAAGCAATCCCAAACCTCAAATAATTTGTTCTGAGTTGATGTTTGATGACCCTTGTATTCTATTTTAAGACTGAATGAAATTGCTTCATATAGTGTCCTTTACTGAGTCACTTTGGTATTAGTGTTAAAGCTTTTTTTTTAGAGCTTCTCAAAGCTCATAGTTCTAAAGGTGAGCTAAGGGAAGTTGAGCTAAATACAAGCACAAGGTGCAAAACCCAGTAAAACAGAAGTAGATTTTAAATATGTGTGTCATTCTTGTGTTTCTGATGCTGCATTTAGTTGAATGGTGGCACTGATAAATTTATCAGATATGGAAGTAGGCGCAGTGGTTTCAAATAGGGCAGAATGGTTCATTTCAGAACAGCAGGATAGATACAAGTACTGAAAATAAGAAAAAGGTGAAAAATCTGTATGATCTTCATTTCAAGGAATGCCTTGTTCTAAATCAGGAGTAATGAGCTCTAAAAATGTAGCATAAACATGAGAAAACGACTAGAATTGTGGTAATAAGAAAATCAGAGTTTGACTTAAACCTGAGGGTTTCGCCCAATAGTGGGCAGTAAAGAAAAAAACCCAAAACTATGCTGGCAATCCTCCAAGAATGAGTGAAACTGGAGTCTCTTGGAGCGTTTTTATAGGAAGAGATTGATGCTGATGTTTATACCTGCACGTTCCTGGATATGTGATCTATATCCTGTATTTTGCTGGGGGTGTTTGATCCTGTGTTGGAATGCAAAA
Source organism: Sitta carolinensis (assembly GCA_032173965.1). NCBI lineage: Eukaryota > Metazoa > Chordata > Aves > Passeriformes > Sittidae > Sitta > Sitta carolinensis. Next base: position 15,664,049 of record JAVUNC010000019.1, read on the forward strand.
AATTGTCAATCACTGATAGAAAAAGGAAATACCAACGTAATCCAGAATATGGAATGCTGTATCTGCCCGTGTCTGAAGTCTCTGTGTGAACTACAGGCCACAGTTTGTCAGGTCCTGTAACATATTTTCCTTTTGCTTCAACTGCAGGTGCAGGTTATCATTCCGAATCCAAAGCTAAAGAGTACAAGCATGTGTGCAAAAGAGCCTGCCAGAAGGTACGTGTCACCAGCTCCACAGTCCTGCACTGGGTACAGGGGAAAGAGCTGCACTTGGCTGCTCAGGCTGTGTGTGCTTCCAGAGGGAAATGAGGGCAAACAGGGCAGCAGCAGTTAACATGGTACAGAGACAGGACAGTGCGTGGCCGCGAGATGCTGCGACATTCTCATCAGTGCTGGCAAGCAGCACGCCCAAGGAACAGTGGGAGAACAGGGGAAGGTCACAGTGGTACTTACAAGGAGTATTCCTACAGCTTCTTGCACTTCTCCAGGGTTTCTGGAGCTAAATAAGGTGCCTGCATTTTGATTTCTTCCATGTCCATTCTTTGGAGTTTATTAAACTCTAGCATCCAAATTGCTCTGTGACCGCAGAGGTTTCTAGAATTATTTTCATCTTGTTAGCTCTTGCCCTCTTAATAACAAGGGAGGTAGAAACAGGGAAAACAAAACCAAAAAAGTCAAAGTTGGAAAGGGAGAAATGGCAAGACTTTCATTTCCATTGAAATTGATACGTTTTCATCATCTCTTCCAAGAACTTTGCTTTGGAACTGGCAAGTCCTGTCTTTTAAGTGTTGAATGAGTAGCTGGAAGACCTCTCTAAAATTTTTGATGTCTTTTGCTTTCTCTGGGGAGAAGGAGCTTGGGAGCTTGGCAGGATTTTTAGAAGAGTCTCAGAGTTGGTCTCTGATAATTTTCACTTTGTGTTACAGTTTGTTGCTCAATCCTAATACCAATCTAATTTTGTAATGAGAGGCCTCACAAATCATCCAGACTTAACACTAACTTTATTAGCCTTGGTGAAAGTAATTTTCCAGCTAGTTACATGAGATCTGCTGTTGAATTCGAGTCCAATTTGAGATTTTCTGTAGCTACTCTTGAGCTGAGTAGCCAACATCAATAACTTCTGTCAAGAACAAACGATTTCAGGTTTGTCTTGCAGCCAGAGTTGTTTTCTGGGGTTCCCTGAGAAAGCCTGTCTGTAAGGTCCTGTTCAGTATGGATCTAATAAATACTATTAGGATCTACAAGTTCATTGTTGTGTGCATATATAATTGGAAGGTAACATTATCTTACTTGATTTGTGTTTGCTTTTAGATGAGGTTGTGAAATTCTCTTCAATTTTATGGTAATTGCTGTATGTGGTATTAGAAAATTTTATTGAGTCTTGGAAGGAAGAGTTGAGACTTGTTGTCTGAAACATTTGGTGTTTGAGGACATCAAGTATAAGAAATTGTTTTGATATAAATTTGACCGTGTGGAAATCTGCTACTAATTGCAGAGCCACAATGTCATAGTAGTAAAATCATACCTTCACATTTGCCCTCACATAGTTCATACTGACTTTTTCCAGTGCCTCTTATTCTTACACCCTCTTACATTTTAAACTAATTTGGTGAAGGTTTTATTTTATATCGGACTAGGAAAATGTAGGGCTCAGTCCTAGAATAATAGAATTTCCTAATCATCAGCTAAAACTTCTGTTTTACAGGCAATTGAAAAGTTACAGGCTGGTGCTCTTGCAACAGATGCAGTGACTGCAGCACTTATAGAATTAGAGGTACGAATCTCTGACTAGTAATAAATATGTCTCTTGGGTAAATCTTGCCAGACCTTTCTGTAGGGGGGTGTTAAATGGGAAATCTCAGTGGATTTTTTGTTTTGTGCTACACTAATTTTATCTTTTGCTTTTCCACTGTATTTTGCTGTAAATGTGTTTTGGTACTTTATAAAAATGCAAACTGAATACAAGTTTTCTAGTTGGTGCAATTTGGTTGTCATCTTAGGTATGCCTTATCAGATAGTCTTTTCCCTTTAAGAATAAATGCAATGATTAAAGACTTATTGAACACTTTGTAAGGAACTTTATTGCTTTATAAAGAACTGAGGACTTGCTGAGTGACAGACAGATTGTTCTGGCTCTGCTTCTTAGAGGGGAGGAAATATCCTACTGATACGTCAGAACCTACTGATTCTGATTATGACAAAATATGTGCAGAGGAATAGGGCAAGTAATGCTTTTATTTCAAAACAGTGCTTGTTAATTAAGATAGAACATCTTGATGAGCAGCTCTTGGTGAGGTTTTTGGAAAAATGTCTTTTTGGAGTGATGAGATTTTTCTAGCATCTGCCTTCAGTGAAGGTCCCCATGAAATAATTTAGAAGTGAGTAAAGCTAAACATTTCTGGGAGGTAAATGAGGCAGTTTGGTCATTGTCCCAGATCCACTAATCCCTCATGACAGTTATGATGGAAACAGAAAATTCTTCTCCTCTAAGTAGTAGTTGCTTCTTCCTCTCCAACTTTACTAGTTAAAAAAAAATGGAATGCAAGGTAAGTGTTGTGCTGTAAAAATAATTTCCTGCGCTTGGAATTTATGGTAGAGTTCCAAGAGGATTAGCAGTGGATTTGCTTACCCAGATGTTGGGAAAGTGCTCATTAATGTACTTGCTGGGGTGAGCGTAAGGCAGGCAGCAGGAGCACACTTCAGGATGTGTCAGACATGCTGACTGGGAGCCAGGCCTTCAGTCACACTGGGAGCTTGGCAAGTTTCTTGGCTTTAGCACTCCTGTGGGTCTCACTGGGCTGCTCACATATGCTTTGTGTGTTATCTCACACATGAGAGTGTAGCTGGCAGAAAGCAGCGGGTATCTCTCTGATGGAGCTGGTTATGATGCCTTCCCTCAGCTCTCTGAGGCTGCTCTCACTGCTTTGGGTGTCAGCTCCCTGCTCAGTGGAAAACAAAAATCAAAATCTGCTCTGGGTTGTGATTTTTATTGTGTTCCTGATCTACCGAGGAAAACACGTTTTGGGGAGCTTAGCTGAACAGTTACAGATCTCTTTGCAGCTCTGTCCAGGGTAAATATTTTATATGTTTTTGTTCTCCCCAAGAGACCTTTCTTTTACTGTTGTAGATTTACGTACTCTGAAGTAACTTCTGTAGAACAAGTTATGGCTTTAAGATAAACAATTTTTTTTCCAATTACCCCAATCAGAAACCTTTTTCTCCTTATCTGTCTTGCTGCTACTGTGCTGATGCCTGCCATCATTTTACTTTCTGGTTCTGCAATTGTCTTAGGTAGTATTTTTATGTGTTCTGTTGCACAAACCCTTTTTTTCCCCCTATTTTTAAGATAAAATGTTTTTTTTTTTTTTTGTTCAGGTCGTGCTGCAATCATTCATGTAATTATTTGCTTTCATTTATTCATTAAGTGATTTATATAACCTCTTAATTGAGAGTTCTGTCTCTTACTGGAACAGGGAGTTCCTGAACTGGAACACGGAGAACAGGGTTTGGGATTTGGGATTCTTGTAGATTCAAGTAGTTAGTTATGCAGTTGCATTGAGGAAAAGTCAAACTTGTACCCAAACCAGAAAATGGTGTGGTTTGCAGTGGCAGTTTTTAGGATCTGGTGTGAGAAATTCCAATCGGGATAGTTTTTCTCGTTAATTGCAAGATTTTATGAGTAAAAATATAGGTTGTGTTGATGGTCTCGCTAGTGAGCTGTCACTCCCTTTTGTTTATGCTATAGCATAAACATAATGTGTTTTGGCACTTGAAGCTGGCAAATACATAACAAAAATCTGTGTGAAACTGTTTGTTTTCTTGTCTCCCTGTAACACAAATGAAGATGTAGAACAACACAAGATTGTATTAAATGGTAACAGATTTCATTGTAAAGTATACTGACTGTAATTTGATGTTTTGGTTTATGTAGGACACATTGCTATGAGTTTATCTGAAATATTTAATCATTTTACAGTTTTCTCAGACTTCAATTCCAAGCATTTGTAGTCTTTGCAAGGCACAAGTATCTTTTCGTGGAAATGTCACAAAAGATGAATTTTTTTCCTTGGTTCCACTCAGTTACCGAAGTCCTGTTACACAGGATTACAGCTCATCCAAAAGGCATCACTTCAAAGACTTGAGACACAGGATTTGCTCTTGATCTTTTATGAGCAAGCTGACAGTTTGCTTGTGGTATGCTGTGTGTGTTTTATTTTTTCAGGCTCCAAGTGCAGAAGGAACAGCCTTTGTTGGACAGTGCAACTCTCAAGCGAAATGGTGTTCTGTGAATACAATAATAATACAGATAGTTAACTAGAGGAAAGGGGATTTGTTTTGCAAAGGAACAAGACTGACACAGAATATTGTTAAAACAGCTGTGCTGGTCTTCATAAGCATCAGCTCTATTTGATGAGGTCATTAAGGCAGGTATGTTTTCTGGTTTGAGAACTCTGGCATTGCAGAGAAACAAATGCACGTGTTACCTCTGTCAGCCTTGGGTAATAAAATGGTCTGGATAAGGTGTTTCATACCACTCATTATTTAGTCTGTTTACTTACTTCTACAAAGACATTATTGCAGTACTGTTAATTTTTGCACTCTTGCTATCAGCCACCATATGATACCTGTTTTTTTCTTGAAACACAATGAAATTATTAAACAGGGTTTTTGTTGTGAGGGGGAGGAGACTCCATACAACCCACTTAACACGTGTTTTTTTCAGCAAAACCACATCTTGATATGCATTTATGCCTGGCTGTGAGAAAATTATGCAATTTCAGGCTTTTCTTTGTCTATAGAGCACTTGCTGAAGTCTACTGGTCAGGTATTGGAGGCAAGAACAGTGATTGTAAAGACTGATAAAGATTTCAAATTGTTTCTAAGTTTAGTGCAATCCTTTACTAATAGGTGTGTAGGTTACTTGTTTCTTTATCTGACTTTAGTAGAACATTCTTTATGAACGTCATTTAGGTTGGGACTTCATATGATTGGTGGGGAAGCAGCTGTCACATTTTGGGTTCCAATCCCCTTGCTACTGAATTTGCTCAGTTTATTTTGCGTGTTGTTATTGTGGATCTATGCAAAGAAGGTTTTGGACCTGTTGTTACACTCAAGCAGTGTGTTTCTGTGATTGTCAGTGAAATTTTGCAGTGAGAGAACCTTTTTCTTGATTAATTGCTTTTTTTTTTCTTTTTTTAATTATTATTTTCCTAGTAATTAAGACTTCTGAACATAAAGTCTTAGTCCCAAGGATTCTCTTTCAAGCGAAAGCATCCTTGCTGTATTCAGGCAGTCACCATAGATAAACTTCTAATGGATAATGAACTGGAATTGGTTAATTCTAGTTAGAAGCAGTACTATGATGTCTTGCTGCAGAGTGACTGACAGTAATTTGTGACAAAAGTGTTGTCTAAAAACATTTTTGCTCGCGTAATTGAAAGGGATGTGACTCATCCTGTAGACTATTGATTGTCATGAAATTCTCACAGGAAAACAACTTTTACAATTACAGTATGTAGAAAGAAGTGCCTGTAGACTTCGAATTTTAGAAGTTACAAAAAAGCCTTGGCCAGAGCTGTATCAAAGATGGATGGAATGTTCTTTCCTGTTCATTGAAACCCGAGTGTTTTCACTGCCTAGTTGTGTTGCAGAGCTGAGTAACATCTTCAAGCATTCCAGCTTTGACCACAGCTAGAAATTGCAGGATGCCTGTATTTGCTGCCAGAACATATTTATAAATACAGTTTGAAGTAAAAAGGATTCTAAAAATAGAAATGATACCCTCAGAAGCTTAAGAGTTTTTGCAAGATGGGTAACTTGGGAAAACAAAACTAATTTCGCGTCTTAAAGCTTTCTCTTACCTTCTTTGCTACAGGTTTACATGGTAAGTTAGACATACTTTGTGGAGTAACTGCCAGGAAGTCTAGTATTTTTCACATAATTGAAGAGTTATAGTTTGTTCACATGCTTTGAATAGCCATTTGTTTGTCTTTTCTCTTGCTGTTGTATGGTAGCAAGGCTTGCTGCGAACATGCCAAGCTCAGGCTTGGTTTGCTTACTTGTCTTTTTCCGTTTCCTTAGAAACACAAAGGCTGGTTGCTGCTTGTGGTTTTAAATCACAGTATATTCCTGAAGATACCTTTGTCTCTTTTCCTGTCCTCCCTTTTCCTGGACACGTGCTTTAGTTGGGTTCTTCCCCATTTTGTGGTAGTCAGGTCCTGCAGTGCTGTGTTTTTCTGTCTGAGGGTAGGAATAGACTTTCACTTAGGTCACTTTGTTTCTTCCCTCTTTGAAGGCATTCATGCTTCTGTTTAAATGTTTCTGCATTCCTTGAAAGTTTTGAATTTTCATTTCAAAATACACCTACATTGTATTCCTCCACTTGCATATCAGACTCTTGAAATCTTTTGGTCAGACTTCCCAGAGATTCCTGTTTTCAAGAAGAGATTGTATTTGTGTGGTGTATTTCAGTCTTTGACTGTTCAGAGGAGTAGGTGTGAATGTCTTGTTCCCATATTTTTTTAATAAAGGTTTTCTCCCTACCTTATTTCAAAGGCTTTTATCTCACCTCAGAGACACTCAGGTAGGTATCAAAAATTCCATGGGTTCACACCCAGTTTCTCTAAAGCTGTTTTCAGATTGCCTTTCAGATGTGTGAAGTTAGCCCATCTTCCTCTTAGGAATCCTGAGTTTGTTTTCTTAATTGAATGCAAGCTGATTCGAAAGCTGATTGCAACTCCACAGAAATTTTGAACAGATGCTTGGAATTTGGTCTTTATTTCTTTTTCCTGGAGAAGTTACTCCTGTTCTTACTGGTTAAGATTCCTTCTGAGTCCTAATATGAGAGTTACCCCACCAAAGAGGCACCTGCAATTTGGTGTGGAGTTCCTGTTTTTCAAAAATTCTGTAGTATTCTGTAAGGAGAAGTAGGTGATGTTCCCTTTGTCTTCAGATCCTCTGAGTAAATTATCTCTTGGTGCATCCTTGAGGTTTATCTAGTGAAAGGTGCTCTGCCAAAGCTTGTAGCACATTTGGATCCTTAGAAATAAAGTGAACTCTGCATCCTGGATTTTTTTCCTGCACTCGTTTGGTTATTACTTTTACCAGATGGTGAAGTCTTCTGCCTTTTCAAGGCCATCATCTGTTTCTAAACATATTTTTCCCCATCCATCCTCTTTCTACAGAAAATTATTTGTGCATTCTAAACTGTAAATGTAAACTTCATTATTCTAAAATCTTTTCAAATTTACTCATTTGCTGTGAGGTATAGCTGTCAAAATGAACAACAAAATGAATATACACAGTGAATTGGAAGAAATGTGGTGTGGGATAAAATAGGATAATATCTTGTGCTGCTTCATAAAGAAGAAGCAAAATATGAAGGCCAGTTGGATGGTTATATATTAGTCAGGGATCTTGTGTTCATGATTCTTCAGAAAGATGGTGTTTTGGTGACTTGAACACTGAGACTCTTTACATGTCTGTAAATTTGGATCAACATCTTGCAGAACAGATTTTGAATTTACTCACTACTTGCTCATTTGAAAGTTAATAAAAGCGAACTGACATCAGACTTTTTTTTCATTTCTGTGTGCTCATCTCTCTTACTTCTTTAAATTCAGTGCCAGTTAGTACGTTCAAAACCTGTCCAGTGAATGTTAAATGTAAGACAGAACTTTGAGCTGTTTCCAGTAATTTGTTTCCCGATCCAGCTTTCATCACTCATCAGTGAAATGAGATTTCATACTTCTGCAGTACCTGTTCACACCTGGTCTAGACAGAGGCTGTTCTTTGTCACATCAGGTTGTTACACTGTTGTAATTTAAACATGGGAAACTCTGAAAGCATGCAGCATCTCTCTGAAATTTAATTTAGCTGTTATCTCTCTTTGTCCTATATTCCTTGCATGTAGAAGAGGGGATTGTATTGAGCTGTCAGTGACACTGCTTTGAAATTTTGTGGTTTTAACGTCATGGATGCTCTGAGGAAATGCAAGGGTAAAAATGGAGTTTAGTCTAGCATGCAGAAGTTATTTTTTCACAACCTTGGCTTTGTTAAAAGCCACAGAAGGTGTTAACAAATAAGGAGTTAGGTTTTTGATGTTGTTAAAATGTTCCATAGTTTCTATGAAATAAGAGTTGCTTTTAGTCAAGGAGCTTCCAGAGCACAGTCCTTGTGCTAACAGTCAGACAGGGATTTCACAAGGTGAATTGTCAGTAATGCCTTTCTCCATTTCTGCATGTGGAGCTGCAGTCATGGGCTGGGAATGTTCAGAAAAAGGACAGTTCTGTTTTGCTGTCATGTCATATTTAGGAGTTTCAAAGGTAGACTGGTCTGTGCAGTGATTATAAGGTGTTATGTAAATGTTACTTTTTGGGTTAAGGACTGAGCAAAGTGTGTACTTCGGGGGAGGGAGAGATTTTCATTCACATTGTAAGGCTTTTGCTTGCCTAGGGATGATCATCTTCAATTGTTGGGTGATTGGTTTTTCTATTAGTGCATTATCACATTTCAGATGTATCACAGTCCAGTGCAGTAATTTTAGATGCTCTGTTCAAATTGCCCTTGTTCTTGTTGTGGAAGGTTAAGCTACTAAAAATAAGAAAATGTTCTGCACCAAGATCAATGTCATCAGATCAGTTTAACAGAGGTTTTGAACCAGTCTGTTATGGATGTGGCCTCACAGGGTTTTATTCTTATTTTTAGGATTCTCCTTTTACAAATGCAGGATTGGGATCTAACCTAAACCTTCTGGGTGAGATAGAGTGTGATGCCAGTATAATGGATGGAAAGTCATTGAATTTTGGAGCAGTTGGAGCACTGAGTGGTATGTTAATTATGTATTATAAAGCTAACTACTGATTTAAGTGCAAAGGTCAGTGTTGGGTTTATTTGTTACTGTTTGAAGGGGTCACATTATAAATTCTGCTGTATTTAAATAAATTCTGCTCCTTTAAAACAGGAGGAGGCATTCCTGCTCCCTGAAATGCTGGTTTGTGTTCATTTCTTTGTGTAACATGTTGTCTTATTCGTTCACTGATAAACCTTTGAAGTAGCACAATTGTGTGATACCACACAGTACTCACAGTGGGACTCAGTTTGCTCACATGAATTCGAGGAATGATAATTTCATAATAAAATTCAGTTGTTAAAAAATATGACAAGCATTTAAATTAGGCTTTTTATTTGTTTTTGTGCTCAGGCATTTATTTGCATATGGGACTTATTTAATATGAGAATTAATCTGTTTCTCACTTTTGTCTAGTTTTAGCTTTCATTATAAAACAAATCTAGATAGAAAGTCCCAAACAGGGATGTTGAGATTTCATTCTAAGTATATGAACAGCCTTAGCTGTTACTATTGAGTAGCTTTTCTGACAAGATTTCAAGCTTTTCTCTTTATCCTAGAATAGTGCTAAACTGTGCTAATGGCTTCCTCATGTAGATATAAAATAAATAGTAAAATTAAGTGCTTCAAGCCTTTTTTTTTGGTGTTGTTTTGTTACAAAATACATCCTTCCAACCATGGGCAAGGAAGAAATTGAGAGTGAGAGACAGCTAAGCCTGAATCCTGTAATTTCTGTTCTGGCCAGATAGATCCATATGAAAATTCCACCTAGAAGAATTAATTATCTTTGCCCCTTTGATACAGTAGATTTTACATGAGATTTCTGTGGTAGGGGATCACTCTTCCTATTTCAATATTCTTTGTTCTCTTTTTAAAAGAAGTGGAGGAGGTGTTGACTAGAAGGCTTTGTCACTACTAACAGCACATGAGGGGAAAACTGAACAACTTGTAGCTACATTGAAACATAAGGTGTCTCTTAATGACTTGACAAAACCCTTGGAAATTAAAGGAAGCTGAGTTCCACTGCCAAAACGAACACTATAGTGCTATGAGGAAAAATATTTTAATGTTTTGTCCCCATTTTTTGCTAATTTTTCTTTTTTAGGAATCAAGAATCCAGTGTCGGTTGCGAATAGATTGTTGTGTGAAGGGCAGAAGGGGAAGCTCTCTGCTGGCAGAATTCCACCTTGGTAATTGCTTTGTTCTGCTTGACTTTTCTTCAGTCTTTCGTCTCTACTGCATGGATGCAATAGTTGAAGGTTTCATCTCCCCCAGGGAGGCTGGGGCTAGTTTACATACCAGTGAGAGTGTGCCTTTAAAAAAAAGATAAGCTTTGTTCTTCTGCACTCAGTGGAAGGAAGATCTATTAGATCTAGATGGCAACATCATTTTGTGATAGTTTCTGTTTGTCTGATTATTTCCAGTTGTCATACTTAGTTCTTATGTTTGTTACTGTAGCCTTTTGAAAAATCCCAAAAAAATCAAGATTAGTGGGAAATTCTACTATCTTTGCCTTTGTCTACCTTTAACAAAAAGCAACAGTTTTTAATAAATATAGAAAAAAATCCTATTTTAATGCCTTTGTGGCTGTGTGGAAATGTGCAGTGTTTAGTAACTTGCTCTTATTGTAAAGATAAATTTAATAGTATTTTCAACAAAAATGAAAGCAAGCAGTCCCTCATTGAGATGGAGATAAAACTTAGATGGAAGAGGTAAGTAATAAACGTAGAATAACTTCAAATGTGTTGTCTCACTTTGGAAAGAATCCAAGAAATGTGTCAGAGTTGATTGTCTTAAAACCATCTTCTTCTCATTAGCAGTTTAAATTGACAGGGAGAGAACTTGAATAATTCTTTAATATTAATTGACTGCTATCATCAGTTATCATACCTGTGGCAGAATTTGCCAACTAGTGGTCAGTATTTGCAGAAGTATTAAACCAGCATTTATGTAGTTTAAAAAAAATTTAGTTATTAGATACACACATTTTACTTTCCTTACTGTAGTGTTCTGTAAAATTAGCCAGGTAGCCTATAGCTGGATGGTGCAGTATTCCAATTTAAACAGCAAGGATTGCAGTGTTCTGTCTTGTGTGAAAAAAGTTATAGATCAAAGAAAGCCCCCTTGAAATCAAACCATCAACAGACTGATTTTGCATTTTGAACACTTTCCTTTAATGGATAAAGAACAGAGTAATTGTGGAGAGGTTTACTACAGAATAGCAACTTTAATTTCAATATCTGTTAGCTGCTCATTTCTTTAGCTGTCAGAAGAAAATGAGGCTTTGCTGAGGTACACTAGAATGTGAAATGTGTTTTTTGGTGTTGCAGAAGTGGGATTGAAGTCAGCTACAGGAGCAAGCACTTGGCATTGTTTTATTTGTATCATCAGTGTTCTGGAATTATTGTAAGCAAGAGTACTTGAGTATTTTGCTGTGACTTTATGACCTATTTTATGATGCTATTATTTAAAAAATACTGAGTGGAAAAGGAACTATATCCTCTTGCCCTCCAAGGGCAAGACTAAAGCTTTTGAGGACTATGCAAGGCTAGCAGATGCTTTTAAGGACAAGATAACTCAAATCTCGAGGTGGGAGATGAGCTGTCTTTGCATCCAACACGTGCAGTTTATTGTGCAGATGTTAGGCACTTGGGTTACCTGAGAAATATTCTCATTTCCTCTTTCTCCCCTTCTGGATTTTGAATGTACATCTTATAAAGGCAAATTATTTACCCTGGAAGCAGTCTATACTAGTGGGATAGGCTGGGTTGTACTTTGGACTTGCTGTGGTGGGTGTTTCTCTACACACAGGGTATGCCAGGGTCGGAATGATAAATCTTGTGTACATTGCAGGGGATGGTATAGAGGATTTCCTGCCTTGCCTTTCTAGCTGGGGTTGGCATGGCACATTGTTTTGGGGCTGAAATATATTCCTGCCCAAGCTGGGAATACATAGAGTCAAAAGACAAGAGGTTAGCCATATTATGGCATTCCTAGGAAGTGTCAGGGTTCTAGTAAGTGATTTTTAGTTGTAAAGATAGGGGAGTTTCATCTGGGTTCTAACTGGCACATAGTGTGTTGGGGAATCTTCCACACACTGCTTAGCCTAAGAACCTGCTTAAATACACCTTTGGGAGAGACTATAATATAGCATGATTGGCAGAGTTTCTATAGCATGATCTAAGCTAGCTTGATGTTTCCTGCCAAAAACGTTTGGCACATGACCAAACAGGAAGAATTCAGGAGCTGTGAGGTTAGTAAAAATGGCATTAGGGAGTTTTTTCTCTATAAAAGAGCAGATGGGGACAGTTTGCCTGGCCTGCTTACCCCTGTGCAGCATACATTTTCATAGTGGCAGTTCAAAACCAATTCAAAGTGGGATATTTCTGATTTTCCATAGAAGAATTTCCAGTGAGTGTGAGTTAAGTTATTCAGAGATGGTAAGCTTACTGGGAAGGAGGGCTCAAGTGTCTGAACTGATGTATCTAATGTGCTGTAAATTACTCTGTAGAGTGTGTCCTTCTGGATCACTCTCTTGTCATGTTATTTAAAACACAGAATGCCACTATCCAAGTAGATTTTAAAGAGTTTAAAGAAACCCTGAATGCATGGTGCAGTTGTTGAAACCCCTAAGGTCCTGACATCTTTTTCATGCTTTATGCAGCTTGGTGCTGTCAGGATTTTCTCTGATGCAGGAACAGAAAATGCTTAACTTGTAAATACTGCTTCATCTCATGTAAGATATTCCTTGTATAGTTTTTACAAAATAAAGTGCTTTTTGTAACTGCATGGTTACAAACTGGATGAACCTCTGGAAGCAGTCTTTGATCACAGAGTCATGGATTAGATGTTTTGTAGTAATAAGCTTGAAGATTTTCTGTTTCCTACTATGAAACCTTGACCTAAGGCAAAAGGCTTCTTTACATCTTATAAGATGTATTATAAGATCTTATTATGAGATCTGTCTTATAATAAGATCTGCCTGCTCTTAAATATAAGTTGGTGAGATTTGCAGGACAGCACAAATGCACCTCAGTGTCTCCTTTGTTAGAACTCCTTAGTAGTAGTGACATCAAGTCCATGTCCATATCCCTTTCTCAGTAATAACTATATGGGAAAGAATTCCTTCTTAGTTTTTCCCCCCCTTTGGATACACAGGGGTTTGTAATTGCTTCACAGCTTTCCAGTATTGTGTGCAGGATACAAACATGGGGGAGCTTGCAGAGCAGTGCCTGGTCAAGAAAGTTCCCAGTGTGAGCCAAGACTTGCACCACCATTTATCTCTGCTCTGTATTTCTTCAGAACTTCTTTCTAACACTGATTCCAGAGTGATTGCTACATTTTATGATAAAATGCAGTGTTTTTACTGCAATCAGGATCTGGACCATGAAGATCTCACATCTTGACAATGAAGCAAACCTTCTGACACTCTGTTTAGCTTGGAGCAGTCTTGTTTCCCTACAGCCCATATTAAATGGCCCTGTTTGAGGTATTCAGCACCAGCATGATCATGTTCCTGGAGATGATTTCCTAAAAAAGACCATTTAAGAGGCCTTTACTTATATTTTCTATTAATATGGCCTAGTGTGCCTTGGACTGGAGAGCACATTGAGTACCACCTCCTTGCTGGGAGCTTGTTTCCATCCTCTGTGTTCTGAGCCTGTAAGAACTCTGAGAGATTTGCAAGAAGGATCTTTATGTCCTGTTTGTGCAGACCCAGCTTTCAGAGTAGCAGAGAATAAACTCATTCATCCTTTGTTTATGTATTTGTTTTTCCCCTCCCTTTGGAAAATTGTATTTTGGGTTAGCCTGAAGGCTTTTGAAACTTGGGGTGGTTTTGACTGCTTTCTGTAGTGCTCTGGCTTTATTCCCTCTTACCCAGTATTCAAGCATGGTGATAGGTTTGTTTTTATGTAGAGACAACAAAGCATTGAGATGCTGTTGCTATTTGTCTTGTAAACAGTTTAACTTTTCTGTGATTAGGGTATCCTTTAAAGGTTTGAACTGAACAATTTAAAAAGGGTGAATGATCTCTGTGGCGTTATGGAGCCTCAGTTTTTTGCTCTAGCTGATTTCATGACTCTTTGGGACTAAAATTGTGTGTGTTATAGGAGGGATAGGAATCTAGGAATTAAGGACAGAAATGTGAACAAACTAAAAGTCACATTGCAGAAGTTAGGAGACACTCTTGGTTGCTTTTTTGCACTCTTTGTATATACTAGTGACATTTTCTGGTTTTAAGTATTAAAGAGGCAGTTGTGAAACTGCCTTTAGAATGTGTTTCTGAGTCACCTGTGCTCAAGTTACCAAATATCAAGCTCCCAATGTTGAGTTTGATGCTTTTCCCACCTAAGCTTTCTCTCTGTGTAAATTATTTCATTGAAAAGCAAGTGCTTATTTTCTTCCCAAAAATGTATTGTTTGATCAAGACCAAACCCACCTTCTTTTAGATAAAGAAGAATACTGCAAAATTAGATTTGGCTACAGTTTGCTTATTTTTTTTTTCTCTATGTTCACATTGAAAGTTGTTTGTGTTGTGTCAGTGCCAGGTTGTTTCTTGAGCACTAACTTACCTAATAGTAGATGCTTGAGTTCTGCCAAAGTACCCAATAACTTATCCTACAGTATCTTGCAGCATGAACAATTCTTACCTGGAGCTGCACTAACAATGGTAAGAAATATGCATTTAATAATAAAAGTTCTCATTTAGTTTCATCTTTTTTGAGACTTTTGTAGAGAAAAACCGGGCATTCCCTCTCAAATTGGAGAAGTCATATAGAAGACAGAAAATAGCACCACAAAGTGCTGTGTAATGAAAGCTGCAGATGTTGGCTATAGCAATGTCAAGAAAAGCTTCCAGCAGCATTAATTCCAACAAATTTGCTAATCAGTAGTGTTCTCAGAAACTGAGAACTGCATGGCCCAGGGACTACTTTGTAGCTGGAATAACTTCTTTAGACTCATCTTCATTACTCTGGTATTTCTGTAAAACTTTTTCCAGTTGGCTGGAAGTTCTTAGTCTTGGCTTCTAGTGTCCATTAGCAGTTATGTTATTCTTCACTTCATTGTCCATTTTTGAAATAAGATTGGAAGTAGTTGTCCTTTGTTGTGTTGCACAGCAGCTTGATGAAAGAGCCTCATTTCCAGCTACTACATAGCTTTTTTGGCAATAAGATTAATTTCTTTAAAGGGGAAATGGCATGAGGTTTGGTTTTTTTTCTTCTATCCCTAAAAGTTCCACGTGTGTGTTTATTTTTTGCTCTTGTTTGTTGTCACAGCAGTGTGTACTGTCTCACTATGGTAAAGTGTTCAGTACTGACTACAAAACAGCTTCTCAGATGGCTGGAGTCTTTTTACAAGTATGTTTAAAATTTAGTGGGCTAGTCTCATTTGCAAATGCTTGATGAAACTCCATGAAATAAACACTAAACCTTCTAAATAAGGTTAGTTTTTAGCTTGTGTTGTACTTCTCAAAATACTTTTTGGTATTCCTTTGGCACTGGCTGGCTTTACTGGAAATACCTACATTCTCACCTTTCTCATCCCATATTTTTGGTCTTCAGGATCTTGCTAAGTATAGAGAGCAAGACTTGAGACAGCTCTGTCCTGTTCTAACTGCAGCTGAAAGCTGATGCTGTTTTGTAATGAATTTCAAATTGAATAGCACTTGGTTTTGTCCAGTAATAAATTTCATGTCACAGCTGCATAATCTTTTAATGAAACTACATAAGGTTGCCAAATGTAATTACAGCAGACAGTCCTGTGAAATATAGACAGCTTATGATTTTAAAATGACCAAACCAAATAGAAAAAAAAAAAAAATAATTGCAAGCAAAGGGGGATTTGTTATATGGTTTTGTTTAAACTCCCTCTTCTGTGTCTCCTAGCTTTTTAGTTGGTGAAGGAGCTTACAGATGGGCAGTTGATCACGGGATACCAGCATGTCCTCCAGGTATCATGGCTACAAGTGAGTAAACTGGTGGTGTCAGCAGGAAGAACAGGGCAGAGTAACTTTAAATAGTGCCTCATCTTTTGAGGGGTGCATCACTTCATTGTTCTTAACATTCAGCTAGCTCATGGTGTTATGGTCTATAAGGGTTGTTTAAGTTTACTGGTTTTCTAATGAGTGTCTACATAGAAAAAATTGTAAATTATTACTTTAGCTGCATTTTAGCAGCATCTAATTTAAGTGATTGTGTGATTCTAGGACTAAGTCCAACGATGGACTCCTTTTTAACCAAAATGTAGGCTCTTTAAAAGGTCAGTCCTGCAAGTCTCCAGTTGTAATCCATCTTGGATCCTAACAACTAGCTGTGTATCAAAATTCTGCAGGTGCCAGTTTGTCTCTGAGATTGTGTAGTTACACCCATCTCTGGGTCTTTGTCCAGAACTGCTCTTGTCTAAACAGGCTGTCAAATTAATTTGCCTTTTTTTTGGTCTTTTTTTCAACCTAAGGCTTCACTTCACCTAATCTGATAGAATAACCCAGTCTGGAAAACAGACTTGGATTATTCTGTATACCAACCCTAGTTTCTTAGAAAAGCTTCTGGTCTTGAAATAAAATAAGTGATTGTGTTATGTTGATACTCATCTCTGAACTCACTCTGAAGTGAGTGCACTTACCCATGGAAAGGAGGATGTGGTTCCCTTCCTTCTCTTCTTCAGCCCCCTCTCCCTTTTAGAAAATGCCATTACTGCCAGTCTGTAGTTTGTTGTAGGGGAGAACATGCCCTTTGCTGCCTGTTGAGTTTATGCAGGAAGGAAATCAGAAGTTATTACCTAAAGAAGGAGAACAGAATATTAGCAATGTTTATTTTACAGTAAACAGTACTGCTACTTCAAATATCTGATTTGTCCCTGGATCAGAGGTTGAAACCCAGGGCTCCCATTAATCCTTTTATTTATGTAATTTCAAATGTAGATAAATACCTAGAAACTGCAGCTCAGAATTGTTGATACTCAGTGCTGAAGTGTAACTTCTGAAACAGTGGCACTGTTTGATTTGATTTTTCCAGTTTTCATACATATGCATGACAAATTTCATTTAGAACAGAAGGTTTTGGTCTCTAGCTCCACATGACTGGAACTTTTACTCTGTCCATCTGCTGTCCAAAACAGCATTTGCAGAACAACTGTTGTGCTGAGTTGGCACAACACCTGTGTTTCTGTGGCTCTAGAAGGAGTAAAAACACTTAAAGCTTTGAAGATTTTTTTTGGAGGGAAGGGGATTGCCTTTTTCTTTTTAGCAGAGTAGTTATTACTTTCATGCAGGATGAGATACTTCACTAAGAAGGTGCCTTGACTAATTCCTGTTTATCTTAGGGCTGCTTGGGTTCTTTAATGAGGGACAGTCTTTTCTGGGTGAGTGTAGTGCAGACTGTGCTATTTCTAGTGACACTGTATGTTTCCCTGGCCACCAGTATTGCCTGCCTCTCCTCCAAAACCCCAATCTCACCTCACTCCCAGTCCTCTCATTACTTCAATATTATTGTATTAAGAAAAACATGTTCCATGTTGCTGGAGCTGTGTTGTGAATTTCAGGCAGTGGCTCAGACCGTGTTTTCTTTGTTTTTAAGGGGAGGATGAACGATTGGGAGAGAAACTCAAGGGTTCTGGGGCTTTGTTTAGGAAGCCTGGTTAATCTGAGTACATGATGTAAATCCTCCCTGGGTTTGGAGACAGTATAGTAGGGTCACTTCTGTTCTGCAATCTTAGAGCCCTTAGAGAAGGGCTCTGAGTTACCCAGCAAAAAAGTTGGGCCAAAATGCCCAGAAGACACTTTGAATGAAAATATTGCAGGCTCAGGAAGAGCTGCTTAGTGAAAAACAAGATTTCTTGCAGGCAGTAGTAAGAAATGCTATGTCCAGTAGCACTTTGCCCTGAGTTTGTGTTGTCAAGAACAGGTCTCTAGAGTAGTGCTCAGAGAGATAGGTTGTATTTTTAATATGCTTTTGCTAAGTGCCTCTTTCCCCCATTCGTGTTGTTGCTTCTGTCAAAGTATGGCAACATGGATGTAGTCTCTAGTAGTCTTTTTATTCCCAGCACAAGCCTAAATGGTGTTAATTTGTCATTTAAAATAGCTTTGTTAAAAAGAATTTTATTTTCATCTGTCTGTTTTCATTTGTGTCATTTTTTTAGCAACTGCTCAACAGAATTCTTCGCAAGATCATTTAAATTCCTGTGGGTTAACTAATTTGTTAGTATATTCCTTTTTAATTCTCTTCTCCAATAGTTGCATTCTCTTTTAATATGGAATAGAAAGATAAAATGCAGAAAGCTTCTGCCAGCTGACTCTAAGCACTGTCTGCCAGGGGGTGCTGTGTGATTGGTCAGAGCTCTAGCTCTGCTTTAAAATTTAAAAACATTCTTGGAGTTTTCTTAGTATTTTCAATTTATAACTTGATTTTAAACAAGGATTGCTGAACACCTACAGGTTGCGTAATGTTTAGTTGCATAATAATTTGTAATATGTGTGATAGAAAGTTTGTATTTGGTGTTTGTGTTCCCAGCTTGCTGTTCCCCCACTGTAACCAGGAAGGTTTGAACATTGTCCTGAACTTGATTTGTCATTTGGTGGTGCTAAAAATTTGTATTTTCTACCTCTCTTTGAAAATAGAGTAGTTCACATAGCCATTTTCTAAATTTTCAACAAGGTTGAAATTTAATTTAATTATGTAAAGGAATAAATATGGCTTATAAAAGCGTGGGGATTTTAAGGAAACATGGATTTGGTAGTAAAAATGTTTTGCATTAACTTTGTGTGTTTTAACACACAGCCTGTCATCTGCAGGCCTGTTTAAAGTACACAGGGCTGGAATTGACAGAGATATGTATCAACTGTACCATTATTTAAAAAATGAAAAGGTGTCTTAGTGCTGTATTTAGGTCTGTATGTACAGTTCAGTAGTTTCAGGGACTCCACGTGTAGGACAAGTCTAGTTTTCATTTGCCTGTGCTCTCTGAATCATTTCTAATGGGCTATGGAAGGTGACTAAGAAAAACTTGTGAAGAGCTGTGTGCAATGGGGAATACAGTTGTGTTTCATTTCCTTAGTCATTGTATCATTATCTAATAGAATTGTCAAGATTTTTGATTCAGTTTTCACTTGTACATAGTATAATGGTTAGGGGAGTTAAGGGGATGCTCAGAGCACAGGAGATGAGCAAACCACGTGGAAGTTTTGTGGCAAACAAGTGGCACAGATGAATCTGTGAACCCACTCAGAGGCTCACAATCTCTTCCACTGACCTGCCTGCTGAAAATTACTTTCTCACCTCTTTGTAAGGGGGTGATAACAATGAAGAAAGCCTGTAAAAAAGGGTGTATTTCTTGCCTAGCAGTAATAGTTCAGGAGATGAGTCTTGTGCTAATTAATTATGTAATGGAGATCTTTCATCAGGAATCAGGAACATCAGAACCTTTGAACACCTACAGCAGTCTTAGCTTGGAACAAGATGAGCCTGTGAGACTTTCCTTCTGCATTTACAGATAAATATTATCAAGTGCATGTCGTGCTACCACATGCTCTAATGGCAGCCTCCCCTGCAGGGCAGTGGTGCTGAGCAGGAGCTGCTTCCACCTGTGCTGTGCTCAGCCAGTGACCCTTGTGCCAGCCCAAGCCCTGCCCCTGCCTGAGCTCAGCTGTGCCAGGCAGGGGAGGCACTGCTGGAATACCTGGCACAGCTGAGCACACGTGGGCCACTCCTCTTGGTACCCTGGGGGCTGCAGGAGGAAGGGGTTTCCAGCTCCCTGGAGATTATTTGTTCCAGAAGAAGCACCCCATGCTGCAAGGCAGGGATGTGTGGGAAATACTGTGAATGAGGTTGGATTTATTTATAATGCTTTGGTTCTGATGTGCTATGGTTGTCACTCATTAAATCTTTAGCCTGGGTGAGGCCTGAGAATGGCAATTTAAACAAGAACAGTCATTCTGTAAAGCTGTGGGGCTTTTTTCTTTTTTCTTTTTTTTTTCCTTCCTCTCCCAGCAGCTCTGAGGCAGTTTTATTTATGCCAGTAGGTGCAGAACAGATGGGCTGGTTGTGGCTCCCAAGACTCAATTCTCAGTTCTTCTAAGCATGATGTGCAGTGTGCATGCTGTTACTGGGTAGGGTAGTAATTGCCAGGGTTTTTATCTGAAAGTACTTGTTTGAATTGCATCTAAACTTTGAAATTCTTGAGCGAAATCAAGGGACCTTTTACTGAATACCTTTCCATAGCTTTCAACAGCAGTACTACTGGGCTGTGATCCATAACTTTTTCAAGCTAAAATTCCATCAGCTCCCTTACCTCTCTTCCTAGCTTGCTCCCCATCAGTAAATTCTGCTTCTCTTACTTCCCTTCCTCCTTGACCCATGCAACATCAGGCTGATGTAGCTATATTGCATTTGTTTTAGGAAAACATGCCTGTCTTCATCCCTGTGTTGTGACCCTTTCCTTTTCTCAAGCTTGGAATGCACTGTCTGGTTGGAGAAGGTGAGAGTGGTTTTTATACTGTCATTAAGGACAAATGAAATTTTGTAGCATCCTTGCCCCACAAAGTTGAGGTTTTGGTTTAGATTTAATGTGAGCTATGAACTCAAATGGAGTATAGGTGTTTTCTTTCTGTCTGTAGTGCTTATTTTCAAAATAAATTTTCTGTGGGTTGTTTTTCCCATGTCGTGTGTGCATTGTTTGCCAAGCACATTTGAATCCTGGATTGTATTTTGGTTCATGAAATGTTTCAGTTTAATGTTTTAATATGTTCTTTGTCAAGCACCAAACTTAGAGGATGTTTTCAGAAAACTCTAATTTTGTCTTTCATGTGTGTAGTTTGAAGCTCACTTGTGTTCCTCAGTTTCTTTTGTCACTAGTAGACCAAGATGAAGCAAAGAGAGTACTGTTCATTTCAATGGCATTTATAGTGGTTTTACATAGATACAGCATCACAAAGGCAGGAATAAACTGAGGGCAGGCAGCCTGTCACTTGCTTTACTCTTTTTTCCCTTACTCTGAGGAGAAAAAAAAAAACAGATTTAAGATTCAAGTAAGTGTCAAGACAATTTTTTTTTTTTTAAACTGAAGTTGGACATAAAACTATCAGAGGAAAAAATTGCCTGGTTTTGAGTTGTAACCTGCTCCTTTATTTCATGATTATTTGGTCACTTTGGAGGTATTAGCTGGCTTATCCTGCTAAGAGAAATTGATAATTTCTGCTAGTAATGATTTTCCATACATAATGAAATGCTGTTATTCATCAGTCCTTGCTAAAACAAAATCTTTACCTTTTTAATGAAAGTTAATCCTAATAACTCTTCTGAAGTGGAATGTAGCCCGAGCACAAGAATTTCCCTTCTAGGGGTTGTCTGACATTCCCTCCCAGGTATGAGAGCTATGATGTTTTGTGGTAAACTGAACAAAACTGAAGAGTATGAATTAATACCGCATTTGTTTAAACCTGAGGTTGACCAAATACTGAAGCTGAGGCCCAGAGGTGTTGTGAAATCTCCAGTGTTGAGAATACTGAGAATCTGACAAGTCCTTTTAAATTGGATTTGGTTTTTTTGTTTTGTTTTGTTTTTTTTTTTGAGGATAGGCTACACAACTTCCTAGTATCCCTGCCTCGTTAAATGTTGCTAGACAGCTGTCTTCATCTGTCTGTCTGACATGGCCCAGGATATGTGTACTTCTTTGCTAAAAATGATGGGTTTTTTCTGCCCTGAATTTCACAACTTACTGATACCACTTTGAATTAACCGTGCAGATAAGAAGTTACTGTTAACAGGTCATTCAGAGTCTTCAGGTTTTTTGTTTTGAAAAGACAAACAGTCCTAAAGCACAGGGTAACCTCTGACAATTAATTGCTTAGCTAGGGACTGCAGTCTTAGGTGAATGAACATCTCTCAAGCTTGGAGAATTTCGTGTGTTGTGGAAGGATGGCAGGCTAAATGTGCTACCAAGGTACAGGTGGAGATGCTGGGAGGCCACAGAGCAGCACCCAGTGGAACCAGTCCACGTGTGCTGTGTGTGTGATGTGCTCTTTGTGCCTGTGTTTGAGCTGGTGAGCAGGCAGAAGCTGCAGAAGGCTTCAGGACACTGCTGGCACTCAGCTTGGGACCGTGAGCAGCCTGTTCACGTTTGCATGTCTGGGCTCCTGCCTCTTTCTGCCTCTTTAGGTCCCACTTTTTCCCCAGCTTGGCAGGAGGCAGTGGCAGCAGCAGGTGACAGCCTTAGGCATATTTATTTATCCCTGTGTAATCCTGTTTTTGAGCAATACCAACCCACCATTCTTACTCACCCCATTTGGCTCTGCCCATAGCTATGTGCTGTGCTTGGTGAGCTTGTGGCAGCTTACAAGTTCCCCTGTTTAAAAAATCTCTTAAAAACAATGTGCTGGCTTAGTTTATTTGGGGGCACTTCTGTTCACCAAGTTCTTGATCCCTGAGAGGTTTTTACTTTGTTTCTCCCCACTGCCCATTAGTACTTGACTAAAAAGATTCTTTGCCTGTTCCCCCTTGTCAAGTATTCAGGTTTGACCTCTTTGTCCTCATTTCAAACATAGAAATGTCTTGTCCTAAGTAGCTGCATTAATCAGCTCTATATAATAGAATTAATTCCTTTCTTGGTGATGGCAGATTAATATGGGTTTATGGTTTTAAAAAACTGTTATTCATTAGGTTTTTAGAGAGAAATGCCAGCTTTCTCACTGCTTTTTCAGTTATATACTTGAATAACTTGCTGTGTGTACATTAAGGTCCAGTTTTATATACTTAAGAACATGATTCACTAGGAAATTTTTGACACCTGCCTGGAGAAGTTTCAAAGTAAAATGCTCACTGTCTGTGTACTTTGTGAGAATTGTAAATGAAAGCTCTGGGTTCTGCAATATAGAGTTTATTACAAGACCTCATGCAGCTGTTCCAGTCTTATGAATAATAGTTATGTAGCTGTATTCAGAATTTAATTTAAGATGGCATTTTTTAAAGTCTACAGAAAAACCTGTGCTTTTGAGTTTCCATTGAATTTATGACTTACTTGTGTAAGTAAAAGATTCAGAATGCTCTGTTCTCCCAATAGCTTGATTTGGTGTGGTTAAACAAGTGACAAAAGACATTTTCTCCCCACCTCTTTACATTTTACAGAGGATGTTAAAAGAGCCTGGGCTGATATTGAGTCAGAACTAATTTAAACTAAATATGCCAATATCTGCAACTCGTTCATGAACTGAAACTTCTAAAATGGGAACATGTCATTTTGGTCTCTTAAGCATAACAATTTTATTTTTCAGTCCACTTTAGAGAGCACTTCCTTTCTGAATATGGGGCTTAAATGTGGAAAGTAGATGTTTGTCTTCTTGAGACCTAGGTGGTCTTTAGACTGTGTTGGATTATGGGGCATAAACTACTGCTAGACTCGTGTGTGGCTTTAAATATATGGGTAAACACACAGATATGTGATTAAGGTAATAAAATGGTAGCCTAATTTTATGGCTGTCAGAATGAGCTCACATGGTACCTATTTATTTGTCAGCAGTCAAAAACAATTTTAACACAAGCCGCTTACTCTGTTCTCTTCTGTGCAGTGCTGCTTCTTTGCCAGAGATATTTAGATCAGCTTCCATGTGTTCATGCTGTGTTTCTACCAAATATTTTACTCAACACCGTTGCTGAACAATAGTAGAACTTTTTAACCTTGGAAAAGATATGAACTTCTTGTACTGAAACTTGAATGCTTAGGTTTTGGCTTTTTATTGATGCTTTTTGCATCAGTAAAAAAAAGTGGGGGATGTGTCCTTCAAAATGTCAGCTTATCAATATTTGCTTACAATAAGTGAATTTTACTTAGTTACATGCTTTTGAACTATTTTTATAGGGTTTAGTTTAGCAGCTTTTAAGAGGAACAAGAGGAAGCTGGAGTTGGCCGAAAAGGTGGAAACAGATCTCATTCAACTAAAGAAAAGAAGACAATCAAATGAAAAGGTTAGCTCTTCTTTCAAATTCTTGTGTCATCCTAAATTTACAGCTGATTGCTAATAAATTTCATGTCTTACATGATAAGACTGCTGTAGCCTCAGAAGCCTGTTCTTGTCCATCTTAATATTCAGATGATATAATGAAAACTTAATGCAGTTAAAACTTTCTGCCTTGCTATTTGAAAACCAAACCGTCACTTTATATCTTGCTAAGAAAAAATACTTTGCTCATTTTAACTGGAAATATGACAAATGTAAATACAAACAGATAATTATTTACCAAAACATTTTCTTTAGCTTGGGATCTCTGTCACTGTTTCCCACTTTTTAATGTTTCCTGAGCACACTGAATTATGGAACTGGAGTTGGTGAAATTTGAAATATCAGGTAGGTAAACATGTGCATCTGTGCATGCATCTGGCATTGACCTGGCCCATATTACTTGTGCTACAAAACTACAGGACTCCCTCTGTTCCCCTCATTCTTAGTTTAATTGTAGAGCTTTGGTTGAGAATATCATTCACAATATTTGTGTTTAATGTTGAATATCAAAGTATAGCTCATTAAATGAAATGCCTGTGCTTTATTTGGGGCTTGTGTGCCTTTGGATTGGCCATTTCTCTTTGCTTTGCTGAGTTACCTGACCACTGAGTAATTACTTGTGTTGATATAAATAAGGCATAAATCCCAGAGAATTGTTACACAAGTGTATTCTCTGTATTCTGCAAATGCAAAGCAGTGATAAATTAGGCAGTTTACTTCTGTGTTCTTAGGTAAGAAATTTTCTCTAGCAGGGTGCTATTTTTTTCTTTTTTGAGGAACTCAGACCTGTGAAGAAATTAAAGGTGGGGAGCCGTGGGAGTTGGTTGTTCACTTTGGAATTTTGCCTGTTGACAGGATTTCAGTTACCTCCTTGTGCAAGTGAACCTGAGGGAGGAGGGGTCCCTGGGCAGAACTGCTGCTCAGGTAATAAGGGACAAGTCAATGCTTGAGACATTGCCAATTCATGAGTTTACCAACCTGCAGTTTGAAATTTCTCAGGCTCCAGAGTCCTGTGCAGCACCTGAGATTCCCAGGGTGGTAGGTAAAGGAGGTGATGAGGTGGAGCTCTTCTCCCTGGTGAGCCTCCAGTAACAGCATGCTGGTTTTGTCAGCTCTCTGGGCACATCAGGGCTGAAAACCAACCCATGCCCTCAGTATGGAATTCTTGTGCTATCCACAGAGTGTAGGATAAGTGCAGCCTTACAGGAAGTAAGGTTTTCAAAGTAGTTTTTCAAAATTAAATGGAAATGAAACATCAAATTCTAAAAGAAAAAACGTAGACTATATTGAGACCCTAGGAAGGTGAGAGCAGCTCATGTCCCAGGCAGCAGACACTGAGTTCTGTGTTACAATGCACTTCAAAATTCTCTCAGCCAATTAGAGAAAGCAAAACAGCATTTTGACACTTTAGCCAGTTACAAAAAGCACATGTATGCTTGCTTGTCAGCCTTAGAATACAATCCACAGCACTCCATTATTAAGCTTAAAACTTTCTCTATCTTGACAGATTTTTCTGCAGCCTTATGATTTCTGCTAGCCAAACTTTAATATTCAAGCCATTGTTTTCTCTCCTGTCCTCTATTGACTTAGCTACACTCAAAACTTGCAACTGCAGCTCTAATTCCTGTTCTGCTGTGTCTGAGACTGCTTTCTGCAGCTTTCCCATAAACCTTTTACCTTTAATGATTCCCACACTGTATCTCCCCAAACGAGTAGAAAAGGGTCATTTAGCAAGGATGAGGTGTGTGATTTGTTGCCCTAAAACTCACTCTGTCAAAGCTGTGCTCTCATAAAAGGTTTTAAAACAACTGGTTTAAAACCATTTGAATACTTGGGTAATTAGAAGTTAAGCTTCTTGTCAAAGTAATTTTAATTGATAAGTACTTAATGTAAACTGTTTTATCACTGTGCTTCTCTGGAGCTGCAGAGCATTCCTTTCAGCAGGACTTCTGAAAGAGCTGTTTATTGTCTGCTTTGACTGCCCCACTTCAGCTCTGTGCTGCAGCTGAGCATGTGTGCTTCTGCTGTCAGCAAGGTAGAAGGGGTATTAGCAAAGGTGGGGTTGAATGGGTCAAAACTAGTCCAGAGTGAATTTGACAGTACTGCAGACCAAAACAGACTGAAATTACTTGAAAGGCTGAGCTGCTCTTTCGGTAGATAAAAAGAAAAATGCAGGCTTAAAAATTAGTTTTCAATAAAAATGTAATTATACCAACTTTTAGAAGGAATGAGGCTGTTTAAATTTGTCCAGGTTTGTATGGAAAAACTTGGCAGTGTAACTTAGTAAAGGAGTTTTATTTCGTGATAAGTGGAGTTTTCTCTCTGCTGTATTTTACATTGTTCACCCAGTGTAGGGTTTGCAGAGGGTTATGCATTTGCATACAGGAAGATCCATTAATAACCTCACCAAATTTTGAAGGTGTAAAAATTTAGCCTTTTTTGAGTTGTAGAGTCTTACTGATTTACATAGCTAAGAAATAATTCACACACAAACATAAATGAACTAAACATTCTCATGGGGGGTGACTGTGATGTGTTCATTCAGCCAGATGCCATTCTCAAATTCTCCCCTCCAGCACCAGTAAATATCAGAAGTGAATATTTGTCTGCTTACTGTTAGTCTGTCTTTTACCAGAGGAAATTGTCATTGAAAATAGCTTAGCAGAGTTTGGCTGGAAGCCCTAATTTTAATTTGTCTTTTGCTGTTACAAACTATTACAAGTGGTCTCAGCATATCTGTAAAAAGTTGTCCTCTTAACACTAAGAACCCCCAGTACACATGATTTTTTGGAACAGATTGGTGTTTGTAAGTTAGTATTTTATAGCCTAGTTATTTAACTCAATAAATAACATTATTTAGGTTGAGTTTTATTAAAACTGGCTTGGTTTTTATAATAGTACAACATAGGTGCTCACATATGTGCACAGCAGTTGGAATTATGTGTGGAATCAACAGTTCCATGTTCTTCAGTTACTGTATTAAGACTGAACATGTTTAGAAAACATTTTTGTCTATGTGCAGGTAATTGTAAGTGTAGCAGTCAACTATGACAATCCTAGTGTCTGTCTTATTTAGTCTTACAGTTTGGAAATTTCCTTAAAAAAGAAATAAATTTTCCATCCCACATTTGTGTGCAAGTGGTCTTTGATAATAATACCTTACAGTTTTCAAAAGTATGCTTCAAAATCCATTTAATATGGGAAAAGAAACCTAAATAATTTTCATCCATTCTAGTTAAAGCCAAAAAACAAAACAACAAAACTTACCTGTGGAAAATATAGTATGGAAAAATTCCCTCACCTTGCATGTGAAGATCAAACAAAATGTTCTTTTTGCCACACAAATGACTGTTAAACTGGGAACACTGGGATTGTTCATCAAGCTTTGTAAAATTAGATAGTTGGGTAGTAACATGTAAATGTTAATTGCCTCAATTTGATTAATTCTGTATTTTGTCAGTTGTACTCATGATCAGAGATGAGATTTAGTGGTAATTATTTTTCATGGCATTTCAGAACTCTGTCAGGTGGAGAGGGAAAGGGCTCTGTGTGTAGAATCTCTCAGTGGGCACTGGGTAGAGCTCTCCTAATTTGCTAATTGCTTCCTTGGGGGCTTGTAGTGAAGAATATTCACAATTTTTTTGTGTGTAAGAGGGAAGGAGGGTTTTTTAAAAATGCTTGATAAAACTCTGCATTTGTGCAGATGAGCATCTTCCTTTTTTGTGTGTGTATTCTTGGCAAAATCTGAGTATTTGGACCATAGTTTAATAAAATAATTTCCTTTGTTGCTGCAAGGTGCAAATTAAGTAATGTGAAGTCTGACTTATAACACTGACTTTCAATTGTTTCCATGCAAAATATTAACTACATAATAGTTTATATTTGGGTTGCAATACTACATTGTTAAAACTCCCAAACTGCTTTTGCAGTGGACAAATATAATTTACTAGCTGAAGTCAGATAGAGAACTTGGTAACAGATATCACCAAGTTTCCTTTGGAACCTGTGCCATTTTAAAATCTAAGCAGGTAAATCAATCAATCAATAGAAAGATAAGGACAAGCAAGCTGGATCTTGTTTAGTCCCTATTGGACCTGTATAAAGTTTGGTCTTAGTTTAGACTTTGTGAATTGTAGTATTTATCATATTTTTTTGATTGTCCTGACAGTAGCTTGGCAGCATCCTCTGCTTTTCAACATTCCTGTGGTTTGAAGAGATGAAATGTGTGACACAAAGTCTTCTGAGCAGGTGCAGTCTTGCAGTGACTGCTCAGGCACACGATGCTTTTCTGTAGGGAGATGTGCAGGAAGTTCCTTTGGTGAATTGTGATGAGCTCTTTATTTGCTGGTCCAGAAATCACAGGGCTGCCAGTCCAGTTCACACATGTGGAAGATACTGACAGTGTATTTTTCCCATTGGATGTGGAGTACAACTGGTCATCACTGGTTTTCAGTTTGCTGAATAAGGATAAATACAGCATCACCTGTATGTCAGTGACTATTTTTTTGATCATAAACCAGCCCCCCTCACACCAAACCTATATTACTGAGAAGAAAAATACAGAATTCTTTTCCTTCAGTGATACAGATTTCCTTCAGAAGTTTGTGTGGACCAGCTCAGCTTTCCCTTATCAATGCTTCCCTTAGAAAATACTTCCAGCCTCAAAGTTGCCTCATTTAAGCTGACTTTGACAGGCTTGATTTTTATCTCTGTAGCTGTTGATTAATCGAGTTTTTGTTGTGAGTATAAATTCCTTTATTAAAAGGGGGCAGGGGGTAGACAGCAGCACCTGTTGTCATAGTAGTTCTTCTCTACACGGAAATCATAAGAGAATTCCTGTTGGGAAGAGCTTTGTCCAGTCTGGTCTTGGAAACTCCAAGGCTGGGAATCTGCACCTCTCGTGAGCAGCCTGCTCTGCTGCTTGAGGTCTTTTCCATCCCCTGAGTAGCAGTGTCTGCACTGGGTTAGTGTTAGCTCACGGGGGGTCTGGCACTCGTGACAGCTGGAAAATACATTTACACATGAGATGTTAGAAGAGGGTTCCTTAATTTTCTTTCAGCTTGAGAACTTGGAAGGGAGCTGGCTCCTTTCTTACCCCCTTTACTGCCATTGTCAAAACTCCTTTTGTTTCTACTTTTCCTACCCTCCCTGATCCCTAAATCCATCCTTCCTCTGTTTTTCAACTTTCTCTTCTTCCCAGTGTCAGCTGAAACCAGTGGATCTCTGACTTTTCTCCCCTCTCTGTCTTTAAGCACTTCTCTGCTTTATTGTTGTGCCACCCATCCATTGTTTCAGCATTGAGTGTGGTCAGTGCCAGCATCTGAGTGCAGAGCTTGCCAGGGAAGATCTAGGTGCAGGTGCAGAGAAGAAACTCATTGTTTTTCTAGGTAAAAGCCAAGGATGAAACTCCTGCCTAGGAGTTCCAGTTGCTTGCAAAGTACTGTAAATCACGGTAGTGCTGCACTGCATATTTTTCCTTTTGAGACTGATGCAGAATTAACCCAAGTGTTTTCTCCTAAATTAAGTGTGGCCAGAGTATCATCAGCATTGCAGTACCAGAAACTGTGCTTGATAAGTGTCACAGTATGCCCAAGGAAATTTCAATTGATGATGGGGACTTGATAATTTCAAGTTGAACAGCTAGTGTTTGGTTTTTTTTAATTCCACCCTCTGAATTCTAGTCCAGAAAATTCATATGAAAAACTTACTAACCTTTGGCTTTATTTCCTTGGGTGAAAGTCTCTCTAAGAGGCTTGTGCAGCAGCAGTGTGCATCTCTGCAGTATGTGATGGATGATGGATGAGTTTTGGTTGGTTGGTTTTTATTCTGTACGCTGCATGCTGTGTGTGGGGAGCATGAAGTCTGAGTGCCTTGCCCTGGCTTCTGCAGAGAGGGGAAAACTTTCTCTAAGGGGGACTTAGTGTGGTGTATTTCGGAGTGGGGGAGGATATAAAGAAAGATCCCAGCTCCTGGGGGGAGTCAATCTACCTCAGAAGTCTTGGGAGTAAGGACACTTTGCTAGTTACCCTCTAGTTACAGGGAGCAAAGGGTAAAATTGCTTCACTCACTAAAGATTCCTGAACTCAGAACAAGTCTGGCAGAAAGAATCTGTCCTAGGGGAGGTTTCTTGAGGCTTCTATTTATTTTCTTGCTTAGAATCTTAGAATATCAGTATTTTCTCTTTACATGGTAAACTGCTGCTTGGTTTTTTTGGTGGTGCTTTTTTTTTTTTTTTTTTGGTGGGGGGGTTTGGCTTTTGTTGTGGGGTTTTTCTTAAATTTCATTTTTTTTAAATCACACATCTTCAAAAATCAGAGCCTCTGAAAATGCTTTCTTAGGCCTTTTAGGAAAGGCCTTTTGGTGTAGCATCAATTGTTGAATCATTTCTTAGTGATGAGTGGCAACCACTAAGAAAACATGACTTCTGGCACTTCTGTGAGTAAAAGTAGGTGATCTAAGCATTGGAGGAGTTCTGATATGTTTATTACCTTCTTGTTACTGGAGAAGTGTTACTAAGGTATTTTATTAAACAGCATTTTGGGAAGATTTATGGCAGTGGCTACAACAAATAACAAATCCATTTTATTGCTAGGCCTCTCACTTGCACACTCCTGAGGAGTATGACCTGACTTTAATATACTGTTTTTGCTAGGTGTTTTTTTTCTGTTTGTGTCTCCTGCAGGAGAACGACTCAGGAACATTGGATACAGTTGGTGCAGTTGTTGTTGACCAAGAAGGAAATGTGGCTGCTGCTGTCTCCAGTGGGGGTTTAGCACTGAAGCATCCTGGAAGAGTTGGTCAGGTGATCATTGTACATTTTTTTTCTTTAAACTTTGCTAAAAAATTTTTAACCATAATTTGGGAATGATTGTTCAGTGTCACAAGCAGGTGTGGTGTCAAGCAAGAGCTGTGACAGCAAACTTCTCTGGAATGCTGAAGGCATTTTCACTGCCTTGAGATGCAGGTGTTGTTTTTAGTGCATCAGTGCAATAAAACAGTGATAGGTGAGATGTTCTGTAGTTAGTTACCTTTTAACAGAGATATCAGTAAGTTAATTTCTTGGGCTTAAATACCTCCTTAATACCACAAATGCTTAGAGTCTTAAAATAAGATTTCTGTCAATATTTAGAGAAGCTGTCCTAAGTAATTTTTATACGATCTTGTGAATTGGAGGAAGTGACAAAAATAATAAAAAAAAAGCACGTCAAGTACTGATGATGTGTTTATAAATATGTATAGTTCTATTTATTATTAATGTTAATAATATATTTATGATGTGTCACCTTATTATTGTTAGGGAATTTTGAGGTGCATCAGGAATTTTATACTCTTTTGCTGTACAGCTGTATTTTTGGTTGACAATTTCCACTGTCTAAAAATCAGTTCTCTTTTGAAATGTGTTTAAGATTTTTTTGTTTGTTTTTTGAATAGCAGAGTGAAAGAGACTTTACTTGAATAGGGTTAGCTTTACTCTCATTTTTTGTTAAGCTAGGCTAGAATACTGTATCTATGACAAACACTCAGATCTCAAAAATAGTATTAGGATGTAGGAAAATGGAGTGGAATTACAATATGGGTATGATATTCTTACTCATCTTTCGTATTAATACTTGGATTTTTCTGTAGTTTCTTTTTCTTATTGTTGTTGATTTAAGGTTGTTTTTGTATATTTTATTTTTTTAAGGAAAGGGAATAAACAGAAAATCTCATGCACTTAAAATTTATGACCAATGTGCTCCTTTCCTTAGGCAGCTCTTTATGGTTGTGGCTGCTGGGCTGAAAATACAGGAGCTCATAACCCTTATTCCACTGCTGTGAGTACTTCAGGTATTTACTACTTTTATAAATATTTAATGAGGTTGCTATCTTTCTCTGTAATTAGTTTGCATATTTAAAATACCAACATCATTTCCAGACTATATTCTAAATTTGTGTCATGTATTTGCATATATATGTATCTATATATGTATCTGTATGTGTGTGTGTCAATGTAGTCTTTACATCCTTGAGTTGATCTCTTGTTGGTTGCTTATATTGCCCTTTTTACTTAATCTGCAACTATGGGAATTTTTATCCTGTTTTGTATTGCACTGACAGGACGTGCTGTACCTGTTAAGTGTTAAGGAACCTGTCCTCCTGTGAAGAAGTGCTTATTAACACATATATTTAACAGTATTGTGTGAAATGCAGAATACCTCTGGGAATGGAAGCCTTCTGTAAAGGACTAAGATAACCAGAGGGTCCCTTGGATACACAAGAATGCTGCATGCAGTGTATTTTCCTCAGAAATATTTAATTACTATTTCAGATGAGTATTTAAGTGAAATTTTTCTTCATCCCTCTTTTCCTTCTGAAAGGAAAGGGAAAAGGCAAACCCCAAGTAATGGAGTAAGTATCAGAAAATATTTATTTATCAATTGTGAAAATGATGTAAGAATTAGGAAAGCTTCTGTTTTCTTTGGATGGCTCAGGGTCCTGGACACAAAGTGTCGTGTTCATTGGATGCCTTGCAGAATACGAAAGGCTTCAGGTGAAGTTACGGAGGAGTTACAGAACTTCACTTTTTTTTTTTTTTTACCTTTTTTCCTTTTCCCTCCCCCTAGTTTTATGAACTGCCTCAATCAGAAAAACTGCTTGTAACACTTTTTCCAAAGTGCTTATGTCACGTTGCAAAATTTCTGGTGTTGCCGAGTGCTCAGTGGTCAGAGTTAGCAGCACTGGCACAGGGAGAGGGGAGGTTCAGGGTTAGCTAATGTCAGCTGGGTTAGAGTCCTGCTCAGAAATAGTGGGGACAGCAAGGGGGCAGGTGCAGAGTTCAAATTTCATAGAGGCTGAGGAGCATCAGGAATATCCTGTGGTGCTTTTATTTCCCGTGTTCACATCTGTCTTGCACTGTTGAATATTTATGGAGCTGCTCACCCTCAAGTTTAGTGTCAGTAGGAGCAGATGTCCTTTTTGGTGCTTGCTCAGGGGATGGTTCTGCTGAACACAGGAGTGTCAGAAGATGTTTTTACTCCAGGGACACCGTTTTGATTTTAGTTTCATAAACTCTTACCGATGTAACCAAATATTTTGAAATATTTGGGACCATATTAATTAGTGAGCACAAGTCCAATATTAGAGATTGTTTGTGGAAAAGCTGAAGTGGACGCCTTTATTTAGTTCTTTAAAGTCCTTTAGTTCTTGTTCCTTGCTAAGTCAGCTGGATTTGAAGGCAGTGTGAGTACTGCAAGCATCCTGGTGCCCTCACAGGAGTCAACTGAATTTAATGATGGCCTGGAAGAGAAGCCTCCTCTCTTTTTGCTGGTACCACTTCTGTATAGTGCTAAATCCTTCAGTGTTAGGCTATTTATAGCTGTCACAAACACATATATATGGGTACTTGTTTGGTTCCAAGCTTCCAGCCTCCCTGACACTGCCCTGATCCCAGTCCCAGTTAATTGGAGTGGCCTGCTGGTGGGCTGTGAAGCGTGGCCATCTGTTCATTCATTGGAAATTCAGACTAGTGGTGTTTAATTAAACTCTGGTTTTCCTTTAAAGTAAGTATGTGTATGTCTGGGAGAGAGGGAGGGAGATAGAAATGTTTACAGGAAGTGAGAACTCTTCTGTAATCAATACCATTCTTTTTTCCATTTCAGAAGCTCATAATGTTTTATTTTATAATGTACTTTATGTTTAGTGCAGTTCTGAAATATATTGATGCCTGACTCTTGTTTAAAATATGAACATCCAACGATGTGAGCCATGAATTTAATTAAGGAGTAAAGGGATGGAAAATTAAGTTGCAGGAAAAGTTGAAAGAATGAAACTTACAGCTTGGCTGGATCATGACAGGAGATGGGAGTGGGGGCATAAACATCTGCAAATATTCAGGTGAAACTGCCATGGCCAAGGAAGAGAATAATGCATTAAGATATATCATTGTTAAATATTTAGAAAATAAATGTACTGCCTAAACGCTAGGAGATGCCTTGATATAGAAAGCTCCAAGGTGGCCAATGCTTAATAGAGTACACCACTGTCCCTTGATGTCACTAAACCCAGACCAGACTGTGCTTTTACTAGGGATTGTACCCCTCCTCTTGTTCGTTTCCAGACAGGTTTTGTGTGGGCATTTATTTTTTAAAAAATCAGCAACAAATGCAACTTGCATGCTGTGTATAAATAAAACCTGTCTACTTTCACAGTCACTGTATGTTTCATTTTAAATTCAGACATTTACACCTATATGTAAATGTATTTGAAAGATGTACATGAAAGAAGCCTACAATCAGTTTAAATTTCTGTGGTTTTCACAATATAACATTTTATTGTTTTAATTTCATATGTCTATTTATTTTAATTTGTCTTTGAGTCATAAAATTTGGCACAAATCTAACAGCTTCTACAGGGAATTTTTTTCCGGTTTGTGGGGAGAAGAAAAAAAGGAATAAAATTAGACTGTGGTTGCTGTGGGTATTGAGAAATGTTTAATGTTTATTGTTACATGACTTCAGAGAATAGCTGACTCATCAAATCACATTTGGAATTTAAAAAAAATCTTGACTAAAAAGTTAAACTCTAATTCCCCTAACGCTTATCAAAAGTATCCTCAAAATTATTTGGTATTAATGTGTGTTAAACCAAATAAATTTGGCTGATTAATTCTCTGGGAAATAAAAGGTTTTGTGCTGGTTTACACTTTTAAGCTTCCTTTTGGTGATTGCTTAAAATAGAAATTTAAGCCTTCAGAGTTTGTTCTATCAGGCTCTATATTCAATCATGAAAAAGGATAGTCTTGGCATTAGCCAAAATTCATACAAGCAATTTCGAAGGGTCAGGTTTTGTAAACCCACTCAATACTAAAACATATAATTACTAAAAAACTGTGATCTAATATAAAACTTAAACAAAAATAATCCTTACTTTCAAAAACAACAAAAGCCTTCCCCTTACTTTTATATTCTAAACCAACTCATCCTTAAAACAAAAACAGAATTTCAAATATCACGTATCTACAAAATCACCCTGTCACCCTATTTACAAAAATATAAATCCTTAATATAATTATACCTCAGTTATAGTTTTAGGACTCCAAAGGAAAAATTTAGTTTAAATGCCACAGTAGGATTTATTCTTGAATTCTTATTAATTTTCTTTTAAAATCCTCCAATTGAAGCTTCAGTGTCTTTCGATATCTTCCTCATTAAAAAAAAAATAAACCAGGCTGGGGGAGGATGTCACCACACAAGTATTTAAAAGTAGTTCCAAGTTCCTGTAGCTTTCTTTGCGTGTGTATTATTTGAAAATATCCTGGATTTTCTGGTGGCCCTGTGGCTGCTGAGAGGCTTCCTGCTTCTGCCTCTTCAGGAAGGATTTGGTGTTACTTCTTATGCCTTTTAACGAGTTGTTTCTTAAATATTTTTGGCTATTTTTATAATGTTTTTATGTTGTATGTGCCAAAGGTGGTGGTTCTCAACTTTGTTTGGGCATGACTTCAACTTTTTGCACGGTAATTTCATACCTCTAACAGTCACTTGGCCTTGTTGTTTAACCACAGTGTCTTTGGTTTTAGTTTTTACTTTTTTTTTTTTTGTTTTGGCTTTTCAAAAGTTACTTCCAAGGTTTACAAAATACAGGGTATTGTAAAACTCATATTTTATGGCTATAGTTTAACAGGGCCCGGGACAACTGAAATCAAAAGATGGACACTTGGTAAAAACACTCTGGGGGAGATGGTGAAACTTAGGAATGACTGTGAATTTTTTGGGGGCCTTAAATCCAAGGTTTATTCTGTAACTCTCAGTCTAAAATTCATTTTCTATGTAAACAAGTAAAGCCTTTCTGATTTTTTTCCCCCCATCAAATTTTTGGAGACATTTTAATGTAATATTTTGATGATATTAATAAAATATATTAAAATTAATATTTTGGTCAGGGGAAAAATGGTTGTGGGACTTTATTGGCAGCTGAAAGATAAACATTACAGGAATTTAAGTATCTCAAAGCCAGTATTAAAATTCAGGAAATTCAGGGAATGTTGCAGTTGAATGATACCTGGACAGCCTTGACTGTGACATCTAATAACAGTGCAAGGGCCATTCCCTTCAGGAATGATGGTAGGGACAGAGTAAAAGCTTATTCAAGGAGATGAGCAGGAGCAGGGGCCTTTATTTGGTATAAATGTAATTAACTGCTGAACTGGGGTTTGGATCAGTGTGGGAGAAGGCAAGTCTGGGCTGTTTAAAAGCTTTCCCATGCATGTGTGCACACAGACACAGACACAGACAGAGCAGGCTCCCCTTTAAGCACCACCTCCCCCAAAAGAGGCCAGAACCCCTCTCCTGAGGCTGCCTGGGACTCTGGAGTGGGTGTTTATTATTGGTATATGGATATAAACACAGGAAGATGGGCATTATTTGGAGGGAAAACATTTGTGAGCAAATCCCAACCACAGGAGGAACAATAGTCCATTTTTTGGCTGTACTTTAAGAAAACATTTCCTATTTTTTCCTGAGTGTAATAAGAATCAAAGACTTTGTGCATGTTTTTCTCATTCAAAGTAATATCAAGTGTGGCACTGAATCTTCTACCCAGTTGAAATATCCGTGGTGATTGTGAATATTCATTCACTAACTGTGCCAAAAGTAATACTGCTGAGGTAAGAGACAGGCTGTATCTTTCCTGGGAGAAAAATTGAAAAATAGTAACTCTCTTTGGATATACAGAACCTTAACAATAAATATAAATGTAAAATTAAAGTAACAGCTAGTGCAGGATGCTTTGAAAATGTAACCCTAAGTGGAATTTTTGAGTGGAAGTGTAGAGACTGAGAATGCTGTCTTGCATTTCTTTCATCTGTACAACAGCAGGAAATGGAAAGCACAGAAGGGATGGGTGTGTTTTCTGTCTAGGTACCAGCCATTGAAGCCAGCAAACCTTTAATACTGCACTTCTGAAGATAGGAGGTCTTGCATTATTTACAAAATGCAGAAATTTTGTGACACAAAGCTGTAAAATCTCCAGCTTTTACTAAAAAGTATTTGAAGAGACTGTTTGATACAAGAAAGGCACATAGGTTATCCTGGGGAGATTTAAAAATAAAACCTAATTTATCATCTCAGAGAAGGAGTAGAAGCTTGAAATA
Source organism: Sitta carolinensis (assembly GCA_032173965.1). NCBI lineage: Eukaryota > Metazoa > Chordata > Aves > Passeriformes > Sittidae > Sitta > Sitta carolinensis. Next base: position 15,701,011 of record JAVUNC010000019.1, read on the forward strand.
CATTGAGCTCATTCAGAAAAATCGAGGATGCTAACAAACATAATTTGGTTTCAGGGCTGAGGCAGAGTTGTGTTTTGTTGAGGAGGTAGCAGGGATATCAGATTTCTGGAAATACCAGATGTATTAATGAGGTGTAGTTGAGGATTCTGTCTGGGAAGAGCCTTCCTTCCAGTGATGTCTTGCTCTTCTCCCCTGCACAGAATCTTTCCTTTAATGGAATGAAAACCAGATACAGAAAGCAGCAGTGTTTTAGGAATACATGTACAAACTGTGTATTTATTCTGTGCAAACTTCCTTGACAGTTTCTTGTGTTGATGAATTCACCAGGATCCTAAAAAACTGTTAAGGTCTCATGACAAAAACAGTGGCCTCTGTTCTCATAAAGGCATTTCAGAGATTAGATCATAATACTTTAAAAGTTGTGTTAGATATATATTTGTATATATAATGCATCATTCCATTAAGGAAAAATAGCGGTTTGTGTTGTGAAGAATCCCAGAATTGACAAGTTTGAGAGGAACCTCTCGAGGTCTAGTCCAGCCCCCTGCTCCAGGAGGCTTCTCTTCTTTCTGAAATCAATGGCAGTAAGAGAATTAACATGTTCACTTTTCCTTGCCCCACCTTTTCCTGCTCAAATTGTGTTCCCTTCTGTCCCTTTCCAGTCCCTTGTTTGTGTGATGGGTGCTTTTGCAGGCAATATGGAATGGGTAGTGTGGAACAGGATGGAGCAGGAATGACACTGTGCAGAGTGTCATTCCTGCATTTTGGTCTCCTTATGGAAGCCACTGATCTCTAGATTCCTGCTTGAAAACTCCTTTTGCAAACGAATCACAGTGATGTGCAAATCTATGGAGCAATTACTTTTCAGGGAGGCTTTAATGCAGATAAATTGACTTGTAGTGCATAACTGCAGCTTTGTAATTCCTTTTTATCAAGGGCAGTAGAGGTTGTAGGATCAGTGAGTGCATCCCTGGCCAGTGCTGTTTCACAGAATCATGGAATGGTTTGGGTTGGAAGGACCTTAATTGGATGGAACCCCTCTCCCCTGGGCAGGGACCCCTCCTCCTAGACCAGGCTGCTCAAGGCTCCACCCAGCCTGGCCTCCAACAGTTCCAGGGCTGAGGCATCCATCCACAGCTCCTCTGAGCAGCTTGTGCCAGTGAATTACATGTATACAGTGATTATAAATCTCACTTCACACTGCATGTGTCATTATTAGCCTTTATGTAACACACAAGTGCAGCATTGTCTGCCTGGCCTGCTCTTCTGAGTCCATGCTCCCAATGCTCAGGGGAGTTTCACATCTTGTATCCTGTAGAGATCGTTTGAGCTACACTACACGAGATGGACATTATGATACAATTAATCTCTTTGTGGATGTATGTATTATCTCTCAAAATCGGTCTGGTCCTGTAAGATCTGGGGAATGAGAGGTAATTTAATGCATCACAGATGAAGCAGCTGCATCTGGAGAAGTTATGGCATTGTTACTGTGATCCAGAGGGTAGCGTGGAGGAAGAGGAGGATCAGTCTCCAGACAGATCAGTGTTTACCTGGGAGGTGGATGTTTCTACCAAGAGTCCAGATACAGTTGGGAAGCTTCAGTGCTGTAGCATGTGGTGTGTGAAGAAACTCAGCACCACCAGGAGCCGGGGGGAAGAGAGGGGAAGCCCGAGGCAGGGATGATTTGTGGCAGTGGTAGCATTGGGAAGCGGTCGATTAAACACAGCACTGCAGTGTTCAGAGCTGAGGAAAGGTTTGCCCTCAGAATGAGCATGAGGGTTGTTTGATATAAGAGCCTGAGAGGAGGGATGTGGGACCCCAGGCTGCTCCTCAGCAATGTGTTCATTGCACAGAGCAGTTCCAGCAATCTTGGGTGGTGGGTGCAGAGCCACACCTGTGAGCTGCCAGCTCCAGCCTAAAGGCTGCCTGCAGCCACCTCTGTTCTGCTTACAGTGCATTGGATATTGTTCTGTGCTGAGTATCTGAATACATAACAACCAATCAGCATCATGCACAATACCTTTACCATTACCTATAGCCCATCATAACTGCTAATATTGCCATATTATGATAGGAACTAACCAATCACAGGATTTGGTGTGTTACGTTTTACGCTTAAAACTTTTTTTTCTGCAGTGGAAAATGCTTCTTACATGGTAAAAAGATGTTTTCTGTTTGGCTATGCTTTTTTGAGATTTCTCTTTACTTGGTAAAAACATGCTTTTGTTTGTAGTCATCTTACCCTTTGCTTTTAGCCATAAAAACTCCTCCCAACTCATCTCAACCTTTCTCTAGTGACCACTAGCTCAGCAGTCTTTATTTTCAGACATCTTTTGTTCTTCTATATCAAAACTTTCCTTTATTTCTAGAGAACCTTCTGCTAAGCACTCCTATTTGTAAAACTTCCCTGTTAAACTTTCATCTTCCCCAACAGTTTGAGTTGCCTTTAGGAGGCTTGTTGGGAAGCAGAACTGTATGGGTAGAATAATAATAATAATAATAATTAAAAAATATTAATCAGAGGGCTTGTTGCCTCTTGAAATTTTAATTGGACTTGATGTTGTGCTATCTGTGAGGTTGAAGGTGCACAGGTGGGAGTTGCAGCCTCCTGCAGAAGGCCCAGTGCTCACCCAGCAGCACTTCTGCATCCTGGGCCAGCAGCTGTGCAGCACCAGCTCCTCCTGCTCTCACACTGTGTGCCCTGCCCAAGTGAAATAACTGCATGGATGGAAAGTGAATTGGATGGAGCTGGTGGCAGAGTGAACTCCCTTTCTGTGTCTCACTTTTCTGGCATTGGGAGTAGGTGGGGTTTTACCTTTAGTTGGCAAACACATAATCTACTGTCCTTCTTCCTTCCCTGTAAATTTTATATGACAGAAGTGATGGAGTTTGGAGAGGTGTAGTGTTTTTACAGAGATCAGCAGAGTTTCTGGAGGAAGGCCTAGGTGGAAGTGTTTGCTTCTTTCTTTACACCTGAACTGAAATGAATCTTTCAAAATGTATTAAATGTAATGAAGAATGTAAAAAGTACATCCTCTTTAAGGGAGCTACATTTTTTTCTTCGTTCTAACTTCTCTTAGAGGTTCATCTGAAATTCTCTTTGTTCGTAGTAACTCAAACAAGAAGCTTTTAAAAGAAATTATCTGCCATTTACCACTACTTAGAACTTAAGGGTTAATTCATTTGGCATTGTATCTCTCTAGCTTTTTTTTTTTTTCTTATCTGTAAAACTGTAGAAAAGCTGAATGAGTTGTTCTTTAGAGTGATTTTAGTTTATTTTTCCCATTTTAAAAACTTTAGACATAAGTGTTTTCTTACCTTCCCTTAGAGAAGATACTGTAGACACAAATTTTTCTGCATATTGAATTTGTCTTTTGTTATCTTTGAAACCTGCCCAAGTTTAGTAAAGATTCAGCCTTTTGGAAGTCTTCCATTGCATTTTCTTAGTAGGTAAATCATTTAAGAAAATTCTGTCTGCAGCAGGAATGTGCTTCATTGAGCCCTCTAGGATCAATGCTTTAGGAATTGGACAGGACTTTGTTTGCAGGTGTTTTTTCTGGCAGTAGGTCAGTAATTTAAAAATTTCCCCTGCTGGTATGAAGACAAGATACAGCAGCTAATAGGAGTAAAAAAAGCTGAAAGTTATGTAACTTGAATTTGACACTGTAGTGCATTCTGCTAGACTGCAGCATTTTGTCTTTTGAGAATTATGCATTTAAATTTTAGGTCAATATGTAACTACCCGTATCAGTGTCTTGCCAACTAAATATTTTTATTGTACTGTATTTTGTTTTTTAAAATTACTAGCTTACAAATTTTTAGTCAGCTCTTTCTAGACATGCTGGAAGTGACGAGCAGAGCTTACTGAAATACAGGTTTCACTCTGTTTCCATTAGGCACAACCAGAAGTTATCCAGGAAATAAAGCAGAAATGGTAGTTCTTTACCTTGTTAACTGACACTTCAGGGACTACTATTGAACTGAAAAGAAGATCAAAGCTTAACAGGACAGAAACAACAGGCCAGGTTCAGACTGTGCTGCGTGGAATAGATGACAAAATACAGATAACCTGCAACTCCTGTCTTTAGCTCCTGAAAAGTGAGGAGTCATACTTTGGCAGCGGAGGAAACCAGATTAATTTTTCCTTTCCTGACTGTGAGTAATGCAACTCACATTAATTTCCATTCTGTACTCCTGTACACCAGGTTGCAGCCCTCGGTGTGGAGGTGCTGTGTGTTCCAGAGCTCTGCAGTCTCTCCGCTCATGGCTCACAGAGAGCAAACTCCATTTCCATTTCTCCTTCCCTTCAACAGGAGCCTCTTTCATGTCTGGAAATTGAAAACGCGTGTTTTGCAGCATGGTGCATGGATGTGTGTGTGTGTGTGTGTATGTGTGCCCTCTGACACACCTGTTTCCAATTTCCTGACTTGAAAGCCTCTCCCATCAAAAGGAGCAGAAAAGCCATTTCTCTGTGCCACGCTGCTCGGCGGCCTCGCTTTGCACAAGGCTCTCCTTCCTTCGCCCTCTTGGCTCCACTGGGGCAGCTTTAGAAGATGCAGAGTAGGCATCTCAGGGGATGTTCAGCTTGTGTTGTGCTGGGTGCTTTCTCCTCTTGTTGTGGTTATTTCAGACATTAGAAATCTTCTTGAGGAGTCTCTATGCTGAGGAAAAAACCCAGTGATTTAATCCTCAGTTTCTCGCTTGAAAGCTCAAATGAAAATCCAAGTCTGTAGCAGCAAGTTAAGGTTTGTATAACCTGTGAATTATTAGTTACTGTGTGGCACAGAAAGATTAACGTTTCAAAATTGCAGCTCAGATTTCTTACCTTTCTTCAGAATTGTGTGCAGTGTTAGCAGTGTAAGATAGTATCTAATATAACAGCTACAAGTTGAAGATGCTAACAATCTTAAAAAATAAAATAAAAAACATCACACACACACACACACCCCTCCAGTAATTTGGTTGTTATGGAAGTTGTGCATAGGCTAACTAGTAAGTTCCTGCTGCTGGAATAGTACTCAAGGGGATTAGTGATACACCCAGAACAGCTAAATTATAGTAGGATATATATATATATATATATATATATAGCACTCCTAGAGGAAGGCAGTTAATTGTACTTAGCCCTGCAAACGTGGACAGCAGCAGTTCCAACAGCAGTGTTTTTGTCAGCAGAGGAGTTAAAAGTAGGCAACATGGTGTTTGCAAAATATTACTGTGTTAAAAAAATAATTTGTTTACTATATGAAACAGTTATTTCAGTGTGAAGCACTAATTTAACCCAGTAAAATTTTCCAGCTAGTCATCTCCATTTGAGGCACTCATGTGTGAAGTCTTAGGGAGGCATTTGTCTGTCATTGCAAAATATTCATCTCTGATCTCTTATTCAGGTTACTGAAGAAGTCATCATCATAACTAGGAAAGGATAATAAAATGATTTAAACTCTGTTTACAGGAAAGTTACTAAAATTAATGTATTTGAGACTTTAATGTAGAATTGGAAAATTCTTAGTGGGAGTTCCTCTTGGTTTGGTTGTAGTACTATTCAGTGAAAGAAATGCCAAATGTATTAACACTCGCAGTTAAATGTAGTATAATGTGAGATAGTTAATCAAATGAACCAGATTTACATTTTCATCAGCTCGTGTGCATGATTTGGAAATGTGTTTAAGCAGCTTTCACTGGAGTTGCTGTCTTGAGTCATGTTAATACAACTTTTTGGGACGTCAGCTAATGCTGGTGGTTAGACTAAAGTGACTGGAACTATGAATTTGAACCCACAACTTTATATTGTAAGTTATAAATCAGTTTTGATTGCTGTAGTAATGTATACATTCATTTTGTGCCTAGTCCTGCTATTATCTGCAGAGTGTCCCCAGTTAGAGGCTGTACAGACATACAGATCTGCTAAACCTGCAAGAAATTTGGTTCTGACTTGAGATAATAGAAAGTGTAATTCTTTTTCTCAGCCTGTGTCTGGTCAAAATATGTGAAACACTGCTTAGTTTTTTGGGGTTTTTTCTTCTTCAAAAATAGATGTTCCTACATCAAAAACTACAGTAACAAATTTTTCTCTTCCAAATGGGGGAATTGTTTTCTTTAGTTATCTGTCCCTGCAGACTGCCTGCAAGTGATGTGTTGAAAGATTTTTACGTACACTGCCAGCAGCAGTCTGTAAGTTTGCTGCCTTATAGGTTGACATAAATATGACAAAAAGAAATGACTTTGTCTGTGGGGATGTAGAGATGTGTGATGTGTTAGTGGAATTGCAAAGCTGCTTTCCTTGTGGTTGATCCTGGATCGCATCCGTGGGCTGCAGCTGCTCTTAACCCATATTAAGTTTTCTCTCTCTGAATTTTTTTTTGGAACAGACTTGATGTTGTGGGAACTCTTCAATAAAGTCATTCTCCTGGGGGGGAAATAACATTATACGTCATGCTAAAAAATGGCCATTGTTTTTTTGATGCCAATTTAGGAAATACTTGAAAATTGTGAAGTAGTAACATCTGGTTTTATTACTTGATGCGCTGGAGATGCACAGACTCACTCTGATTTCTGTGTCTCATTTGTTTGATTCCTCTTCTAAGTCCCCTGCTTCTTATTCATATAGTTATATTTAAAAGTATTACATGTTGTGTTTTGAAGGTACTAACAGGCTTTTTCAAGGAAAAAAAAAGCTTTCTGTTTTTGCTGCAGCATATGGCTGTTTAGTTTTGTACTTTACAGCAAAATTTCATAGTGATTAAAGTTTCTTAGTTTAACAAAAGTGATATCTGTGTTGTGATCTATGGGTAAAATGCATCTTGTGCGTTTTTACATGTTCTTCACCCATCAGTTTGGAATAAATGGTAGATAACTCCCAGTTCTGTTGTGGACAGAAGCTTCTGAGTGTGGTGTAATGAGGCAAAGCAATGGACAGGCCCTCCTGTGAGCAGCTGCTGAGGGTTCCCTATTGCACGAGCCTCTGGAAGATTATCTAACCAGGACACCTCTCATTGGCTTCAGAGCTTGACAGTCCCTCTGAAAACACTTTTCCCCTTGTGCTCTCAAGAACAACTTCCCTTGGCTTCGTAATTGTTGTAATATTTTGGCTCTTTCCTTTTCCTCTAAATTTGTAACTGGTTTTTACTCAATCTGTTTGCTATACAAAGAATTTTTTTGTCTTTCTGTTGTGCCAGTTGTATGTCGATCCAATGCCAAAGTGTCCCACTTCAAACAGCTCAGTTTAGCTGAATTGTATTAATCAGGAGACACTGCCCATTAGCAGGGACACAGAACTGAAGACCAAGGTATTTTTTTGATGATTGAACATAGCAGGATTTTGGGACACATGTATGCAATTTTTCAGCACTCTGGTCTCTGGGCTGATTCTCTGATTTCTATTGCATCCATAGTGCTCCGAGGGTGGTTTTTTTGTTTGTTAGGGTTTTTTTTAAAATCTTGAAAATGAGGTGGGTATTTTCTCCCCCATCTGTATTAGCAATCTTTGAAGAACAGTGGAAACTCACTGCATTTAAAGGGAAAGGTATAAATTGTGTGTCAAGTAGCCAGAGAGGGAGATTGTTTGAGTAGGTTGCCATGTTAATTTGTGTTTAAAGAGGTGAGAACAAGAAGCCAGTCTGTGAGTAGCTGCAGTACACCGTGCCAGCCCTGCCAAGGGGTTTGTGCCATGTTGTCCCCAGACCAGTCAGTGCTCTAAACTCAGCATATGCACAGCAATGTGAGACTCAGCAGGCTGCACTGCAGCCAATTTGGGGTGGGGTTAATTATTAAAATTTTCTTTATGCCACATCTAGGCTGGCTTCAGTGTCTCTGTTCTGGGCTTGTTAGTGCTACCCATGGAGACTGAGCTGCCTTTGTCTGAAGCCACCCTAGGTCTGATGTCTCTCCAGCCCCAGCTCCCTGCCACTTGGAAGCAACTAGATTGTTTCCAGCCAGAAATTTGTTTCTGGAGGCTGTGTAGATGTATTTATATAGTCTGTACCTGAGCTAGTAAGTCCAACTGGATTATTGCAGATTTTTTTAATGGTTCCAGTGCTTGCATCATCTTGTATTTAATGAGAAATATGCTAGAAATATTTATGTATAATTGTGAACGGACTGTATCTGGTTTCTCTCTGTGTGTTCTGGTGTTTAATGCAGTTCTAGGCCCTGATAAGTTAGAAATCTGATCAAAATGTAGTCACATTTTGATAATTTGAGATGTTATGTTACAACACTCCATTAGTTATCTTTTTTCCTTTCCCGACTGGATAACACAGTTCACCTGGCTCTTGGTTAAACCTCTTCTAGCTGTTTGTCTTCTTCCCTGTCATTAAGGAAAAATGTCAACAAACAGGAGGCCTAAGAAGTGTAAGGACCTTGGTCTATATGGAGAAGGTGTCACCAGTGGGTTTTCCTGTCCAGCAAACCCCAGTTGGCCCAGTAAACATGCCTGGTGCCATTTGGCTGCAGCCCTGTCCCAAAGCACAGTACAGGGAGGAAGAAGGATGTAGCAGAAAAAATAGCAATTGTGAAAGTGTTCTTACAGAGCAAGAGTAGCAGTAATGACCTGCTTGACTTCACCAAAAATAAATTTCAGGGGATAGGTACAGAAAGCCCTGAGGCAGTAAGTGGTTGGTTGCAGAAGCTTTTTAATTTCTTAAGGACTAACCTTTAAAAATTACAGCAATTTGAATTAGGAGTCCAGTGACCAGTGACTTTGGCAAAAAAGCATGGGTGAATTCATGTATTCCTTTGTGGCAAAAAGGCTGAATCAGATGGACTAAGTAGAGGATTGTGTCATGCCAAAGGAGTTACTGTGTCACTGAAGTTGTTCTTGTCTGAAGAGTTGCAAGCAAGGATCATTCCCGGGAGGATGATTAGTGAGAGGATTCTGTCTGCAGAGCGATGCCAAGTCAGAGACAGTGGTGCTGTTTCTTCTTTCTGTTCTTAACTTTGGTTTATCACTTTGTGCAGTCGAAATTTCAGGGAAGTTGTGAGAAAACCACTGACTTAGTTGAGTTTGAGTGATTCCGTGCCAACCTTTTTAAAAAATAAAAATAAGTGGCAGAAACTTCTCACATGCATCACTGTGAAGAAACTGTCATTATTTTGCATCATCACAGCCCAGTTAATGTGATGATGTAAATTAATGCCAGGGTTTGTTCATAGTGCTATCTGTATTTTGACTATTCCCAATCTTTGTTTCTTTAGGTTGTGGGGAGCACCTTGTCCGGACCATACTGGCCAGAGAATGTTCATGTGCTTTGCAAACAGAGGATGCCCACCAAGCTCTCTTAGAGACTATGCAAAACAAATTTATTGGTGAGTATATATGGCCCTGATTGCCTAAATGTCACCCAACATGGCTGAAAATGCAAATAACTCTATTAAAGTTACATGTGATTTCTCTTGAAGCCTTGTGTTGCAGTTGGCCTCAGATTTAGTGTTGTGTTACATCTGAAAAATGTTAAACTACAGAAGAATATATTAGGAAATTTAAAGGAAAACCCTTGGAAATACCTCAATTGTTATGTGAGTCATACAATACCCGTAGAGGTTTGAAGAAAGAATTTCCTGTCTGAATCATGGCTGTGGTGTACAATTGCATATTTTAGAATTGATGGGGTTAGGAGCATTAGTAAAAATTATTCATTATGTTAACCCTTTTAAAAATAGTAGACCTCAAAACCGTTTCATGCTCTAATTCAATGCTTTGGACGGACAGATTCTGGTTTGCTCTTTACATCATAAAATCAATTTCTTGAAAAAAGGATGTAGACTTTGTTAAAAGCCCAATTTTTTTCTTTGATTTAAGAGAATTGTGCAATATGTCTTTAATTTCTTGTAAATATAGATCTTGTTTTCTTTCCTCAAGTCATGAGCAAAATACGAATGTGGATTTTTAAAATAACCATGAAGTCTTGCCCTTTTGAAAATTCTAGTGACGTTTGTGGCACGTATATATTGACTTGCAGTGTTTTCATACCCCTTAAAATTTTTCATCTTTAAAATCCACAGGCAATGGACAATACAATACTTGTACACTGTGTTGCCAAAGCTCATTCTGTGACACTTTAACTAGAACTGAGAGGGGGACATAGACACACTTTATGGGGTCCCAGGGACTGATGCCCTCGGTCTTGGCAAGCAGAGCATTGCAGCTTCTTGATTTCTTTTTGTAGTATTGAATCCATGATAGATTCTGCTTCTGGCACTTGACTGAGGGGAAGTCACTTTTGCATTGGAAAACTGCACTTGATAATCTGCTGTTGTCCTACAATCATTTCTAAGTGTTGTAGGAATGCAGAACACTCTCTGTGTTCCCCAAAAAGATTCTAATCCAAGCAGCAAAAATGCAGCTTTTTATATTGAATCACTCATTCCAGTGCATAGTGGCACAAAATTAGGAATTGGTGGACCCAGAAGAAGCTTTTAGGAAGGATGCTTTGCTAATTTGGAACCTGCTTTGCAGAGGTTGTACTTTAGGAAAGTCAGATCTTTAGTTCATGCTCCCAAAATTTATTGTGCTGTTTGTGGTAGGAGTACAAAAAGCAAGCCCAAATTGTATGTAGCTTTCTGCAATTTCATATCAGTGCATGTACACACACAGGATGAAAAGCTACTGGAGAAATAATTCATAGAGACTGGCTGTTAAAATCCTCAAATTTAATTTCTTTTTTTTTAGTTAAAGGTGCCTTCTTTGAGTTATCTGGGTTTTCTTTGATCTGTTTGGTAATGGTTAGCAAAAACCCACAATTCTCCTTTTGCTGTTTAATGCAAACATATTTTGCCACCACTTTGCATAACAGGTGTTTTCATTTAAATGTTAACTGGCTCCTATGTGATATATAAATTGTGTTCTTTAGTGGAAATGTGGAAATGATTCTGTTGGAGATAAGAAACTATTAAATGTTGAAGTTTTTGTTACACCTGAGCTGTCAGTTGCAGAGGAAGAGGAGCTGCACCGACTGAGGTACCAGGGTATCTTTGTGATGTGTTACTGCCTTGGGAAAACACTAAACCCAGCTAAACAGCAGAAAGTGAAAAGAGTGAGAGGCAGGATCAAATTAATGCTCTTCATGAAAAGAAAATCTGAAAAAAATGTTTCTATAACATTTATATTAATACTTTGTATAATTCCTTTTTAAAGTTTTAATTCAGAACACGTCTGGCTTGTGTTTTCAGAAATTTGCCCCCCTGCAAGCTTCTGCTGCTTGACAGCAGGAATAGTGTCGTGTCTGCTCAGTTATACTCTGGGCAGTGCTGATGTGGGGAAAAAAGACACAGCCACTTTTGGTTTTTGTGAAGTGCTCGGATTAGAAAACATAAAATGTAATTTGTGCTCAGCTGTCCTGCGAATGAAGACTGGTCCAGGAAAACCTCAAAATCCAGATACACCTTGCTGGTTACATGTGACATAGTATTGAGTTTGTAGCTGGTAGAGAAATTTTGGAGATCCTGGCAATTCTACAGCTGGAATGCAAAGTTACATGTGGCAAATAGAGTGCAACAGATAAAAACGTGCATTACACTGAGAACAGCAGGCTTGCATTAAACAGGGGTTTTTGCTGTGACTTTTCATAGGTGATGTGCTAGCTGATAGCACGGGATAGTGCAGGATTTCTTAGTGTGAAACAAGAGGGTAAAGTGGGCTAATAGACTCCTTGCTGATGGCAGGGATGCCTCCCTTCCCTCCTTAGGGCTCTACTTTGGGCTTTTGTCAAACCACAATTGTAATGGACCAAGGCACTGGGAAAAGCCCAGCCTTTAACAAAGCTGAGCTAGGATGTTTTATCAGAAGTCAAAATGTGTGTTACTTGTATGAGAGGAATGAACAGCTGATTTTGGCAGTTGCCATCAGGTTGGTGCTTCCTGTTTACAGGGCTCTCTGAGCCTCTGCAGAGCCCTGGGAACCCTTCCAGCTAGGGAATGCCTGGCTCAGACAGGGAGTGCTGTTTAAACAGCAGGTGATGAGCAAACTCATGTCAGATGTGCTTCTCTCATCCTCACTCAGAGCCAGCTTACTGTGGAGAATGCACAACTGATGGTTGAATCAGAGGTGAGAGAAATTAAATTTAGACATTTTGTAAATGGAGTGGGCTCCATATCTTTAGTCAAAGAGCACGAAAGGCTTGGTTCACAGTTGAAGAATGGTGTTCTGTAAACACAAATACCTTCCAAACAGAGGAACAGAGGATTTTGTTACTCATCATTCCTTTCAAATGCTGCCAAGTTTGTGGAATGTAGACTTAGAGTAAATATTTGTGTCATCTCATTGGCGGGAAATCTGGGCTTTTAACAATGGCAGCATTACCAACAGTGCTTTAAAACTTCTTATGAAGTATTAGAAAATAATGAGCTGAAAGGCATAGTTGGAATCTGATATTTGTTCTTTCCTTAGTGGAAATATGTTTCTCTGTTCTTGTTTTTTTTAAACTCTACTTCAGTTGAGTGAAGTCTGCGGAAAGGTAATAGCAGAAGGATAAGCACTGGCACTTTCTCTTCTAGAAATTTAGTGTCAAAATTCTCTCTTCTGATAAGGACTTGGGACAGCTAGGAGTCATAGAATATGAATTTCCTGATTATTAGTCCTGCTTGCTGGGGAGGGAAAAGCCTGGTACTTTAACAGTATCAAGATCAGCACTGCACAGTGTTAATAGTTACTTTATAGTACATTATAATTTCCTTTGGTGCTGCATCACTCTGAGCTTTGTAGTGTCCTTTCTGGTTTTCTAGCAGAGGAAACAAACTAAGGAAGCATTATTATGCTTCTCCATGACACAGAGGAAAAGATTTCAGAAGAGAATGAAGTGATCCTGAAGTTTCATAAACTCAATGTGGTGATGTTCCACAAGGATTTGTGTAGGTCCTCCATATGTTTCTCCATGTCAAAAGCATTGGGATTTTATTGGTCTGTGGTATCCTCAGCTATTTAATTTCTTAAAATCTTCCCTGTAAAGTTTTAGAGTGCAGGTGTTTTCCCTTGCAGCTTCTTTAAAAATTCAATATACGTGTGGTAACGTAATGTAACATGAAATAAAAAGACCTCTTACTTGAGAGAGCTTGTGCTTAAACGTTCACCAAATAATGGTGCATGAAATTAAAAGCAGGCTTCATTTAGTACTCATTATATTCCTCTCATGTTTATTTCAGTTGTTACCTTGGAGTTTAGCAGGTGAGCAGGGTGGCAGACAGCTCCCCTTCCACCACGTTCTGTACACAAGCTGACAGTCCAGTGGCCGAGGTGCTCTACAGACTGTTGACCTGAAAAAGGCACAATTTCACTCACACACTGCCACAGGAAGGTTTAGAATTGTTCAACTGCCCTCTGTTAAAACTGGGGGATGCTGAAGCACTTAATTGTGCTTCAGTCCCCAGTCAGTGTTTAGACCCAAGCTTTAAGCCTTTGAAAGCTGGTGTAAACAATGAAGCTGGTAGTGGTTTCTCTGCTGTGGAAGAGTGTGAATGTAAAACATCTGATGAGCAGCTGCTTCATCCTTCAGCTGGGTGAGTGTAAATAAAACACTTCATTTACAGCTTAGTGCTGAATCTGTGCTAGAATGGTTCTGTGCAGTAACTACAAATGGGGAAAAAGGCACAGGATCAGAAGTGAACAACTCATACCAACCCCCTGATCTGGAGGAAGCGATCTTCATCACCTGGGAGCTTTAACTCACAAGAGACACCCAAGAAAAAGTGTTCTTCCCTTGTGAGTGTAGCTCCTGCAGAGCAGGGCTGAGTGTTGGGGCCATTGCCTGTGAAATCTCTCAGTTCTGTCCCTGCTCGGGGGCTGAGCCTCGTGGTGTCAGCTCTGGCTGCTCTTGCTGAACTTCATGGCATCAGTGAATGTGGGGCTGCTGTGAGGAGCTGCTTGCTTGTTTTTGAGGCACCATTGCTACAGATTAATAAGGTGCAAAATCTGTAAATAAAAATGGGATAATGCTTTCTGTATGTCACAGAGCAATAACAGAAGAGCTGAGCTTTGAAGGAGAGAAATGTGCTTTGTACAAGGTAGTTTTGTGACTGGGGAGGGTGAGGGTTTGCCCAAAACTAAGGAGATAGGGGGTTGGTTTGGTTTTGTCCTACTCCTTCCCTCTGGTGTGGCCAGTCTGTGCTAACATTATTAGTTAATGCTGCAGTTGGAGTTTGACTTTGGATTTTTCATGCCACATTCCTCAGTGGTTAGCCAGTGCAACTGGGAACACTGAGCTTCATGAGGTTTAAAATTATATTTAAAGTCCCAGGTTTTTGTGATTTTGTCATTAGCAAGCTATTAGATCAAAGATTTATCCAGCAATTCTGTTTTATTGCAGTGGAAAACAATATTTTTGGCTAGTAGGCATGTTTTGGTTTTAACTAAATTTTAAATTTGTACGGGAAAATCTATTTTTCTCAAGAGTACAGAGAGAATGAAAATGGTGTAGGAGGTGGGAGCCAGATCACTTTTTCCTTCTAATGAGAAACAATTCTGCCTTTAATATACATGGCAGTATTTTAGTTCCACTTTTTCTCCTCCTCTTGAAATACTAATTAAATGTGTATATAAAAAAGTTGTTACCTATATTGTTATTTTTTACAAAAGTCTGCTCTTTTATTTCTTTTTTCTCATTGGGTTGGCTGTAACAAAATGAGTTTTAGAAATAAATTAATGAAATATGTTCCTAACCTTTGAATTCACAGTATTTTGAGAACACTCAAATTAATTCCTGTGTATGGTAAATGGATTCTCTTTAAAGTATAACACTGCTTTTGTACCATTATTTTTACAGATTTAATGATAGATGCATAACATTCTATGGAATTCTAGGAATTTTGCTTACCATAGACCAACTCATTTGCACTGTCTGGTTTGTTAAAATACACTTTAGCATAATGATGATCATCAGTAGGCCTGCATATCTAGAAAGATCCTTGTTTAAAAAAGGTATTATGTTTGAATCCCTCTTTTAACATTTCTGAAAAATTGCTTTAATTGGAAAATAAGTAACTTAAACAATATGCTGTTCAGCATGTATTTAATTTGGCTTAGGGTCTTATTTTTAAGAGCAGAGAAACAGCCCAACCTGTGTCACTCCTAAAGAAGTCAATGCCTTGCCCATCTGTTGTGTTTCAGAGGTGCTGAAATCAAAGCTTTTATCACACTTTTATCAGGTGCAGTGCTATTAACTTCATCCTCTTCTGGAGTTTTCCAGTTGCAGTGTACTTGAGCAAAGGCTGAATTCACACAGTCAATTTTCCAGCTTTTGAGTGGTCAAAAAGCCTTTGAGTTATGTGGACTGGTAATAAAGCTTTCCATGGTACATAATCGTTGAAGGAAGTAATTTGTTCAGAAAACAATTGTGTACGTTCTCAGGGCAATATAATGGGCACCATGTTCAATGTCAATAAATAAATGCTATTTCTGCTGACAGAACTGGGGCTCTCAGTTGTTCATGTAGAGGTTGAGCATCTTTTTGGATGAAGTTGTAAGCTGAAGACTTTGTCTTATGTGCTTGAAGCTCAAGTTTTAAATGACTTATTTAAACCCTCTTTCAAAATAAGTTTCACAAAACACTTGCTTTGAGCGATTGCTTTTTTAATTCTGTGTCTCACTGAAGATGAATATTTTTTTCTTGCAAAGAAATCCCTGTAAAATGGAAGAATTGTGATGAAAATGCAGTGTTACATGTTTTGCTGCAGAGTCTCTACATGGAAAGAAATCTACTGCTAAGCCTTGTAAGATTTCAAAAGATCATATACAAGTTACTCAGATTACTGAAAATTTGATCAGTCACTGTGGCATAGTTGGGAAAAAAAACCCTGGTAAAATGAAGAAATATGCTTATATACAGACTTCCCTTTCGTCTGTTATTTTCAGAGTGTGGGAGAAACACAATCTCTTAAAAAAGTGTTAAAGTGAAGCATTTCTAGAACAAGACTTCTGTGGCACCAACTCTGTGAACTGTAATCAGTAGTTGCTGGCTGCTGTGAATGCTGTTTGCTGGCTGTGTTCTGAGGAAGCAGAACATTTTTAACCATTCCAATTAAAGAGAGAGTTCATATTTCTCACTAGAAGAATCTTTTGCAGCCCTTGAAAGGGATGGAGAAACAAACCTGAGCTTTCCCTGTCTCTTTGCAGTGGCCTTTTGGCACAGCGTGGCTCAGAGCCCCAGTTGTTTGTGCAGTTCAGAGTGAGATCAGGTCTGCAGACCAAGTTCAGGTAGAGGCAGTGTCTTTGAAGTGCCTGATTTTAACTTGGGTGGTAAAACCCTTCACAGCTTTCCAAGCCTCGTGTTTCTGTTTTAAGCAAACATATTTTCCTATTCTGTTATCTCTTACCTTATCCTGGGCTGGGCTCTTGTTTCACAGGGGTTTGGTCCCAGGCAGTGATACAGGAGGTGTAACTGTAATTAGTAATAGCTCTTTTACAAAGCAAGTGGCACTTCAAAGATAATATCTGTTTGCATTAGATTAGATAAGATATTACTGTTTATTAAGCATACTGCATTTATTATTTTCCTTCAACGTGGGCTTCTATTGCAGTGACCACCTTCTATCACTTTTGAAGGTGGCTGCTCTAATGTTTAGAGAAAACACGAGAGAGCTTTTAGTTTTCCTTATGGCAAAGCTTGAAGTTGGATTTTATTGGGCTGTTTTGTTGTTATTTGCATTAAAGGAGTAATTTTAGTCATACAAATAGCTGTGGGCAAGTTAAAGGAGTCTGATGAATAGATCTGCTCTGCAGTTCTTGTGGCTGGCAAATGACAGTGTCTGTACACTAATTTATTTAAAAGAAAGAATTGAAAAGAATTACATTAAATGGCTGTTGCAATTGCATGTTCAATTTTAAATGGCAGTATAATTCAGATGTGTAGCTAGAATGTCTGTGGACCTAAGTGCAAGAACTTGATTAATTTGGTGGCCCAAGACATTTTAAATTGTATATAAATTACACCATTGCTTCCACATTTAAAGCTGTAGGAATCATATTTCAAACTGCAAACCAGAGAATGAATACTTAGGCTTGGTTCAGCTAACTTTAAAGCTTTTCCAGCTTCTGATAGAAGACTTTTATATCCCATGCCTTAAATTAACAACAGAGGAGCCACTGTAAAAAGGATGTGCTTAGGCTTTTCTGTTAGTATTCCTCAAACAACAAGGCAGACAGTATAGCAGTTTGATGATGTCTCTGTACAAAGGGCTTTAAATTGGCAAAAATGAATAAACTGTAAAAATTACCTAAATTTGCTTGATTTTTAGATATGTCTTTATATCAATTATAAAACAGAAAGAACTATATATTGAGTCACGATTTTTTTTTTAAACTTGACACTCCATTTTTCATTATTATATTTTTCCTTGATCCATGAACAAATAGGTTTGCACTCGAAAATGTTATTTTCAATATTTTTGGTTTATTCTGTGGAGCTCTTCATTTCTTTGATTCCTGCTGAATTAGTAGATTAATGCTCTAGAAAACCATTCTTTTGAAACTGTAGGAAAAAAGAGAACCCATGCTTTTGTAAGAGCACTGTTTGATCTGTCGGTCTTTTCAACCCTCAGTGCCAAGATTAAAGGGGGAAGGCAGCAAGTCAAATTTAAAAAAAATGCCCAAGAAACTGTTCCTGTTGCAAGTAATTCTGTCTCCCTGGTTTTGGCAGGCTCACCTTTCCTAGCCAGTGAAGATGGGGTTCTCGGAGGTGTGATAGTGCTGCGCTCCTGCAGGTGTTCAGCAGAGCCTGAAGCCCCCCAGGAAAAGCCAACTTTACTAGGTAAGCAATTCTTACTCATTTTTTAATTCATCCAACTCAAAGGGCAAAAGGAAATCTCTGTGCATGTGTGAAATCCACGGGGAAAACAAGAAGGAAATAATTGAAATAATAAAAATCTAGAAGGTGAAATAGGGGAGCAAACGAGGCTGATGTTGGTAAAACTCCAGAAAAGAGCATTCTTTCTGACTCATTATTTCTAAGCAGAATTGTCATTCAGAGGGTTGTGTGGGATCCTTCTAAATCTATGGCATAGATGTAACAGTTGCAGGATGTATTCCTCGTAGGAAAAATTGTATTTATAGCTGGGGGTAATGCATGGAAGCTGTTCACTGCTTCTTAGTAGCTTATTTGGGAAAAACGCTTTCTAAAAAGTTCTTTATTCCTCATTTTTGCAGAAGAAAATCTGTGAATTTGGAGGAGACACCTAAAATTTGTAAGAAAAGTGGTTTATAGTTGTTTATTCTTGGTAATAACCAGGAAGATCAGTTTAGATAAGGCACAGTTGCCATTTGTATTTGCACCAAACAGGAATTTCTGCTGCTCATACTGAAATCACCTGGACTTTGCTTCCACCTGGCTGGTCCCAAAAGGGCTTTACATCCCTTCATCCCTGTTTCTGTCCTGGAAACACAAATCTTGCTGGTGTATGGCAGAAGAGTGTATTATGGAGAAGTGGCACATGGTTTGTGTGGGAGAGGCAGGTGGGAGCTGAAGGCTGCAGACTGTGAGCAGGGGGGACATGCAACCCTGAGGCAGTAAAGGTTCCTTAAGGCAAGGAGTTTGGGATTGGGGGTGTATGAATTACTTCAGGATGACACTTGTGCCATCTCCTTTCCTGTGCAGCTCCTCAGATGTGGAGCTGTGTGCTTATTTATTGGGTCACTTTGACCTGTCTAATATAGGTTGGGGTTATGTTACCAGAATTCAAGTGTTTTTTCCTTTGTATAATACTCTGCTTTATTATTATTTACCCAATTGTGACATTATCTAGTGCAACAGCATCCTGCTACATAAATTCTGTCGTAAAAAAAAAGAGTTAAGGAAATGAAAATGCAAGTCTAAGAACAAAGTAGATCAACTTAACCTTCAATTCATGAGATTTGGAAGTGAGAGAATTTGCTATTCATTTAATGCTTGCCATTCATGTAAGAGAACATATTCTATTAATGAAAATTGAGTTTAGGATTTCTCATACGACAGTTTTACACCTCATGTTTTGTGTGCAGGGATTTCTTCTTGAAACAGAGCAGTGGGATTGCTGAGCTTCCTGGGAAAATGCAGTTTATTTTTCTTACCTTCTGCGGAGGCAGAGAGAGGATGGATCTCTCTTACAGATGTCAGCAGTGTGGCAAAGAAGTCACAAGATCTCTGCTTATCAGACTATTTAAGGCTTTATGGGCCAATAAAATTCTGCAACTAGATATTTATGTTATTAAACCAATACTGAACTAATCTGTGTTGTTACAGTGTGAACATTCTTAACCAATCACCTTAACACCTAAACCTTACAGTATTACATTCTAAAACCTCTTGGTAACCTTTGTAACTGCTTTTGTTTTGTCTATGACCTTTAAGCTCTAAAACTAAACTTTCCTCTGCTCAACTTGCCACACTCAGCTTTAAATTATAAATCCACATTCTTACTTCTAGCACCTAAACTCGGAAGCCTTTCCCAAGGCTTCAGGACAAACCCCATCTCTAATTCTAAATTTTGGCTTACAGAGTGAATATTCTGAGATTGCCCAGCACTCTGGATTCCAGCAATCCACAGATCCCCTTACCTGTTGACAGTAGGCCATCTGGCTTTGTGCTGTTGCAGGGTGCTTTTGTCAGGCAAATGCAGGTTCTGTCAGCTTTTACTCATGGGTGGGACAGGCCACTGCTTTAGCAGTTGGTGCAGTTTTTAACTGCAGTTGGAGTCGATGTATTTCTCATCTTGGAGGCTCCTTATCATCGAAGTAACATTCTCATTCTGGGTAATAGTTCTGCAGTGTGTGACTGTGAATACTCAGGAAAATCTTGTTTGTTTGATAGCTGTTTCTTTTGAGATTTAATTGCTCTGGTAAGTCATTTTTGTTCTTTGGTTTTCATCCTTGCTGAATTTGTTCCTCAACACATCAGTCTTATTAAATTCCATCTTGTATTTTAAACCAAGGCCTTTTTGTAACTTCTTACACTTTCCTTACAGTGGAATTTCTGTGGAGCCATACAACAGAGAGCATGTGTGTTGGATACATGTCTGCACAGGATGGCAAAGCTAAGGTAAGCCTTGAGGAACAGGCTGTGCAGAAGCTAAGGAGAACTTGAATTAATGGTAATGAACTAAGTAAGAAATTTCTTTCTTTAAGAGAACTGAAGTAATGGTTGCATAAGCAGTTAAATGTGTCAATTAATTAGGCATTTCCAATTTCCTTCTTTAATTGCAGCAGTTAACAACCCTATACTAACATATGTTCCACGTCAGGATAAGGTGCCATGAACACGTCCATTCCCTCTGCTGACAGCAATTGTATTTGAATAACTTTATTCATCTTGATTCAGTTATGCTGGTACCATATTTTTCTGTGGGCATGCTTTCCTTCAGACAAAGCAATTGCACCATCAAGGAAGATATAAAACAAACTTCAAACAAGTTCCTAGAATAGACTCTGTGATAAATAATTCCAGTATTACCATCCATATTTTCATTATCTTGGGGCCTTATAATTGATTTTTAATGAGATAAATGTTACGTTAAAATTGAATTTAACAATGAAAACTGGAAAATTCTGTCACATCATGATCAAGGAATAGGGATTAAGAAAAGAGCATGGAAAGGAGGAAAAGGAGGGTACTGTAGTGTAGCAACTGGAACATTTAGGAGAAATGTTTGGAGAACAGGGAGAAGCTGCAAACACTGTCATGGTTTCTGTTGGCATCAATGCAAAGGGGGATGGGACCAAGGTAATACAAAAGAAGAAAATCAGCATCAGGCATTTTACATAGCAAAACTGCATTAACACTGTTTCAAGCTCTGGAATGGATGAGTTAATCTTCAAGGCATAAAATTTGCAGGGAAAAAAAAGACAAGAAGGCCCTAGAAAGACAAGAATGATAGCAAGCAGCTGATGCAGGAAGTGCTGGTAGAGGTGTAAGTGAAATATTTGCTTCACTTTTGAATAAGCTAGGTGCAATTCTTTCCTTATAGCTTTACATGGAAGACAATGTGAGTTTACTTCTTTCCTTAATATTTATTTCAGGTTTAGTTGAAAAAAAAGTCCAAACTGAAGTGAAAAGCTCAGATTGAACTGAGTGAAACTAAAGCAAGTTCATCCACAGATGTTCTAGCATTTGCTAGTTCACTTTAAAATTGTTGTCTTGTGTTTGCAGTGAAAGAATAGCTGAGAATGAAATGTTTGCAGTGTGCACACCTGCCTCTGACTTACACTGTGAAGCTCAAAATGTTATTGTTTCTTCCTGGTAGTGTCTAATGAATAAATAAATAAATGCTAAATATGAAATCTGTCTGGTAATGAGTATTAACTTGACAGTGTCATGCCCAGAGTTGCTTCCCTACTCACAGTTGCAACATTGGACATCTGGTGTGCATTGTTTTCATACTGCTGGTAAATTCTCCAGCTGGTAATCCTGATTGTGCTGACAGACACAGCTGCTCTTCTTGGTTCACTTTTAAATTATGTTTTTGACCTTCACTGAAGAGTTAATCCCCCTCCCTTTCTTCCTTCTTTGAGTCTGTGGCCACAAATGTTTTCCAGAGAAAAACCACAAACGCTTTTGCTGCTGACTTCTATTGATCAAAAAAAGTCCTCTGTCATAAAAGCTGGAATTTTGTTCTGCTACAACTAGGACTAAGTTATAGATGGAAAACTGGGCTTGAAATAGAACACAATGTATTGCAAGTGAAAAAAAAAATCTCTGTTCTTTAATAAAGTGACTGTTTTGCTACAGTTAATTTTGAGTGCTTGCCATGAAAGAATAATGGGATAAGAGTTCATAAAAGTATAAAATATCACTTGTTTATGAGGACCATAGCAAAATGATTAGGCAGCAGCTTGTAAGGAAGCATTTGCTTTTCCTGTTTTCCTAGGGTGGTAAAGACCTTCAGGTTTTATTTCTTTCATCAGTCTAGGACTTGAGTTTGTCCTTAAACTGAGGGGTTGTCTCAGTGGCTATTTTAAACTGGTTCAATTTAATCAACAATTTAACGAATGTGAAACAAAAGCAAGACGTAAAAAGAGAGGAGGTTTTTAAGTGGCTGCTGCTATGAACTAGACCAATATTGCAATCATATAAAGGGGTACATACTAAGGAGAGAAGGAGCCTGCTTTGCTATCTTAGTGTGGTTCTTTGGGCAGGTCAGTGTCCATAGTAGGGCCTTGCAAATGGTAATTCTGAACCCAGGTGGAACCTGTGGAGGTACAGGCTGCCTTTCTTACCAGGCAAACACGAGGTGGCTGCAGCTCACACCCAGACTCTGGTGTGCTCAAGGCTTGGAGACAACCAGTTAGCAGTCAGCAGCTGCCTGAGAGAGGAGTGGGACAGGAGAGTGTTGACTTGGAGTGGTTTGTACCCCCTGACCTGCTGGTGTTCCTGGCATCCCGCAGCTCTCCAGGCACTGTTTGGAAGAGCCCTCGCACCAGGGGCTGGTTTGCTCCAGTTCAGGCAAGGCTGGGCTCTGCAGGTCACCCCCCAGGTCAGGCTGCCTGAGTGTTGGCTCACCAGCACCAAATGGTTGAGCCTGCAAGAGCTGTGCACTGGTAGTGCTTTGATTTGAAGCATATTTTCTGGAAAGGCATCCAGTCTTTTTTTGTAAAGCCAGTTGCCTGGAAAAGTCACCATTTCCTGCTGGGGTCGAGTGTTTGGTTGAATGCTGCTTTAAGAATCCTGCATAGCCTTGCCAGATGAGCTAAGTTCACACCTTATGGCTGACACAGTCACCTCTGGCTGTGTGCCCTATCAGCTCTTTCTTGGTGCTGGAGCTATTCCAGCTCCTCCACCACTCACAGCTCTGGAAATGTCATCTCCAGCGCCTGCACAGTGGATGTCCCAGTGGCTTCCTTCAGATTTTTATGCCACAAACAGCTAATCAAGGCATATCTTAGCTGGTTCAACTGTGCTTTTCTTTTTTTCTTGTTACCCTTCTCCACATGAGGAGCTTCGTAGTATCTTGGTGCCAGTGTTTGTCACAAGTTGGGTGTGGAAGGACACAAGCTTTTCATGTGACCATTTGGGCTCTTTCCTGTGCTTCTTGAACTAACCTGCACTGGCTGGTGCTGCACCTCAGCCAGGCTGGTGTTGGGAGCCTCAGGTATGAGCTGAAGGGCAGTTACACTCTAGTTTAGGAGTTGCTGGAGCCAAAGCTCCTTCCTGAAGCAATACTGTGACAGATTGTTTCAACACCAGCCCTGCTCTGTGGAGGATGAATGAGCTTCCCAAGATCTCTTGCAGCAAAGTCTAGTATTGCCCCTCTGTGATGCTAGAATGGACACAGTAGCTGCTGCTCGACTCTTTCTGTCCCTTAGTGAGGCTGTTGGAATATTCTGGGCTGCAGCTGTGAGAACACATAGAAGCAGACAGAAAATAATAGTTTTGTGGATTCCCTCTGTACTCACACAGCTCCTTTTGGAGCAGTAACTGCTGCATCCACAAAGGTTATGACTTCTAGATTGAAGGACTGGGAGATGAAATAACTGTGAACTGTGGAGATTTTGTTTTTGTGTTGTTGACTCATTAATTACTTGATATGAATTTAAGATCTTTGATGATCAGTTATTTCTTTTTCCAGTCCAAATTTTCTTTACTTTCTGAGCTACTAGTTGATCTTCAGAACATCTTGCAGATGCTTGGGGGTTTTTATGGATCCATAATATATCTAACAACTGATCATAGCATCAGCTAAGCAGGTCACCCTGTTACTGGGGATCTGACTTCAGCATTGCTCTGGCAGGGTTCAGTTATCATTTCCTATTTTCCTGAATTGGCTAGGTTATGTTTTGAGAGCTCAAGCATTTTTGTTGTCATCACCGGGGAAGTGGCTCTGCTCTAAGGTGTTGCTTCTTGCAGCTCTGTCCACACTGTCATGGACAATGTGCAATGCTAAAGGTCTTAACAGTTGATGTGGCATTTGGTAGAGCAATTTCTGTGTCAGTTTGCACAAAGGGCTTGCAGACTTTCTGCCATGTAATTTGGGATGGGTACAATAATTCCTTCAATTCACCCATAATGTGATTTTAGATTAAAATGAGGAACAGGAAGGAAGGGTGTTAATGGTTAGGTTGCACAAGTTAATTGACTCTTCTTAGTTACAAAGACTTCATATCTTCTTGTTCCATGTCTGCTTGCTCAATGGAGGATGCTTCAAAGGAAAATCAATTCTTCAATCTCAAATGAGAGTGCAGTGTGTGTGCAGAGTGAGTTCTCATACCAATGCAGCTCTTGAAGGTTCTGGCTGTGGGTAGGCAGCCTTTCTTGGATTTGATGTTGTGTATCTGTGCATAATCAGACAGGAGCCCTTTTAGCTCAGGCAGGGGCTGCAGAGTATTTACTCAAGTCCTGCAGTGTTCTGTATGCAGAAAGTGTAAGTGGCTGGAATACTTTCCTTTTTCCTGGCTCTGACAAGTGTCTTGTCATGGTGATAGAGTAGTCAGTGGTGGCTGATGTTTCTGCTTGAAGATAGGTGATTCCTCACTTTGTTTTCAATAGTATTTGAAGTCAGAGTGCTTTTTTTTCCAGTGCGAGATCCAGTCTCAGTAATAGCAAAATGCAGTTTGGGTAATTTATTTTGTGTAAGGATTTGAAATAATTTATCAGCTTGCCTTATTTCTTAGTATGCATAAATCTGCTATGTGATCTCTATAAATGTTGCAAACATTGGCAATTACTGTAAATGGTGCAATATTTTTGAGTAGTAGTTCAGACTCATAGGTTTTAGTTTTTCTAACAGCTGAATGGCTTAGACAGCAAGTTTAAAAAGTCCAGTTGTAATATTGAATATAATCCAATTCAGTTGCCAGTTTAAATCTCTTTTTGGCAGCTCTTCAGTTCTTATAACACGAACTGCTAAGCTTTATGTTATGGCAGGCTTTAATGATGCAAAGCTACATAAGCCATTCTTTCCATTCTCAAATGAACCAAATTCACACTGCCCTGCAAGACAGGGTGCAGCAGTAATGGAGAGTGTTGCATGTTGCTGTGTCTGAAAACATCCATCAGCAACAACTGCTGTCCACACCAAATGTTGTGGTTGCAATGTGCAAACAGAAACTTTTATCTTTGACAGTGAATTTCATTTGCCAGTATGAGCAGGCATGGACAGAGAGACCATCTCCAGTTCACTTTTCCTGTGGAGATGTAAGCTGTCATCATCAGATTTATTTGTCTTTACTGACGCTGTGAAATGTAGCAAATGTCCTTCCCTCTGTGTTTGAAGTGATACATGTGACAAACACTGATTGTGGTGATTGCTGTTGGTTTTCTGAGGACGAGCTTCTGGATTTGACTTTGTGAGTGAAAGGTCTGTGAAAGCCCTTTGTCAGGAGAAGGGCAGTTTTCCAGTGCTCATTGGGTGAAGAAGTACATCTTGGAAGAATCCTAATTCTAATTTGAAAATTAGTGGAAAAATTTACTGAGCCTGTTTAGTGAGCAGAAATACGAAGTCAAATAATTCAGTCATTCATTTCAGACTACAGAGGCAGTCTTTTAACTTCATGAGACAGGAAAAGTGTATGTCACTGTTCTACTTATTTTCTTTAATCTTCACTCTTGTCTGGAGACTGAGGAATCACTCAGAAATTTTCATTTGAAAACTATCTGTGCATACAGTGGACCATCCAGTTCTCTCATAAAAATAAGGTTTTTCTATTTGTTGGCAGTAACCTTCAGTGCTAAGATACCAGTTAAAAGGTTTGGCTCGTAGACCTTCACGGAAATGAGCTGGCTCTGAGATGAGAAGATAAGTTCACTCTTTGGGTTGGGTTCTTGCATAAAGCCAGTAGTTCTGGAACTCTCCTTGGATTTGGCTGACAGAGTGGAGTGGGGAAGATGGGACTGTGTGTGCAGGTGTGCAAATATAAATGCAGTAACCTGACTTAGGGCCTGCAATTCACAATGATACAAATCACGTCGGAAGATTGAAGGCAGGGTTTTAGAATACCTCTGTAAAACCCTGGGATGCTGAGCTGATTAGATGATTGGTTGGTAGGGGCCTTTGGGCTGTCTTGATACAGGGATAAGTGATTTACTGAGATACATAAACAGTTTAGAGTAATACACTTAACCCACAGAATGAATTTCAGCTTGGAAAACTGCTTCCTAAGCTCCCTCTATGTAAAATCATTTTTTTCAGTGCAGTGAGACCAGAAGTACTCCATCACTGTGTCTTTCTGTTGTTTCCCAACAAGGACAATATTCTGGAGCCTCTCTTTCTATTTTTTCCCCATTTTTTTCCTTTGTAAAGGTTTCGCCAGACGAGATGCACGTGGCATTTTCCAATAGCAGCAGCTGCCAGTATTTAGTGGGGCACTTTCTCCTGCCACACCACAGGTGTATTGACAAACCTGGAGAGATTAGCAGGAGACAGAGCAGCAGAGTTGCTGCCAAAATGGGCTCTTAGTGCTTAGGAAAAAAAATTCAGACTGTGTGGTCAGATGGGTGTGATGGTGGAAGTGTGTACCCAGCTAGAAGGCTCCAAATTTCTGAAGAATATGTGGGTTTGGTGGTGCTCTTGTTTTCAAGGAGCAAAGTTGTAGAGAGGAATTTCCTTAAGAATATGGTGTCCTTGGTCTTTCATTGTATTTCATCTCTTTAGTGTAATGAATGGAAAAAGTTTGTTTTTAAATTATTCTGTCTAAAGCACATCCTGAGTGTGTAATAAGAGTGCTAAACACATGAAGTACTCCCTAGATTTGCTTAAGAACTGAATGTGCTGCCATCTGGGAGTTGTACTCTGTCCTCTTGGCAGCATTTGATTGATTTCAGCTTTCCCATGCAGCACTGTCTGTCTCTTGGCTTAAATTTTATATATTCATTTTACATTGAATTTATGCTTTTAATGAAAGAAAAATTTTCCAAGTTGTTGTGACAAACTGATACTTTTATGTGAATAGAAGGAGGAGAGTAGCTCTTTCAAAGAAAACCTTTTTTATATTCCTTCTTCCAGGTGTGGGTTCTTCATCTTGTAAAGCAGACAGACTAATCGAGTTCAATTAAAACCTTTCCAGTGTCGTTCTTTTTTGTTTGCTTTTTTATTTTCAAGTTTCTAGAATCTAAACCTAATTGACTATACAATGTGGACTTAATGTAAAATATGATGTTGGGATATAAAAATGTAACAAACTTTACAAATAAGTTCTGTGGTTCATTTAAAAATGTTCTGTGTTCTTTGATGTTTCTTTTTTCTTTACTGGAGTTTGTTCTTATGGTTAAGAACAAGGGAGATATAATTGTAAGAATTCACTTGGGAGTTTTCTGAAGTTGTCTTGACATGGCAATGTTATCCTTTTAGATTATTTATTTATTAAGTAACATCTTAAACATTATCATCTTAGATCTGTCTCATTTTTGTTCTACACAAGGCAGCCATTGGTGAAAGTAATAAAAAGTAGTCAGTGTAAACCAGATCTGTATTTACTCCATCAGAGGAAGCATGCAAATAAACAGGATGCAAGTAAAAGCTTTAAGAAATGCTTTGTTAAGTGTGTTTTCAGTGTTTCTGTAAATGGCCATCTTCAGATGCTGGTGTATAGTGCTTTGGGGTCTCGTGTGTGGGAATGTGTTCCTCCTGACATAGGAAATGAGGTTTTCTCTGGGAAATGTGTTTTGGGCAGCTAGTTAAGCTTAGCTACCTGCTAATGTATTAATAGAGAGTGACCACCTGCTTATCCCCTCTTGTCCTTTTCCTTCATTGCTCAAAAACTTACTAGGATTAATTTTCTGACTTGCTCTGATTGCAAACCAGTGGCATTCTTCCTCTGAGGAAACAAATTTGCTACCATGCCCATCAAACAGTGCTGCTTTTATACTGTCTTCCTTTTCATTTAGAAATTTTCACACACCTGGAAAAATGTCATGGATCTGTCAGTCACAGAATAAAAAATACATTTCTTTCACTTGATTTTCTTCCTTTTAATTTTTTAAAAAAATTATGAAATGGCATCTGCAGAAAAATTATCAGTTACACTTTGGGGGAAACTGTAACAGATTTGCAGAGTTTTCTTGGAGTGGTACCTCACAATTTTAACTGAAATTGTTCTGAAAGTAGGAAAATGTTCATATATCAAGCGGGAAAGCCAAGGATCAAAGTTTTAGCAATAAAATGAAAACATTGAAATGTTTTTAATTAGATCTTATCCTGTGATATAACTGAAAACGAGACCCCCTAAGTGCAGGTACCAGGATACCTTATCAAGAAAGGAATTAAAAGAAGCTGCCTGAGACACAAAACATTTCTTTCAATGTAATGAACTGAGTTTAGAGTCTCAAATCACTTTCTGCTCAATTAGTGCAAATTTTTCCTACTGAACTTCTACATTTGTACTTTTTCTGACAGCCCATTGCCTCATTGCAAGTTACACATTTTGCAACAACTAAATCTTTGAAAACAGATAATGTATGCACAAACAAATATGCGGTGGGCTGCACTTAGAGGAAACTGTAGTTTCTAAAAGCCAGCACCATTATATTGTGAGCTTTATACCATAGTAGGATCATTTGTAGTTCCTAATTTAGTACAACATGAGCAGTTTTCAAGTGTAAAAATAAAAACGTGCAGAGGGAGATAAAAAGTCATTTCTCTTAACAGTAGGTCAAAATATCTTTCCATAAGCAGATGCTTTTGCCCATCAGTAATAACACATACCCCAGTATCTAAAGGATCATTAACAGATTTTTAGGGTCACTGAGTTACAATTCAGTTATAAACTGGAGTTTTGTGTACAGAGACAAATGTGCCCTCTTCCTGGCTGAAATACCCCAGTGCCTTCTCAAAGGCTTTTGAAACTTTCTGTGGAAAAGATGCCTGTTGGCAGAAACACAATTCTTCTTTGGGTTGGCTTATTTGGTAGTTGGCAGGAGGAGGTCTTTGGAGTTTTTTAGGTGGATGAGTAGGTGTTTTATGGAGAGAAATTTCTTCTTTGCACCCTGATCATAGCAGTTGCCTTATGCTCTGAAGTGTTCGTTTGTCGAATATTTAATTCTGTCCGAGGTGTCTCGAAGGTGCATTTCTGTATGCATAGTAAAGACTTCTGAATCTCCCTGAGAAGTAGAGCTATAAACCATGAAATGCCAGAATTACTTTTTTTTGCCTTCACTCTGGATATTTCTTTCTGCTTTCTGTGCATTGATTCACCTTTTCTATGCATCTGTCAGGGTCTTTCTCTTCATGTGTTAAACATTAATGCAAACAAAACAGAAAAAGAATCTGTTGCTTTTCAAGTTGCTTTGTAGTTTGTCCTCAGACTTCAGTGAGGGAACAGCTTAATTGTTCAATACTTAGAAGCTTACTTTGCCCTGCATAATTTTGCCTTTTCTCAGTCCATAATACTCTCTTGACTTTTCCACAGACTCACATTTCCAGACTTCCTCCTGGAGCTGTGGCAGGACAGTCCGTGGCAATAGAAGGAGGAGTTTGCCGGCTGGAGAGTCCAGAAAGCAGCTGATTCTTCCCTTCATTGCAAAGAATGTGAATGACTTTTTGTACAATAAGGGTTTTTTTTTTTGTGTTTCAACAGATGTTGGAAATTCTGCTTTTGTTTTATACTCCGTATTGCAACCATGTGCACCATAACTTGAGACAAGTGCTGCTGTGTAGTTTATGTTCTCACTCTGTGAATGGGGGTTGTGTGCATGTTCATTTTGTCCCAGGAATAAAATAGGAACTCTCCCCAGTTGTGCACAGGTCATGTATGATTAATGATCGCGTTTTCATTTTTTTTTTGTGTTCAAAGATAACCAAAAGTTAAGAAAAAATAATGTAAAGATAGGATCACAATTGTCATTCATATTCTAAATTTAAATGTAACAGGCCTTTGAAGTGGCTTTTAATTATGCAAAAAATGGTTGTGGTTTCTAAGTTTCTCAGTTTAAGGAAATCCAGAGGTGATTTAAACATGAGTTGTTTTTTTCCTCTCCAATAAGGAGGATTTTATTTTGTTCAAAGAATGGTTTCAGTGAAACAAACTAGAGCAAAATTAAGGCTCAAATTGTTTTTAAATAGTCTTATAGGTCATATCTGTGTTCCCAAACCAAGATGTTAATAGCTCCAAGCTGTATGTATTGCAAAAAGCTATATGAAGATAATGTATCGTTACGCAGTCTTTATGTATAATGGAATATTACAGTGTAAATAAGAAAACAAAGTTTATGGAGAGATTCAATATTATTCTTCACTTCTGCTTTAAATCTATTTTTAAGAGAGGTACAGAAATGAACATATTACTGGATGCAAAGTGCAATGTGTATTAAGTGGCTGCTGGGGGTCTGATACTGAGCTTTGGTGTTGGTAAAGCAACTTCCTCCAG
Source organism: Sitta carolinensis (assembly GCA_032173965.1). Taxonomy (NCBI): domain Eukaryota; kingdom Metazoa; phylum Chordata; class Aves; order Passeriformes; family Sittidae; genus Sitta; species Sitta carolinensis. The sequence goes on from JAVUNC010000019.1 coordinate 15,731,264, forward strand.
CCACAGCATGGGTATTTATAGAGCTGTGTGTAATCTGTATGTACTGTGCATAAATTTACTGTAACTCTTTTGATACCTTCCACAAACCTGCAGTGTAAAACAATGTGATCCTTGTCTGCCTCGTGAAGCTTTGGCAGCTGAACTGTCCTTTGTCACCAGTTTGGATACGTGAGCCAGGCTGCCCAAGTCCTAACAGAAAGTTCTGGCCCACAACCTTCCACTCAGTCCTTTCTCCTTCACAGCACTGGCAGCAATAGAAGAGTTTTGTAATTGATTCATTGTCCTGATAAGTATGCCAAAGAGAAACTAAAATAGTTCATCTTTTTTCCCTGGTGGATATTTGAAAATTCTGTTTTCAGAAATAGTGGATGAATAGATATTGAGACTGTATTTGCTTAACCAGGCATTGTACTTGCCTGTTCTGTAATGTTGTGCCTGCCTATAACAGACATACTTGACTGATGAAATGGTTATATTGATTGTAGTACCAATCTTTCATGGAAAAGAATAAAATTTTTTTAATAGCCTGAGTTCATTTTCACTATTGTACCACAGCATACATACATACATACACCTCTTGTACACAGCATACATGTCATCTGTGGGTGTTTTTCTTAATTGTGACCTCAGTGTAGCCCTATGGTTGAAGACATTTCAACACAGTTCTGTAAATAATATAAATCAGCAGCTTTTCAGATTGTACAACAACAGTGTGGAATGAACCTGTCTTGCAGTAGTTTGTGCTGAGATACAGTGGCTGAGGTGGGATCTCCAGTGGTACCCTCGTGCTCTGAGGAAATGAGGGACTGGCCTGCAGCACTCCAGAAATGATGCAGCAGAAGCTGTGCTGTCACAGCCCTTAGACCTGCTCTCACCTGGTTAATGATTACATTTTTGTGTGGACCCTTCACTGTGTAACGAGTGATAAATTGAAGATGATGTTTATGGGTTTGTACATACCCAAATTTCAATATGGCTTTGTTATTAGAAAAGCTAAAGCAACAGCTTTTATTCTAAAAGTGCTTTTGTGTACTGACATAACAGAAATTTTGGCATAAATTCACTTCCATGCCATAAGCATGGCAGGATGCCTTGTAAAATGTAAATTGATAAATTGTTTCTTCCCCTTACTTGCTTAATCCCTCTTTTTGGAGGTTTGGATTCCAACATAGGATTTTTGTGGTCTGTTTTGACTTTTGTGCCTAGGCAATACCCCAGTCTGGTTTTATTTTTCTCTTCTTTTTGGTGCAGGGCTACCTTTTGGTACCTTTTCTACCTAAGGTACGTGTGAGAAGAAAATGCTTCTAGCACGGATGAATTTTGGTATTGTGAAATTTGGTATTGTGAAGACTGACAGGAGCAGTGTTTCCTATCAGGCTCACAATTAAACCAGTGAAGTATCTTACTCTACTTTAATGATGGGTCTAATTCTGCTACTAGTTCTGTTTTGAACTTAAAAAGAAGCTTATGAAGTATAAATGTTGAAATATAACCTCTGTAAGCCCTGAGTATGATGAGTAACCATTGCCACTGGCACAAGCAGATACAGCCCAAGAGGAAATTACACAGTTGACAGCAAAAGCTGCTGAAATTACAAAGGAAGGGTGAGCAAGTGAAATACATAGAAATAAAATGTGAATACTGTCGATTTTATACTCAAACACCCAAATACGTGTCCTAGAGGGTTTTGTAGCAGACAGGTTGGTGCCAGAGAAATCTTATTCAGTCTTCAGCCATAATAAATTTTCTTGCTTAAAAGTTGCTAATAGGCTAAACCAAACCTGACACATAACCCATTTTTTGTCTTGCTTTGCTCCTGTGCCTTAAGAGCATGAGCCTGCAATGAATGATTTCAAAGGGGTCCAGCTAAGCAAATTATGGAAGAGAAGCTTGTTACACTAAAAAATCTCAAGAGGATATTTGGATTCCAGCGTGGGTTTGGGGTTTTTGGGTGTTTTTTTTTTGTTGTTTTTTTTTTTGTTTTGTTTTTTTTTTTTTTTTTGTTTGTTTGTTTGTTTTTAGGGGGTTTGGTTTTGTGTTTTTTTTTTTTTTTTTTTTTTTTTTGTCATTGTTGGTTGGTCTGTTTTTTTTTTTTTTTATTAAAAACCTTATAGTTTTTATATTCTGTAAATGTGAAGACTATGCTTTTCTGCTTGTAAAGTAACCTCTGGAAATGCAGTGGCATATGAGAAATTTGACTGAGGTGGAGGAGGAGAGGACCTGATTGAGGGAAACTGCAGCCATTCACCTGTAAAGGACAATGCAGAAGGTGCTGTGAAAAGAAGGAAGCCTAAATGAAAACAAAGCTGGTAACAAATCTAGGTTTGCTAGCAAGGTTGGGGAAACTGCTGTTACTTAAAATGTGAATTAAAAGCAGAACATAGAAAAAGAAGCCAAAGGAATTGGTGATCGTGGCATTGCAGGTACAATATTTGACAGTGGCACGTGGTAATTGTGCATCTGGACATTTGGAATCCAATTTTGAGCTGAATGATGCAGGATTAGCTGGGAAGCTCTCAAGTGTGTATTTTCATGCTCGTTAAAATGAAGGTTTGCAATTTAATGATTTCTTTTTCTCCCAGTTGTTATGTGAGTCATTTACTTTGAGTCACTGGGATGTATCACGAGTTCTGTCACTCAGTGGTAGCAGGATTTATCTGTTGAAAGACACTGAATTGCATGGGCAGTTTTTATAGTGTTGTGTGTGCAAATAAATGAACACCATCTCCTCATTCTCAGAAGGTTTGCCACTCTAACAGAATTGGGGTCAGTGTAATTCTGGGTGGCTGACATCCCATCCTCTTAGTAGAGAGTCACTTTTTCATATTAAATTATGACTGAGGCAACCTGGTTTTCTGGTCAGCTTGTTGATAGGAGAAGGTTTAGGAGAGAGTTGAAGAGTTGAAGGGAAAGTTCATACTGTAGCTGGGTGGGGAAATAAAGGCTCTTGTTAGCAGAGTATACAGAATAAATTTGCCAACAGGAGAAAACAGAAACCAATGGAAAGTGGTAGAGGGAAAACGAAATTATTTTGAAGGAATAAAAGAATAAGAGACAGTAACCAAGAAACCTGGGTTTTCAAAGAACTGAGATATCCTTCACATGCCATTAGGGCTCATCTTCCAAGGGATATTTGAAGAGACAAAGAACTTCCCCCCTGCACTTGGTTTTCACGTGAAAGACTTGTTTTGGTTTATAACAGAGTGAAGACAAACACAGAATTTCTGGGGCTTTTAGCCTCCATGGAGTGTCAGCAGAGGTTTTGTAGAGCCCTTGCAGGAGGGCTGGGAAAGGGGCCCTGCCTCATGCCAGAGGCCAGATCTGCCAAGAAATGCTGAGAACCTGTAACTTGCAGGAAATTGTGTTGAGATTTTATATGGAGCTTGTGGCAAAGGACTCCTGTAGTAGGTTCAAAGACAGCATTTACAGATTAATGAAATTTACCTCTTTTTGCTTATTTTTTACAGGAAAGCTCTGGGAGGTTTTGCTGCTGTAAGAGCCCCGTGCTTGATTATTCACTCTGTTGAGAGATAACAGAGGTAAGGAGGATTGTACACTGACTTTTATTGTTTTGGATTCTACGGTGACACAGATCAGATGGTGCACATTCCACATAACCTGGGGTTTAATGACCATTAGCATCACTTAATGGTGATTTAAACACAACCAATGTGTCCTGTTACCCACTCCTCTCTGCCTGATGAAGCAAATCAAGTGTGTTAGCATGAGCAGCAGGTACAGTGAGACCTGCTTTCCCTTGGCCTTGTGCCCAAACCATCAAACCCTCCCCTTACCTCCCAGGTCTGTATTGCTGCAAATATCCACTAGGGCATGGAGATAGAGACTAGCTAAGCTCATCTTTCTGAAACAAAAAGCCTTTCAAAGTGAAATGCCATTTTCAGCAAGCATCACATGAAGGCAACTGTCTGAGGTGAGATCCTGTCCCCAGGGAGGTCACTTGGAGCTCAGCCATCAGCTTCAGTGGAGCCAGGCTCTCATCCTTGGAGGTATTTCTCTTAGAGGACTCAAACTTTATGAGTCCCTTAATGCCAGTACTGGAGGATTCAGAAATGAGGTGGTGTGAGATGTTTTGATGACTCATTTTTTGGATTATCTGGGAATATCTGCTGGGTGTGTAGGGCTCCAGCAAGCCAAGTGGGAGAACAAAACCACAGACTCCTCTGGGCAAATAATCTGCTGTAGCCAAGCAATGACTGTGCTAAAAGGAGCTAAAGGGCACTCAGCACTGTTTTATAATTTACAAGTTTTCCTGAAGATGATAATTCCTGCAGCCCTGGTTTCACTTCAGGCACATGTGTGTGAATGGGATCAATAACAATCCACCAGAGCACAAGCTTAGGCAAGGATCCCCAAGGTACAGCTCCCCTGTGGCAAACCACCAGGTGAGTGCCAGCCTGGCTGGTAACATCTCCATGTACTAGACCTGTGATAGAAATCCTATTGAACACAGTTTTTAGCATTTTTTCCTTAAAATGTGAGTTGTGACTGCTAACAGCCACACAATGCAATTCTGTGCTGGAGATCTCCTGCTCCCTGTCGCTTGAGGCTTGGTTTCAAGTTGGGATCAAATTGTCCATGCTTGAAAATGCTGCTGCTTTTGGCAGCTAAGAGGAAACTCTCTTGTCTCTGGGATTGTACTGTGCACAGGTGTCAAGGCCCTGGCTGTGAGGAGCAGGATGGGTAGCAAGGAGCGAGAAAATAAATGTGAGAAACAGCTCCACGAGCCCTTCTTGCAGGAGATTGTGCAGGATTTATGGATAAGAGATTAACATTGAGCCTGGGAAAGAGGATATGGGGAAGGTGGTGGTTTAATTTGCCTTTGCCTATCACTGTCCAAACCTATTTTAATTAGCCATGCATTGAATTAATTTTCCCCTAGTTGAGTTTGTTTTACCCATGATGGCCCCAGTATCAATTACATCTGCAGCCATGATTCTCTTCAGGACTATATCCAAGTAGTAACATTTTACAGGAAATATTCTTCTGGTAGGTTAATTTTCTCTTGGGCCAGGGAGCTGATGTTTTTGGGCCCTGCAGCTTACATGACTGTGTAAAGGAAACAAGGAAATGCATGGCTGGGAGAGGGATGGGAAAGACAGAAAGACTTAACTTTTAGCTGATGTTAAATTGGGTATAAAATGAAACTGCTCCCATCATCCCACTCACTGTGATTCTCTTTGTGTTGGATGTTGCTCTTCCTGCTCCCAGTCCAACCCTGGAAGTCACTGCTACAATGCACCATGGATTTTGTTGGGAAAATATTGTCGTGTTTATAAAACTGAATTTGTGGCTGATTTTATAGCCACATATATATAATGTGGCTATAAATATATATATTTTATATAATATCTATATTTTATATATAAACCAAGTACAAGAAGTACAGTTCTTGATCTGATGAAGAAACAGTTTCTAAAGTTTGGAGGCAGTGAGCTCCTCTGGGAAGATAAGAGCAGGCTGAGGCTTGAGGTGATTAATGGTCAGTGTTGTGCCATGATGGCCTTTAAAACTAATTGTGGGTCTGTGGAGGGGAGGGATAATGTTTCAAACCCCATTTTATTTTATCAATGTGTCATGTAATGTCCCTGAAAGAAAATTTATCAAACCAAAAGACAATGCCATGGCACAGCAGAGAATGCTTTATGATAGATGATTTGCAAATTGTTGCAATTAGATGACTGCAATTCCATTAATTCCTCAGGGAAAGGATTAATGGATAGAAAAACCATTATTTTGAGTATCTTCTTTGCACATCAAAAGAATAGTTATTCCCAGATAAGTTTCAAGAATCTTGACCATCACTAGGGAGGTCAATGAATGATGAATTAGGAAAGAACTCAAAAATAAGGAAACACCCAAGTGAAAATGTTGAACAGAAACCTGGCAAAAAGTTCACTGTTAATAGACAAGGGGAAGAAGGCAACTGAATTTTCTGTTCTCCAAGGTGTGGCTTGGACAGAGTTTTAAGTTTAGGTATGAGCTAATGCTGTTTTCTTCTTTCAGTACTTTTCTGTTTTACTTGTTTTCAGTTTTGAAACTAAGATGCCTTGCTAAAGCATTTTCTCTTCAGGTATCTCTAAAGTCTCACAGACCAATTTAAAACAAAGATTCTTTTACTTCTGTGGGGATGCCAAGCCCAGGCCACGTAGTCAGCAGGAACTAACCCTGCAGAGCATGGCACCCAAATACGTCCAGGTGTCTGAAGAAACAGGTAGGCTTCCAACACTGCCCTGTGCTTTGTCTTCAGACTCGTTCCAATTCCAATCCTGCATCCTTCTCACTGCAATAAACGAGCCCATGTTAGGTGCTCTCACAAATGGCACACACAAAGTGGAAAAAGCATTCCTTTAACCCTCCTGGAGAAGAAAACAAGACCTGCTGGTTTTGCTCTTCTCCCAAACTGGCTTGTACCACTCTCCCTGCCCCGAGGATATGTCCCAATGCCTCCAGGGTGCTTCCTGAAAGCCACAGTTTGGTGGCCTGTTCTCAGGAATAGTACTACAGCCTGTATCCATCACTCCGGTGCTGTTGTCTCTTCTTCATCAGCTGCCAAGAGTCAGCAGAATAATTTGCCTGGGACAACGCTTGAGATCTCCACTTTTAAAAAGCCAGAGACTGCAAAAACTACATTTTAATGGGTTTTTTACTAATAATGGTGGCCAGGCTGGCTAGTCAGTGTGATTAACTATTCATTTGGAAATCCCAGGTGCAAGTTCTTTCAGGCCAGTGTGCTCCTGGATTGTATGTGCATGTGTTCTCTTTATTCATGTCCACTTTATGTCCTGTTCTCTGCCCCCTTTTCCTCTTTATTTTCTCCCTCTCCAGCACCATCACTTGTTTCTCTTCAGTACTATTAACAGAGGGTCAATAATTAAATTTCCCCTGTGAAATGAATGTGTGTGGCTAGAAAGAACAAGGAAATACATCAAGTTCCTGAATTGAAAGGAGACTGAGTCCCTTGAGCATCCATGTCCAAAAAAGCCTTTGTAGAGGATTTTTTTCCCAGTTAGGGCTAAAATGTAGGTTTCTGTGAGCTCTGTTGGCACAAATGTGGAAGAAACCAGGCATTGTTTGATTCAGTGATTACAGAACAGCTTCATTCACAAATGAGAACCTTTTAAGCTGGCACAAAAGCTTTGAATTTTTATTTCTGTTTATTTTCACCAGTTTTTTTTCCCATTTAATTCCTCAGATTTTTCACAACTGGTAAAAATCACCTACACAGTAATTAAGTGCCAGTCTTACACTGAATGTCTCCTGAAGAAGGCATTGCATCCCTGCTGGCAACTGGGGAGCTGGGGAAGGGGGCAAAGGAGCCATCCCTCCTCTTTTTGTGCTTTCTGGTGAGCTTATTTTTCTGCCCTGAAACATTCTCCATCAAACATGTTGCTTCATGCATCCTTTTGCAAAGATGTTCATGTCATTTTGCCGTGAAAAAAATCCTCTATTCATGACATAGAAGTAGATACAGTGACTTTTTTGAACAGGGCTTGTAAGAGGAAGAACACATAAGCTTTTGCTTCTTTGCTGAAACCTTTCATGTGGCTGGAAAGAAGATATAAGTCCTTTTCCCTTCCCAGTAATTAATTCTCCTTACCTGAAAATACCAGAAAGGAAAAATTCTTTCAAATGAGAGCTGACATCTCTTCTTAAATATTCTAATTATTTCCATCTCCCATGCAGATAGGCTGGAAGACCTTGTTCTTGTCAGTCATGTGCTAGTGAGGATACCAAGCACATTTTGTTTCAGTCCATCTTGTGAGGGAAAAAAAAATGCATTAACTTGACAGTGGACTTTCAAGTTTATAAGTTTAGCTAAACAAGGTAAGTTTATTTCTTGGTGAAACAATGCAGCTCTCAAATTCACTGTCCGTGCATACAAATCCAAAAAGGATCACCTGCTGTTGACTCTTCCCTCTTTGTGTCCTCCTGACAGCCTGCTGCTCCTGCATCCCTGCTTCCCTGGTCGCTGGGGAGCATTCACAGCGTGGCCTCGGGTTAGGGAAGAGGCCCTAGCTGAGAACTTTGATCCAGCTCCAAGGAGATGATGGCTGGAAGCTCTGTGCCATGCCGTTGTGTCCAGGCTTTGAAGTCTGGGATTAGGCTGCGGGAAGGAAGAAGTCCTGCACGATATATCCTTTTGATGTGAAGCTCTGGTGAGTGATGATGTGAGTTCAGCTCAGGACTTTGAGGCTCCAGCCTGTGCTGAAGGGCTGTGATGAGCCCTTCCTCTCTTCTGAGACAGAACATCCTCACTTAAAGGGCTGCAGAAATCCTGGGATTCCCCCATTCTGGGCTATAGCTTTGTTGACAGACTTATTTTTCACTCGAGCATAGTAAATAAAGTTTGTCTCCTGCTTGGAGATGATTCATCTCTCGTTATGTTTAATAATTCGAATTCCGTGCTGGGCTGCTGCTTCCCCGCGCTCTGCCAAAGGGAGTGGGCTCTGCTCTGCACAGCTCCATCTGTTGGCTTTGCCTTGCCATATCGGAAAAAGGCTAAAAACATAATAATCCTTCTCCTCCCTCCCCGCCTTCAGCAAGGAGAATAGCCTTTTTGCTTGGAATGTGAAGGAGTTGATGGACAGGGGGCATGGGGCGCCGGTTTTTGTGGTCTGACAGCGGTCGGGAAAAGTTCCTGCATCCCTGGGCTTCAGCATCCTTCCACATCAGGAGTGCCCCGTGCCTGCCGGGCGTGCTGCAGGGCTGGGCACTGAGGAGGACCCGGCGCCCCCAGGCCATCTCCTTTGGTTTTCCAGCCGAGGGCGGCCCGGGGGTCGCTGGGCAGGCAGCGGTGCCGTGGGTGCCTTGGAGGCTGCTCTGGACACGCACGGGGGGTGCCGGGCACTGGGGTGGGTGCTGCGGGACGTTTGTGCTGGAACACCGGCCCAGGCTGCCCAGGGACGGGGTGGATTCCTGTGGCAATCTCTAAAACCAAAAGGGTCTTGGGAAAGCCATGAAAGCAGGCTTTAGAGACAGAAGAAAACTCAGGGCTATGCTGTAGATGCTGATTCTGAAAGTGAAAGAGCTCCGTTGGAGAGTGAGGAAGGCCATTAGACAATAAGCACTGTCTGGAATCTGTGTCATGCAAACCTAAGACAAAACCTTAGGGCAGCAGAAAAGTCTATCTGTCAAGATATATAAAGTTTTAAACTTAATAATGGAGCATCGTGCCTTGTATTCTAAGGCAAACAAGCAGGCATTGTTTTAATCAGGTGTACATGTACTTGTAAGGGTTGGCTGAAGCCACTGTCAGTGTGCTTCTGCTTTCTGCTGTTGGCTGGAGGACTTTGGAAGTGCATTGTAAAACAGAACTCAGCGTCTGCTGCTTAGGATGAGAACTGCAGTCATCTTCCTATGGTCTCAGTCATGGAATGAGACTTTTGAAAAATAAAACATAGCTCGAGACGCGTCCCGCAGCATTCCCATCTCGTTCGTGCACGTTCTGCCGCGGCCGGCCCAGCTTCCGCAGCCCTGCAAGGCTCTCGGCGGGGCTGCTGGGCTCTGAGCAGCCTGCTCTGGCTGCCCGAGTGTGTCCCGCTCCCGCAGGGGCTGCGGTGGCACGGACAGGACCCGGGGTCCCTGCGAGGATGCTGCTATGTCACCCCCGGCCGCAGGAGGGTACCACAGACGGCACGCTGGAATTAACACGCTAATTAACACACAGCGGGCAGGGCTGGCGGCCGGGCGGGCAGAGCAGCAGCGCGGGCTGCCGCGGGTTTATCCTGCAGGGAATGCACGGCGCCGGCGCTGGGCAGCTGGGAGCTGGGTCCGCCCTGCCCGGGCAGGAGCTGGCAGCCAAGCGGAGCCGGGGCCGTGCTGCCCGGGAGAGGGCTGGCATCCAACTCCTCCTCCTGGCTGCTCCCAGCACCTGGAGCCCCGTGCTGGGCCCGCAGTTCGCTCGGCTCGGCTCGAGCAGCTGCGCCAGGCGGCAATGGGACTGGCATCGGCCGCCTGGCACTGCCCACAACCTGCAGAAATTTGAAAAATGAAGGTTACAAAACATGCTCACAAAGCAAATAGTTGGGTTATATGTTTATATGTTCGCAAGCAAATAGTTTTCCCTTCTATGGTTTATATGGGTCTCTGCTTAAAAAAAAAAAAAAAAAAAAAAAAAAAAAGGAAAAAAACCCCGAACAAACCAGAAAACTGCCTTCCCTGAAGTGTTGTCTTCTTCCAGCTGCTTGTGGTGTAGGTATGAACTTACTTGGCATCAAATACTGAATGTTTTCAGTGTTGATACCTCATATGTGGCTGGTCCTAAAGCAAGAATGGGGCCTTATTGATTTTAGTCTTCATATTTTATACATATATAGGTTTTATCTATATATTCTCTAGACATTTTATCTAAATACTCATTTATCCTTTAATCATGGTTATTTGATTTTATAAGGATCTTCTTCTTTAAGGCACATTGGATGTTCAGAATATCAGAAATCGGTATTCTTTACGATGAGAGTAAATATTCTGATTTTTTGATAGAGGTTTTTATCCCCTCTGTAAAAGGAGAAAGCAATCTGCCAGCTAAATAAATGCAAATATTTTGTTTCTCGTGCTATCAGAAGCAGCATGCAATACGATCCAGCCTCGTTTGTGAAGGAACGGTTCTAGTGACACAGATGAAAAATTATACTTAAAAAGCAAAATCAAACAGAACTGTGTGGCTTGTTTGTTTCTCTTCAGCTGTGATTGTCCTATGGAGACTGAAGCCTGGCCTGGAGCTGACATAACACAAGATAGATTGCTTCCATGGACTTCAGTGGGAATTTGGATGGGATGCTGTGAGGCTGCAAAACTATAAATGCCTCTCAGAAGTATAACTTAATTCACGATGGAAAAAGCAGGATGTGAACACTGCAGCGACAGCTTCTGCTCCCCAGATTCCTGTGCCTCGTACAGGGTTCTGCAGGGCTGTGTTGAGTGGCCCTCACTGAGGAGGGCATGCCAGCAGGATCTGGGAGTTCCCCACCAAGGAGAACAGCTCTGGCTGCCCCATTTTCACAGAATCATGGAACGGTTTGGGGTGGGTGGAAGGGGCCAGCTGGTCTCTGCAGTGAGCAGGGATATCTTCCACTACATCAGGTTGCTCAAAACCTCATCCAACCTGAGTGTTTCCAGGGATGGAGCATCCACAGCTTCTCTGGGCACTTTATGCCAGTGTTTCACCATCCTCCTTGTAAAAATTTTTTTTCCTAATACCTGCCCTTAATCAACCCTCCTTCAGTTTGAAATATTCTTTGTCCTATCTGCTTCTTTGCTGAGCTGTCCCAACTGATTTGCAGCAGCCTCCAGATGTCTTCACTGTTTGAAGTAAAGCTGCTACCAGGGCTTGGGAAATGTGAGTGAGCCTGACTTCAGCTGAGGAAAACCTACAAGGCAAAAGTATGAAAAGCTTGCTGGTAAATCATTTACAAGAAAATATCTTGCTCGGCATGGTATTTGCAGTGAGGGGGGTCGTATTTAATCACCTGCTTCAAATGTTAATATAAATCATTACTTCCTCACCAGCTAAATCATGGCTGCCTCATGCTCTGGGTGCTTTCCCCTAGAAATGTCACTGGCTCGTGAACACGCTGGGGTTTGGAGCCACGTGGCACCCAGGGATGGAGAGAAGGACAGAAACATGAGGGGAGGGGCTGTCAGGAGCCCCATCCAGGGGGACGCCCATCCCTGGCTCACCTGTGCACCTCCCGGGTTTCCACAGCACCGCCCACCTCTGCAAAACGCAGGAACTCCGGGAACTTTTTGGACTGAACTCCAGCAACCCAAAAGGACCCATGGCCCTGGTGCAGGAGCAGGGATGGTGTTTAGGAGGATAGAGAAGGCAAGTGTTTGGCTTTTGTTGGATGGTGCCTGTGAGTTATGCAGGGGAACTTCTTTCCAAGTGCATAACACACCTCAGGCTCACCTGGGTCAGTCAGCAGAGCTTCCACCACGGAGCCACCGCAGGCAGAATGTGCCCAGGTCAGGCACATTCAGCAGCAGTTAGAGGTGCAGCGGTGGCAGCCTGTCAGTGCATGGCCAAAGGAATGTGTGTGCGCGGGAAGGGTGGAGTGGGGGATACTCCCAGGACTCCCTCCCCTTGGAAAACAAACATTGTGCCTCTGGAAGGCAACAGCCACTGCAAACACGAGGGAAAGTGAGTCCCACATCTTTTTAATGGCAGTGGATGCACTCGGTGCTATGGGCTGCTTTCACCTGTTTATTTTACACAGAGCAGTGAGGGACAGAAACCTCGGAATGTCAACGGACAATTGGTAGCTCGTTGCTTTTTTGCTACCTTTACATCTTAACTTATAAAACCAAAAATGCCTGTCATACTCTTTGTCCTTGTTGCCTGTGTGAGAATGTCAGTTCTGTCATTCAGAGAGATTTTGTGGTAACAATAGGCAAGTGAGAGCAGTTATTGCTTTTGATGGATATGTTTAGCACAGTGCTACTTTTACACTTTTAAAAAACGAGAAGAAAACTTTAATCTCTTCAGTCCATAGTAAGTACAAAAAGCAAAGTCAAAGCATGTTTAAGGTGTTACCTTTTCTTAACAGAACTATCTTAGCTGAGGAGAGGAAGTAGGAGTTGAAGAAGTAAGGCTTCAAAGTAAATGGACAATTTTGGATTCACAGTGAAGATGGAGTAATAAGGTGTGCAATATTGCATGAATGGGAAAACAAAACATGTAGCAGAAGCACAACTACCATAAATATAGCTGTAAGATTGCCCAGAGAGGAACTTACCCTGGCTGGGCTGTCCTAATCCCCACGCAGAAACCAAGACTGGTGTTTGCCAACTCTGCTTACGTCGTGTTTTCCTCAGTCTCCTTTCTTATCCTCCTTTATGCATGAGTAAGATTTCAATTTTAGCAGAAATTCTGCTAGGCTTTTGCGGGCAGGTTGGGGAAAGGAACTGAGGGATGATAATTTTATTTCTTCATACGAATGCAGGGAAGTTTGAGCTCAGCTGGCAAGGCCACCACCGGAGAGGTGTCACCAGTCTGGTTTGTGTTTGACTTCCCAGGGAAGTTATTGAAAAGAGAATATTTGGGAATGTTTGATGCCACCGTGCATGGGCAGGCACAGAGCTTAAACCATTCATGCAGAGTGCTCTGCATGTCAATTTTACACTGGTACAACTCACCCAGGAGGGCTCCCAGGCCCAGCTCCTGCTGTGATGCGGCTCCAATCACAATCACAAGCAATCCATGTTAAGTATAAAACTCTGCTCATCCATTCTGCAGCTCTGATGGGCTGGCATATGCCTGGTTTGCAAAGGAGTCTCACTGGCCAGACTAGTTCATCCAGAGGCTGAATTTCCTCCATGTTGTGCTTCTCCAATAGTACTGCAAGGGGCTCCTCTGTCAGTGGAATGATGTTTCCATGGGTTTAACCACAGGGAAACAGGAAACTCAGCTGATCTCACCAGTCCAGACACCCCAGGCACCCCTACCAACATCTCGTGTGAAAGCAGGGAGAAAATAGCTCAGGGTTTCTCTTCACTCCCACACCACTGACCTATGCTGGAGTCCAAAAAGCCACCCCTGCCTGCTCTGTTTATTTGTTTGTTCAGCCCTGGTACACCCCTGTTTACTCACCAGCACAAGGGACACTGGCTTATTTGGCAGCCTCTAATGACAGCTTAAGGTTCACCACCCTGCACTAATTCTGTGTTGTTAAAAATACACTTCTTTCCAAATGAGAAATGGCAGCAAGCAAACACAGGGAATAGCTCTCCTCCAGTTCACAGTGCGTTTGCTTTGTCCCACACCTTTGTTTTGGGAGATGCTGTTTTTGTAGAAAATGAGTCCAGAGCTGTGTAAGTCTAACTCAGCTCTTTCTAAGTAGGTTTTCTGGGGATTATCATGCTGGCTGAAAAACAAGCTCCTTCTCACAGCCAAAAATGTGAACTGAAAATGAGCTCAAGAGCCATTGATTGTGAGATAAGCAAAGTCTTTCAGCTGAGGTTGGGCACAGTGCTGTAAGGTGAATATTACTGGTTGGACACTTCCTGAAAAGCAGTGGTGTCAGGAGCTAGAATTAACATTTCTGCGGGGTTTTGAAAGTAATTCTTATTCTGTTCCATTAGCCACTGTAACAGTGGTGACCAATGTTTTTCCCTACATTGGTACAAGGGGAAATAACCAGAGGAATAGTCAATGAGCTACTTATAAAGATGTAATGCAGTGCACACTCATCTGCTTCTGATGAGTGGGTCTGGCCATCAGCAAAACCATGAGGGATTAGAGGAGAAAATGGTTTTGTGTTTCTTCCTGTACTTTTTTACTGTTAATCTACAGCATTTGATCTGAGGTTGCTGTTCCAACATCTGAGCCTCAAAGCATTTGTGAGGTGAGGTTCTTCTTGGTTGCTCTCACCTGACTGCTGAGGTGGAATGAATGGATGGATAGGTCCTGCACGACACATTGAATAATCACATTCCCCATGTCCACTCACAAACAAAATATCTTTTATTTAACAGAGGATTTTTGTGTGCCATTCCCATTAACATCCCTGCAACTGGACAGTATGCATTATTCATTTCTCTGGGCTGCAGAAGTTGTGATCATTAACTACTAATCTCACATTTTCAGTCGATGTCTGCTCTATTGGTTTGGTGGCCTTGTAACACTTTGAAAAAACTTGGGAATATTTAGCAAGTTGTTTTATTTAAATGGAAATAAATGTTGAATTCAGTGGGAACAGACAGCTCTTTGTGCTGTCTGAATCTGATAACTCTTTTCTTTGCTAAACTGTATTTGAACTCCCCTCTCTGGTTTATCTAAGACAGTCATTTCTTGTTGCATTCATGCTGGACAGTTCAATCTGCATCCATCTTTAACAGTAACTCTTTTATCCCTTCAGGTAGGAATTGGTTAAACCAGGTAGACGTTGTCCCTGTGGAATTAAAGAAGCAGTGGGGAATTGTCTCGTGAGGGCCCTGCTGTGCTCTCATGTTTCTGCACACTCAGATTCACCAAAGAACAAATGCAAGTGCTCTTTGGCCTCCAGGCTGTAGTGTCCTCTCACGTTGAGATGGAGAGGCTTGGATGGTTGCTGGGATTTGCCTTGTGCCTACAATTATCTCTGTACACAGTACAAGGGGTCACCTCGTGTCCATAACCAGGACATACTCAGCACTGCCTGTTCTCCCTGCTCTTAGGGAATACAGGATCAGCCAGGGCAGTTGTGACCAGCACCCCAAACCAGGTCCCTCTGTCTCACTCACTCCTCCTCAGCTGGGACATGGGCCTTTCCACGCTGAGCAGGCACTGCTCTTCTGTGAGGCCACTGAGCATGTATGCACACATGTCAGTTCTATGGTGATCCAGATGCCCTCCTTCAGACAGCTTCTGAAAAAAATGACTTCATATAGGAAAGATGTGTTTTTCATGTCTGGCTCTTGAACATTGTTTTTTGGTTACATGGTATTTTCTGTAATTAGCAACAAAAATTCAGGCGCGGGAATATAGTGTGTGTTTGTTCCATGAAGAGCTGGGACCATTTTGATATTTTGCAAAAAGAAAAAAAAAAGAAAAGAAAAAAAAAATTGAAAAGCTCATTTAATACCAGCCCAGCTATTTATACCTCTTGCACAAACTTAAACATAACAAAAAAAAGTGCAACATAACTCATGAAGCGAAGGAGTGTCTCTGCCAAGTGTAATATTTGTATTTGGAAACATGGTCTATATTGTATGAAGCAGTAGCCTTCTGACTGCCTCCAAGGTTTCTTTTGGCTGATGTTTATGCAAACAGTCTTGCTCTTCATTCATTTTCATGGCTGAAAGGGAGCTGGGTGTTTTCACTCGCTGGGACTGGCACGGTGCAGCCCTGCCCCTCAGAGGTGCCCCTGGGAGCCCCTGCCCCTCTGCACACCAGCAAAGTCTCTTCTCCTGCCCTGGGTGTCCTGCAGATCTGGCACTGTGGAGCGAGTCACAGCACCCTGTTTAAAGGAGACACTGCCCTTTGCTGTCAGGGCCAGGGTGGCTTGGGCAAACCCACTGGATGTGGGAGAAGCACTGGGGCCATCAGAGAGTCTGGAACTGGGAAAACTGGGAGATCCCCATGGGCTCTTGCTCTGAAGAGGACCGTGCTCAGGTAGAAAGCAGGAATTGTGCTCTCCTTGTGTTTCAAATGGTCAATTTTGTGAAATGTGGGTGCTGTCTCATTTCAAGTGTGAGGCCGATGTCCTTGTCATTCTTTCCCTTTTAAAACAGGTTTGGAGATTCACAGAATATTCTGAGCTGGGAGGGGCCCACAAGGACCATGGAGTCCAATTCTTAAGTGGGATTGAACTCACAAACTTCATGTTATGAGCACTGTGCTCCAACCAACTGAGCTAATCTCAGGTTACAAAATATTCCCCAGCTCGTTATTCCCCATTTTGAGTTATCTTTAAAACAAACAAGCAAACAAACAAACATAACAATAATGGTAATAATAACAACAACAGCAATAAAATAAAAGTAACAAGAACAATAGTAGTAATACTACTACTAATAACAACAATAACAATAATACATCCTCCTCTTCCTCATCATTGTCATCATATCACAATACAGTTGTCTGGACTACCAGACTGCACTTAAGTCATACCCCTTGGATAAACTGAATTAATTTAGGGACATACAGATTAAGTAAAGTTTGTGCCTAAATGACTGAAGCACAATCTTTCAAAATCCATATCCCGAAGAGCCCAAGACTTCAAGATTTATTTCAAGAAGTTTCTTAAACACAAAGTAATAAAACTTCTGAGAATGGTGAAGTTAGGAATAAGGTACAGTTGCTACACAAAGCTGCAGGAGCAGGGAGTGGGGAAGATGCAAGTCATTCAAATGTGAGTCAGAGGGGCATATTAATAATGGAATATTAGGAATAAACAAAGACCAAGCCTCATTTTTCCCTCTACTCATCTGTCAGTTATATGGCACATTACCATTGCCTCACCGTTCAGGACACTATCACAGCAGCCATTTTTTCATGTGGTTGAGTTGTTCCTGAAAAATGCAGTTGGCACAGACCACTCTTATTTTTCACACAAGGAATGTAGGTCTTCCTGTTCCACATATTTTTCTTCAATGAGCGTAGTTATTGTTGTCACTGGGAGGAAAATCCTCTGTCTGTCTGCTAAAATACTTGAGAGGCGGAGATAAAGCATGAAATCTTTTTGTTGTGGCTGAGGATTTCCTCTGCAAGGCTCTCCTTCAGTGATTCATGGCCCTTCTCCCAAAGAAGTGCAAAGCTGGGGTGGGTATTAATTATGATTTGCAGTCCAGGGCTGCATCCATGGCTGGTGTAACTCCAATATCCACGGGCACCCATGGAGGAGATTTAAGCTGGGTTGGTGATCAGAGCTGGAGTAAATTCCACCTCCTCCTTCTGCTCTGGGCTCAGGGGTGTGCCCTCATGCTGCCTCGGGAGCACTGCTGGATGCCACTGCTGCTGAGGGGCACTGCCAGGGATGGGCCATAATTTGGGCCTTTCCTTTCAGGGTTTTCAGGGCAAAGCTCAAGCATTACCCTGAAAACTCTCTTCAAAAGTCACCTCCCAATCTGCATCACAGCATGGAGCCTGCTGTTGTGTTTTAGTGCAAGAAAAGATGCACTTTTTCCACTGATGGAATAATAATAATAAATTTTGGCAGATTTGAAACAAAAAAAAATGAGGGCGAGTGTTCTGATTTTTCTCTAAAGTTAGAGCTATTGTTCATCTGGGCAATTTTTGTGTATGAAATAAAGGCAGAGATCTGTGTTTTGGGGGAGAGCCACGCTGTGGATAAGTGCAAAGGAATTCTGCCACAGCTTTGCCATGAATTATATGTTGTCTGAGGGATTTAACAATATCACAAAGTCCATGGAGAACAGGAACACTCATTTTCCTATCTTTTCCTGCCAGCAAAACGAAGCAGCGATTGAGCTTCCTTAAAGAAATTCCACCCCGTGGCTGTGCCAGCTCTGTCTTCCTCATGTTCATGTGCGTCCGCTTTGTTCCTGAGTCCCAGATGGATCTCTGAAAATGGCACGGGGTTGCCAAAACGCATCTGAAGACACATATCATCAGTATGCACGAATTGTAAAGAATGCAGCCCCTGGAGCCATGGGTGATTTCATCAAAAGCGACTTTCCAGCTACGCTGAAACCTTTCATGTCTCTTGTGCAATCTGCAGTGCTAAAGCAAACAATTCCAGAGCCAGATTGTCATAAGGATGTGAATACTTCAGCTTATTAAAGGGCCACAATCTTATCAAATCAGAGGAGAAATGAAATCTCAAAGAAGGTTAAGCTGCTATAAATACAAACAGGTAGATGCAATTGATTTCTCTCCCTACAAATAAAATCCCGCAACACCTAAACACTTTTAAACCTCTTAAGGATTTTTAGTCAAAGTGCCAGGATCTACTCATTAAACCTTTGGCTTTCTGGAGCCTTTTAGCCACATTTTTGGTGCAGTGCTGGGCTTCTGGTAGTGTCAGGGGAGTTTTTCAGTGTCTCACCTGGGAAAGATTTGGGATTTTTGAGAGAGCTGTATTGTGTTTGATTGTTTGTTTGTTTGTTTTGGATATGGAAGTCTGTATAGTCTTAGGTTATGACGGTAATACCAGAGGCAAATGGATTCTGAGTGAGTTAAGGATAGTTTTCCCAAGGGTGGGTTGGCAGCACCAGGGTGTGCACTGAACCCTAAACGAGTGCAGGAGTGTGTTGGAGCTGCGGTGCACTGGGACAAAAAACACGACTCCACAAAAGTGTACCCTGGCAGAGAAAGCCCCCGTGGGTTTGGGCTCCACATTTTGTGGAAAGTGAGTAAAAATGGGGAAGTGGGAAGAGAGCAAGAGGGAAAGTGCAAGGAGCAACAAGATAAAGGGCATGGGATGGTGACAGCCTCCAGCCCCACCAGGACAGGGAGAGAGGGAAGGGGTTGCTCACTGTGTCTGCCACCTGTAGCAAAGGGTGCTGTGGAAGCAGAAAAGGAGGAGACTTCTGCAAAAACTTAGTAGTGAAGAAGACAGCTTGCTCAGGTGTGAGATAAAACCTCCATCAGTGGAAACTTCTCAAGAAATATGGAATAAATCTCTGCTAGAAAGAGCACCTGATCTGCTTTAAGGCAGGATGATGACTGGACCTCCTTGGGAGAGTCACTGGAGCCCAGTTGTCCTCTCACAAGCAGCCACTGACTCCTGCAGTGGCTGTAAGAAAGCAGCATCTCAACCCAGGGATTTGGATATGGTGCCTGCATTTTCCCCCCTTTCCTCATTTTCCAGGCTTTAGGAATAAATCTAAAATGCTCATCAAGTTTCGAGACAACAAATTAAGTGGGTCACATCACAACTTTGCCAGCTGATTTATTTTAAAAGAGTAAAGCAGTGATGAATTCCATACAGCCTCTTTTGGTAAAAGCACCATCTCCTTTACAACCCAATTTACAGTGTTAGAAGGTTGGTACTTTTATGGCACTTCTCTTCAACTTAAAAGGAAATTTTTATGAAGACACTTCAATCAATTTCTTTCTTCTTTTTTTTTTTTTTTTTTTTTAAAAAAAAAAAAAGGCAAATTAGGAAGGATTTTGTGTGTGTGTGTTGAAAGAGAGTGCTTATATTCTGGTTGGAAACTTCTCTTTTTTTCCTTGCTGAGGGTTTCAGCTGGATCAGCTTCCTGAATTGAATTGCAGAATGGACACCAGGGTGAAGGCAAAGGCTGTCAGGAGAGAGGCAGTGAGCACATCTGGCTGGAGGCAGGGGGTAAAGAACAGAGACACTCTGAGTGAGGAGAACAAGGGGGATCCAACCCCTGGTTGCTTTTCTGAGGGTCTACCTTCACCACCAACAGTGGCCACAGCCATGGGATGGAAACTTGTGAGCAGTAGGGATGATTTTCCGTTTGTTTTCCTTGGGGAAACCCTGTGGGGATGCAGCAGGTTCCTCTCTGAGGTCAAGACATCTCTGCCACAGCAGCAGCAGCAGCAGCACCTGCAGGTGTTTGCTGCCCCTTTCCTCTCCCCTGGAGCTGCTCCATGGGCATCCTTGTTTTTCCCCAGCATGAGCCAGCTGGTCAGCCCGGTGCAGGAGAGAGGCAGGAGCCTGTCCTGGCCAGCAGCCCCTGTCCCACTGTGGCAGAGGGGTCAGGGAAACAGTGCCCAGCTGGAGCCAGGACGTGCTGCAGCCCTTGCTTCCGTGGGCTCTGTGTCCTGCTGGCAGCACTGTTTGTAGGCTGCATGCTGCAAAGGAGTTCTCTGCTGCTCTTGGGGGAGCTTCAGAAACACTCACCCCCCTTCCCCTCCCTTTCCCAGTTCCTAATTTATCTTTTAAAAGGGGCAGAGGACCCCTGTGCTTAGCAGGCTACAAAGCCTTCACTGGGATTAAACACCTGCCCCACCACGGCAGCCACAGTGGGACAGGGGCTGCTGGCCAGGACAGGCTCCTGCCTCTCTCCTGCACCGGGCTGACCAGCTGGCTCATGCTGGGGAAAAACAAGGATGCCCATGGAGCAGCTCCAGGGGAGAGGAAAGGGGCAGCAAACACCTGCAGGTGCTGCTGCTGCTGTGGCAGAGATGTCTTGACCTCAGAGAGGAACCTGCTGCATCCCCACAGGGTCTGGAAGGAAAACAAAAGCTACAACTGAAAATCATCCCCACCGCTCACAAGTTTCCTTCCCATGGCTGTGACCACCTTTGGTGGTGAAGGTAGACCCTCAGAAAAGCAACCAGGGGTTGGATCCCCCTTGCTCTTTTCACTCAGGGTGTCTGCCTGAGTGCTGTCTGGCACAGGGGGAGAGGTGATGGCTGGGGCTGTGTCCCAACCTATGCCCACCCTAAAGGCTTTGCTGGACCCCTGCAATCCTCTGTAATGGAATCCATGTCCTGTGTGTTTCCATCATGTGTGCTCACACAACTGGCTTTGTTACTCACCCCTTTGGCTTCTGCAATTGCATTTAATAAACTAAAGGCTGAGTTTTCACCCCACAGAGAACAAAGCCCTCCTGGATGCAGGACATTGTGTCATCTGTGAGTGGCACATTGTGGAGAGGCACTGAGAGCAAATCCTGCCCTCTCTGCATCTACCCATTCCCAATTCTTGGAAAGATTTGTCTGCGTGCTGCTGTGAGGTGTGGACAGTGTTTATCGTGGGCACAAACTTGTTTTTTCCTCGCACACCCAGGTGGCTGCTCAGTTTCTGCCTAAACCACTGGTGGGTATGAGACACAATTACAGGAATCTTCAGAAAGATCAGCATTAATACTACTTGTGTTTCAGTGATCTTTCATAGTAGTGTTTATGCTTTCAGAATTAAGATGGAGCTCTATGGGAAAAGGGTTTTGCAATCAGGTCCCAGTTTTGCCACAGCTCTTCCTCTCTGACTTTAGCCAGGTTAATTTTCTTGACACCATGAATTTCCC
This sequence comes from Sitta carolinensis, assembly GCA_032173965.1. Taxonomy (NCBI): domain Eukaryota; kingdom Metazoa; phylum Chordata; class Aves; order Passeriformes; family Sittidae; genus Sitta; species Sitta carolinensis. The sequence continues at coordinate 15,752,666 of JAVUNC010000019.1, forward strand.
TAATATTACTATCATGCTTTAAAAGCTATGGGGAAATAAGGTGATGAATATTTGTTGAGCTGAGATCCCTAAGAGGGACTTAGAAATATTTTGTAATGCATAGAAACATTCTGAGTATGGAAAACCACACCAAGGTATGGATGTGATCCTACGGCTCAAGCCTCTCCTGTCCCACTGTGTAGGGGCTGACTACGGCTCATAAGAAGCCTTGGCAGATCACTGATTTTGGTTTCAACTTATTGAGAAAGTTTGTGTTAGTTGAAAGGCCTCAACTCCTTCCCCGTTTGACTGGAAATCCTGCCAATGGTGGAGGATACAGTTTCCTGAACAGGAAGGTATTCAGCTGAAGATTGGACTTGATGATCTTGGAGGTCTTTTCCAACCTTAATGATTCCAGGATTCTGTGAATGATCTCAGGGAGGGCTCTGCTCTAGGCATGTAATTAAACAGCTTAATCCTGGAAACATTTGCTTACATTCTGATTCCCTAAGGAATCTGAGTTACCATGGCCTATGGTTGCAGGCAAAGTGGAAGTACAAAAACCTTGTCCATATGCCTTTGGGATCCCCCAAAACCAGCCCAGCTTCCTGTCTGCTCAGGCTTTGAGCCCTTTGTCTACAGTGCTGGCTGCAACTGGCTTTTGCAGCAGGGATGCCTGCCCACGGGAGTGGAACTGGGACCTTCAAATGGTCCCAGTTAGCTCTGGTCTGCTCAGCAGTGGTGCCAAGACAGCTGACACTGTTTGCTTCCCAGGAGGAATCTGGAATACTGCAAAATGTGCAGTGTTTCACTTCCTACGTTTTCCTGCCTCAGTGAACCCATCCTGTCTTCCTCCTCTCGTTGCCAGGGTGCAGTGCAGCCGGGCTGTGCAGGTGAGGAGCTCCAGCTCCAGGTGAGGAGTTCTGCTGGGCTGCCAGCAGGCATCTGCCCAAGGAGGGCACGGGATCTGCCCAAGGAGGGCACGGGATCAGGGAGCCCAGGAGTTGGGGTGCTGCTCTGGTTTTGTTACAGGCTCCTCTGTGACCACCAACAGCTCTGGAAAGTGCCCTCTACTTCCAGTCATTGCTTCCTAAACCATTTGCTTTGCAAAACCATTGCAGAGGTGGATTCACAAAAATGCTCTGAGGCCTTGGGTGTGAAATATTGTGACAAAAGAAGGCATTCCAGCTCTTTATTGCATCGCACATTTTAAATCATGGAAAATTGGACTAAAATACAGTAAATTTAGCATAAAAACGACTGCTTTCCAATTGCCTGTCAGGATCCCTTCAACCCCATAATTGTTTTCGTGTGAAGCAATGAGTGTAATGCCTGTTGATAGTTGTTTGTTCCCTTGTTGTCTCGAAGTTGCTGGAAGCAATTTACAAGTTACTCTTGCTTAACGTCTAGGAAGAGAAGAGGATGGAAAATGTTTCCTTGTTTCTTCTCGGTAAAGAGTTGATTCCTGAAACACCAGATTGGGCCACAGCTGATTTGAGCCTTGCTGTTGGCTTTGGGGGTCCAAGGCTCTGGCCCTCTGTATCCCCACTGCTTGCCATGAGCAGAAATATGGGGGTCAGGCTCCAGTTCCCTTTGTGTGCCTGAGTGTTTCAATGCCTTTTGTGGCACTCCCCTTACAGAAAAGGCTATCCTTGAAAGAAATGTTACCTGAAGGACAGGACCATTTACTCTTTTATACCATGTGTTTTGTACAGAGTGTTTTCCCTCCAGTGTTTGGTGCAGTCCCACTCACTGGATCAGCTCTCCTGCTGGTGGTGCCACTGTCCCTGCACTGCCAAATGCAGCATTTTGCTCACATTATGCAAATTTGAAGATAATGTTTTGATCAGTCAGGGTTTGTTTTCACACCTTGTCTTCCTGCACTGACTGGCCAGGGTGGATAGAGGCCTGAGCAACCTGTTCTGGGGGTGGCATCCCTGCCCATGGCAAGGAACTGGATCATCCCTGAAGTCCCTTCCTATCTGAACCACTCTGTGAATCTGGGAGTGAGGAATGGCATTTGGAACTGCAATACAATGAAAGAGTTTTAGAGGGTTTTCTAAACCACAGTCTCCCTTCACAACCTGTTCAGGGATGGCAGCTAATGCTGTGGGGAAGATGTGATCATCTCCTGGGGACTGCACAGCTCCCACAGCACTGAAAACATCACAATTTGTTCTGTTTGACTTCCGGCAGACGGTCTAATTATATGAAAGAGCGTTGCTCTCCATTTGGTCAGAAGATGTATTCTGAGCTAAGTTTACCTAATGCTTTCCTGATTTGTGTAGTTTTTGCTCTTTTTTCTGCCTCTCTTGAGCTGGACAACAATGTGGTCTTAGTCCAGCAATCAAACATGAAAGAGAGCCCATATGTATAAAGTACCCTCCTCATGCTGGAACTTATCCAGAAGAGACAAATTGTCTTCATACAGGAGGTCTGGATTTCTGTCTCTTCCCATTAAAAAAAGAAAAATCTGGCATGAGAAGTGTCTTGGGATAGGGGTAAAGCAGTGGCCATTGCCAGTGGTGCTGAGCTGTGCTGCCAGACCCGAGAGCTCAAGGGTGCAGTGGGGCCTTTGCAAAGCCAACACAGGACAAGTTTGTGGTAGGAGAGGGGCTGTCACTTGTCCCCAGGGTTAGCAGCAAATATATTGGATTAGTGTCTCCTGGAGAAGGCATTCAAGCCTTTTCATCAAAATCTACATCTGGCTTGACCTGAAAAACTCAGCCAGGGGGCAGAAAAGCTGGGAGTGCTGGTCCAAAAGGTGCCTGGAAGTCCTTGGCAATTTTGGGGCTGCAATGACATGGTGGTGACTGAGCTATGGGGGTCATATTGCTGCTGTTTCCCTTCTAGGTTTTACTGCCAATAAAGCTTTCAGGGTTGGGTTGGATGGAGCTCTGAGAAACCTGGTGCAGCAGTTGTCCCTGCCCACAGCAGGGTGGGTAGAACTACATGAGCTTTGAGCTCCCTTCCAACCCAAACCAAGATTCTCTTTAGAGGGCTCTGGATTTGAAGATGTTGGAGAACAGCTCTACATCTGCTGAAAGCATTGGGAAGTTTTGCAGAAGGCAATCTGTGGGAGAAATAGGTGGATATTCTTGGGAAGAAAAAGAAAATCTCACAGTTTCTATTAGATTTGCTCTTCCCTATTCAAGCTCTGTTCAGAAAGACTTCTGCAGCTCATGGAGCTCGTGCAGCCGGGAGGTATCAGATGGAGCAGAAAGTTCTGTGGGATTCTCTCCTTGCAGATCTCCTCTTCTAAAGCAGGAATTATCTGGCCTCACCTCCTTTCAAATGCAGACCAAACGCATCCTGACAGTGACTTAGACATCAAAGCTGGGCTCTCCTTCCATGTGTTCCTTTGGCCCCAGCTCCCAGTGTGGCAGCCTGGGCGCTGCTTCCACCCCAGGGCTGAGTCAGACTGGCAGTTCTGGCTCCTGTGTGTAGCTGGCTCTAACAGCAGCAGCCCTCAGGGCTGCCCACCTCCCTCCTCCCTGCTGGGCAGGGTGGAAGTTTAACAGGGAGGTTTTACAAATAGGAATGCTTAGAAGGCTCTCTAGAAATGAAAGCAAATTTTGATATAAAAGATAAAAAGATGTCTGAAAGTAAAGACTGCAAAAACTGCTGAGCTAGTGGTTACTGGACAAAGGTTGAGATGAGTTGGAAAGAGATTTAATGGTTAAGAGCAAAGGATAAGTTGACTACAAACAAAAGCATGTTTTTACCAAGTAAAGAGAAATCTCAAAAAAGCATAGCCAAACAGAAAACATCTTTTTACCACGTAAGAAGCATTTTCCACTGCACAATAACAACTTTTAAGCTTAAAATGTAATGTACTAACTTGTGATTGATTAGTTACTATCATAATGTGGTAATATTAGTAGTTATGATGGGCTGTAGGTAATGGTAAAGGTATTGTGCATGATGCTGATTGGTTGTTATGTATTCAGATACTCAGCACAGAACAATATCCAATGCATGCAAGCAGAACAGAGGTGGCTGCAGGCAGCTTTAGGCTGGAGCTGGCAGCTCACAGGTGTGGCTCTGCACCCACCACCCAAGATTGCTGGAACTGCTCTGTGCAATGAACACATTGCTGAGGAGCAGCCCGGGGTCCCACATCCCTCATCTCAGGCTCACACTCCCACCAGTGCCGGGCAGCCGGGCACAGAGTACAGCGCTGCTCCCCCTGTTCCCCTCCCCACACTCAGCCCTGCTCCCCTGCTCCCCCTGCTCCCCGCACCCAGCCCTGCTCCCCCTGCTCCCCGCACCCAGGCCCCTGCTCCCCCTGCTTGCTCCCCAACCCAGCCCTGCTCCCCTGCTCCCCGACCCAGCCCTGCTCCCCTGCTCCCCCTGCTCCCCAGCCCAGCCCTGCTCCCCCTGCTCCCCAGACCCAGCCCTGCTCCCCTGCTCCCCAGCCCACCCAGCCCTGCTCCCCCTGCTCCCCAGACCCAGCCCTGCTCCCCCTGCTCCCCTGCTCCCACAGCCCTGCCCGCTCCCCGCACCCAGCCCTGCTCCCCCTGCTTCCCCAGACCCAGCCCTGCTCCCCCTGCTCCCCTGCCCCACCCAGCCCTGCTCCCCTGCTCCCCGCACCCAGCCCTGCTCCCCTGCTCCCCCTGCTCCCGACCCAGCCCTGCTCCCCCTGCTCCCCGCACCCAGCCCTGCTCCCCTGCTCCCCCTGCCCCCAGACCCAGCCTGCTTGCCCCAGTGCTCCCGGCTCGCCCGCCCCCGCCCTGCTCTGCTCCCCGCCCCAGCCCTGCTTCCTGCTCCCCCCCGGCCGTCCCCCGGGCACCCAGCGCTGCCCCCGCACCCACGCTGGCCGCAGCCCGCCGGGCGGGTGTGCCTGTGGCCGTGTCTGAGGCTGAGCCCGCTCTCCCCGCTGCACCCTCTGCGCTGCCCCAGCCTGCTGGCCGTGTGCTGGCTCGGCGGGCCGGTCCCTTCCCGGGGGACAGACCCCCGCCAGCCCCCTTGTGCTGTCAGCGGTGCCGGGACGGGGCTAACCCGCGCTGCCCTGGGGCCGGAGGAAGGGGATTGACCTCCGGAGCAAAAGCCGCGCTAAATTACAGGAGTGCTGAGGGTTGTGCCACTATGGGCAAGGGCAAAACCCGGTTATTTGTCAAGGTTAACCACTGCCATGGAGCTGCTGCGGGCAGCCGGGAGCTGTGCTCTGAGCACGGGGCATGGGCCTGCTATTGAGGAAAAGGGCTCGGGAATGCTTCCTGCGCGCACACCTATCACCTGCACCTTTCAGTTTGGCTTCCCTGGGACTGTGTACCTAGCGGTGATTGAACACGTGGTGAAATGTTCGGGGAATGGCTCTGTCAGTGCACAGGGGGAAGTCCTTAGCCTGCTTTGGATGTAGACACGGTGTTTTCTTTGCTCAGCTCCTTTTCAAGATTTGCTTTGTTCCTTCTGACTTGCCCCTCTCTGAGACCACCCTCCTTCAGGCTATCATTATCCACAGGCTGATTTTATTTGGGATGACCCTTACTGAGGCCACACTGTAGTTCAATGTACTGTTCTTTCCTCCCTTCACTGGCCACAGGTTCTTTCTGTTCCTGTTACTGCATCCTCTCAATCCAAAGAGACTCCACCTATTTCCACACTCTTTCTTGGTGTTTCCCAGGCAGGCTGTAAGATGAGGGATGTGTAGGAGAACTGATGCACCGAATTCAGGGAGTTCACATGTGGTTACTATTGCAGGGCAGTCGTGGCAGACCTTGCTGTTTCTCCAAGTGGTCACTAGCTGGTTGTACTGGAATAACTGGGACATTTGCACAAGAGGTGGAGCTGTGCTTCTGCCTCCTGGTGGGAGCTGGCTCCTGGATGGAGGTGTCATGCCAGGCTTCATACCCTGTCCTTTTTGGGGTAACAGGAACTGCAGCAGTACTGGAATGTTGCTTCAGATTAGCCCTCATGATTTTTGGCAGGCAGGAGGTGTATGAGGCTGGGCTGCACTGTGGTTAGCAGGTGCTCCCTGTTGCCTGCTTGATGGCAAACACTGCCAGAGACAGTGGGACACAGGAACCACTGTGTCTGCGTGGTCCAGTTCATTTGCACTTCTCCCATTTCCTTACCCAGCTCAGGGAGCCCCACTCAGGCAGATGGGGCTCTTCCAAGGCCAGCTGTGTCCTAGTTCTGTGTTTCATGGCTGAGCAACATCGCCTCAAGGGCTGCCTCTGGGAAGTGTGGAAAGGGGACTGGCTGCAGCTCGGATTTGGGGACAAAGGAATGGGCTAAGCACAGCTGTGCAGAGGCAGGAGCCAGCCTGGAATATGGTGCCTGGAGTGGAAACTCATTCCCAAGCCTTCTCTGCTCCCCAAACCTTCTGACTCACATCCTGTGTCCCCCACCATGGTGTGCACATGCTGTCCCTTGCTTCAGGCATGTTTCAGAGTCTTACCAGAGTCCTCCTGAAATCCATAAGTGAAGCACTGTTCCACTTTAGGCAAAGCGTTGGTCAGACCCATAATAAACAGCAAGCTCTGACATTTAACACATGTAATACTGTTTGCCCAGTTTTAAAAAGGAAATATTATCTAAGCACTCCTCTGAAGACTAGAGCCACCCACACTTAGCTGTGTTAGGTTTGGCCAGTTTGACCTGTGCAGTTTTGCTATCACTTCCAGAATATAACATTCTAAACCCCTTATAAATTGTGCAATGTACTGAATGAAAAGTTTCTCTGTATGTTTAAAAATCCACCCCCCCCCCCCACTGCCAGATCCTTCTTGTGATAGAGAATAAATAAGGAGAAACTTTATAACTCCCTGAACTGATAGAAAATTAGCACAGTCATAAAAGGCGTCTGTGGCTTTAGCAGCGCAGCTGAAAAGGAAAAATGAATAAACCTGCCACTCATAAAGTAAGAGTCAGAGCTGAAGGATAACTACTGCCATTTTAGCCTCCTGGCCCTTCTCCCCCTTGCAAGTGCAAAAATAGCCTCATGGCCTGTGCAGGAGGCAAGGAAATGCTCTGCCCTGGGACCCTTCCTACAGGCACCGCTCGGCAGCAACCACTGTACAGCACATGACTAGAGGATTTCCTAAATTAATTTACATAGACATATAAATATATGCATGTGTGTGTTTTCTGTATGAAATATGAAACCAGTGATTTCTTAGCCAACCCCTTAATTTGTCTGAAACAGCACAGGCATAATGGAAACTGCCCACACATTTTTCCATGAAAAGTTACAAAGGGAAAGAAGCGAGGAATTGGTGATAGAAAAACACGTGCTCTCTCAGCTGGCACAGAAGTGCCATGGAGCCAGACAGCAACACACACTCACTTCAGTTTGCTGGAAAAAGTGGCATCTTTATTCTGGTGGTCTTCCTGCTGGTGCTGTCCCTCCTCAGCATGCTGGGTTCTCTGTGTTTGGAGGGGAAGGACCGTGCAGGCGGATACAGTGAATGTGAAGAAATCCCAGTGTGTGACTGCTGCTGAGCTGTGGTGGCTGCTGGGCAGTTCCAGGGGTGTCCTGATGGAGAATGAAGGAAGAGGAGAGAGGGAAGGCCTGGGGAGCACCGGTGGCTCCTCAGATGAGGCAGCTGGGCCATCACTCAGCTCTCCCCTCCTCCCGCCACCAAACAGGGAGACACAAGTAAGACACCATGGCATTAAGGCCCTGGGCAGATTCTTCAACAGGAAAAGGGAACTTTCCCCCTTTCCTGCCTTCAGCTGGCCTGGCCCCACTCAGATGTAAGTGTCAGGTGCACCAGCAAGCCCTTGCAAGCAGCCCTGCGACCTCACCGTGATGGCTGTATCTGGAACAGCCCCATGAGCTCCCCAGCGTTTCTCCAAAGAATGCCTTGTGTTGACAGTGCTAACCAGTCTGCACAGCGGGAGGGGGGAGAAGCAGCTGGTAACTAATGCAGGGCTGTGGGGATTCAGGGATGTGTGTATGGTTCTGGTTTTCGCTATATTGTCCTATAACCCATATGCATCACTGTGGGTTATGTTAGTGGAATTTTGCTGCTCAGCAGCTGTCTGGGCAACGTGAAGCCAGGCTCACTCATCCTTTTAACCATCAAAGGTACGATTCAATCCATTTATGGCTGCCTCAGGGCACTGCTCCACACATCTTTCACAGCAGCTGTGCCAGCTTAATGCATTCCCACCAACTTGACTCAGAAGCCAGGCTGCAATCTGCATCTGCTGATTGATCAGGGCTTAAAAATAAGTTGGATGACTGGAGTGGCTCCTTCTTTCAGTTCCCCTGTTCAGCTATGCTTGTTTCAGTCCTGCCCATATCTTTGGTTGACTGTTCCAATATGCCTGTTCTGTGGTAATGTAAGAAATGTAACAACACCTTCTCCTAACCACTGACCTGTGCCTGGGAATGTGAGCCACAAACCCTTCCTCGGGTCTTGTTCTAATAGGAAGAGTTCTTAAAAATACTTAAAAGACAGAGCCAAATTTGGCCATGGTAAACTCCAGCGCCTTGACAAAGTCTACTGCACAAAGTTATCACTTCATGTACAATTTTGGTCATTGGAAAGGAGAGAAAGAAAGCAGAAAATAAAATCAAATAAGCAGCCCAGCTCTGAATGGATCATAACTTATTATGAAGTAGGACAGACTCTGTTTTTAATAAAGATTTTACTTAGGAGAACAGACTATCTCAATCTGCACTCCAGGACTCGTCCTATGAACACCTGGTAGGTCCTATCAGAAGTTATTTGGCTCCCTCAGAGCTTCCAGCCTTGGCAAATTACAAGTGGTGAGACTTGAAACTTAGTGCGTCATTTCATTTATTAGAATAATTTTTCCTGTTCCCTGACACTTTATGTGCTATGTTCTGTATTAATAGTGTAGTAGCATTTCTCAATAGCACCATAATTTACTAACCACCCAAAGGGCAGGGATGTGTTTTATATTTCAAGAATTGTGACCAACGGCCCTCTCATCCCTCTCCCAGAGAAACCTGAGAATGTTGTTCCCCCCACATTGTTAAGTAAGAAGCAGAGCTTTCTCCCTGAAAATACCTGTCTTCCCTGTGAAGTGATCCTGGAGTTCCAAGTGCCTTTCATCCATCTGCTGTCAATTTAACTGGCTCCACGAGCTCATGGCGCCTCCATATGACCTTGCAAGAATTTACAAAATCTGGTTTCCATAAAAAACAAGGGGTGATCCCCATGTTTACCCTCTTGCTCGACTAACCATGTTTTGTTACTACCAGCCTGTGCTAGAACACATCCATGTCTGCCCCACCAAGCCAAGCCTGGCTCTGGGATGCTCCGATGCCTCGGCCGAGCTCTCCAGCTCCGAGCTGGGCACCACGCACGTGTCCATCCCTGAGCTCGCAGTCAGCCAGACCTGAGAGACACAGAGAAGATTTGCAGGATGCCACAGAAAGGTTTAGGTTGGAAGGGACCTTAAATATCATCTCTACATGTCTGTGTATAGCAGAGGGAATTGCCTTTTGTCTGTCTGGAGCCTTTGAGCTCAGACTGGCTGTGAGGCTGGCTGGCTCTACCACTGTGTGAGGTTCCACATATGTATGTCAGACCACACAACCCCAAAATAGGTATTTCTCTAGTGACATTTAGCCTTAGCTTTCCAAATGAACACATTGACTTGCAGCAAGGCAGTCTTTCCCAGGATGGAACTGTAAGTATTTATTTACCCAGGGTGTAGCTTTTATCTTTCATAAGAATGGAGAGATGAGCTGCTTTATGACAGGATTATGTATGTAAACTTGTGCTTTATAAAAATTTGGAAATAAAACCTTTGCCTAACAACAGTTGTGTTCTTGGAAATCAAGTTCCATCTACAGAAGCCTTTCATGTTAGAGATATATCCCACACGTGAGTCATTGTTACAATTCAATAAATACTTTACAAAAATAATGCTAGCTTTTTTAAAAAATTAAGACATTTTAAGACACCAGTAGTTCCTCCCAGAAAGCTTCCCTTAAAGAATAGCTACTTCTGTAGGACACTGTGCACTCAGCATGAGAAAAATGGGGGAAAAGGGCTGGTTGCATCTTTTATCCCAGGGAGCTTGTGGATTCCACTTTTACTGTTCTCCAAAACAATAAACTTCTTCCTTTTCTTAAAAGAAAGAAACAAGCAGATCCAAACATTCTTCATATTAAAAACTGGGAAGGAACTGCGATCTTTCTGGTCCTTTGACATGGGTTCTTTCTCTGCCCCCACTCCTCCAAAGACTGGCAGCATGCTCAGTTCACAGGTCGATGTAAGCCCCAGCAGCTGCAGCTCCAGAGCAGAGATGTCTCCAGGAGGGGCTGTTTGCAACTCTTGGCAGAACCACTGCACCAGGACATTTTCTGGCCTGTAGGAAAACCACAGCTACATCTTCCTGCAAGCCTATCCCAAGTGGACTGCAAAGACCTGAGCTAGAAGGTAACAGGAAGAATTCCAAGAGAAAAATTGCTAGGTATTTTCTATACTCACTTTTTTTTTTTTCCAAAAAAATTTCTTCCTTCCTTAGATATGACTAGTCATGAAACCAATTATAGAGAAAACTGATGCTGTAGGTGCATTAATCTTGTAAACCATTCCCATATGGAAGAGTACATTCTTCAATCCTATTGTTTATAACAACTTTTAAATATGTGCCTCCTCAGCTGGGGCCTTGGGGCCTGATGGTGATGGCAGCTACCCCCCACCCCCTTCATTATGTTACAGATGGGAAATAAAATGAAATGCACATTATTACATGAACGTTATTGCAGTATAAAATCCTATCAGGATGAGACTTATGTACGTCTGTATGCAAAAATAGGTGTGTGTGAGACAGAGAGATACGTGTTTATAAATTACACACACTGTGAAAAATACTTATGTATTATATTACAACTATATACATTCATTAGGAAGGAACTGATCAACCCCTGCCGAGGAGCCGACGCAGCAGCCATCATCAGTTCTTTGGCATCCAGGAAACGAATGCTATTTTGCATCTGAAGAAAAGGAAAATCCTCTCAGTACTCCCTTGCTTCTTGGAACTGCCTGTAGTAGTCTTCGTCCGACGGGTTTTCCGTACACTTCTGCCCGTTGTTGGAGGTCGGGCTTCATTGTAGCGGCTCCAGTCCCCTTTGCATATGATCCAAGGCAGAATGTCCACCTTGTAGTGGAGCTCTGCGGAGAACTCGATGCTGATGAGGTTGGGCGTGCCTGCCCCCTTGCCCCGGGTGATCAGCTGCATGTTGTCTCCGTAGCAGCAGTGCTGTGCGGCCAGCGTGGTGCTCTCCAGGGACAGCATGGAGCGGATGCAGTACCGCGCCGTGGGCTTGTAGATCTCCAGCTTCTCCTTGGGGCCGCTCGCGTCCTTCCAGCGGAAGCTCTTCCTCTTCAGGCGGTCGTAGATCTCAGCGGTGCTGTAGGCAACTTCTCTGGGGTAGGAGCACGGGCAGCTGGGCAGGTCGTTGAGCACTTTGTGCATGTATTTCTTCAGGAACTCGCTCTTGCAGCTCATCCATCTCTCACAGCTGTCAGTATCTGTTTCGGGGCAGGAAATGGGAACTTGAGATACATTAAGCAGCATCCCAGTCAGTGTGGTCAGTGATAACAAATGAGGGAAGTGTAGCTGTTCAGCACCAGGGCTCTGCTGCAGAAAGAAAGGGCAGTCACAGCTTGCTGCCCTGCCCACAGTGCATTACTGTGCTGTCTTGTCAAATAAAGACTGACTTCAGTGCCTCAGGCAGTGCTGGTCTGAGTTACAGTGCAGAGCCAGGCCAGTAGGAATCTGTGATGTTTCTTCTACCTGACAAACTCTAATTAAGCTACTGATTTCCCCATGTGGCACAAGAGACACTGCCATGAGCTGGTAAGCAACAGAAAAAGGGGAAATCACAGTGATTTGGTGCCAGCCTCCAGCTGGAACCCTTAGTCAGAATACACTTGCCAGGAAAAATGGCAGTTAGATGTTGAGAGATTGAGTTTCAGATGATGCTAGAGATTCCAAGATGGCAAGCAAGGTCTGGATTACTCTTTCTGAAGTTCATTTTAGGCCCAAATTCAGTCTTTCATGAAAAAAAAAAACAACTTTTTTTTCTATTTGATATCCATTTTCCAAAGCGGCACTTCAAGCACCTGTAGTTCAAACATGGAGACTGACATCTTAGCTGGCAAATGCAGCCAAAAATGATCCAGATTCTAAAAGAGCCTATGTGACATGACATCAGAGTGGCTGTACATCAGCAGGAGTCTATGGCACCAGAGCCATGACATGTAGCTGGGATTAAAGAGATTTGTAGACCAGTGGCATATTTAATACCAGCACTTTATTATTTTGCAAGACTCTTGGGGGAATCCAGGTAAACCTCTCCTACCTAAAACATAATTTAAGGTGCCTATATCATCCTATGGGCTGTCAAAACCCTCCCTGCATATCTTCCTCTACAGTTACTTAAGAGGGCTCTGCAGGAGAGTAACTAACTGGGACCTAAAACTCTTACAGCACAGATTCTTGCAAAATATTTACTTAGTGATCAGTGTCCTGTTTTTCTATCTCCTTAAAGGGTCTCATCCTGGCTGTCATTAACTACTGTGCTCTGCCACTGTAGGAGGGAGGTGCTGGGTTACACTGTTTATTCAATTAATCCAGCATCCAGTGTCTCTGAGGGGCTACACTATGGTTTCATTGAGGGGACGAAATCAGAACATTGCAGATGTTGGATTGAGTTTTAGATAGTTCAGAATCAAGCATGCCCTATAAATTGCTTTGGCTACCCCATCTGCAGGGCTATAAAAGCAATGTGTGCTCATAAAAGTCATTGCCCTTTTAAATTTTTTTTTTTAATGTGACAGCTGTATTTAAAATGCTTACATAGGGTCCTCCATTTGAGGCTATTTCAGCAAAATAATAAAGACTGTTGGATTTTTTTCCCCCCTCCATTTGTGTGGAGTCTCACAGTTCTTTTCTGCATTAGGACAACAGCTAACCCTCTATGATGAAGCAAGTTCAGGAGTTAATGGGACAAAGATTCTATGACCAAAGCAAATGTTCAGGTCACAAACGTAAGCAAGATAACAAACAGCTGTTACTAGTGACATCTTTAATGCTAAACTCAATATCTAAGGACTAAGAAAATCCTGAGGAAGTCTCTTATGTGTTACTGAAGGATTGACTAGGCTGCTTACCAACTTCAAACAGTTTGGTTGCGTTGAAGTCTTCACTCCCTGCAAGCAAGCTCACTTCTGTGGCCGCTGTCCGGAAGGTGTCTTCGATCCCTACGGCAAACACGGGTCAGTGGGGCTGCTGTTCTCCCACTAAAACGCAGTGGGATCAGCCAGCTGCCTCCTTGCCACCCCCCCTTTTCCACTAAAACGCAGTGGGACCAGCCAGCTGCCTCCTTCCCCAGGCTCTGTGTGTTTTGGCAGGGCAGCATTCTGAAGCTGGACTGTTCCTTTCAAACCTTCATGGCCAAGGGGTCTGTGCTGTTGATAAGGGAAAACAGAGTGACAGGCCTGAAGAACAGGTGAGGAAGTTCATCTCAAGCATTTCTCCAGGAAGAATGATGCTGTTAAAAGAAGACTGGTGCTGTTGGTCTCTCCAGTGCCAGGGAGTTAAAGGTGTGAGTAGGCAGGAGATAACCAACCTCCCCAAGCACCTCCACCCCCACCACTTAGAGCTGTTGAATAAAACATACCAGGATTTGCCAGCAGCCCCCAGTTAATTGTTTGCTATCAGCAGAGAGACACAGAGATTGCCAGAAAAATGATCTTGCCAAAATAAACATCCTTTTGTTGCTGCTTCAGTTCAGCCTATTGACCCCCCTAAAGTTTCTGTGCCATGTAGGCTTAATACAAATAGGGTTTTTTCCCCTTTCCTCTCCATTGATTTAAAGACTTCTAAAGAGAGCAGACAGATCTTTAATATGTGATAACTATATGGTTAATAATGAGGTCTATTCACCATCCATCTTCTTGCCAATGAACTTTCTCCTGATCTCCTGAACTGGGGCATAGTAGTGGCTTGCAAAGCTTCAAAACAGCCTCAGGCCAATTTTCAATAAAATTATCATAGAGTTTTGCCTTAACTCCAGCACTAGATGTAGAATAATAGATACCCAAGAACCCATTACAAGGCAGTAATTCACTGCTGGAATTATAAACAGCAGAAGCTGAGCTTTGACCTTGTAATTTCAAAAATGTCAGCACAGCCTCAAAGAGTGAATATTTTTTGCTTGCTGATCGTTGGAGGTCTGTTATATGTCATAAAATATTCTTTCAAGTTTGCCACATTTTGGTGCTAGCTGGTAATAAATACTAGAGAATATAACTGAGGGTTACTTGCTTTCTTCTGGAATTAACTCCTTATTATTGAGGTTTTAGGATGTATGAGAGCATGCAGAAACATTTTTCCTCTGTACTGCCTTGCAGTTGCTGCTTTGCAATGGAGACACGAGTCTATCTGTGAGTGAGAAACTTCTCTCCAAGTCTCTCACCAAGTCTTCTAAGTCTCCTCTCCAGCACTGCTGACATTTCACTTCCCATTAAAAAAAGCTTGACCTCCAGTTTAAGAATTTCTGCCTTTCTGACTCATTAAGTAAACTGAGAGTAATGCATACCACCATGATTTGTGTTTTCACTTCTCTCTGATCTGGGGAATTCATGAACTTGCACCTATCCCCTGCATTGTGGCAGCTACTGCATGACAAATTGGTCTGAATTCAAACACACAGTAACATTTCAAAAACAGTTTTCCACAGCAGCTTCAAACTTTCATGATGTAGGCTTTAGTGCTCAGCCCCAATTTTGCCAAAGTGAAGGCTGTGTGATGGTAAGGACACTTCAAATGTCAAATCCTGTGAATGGGTAGGAGCTAAGGCAAGGCTCCTTGGCCATATTTTTTGAATATATTCGAGCCAAAACTATACATTCCTTCATCCCTGTTCACTACACAGCGAAACAGGAGCTCGCTGAAGTAACAGCACAGCTGGTTTGAAATGCTAAAACAGCTCCAAATTTGTTTCAAGGGAGTAGCTCACACCCTCTAGAATACAAAACGCCCATGCACAGAAATGACTGCCATGCCCTACAGAAAGCCTGTCCTCCTCTCTTCAGTCCCAGGGGATGCTGCACCGCATCCAGCAGCGCACGAACGCTAGGGATGGATGGCGTTGGGAACCGGCGTGGGCTCTTCCACCCTCCCCCCACCTGGCCCCGGAGCACGGGGCCCTGCGTGCAGCAGGGCTCTCCCTGCCCCTGCCCAGCTGCTCCCCGCAGCATTCCCGGGCTGGCTCCCACCTGGGCAGTTGGGCCGGTCGCAGGTGCGGGACTCGGTGGCCGTGCAGGCGTAGCCGCAGGCCCTGGTGCGCTTCTGGCTGCCGCCGCCGCAGGTGACGCTGCACGGGGACCAGGGGCTCCAGTCGCCCTCCCCGTCCATGTAATCTGTGCAGGGTAGGAAGAGGAAGGAAATGAGGACACGAAACTCCCACTTCCCAAAACTACTGTACAGTGTTTTTTATTAGGAAGGCAAAACAAGAATGGGATCCAGATGTCTCTACCTGAAGCTCGGGCCGAGTGCCAGGCGCAAGCCTGCTGTTTAAATGGTTTTCACACTTGATGCTCCTCAGGGAAATGCGTGCAACATTATTTGAAAAAATATTTCCTTTCTCTTTTGACCTTTTGGCAGCTGAGGATCCCTCAGCTGCAAAGCTGGGTCATGAACTAACAGTACACATCTATTCACATAATTTCCCTGCATATAGGAATGTGTTTGTGGACCACAGACTAATCAGGCAAAGGGTAAATTGGGTTTTCTTTTTCATCTTTTCAAAACACACAACATCAGTAGAACAATACTCAGTTTTTGGGTGAGATGCATGTTTATTGGGCTATGAGAAGCTAAGGGTCATGAGTGAAAATCACAATCTTGTTTCTCAGTCCCTTGAACAGGTATTTCAGGAATACTGCTATGAGAACAGGGAACCGCATGCTCCTCTTGCACTGAGAACAACACACAATTTTTAGTGTTTCACCTGAATTATTAAACAGCATCAAATCTGACTGTTTACTAGAATGAACCTTCTGAAAAAGAAACATGACTTTATTCTGCTCTGGTAGACAGCCAAAGGCACTGGACCCCGGGCCTGCAGCACTGAAGCTGATGCCACGGTGAGCACCTAAACCCTTCAGAACCAGCCTCCTTTGTGTGCTGCGGAAACTGCTGCACACCCCACCCTGTGAAGGCCACCAAACCAACCCCCCAAACCCATCCCAGCTTTCTCACCTTCCCGTTGGCCTCCCCAGCTGAGGGAACATCTGGCTTGATGGTTTTCCCTGCTACCTACAGGAGATATTTTACTGACCCTGTGATGCTAACTTGCAGCCGTAGCTCCTTTGGGTTACACCACCAGTGGTAGCAGAGCAGAATCTGGTTTTGTGGCATAGTCACTGCTCCATAGCTATAGGGAAGAGTACCCAAGCTACAGCAAGAGCCAGGGAGATGCCTGCCTTGCCCAGCCCCTGTGCTACACGTGATTCCCACTGCCCCCAGGGCCGTGCTGTCTGTGGGCTTCCTGAGCTGCTTAGCAGAACACGAAACTTGATTTGTTCCATATGCAATGACTGACGACAACTCTGCGGGGTGCTATTAAACATTTATTGCCAGGAGTAGGGGAAGGCTGTATATCTCCCTCAGAGAAAGCTGCCTAGATGTGAGCTCCTTGTGGCAAGGACCTGCTGTGTTTCTGCTCCTTTCCTGACGTGGCTGTGGTGGGGAAGTCACCGCACTGGAATCAGGTGTCCATGATGGGATGGGGGTTGAACGTGGCTAATGTCAGTGTGCAAGACCCATGCCAGCAGGCAGGCACCAAAACAGTCCAAAAGGCATCAGAGGTCTCAGGATAATGTGATCTGCCCTCTATGACTGGCCCTGCTCTTCTTCCCAGCTCTTTTCCATCTTCTTTGTCTCCATGTGTCTGGCGAGGAGGAGGGCAGGTGAGCAGGTGAGGCTGCCAAACAGCCCAGCCCAGGAGGCCCAGGAAGGGCAGGGAGAGCCCCTGGCAGCGGCAGGAGAAGAGAGACACACAGGAAAGGTGTGAACATGTCAGTGGGTGGAACTTCTACACCCCTCATGGGCAGGACCTGCTCCTACATCCTCCTGGACAAGGCCAGCATTTTGGGTTAGACAGAAGGCCAAGAGCTGTTTCCTGTTAGTTGGATGCTCTAGTGTGCAGCAGGGAGCTCTAGGATAATTTTTACACCTACCTATTTAGTGTTTACACTGCACTGTGAAGCACATAAGGTAGGTGTTTTCATACTACCTACCTAGTGTGTTTCACACAGTATTTTTATATTTGTGATTCTTATGACTTTTTTTCTATCACAATTATTTGTGAAAGCATTTTTATTTAACTTAAATGAATAACTACCTAAGATATGAATTCTTGGCAATAAACCCTGCCCACAAATAAATGTAGGTGCAAAAGGAAGGGATAGACTTTAATCTTCTGGCCACAAAATTTAATACATATGTATGTGTTTAAAAACACCATCCCATAAAAACTCTCTCGTGATTTTTAAGACTCTAGTACTTCAGGTTAGCCAAATCATGGGAAAAATAATTTTGTTTTACCCAGGCACTTTGCAGCATCTGGAAAATAAAAACAGAAATGCCAGAGTAAAAGTACCGTGGCTTTGACACCTCGTTCTGACTAAAATTTGTCTGTATTTACACACAACTTAAATTTAAGGGGCTCTGACCTTCCTGTGAGCACAGTTTAGCTCAACTCCCTTGGGTCATTCCCATGTGGAGAGTCACAGCCTGTCAGGGCAGTGAAAAGCTGTAGCTCCTCTCTGTTTCTAGTTTCTGCAACTGTTGCATACAACAAGCTGAAAACAATTGTTTTCCCTGTGACACATCTGGAAGAATATTACACACGCAAATACACAATGTTCCTGCTGCACACGCCACTCCCCACACATGCACCAACATAACTCATCTTATTTGTGTGTCCACCAAATGCTACCATGTTTCAGATCTTGCTTATTTATCCAATAGCTATATTCTGGCTCGCAAACCACCACACGATTCTAAATTTGTACTTACCCTTACTCTAAAAATAAACACGAAACCTTGTTTCCTCTACTTTTAAAAAAAGCACACACCAGACTAAAAAAAGGCCCTCTTCTGGGATAACTGGTATGATTTTCTAGATTATAGACTCGCTGGTGGAATGCAGCTACCACAGTACGCCTCGCGCATCTGCACGGCTTCGGAGCCGAGAGCCGGCGACCGAAAGCCACATGTTGAAAAACCCTGTTTGGCTTGGCCAGCTCGTGGCGGTGCCTCACCATTGCCATTCCCCACTGCTTGTTTTTACCACCCCGAGGTGCCCCTGCGAGGGCTGGAACGCACACCCACCGTACTCGGGCTGCTCCTGGGGCTCCAGAGCCCGGTGGGCGGGCGCGTGGCCATCCCAGCCCCCGAGGGGGCTCAGGAAGTTGCTGTCCTCAGTGGTGCTGTCGTACTTGTAGTCCTGGTCGCCGCTGCTCATGCGGGTCAGGCTGGGGGACCTCTGCCACCAGCTCCTCCAGTCGGGCGGTGGGGCTGGCCAGCTGGGCTTGCCGCTCTCCCTCTGCAGGTCCTTGTCTGCCTCCGCCTCGGGGCCATCCACCACCTCGATGGTAACCTGTGGGATTCCAAACAGAGCAGCCTGAGCTCCTGGGCCTCCTCCTCGGAGGTGGGAAAGCTTCCATACAGCAAAGAGGTGCTGTGCAGGGTGCAAGGAAGTCCTGGACAATGAATCAATATGATCTCGCAGAAGCCGTTTGTTGTTCGCAATTTCACCCCAGTTATACATTTCTAATTTTACTGTTCACACATTAGCACATTACTAGATTGGTTACGCATCACTTTCTCCTGCCTAACCCAAGATTCCCAGGAAACATGACTGGTCAGAGTCCAGGTGTGCTTTTGACCTAGTGCTTTCAGTCTTTGCAGTCACTTTCTCAGCACCTTCTCTCCCGACTTAGCACGCCTGTTGTTTCAGCAACCTTGATGAATTCCAGGGCCTCTGATAATCATATCTAAAGATAATTTGGCTGGGGTACCTCTGGGACTTGTGCAGATACATGGCAAGAGTGCTACCAGGCAAAGGGGCTGTGCAGCACCATGGGGCTCACGTGCTATAAACCATGTGTGGATTACTGAGCCCAGAGATATGCAGAGGCTGAGTGGTTCCTTCTGCTACCTCTGCTGAATCAGACCTTGGAACCAAGGCTAGGAAAAACCCTGCACAAAACAATAACCCGTGCTGTGCCTAAAACCTTGCAGCAGAGTTTTCTGCCTTATGGGGAAATGTGTTTAGAGCCTAACATACATGACTGGGAAAAAGATAAACCAAATCTGTGCTCTGTCCTGAGGCTGAATTTGAGGCAAGCATGAGCACACCAGTGTGCAGAGCCTGTTCCAAGGACTTGGGCTTACCCAGGATAAGCAAGGCCATGTGTGTGAAGGTCAAGATGCAGAGCCCAGGTATCTCTGGGTTTGCATCTGTCTTGCCCCTCTGGCAGCAGCTCATCTGTTACTGCTGCATGAAACCACACTTTGTGTCAGTGATGGGAGCCAGCAGCTCCTCTGACCATTGCTGAGTAAGCCACTTGCTGCAAAGCCCTCCAAAGTAGGTCCTTTTGTCATGCTAGAAGAGTATAATGACCTGTTATGGTCAACCTGTTTATGGTTTCTAACAGAAGCCCAGAACCAAAATTCAAAGCTTGCTGCCCAATTCCCTCACAGACATCACAAATGTCAATATCATTCTGCATAGGAGCAACCCTTGATTATTGCTTTCTGTGCTGAACAATGTGCAATTGTAAAACTCTTGGATAAATACTGTGTGTGCATATAGGTGGCTATTTAGGTAGGAGCAGAGACCAGCCATTAGAAACCTTGGCTCTGTGAGTCATGCAAGCATTGCCTGGCCACAGACAGACCATAAAATGCTTCTGATGTTTCATGCTAATGTGGTTCAGTGATGACATTGGACTGGCTAAACAACCAGAAGTGACTGTCAGATATATCTATAATGTTTAATAGGCACAGAGTAATTTTCAGACTTCCAAGAGGGTACACAATGAAAATCAGGTTGTACAAAACAGAAATAATGCACTATTATTCTAGAAGACATTTACATTGCTCTGTGGATGGGCATAAAAGATTAGTTTTATACAACTGTAATTAGCAAAATCACAAAACACACACCAGAAAAAGAAAGAAAAGGTGATCCAGAGTGTGAAAAAGGAAGCAAAGCAGAACTGTCATATCTTCAGAGCTGCAAACACAAAAAATGCCCACACATGCTTTCTTTGGAGACAGGAGATTTTGAACCTGTTTCATGCTTTGCATTTTGCCATAGACCAGGCAATTGAAATGAAAATACTTGCAGGCTACTAAGAAGCTCCACTGGGAAAAGGAGGAAGAGCAAGGGAAAGTGCAGTTGTCAGCCTAATGGCATCTTTACACAAGGGGTATTTCACTCCCAGCCTAAATATGGAATTGGAACCATTGCTTCATTAAACCTCTACAGACCAAGAATTAAAATGGAATTCATAAGCTTGAAAACATTGAGCTTATGAATCAGTTCAGGGATTCAAAATTGTGACTTCTATCCAAGCAAAACAGAGTTTTCACAATAAATGAAGGGAAACTGCCTTATTGAGCAGCAAACACTGCCAGTGGTGGGGCTTTAGTACTCCCCACCTGGAAATCAGTACAATTCTAGTACTTCAGCAGCAAGTATTTTTAGGACCACACTAACTCTCTGAGTAATGACTCTGCAAAGTGGAAAAAACCAAACCCTCTGATTAAAAAATAAAAGAGATAATTGCTCCATTTGCTTTGATAATCTGTAGCTGTGTGAACGTCAATCAGCATGAACTGGCATTATTTCAGCCAGGGACAATTTGAAGAACTGCAGGAACTTGATTTTAAATAATGATTGATGATCCCAAGTCAGCTTAAGGAAAAGAGGGTTTGCAGGGACAGAGAAGCATCTGCTGGGCCTGGTGCTACAGTGGTGAGGAAAGGCAGGTGGAACACACACACACTTGCAGGGTCGTCAGACCTCCAGCATCACTGCCACTGACTCACTTCCAACACCTATCTGTGCAATCAGCCACTTCAGTCTGTTTTTACCTCTGGGGAAGCTTATTAGAAAGGCCTCTAAAATGAGTTTTCCAACACACAGACAATTTAAAACCCCCAAACCAGCAGAAGCAAAACCCAGTGTGGTGGTCTGACACGTACCTATGGTCCCCTCTCCACTGCTTTAAGCTTTGATCACCAAGGTGTTTATTGTGGCATAAAAACTGTACAGTGAAAGAAATTCTCTAAAGAATCCTGGGATTGTCTGAACTGCCACTCTCAGAAATTAGAAGCCAGCTTCAATCAGCTCTGGTGTTTTAAGGGACTTGGCTTAATGGACCTTCCAGAAGAGGGAGGAAATCAGTGCAGAATCCTAGTAATCCCTCCTCCACTCTATGACCCAGAAGTTAGGGCAGAAGTGTGAGAAGAGGCTGCAGTTCCAGGTGAGCAATTGCTCCCTTATCCCAGTCTAAAATTTTGAAAAATGAGCTTTCACTGAGTTCTTCCCAGTACTTACAGATAGATTTACAGTGCTAGTCCATGACTACACTTACACATATACTTGTACACATACTCATTTGATCAGTTTCTATATTGGGGGCTGTTTATAAAAAGGAATAAAGAAATCAAGAACTAGAAAATAAAGATCAAGAGCTGGAGTAAAAAAACACAGGCATTTAGAGAAGCTCTGGAAAAGCTTTCATGCTGTAGAAGTATTCCAACAAAAACATGTTCTCTTAAAAATTAAAAAATAGATCTGCTTTAGCAATTCTATCTTGGATACCTTTTCAGAGGCTGATTTCTTCTTCCAGTGATTATCAAAACTGTAAAGATTCTTTTTTTCTCAAGCTTCCCAAAATGTCTGTGGTAAGAGAGTTCTTGTATAAATCCACAATCATCCCCAGAAGTATTCAAACCTAAAATAAAGCCGCTTCTTTTATGGTTGTATGAGCTAGGAATAAGGACATTCCTCTGAAAACTGTTAAAAGCAATTGGCGTAGGCACATTAAAACAACAGATTTGCAGTCAATTTCAAATGAAACAAGTGTATCACGCACAGATGTCTCCAGACACCAACATCCAATTTTCTCCTGGCCAAAAATATACAGAAGATAAATATTATCCCAGCCTGCTGGAGCGCACAAAAAGTTCTGTGCTCTTCGTCCTGTTTACTGAGACAATGTTTCTGAATTCACTTTACTGGTGTAAACATTGCCCTAAGCAACTGGAAGATTATGTTTCAGGAAGAACTATGTTTGTGATATTGTGCAAGCAGCAGATCCTACAACATTTCTATCTGGCTCTTTCATGCAATCAATGCAAATTTTCAATAACTTGCCACTCTGGTAAGAGAGACACATGCAAGTCAGCAATGAGGTTAAGTGTAACAGGAGAACAGAAACAAATTCAGTATAAGAGATTGAAATGGTAAATGTGGCTTTACATCACATAATTGTAATTAAAATGCTATCAGCAATTACACTAATTTACTTCTGGTTGTGTCATGTCACTTAGAACAGTTTTCTGGACTTGAAAAGTGAAGTTCCCTCAAACTTTGTTGGGAGAAAATGCAACTTGAGACCTGAAATTTCTGTTTAATGTTGCCAATCCAGTTTGCAATCTCTGATGAAATTCCCAGAAATAAAAATGGGTTCTAGCTCTGAATTCTGCACTCTGGAGTGAGCTCTTGCTCCAGCATAACACAAAGAAACCTGCACAGCTCTGGTATTGCCAGTGGTTTAACCTTGGCACCCTGGACCTCAGCTCTGCCTCTCCAGCTGGCCAGAGGAACAACCAGTTCTGGAAGGCAACAACTGCTTTGCTGCTGCCTCAAGGTGTTTCACCTGACAGGCCTTACAAGCAAGAAACAAGCACTGCTGGAGCCCTCCAGCTCTTCCTCAATCAGAGATGAGACTGGTAGGACTGGCCAGACACTGTTGAGTCCTCTGTGACAATACCAAGAGTGTGCTGCTTGACAGTGCAGTGAAACCAGCAGCTTCAAATGACAAATACAAATGATAGCTAAAAAGTACATCGAATAAAACGGGTGAAAAGTGACATTATGGAGCAGGTGGAGGTGAGGGGAATGGCCATGGGTGAACCTGGAGCAGAGCTGAGGTCTGCAGTTCTTTTTCCAAAGCAGATCACACAGCCTTGTTCCTTTGTAGTTGCCTATGTTCCTAGAGTGGGTGGTTTTGTGCAGGTGTGTTTCTAAGAGAATGCAGTTGATGCCTTAAGTTTTTAGCTTTTATATTTTCCAGATTCTGTGCTGTTTTGGTAGGTAGTTTTAGGTTTCATATGAAGTGCTTCTAAACTTTCTTCACAGAGTAGGGAGACAAAACAATTTCTTCCCTAGCTTGGTACCAAGGACAACTTTCAGGCCCTAGAGCAAAAACAGTGGTGAAGTGAGAAGAACAAACAAGGAGGATGGAGCTCCATAACCTGAAGCTATGGTTGGACAATTATTCTAATATGCTGATGGACCAGAACTTATAAAAGTGTGAGCCCTCGTGATCAGTTGTCCATTTTGTGACCATTTTGGGTTCACCTTGGGTGTGACCCAGCTGGACTCTTGTGCTGCCCAGGTGAGCCCAGTGAGGCCTTTTAATAAATCCCTGCTTTATCCCTTTGCTCTGGCTGGTGTCTGTTCTAGGTCAGCCTCCAGAAGGCATCACAGCATCCCAGTAGGTGCCAAAGGAAGAAAACAGGTGACAAGTAGATAACAAAGCTAAAACAGCAGGACTGGAAGGCTGTGAGTGGTGGATCTGGCCACAGGCCTTGTGGCAAATGACAAAGACCAAGCAGGCATTAACTTCCTCTGGTTTAAAACCACTCCTACCAATCAACATGGTTATCAACATGGTTTTAAACAGGAATCCTCCCTCTTCCTGCAAAGTTTTCACCCAGAATGTGTCACCTCATCAAAATGTTTAACACACCCATTACAACTGGAGCTCAGCCAGCTGTTTCAGCTCTATTGGCCATGAAGCTTGACCAATATCTAAGTAAAAAGAAAAGGTGAGGGACAAGAGCAAGAGTTCAGTTGCAGGTTGAAACATCTGGCTCCAAAGAGAGGGTTGGCTGCAAAGAGTGGAGAGATTGTAGAAGGCTGTTTGGAACAGACAAGAAAGACCCATCAGAAATGGAAAATAGGCAGGTTCCTGTACACCTGCCATGTGACTTCATTCTGCTGCTCAGGGGAAAGAACAATTCTGACTTTGAATAATAACCCTGGCCAATTACAGGGTCTGCATAGGCATCCCTTGGCTGGTCTGTCAAACAAGTGCAAACCTAGACAGCAAGGATTTTTGACTTGTGAAAGGAAATAAAAAAATAAAAGTGTACTCATTCTCAGTTTTCGTAATCATCTTCTCATCTAGAAGTTTTCCAGGCATTGACAGAATTGTTAAAATGACAAAAAAGAAAACAAAATAGCCCAGACCAAGCAGGCAGTCTGTGCTCAATGGCAGCTACTGTGGTTACTCTCAACAACCAGTGTGGAAGCACAGCTGAAGCATAAAATGCCACTTTAAATGCTGGGAGATTTTACAAGGCTAGAACACCACAGGGAAGGGCCAAACGGGTTGTCCTGTCTTGTATGCAAAGAGTCAGAGGCATTTGGATCACTGCAGCTCTGACTGTTGCTTCTGAGGGTTTCCTAGAGACAGTCTGCTGTACTTACACCATCATCTGATACATACAGTGGTACCTGGGGTAGTATGAATTTCTCTGATGGTGTTCTGATGTTCACCAGTTCACCACTGAAAGAACACACACCAGGGCATGGATACAGCAAGTGCCATCTCACAGGAGCCAGAGGAGGAATGGCTCTAAAGGGAACTCACTGGAGTATCTTTTCCACCTACTTTTTGGGACAAATTTTATGCCTATTTCTTAGATTTTTAAATCCTCAGGTATCATTTCCATTAAAAAATGTCATTTTTGGTCTATGCAGCAGAAGGAGTAAGAGGGTTTGCATCTTTGAGAGGAAAATGTGGCCACTGTGCTATCTTAAAACAGAGGCTGTTTTCTCCTATCCAGCCTCTCAGTCCTAGGAGGACTCTAAATCAACACTCCCAGGATTGTAACTTACAGATCTGGGAGCCATTGTGCAAAAGGAAAAATAAGCATCAATTCTGTTTCCACCTGCCAAATAGCTGATGAGAAATTTGCAAGTCAACAAGTGTCCCTATTTCTCTTCAGGTCTGTATAGTACTGTTTAACAAGCAAGAATTCACTATAATCCTGTTTTTTCATAAAAGAGTAGGCCAACTTTTACAACCTTTAGGCAAAAAAATAAACTTTCTCTGACTCTGTAAGGAATTAATGGGAGTTTTATCTCCATGAGGCTTGACCAGCTGTAAGACTGTCAACCAAGAACTTAAAGAAGCTTTGTGTAATCACTATTTACGCACCTAAGTAAG
This sequence comes from Sitta carolinensis, assembly GCA_032173965.1. Taxonomy (NCBI): domain Eukaryota; kingdom Metazoa; phylum Chordata; class Aves; order Passeriformes; family Sittidae; genus Sitta; species Sitta carolinensis. Next base: position 15,778,129 of record JAVUNC010000019.1, read on the forward strand.
CAGAGTAGAGTCAGAGCAAATAAAATACTAAACTTAGGGAGCCTATTTCTGAAAGGGCTCAACGTTGTGCACAAGAGCTCTGACATTTGTGTTGCCTCTTTCCAGTTTACAGGACCAGTCTTCCCAGTTCTCAGAGTCCAGCAAAACTGCTGACACATTTCCAAGATCAGGTGGTGGAAAAAGAGGTCACAGCAGCAGCAGTTACTGTGAAGACAAGCCAGGGAAGTGTTTCCATCTCTTTTATCCCTGTGTCTAAACACCTCAGGGAAGGTTTGTGTTTCCTCCTCTGCACTTTGCATACTCTTCCAACAGTGATGCTGAACCATTTGCCTCAAGCCACAACCTGGGGCACCTACAGCTTCCAATCTCCCCTTCCTGAAGCTTCCTGGAATGGTACAGGAGATGTGTGCTGTCACCACGTGTTGAGCATGGTTACTCCCTCAGCCCATCAAGTGTTAGACCTGCCCCTGACCCAATTCTGTGAGACTAATTCATGTTTTAAAGCTACTGATCACATAATATTTATCATTCTGTCTAAATTAAAAATTTTATCTCCTTTCTTTCTAAGACAAATAATGGCTTTGCCCCAATTTATCAACTGCTACTTGGGGATAATGGCTGGGTTTTTTTTCTATGAATTGTTAGGTCCTTTTTGGTTGGCATGCTTATTTCACTAAATTTCTTATTTATAAAAGAACATATTTAGTTTTGTGTCAAAACTTGTTTTATTGTATTTGTTTTTTATTATAAATTGTGCTGAAGAAACCTTGAAACTGCTGCTTGGTGATAGAGTTCTGTCTTAATGACTTCCCTCATTTTGGATAATAGGAATTTCATTTTATTTTGCTAGACAGCATTGACTCATCTACAGGGACACAAGGGAGCAATGCCGTGGAGGCAGCTTCTTTTCATCCAGTCATAGGTCATGCACTGGTTTGGGCTGGGAGGGGTCTTGAGGATCACCTCATTCCACTGCCCTGCCATGGGCAGGGAGACCTTCCCCCATCCCAGGATGCTCAGAGCCCCATCCACTTGAACACTTTCAGAGACAGGGCAGCCACAGCTACTCTGGGCACCCTGTGCAGAGCCTCAGCACTCTGAGAGCAAAGGATTTCTTCCTGAAACTACTTCCTAAAACTATTAAACTTATCCTCTGTCAGTTTGAAGCCATTCTCTCTTGTCCTATCACTCCACACCCTTGTATAAAGTCCCTCTCCAGCTCTCTTGGAGCCCCTTCAGCACTGGAAGGTGCTCTAAGGTCTCCCCTGAGCCTTTTCTCCAGGCTGAACAGCCCCAGCCCTTTCAGCCTGCCTCCAGAGCAGACGTGCTCCAGCCCTCTTGAGCATGTTGGCCTCTCCCCAGCAGATCTATAACATCTTTACATACATACTTCTTAGACATATCAAAAGGATGGTAATTTTGTGGGCTGCGGGACTATAAGAAGCCAGGAATTAATTTAACCAGAAAACCAGATCTATTAGTGCATTGTTTTTATAAGCACATCTTAGGCAGAACAACATTTGAATTTATTGTTTTGGTTAAAAAAGACTGCTTATTAATGCCAATTTTGCTTTAAGGCCCTGAATTAAAAACAAATCACTCATTCTTTCCTCTTTCCGATCCTTGAAGTTTCAAGATGCAAGTGGCTTGTAAGAGACTGTTCCAAACTCAAGAACGGTTTGAGGAATAACATATAACAAAGTTCCTTGCAGACAATTTTTTTTTATACTACAAGCAGCTGCTGCAGAAATTAACTTGCTTCCATACAAAGGAATGCATTTTGAGCTGAAGCTGAAAGACTTCTTCTCTGTCAGCCTTTGGGGATGGCTGCATTTTATAACAGCATACAATAAGCAAATTTGTTCACAAATAAATTTTACAACAGCAAATTGAAGGGCAGAAATTAAAATACCCATTTATTTTCAATGAAGGTAATATGCTCCAAAATGGCAATCACAAAGATGGGTTTAGTATCACGAACAGGTCTACACTGATCTCCGCACTTATGCAATCAACACTGTCCAAGGAGAAATTCAGAAAAAATTTGCAGTATGTGCATTAACTTAGAAAAAGTATGTATTATATATATTTTATATATAATACTGCATTACATTATACTGTACCACACACATTCTCTGTTGGTAGAGATGGATCATTCTGGCTGCACGTCATGGAGTCGTCTTGGCTCAGCAAAACAACTTTGTGAGTTATAAAGATGTCGGATGTTAACATAAATTTGTACCTGAATGTTGGGATTCTGCCCATTGATATCTGCTTTTGACAGGTCAGGGAAGTTCGGGAGGTCCAGGAGGAAAGACCTGGGTCCATCTCTCTGCAAGGACGTGTGCCCGCTCTCCTGCCCGAACTGCTCCTTGGGGAATGGCCGGTGGGCAGCCTGCAGCTCGGGGTATTCCCGCCGCTCCTCGGGCTCCAGGGTGAAACTGTCCTCAGGAGAAGGCTCCTCTGCAGCCAGTGTGCTCTGGGGAAGAAAAGCAAGGCCCAGGAATGACAACTGAGAGCGTGCAGTCTGCCAGTGCCCCCACGCCTCCAATGGCTGCAGCCTTACAGCACCCAGACCCGCGGCTCATTACTGAGACACAGATCTGTAACCAGCTGACACTGGATAAAACCGAGCCAGACTTGGGGACCGAACCCTTCCAGCCTTGTGGTGAGCACCTACACACGGACACAAGCATCAGACTTAAAACAAACACAGGAACACGAGGCTCTGAAGCAACCCCTAGGAAATCAAATCATACCACATCAAACGTGTCCCTAAAAATGCTGAAAGGCATCCATCTTATAAATCATTTTAGTTTGCTTTGTTCCAAAGCAAAGCAAAAACACTGACTGCTAAGGCCATGTTGAAATTTATGGTATTAAAAGATCCCACCGCTGAGCTGGCAACCTCCCCTGCTCTCTCCTCAGCCTGCAACAACTTCCATCTCATCTCTGTGTTCCTCACCCAGTTTCTCTGGTCTTGAACATCTGAACCTTCCTTCCTCTGGGATCTCATTTTCATGTTTGCCTAATGGAGGGATTGAATTTCACCAGGCTGTGGGTCAGCGGTTAATGCTTTTGTTATTGTTGAGCGTACTTTTGGGTTTTGTAGTATATTACAGCAGGCTGCCTCTGAACCAGTAGCACTGCTGCCACTGCCTTTGACCTCACCAAGGAGACACATTTAGTATCAAAACACTGGCTCCCCGGGTTAGGACTGGCCTGGGGACTTGGGGGAAAAAACAGCAGAGAAGTTCAATCTCCTTATGGCTAAAAAGAAAGAAAGAAAAAAAAAATAAAAAAATGCATGGGGCAGATTCAGCGCAGGTTTTGGGTTTGACTCAGCTGAAAAATTTTAGCTTGAGGTCTTAGTATGACTGCCTGGGGAGTTTTTATTTTCAGTTCATAAAGAGACAGCAAGCATGGAGAGGGTAAATGTTAAAGACCTATCTTTTAAAACAAGCACAATTAAAGTGGAATGGCCACATGTGGCTCTGGCTCTACTGAAGCATATTTTTGCCAGCATTTCTGGTTAAACACAATCTCCATCCAGCTCCCCTGGTTCAAATTAAGCCACAGCATACCTTTAGCTAAGCTCTCAGATAGATAACAGCTCCAATGCCTTTTATTTTGTGTTTATTTGCTTAGAAGGTTCTAAACTGACCTTTAAAGAGATGTTACAATATAACACGTGCACATTACAGAAAAATATTCAGTGAGTTAGAATAAACTAAGCTTGACGAATTAATCTTGGACTAAGTGAAATTGTCTTGAATAAAAATGAAGGTAGTTCTCCTCTCTCCTCCTCACTGCACTCTATTTGTAAAGAGCAAAATCAATTTACCAGAATTAATATTGTCATTGTATTGTCATGCCCAGGATGGTTACACTCTGAAAGTGCCAAAAGGGTAATTTTATACATTTATCTATAGCACAGATACAAATTCTGAATTAGTGTGTGTGTGCAGTGCTAAAAATGTGTGTGCTTTGCCTGAGGGCTGAAACAGGCTCTGCTCTTTGCTGGAGACCAGGAAGGACTCTCAGATGCCTTTGGTGGCCCACCCGTTACTCAATATAAAGTAGAAAGCAGATCACACAGCAGCAAGCTCTGGGAAATGAAACTTCATTTTCACCTTAACCTTAACTTTAGCTTCCTTACTCATATGTTAGTACTTTAACTTAACACTTTTCAGATAGAATTTAGCATGCCTGGTGCATGAGGATTAAATGGCTTTTCAGTTATGCCTGACTAACAACAGAGTGTAGTAGTGCTGTGATTGAACTACTTCAGTTGGTGGTGCTTAACCATTTTTACTGGGGCATCATGGCCATAATCTTACCTTTATTAAAAATAAAGTAAGATTTTATTAAAAACTAATGAAATTCTCACATAAAATTCTATACTTTCACTATCTGGCTGCCCCTTCAGGAGCATCCTAATTCTCCACATTAAGATTCCATGCAGCTAGAGCTGGCCAAGGCCTTTGGATTTTAACTCTCAGAGCAGACTGGGTGTGTGATCCTGACAGGTCAGGGTGTGCTGGGGGGTTACAGCACTTCTTCTCTGGAGAATGCCTTGGCTTTATTTGGTTCTTCTTCTTAGGGTCAGGATTAAAATTGTGAGAGGCAGAATTTTTATTTGGTCTTGGATTAGTTTATTTGTTTACTGTTTTTTATCTAAGTTACAGCCTCACTGACCGTGAGTGCTTCTGTGTGCTAAGTTAACAAGGCAAAAATGGAGTGTAAAGACTTTAAGGTCTTTTTAAGCCTAAACTACCCAATTATGAGATACCAACTAATTTATTTTATTTTTTTACTCCACTAACTAACTACCCGTGTCTCACACTGCGGACTTTTCCAACCAATCACTCAAACTTACCCAAACTTGTGAAGGAGAAGGAGAAGGAGAAGGAGAAGGAGAAGGAGAAGGAGAAGGAGAAGGAGAAGGAGAAGGAGAAGGAGAAGGAGAAGGAGAAGGAGAAGGAGGAGGAGAAGACTATGCCCTAACCCCTCCATCTTGTCTCATATATATTATTTAACCCACCACCTTAAATTCTGAATCTCTCACCCTGTGTTCTAACACACTTCAATTCAACTCCACACTCACAGACTCAGTGCTATCACTCAGTTTTGGAAGCCTTGCCCAGGGCCTCAGGTCAAATGCAGTGTATCTTTGTGGATCATTTTATGTGAGCACAGAAAGTTTGAAATCCTCTGTGTCCAGGGTTCCAACACCCTTCCTCAGTGCCATGTTTGTGGGGAGCTCAGCAACTACAAGAATAAGGGCTATATAAAAAGTTTTTAATAGTGTCAAACAGATGGGCTATCACATGGAGCTAGTTAGGAAATTGTCATGGTGAAGTAATGACATCAGGCTGATCGGGCCCACGACCAAGCTGCTCGGGGCAGGGACTGTCACTAATTACAGATGGGCAATTAAAACGGGGGGAGGACAAGACAACTGCTCCCTCCCAGAGGCCACTGCAGGCAAGGGAGGGTGGCCCACGCTGCTCGCCCAGGGTGGGCACGACCCAGGGACCCTGGTGACACATTAGTGATGGCAGTGCCCCAGGGCAGGCACCGAGCAGGACACAGAGCTCGACTGCAAGGGCAGGGCTGGCCAGTGCCTGGCAGGAGTGGCCCAGGTTAAAGATGCTCTGTGCCCTGCCCAGGAGCAGGGCTGTCTCTACATCCCTGCTGCACTGGGAAAGCCCAATCCAGGAGTCCTTGGCCTCTGTGTCATACTCCAACACAGGCCAGTGGAAACGCTCAGCATGTGTGATCGTTCCAGTTGTCGTGGTACCACAAGTGAAAGGACATTTGTTTCCAGTTAATAAAATTAATAGAATGTCCATTTTGTTAGGAAGATACGTCTTGGTGTCAAATCTAAGCTGACCTACCTGCAGTATTATTAGAAATGTGCATTGTTGGTAAAAAGTTTAAAGAGGCTGCCACAACTAAAAGTGAGCTTGAACTGCATGTGAAGAGAAGGCTATGCTCACCCTGTGCTACTGCAGGAGCTCTGCAAAGGCTCTTCCAAGACCCATCTAGCAGGAAAAAGTTTGTCCTTAATGCAATGCCAGCATCCTTTCTGAAGAAAATAGGGTTTGTGTTCCAAAGCAAATAGATGAAATTCAGTATTTTTTTTTTCATGGGGGATATTCTTCTTGTCTTATTTTTATGTTATTTCCCATGTTTATATTTCACACTATTTATTTTTAGGTGTACACAATTTTATTACTGATGCTTTTGGGAAAGCAGCATTGCTTGCCTTCCCTTAAAAGCTATGTCACTTCATTCAGAACTACTGACTCAGTTTCTTTGAAGTTATGACATTTCTAATTCAGGCACACTGGTTTCTTACTCAAATGATGCATCTGCTCTAAATATTTTAAGATAAAACACTTTTTTCCCCTTCATTTAAAAGGATTATTCACAGTGTTTAGACTTTCCATTAAGATGATTTTAAGAGGTTACTCATGCTGGCTGTAACCTACAGTTCTGCAAACCCCATGGGATCAGATAATTACAGAAGTTCCCAATACAAAAACAGCTTAGGATTTTGGAGTGCTCCAAGTGTGGACAGTATACAAGGGCAGGAACATATAACCCACAGTTGTGTGACAAGGCAATGAAATAAACCCTTGAGAGAGAATCTGACACCATGTTTGCATTACAGAATAACACACCTTGCAACACCCATCTCTGAAAAAGGGGAGGGCAATAGGTCAGTACATATCAATGTCCTTGTGTCCATCTGTGAACCAGAAAAGAAGAGCAATTCATGGGGATTTTGTGAGGATAATAATTCTGAGGATTTTGTGAGGATTATAAATGCTGGTAATCCAGGAGGGACTTGCAGTATGGCAGGGTGTAAGGTCTGAAGAGACGATCCTGCACGCAGGAAACCTGTTCTGCCTGGTACTGCAGGTTAACTCTCCAATGATCAGATCAGTATTTTAACACCCTCCCTCTGTCACAGACATGAGCTGCAGGGAAATGTACTGTTACTCTTCCCCACAGAGAAGCTAAACAGAAATGGGAACTTGTAAAAATACCAAACTAGGGAAGAGGGAGTTTCTCTACAATTTTGGCAAGCAGGGAGTCCATCTCCCTCCTCTCTTCCTTATTTTAATACCATTTCCAGTTCTGGAAAAACAACCAAGACAGAGAGTAAGTGAGGAATGACTGTAGCTACAGAAAATATTCTGGAGCAGTCGCTCTTTCTCTGCCCTTCATATTTATTACTTTCCTTCATTTACTCCCCACTTGCCAAAGTAAGGGCACATTTGCAAGCACTGCTAATTATGGAGTTGAGAGGATTTTTAGAAAACTGATACAACTTATATTCTAATAGCTCCCAGGCAGCAAGGGAATATATTACTAAACCTGCTGCAGCTATATTGCTTTCTTATTTCTTGTGTACTCCTTTGAAATATCTTGTAAAATGATCTTGACAAGAGGTCTTGAATTGAAAGCTGAGGGTCTGTCACTGCACTTTCATGATGCACCTGTACAGCATCTTCAACCACCAGCAACAAGGAACTTTTATTTATTAGGAAACTTCACAGATGCTATAAAAGATTATATTGCTATCAGAGACAAAATGAGGCCTGGGGCCTGCACAGAGAACCATTACAGCCATTAGGATTGGTTTCATTTCCCACCTGCCCAAACAGATTGTTTTCATTTTGAAGGCTGTCATGGGTTTTCAGGTTAGTGCTAAATGATTATTTTAAAATTAACCAGTCTAGGGAGGCCAAGTAACACACCAGGTTACATGAGACTCTCACCTCCACAGATCCAAGACGTATAACAAACTTGGGTGATCTAATTCCTGGAGTTTATTTATGTTTTTCTGCTATCATGAGTACAAGCAGCATGGGACCTATCAGGGCAATGTATGAGGACAGTGTTGGAGAAGCAGGCAGTGAGGGTAACAGCTGAGAAACATTATCAGAGATACAAAGAGAAAGATTTCTTTTATGATTAATGCCACATACAGTCCAGTCAGACAGAAAGTCAGACTGGCACATCAACCACTCTGCTACTAAGATATTTTCATTTTTCCTTAAAATGAGCTTGCCCCTCACTCACATATAGCAGTGAAGTGAAAAACTTACTTATCTTGTGAAAACTCTGCAAAACTAATTGTTCCAATAATAAAGAGTGCATTTTAGAAAATCACTGCTAACAAATAATTTAAAACAGATGGCATTGGCTTGTATGTACACAATTGTTTTCACTAAGCAGGTCCAAAATAGAGCATCTGCTTTAAACATCGTGCAAATAGAAGATGAATCACTGATAACAGTTGGTAATAATAATGATGATAAAAACAATAATAATAAAAAAGTTCTGTTAATCATGGTCTATGTTTTAATAGTTCTCTATTATTTTTCAATTCTCCAGCAAAACTGGTAAAATGACAGTGCATGCAGTTCTAACTGGCAGTACCTCTGCCTGTCTGACCCAGTGGCCATGGATAGACCAAATCAGCCACCCCACAGCACACTGCTCTGGGACACACGAGCTTCAGGGGCTGGATGGCTCCTGAAGATGTCTGGTCTCTGTGGAGAGCAGGATGGAGTCACAAGTACTGTTGCAAGTAAGAAGTTCACGGCAGACTTTGATCCACCCTCACTGTTGAAAGAGTGGTCTCTGTAGATGCTGGGTGCCAGAGGCACAGTGAGGTGCTTGGGGTGGCCCAGAACACACCCAGCCCACCACAGCTGGCTCTGCCTTGTGCTGAAATAGCTCTCAGGAGCTGCACCCAGCGGAACCTGCAGGATCTCAAAGCATCTGGGTGCATTTATTGCAGATTCACAGCTTTTGAAATTTTGGGGTTTCTACGCTGAAAACTTCTCTGGGTAGCCCTCATGGCTACCCAGAAAATCCTGAGCACTGAATGTGCAGCCAGGACATGTGTTATGACTGCAGAGACCCTCAGGCTGTCGGGCTGGGGCCCCTCCACATCCAGGAAGGCCCAGACAGCTCTTTGGAGGCACGTGGCCAACACCACGTCAGGACCCTCCACGGTGCAGGAGAAGGCTCTTGCCTTGTTGAACCCTGTGAACTGATACATCCCAAGTGCCAGAGGAGCTCTAACACCATTCTTCCCCCACTGAGCCAGTTTATTCACTTGCAGTCATCAAGCTTTGGTCCATCCTTCCTTCAGATTCTGCTTGTGGGTTTTGCTCACCAAGCTTCTTGTCTCCTCCACACCACTGGCAAACTGTGGGCCCACATCTGAATGGTCTTGGTAGACAATATTTTTAACTCTGAGCTTAAGGAGAAAACCAGCCATATTATACTCAGATCTGGCAAACTGTTGCTACATGTTGTGGACACGCATTTCACATCACAGCTATTTTTTATGCTCTGCTGTTTGCTTGTATTTCATGTTTTCATTCAGCTGGAAAATACAAACAGTATGGTTCAGCTTGGAGGTGAAGAACTGCCAGTTTGTATAAACACTTTGATAATAGAAACTCGGTGGTGATTGCAGTTCAATGTCTGCTGGAAAAAAAGAGAGGCCCTTGAGCAAATTTTCTAATGTAGTACAACACTGGTGCCTTGTTCTTCAGCGGATACTCAGCCATCCAGGGGACGGCAAGCACACAGAATTAAATTGTGTAGGGCTTTGACAGATGCTCAGTGCCAAGTTTTGCTTGTAGTTAACAGATATTTTCAGTTGCCTAAGCTGCTGGTAAACTTTTGGCTATTCTTCATGACTCTGAAGATCTTCCCTGTAATCACTGCCTGGCTGAGCTCTCCACACAGGACAGTGTGGCTGAACAGGCAAAGGTACAGCTGAAAAGTATCCCAAGCATTCTATGCCAATAACATGTGGTGCCAAAATGCAAATTCTTTGAAAGTTCTAATTCTTTTTAGGCCTTATTAAAGACTTGCATAAAATCAGTAGTAAAATAAAGCTTTAAGTAGAATTTACTTATACCCTCACTAAATTTAATTAAACTAGTTAAATCTCACCCAACATCTGAAATCTGCATCGTAACTTACACATTAGGTTCCAACAGAATGGGAAAAGCTGCCTTAAGCTGCAATCAAAATTGCAAAGGAAATCCAGAATATTAATACTTTTTGTACACAACCCTTTAGTCAGGCTTTGCAGGTCAGCACACACGACGTCAGTGTAAACGAAAGAGAACAAACATACATCTTAAGTTATTTTCCTGGGTTTTAAACTATGTCCTTTTGCAAGTTTATTCCACTAAATCACTACAGCTAGGATTTCACTAGGTGAACCAGCTTTAATAAGTGAAGTTTTCATCTCTCCCTAGCTAAAAGAGTAACCTTACTTGAAGCCTTTTCAATTTCCAAAGTCGCCTTCAGCTGTTGGTTTCCAAGAAGCAGCTATTCCCAGCCTCCGTGTCTCCCTCTCATATGCCACTGAATATCCACCCTATGCTTTCAAAAGTGTCTATGACTCCGGCTGTGTTAACTGGCAGATGTTTTTAGAGACTAGAAAGTGTTTAGTCCCTGTGGACCAAAGTTACATGATGACTTCATCACATAAGCAAAAGCTAATAACGGGAAAGCAAGAAAGCAGACAAGTGTTATATTCCAAAAACATGATGTTTCCTGTGCTTCTGGCAAAGCTACTTCTGTGCCTGAAAAAAGGCAAATCACTTGAGTCTTGGTGCTCAAAACACCAAAACACACACACACACACACACACACACACACACCCCATCGAATTGCTGCAAGATAATTTATGTGCCTCTCCCTCAGCTGCCTTCCCCGCCAATACTCACTTTCCTCTGGATGGAAGTGAGAGGGTGAAGGCAGAGGAAAGGCAGTGTTTGTTTACCTTCAATATCTGTGCACCGTGAGCCCCACAACACTTGCTGTTGTTACTACACCCCGGAGTTTACAGCAGAACAGCAGCAGCAACCTGAGCGGCCGTCTCAGCACCAGACACCTCAGCTCCTGCAGGGAAATGCTCTCCAAAGCGCACAGCTTCACCCTCTGCCTTTAGAAAGCTTTGGACACTGATACAGGAGCATCTGGAAGTAATTAGCATGAATGGCATCTGCACACGGGGGCAATGCTTGCCGTGGTTTCCTATCCAGACCAGCAGTGGACACCGTGCCCTCTCCCCACGCCTCCCTGAGCTGCCCGAGTGACAGATCCAGGGACCAGAGGATGTGCATTCACAGGAGAAAGGCCTCCCTCCAGTGACACGATGGGGAAGAGAGCAAGGGAGCAGACAGGCAGCACCCCACGGCAGGACACTGTGAGGACCCTTCTCTGTCTGAGAGAAAGGATCTGCCCTGCAGAGGAGCGGGGGCTTTTTGTATTATGAATTCTATGCATGTATATATAAATTTTCCTAGAACAGTAAGGGAGGGGCTATTTCCTAGAGCTGATTAAAGAAGCATGACTCGATTTTCAATTTCAAACGACTCGGGGGGCATTCCAATCGACTGCAGACAGGAAATGAATACCATACATGCACTGAACAAGGCAGATGCTTTTGAATCTGACACTTACGTGAAATGAAAATATCTTCATTTCTGTCTCCCTTCCACCCCATGATCACTAGTTAGTTCTGAGCTATTTTTAGGATAAATGGTTTTATTTTTCAAACTTGTTATAGTCTTAGCATGTGCCTGAAGCCACCCAGACGCCACTGACAATAAAGTGTATGGGAGCAGGCAAAAAGCATCTTTAGATTAGTTCCAGCAGCCCAAGGTAAGAGAGGAAAGATAAGAAGCTCAGTTTTGTGTATCCTCACCTCCTCTGGTGAGGAAAAGAGATGGGACCCTTGTGATAAGCCAGATCCAGGGAGGGAGAGCAGCTCTATACAAAGAGAGATCCCCAAGCAGAAAGAGCAGAGACACTGAAGGCTATGGCTCAGAACTCACTTCCAGCTACTTAACCCTGCTAAAGAGATAAATACATGTATTTTCTCCTCACACAGCTCTCACGAGCAAACTGCAATAATTGTCATGGTAGTATTATGGTGTTTATAACCCAAAAAAACAATGTAATTGTGGCTCCTTTTACCAATGGCAGTAGTGCATTTCAGGGAATTGGCATATGCAGCTCTTTCCCCTCACTTAGTCCATATGTGTGCAAACACACCATTTCAACTGCATACTCCCCTTGTATTTTATTGTAGGAATAGGATAAAGGAAGAAAAAAAAAGTCAGAGAAGTGGTATTAATCTGGCCCTTACTCTGATGTTATGCAAATAATGAGTTCATTTTATATTGATGTTAAGACAGCCAAAGCTGTATTCCTATGAACATGAAAAAAGGATCCTCTTAGGAGACAGAAGAAGAAAGAGGGATGGGTAGGTGAGAAAGGCAGCTTTGATTTACATTATTCAAAATGCCCTGAATGCCAGATCAAAGAAGAGCAGGAATCAAGTTCATATCCACTGAAGGATTTCAGCAGTTTTTTCAGAGCTATTGATCTCTCAAGGGCAAACCCTTTTAAACTAGGTGATGCCTCTAACTAGCCAGAACTCCCACCTTATACTGGCTGAGCCTCACGTGGTTTGCTTTCAGCAGCTGAGGAAAGCAGAAACAGCCAAGACAAAGCTGTATCTGTGTTTGATGAAGGACACACAGAGCTGAGCACAGAAATGGAAGGTGTGCATTTTCTGCACCAGATGCTGCCTCTCTAATGGCCATGGTGGTAGATGTTAACTAAAAGCCAGATTCCCCACTGACAAGCTGTGTGTTTGGTGACCATGGAGTGCTTGGTGTGAGGACTGAGTGCTGTCACCCAGATGAGAGCTCTGGGCAGGGTTTGTGTGCTCAGTGCTGACTTTCTAAAAATATAAAGTCACCTGGTATTTTGTGTGGGATGAAGGTGGAATAACACACCTAAGGAGCTACTGCAGCTCAGCTGGGAAGCAGTGACTTGCTCATAAGTTTGGACTCACTGCTCTAATCTGAACACCTTCTAAGGCATAACATCCAGCCCTAAATCAAATGCTGAACTGTCAAATGCACCACGGATTGGCATCTTCCCTCCAGCCCTTCCCTTCCTTGGGATAAGTGTCTTCTGAGTCTGGTAGACAAGCTTCCAGGTGTTTGGACTCGCCAGTGGACTTCAGGATCATGCCTTAAGCAAGAGCCACTGGAATTGGGTGCAGTAAAGCAATTTAACCTGATGTAGCCCCAGATCTTTTCCTAAGAGCTGCCTTTGGGCTTCTGAGGTGGGTCCCCTGGCAGCAGGCTTGCTGCTGCTGCCATTGCATCCCTGGGAACACTCCCTTCATGCTGCCTTCCACGTTTGCTACATGGCTGCAACACCACATTATGGGTTTTTTGTCTCTTTCCAAGTGCTGCTCACATTTTGCAGCCTATCTGCTCCCACCAGCACTCAGCACATCTTGATAACTCGAGCATTTTCAGGAAGTGGGTGACCCTTTTCCTCCTGCAAGTTTGGATTGAGAGCTAATGCTGCTACCATCTCAACAGACATCACATTTCTCCAGGACTCTGCCAGGCTAAACAGCTCATTTGAAACCTCTGGCACTATTCTTTTGATGTGCCTGAAGTCACAGGCAGTGTGCCTGCCCTGGGTCCCATTTGAGATAGATATTCACAAATGTTACACACACACACACATCAAGTCCCTTGCTCTTTCCCAATAAAAACCTGGAGTATAAAGCAGAAGGTGAGGAACAAATACTCTATTGGCCAGCTCCAGTGAGCCTTTCATAAATAACACGATGATGAACCCCATAATGGAAAACGATACTGCAGGAGCTCTGTCCTGACAAACATCTGTTTCCCTATTGTAGAAAGGAATAACAAGATAGGAAAAGTTAATGCTGAATGCCTAAACAAACTAAGATTACATTAGAGTGAATTACATCAGGGATGGTAGGAGTAATGATGGAGGAATTGTAAGCCACCTGCAAATGTTAAAGTTGCCCTACCCTTCTGCAGAGTACTAGGCTGCAAACCTCCAATAGACAGGGACTGTGCTCTATAAAAATCATGCTGAATGCAGACTTGTTTTTATATTATGGAGGTCCTAATCCTCCTCCTCCTCCTCTGCCTTTGCTCTATTGTTACAACATCAAAGACCAACTGCTGGCCAAGATACAGTCAATATGAAAAGGGCGACCAGCAAATTTACTGCTTGACTTCATTCCCTTTAAATGGAATAGGCACCATGGCCCTTTTTCAAAGTCCAATCACAGACATACATCTTTTTTATTGGACATCATGTACAATAAAGTGAAGCTGTAACTTGGAAAAAAAATAGAACACCTTAAAAAAAAATCCCATGAGGTGAACATTCCTTTATAAAAATATCACTGTGGTTACATGTTTTGAAAAACTCCGGGCACTTCACAGGGCAAAAGGCATGGACTGGCTGGGTTATAGTTTAGCTAAGAGCCATACCCATGCCTAATACTGAGTTGGTTTCAAAAAAATACCCCCAACCAACTGATAAAACCCGATATATTTAAGACACAATGCCAGTGTCATTCAAATAAACTGAAATTCATGTCACAAGAATCATTAACTGCTTTGTTACAGCCTGCTCTGTGCAGTGAGCCCTTACAGACTTCTTCAGTCCAGGGGATCTTAAAATCAGGAGCACAAAATGCCCATATACAGACTGCATCTTAAACAACTCTAGTCTGATTACTGAGGTAACTTCCAGAGGCACTTTCAGATGAGACTTGTGTCAGCAGACATTAAAGACAGCAGCAGTTTTATTGCTCTCGTGTTACTAAATAGAAGATAAATCATTTCTGGCTATGAAATTAAATAGTGCATAAACAATTTACATGATGTAGGAGGCAAGTACAGTGGGGTGTCACAGAATCTGTGCTAGACAGGTTCTCATTTTCTGTTTTAAACTATTCATCCTTTTTGTTTCTTTGGGTAGCTTGTGCAAACTGACATTAGTAGATATCTGGTTACTAATGTGATATCGAGACCAATCCCATACTGATTTTAAAATCCTCCACTGATGCATATGGCTGGTAAAACCAAACATATTTATGTTTTATCTTTATAAACTTCAGCAGCTGCTTCCAGTGGAGCAATGCTGGTTTGTTCAGGCAAAAACTGCTGCTGGGTTACTACTAAGGCAATAGAGATACCAAAGCTGTGTAACTGATTTTTTAAGCACTCGTTTAAAAGAAATAGCTGTCTTATCACTATGTCCTGTTCCCTGTTATTTCTGCTACAACTTCTCTGCCATCAGCCACCTCCTTCCAGTGCAGCCTGCAGCACAGCTCTTCCAGTGCAAGGACTCCACCTCCTGCTCAGCATTCCTGGGCATTCCTCTGCTAGAGGAAGGGTTTCAGCTGAGTGCCCAGCCTCACTCAGTACCTGAGCACTCAGCTCAGTGGGAATGCAAAGGCAAGATGCCTGAAAGGAGCATTCAGGAAGCTAAACCTGTCCCATGGGTGACATGGACCCAGTGACTGCTCCCTACAAGAGGAGCAATCCACTTTTCTTAGAGTGGCCCCAGTGGCAGAAACAGATGGGGCACTGCTTGGCTTTTACTGATACCTACCCAGAACCCACTGGTTTTGTCACAAGGACTGATCTCCACAGCCGTGCTGGCAAAGAGGAAATGTTAATCTTCCCGAGGAGGAAGAACTACTGTGGAACAAACAGTCCTGGTTTTTTCAGTGCAATGAAACATAACAGATGGAAATTAATTCATGCAACATGAAGAAAGCCACAGGCCAGGGCCCAGCTCCTCTCTGTGGATGGAAGTCCCGATGACATGTGCTATGTGCTTATCAGTTCTGGGGAAAAACTGAGCTGTGAAAGATTCATATTCAAGAGCATTTTGGCTCTGCAGCTGACACAAATCATTGGCTTGTCTTGCTTTGTGGAAGTCAGTGGAACGAGGTCAATTTGAACGCACTGAGAACACAGATCTAGCACAGAAGCATAAAAGCCAAGGGATGATTGAATTCCTCCTGCCTTTCAATGTGCACTGACCCCACCAAGAGTGTGAGAGAAAGATTTCATCTCTGATTTCCCCCTCTCATCTCCAGGAGCATGGCCCTACATTAAAGGCTTAGAGATGAACAACTCCAGGCCTGCTTTCGTCGGGCTAGAAGAGAGGAATAAAAAAGATATGACCCATGGCTATGAGTTCTCCCAGCACTTGAAAAACAAGGACAAAAGGATAAAGGAACTGCTTACCACTACCGCCCACACCAGCTCCTCTAACCAAGCATTCTGGTGCCACAGAAGTGACCACTGTGGCAAGCCATCCCTTATTACAATAAGTTACATTTCACTTTGTTTTCTTTCTTTTTCTGGTATTTCAAATTGAAAGTACATGGAAATACCAACACTGGAAACATTCTGCTTTTGCTGATGTACCAATGAGCTCACTACGCTGTTTCTTGGAAATGTTATTCATCTCTATGCTTTGGACTACGAGTTTAGCCTGGCATTTACTGTCTATAAAACTTGTAAAATAGGCACAATGGTATTAAAGTGCAACAGTAACCACTGCATCATTGAGTGCATCCTTCTGCCTTTTACTTTGTATTTTTTGCCTTAAGTTTACACTTCATTATTCATTTCTGACAGAGCCTCCACTTAGGCTGGAGCCCCATTGCACTGCACATTGCTCACAAGCTACACCACAATACTGGAACCTCAACCTCCATAAGCTTGGGTTGAGACTTGAAAAGTAAAATAAGGAAAAAAAATAAATGAAGCCACTGAAAAATAATACTTTTTTAAAAAGTCATCTCTCTGATAACTGAACATTATTCAGTCAATTCAAATGGTTTTTATAAAGTGTAGTCATAAAGCAGACAGAAAGGTAAAAGGACCAAATAAGCACTGACCAACACTGTGAAGAGAACAAATGAGGCACAAGTGGGTACTACCACGTCTGCTTGCAAGGAAGACTGGCAAAAACACACAGAAGATCACAAAGCAACCAACTCTGACAGTTAAACCTGCCAAAGCTGCTTAATCAGGATGGAAGCACAAAGCAAAACTACACTGCTTCAGTTTTTTAGGTCTATGCTTATGTAAGGAAACATCTCAATTGTCTGTTGATATATTTGAAATGTGAGTGTATTTTGGGAATTTAAAGTGATACAGAAGATTGTAAGCATAAGAGAAGTATAGCAAAATAATTTCCTAGCATTACTTGCATTCTGTGCACTTTTACTTAATAAAGGAAAACAAAAGAGAAATTCTTAAGCATGAATGTTCACAAATCAGTGAATCTTAAAAAATGTAAGAGATTTGCAAGCTGATTTTTTCTTCCCACTGGAATACATACCAATTCCTGGGTTTTCAGAAGTTGTCTCTACCACATAGGATTTCAGGAAGCTTTTCAAACATACACTTTATGCTGGCAGGCTGAGCCTGCATTGTCTGCATCGTTATCAGTACTGCTGTCCTCTGCACTTCACTTTCTGTGAAGTTTCCAGACGCCGTGGCAGAAAAAAGCCGGAGGAGTTTCCACCTTATTGACAATTATCTAATTTTCTTTGATGGTGTTTCCCACAATTTTGGAGCAATTCAGCATTAATTACTGATACATATGATATATCTACTGATAGAGGTGCTGTAGGTACCAGCAGAGACAAAAGAACAATGCTGAATTCAAAGGACAGTTCCCAATTTACATCCAGCATAACTGTATTGGTTAAACAGATGTCTCCTCAGCAAAGGAATTCCACAGCAGAGCAAGGTGTCAAACAGCTCAGCATGCTGAACCTCTAAGTACTGGGGCTTTGTTACTTCCTGCAGGTCCTACCAGCGACCTCACAAACCACAGGGGAGTGCACACTGACCAGCACCACACAGCACAATGGGGAAGAAATTCAATGTTGAGGCCACCAGCAGAGCTGCAGCCCCAGGCCTCCTGCTTTTGTGGACAGCTGGCACTGGGAAAAGACTAACAGGGAAAAGTGACTGAAGCTAAGGGTTGGCAGCCAAAGCAGGAGAAATGAAGGAGAGAGTTTTGTGCCAGTCAGATCAGTAGCAGTGTGGCTGTATCACTGTTACAGCTGTTGTGACCAACTGTGTTCTTGCAGTGTAGAACAAACTTCTCTACACAATCAGCAAGAGTCAAAAATTAAAGCTACTCCAGAACTAGGGCTGGTTGTCCAGCTTAGATGAACCAAAGCAGAAAGTACCAATGCAGCTCTATGCAGGATCTCTGTACCTGTGCCTGGCCTCTCTGCTCTCACCAAGGGCAAGCCCTACAGCCCTGGACTGGCCCAGGACCCAGTTTCAAACCTACCACTGCTTGCATTGCCACGGGTCATCCCTTCAGCCACAGGGCTCAGGCCCCTGCTGGCAGGCTTCCCTTTAACCCCTGTGCCCTCACACACAGCCCCAGAGCACAGGTAAGGAGCAGCTGAGAGGAGAAAGGCAAAATAAGGAATGCCACTGGACCTGTCCCCACTGTGTTCTGTGTTTGGCTGCAGGACCACGGGAATGGACATGAAGACACTGAGATGGCCCAGAATGAATTTAGAACAACACACACTCTGCTTTTTCCTTACAAATAGCCAATACCATAAAGAGCAGGAAAACAATTCTAAATCTTGCTCAAAACAGAAATAAAAAACTCAGAGACTCTTCAGTATGAAGCACTAGGGAGAAATTGCCCTGATCTAAGTTACAGAAACAAAACAGAGAGGCACCTTGTGATTTAATGCCAGGTACAGTAACAGTTAGCTGTTGAGCTGAAGAGATGTTTAGCAAAATATGCCTCATCCAAACATCTTGGTAAAATTTAACTCTGGAAGTTACATTCATATCTGCCTTATATTGCTCCTTGCAGTCATAACTAAATAAAATATTCTTGGATACCTGTTCTGAATTATTGCAGTAGTCTAAGGTACTGAAAATCTTGCCACATCCTACCCTAAAGGTGTTGTAAGTCTTTTCAACCAAGGATACTTTAGTTTGCTAGGAAATTAATCAAAGTGATAGGTATGAAAAGAAGTTTAATGAATGCTTTCTGGAGATTTTTGAGAGCTGAGTGTAAAAGGTGAAAGAATCTTTCCTGTGAGCAATTGGTGCCAGAAAATGGTCCCCTGCTCTGTGCAGCAGTCTGAGTCCTTCGCCCCTGCTTCCCATGTGATCCTTTGCTTCCATGCAGGCAGCAGCAGCACACGTAAAGCTGATCACCCTTCCTTCCCCCTGGATCCTGGAACAAGCCACAGCCCAACAGCAAAACCACTAAAGAGCACACATAATTCCTTCCCCTGGGAGATGAGAGAATGAACTGCACATGGTCTAAGCCCTGGCTAAATCTTAGTGCATAGCTGGAGGAACATACGCCGAAGGGTGAGCCTTAGTTAAAAACCTACACAGAAAAGCTGAGAACTGTGTAGAAAACTGAGAAAAAAACTCATACTGAGGCAGGTTTCACTGTCACTGCCAAAAATCACGGAACAGCATCCCCTGGAACGAGAAACCCCCCACCAAAAGACATTTTGGGTTGCACAGGATCATCCTGCCCAATTCACCTGCTCTGAAAACTGTTCATGTAATGTATAAACTTCTCTTAAGGCAGAGAAGGATTTAGTGTTCATAGTAAATACATGATGTACATCCACTTACTGGCACCTTATAGAGGCTGAAGGCAGTCTGGGAAACAAGAAGGCAGAATGTGGAATGGACAGGTTTCCAAGGATGACTGACACGATAGGTTCCTATTACAGCAAACCAAATGTAAAGCTCCAGAGCTCAAATTAGCTTCAAAAACCCCAAGCCTAAAGCGCTCCCAAAGTAAACAGCTTGAGTCCTACTTAAGTGAGGAAGCCAGAAAGCTGAAATATGCCACTGTATCCGACTGGAGTTCATTTTGCAAATTGCCTGAGTGCAGAACAAGGGTCAGCAAGAACACACAAGCCCTGAAAAGACTGAAGTGCACCCCAGCAAAGGTAGCAGACAGCAGCACACCATTGCTGAACTACTCAGGGCATTGAGCTGGGGACCTTGGGAGAAAATCAGCAGCTCAGCCCTGTGAAGGGTCCTCAAGCAGCTTGGGGAGTGACTCTTGTGCAACCATTTATAAGCAGCAGAATGTGTTTTTTCTGGTAGGGCTCAGAGAGCGTTTCCGACACGCTGTAATTGTTTGCACGCTTATTGAAGGGGGGGCCAAGGGCAGGAGCAGGGCGATTAAAAGAGAAAAAAAATAAAATCTGTTTACAGCTCTGTGATGATTTTCAAATTATGTTTTCTTACACGGCTCCAGTTTTAAGCACAACTGCTGAGTTTCAGGCTGCTGCAAGTATTGCAGTGGAGAATCTGACTTCATGTGCTATGCCATATATTGTTGGTGGCTCTGTTACTGCATTTTACAAGGTCATTTTTCTTGGTGTGGGAATGCTATTTTTTCTTGGTGTGCAAGGCCTGCTATGGAAAAATTAGAAGTGATGGGGATGAACTTCTCGATGAAATATTTTCTCTCAGAATGAAAGCGCAGATTTTAAAGCATCGTAAAGTATTAAAAATGTCTTCCAAAATTTATGTTCAAGTCTTTTCTTGGTTTTAGAACTATGTAAAAAAGATAAAAACATACCCAGGCTGCTTTTTTCCATCTCTTAATATGCTCTCATTTGCTCTTCTTCAGAAAAGAAAGTTTGTACTTCTTTATTTTATAAATATGCTCCAGAACAGCTTCTTGGTAATAGTTTTTTGTTTTTTGGGTTTTTTTTTTCCTATATTTCTTTCATCTCTCAGTCTAATTAATTGCAGGGGTTAACCCAAGTGAAAGACCAAAAGAAATCAAAACCTATCCTACAAAATCCATCCTTCATTTGAAGGACCAAGGGATGGGAGAAAGAGAAGCTTTTCCTCCCTTACTGAATCAGACTTCAAATGCTTGCAAGTGTTTTAGACTATTTAAATCTCCAACAATACTTTAAGATTACTAAGGATTCTTCCTGAACCGGTTTTATGTAAAAAGGACCCAATTCTGACTACCCCATTCGTGCAAACAGACTGCTTAACACACCCTATCCTCAGTTTGATAATTGCCAGGGACTTTTGATACAAATTTGCCATGTCGAAAGACATCTGTGAACAGTTGTTGCAAAGATTACTCTGTCCTGGATTTGCCACATTTCTTCAAGTGAAATTCCATCAAATGCAGCACTGATCTGCTCACTTCTCACAATCACTCCTCTCCACAGACCTACCAAGACAGAAAAACCCTGAGAGATGTCTAAGGGCTTCTATCAACTAGTCTGAGTTTGTGCAGTTCTGCTTCCTACACTGATTCTCTCCCTGTGAGTGCAGTGCACTGGGATTTTGCACTTCACTTCAGCCCAAAACCTGCCAAAATCAAAAGATCCCAGTGCAAACCTCCAATTGAAATCTACATTGTGATGCTCTGAATGGAATCATCTACCTGCTTAAGTGCAGCTTTCTAAAGCAATAGAATCCAGCTAGCAATAGAATCCCTGGAAGTTATAAAACCAGAAAATTGATAGACTTCCATCTGTTTAACCAATTGCTCTAATCAATATCTTTCCCCCCATAATGTTTTGTACAGACACGGTCTCTCAAATACGTAACTGCAGAATCAATTGAGTTGGGAAGTATATAAAAATTTCAATTCTACAAATGGCAAACCATTGTGAAAATACGAACTGCTAAAGCTATCACAGTGCTTTAAAGGCACAGAGTTTATTAAGGTAATCTGTAAAACATCACCAGAAAGAAAAAAATATTGAAGTCAACAATCTACAGGTTTTCATGAGACAGCCAACTACGATGATAATAATCCAGGATAATTATCTGAAGATGATTTTCCTCATGTTTCACCCTAACTTTACGACAGTGCTCTAAAAGGAGCTCCTCAGAGAAATGGCATCACCCAGAGTTCCCACTTGCCCAGATGTTTCTCTCATTATGTTACAAGCCTGTCGAGAAAAGGCAAATTCAGGGTTATTCTAATGATAGCAAACACCTCATAAAAAACCTCTCCAAATTCACTTTTCTAAGGAACATCATTTTAAAAGGCATTCCCAGTGCCCATGAGGAAAGAAAGCATCATTTATAAAACCTTATTACTAGAAATCTTGCAGATATTAAAAAAACCCCAAAACATCCTGGAATGTCGAGCCGGTGATAAAACTGCAGAGACAGCATGGTGGGGTCTTACCCACAGTGCACCCCCAAGCAGGACTCCCACCAAGTTCAGCAGGAGGTTTTCTCTGAGCTAGGGGCACCTGACTCCAGGCTGTGACTGGGATGTTCAGCCTGCAGCTCTGGGCTCCCCTCCTCTGGCTTGTGGGTTCATTTTGTGGACCACCAGCTGGGGATGCACACAGTGACCAGTACAGCCTGCACTCTCCTTCCTTCCTTCCCCTTGGCTTTTATACTCTGCTGCTGCTGCTATGATTCTTACCCAGATGACGGACGGTTTACATAAGTTTATGATGATAATAATCAGATATTTTTCTGTCAGTTCATCGCGATTTCATTTCACCCCTTGGATACTGGGGAAGAGAGCTGGCCAGGGCACCTGCAGCTGACCAGAGATTTACAAGCTTTGTGTGGGCATATTGGTGATTCTGCAACTTTGATCACTGTCTCCAACCATTATAAATGAATGACAACGTGTGATACTGAATAAAAAGGACAGAACAGAAAAAAGAGAAATCCTTTACCTCTGTTGGACATAATACACAGTTTGCTTTCATGGGAGAAGTCTTTCAATAGACTGGAATGGGCTAGCTATGTCACGAGCGCTGTCCTTCACATCACAAGCACTTTTCACCCTGAGTTTCTTGCCTGTTTCAGGACCGAATGTCAGCCTTTCTCTTGACGCTTTCCAAGGAAAGCCACACACTTAGTTCCACTGTTTCCCGACACCATACACCTATCTGCTCCCCTCTCACTCTAGGAAATGCCGTGGCACCGCGAAGGGGTGTCCTGGGTGGGACATGCCGTGCCTGACACGGCTGCTCCCATCCCTCTCCTGCCCCAGGAGCCCCCAGGCGCGCCGGCCGCTGCGGGAACACGCGCGGGAGCCTCCCGCACGGCACCGGAGCCGCTCTGCCTTTGCCACCGCTGTCCCGACAGCGCAAAGCCCGGGGAGGGGCAGGGGACGCCCCGTAAGCGCCCGGGGAAAGCCCTCGGGCGGGGGAACCCTCGGGGTCGGGACAGGCGCGGGCGGCGGGGAGGAGGATGCGGCGGTCGGGGCAGGTGCACGGCTGCCGCCGGCCCGGCCAGCTCCGCGCTGCCCGGCCGCCCCGACGGCCCGGGGGACGCGGGAGGGTGGTGGGGGAGGCGGGGCGGCACTCACCTGCCGCTGGCTGTGGTTGCCGGCGCCCGCGGGGGCGTGGGGCTCGCCGCCGCCGCCGCGCAGCACGGTGATGTGCAGGGTGAGCAGGAGCAGCCCCAGCAGCAGCAGCAGCTCGGCCGCCAGCCGCACCATCCTCTTGAGCCGGGCGGCTTTAGGGCCCCGCGGCGGCGGCCGCGGAGGAGGCGGAGGCGGAGGAGGAGCCGCGGCCGCCGCCGCAGCCGGGGCCGCCGGCGGAGCGGCCCCGGCCCCGGCCCCGGGAGCCGCAGGACGGGCGGCGGGGCCCGCGCCGCTCTCGGTGTCGGCGGGGCGGGCGGCGGGCGCGGGGCAGCGGCGGCAGCAGCAGCAGCAGCAACAGCAGCAGCGGGGGCCGCCGCACCACGGCGGAGCCACGTCGGGGCGGGATGCCGCGGCGGCGGCGGCCAGAGTCCCGGCGCTGCCCGGCGGCGGGCGGCAGGTACCCGCGGCCGGCGGCGTCTCTGCGGGCAGCCCTGCAAGCCAGAGGCACCGCGGGCCGTCGGAAGGAGGGAGCGGGCGGCCGAACCCCCGCCGCCCCGGGGAGCCGCGGCCGGCGGAGAGCAGCGCGGCTCGGCGGCCGACGGGCAGACGCGGAGAGGACGGGGGGAGCCGGGAGCGTGTGTGCGAGGCAGAGGGAGGAGGGAGGCTGAGCGAGGCGGGGGGGCCGGGGACGAGCCTCACATGGCGGGGAAGCCGGGACGCTCCGAGGGGAGGAGAGAGCTCGGGGCTATCGCCTCCCTCCCCGCGCGGGGATGGGGGTGGCCCCTGGACCGGCTTCCCCCCCCGCCGCCGCCGCCGCCGCCGTGTCCTCGCCCGCCCCGCCGCCGCCCCCTCCCCTCCCGCCGCCCGGCCCTGCCTGCCCCGCCCGGCCCCGGCCCCGCCGGCTCCCGGCCCTGGACGGGGCGGCTGCGAGCTCCCCGGGGAGAAAGCGGGGCGGATTGCAGCCTCCCGACCCCCTTCCTCCTCGTCCTCCTCTCTACCCCCTGGCTCGGCCGTGGGAAATGGGATACGGGGCAGAGGACGAGGCGCTGCGGAAAGCTTCAGCCGCCCGCCGCCCTCCCGGGGAGCTGGATACCTGGCTCCATCTCTCCTCTCTCTTGCCTCCAGTGCCCTAAGGCTGGCAGGGGCAGCGCCGCACTCTCTCCTGCCACCGTGCGTGCGTGTGTGCAAGCGGCTGCCGCTCCTCCTGGCTGCTGCTGCTGCTGCCGCCGCTGCCGCTTCCAGACCCACTTTCTCGCCCCCTCGCTCTCTGTCGGGAGAGGTACGTGTCGGATGCTTTTATACTGCCCTGCCTCCTTCCCCTGCTGTCCTCCCTCCCTGCTCCCCCCCTTTTCCTTCGCCCTCTCTGCAGCTCCTGCTCCAGCCTAGCGTGTCCCCCACACACCCTGCTCCCCTCCTCCCGGTGCCGACCTGCCCCTCTCCGTGCCCTGCTTTGCCAGGACATCCCACTGCCGCACCCGCGCCCCGTCCCACACACGGCTGCACCTTGCATCCCGGCTGCCGCCTCTGCCCGGCTGGGATGGATCTGCCCGGGAGCGGCACGTCCCTTTCAGCTGGTCTATGCGTGCCTGGTGGGACTCCGCCGGGGTTTGACACTCCTTACTCTTCCTCTTGGTTGCTGACCCGTGTCGGTACCGTGGAAAAAGCTTTCTCTCTCAGATAGGAGGCCCTTAAATTTAAAAGTAATGTGGACTTGAAAATATGTGAAAATGAGGGTTGGATTATCACTTGCTATAAGTCAGTATCTCAGCATCTGCTCTGAGGGAGCTGGACCTCTTTGTGAGTGGTCCGTGTAACAAGAACAAACACAGCCCAAATCAGCTTGAGGCGTAAATAAAGCCACCTAACAAAAAACGGGAGTTTTGTAATCTTTGTTGTCATCCTTGCACAACTGGAAACATTATGTGTAAAAATGAGGATACGAACAATCTGTGAGTATGTGACAGCTTGGAGGCTGAATTGGTCTAAAATGTCTAACTTGGGGAAAAGGTATCCCCCAATCTGAAACATTTTCATCTGGAGACCAATGTCCTCCACAGGGTTTCCTGCAAGGTAAGGGTGAGATGTTCTTCCAGTGTGCAGTGCCAGCTGGGACCGAGGCACGGCGTGGGAGCCTTAGTGTGCCCGACCTGGAAAACTGGCACTTGTGGGGCATGAGGAGAATCAGAGCTCACGGAGGATTCTTGCAGGTCTTGGAGCAACTGAAGGCTGTGGTCATGAGTGAGTCAGAACGACGTCTCGTACCCGTCCAGTGATAACCACTGTCAGTGATTGCGCAGGAATCGGGCAAGAATATGGTGAAAATAATTGCACTGGGGTATCATTAAAGACGTGACCAAAAGCCACAAGCCCCAAACCTTCGGATTTAAGGATTTTTAAATCCACAAACATATCCCATGTTAGCACTGCAGTAGGAACGATCAGCACAGATGATTGTGCAGGGTAGGGTCTCCCATGGGTCTGCCCTGAGTGCGTCAGATGTACAACTCCCATCTGGTGAAATCACTTGTCGAAAAATACCCAGTATGGCACTGATGCTCTGGGATCATACACAGCTATTCAATACTGCATAAAGCCAGAACAGCCTATGGGACTGTCACGTGGCTTTTAAAAAATGTGGTGCCGTTTTTTTTTTTAATTTTTTTTTTTTTTAACCCAAACATTCCTTGGGCTAATCAAAATATCGAGAAGATAAAAACAGTGATTGTAGTTCAGCTG
Source organism: Sitta carolinensis (assembly GCA_032173965.1). Lineage (NCBI taxonomy): Eukaryota > Metazoa > Chordata > Aves > Passeriformes > Sittidae > Sitta > Sitta carolinensis. The sequence continues at coordinate 15,804,133 of JAVUNC010000019.1, forward strand.
TCATCGCTCGGCCTTGGCTCTCCTCCTGCCCCCCTTGCTGTGATCCTGGTGGCAGTGAGCAGAAGCAGGGCAGCTACAGGAGGCAGGCTTGGCAGCCAAGAGGCACAAGTGTCCTCCAGGTTTGCCAAAGTCTGACCATACCTAGTGGCTGTCAGTGGATCCCGGCTGTTGAAGAAAAGTGGAAACTTGGCACATGGGCTCTGTATTTCAGAGCTTATAGTACAAATCGACAGCCAGAGCAAGGCTGGAGGCTCGTAATGCGAAACAGTCTGAGTGACAGTCTGGTTTAAAACACACACATGGCTCTGCTGCCGAGCTCTGGGTAATGCAAGTTCTCCCTTGCCTTATGAGACTGAACCAGAAGACATCTTTGATCCAGATGAGGTGGGCCTGCACTGGTCTCCTCGTGGCACATTAATGCGCCGAGCTGTTGTGCAGAGCTAGGGAGGGACCGAGCAGTGCTGCTCTCAGCTGTGAGCAAGGAGCCAAAGTCTCTTCCCACTGGAAAAAGGTGGTGCAAAAGCAGCACTCAGGAATGGCACTGCTGCCTGGGTGGCTGTCTGGGGCAGCCAGGCAGGAGTGGGCACACACATGCTCTGGAGATGCCCAGTTAAATTCACAAACACCGTTCAGTCAGCAGGTGACTTCATCGATGAGTCCAGACAGCTGAATCAAGACCTGTAGGGGAGATGGATTTATGAGCAAAGGGGAAAGTTCTCTTTTCCCAGCTGGGTGGACACTTGCTTGAGAAGCTGCCATTTAGCTCCTAGAATATGAAGTCAGGGTTCACCAGGAGGAGGAGATCCATAGCCAGCCTGAGGGGGATACTGGTCCTGGGATGTGGTTATGGGCACTCAACAGGGAGGTGGATCAGCAAGTGGGTCTGACTGTGTTACTGGGTAAGAGAGGTGTGTTCCTGTGATAACTCCTTCCCTGTGAAGGCTCACAGCTCACACCTCACCCCTCCACCTCCAGCTTTTACCTTCTGTTTCTCTTCCCTTCAGCGATAAAGGCAGTCAGCTCCTGTGTGGGCCCAGGGAGAATGCCCTGAGCTCTTTGATCACTGCCAGAGTGCCTGGTCAGGTGATGTAGCTCAGCTCCTGTGATGGCAGCTGTGGGAGCTGCTCTGGTGCCCTGCCTCTCCCACAGATCCCATGTCCCCTTTGAGAGCGGGTTGTGGCTGTCCCTGTTGCAGCCTCCTCCGCGGGGTGAGGACTCTCTCCTTGGAGGTGTTTCAGGAGCCTGTGGGCTACAGCCAGGACATTGCCAGAGGAAGGCCCAGGGTCTCCCTTTACACCACCATGCCAACAAAATGCCCCTGTGCCACCTTCAGTGCTCCAGGCCAACAGGCTCTGCCCAGGGCTGAATTTGTGATTTGCTGGCATGGTGATGCTCCTGTCTCCTGCCATGGCCATCACAGCTTATCACCCCATGTACTGTCCACCACGCTGCCCAGGCCAGCCCCTCCTCCTCACTGTGCAGGCACCTGCACTTTGTGCTGAGTCCTGAAAACCAAAGTATAGCCTGTCTGAGACACAGCACACTGCAGAGGCTGGGTGGTCCTGGTGACTGAAATGAACATTTCAGTTAGTTTCATTGATTGTACCTGGTCAAGAGTGAAAATCCTCACTTTGCATGAGTGCCACCAGGTGACAACTTTCAAGGCCAACACAAAAATCACTAGATAAGAAGGGCAGAGAAAAAAAAAAAAATCAGTATGATATAAACCAACAAAACTCACTTTATATGCTTTATCTCAGAAGAGAGAAGGACCACTGGGTTTTATGTCACAGTACCAAGCCTCACTGGGGTCCTAGCAGTTAAAAATGATTGGTGTTTACCTGATTGTCAACTTCACTTTTACCCCTTTACTGTCCATCCTGGTATTGCTCCAGGACTGTGAAGGCATCCTGTGTGCAAGATCTGACAGCTTTTCAGAGCAGCATTGCTGCTCCTCAGCCTGCACCCACTCCCAGGATGCCGTCGTTTCATCTTTAAGCCTGGGGTTGCTTTAAATTTATCAGGGATGAAAACCTGGCTCCACTGAAGTCGTTGGCAAAGCTCCCATTGACTTCAGAGGAGCCAGGATTTCACCCTAAGACGCTTTGTAGATTATTGGTGAATGGAAAGCATACGTCTGGCTTCTCCAGGGTTATTATTGTTGGTGGTGACCTCTGCTCTGGCAAGCACTGAGCAAGGCTGGGTTGAGACAGATGGTTAAAGCTTTCCCTACCTCTTCCCCTGCTTCCTCGCAGGGGCTTGGCTTTACGGCTCATCATCTTGGATGGTGCTTATCAAGGAATACCTTCCCGTCGCCTGCCGCTGGAATTTAATGCCTGTTTGCCCACATTCCCCTTCCCCCAACGCCAGCAGATCAGCAGATAGGAGACAGAATGGCTGATTAGCTTCTAGCTCCAACCTCTTAGCTATAAGCTGCAAATGCACACACAAGGGTCTTCTCTTCAAAAAAAAAAAAAAAAAAAAAAAAAAAAAAAAAAAAAAAAAAAAAAGAAAAAAGAATAACATTCCCCTGCAGGCAACCTAAGTCTTTCTGTGACTCATGGTTCCTTTATCTCAATAAATTACTACTTGAATAGTAACCACCCTCTTTTTAAAAGAACTGATTAGCTTAGAGTTCTCCATTTTCCTCCTTCTCCTAGACTGGTGCTTTTCTTCCCGTCTACATATTTTGCCACCAGCTGGGGTCAAGATTTCTGAATTGTGCAGTGCCTGTGTGACAGGCTGGAAATTCAGCAGCCACTTTATTAAAACTTGAAGCCAAACCGGAAATGTATAACAAGTCTGGATTAAGGAATATGGAAATGGAGAAAACAGAAAAAACAGTCCAGCCCAGTTTCCCAACTGCTGAGGCTGGGTTTTTTAATACCAAATTCTCTTTATTTTACACTCTGCCACATTTTCACTTTTCAATATGCTGCACATTTTTGTACTGATGATGTGCAACTGCATGGGAGCATTTGCCAAGCTGTGGCAGTATGGGACTGTGGGAACCAGCATGCCAGGCAAGGTTTTTCAGAAGTGCCCAAAGACTCTAAATTCTGCTGACTTTCACAAGAGCTTGCCACAGGGCAATTTTTGCCTTTTTGGAGAAATACAGTGAAACCAGCCTTCGCTCTGAAGAGAGTTCTAGCACTGCAGAAGTGCCTGAGCTGGTGGAGTGGAGCAGAGGTCTGGGGGAGCTGAGTACAGAGGAAGGAGGTGATGGCTGAAAAAGCTGTAAATAACCCTAAGGTGATGCTTGACTGAGGCTTCTTGATCACTTCTGACAGGTCTTGTCCTATGTCCAGCAGTGTAGCAGCCAGCATGCTTGAGAGTTTAAAAAAATAAAAAGTAATAGAGATAAAGAGAGCAATTCACACCTTCTGCACCTATGGTTTTCAGCCCTTTACTTCTGCAGGGAAAATACCACATTATTGGCTTGCAATTGGCTTTTTTCAAGGCTGCTTTTGTGACTCTTTTGAGATCAGAAACATAATAATAATGATAATAGTAGTAGTAGTAATAATAATAATAATATAATATAATAAAAGAACCAGAAGGCCAGTTCAGGCTGAAGGACAGCTCTGCATTAGGAAAGGGAAAGGAGTATTTCACTTCACAGTGAATCCTGTGATGGTGGGTGAGATGAAAGCCTGTCTCCTAAAAGAAGAGTTTACCTGTGTCCATTGCAGGAAGGCCTTCATTCACAGAGGGGAAGAAAATAGAGCTCATTTCTGTTTGCTTCAGCTTTTGAGGTTCTGTGTGGCTTCACCTGGGTGATTTAACACTCCTGTAGCACAGCCTGTGCAAAGGCACTTGAACTCCTGTTAGTGAGCTGCTGCACTGGCACAGGTGTCTGCATAGTCTAGTTACCTCCTGGAAAGGAGATCAAGTTTGATTTAGATTTATTTCATTGGTTTTGCTCAGTCAGTTCCTCTGCTTGGTAGCCAACACTTTGTATTTCCTAACATCCTTGTGCAGTGCTTTGTCAAGTCAAAATTATGCCACATCAGTGAAACATTTGGTTTTGAAACCTGCATGTTCTAATGCTCCAGTAATTAAATACTGAAGTGCTGAATTTACACTGAAGTTTCTCAGCCCAGTTTTGAGCCAGTGCTTCAGGAACCAAATAGTACTAGTGCTAAATGTTCTCTTCTATAAAGCAGAAGTTTCCTGATAAGCACTGCACACCACAAGCTGATGTAGGAGGAAAATGCCACAAGCCTGTCATTAGAGAAGGACTTTGTTCAACTAAGGTGGCAGAACTCTGGAGAGTGAGGGCAGGCTCTTTCCCTGCCATTTGCCTCTTTCTCTGAGAGCCATGTACCCCAAATCTGAGCCTGATGACAAAAGCTGTATTCCCTGCAGAGACATGGGAATGATCTGTGACCAGTCTTGTAAAACACACATTTTCCTGAAATGAAGGGAAAAAGCTCTTTTGGGAAGTAAATCTTTGTTCTCTAGGAATTGTGACAACAAGCTCAGCAAAGGTTTTTGGCTGTAAGGAAACAGCAAGAATATGCTCAGTTACTACAGCAGGTGAAGAAATCGTTTAAACTAGCAAGTGTGTTTTAATGCTTTTTATTAAGTTGGTGAGGTGCCAAATTAATTTCTCCTGGATATAGGCAGTTGGAATAGATGCTCCTCCCAGCAGGGTTGAGGTGCAGGCTGTTTTTGTGTCCTCCCTTAGTGCAGTGTTTCTCATAGCAGTGCCCATACCTGCGATACCTCAGTACCTAAAATAATAATCACAACACCAAACAGTGAGGGGCTCCCTGGGGAGTGTCCCAGCCGGGAATAAATGGGGAATGTGCCTTAAAGGAGCATGAATTTATGTCAAATAAGGCAACAGAGAAAGAAAACAGAATCTGGGACCTCTCATGTAAAGTGTTTAATTCTAAGAAAACCTTTCTCTGCTACCCCAATTCCAGTGTGCTGTCTGGCAAACAAATGTGCACATTGCTGGAGCTCTCAGGCACAGTTTGGCCAGCAGCAGCTTCCCCTGCTGTCCACGGTGGGAGGGTGGCTCTGAACGAGATGGTCAGAGCACAGAGAGAAGCTGCAGGAAGGTGCCCAGAGAGCAGAAACCCAACAGGTGCATACCAGTAAATAGCAGGCAGGGAGCTCAGACCCTCACCAGGCGCTGGGGAAGTCACACAAACATCTCTGCTGGTCCTGCCAGAGCAGATGTTTTGGGCAGAGTGCTGTGGCTGGCTGGGGACACCATTCTGGGCTGGCTGGAGACTCCTCTCTCCACAGCTGTGGTGGCTTTCCAGCCCTGCTCAGCACCCCATGGTCTCAATATGCAGCACTTTGGTACCTGCAGGTCACTGCAGATCAAAGTAGGTGTTCACTCAAGGCAGCTGGCCTGTCTGTAGAAGATTTTCACTCCTCTAGCACCCTGATGACAGCAGCAAGTGTGAAACACATGGGCATGGGTAAAGCAGAACCTGGAGCTCCACCTTGCTAACCCAGTCACTTGCTGCTAAGGAGCAATGAAGATTTTTCTCCTCTGTTCATTACTGACATCCTTGTGCAGTTGGAATTGGCCTCAGGAGGTGGTGCAATGCTACACAGATCCTCATGGGAGGGTTTAGAAAGGCTGGTACAGAAAAGTTCACAAGTCACTGTGAACAGCACAGACCCTTCTGCTCAAGCCTTTATAAAGTCGTTCATTTTATGCAGTTATATCAGGTAACAGTTTATCCATTTCCAGTGCATTTTCCTCTACATAATGTCATTCTTTCAAAATGTGATGTGTGGGGGTTTATTGTTGCTGTGAAGCTGCTGGGGTTTTTTTCTGGATAGCCAACCAGGGCAGTCGAGCCAGCTTCTCACAGAAGTTTAGTTCCAGAGTCACCTTTACACAAAAGATTAAAAACTATGAGGCAGTTTCTAGCCCTAGACCCACAAAGGTTGTTGATAAGATTGTTGGCTCAGGAAAACAGGAAATTCATGGCTGGGCCCACTATAAAAGGAGATAAATGAACTTCAGTGCAGGCAGGATCAGACCCTGTGTATGAAGAATCTTTTTACTGTATATGGGGACATATACAGTATGACACATCTAAGTGGAGAGATCTTTTTTAAACAAGAAACCACTTGAAACAGAATGAAAAAGGGAGAGAAGGAGGCCGGGAGAGCAAATTAACCCTTTTTTGACTTTTGGTTCTTAAATTCAAGTAGCTTTTTAGTGGATCCCCGGGGAGTTCTTCTGTAAAATACTACAGTTTACAAGTGGGTTTAACTACAACGTGTTGCTTTTCAACCACGGACAGACAGGAAAAGATCCAATTGACACCTGCTTCAGAGAACAAATGGGACACAAAAGATGAAACTCATTTCAAAGGGTCTATTTGTTTGTCTCTTGTCATGGATTAAACCAGGGGGGCTACTATATCAGGATGGATTCTGCTCCCATTCCAGTCAATGGGGAAAAAAAAGCCTATTTGAGTGAATAATACTGATCCAGCCCCTTGGCAAACAAAAGAGTTGGTCTTTACTGAAGTTTTACTGAAAATTCTGCAGTAAGGGGGGAATATAGTACTTCTGAAATGCTCGATTTTGAAGCCAGATGTTTGAAATTTGAATATTCACACTTGCAGAACTTTAAACAGACCGATGAAAGTTTACTGAAAAACAATTGGGAATACAAGAATTTTTTTTAAGAATGCAAAGTACCACAGTGCTTTTTAAAAATAGGTTTTCAATTATTTGATTCAAGTCTAACTCAATTTAGAAAATTCTTCCTGTCTAAAGCAATTTCTTCCTGTCTAAAGCAATTTGTCTGAGTGTGTAAGAACAGAGAAAAATTGCTGAAATTATGCTTTTTAGAAATTCAAACCAAAGGAAAAAAAATGACTACCTCATTGCCAGTAGTTTCATTAAAGGACTTAACGAGATGCCAAAGCAAAAACTCCAAATCCTGGATGTGCTTAACAGTTTGTGTGCAGGGGTTGCTCCCCTAAGCATGTGCCCAGTTTTGCACTTTCTGTTTTAGTCCCTGGGCATGGGTGAGGTCCTGAGCTGCTCTGCCTGCCCAAAGCAAGCGAAAAAAAAAAAAATAAAATCCCTGGCACGAATATTTTGGCAGCTCTTTGTTTCAAAGAGAGTAGAACTTTGTGTGCTGCTTGCTGTCCTTTGATTTTCGTGGATGTGGCGGTGGCCTGGGTTTCCAAATCCTGGCCCTGCCAAGCAGCAAGGCAGAGTGTGTCCTCACATCCCTACCTGCCTCTGACCCCCCAGAGCTGGAACTCGGGCCACACTTCAGCTTTTGGCTGTGTCTTAATCCCTGGGGTCTGTGGGAGTTAGAGCCTGAGCTGTTACCTGCTCTTCTGCTCTCACCACGAATCTGAAAGTTGCTTTCTTTCCCCCCTTAAAACCTTCAAACTTCGAGCTACTCAAGTGTACTGAATTAGTGGGATATCTTTTAAGCTGGCACTGCTAATGATGACATCTCTAGAAGAAATAATGAAGGCAAAGGGGCTCCAAAGCAGAAGGCAAACACTGGGAGCTGCAGATTTTAACTCCCAGCTCCTCAGCTCTGAGCACTCCAGCTTCAACAAAGAGCCCTGAAAGCTGCAATTTGGGGGTGCCACCCCTGGTGGCATTTGCTGCCAGGGGAGGCTGCAGAAACTGGACTGTGCAGACAGCAGAGAAGCAGCCAAAGTGTCACCAGCAGTAGTTCCACAGAAGGTGATGGTGCACAGGTGCTAACTCTGAATTTCCTGCCTTTTGTAGCGAGCGTTGTGCCCCTTCCAACCACATTAAAGTGCCATTAAGAAATAATTTCATGTTAAATGCTAGGGTTTAGCATGCATTTACTCCCATGCTTGAAATCCGATTTCTGCCTTTTTAACTCCCAATTGCTCTTCGAGGCTGAAGGACACAGGGGTTTTGCATCAGGTTAACTCTTGTAGTTTGAAACCGGTATGACTGGGGTGTAGCTGCCCCCTCCCTGCAGGTAGGCATGATGCATGAAAACAGTGTGTTTTCCCATCTGCAGGAATAATCAATACCAGCATAAAGCACCTTTTGCTGTTCACTTTCATTAGGGATTTCACTAATTTAACAGTTTCTACTAAAAAAAACCCACATACCCTCCGACTGAAATAGAGAATGTATGTCTAAACCAGGTACAGGATATAAAAGGACTGGAAGGCATGGTCATTCCTGCTTAATAATGCAGTTGGAGACCATTGCAGAGATCAATTGGATGTGTGTGAAATTCAAGCTGCTGATTGTAGATTCATAAACAAAAATAGCAATGGCTAAAGGTGCTGAGCCCTCAACCTGCCCCCAGAATCCCAAGGAAACTCACCCTATGTTATATGACTGCCTGAAAAACTGATTCTAACTGGACACCATCCTGGGGGGAAAATGAATCTGTGAATGTTTGAATTGCTCTGGTTTGTCTCCTTCCTGTGGCTATCAAACCTACAGTATCTTTACAAGTGAGTTAAGTGTGGCAGCTTCAGTCCTGTCTCTAACTCCTGGCAATCCTCTCAGAAGCAGTGGGACTACAAACAGTTCTGGCTTGAGTAGAGCAGTGGTTATATCTATATATATCTATATGTAATGGCATCTACTTACTGTAGAAACCACTATCAAGTGAAACAGTTGATACAATCCTTAAAGAAATAGAGCATTTGCAAGAATAACATAAAAAGAGATTTGATACCCCTGCAGTCCACTGACTTTGATTTCTTTGATTTTTTCAGCAAAAAAAAGGCTTACCTGGCCTTGCAGAGATTCCTGCTGGAGCTGATGACATGAACCCAACCATCAGGGCTGAAAGGGCAAAATTCTGCCACTGACTGAAAATAATTTAAACAGTATATTTTTTTAAAAAGTAGACTAATTAGAAAAATTCACACACACACACACACACGTACACACACACACACACACGTACACACACACACACACACATATATTCATATATAAACTGAAGAAGGGATTGCTAAATTTAGCAGGTAACCCAAAACTGATAAAGCTAAACAGAGCTGAAGGAAAGCAGGAACTTTGTCATGTGGGGATGGACCTAGAGCAAAAGGAAGGAAGGGAGCAGACAGACATAAAAGTGGATTGAAAAAGGTCTAGTAAAACAGCAACTGGTTTGCACAAAGGGAAATTACCTCTTCCATCCTATTGGGCAGAGAGAATGCAGCATCATAAATTGGCATGAATTCTGGAAGCAAAACCAGCCATGCTTTTAAATAAATAATGTCTAATGCAGTAGAAATGAGGAATGGGATTTGGACAGAAAAGTGTTGAAGCTAGAAGAAGAAAAAAATTCTCTGCAAATCTAAGCATTCTTGTGTGACCAAAATCTCTCCCCTGTATATATATATTGCTAATATTAAGCATAACATTAGCAAAATCAGTGGTGTTCCATCTGGTTTTTAATATGGAATGCTGCATTTGTTTCACATGGATCCCTGTGCAGTTCCTGAGCCTACTGACATTACTTTTGCTTTCTTCAGCTGCCTGTTGCTGCCACACACATCCATAAACTGCAGGCTGAAAATCTCCTTTCTAAAGAATTTCAACCCTTGGAGCTCAGGACACGGTCATCTCAAGACCAATTAAAAAAAAACAACTAGTGATGGGAATGGAAAGATTTTGCATTGGACTTAATTATCCAGGGCAAGGAGAAAACATCCCTTTCATCCAGGAATTGTGTAATTGTCTATTATGGGCTACAGTCTCTGCTTTAAAATGAGTGACAAAATTCATACTGAAATAAACAGAAGAAGGATTTGACCCATGAGGGTTCAGGCATTTCAAGGCATCTGATTTGCTGATCACTGACAAAAAAGAACGTGGGAAAAACAATTCAGTACTGAGCCAATATACTTGCAATGACTGATAAGCCTCTCTGTCCCCCCAAAAACCCAAACCAAGCAAGAAACCTGGGATGGTGCTGCCTGTCAGCACATGTGCATTTATGAGAGTAAATTTGCTTGCTGCCCAAGTGGAAGTCCAGGCCATACAGAGAAAATAAATTTTTGTATGCAGTTTGGGGGTTTCCTTGAGCTCAGGAATGTGTTTATTTATATATTATTAAATGGAGGAACAGTATAGGAAATCCGGGAATAATCAGCACTCAAAAGGCTGGTCAAGGCTATCATTACAAATAAAGAAACCAGGCTAAAAGACCAATGTGTTAGGCTGACGAACTGGATTTTAAATTAAGGTTTAGCTGGAATGAGTTTCTAAAGCTATTTTTAGCCTCAACCATGTGAGAAGCACATGGCTCCATAAATACATCCCCTCAAGAATAAGTTAATGGGGGCGGGGTGTGTGGAAGGAAACAACCTAAACAATTCATTTAAAGTTAATAACTGAGTCAAGGGTTTTACAGCTTTGTTTTTGAAGCATTTGCCATTCAAGTGTGATTCACTTTTGCAATTACATCCATCCACAGACCAACAGTGCATGGGACGGTGGCTGATGGGAGGGTGGGCCTCTCTCAGCCTCCCTGGGAAGAGGGGGATTGCTCAGCATTTCGGGGCAGTGTGGTAGGCTCTGGCTCTGGAACACTCCACAAAGGAACCTGCCTTTCCCTCTGCTCTTACAGAGACGGTTTTGGGAGGATCAGCCTGCACGAAACCCTCCAGGCATGGTTTGGGAAAACTGCACACAAGCAGAGCAGCAAAGGAGAGAACAGTCACAAAATAACGCCCAGACATTTCCAGCAAATATACAGGGAGGGACCCGCTGAATGCCCCAAACACATTTGGTCTCCCAGCACAAGAGAGCACTTCCAAGAGAAAGCATTTGTGCAACAGGGTCTGTTTTCCCTGCTACACCAGCAGCCCTCACATAAAGGCCACAGCTCCTCTCCAAGCCTCCTCTCCTCTGGGTAGAGATAAGGGTGACAAAGGGCTTGTGCAATTAAGGAGTATCATTATGTCCTCAGACTTCAAGCATTTCAGCCAGGGGATGCTCCTCAGCTTTAGAAAACAAAATAAAGAGGCATAAAAGAGATAAATGGGACTATGGGACTTGTTTATTCTGGTTCATCCCTGACCCAAGAGGTCACAGGCCAGTTGTTTTGGTGCTGCAAGCTCCCTGGGTCTGAAGGTTGATGAGCAAATCCAGTCCTGGTGTGAGAGCAGGCACGGAGGACTTGGCTGCTTCTTCAAGAAAGAGGCATTTTGGTCGTTTTAAATCACCACAGACATCAAATCACTGTTGTCATGGTGAATTTGGCTCCCAGTCTGAGGGGTCTCCAAGACCATCTGTGGCCAACAGGGTCATGGAGCAAGAGCAGCTGGATCTCTGAGCTGATGAAGGGTCTGCAGGAGTTAGCTGTCTGTTCCAGGTTTGCAGATTTGTTGTTTGCTTTTGTCATGTTGGACTGGAGATGTAAAGGTTTCTCCCTCATTTTTCATGACTGCTTTGTTATGTGGGATTTTCTCTGGTGCATGATCTACATAAAGGTTGAAGTAAATGCAGAAATCCAGGAAAGAGACTGCATTAGCTGAGATGGCAATGAATTGTAGTTTCTGGCATGCTGAAGCCTGGGTTTCACCTCCCTGCTCTACATATTCGTGTGTGTATCTCTGACTTCATTTTCTTAAACTGTGCAGAGAAGTTTATCTTTGGATACTTCTACTGTGGACTACTGGCTTTGCCTCTTTTCAACCTACAGATCAAAGACTTTATGTAAAAACAGTGCAATTATGACTAAAATAAACACTCTAAACTCTGTTACTGTGATTTCATCCAGATTTTTTTCCCCCTAGGTTTGTATTAACACTCATGTGACTCAATCAGCGTTGGTAGCAATAAAATACACATGATAATCCCCTGCTGATCCATCATTTGTACCCAGAAGACTTAACTGGTACAACTTGTATTTTATTTCCTTTTTCCAGCCTCTGTCAAAAGTACATGCCCTTATGAAATGTACATGTGATACTTAGAAATCAAAAGAACAGCTAATTAATTACATCCCACCTCCTCATATGGAAAATGGATCTAAACTAGCATCTAAAACACAATGTGTTTGCTTTAAATAGCCAAATGCTGAGGGACCAGAGAGATCTGCGGGGAATTTTTGGCACCATATGAAGATTCTTTCAGCCCTCGAATCCCCCACCCTCGAATTCTGTGGTGGGTTAGTAGGGAAAGGATATAAAAATGTGGAAATTTTTTTAAAGGCTTTTCTCTTTGTTTTCTATTCTCCTTGGCTGCGCTCTTATATTTTAATACCGTATAATAGTAAGGAACAAGGAGGGTCATTCAAAAATATTTTTTAATCTTTATTAGAAACAGAACTGCCTTTTGATGCTGCTGGACCACATTTACCTACAAAGCCCTAAAATGGCTGAAAGAACTGCAACCATAGCTTCTACTTAGGGGTTTTGAGGGGTGCCCACACAAGTCTGAATGGCTGCTGGCAATGGGGAATACCAGGCTCTCTCTCAGTTTGTACGTGGGGCTGACCACTGCAGCATTTCCCTGGGGTCCAAAATTAGATACCAGCGCTGCTCCTTCGCTCCAGAAACTCAAAAGATGCTTTGCTTAAGCCTGACTTTTTCCACTTAACCCCCCTGTCATTAAGGCATATTTGACTTTAATTTACCATGATGGGACAGCGTGATGAATTTAAGGGTTTTGGTGAGTGAGGAGGGGATTGTCTCATGTATTAATAGCTATGAAGTGAAACAGCAGCAAGAAATGGAGTGAACTTCGCTCTCGGCTGCGATGGGAGTTGGTTCTCTTCCTTCCAAGAGCACATGTACATTTGGGCTTCTTTATGGCTCTACACCTTGCCCTTTCAGACTTCATTCTACCAGAAAAGGAAATCTAAAAGTCAAAAAAAAAAAAAAAACTTCTGGAAGGAATGAGAAAGGGACAGGGAATATGAGGGTTTAGAATAGAAGGTTTCAAAATTCAAAAGCACGAAGGCTGCCCCATCCTATTCCAGCAGTGGGGCTGGATGCCTGCTTGCTTTGCCTTCCTCCCACATGCTGTACAACTCGTGCATCTATTGCCATTTGCACAAATGAACAGCAGAGCCTCCTATCACTGGAACTGATGGGTTTCTTCCCCCTGCGGTCATTTCTATTTCTTGCTCGGTTTGTAAAGCATAATCCAACCCCCCCAGTTCTCATGCCATGGACAAGAGCTCACATTTCCATTAAAAAGAAGTCAAACTTGCTGCTAATACCTATTCAGACTGATCAGATGATGCCAGTGCCTCACTTAGGCACACAGGCACAGCTCCTGGGGATTGGACTGCACTGAGCTGAATTGAATTCATAGCCCATATGGAATGTATCCTAATCAGACTATTAGGAACACTAATATAACCTAGCAGTCATATTTAAAATCAAGTAAACCAGAATTTAAGAAAACCATAAAAAATAGAAAGGTAAAATTTCATAAAAGGAGAATGTGAACGTTGACATAAAAAAAATAAAAAAAAAAAAAAAAAAAAAAAAAAAAAAAAAGAGCAATATGAAAAAAATGGCATTTTGCCTATTTGGTATAATGCATGGAAATGTCTGGGATTCTCCATTCTTATTTTTGATCTTGAAAAAGCATTGTCAGATGATTAGAGAAAAATAGAATCACTAATATAGAGTAAAAATGCCATTTTAAAATCCCATGAAACACTCATTAGACTATATGCAAGCTACCTCATGTTCCTTGATGAAATTACAACAGATTTTTTTTTTCTCTTAAAGAATGGGGAAAATGCAGCTTCAGTAAAAGCTATGTTCCTACCAAAATAAATGGATCAACAGCATGTCACCCTGAATTATCTTGAGAAAAATATCCAGCAGAAGTTACAGCAACATCATGGATACGCAGACCAAGTATCTTAAACCAGTCAAAGTATCTATTATTGCTTGTTTTTATCTTTCTCCAAAGGGAAGCTATGTTTGACCTCTAAGGAAGGTCAACAACTTAATTATTGTACTCGAGACAAAGCTACTCTGTGCACAGGAAATGAAAGCTAAAGAGAAGCACTTTGAGAAGAAAGACGTTTTGCTCTCTTAAATAAATGAGACCTGAAAAACGCAATATTGTTTTCATCCTGACCAAGCCTTCTGGCTGGATGCTAAGTGATGTTCATTGGGTAATGACAGGAAATCCAGGAGCCTCCCTGCCTTTGCAAGACAAGAGTTGGAGCAGGGCAAATCTGCTTGGAATTGGGTAAAAGAAAGAAGTCCATCCAGGGAGGGCTCTCACAATCACAATCTTTGGTTAGAAAGCCAAATCCACTTGCTTGAGAAGTGAACACATTGAGGCATTTTGATTTGAAAAACCCCATTCACTTCCAGTTCTTGGACACTGCTTAGAAGATGACAGCTTGGCTCTCCCAGAAGATTGCAGCTGGAAGAGCAGGGAACAGGGAGGAGGCTCTGACATTGCTCCTTCTGACAGAGCCCCTGATATTAATCCAAACACACCAAAACAGAAAGAAAAACAACCAACCAGGCACAAAGGGCTGTGTCACCATCACACACCATAATTACTGTGCCCTGGTGCTGAGCTCTCTCCCCAGTACTGCTCTGTCCTTCCTTTTGCTGCCACACACAGGAGCTACGAGAGGTTTGCTTGAACTTGGAGGTGCCTCCAGTAAAGGTGCTGTGCTTTTATTCGGGTCTGAGCTGACTTGTGCTGGTCAGGCCAGAAGCAAGGACAGGCTTCTCACAGAAAGCAAGGAAAGGTACAAGATTAGGACTACAGAGGGAACTCAGCTTCACCAAAAAGCTCAGACAAGGCATGCTATTTACCAGTGCTGGAAAGAAATTAATCTTTTAACAAGGATGGGCTGGAAAAGGCGGTAAATTACCATCCATTTCCAGAGAGGAAAATATGGTATTTCCAGTGATTAATGCAAAGACTGTAGCCCAGCTCTGGGTATGGGGGGTGGGTGCCTGCTTTACCATCAATCACATGAATATTCAGATAAAAACAGTCTCAGAGCTTTCCTAGTGAGAGGAACACAGGCAAGTGTGTAACTGTGCACTACCTCTTCCTAGTGCTTGGCAATCCATCTCTCCAGTATTTGTACCAACAAGCAAGAACCTCCACAGAAATGGCTGGAGTGTCACCAGTGCAGTGCTGCAGCTTCTCCTGTGGTTAATGTGCTTCTGGAGAGGTCCAAGAGGGTAAGGAAACCCCTCTGAGTCCCTGCCTGTCATACAGCCCCACCTGTGGGGCTGGCTGATGTTCATTTTTGGCAGTTTACCTGCTCAGTGATGACTCAATGGGATGTTTTCCAAGAGCACCCCAGGGATTTACAGGTCGTGTTGCATTTTCAGATCACATAGAACTTAGGAGCCTTTATTAGCAGTATTATAATTAGTATTGCAAATGGCAAATCATGAAGGTAGGGGACCTGTGGAGACATCAAGAGCAGTCATGTGATAAGAAGCTATCCTAATCCCCATTCACAAGGAAGATTAATTTAGTTTGCACAGATAACTTATTCCGGGCATTTTTTTACCATTTGAATACCTGAGCAATACTTTCTTACCTGAAAGGAAGAACAATATGAACTGCTCAGTCTTGAAGGGTTTATGAGCTTAAATAATGCAAGGGTGACCCTTTCCAATTAAACATCACCGTTTATCCATCAGATCTTTAGTGATGTTTTGACTCTGATTTCCACAGGGCCTTGTTTCTTCCCTTAAAATTGGCAGAGCTGCCATAAAATTTGGCCTTTTGTCAGGTAATTGGTGTGGTAACTGGCGACCTTCGGGATATTCACTATAAGGCATTTCAGAGGGGGGAGAAGAAACAACTAAGTTTCAAGTTCGAAATCAGATTATTCCATTTCATGGAAAAATGGGGGAAAATGGTCCTAAGCAGGCAAATTTTCACTGAAGTCTACACAGTGGCTGAGAAGACAGTGGTCTGGCTAATGAGAACCACTGATTACAGAGATTTAACACAAACAGATTTTAGGAGGTCTGAGATGGGGTTTAATCTGTTCTTGTGCAGGCACTGACAAAGCCCACAGCCTGTGTCTGGGCCAAGGCTGTCACAGTCACTGCTTCCAGGATGTAAACTGTCATCTGCACTCTTTGTTCTCAGATGTATGACCTTGCATTTTGCTGGTTTAAAACACATGTTCAGAGGAGCCCACTTTGCCAAGGGTTGCAGTTTGCCTCACAGACTTGACCTGCCTTGTTTATTTACCACTGTGGGGCATATCTGCAACTTTTCCAGCAGTTGATTTATTTATATTTTCCTTCCAAATCCTTGATAACAATAATGAATAGCCCGGGGGCAAGAACAAATCATTGCAGGACCTTGATAAAAATCCCCTCCTGATACCTTTCTGGTATAACAATTGACTCACTTAAAATGTGCTGCATCTTGGGTAGTGACATGTAAAAATTATTTTCTACCACCATTTTTATGATCAAAACTATACTGACTGGTGTCTTTTATGTCACCATGTCTTGAACATAATGTTAGCTCCTTTGTGCACCTGTTTTTCTCGCAGCTGTCAGAACTGACATCAGGTTCACTGGCCTGCATTTCCTTGGGGAGCCTGGGAGAAAGGGGTCACCTCCTTCATCCTTCTGAAACAGTGAAGCATTTGCTCAGTTCTGGTTCTCCTAGTACCTTATGAGGCAAGAGGGTCCCCAAGAGATGTTGATATAGAGATAAACAGCAACTCTTGTTGATATAAACAAGGAACAAAAATCTCATCCTTGAGGCTGGCACACAATGTTGAAACACTTGGCTTCAGCCAGATCAGGATGGAAATGGATACTATCTGTTTCTGTGGATTAGTAATCTGATGTACTCAGCCTCCTTAAAGGTACACTCGATTTCTGCAATGAAGCCCATCTGAAATCTCCAATGGCCAATTGCTGAGATGCACAATGTGGCTGGATTGCCAAGCACTGCCTGGTTTCCACCTGTCACAGTGAATTCCCTGCATTTCCACTAAACGGTGCCCCAGCCTGCAAACAGCAGCACAACTGACCTGAACTTCAGGATTTTATGAGACCTCCTAAAGCAGGCAGTTTTACCTGGTTTTGAGTTTCATTAGGAAAGCTTTGCTCCAACTTCAACTGTTTTTTAGGGCACCAGGGCATGGCCTGCTAGAACTGGAGACAATGATCCATCCTTCAGGAGAACACCACTGCATGGAGACATCACTAGGAGAAAGTCTGTGACAGCAGACAGGTTTTTCTAACTTTCTGTCAACCTAATTTGAAAGGCTAACCTTTAAAATTACCTAATTTTACCACAGAAAAGGAATTGTCTCCTGTCTCACACTTGTGTATTTTAAGGCTCTGCATACATGAAACCATTTTAATGGGACAATAAAGTGGCACTGAAGTCACAGAGAACCTCTGAAGTCCTGACAGATAAACAGATGGCCAAAAAGTGAGTTCCTAGGCAGTGAGGAGCAGCATCCAGTAGATAGAGCTCTGAAGAACAGCATGAAGCATGCCCCGCAGTCCATGCAGCTAAGTCCAGCTGACATTTCCCATAAACACCAGAGAGAAATTTATGCTACTGAAAATTGAGCCTGTCTTTGACATTAAAATCATCTGAAATCAAATCCTAAACTCTGAAGGAAAAAGGGTACTTAAACATTTATATCAAATTAGGACAAATCCAGCAAGAGAAAGATTTTTGGCTAATGATCCGTCTTTAAGAGACTCCCCATGGACTTTCAGAAAACACACAGATTCAGCTGCTTTAGCTCATTCTTGCAGTGGGGGGGAAGAAAAGAAAAAATACTTTGCTAGGAGTTAGAGATGCCTCTTGTCTTTTTTTGTTTTCCTTTTGTTAGGGTACCTCCTATCTGTTTGTTCAGGATATTATTTTCCTTTCATCAAGAAGTGTGGTTTTCACAGATACGCTGTTTACATGGGCACAGGGTCAATCTCTGTGCATTTTCTTCCACCACTACTCACAACAGAAAGAAAAGAAAATTGCATAATCACAGAAGAGCTTTCATCACTACTATTAGGGCTGATCCAATATCAGCAATCCTCTTTCAAGAATAACTCCCACTCTCAACACCACTGATGTAGAACTGGTCTTGATCCTTCATTAAACATCCAGAGGGTCAGATACCCTGCAGAAGTGTGTTAGGGTAGAGGAAGCTGAGCTCACAGAGAAAGAGCTCCTTTTGATCCAAAGTTCCTTGCAGTTCTTGTGGACTCAGAAAATTGCTTGCCCCAGATGAAGCCTCAAATGCACCTACAGAGACAGATTCCTAAACTGGAGAGGCAGTACCAGCTCACGTGCTTCGTTTTCACACCTGTTTCTTCAAAGGTTTATTCAGGAGGTCAGAGTCTTTGATGGATGCCTTTCTGTAAATCAGGGGCACTGATGTTCAGGGATTATCCATTGCAGTATCTAACTGACCAAAAGGTTTGGTGAACAAGAGTTTGTGAGGCAACGCTGTGGTTTAGAGAAGGATGGAGAGCTCCAGCTCTTAAGGTTTGCTATAGATAAATTTATGCTTCAAAAGTGCCTCCTTATCCTTATGGCATTTCACGACATATCCTTTTCAGAACATATCCTATATTAGCTTAAACTTTTTTCTTGTTGTTCCCGAGCAATTTTTCCCAATTGTTTCCCAAGTGCACTTTCCCTCAGGTATGTTATTAGATCAGGAGTAGGAACCACCTGCAACAACTGCCTGGTTCAGCTGATTTTACTGTAATCACACCCCACATCTTCTCTGACCTGACTGGGTGCAAGCTCTCAGCAAAAATACGCTGTCTCTCTCCCGCAGTATTAATTCTGGAAGCCATACAGATATTATTTTAAAAAGATGGAAGCCAGTTAAAAAGAACATGACTTTTGTCTCCATTAATAACAAAGGGTGGAGTTTAATGTTATCTTAATGCATTTGCTGCCAGAAGATTTTCTTCTAAAGTACAAAAAGCCACTGAAAACCAATGTGCTTCACTGGCATGGGCCAGAGAACTTTAAGAGGTTTTCCCATGTCTGTAGAGACACAGGCAAATGCATCAATTTGTGTCCTTAGCCCATGTCTTGGGCTGCAGCAAACAAGCACTGCAATTTATACCAGACATTGTAGAATATGAATATTTTCTTTACTACTCAGCTCCGGGAAAGGATAATTATTATAAGCAAAACCAGATGAAAATCTGAGAATATTTTATGATCCATTTTCATTAAAAAAAACCCCCAAAAAATAAAAATCTCTATTAGCCTTAGAACAATGGGGCCAAATTCACACTTGGGGTAACATGACTGACATCAGTAGAGCAGTGCAATTAATTTGGCCCATGGGATCTACTTGAAAATATAACATACTTTCACAAGGATGACAGCCAGATTCTGTGGAGGAAATCTTTCTATACCGACTAATCTGGCTTTAAAAAGACAGCACAGCTGTACAAGCAGTAATCCAGAGGGCTGGATCTTCAAGTGCAGCTCTGCTCACATCTGTACAATAAAGTCCAGTTGTAACCACCTGAGAATTTGGCCAAGTGCCTTTTCCTGACCAAACAGGAGATCAGAGTGTAAGTGTTATTAGGCACCAAAATGATTCTTGTGTGACGTTCATAAAAACGAAGAGGAAGATACTGGGAGGTACAATTCAAGAATGACCAGGTAGCCAAAGATCCAAGTGAAATGCTGATATCTCTTGCTAATCCTTTCTTATCCTGTCTCCTCTCTCTCCCACCAAGTAGTCTCCTAAAGCATGTTAAGCTGCAGGGAGGATCAGGAAAAAAAGTAGAAGGCTCTTTTGCTGTTTCTGTCGTCATTTATTTATTTTTAAACAGAAAATTCTTGTCCCCTTGCAGTGATGACGTTTTAATGAATCCATCAATCACTGCAAACTCCAAACTAGAATCCTACATAAAAGAGACCTATTTGTAATACGTGACCTAAGCCCATACCTAGGGAAATTAGTTCTCAGGGAGACAATGCGGGTCTTTCATTGCTGTCTCCATGGAATCGTAGATGATTAAGCTGGACAGGCCCTCGTGGGTCCTCAAATCCAAGCCCATACACCTAAAGCATCACTTTATCCCTGCCTCCTTCCCCTGAGTGCGTTATCTAATCCTCTGCTGACTGATTTTTGTGACCCACCCTACAAATTCTCCTCCATGGGCAAATTTTCATTGTGTGTTGCCTAAGCAAGCCCTTGATTGATCCTCTAGGTCTTCAGTTCACCTGTACCAGTGAGTTTTAGGGTGTTTGGATCCAGGCTATCTCTCCTCCCCTCAATTATTTTAAGTCTTTCCAAAATTGCCTTTTATTTTTCCTGGTTTCTCACCCATTTGCTGTGTACATCTCAGTGCTGCAGCTTCTGTCTCATCACACCTCTGCCACCATGCTGGGCTCCTCAGGGCATATTCACAGTCAAATCTTCAACTTTATTTTGTTGCTGTAATAGGCAGTAAACTTCATTAAATCACGACTCAATTTTTTGCTTCTCTTTTTACAGCTAGCAGACCCATTACAATTTGCTTTCATTTAATTCGCACCATTTCTCTCAGGTTGATGTTTCAGAGATCTCACCTGGTGCTTTCTTACCACAGCATTGTTTTTCATTGCCACTTGTCCTGTGCCTACAAGACCTGAGCTTAATTCTTATTGCAGACTGAGAAGACTACATAAGTTGTGAGGTCAAGGAGATTCTCCCTGCCCGCTCTTCTTCCCCAGGACTCCCCCCAGTGATATCACTGAGATGCAAATCCATAAGGCAATCATGAAAATAAAATTTGACTTAGAGAAGACCCTGGCTCCACATTCAAAACCTCTGAGCTCTCCACTCTTCAGTGACTCTTGGTTTGGCTGCTGGTGATTTAATCGTAGCTAGATGAGAAACATACTCAGTGTGCTGCATCCATGGGCAACCCCATGGACAAGTATTCCTGCTGGTTTCAGAAGGATCAAAGAAAGCAGTTGCTGCTCCCTCGTGGTCATCAGCATCATCCCTGTTTTGAAAGTTACCATCACCGAAACTTTGCAGCAATTTATGATCTTCTATCTCCTGCCTGCCTACTGAGGTGCTTTTATCTATAGCTTGTCTAAGTCCAAGCAAACCAAGGAAATGAAGACTTATTATTGAAATGGCTTAAGCCAAGCCATGTCTGCAGCCTCATGGGATGACTTGACAAGACTCACACAAGGAGATTGTTACAAACAACAGTTTCCAAAGCAGCTGGGCAATCCTGAACTCAGTGATTCCCCTTCACTCTTTTGTACATTCTTTTTTACCACTTGGTAAGCGTTCTCACTGACTACATCTCCTGTCAGTACTGTCTGACATTTCAAAACTTAGGTGGCCTCTTAATTTTTAAAGAACAGATAGAGACCAGAACAATTACATTGTATACACAGCTTAGATGTTATCACACAGCTGGACTCCTTCTTTGCTCACCATGGATGGCATTGCACGGCAAATCTGCAGTTATAAAGTGAATGGCAATTCCAAAACCTTTAGGACAAAAACCATCTTCATGTGTTGGACCAGCACGGAATGAATATATTGTTGCCAGTATTCCTTTCTTCTTTTGGGGTCCACTGTCCCTTGCTATATTTATCACCAGGATATTCCTTTACCCATCTGTTAAAACACAGCAGGAAAATCAGACAGGGCTCGTGCACCCATTTCTCATTGTTTGACACTTGAAAGCTGGCTTCACTCACTGCAATTTTCACTCCTGCAAGGCAAGTATCTCAAGTAGCCAAATGGAGCCTGCCCTCAGAGGAATCTGCTGTAGCTGCTTGCCTCTCAGCAGCTTCCTTCATGGGGCTAGTTCTGGGAAAATATAACTTTTTTATTGGGTTATCATATTCCATTGGGACTGGAAGAGTTTCATGGGAAAAAGCCCCAGAGCATCTGTAACTTAAAGCATTGTCCTCTCTCTGCTGGGATTGTTCTTCACCTGTTCCCACAATATCACTTGTCCTGGAGACAATCCTCAATTCCACAACTTTTCCTTATTTTCTTTGCTCTTGGTTCCCATGTAACATTCCTACTCGTGGAAGAATGAGGCATCTCTCTGTTTTTTGGCTCCACATTGTTCCTGTCATGTTCCAAACCACCAAGGAACCTGTCTGCTGCCATGGACACCCCTGTCCATGGACACCCCTGGTGTGGTAGATCTCCTCTCCCTGTCCTCTGTGAAAATCAGTTGGTCTTTTATTTCCCCCTTCATTCTCTCCTGTGGAGTCTCAGTCCTGGCTGTCTCCACTCTCTTGCCATTTGGTCTTTGGGGGCAGCTTCCCTTTCCTTTCTTCTTTGCCTCTGAATTGTCTTCCTTCTCCAGTTGGATAGATTTGTTGCTCAGCTTCATCTCTCCCTCACCAGCCAATTTCATCCTCTCTCCTGCCCTTGGCTAGAGCTGTCCCATGGATATCCCTTCTCATTTTTTTGTTCTCAAGGCCACCATCTTATTGAACAGCTGTGTGCTAGTGTTGCCTCTGCTCTCTCCTCAGGATATTCCTCAATTACATCTTTGAATCCCTGTCTGAATTTCAAGTGATGTCCACTTGCCTTTTTAGCACTGGCATCATTTCCTCCATGGGTGTGGTCAAATTATGTTCCATATTTATGCACCTTCCATCTTGTGCCACACCACCCTGATGTGCAACTGGGAGATTCTGCAACCATCCATCATCCTGTGAACCCTTTCCTCTTTTGAGCCTCTCAAATTATTCTTCAGAAGAGCCTAACTGAATTAGGTACCAAAATTCCATGGATCCTTGCTAGGTGCACTGGTTTATAATACATGTTAGAGAAACAGGAGACTATCACAAGCTGTTAGGCAATAAAAATCCCTGCAACATAATCTGTTGTGGTTGAACATTTTATTGAAATCCTGGATAGTCATTTGCAAAAAAAGCTGACACGCAGGGTTTGGATTTAATCTTCACATTTCCACTCAAACTGTGGCATTGTTTGAACACAACAGCTTTGGGATCCTGGCAAAAGAGTAAAACTGTCCGAGCTGTTCCACTCTGGTTTGAATTATCTCTCTTTTTATTTATTTATTTCTAGCTTTGAAGTCTGTGTACTTTAAAAATCAATGAACATTATATTAACAAGCAGACACTAATTACATTTTAACAAACTGGAAAGGCTTGGCTACAAATATTTGAAAAGATAGATTCACATTTTAAAAGCTTTCTAATCCAACTGGCATCATTGTTGTAAGACTGACAAAGCCTGCACAGAATGGAAATGTTAAAGGAATCTGTTTACCAGAATTTTTTTTCTATGATTTATAATTAGTCTTCATCATTGTACTGCTTCATACACTAGGTCTGGTAAACAGAGTACTCGTGACTTTTACATGATTAATGGAGACATTCTGAGATGTAGAAATTAAAATATCACTCAGATAATAGCAGCATTTCACTCTTGTAGCTCTTCTCATTCAACTTGTACAAACAAATTAGGATTGCTATCAGAGTTCTACAGAGGGATAGAAATGAGGCAAGGAACAGTAATGTGTCTCATCTGCAATTGCTTAGCAGAACAGAGGCAGATCAGAACTGGGTCTCTTGTATCCAGTTTAGAGCTCTAATTCTTAGCTTACAGTGGTTCACCGAGCAGTTTTTAAAATATGGGTACTGAAATGTGCAGTGGGAGTCAGAGAGTTTGCACCAGGATATTCAGCACATCAGGAAATGCCAAAAGTGTGAATAGATGGTCCTGGAACTATTAAAAAACATAATTCCTCTTCTGGCCACTCTGCCTGAGAATAGCTGTGTCCTTGGTGTGAGGGTTGCTGGAAAAGCAGCTCCCACATGAAAGTGGGAGCCCCAGGAACGCACGGAACAGTTTCTGCACAGAGCAGGGAGCCAAGACATCACGAGGTTTGTGTGGAAACAACAAGGGGAGAGCAGGACACCAGAGGACACAATGCTTGTGTCAGAGCAGGCTCCAGGAAACACTCAGGAGAAGCTATGCCTTTGAAATGTCCCCACTGATTTCATCACTCCCTCCCGTGCCTTCCAGAAGAGCTGCTGGAGAGGTAAAGAGACAAGGGAGCCACTTCAGACAGAGCAATCCCGGCAACCAAAGCCAAGGAACACTCACTCACTGCTGTGTCCCCGACCATGTGGGGTCAGGCTGGAGCCCAACAGGCTCAGCAGGCCCCTCCGTGTGTGCTCTGAGCTGGTGATGGTGCCTTCTGGAGGTTGACCTGGAACTAGACAGAGCAAAGGGATAAAGCAGGGATTTATTAAAAGGCCTCACTGGGCACACCTGGGCAGCACAAGAGCCCGGCTGGGTCACACCCAAGGTGAACCCAAAATGGTCCCAAAATGGACAACTGATCACAAGGTCTCACACTTTTATACATTCTGGTCCATCAGTATATTAGAATAATTGTCCAGCCATAGCTTCAGGTTATGAAGCTCCATCCTCTTTGTTTCTCTTCTCACTTCACTGTTGTTTTTGCTCTAGGGCCTGAAAGCTGTCCTTGGTATCCACCTAGAGAAGGAATTGTTTTGTCCCCTACTCTGTGAAGAGAGCTTAGTAGCACTTAATATGTAACCTAAAACTACCTACCAAAACAGCACAGAATCTAAAAATTATAAAAGCTAAAAACTTAAGGCATCAGTGAGGCAGAGATACCAAAGATGAGGGCAAAAAATCTCGATGGCATGTCATGGCATGAGGGATCAGTTCTGCACTCCAGGACCTGGAAGATACAAACACTCTGGTCCACCCACAGCATAGCAGAGCCAGCCCACGTCCATAGCACATTCCTTGAGACAATTTCAGTGGAAGTAACAGCAAAACACCATGGCTCCACCACACATGTTGGCATTTCTCTGTTACTGCAAGTACTTGACTTGTGACAACTGATCTTCTAGACTTCCTACAGAATCCTGCTTTCCTGGATACATCTCCTGGTTGAGTTGAATTTCCAGAAAGAAGCTCATTTGCTGAACTGACCTACAACCCAAGTCCTGTGTCTGCAAAGATGAGGACAGACTGTCATGCCTGTCTTGGAGGCACATCAGGTATGCCTGGCAGAGCAGCACAGGCAATTACTGCCTCAGCACAGGCAGTCCCAGCAGTGATGCCCCATAAGGGCATCCCAGCCATCAGTGATTCCGTGCACTCTTGTCACAAAAACTATCTCAGAGTAATTTCCAGCATCAGCACAGCTTGCTATAGCTGGTGGCTCAAGCAACCCTGGCCACCCCCGCAGCACAAGCTGTGGAATTAGGGTATATTGACAACAATTAACAGTTTGGAGCCTTAGCACATCATCTGGCAGAAGCGACTCTGCAAAAAGGTTCTATGAATAGAGTACTGAGTATCAGGGTCACCTGCTGTGGCACTCTATGTACCCTTCCTTCTCTTCAAAAATGAACTGCAGCAACACAGGTGGTGGGATGTCTCTGTTTGCCTCCTTCAAAGTCACTATTTTGATATTAAAGAGCATGTTTTCCACTATTCCACCTAGCTGGTGAAAAAGATTTAACAACTCCTGTGGGGCTTGCACAAAAAGTCTCTGTACACAACTGGATCTAGTCCAAGTCTCAAGTTATACCACATCTGTCCAGGTCACTTACACTTTTCATTTGCTTAGCACATGATATAAAATGGATTTAGCTTGGCTTCCTTATGCCACTCGTCAGTGACATGCTACATAAGAGGAAACACACTCCCTTCTTCAGTGAGGGCTGAGCAACCAGCCTGGCCCAGACCCTGGACTCCTGTTCTGACAGTGCTGAACTATTCTTTTCTGTGCTCAGGTGGAAGGATGGTGGTTTTGGGACCAGCTTGACAAGTCTGAAGCTCTACCTCCCAAATGGATAAAGTGAGTTCTCATTATCTTGTGACTGATCTGCAGGGAGCACAAACCACCCTGGATGTGTCAGTAAATGAGACAAACACCAAGATGCTGTTTTTAAAAGATCTGGAGGCTTGAACGTTCAGCTGCCAATAATGGCATGACATCTGCCATTTCTCAGCTGGTGGTGTGGTTTCTTTAAAATTTGGTCCTGATCTGATTTTAAATTGAAGGACAGCTAAACTTCACACACAAATAAAAAGCAGATCATATAATAGAGAATCTCTATTGGATTTTGAAGCAGGCTAAAAAGTATATAAACACCTTTAGTAAAGACTGCTTTTCTTACATCACTACTTTATTCCCTGTCTCAGCAGGACAGGGAAATATGCAACAAACCTTCAACCAAACACATTTTGGAGGAAAAAAAGAAAATAAAACCCAGCTGAAATCCTACCTTAAAGAGATCCATTCCATATCTTGGTCCTCTGTGAAGAGCAGCAGCTGTGAAACAGTCCAGAGGCACCAGGGTTCAAGCCCCTCTGAGACAAATGCAGGCAGCTCACCTCACACTGCCAGGTTCCTCTCACAACTGTACCAGTTTTACACCAACAGTATTGACTTCAAAGCAAGACTGATCTACTCTTGCCTAAATGACAGAACAAGCCCATTCTTGGTTCAACAGCTTGGACAGTTCAGCACAGAGATTTAGCACCATCCGCAGCAAACTTTCTACTTGAAAAGGAAAGCTTGAAGTCTGCAAGAGCTGATGAGAATACCAGGAAAAGCAGGCAGTGAGGCAATGCCCAGAAAGCCAACTGTTGCACTCGGGTCCACTGCAGCTGCCCAACAGAGAACAGCAGAAGAGAGAGAACACCAGAAAAAGAGAGAAGTGGAGGGGGGAACCACCTTGACAAGTTCGATAAGCTCAGGAGATAAAGACTTTCTAAGAGATGAGGAAGGATAAAGGTGCAGCAAAGGGCAAACAATTCAGTTTCTCTGAAACTGTTTCAAACAGAAACTCTAGAGTTTCATAAAGGTCAATCAAGATTTTACATAACAGGATGCAGCTTGGCCACGAAAAGGTAGTAGTGTAGTTATACTTACGTTTCCGCTGGATTAAAATATGGCAAGTTGAGCATTTTTTTTAATTCATGGAAGGCAGCTCTTCAAAACCTTCTAAAGCAATTACAGAGAACTATGTTTTCCAGGAACGAGTGTGCCTGAAGAGGGAGCACATTCTAGGAAATACATGATCCTGTGCAAGAGGTGCAAATTCCCTAAGGGGTACTCCAGCAGATTTTTTCAGACACGAGCTAAAATAGAGTCTTCAAATGCTGATCAACTCTAAATCTATTAAAATTGAGGTAAACCAGGAAGAATTCCACACTGTTAGAAAAGCAAGTGCCAGACTATAAACCTCAGGAGGAAAATCTAAAAGACTGAAGTTCCTGGGAGTTTTATTATTGCTCAAGTGGAGCAGAGATTTCTCCCTAACTGTTCCCCAAGCCCAGGGGTAGTCAGCCTGTACTTTCTCTAGTGTGTAAGGCATGGAAGAAATCAGAAGAGAGCACATAATAAATCAACTGACAGTCTCTAAAAAATAGCTGTCCTGTCTCCTGTCATTACTCTCCTGAGTGAGAGTAATGTTCTGAGGGCAGGAAGAATTCGGCTTTAGACTGAAAACAGTTCCCTATTGGGGTACAGAAAGTGATCACTCTGTAGTTTAATCAATCTCAGGCCTCCCTTTGAGGGAAATAGCGTGTTGCCTGCAACAGTATGGATAATAATGTTTGCTGAAATATAAACTATGGCTGTATACCCTGAGATGGAAGGTCAGGAGTCAACTGAGGATCTGGCCACAGATGTTCAGCAACAGAGATCAAAAAGCAATATATCAAATGCAGTACTTTTCCTCAAGGAACAGGTTGCAGAAATGTCTCAGCCCATCTCCTTTCACAGTAAGTGCACTCACCCTGCACGTAACAAAGCTGTGCACCAGGTTACTCAAAGATGAAGGTCATGTTTCCTAATTACTCCCTGTCCTGTGCTCGAGTATTTAAATATTTACACAGTGAGTTTGCTCTTATCCACAAACACAGCTCCCCTGAAGCTCTGCAGTGCTTTTCAAGTCCATCTACCACAGTGAAGAATCACATGACTCACCACATAGTCCTCCCCCAGCCCTTGATAAACATTTCCTAAAGCCGACATTCGATATTACGGAATGTGCCGTAATCAATTCTTAAAGTTATAGCACCACTGGATTTTTATTAACTTGCACAACAACAACAACAAAAATCCAAGAAAAAATGGGCCCTCATAATCAGTCAGCCTTGTTATATCCTGAAAGCTGCTTTAACAAGCAGGGAGTAATATAGTGTAATTGGTACTCCACAATTTAATTGTTCTGTTCTTAAATCTAATATTGCAGCTGCGGGTTAAGTTTACACCACAGCTTTCAAGAGAACATGAAAGTGTGGTACATCTGTGCAACAGAAAGCTAAACATCTCTCATCTGATGTGTTTACAATGACATTTGATAGCATGGAATTGTTTGGAGTTCGTTCTTAAAGCTGCAGAACTGTTTTTGAACGCTGGGAAAAAAAAAAATACTAAGGAAAAAGACTCCAATCTCCTCCCAGCAACTCAGCCCACACAACCCTGGTGCTTGTGGCTGCTGGCACTGCAGGGAAACTGCTGGCTGGAACCATTCCTTCAGGTAGCTTTGAGCATTTGTCACTCTGGCAGTGGACAAGGGCATCTTCCTCTTCAGGAGATACAACACTTACGTGAAAAACAAATGACTCAAAAAATCCCCCCTGGACAGAACAACCCCTGACATGCATAAAACAGACAAAAATATTTCAAGAAATGTTATGTCGTGGATGAATGTAGAAATGGTGGAGTTTTCTTTTTAACAGGTGGCAGAACTGCTTTATGGTATCTTGAACTTCACATTCTGCACAGCTAACAGCTTCAGCATTATGTACTTGTTAGTGAATTTATGAGGCCCATAAGTAGTTCAAGAAACTTAGGAATGGGCCCATAAATGCCATCTGCAGTTTGTGAACTGCAAGTATCTGACTGTTTTGATCAAGGTTTTTATGGGAAAGTTAAATGTTTATTAAAATTATTTACTACTGCTCCTCAAAAAGGGAGCAAGCCTGCTGAAGAACTTGGGTAGTGATGTGATAGGTTGTAGGTCAAATGAGTTGGCAGAAAAGCATTTCTGTTTACGCCTAAGCCCAAATTTTTGTACAATTCAAAGTTTAGAGTGTGTTTAAGCGACCAAGAAAAGGTCTGTGGAGAGGAGGAATTTTCCCTTTCCCATAACCTGCTGTCAGAAACACATGATCTCATCAGGCTACTTTTCTTGTTCTCAGCCTTTTTCTAACTCTTTCTGTCCCTGGAGAAATTCATGATAGTGCAATGTAGTGAAAGAGGTCACCTTCTGCTCACTCCTTTGCAGCATCCACACCGGCGTCCCGATTTATGCTCTTTAGCAGATCAAAGTCAGCCTCACTGATGAAGCTCAGCTATATTACACTGGAATCTATTAGCTTTTTAAACTTTATTAGTTCAGACAATTAAGACTATCTGAAGCCTCTTCATAAAAAAGGGCCATATCAAAAGCTGTACGTTAGCAACTGGATCAATGGATGCATTCATTCTGCATCAAAAATACCTTAAGAAGGACAGATCTCCTGGGGAGGCAAATCTGTATCAATATTTCAGTCTCTTGAATACAGAAATTTGATACAACGTGATGCAACACCCAAGCTTCCCCTCCTTTCAATTAGCTGAGAAATAAAAATTGTCCTTAGAAGGGAAGAAATGCATTTGTATCATTTAGTTTTCAGGTTTTCCACCCTTTCATAGTGTCATAATGTTCTCTTCATGGGTGGAAAACTTAATCTTCAAGTTCAAGCCTAGATTCTTCATACAGTTCAGGATGAGCTGACTTGGAATACCGGGAATATTTCAGATGTAGAAAATCACCCAGTTCATCCAGAGCATTCAAAACCTGTTAAGACCATGATACTTTGTCAGTTCCATGGGAAAAAAAAAGTTCTAATAACTTTTACTTTACTGCAGAATAAGAAGAGTATATTAAAAAAATAAATCAATTAAAGAAAGTTTAAAGGACAAATGGGCAAATTTTACATTCATTCTACAACAGTGAATATCAGTGGATTGGAGATGTGCAACAGCATCTATGAGAAAGTAATTTACTCCTTCAGTGGGTTATGGTTTACTAGTAAGTACCTTAATTGAGCACAGATGAAAAAAATTAGTTTTTCCAAAAGCACAGAGAGGTAACAACCAAGATAAAAAGTTATCTGCTTGTGCAAAAGAAATACACTTCAGTATTCCTCCATAGCTCCCAAAAACTGGAGCTGCCAATGCATTTTCTCAGATAGTACTCAGCTCACAGTGCTGAGCAGAGTCAGCACAAATAGTCTGCATAGTTTAAGATAATTTTAGGGAATGCCATTATTTTATATATCATAGGGACAAATACTTTTTGTTCATTAATACTGTAATGCGATTTGCTGAGTCCCCAGCTCCCAGTGGACTCAAAAAGCAGCCAAGGAACTCTGTACCACAGGGAAGCAGCTCAGTGCTTGGCAGCATCTGACCTCCATTTGAGAGCAGCCAACTTTTTGGCATCGAAGAAGGAAACAGCAATTTTGATTTTGAGCCTGTTTCTGTTAAGTCACTAAAACAAGCTCATGAACAAAAAGAAGTAATTTAGTAATGGTTTATGCAGAAAGATAGTTTCCAGGTCCTTAAAGAAGTTATTCTTGGGAGCTTGCCCTTTTATGGATCTTTCCTCCTTAGTTCCAGGCTGAGATACAAACCAAATTTTGCCAAAGGGAAACATTTTCACTGTGCTTGTTACCTGCTGTTATCCTGGCTTTAGGCACAATCACAAAGTGTTTTGTCTTAAAAGCTTTCTTTCTGCAAATAACTAAACTCAAGGCATTGCCATTTTCCCATGCTGTAAGAGTGCCATGAGCAGCGTGGCAAGAACACAGCATGTTCAGTGATGCCTGGAGGGTGTCTGGCCTTCCCTAGAAGCAGCAAGGTGCAGGTAGCAGACCAAAAATGAGCTGGGCTTGACATTTGGGGGTGGGGGGAAAGGAAGGAAATCAAAGCAGCAACCTCAAGAGATGAATCTTCATGTTAACTTCAACAGTTACACAAGCCAAAATCCTCACAGTCGAACAGCAAAAGCTGGTAGGACCAACACAAAAATGTAGCTGTGCTCTGTTCCATGAAATACTATATTAATGGTGTTGTACCTCTGTAATAACTACTGCACTTTTAAAAGCAGCAGGAATTTGACACTGCACACGTGCAAGGCAGGTTTTTGATGTTGTATTAAAGCTATCTACACTGGCCAGTAGGGCAGGGCTGCAGCCTCCACATCCTGTACATCTCAGGAGGCAAAAGGAGAGTCAGGAGCTCTCTGCAGGCACAAGTGCTTGGCTGCACATTTAACTCAAATGCCTTTCCATGTTGAAGGATTTTTCGTTTTGGCCATCAAGACCAGCACAAAGAGAGGAAAAAAGCAAAACCTGAAATTTATTGTTAAGCCTCTTTGTTTCATGCCTCTAAGTTGGCTTATTCCAAGAATGAAAGAACGTATCTCAAGCCAGGCCAAAAACACCTTCGGCAAAAAAGGGAAATGGAAAATTTCAGAGAGTTTATTTTAAACACATTTCTGTGTTGGAAGGGAGGTCTATGATGGAAGTCTCAACATACTCTTAATGGTATTTCTGATATCAGAGAAAGATACAGAACTGAGACTGGCCAGACAGCACCAATTAAACTTGATTAGGTTCAAACAGTTCCAAATACTGTTTGCAATTTCCACCTGTACCCCCAAGGCTGTCCCATATACTTCTGCAATTCAAGAAACACATGGAAATATGGAATGGAAATATGGGTATGGAAAACTTGATTTTCCATTATTTCCATATAGTTTCAGGTTTCCTACTCTGATAGTTTTGATGTAGCATTTAACTTTTGCTTTGCTGTGCTTTTCATTTAAGTTTTTATTAGTGATGACACATTTGGTCACTACTAGAAATAGAAGAGCATAAGAAGTTAACTGTCCCATAATTTATTTAAGAAAATAAAATGTGTAAGGCTCAAATGCCTTTAAAGATCAAGTGATCTTTAAAGAGGCCAGAAAAACAAATGTAAAAATGAATTACTGAGATTCAAAGTAACAGAGGCCCAGCTTCTCCCAGCCTCCTCTGCACCTGAGGCTAATTTGGGCAGGACATTTGCTGTGCTTACCGTGTCTAGCATCTCCCGTGTATGTGCAGCTGACACACAAAACCGAGCCCTGGACTCTGTGATAGGAGTAGCTGGAAACCCAACCACGACCACCCCGATATTTTTTTCCAACATGCGTCTTGCAAAAGCCCTAAGGAGAGAAAAAGGAGAAGAATTAAAAATACATTATCCCAAAATAAACTGAACACGGACAGAAAACATTTGCATATAATGTAAGAAAAGGTGAAGTCCTTTTTCCAGTCGATTGAATATTCCCACTGATTTCCATCAGGAAAGGACTGAGATTCTTTGCTGCTGAGCAGCTCACAGTGGCAAGTGGGTGTCAAATACTAGAAATGTGATGGCAGAGAGGCCTCTGCAGGATAGGCATAATTCATTTATGTCAGTGAAAGTCTCTGAGTACAAATCAAACCATGTGGGCATTCACAGTCCCTGAGGGTAGAAGAGGCTGTGCTTGAGGAAGGTATGGATGCTTGGTTCCTGCACATCAGTAGGAACAAACCAGTCTGTGTGATGGATTACTTGCTCTAGCAATTGCTCTGCCAGACAGGGAGGCTTGTGTGGCATGCACAAGACCTAGAGCCCAGAGCCACCCCAAGCAAATACTCCCTACAGCTCAACAATTCCATTAGGCTACTACTGACTTCTGGTCTGTGTGCACAAGTCAGTGCATGAGTGCTGCTTGAGAGGAGCTGAATGGTAAAACATGCAAAGACCATTGAAAGATCAGATGGGGAAAAAAAAGCACCCATCTAAACCAGTTCATACATCAAAGGCAATGAGTCTCCTTTAACAATCACAAATTCAAACCCAAAAAATTGAAATTCAAAATGTTATCAAAAATATTATTCCATGTTAAAAAAGGAAAAGAGAAAAATTTTAAAATTCTGACATCTGGAACAACTCCAAATTAAACCTAGGGGCAAATTTAAAAGAAAACAGAACTAAATGATGAATTCAACTAACAGTGTAGGTTTCTCCTGGGAAGCACCTACCACAGAGAACACCATCTTCTACAGAGTGTACCAAATAACCCACAAACTTGAGTAGTGCCTGTTTTGCCAGCAAGTTTCTTTCAGTACTTACCCTATCTTACCAGGCATATAAAGGAGCAAGGGAACCACAGGAGAATCATCATTGCCATAAATGATGAAGCCCATTTCGTGCAGTTTTCGCCGGAAGTACCTCGTGTTCTTCTCCAGCTGTCGCACTCTTTGGAGCCCTGAAACGAGCCAGCCAGGAGAACAGTCAGTGCCAAGATCCTAACTGGAGTCCAGTCACAGGCAAGGATCAGGGCTGGGGGTAACAGTTTGCCTGAAATGTAAATGCTGCTATTTGATTGAGAAGAAAAACATGGAATGAGCTAAATGCAACTATGTTGATTGTTATGGCATTGTAGGATGGATGGCTGATACTCCTGTACTTGTGAGGTGCCTTGCCATGGGCAGAAACAGTCCCTGTCTGGGGATAGACATGTGGGCAATTCCCTGGACTTTGTTGTGTTAAATAAAACCTCCTGGATGCCACACACCTACAGAGAAGTAGTGCAGACAGGACATGGAAATCGAGGATGTTCTTCCTCAAGGTAACTATTATCTCTTCATTGTCCCCGGCCTCACTGAGTCATGGATCCACAGATGGGACCCTCAGCAAAACTGACAGGAGAGTTGAAAACAATTATTTTTAATGAAGGAAAAAGACAAAAAACAGCAGAGGAAGCTTGTGCTTGAAACGACATTTCAGCCATTTCTTTTGCAGTGCCACAGAAGAGGTGGTTTCTGACAAGTGCAATTGCTTCCCAACCCACCGCATAAAGAGGCAAGAAACACTACATTACTGTAGTAGGAGACATAGTATGTCCTTTCACCACTCCACCTGCCTTGTATCTCATCAGTGAGCTGGTCTATGTGCTGCTTTCCCAGTGCTGAGAGGTGCTGATGGGGATAGTGCCACCTCCTCCACACCCACGTGCCTGCCCAGTGCCAGCCCGAGTCCCCACGGCCAAACCCAGCCAGCTCTGTCATCTGCCCGACCTCGCCAGAAACAAAACTGAGAACCACTGCTGAGCAGATTGAGCTCTAAACCCAATCCCTGTTCAGCAGCCTGTGTCTGCCCAGCAGAGGTGGTGAGAATGTGTGGTAAGACTGGGATTTAGCAGCACACAGTTACACTCTTAACTTTCCTTTTCCTGCTGTTCATCAGCCCATACTTTCAATATCACTTACGTTATGTCACCAGACATGAACACTGAAACCTCCAGTGCAACTCATTTCCTCTTTTCCCTTTGCCTTCGCACAGATGTGTCATGCTTTCACTCTCCATTTACGTTTTCATTTTACTTTACATTTCGTTTGCTTCATTCTTCTTTTACCACTTTCTGCTGTCACCATTCTCTGCCCATTTCCTAATTCCCCCTCTTGCTCTGTGTAATCACAGTGGCCAGTAAAGCATTTGTAGCAGCTACATGCCACCTTTGGCAGATTTGTCCTCAGACCACATTCTGCCCCCACCATCTGCTCTGGCTTTTCTTCCTTTTCCCTCTTGGCTGAAGTGGGGATCACCACACCTACATGAACCTTTTTTCCATTAATATTTCTGAACATGTGTAGGTTTGAACAAGATCTACTACTTCATTTGTTCTGTATCCTCCTGAGTCAAGGTTCTGTCAGTGTGCTGGCTGGGAAATTTATAGGGAAACTGGGACTTGCTTCACGGTGATCAGTGTTTTGCTTGAACAAATTAAAAGATCTCATAAAAACAGTGCATTTGTAACTTTATGCACAAAACTGCCCATGCAGACAACCTGTTACTTATGGTCTCAGTCATTCAGTTTAAAGCACTCAGTGGAAGAGATCTGCTGGGTTAGAAAAGGCCACAAATAGTTTAACCATCTCTCTAATGCTGCTAAAGCAAAAACAGCTGTGCCAGAGCAAGGAAAACAAATGAAACACAAAAGCATCCTACTACAAAGCTTTCCAGTCACTAATAAAAACAATAGTCTGTGGTATTTCCAAAAATATTTTTGGTGTAGTAGATCTCAAAGAAACAGGAGGAAGTACTGAGGAGGAGGGAAGGGGAGATGATGGTAAGGATGGGGAGTTAGAGAACTACAGAATAATGTGGTTTAAGTCTAAAGAGAGACTTTTTCCCTTGTTAGAAATTGTAAAGATGTTATTAGCACCTCCTCAATGTCCAAGTTATGAGGAGGAGGGTGGGGGACCAACCTGAACTGAGGGCTCAAAGCCACTGCTGTTTCTCACTATCTTAGCAGCCCCTGAGCTAGTTTCCAAACTCTCAGTTGGAAAGCATTTGAAAACTACTAGATTTTCAATTAGGGAAAGTTTTTTCACAAATGCAGATGTTCTTGGCGAGTGCAGTTGAAGACTCGATGCCTTCTCCTTTCTATTCATGTGTTCACCACAGAGCTGGAAACACAGTGTGAGCCACGCAGGACTCCGGGCTGTGCTGTGCACCATTTATCAAACCATATGCGCAGGGCCTGGGCTTGAACACTTCTGTCTCTGCTTATTTTTGGTGCTGGAAATTCAGACTCCAGCTAAGGAAACTTTAGAGCTAAAAGAGGAGGTTCAGGAAACACCCCAAATATCAAACACCTCTTCCTTTTCTCATCTTCCTTTCCTGATTGTACATCCTCAACCCATTTGTGATGTGAGATCCCCCCTTTCAAGGCTCCCTGTGGAGCTCATCTCAAGCCAGCCAGTGCTGGTGCAAAAGAGCCACTCGAATGTTTTAGCACCATCCCAGCACACTAACTTCATTTGCAGGGATGCATTAAAGAGCCAAATAAAAGATCAGAGCACTCACATATATCTGGAGGGAAAAAAAGCACATTAGGAGACGATTGCTACACACACAGTATTTGTGGGTGGGTGGCTGGGAGGAACCTATTTTTTTACCAAATGTCAACACTTTCCTTTCTCATGTTAAGTTTTGTGGTCAAAGACCACAGACACATATCATATACGCAGACTTCTTATATGCTGTCCCAGTAAGAGCAATGAAACCATTAAAATTTGTAGCTGTATTTCAACACTCTTTTCTGTTCTTTTATGGGACCTTCCAATGTCAGATAAGGAGGCAGATCTGAACAAAATGTTTATTTTTGTCTCATTGGCCTGATTTCTACTACTTAAGAGTGGCTGAATTCAGTTTAGAATCAGCTCTTAGTCCAAATTCACTGTGGGATTAACTAAACACACCACATTTAGAAAGCATTTTCTTTGATTCTATCTTGCATCCTTTAATATTTATTGAGAGAAAATCTGCTGAGCAGACCCTTGAGCTAAAAGAATACGGCTGCATCTATGTAAGTGTAAGAATTTACCTGTATGGGACTAATTAGAGGATCAGGTCCCTAGACAGTAAATACATGTGCTACAAAATTCTTACTTTGCAAAACCCTTGAGGATTTATAGTCTATGCAAAGAGCTTATAGCACAGCATGCAGCATATCCAGAGAGTTATATTGCATGAAATAT
The DNA here is from genome assembly GCA_032173965.1 of Sitta carolinensis. Lineage (NCBI taxonomy): Eukaryota > Metazoa > Chordata > Aves > Passeriformes > Sittidae > Sitta > Sitta carolinensis. The sequence goes on from JAVUNC010000019.1 coordinate 15,840,692, forward strand.
GTGAACCACAACACAGCATATGTTTCGAAAAAAACAGCCTGGACAGGGAAAACCAACCCTTCTCTATTTAAAACTGAGCACATTAATGCTCCAGAGCATTCAGCTAAGGCTGTGAATGACTTTATTAAGTGCTCTATATCTTCTTATTGGCTGAATTAAGAAGGGACAGAAAGAGAGAAAGGTGAACGATAAACAATTCCCAAATTTCACAAGTTATCTTCACACTGCTGGGAACACACGCAGCTGGTTTATGGGGATTTTTCTGAAATAAGGGATTAATTGCCTGGATGGCACAAGAAAAGCAGATTTACTGCATCAGCAATCCACCTTCTGCTGACAAATTTAGAGTTTTCATTTGGTTGCACCACTTTAAAAATATTTGGTTTACTGCGAAGTTCCAAGGTGTTGGCAATTCCGGGAAAAATGCTGATTATATTTTTATGTGACACGCATCGTTGCAAACTGCTGGCTTCAGCTCATTAATTTATGCAGGCTTTTAGAACGCTTTATAGCTCAAAATTAATATGGTTTGGTTGAAAGAAAAATACAAAATGAAGGCAAGAGAGAGAAATAATAAAATGTAGTAGCCTGCTCATAATTTCTTTGAACCAACATGCTTTTTAAGAGAGCCACTTGGAGTAAGAGACTTGGCAGAAGTTTTCTCACACACTTTCGGGGCACCTGACATCAGGAAGGCATCCTGGCTACATGTCCCAGGGCCTGATCTTAGGCTGGCTTTACCTGGAATAGAACTTCAATAGAAATTTGCTGTTCATGCCAGCTGGGGAGCCTATCCTGGCAGCAAACAGAGGCAGTAAAATGATCAGCTCTTGAAAACAAAACTTTCTTTTCCTCTTCCAGAGATGTCTGCTTCTGCCTGCCACAAAGTGCTCATAAGCAGAGAAGCTGCCTGCATCCAATTCCTGCACAAACATTCTGCCTTTGAACTCTTCCTGTAGGCCTCTACTCTTGGAAGTTGTGACTCAGACTATTGAAAAGAGGAATAAGCAACCTGCAGCCTTTCACAGTAAGATCTCAGGTGTAGGAGCTGAAGGAGAGCTATTTTTCCTGAGCCCACGCCAGGAAAGATAACCCCACATTGTACTGGTTTTTGGCACGTGGTGGAGTCTTCAAGACAGAAATCCACCTGCTTTAATTTTCTCCAGCTGTTGTTTCATAGGTTCTTTCAAGATAATTAGTTATACAACTGAGCTTTTACATTCCAGTGTCAGTGCTCCTTGGGTGGAGCACTCAACTCCCTCCCTCCCTCCCTCTACTAACAACTAGATAGGAAAAAGCAAGCTTCCACAGGCTGAAAAAAAACCTGGAAAACAATAGCTCTTTCCCACTAAACTATTGCAGATGGACAGATTTAAATTTTTTTCCCTCTGGTTCCATTATAAGACTAACACACATGTACCTCTGTATGCATTAAATCACAAATAGAATGCTACAAACCCGGGTGCCTAAAGGAAATACGTTTTCAGATAAAACAATCTTCATAAAAAATAACTTTGCTATGAACTGGGGAGAAGTAAAGACATTTACTTCTACAATCTAATGTTAACTAGAAATCTATTCCAACTGTAATTTCAATGTATTTCAATTTCAAATTAAAATTTTCAAATGTATTTCAATGTAACTTCAACTAAATTCAGCTGCTAAATAATCCCTTAAGGACTTACTTCAACTGTGAACTGCAGCAAAACACTTTTCAGAGAAGGTTAAGGGAAGAAAAATGGTAATTTGGGTTGAAGCAGAAAGGAGAAAAACTGTAAAGGTTTGGTCTTTTTTACTTTATTTCTCAAATGAGTCAGATCTGCCAGCCCAGCACCTCACCTATATTCAGATATAGAGTGCAGGGACAGAGCAGCCAGCCTTGGCTGAGCCAAATTTACTCCCAGTGCAGGTGATTCAGGTGGATCACTTGGCAGGTGTCTCCACTAGGACAGCATGTCTCACTCATTTTGAATAGATACCAGAATTTAGCTCTGCTTCATCATTCACTGCTGGGAGAACATCTGTGATGTTCAGCTTAGACAAATAATAATTGTGGCAGAATATTATCATCACTGATATCTTCACCGTTGTCGTGACTGGGAGCCCTGGTCATGGAGCCAATGCTGTGCAAACGGGGAATAAATGTGCTTAAGGGCTTGAAGATCATGACTGGATAACTGGATATCAGATAACTGGAGTCCAGTAAGTGTAACCACACACTTACAGGGAGTATTAACTTAAAATTAGGCCAGGGCTCAAGCAGTCTGCTTGCTAAGGATCTAAGAGAAACAATCCCCTCAGAATGAAGCAGCAAAATGAGAATTTGAAAAAGACAGGCTCTAGCATGTCTGATTCTGCAAGCTGCTTTGAGCAGGTCCAAGGGGTCCATGGCACAGTCACTTGCAGGTTAAAGCTTACAGAGATAGTTTCGTGATCAGTCCAGTCTGCCAAATATTTATTTTGCTGCAAGAACAGATTGTTCCTGTCAGCTCCAGCTGCTCAAGTCCTGACACTGGGACTCGTGGAGCCATGTGGAGATTGGCTCTGGGAGCCACTTTGGGTGTAGGCTAAGCCTTTGTGGGAGGGTTGGTTATTTTTCAGCTCCATCAGTGCTCTGATTCAGTTCATTGCACAGCTGCACTCAGGCTGGTGCAGGGAGAAGGGGCACGAGAAAGGGGATGGGCAGGGGGAGGAGAAACTGAGGACAAGACTGCACTTCCTTGCACCAGTTAACTAAGGTTTAACTAAGAAACTAAGGTTTCCAAATTTACAGAGGATCCTGACAAAGCAAAACTAATGTTTTCAGAAGACTGTTGAGGGCAGAGAGCAGAGGAAAATGCTGGAAACTGATTTTAAGGAGCTGGTCCTCCAGTTGTACAAAAAATCTGAGGCCGATGAAAATATCTTAAAAAGGAACCTTTTCAAAACAATTTCTTTCATGCCAAACAAAACAGAAAGCAGCATTCTACCGTTTCTCACAATCTGAATGAGCTCAAATGCAAGAACTTAAGAGTCTGCTGAAAACACACATGAAAACAAGTAGCTCCAAAAAGATAAACCAATCAGCACAAATGGTAAAACAAATGAACATTTTAAAGAAACACTTACAATCTAAACAACTACAGGAATAATCTTTTAACAAAATATCTTTTACTAGTAGATTTCAGGGGTCAAGCTTTTAAATGTTTCAGCATCCCATTAAAACATGAAAAATGCCCACTGCTGTTGGTGAATTATTGTTTGCCATGCATTAAGCAGAAAAAAAAATGTTTCCTTCCCAAATGCTGCAATTTGCTTTTTGCACCACTATAATCTATTATTAGTCATCAAAAAAATTGCTTTGGACTTCCCAGCAGTCTTAACTCCATCTGCCTAGTGGTTCTATTTTATACCTATCAAATTTAAGTGTAAAAATATGCTTTCAGTATCCTCATGCAGAAAGGGGGGAGGAAGAAAAGGTCTGACGTCATAGCTGGAGGGGCTGTGTTGCATGCAAGTAAATGTACTTGCAAATTTGTGCAGGGTCCAAACACTCCAGTCTCATCATGGGATAAAACCACTAAGGCAGCTGCCGAGTTTCCTGAGGTATCTCCAGTGGGGTAATGAGAAAGCCACAAGGAAAACACATAAAGAATATCTATATTATGAATTATAAAGAGTAAATGCCATGGGAACTTCTGTTTCCCATATTTCCTAATAAATGAGCAGAGACACATTTGAGATGAAAAGGCCACAAAGGCTTAAGAGGGAAAAAATTATTTCTTTTTTTTTTTTTTTTTTTTTTATAATACATGAGCTGAACTGTGGAACTTGCTGCCTTATGACATTACTAGAGGAAATACAGCTGCCAGAAGTTCATACCCTTTTGAACAACTCTATTATAGGAACTATGAAAGTGTCTATGATGTTATGGTACTAAGAACAAATGTGTTTTGTTCTACAAGACATCAATTTTCAGAGTTCTGGAAAACATGGCACTGAGAAAAACAGGACTAAAAATTCGATTTCACATTTGTATCTTTTGTAGTCAATTTCTGATCCTTTGGATATAGTTGCTCAAGAAATACTGGTAATATTGACCTCAACCTGTTCCTCTTTCCCAGGCAGGAACAATGCTGTATATCAGTTTTGAGGGAGCTACTATCTTCTCCTAATTTAGCACTTCTTGCCCTTCATTTTCTTGAGTCACCACTGAAAACGTGGCAAAATAAATGAAGCTGTAATAGCTGGCTGTGGGCTCTGCACTTTCCTCCCAGTCACATTATGGTGATGTCTCACATCTGTCACAAACATTGATGTGGGACATACCCACAGGTTTACGCCTTTCAGCGTGGAACAGACACTGGCTGTGGGTAATTTCCAGCTGAACAGTTCAGGTTTCACAGCATTTCTCTGACGGTGCCAACCTGTTCCTTCCCTTTGTGATGAAGCAGTACCCCCCATGGCCCACAAACATCTATTCATATCCTGCACTCATTCATCCCCTCTACTGATCCTATCCTGGAAATGCATATCCTGAATCCTTTTCCAAACAACCTTATTCTTACTAATGGAAAATAAAGGAAGAAAATACAGAAGGAAAGCTGAAAACTCTTATCTTTATCTTTATCTTTATGTTTTGAAAACAACTGCCTCAGACATTCCACTGCTTCTCCTTCACTCTCAGGTCCAGTTTTAAAGGTGCAAAACTTATTTCTGAGCTAAACAGTTGGATGGGGATACAATTCAGCATCAACCCAGGACATTCAATCAAGTGGATACACATCAGGATCTCAAGCAGTATCTGCACTTCTGGGCTGTGGCATTACCTACTATATAATTGCATCTGTGCTACTCTTTTCTAAATCAGCTGATTAACAAATTAATGGAGAATAACCAGCAAGAAATTCAAGGGACTGTAATAGTCTTATACTGGGAAAATAAAGAAGACTAAAAAATATGGATTTTTCTGAGCAGCAACTTAAATGACCAAATCAGTCTTCTCCTAAATCATCTAATCTGCCAAGGAGTCACAAAGCTCAGATGTAAGAACGTATTGGGTTAACACATTTTTTGTCCCCTTATTTCATCCTGTTCCAAACAAGCACCCTCTAATTCACACGGAACTTTTAAAGCAAGCTCTAATTTCATTATTATCTAAAACATCCCCAGTCATTTTTGCAAGGCTTACTCTCCCAGAGAAATGACCTCTGGAGGACAAGCCACTGGTGGACATCTCCTTATAAAGGGTTCTCCATACTGTCTGGTGGGAAAAGAATGCCATTTGACATTAATTGCAAAATAAACTCCTCCCTATGGATCTGAGGGGCTTCCAGAGAACACAGGGTCCATACTACCCTGTGGAGACTTTGGTTTACTTGAAACTTCTCTGCTCCACAGCTCATGCTCTCACAAGAACAATTCACATGCAGGATCCACCACCTTCTATGACAGTGAACTCTGCCAAGGTCATAGTCCTTGGAATCAAAAATATCTAAGGAGACACAGTGCTTTCTCCCTTCTGTTTCTTGCTCCTTTCTAAGCCATGACCTTCCTCTCTCTGGTGCTAAAGCAACATATTGTAGTGTGGTGCAGCATAGCATTTTTTTCCCTGTATTTTGGGTTGTGGGGGTTTTTTTTGTAGTCCACAAGACAGCCTAATGAAGGGAGGCCCACATGAAAGAAAACCCAAAAGACTAAAATAATGAGTCTGGCTCAGAAGGACAAGAAACTTTTTTACACATCACAGCCAGCTTGCTAGCCTTTGTACAATTTAGACTGCAAATGGTCTAAGTTGTGATATATGATTTATTCGTTTGTTTTTCTACTCATTTGCATTTCGTACCACGAGATAATTTTTAAAAAACTGACATAACGCTACTTTATTTCATAACGGATTTGCAGAGGACTTAATAACCTCTTACTTCGTGCAGAAATCCAAACACTGTCATTAAACATCACTCGTTGAGGAGAAAACGCTTCAAAACCTTTAGCCCTGAGACAGACACGCACATCTGAAAAGCCACCACGCTGAACGCAGTTCTCCTCTCGTCCCGCACCGAGCTGCATGCACGATCACGCTAGCTGAGGGCGTTCTTAGCAGGCTCGGAGATGCTCGGCGTGTTTGGGGTTTCACACGCGGCATCTGCGAGCCCGTCCCGGCAAGGCTCAGTGTCAGACCGCCCTCTCACGGCGGGCGCCGGCCGGAGCACCGCCCTCCCAGAAGGATGCCGGAGATGCTCCCTTACACCCAACACACCTAGGCACCTGCGCTTGCAACCAAACTTCAAGCTGGAAGCAGTTTTTTAATGCTACTCCGCCAAAATGATGAAAGCATCGCTTCCTCATTGCCTGTGCATCGCGCCTGAGTTCTGCTGCCTTTTGTCCCTGCACTCAGCGGAATTTGGCACTGGGGTTGGATTATCCACCCCTCCTTCTGCACTCTGGGTCTTGTAAATTGTGGCCTCATCGAAGCACGTGAATGTCTTAACAGCCTTGTATCTCTCGTGGTCTGAAACAACCCTTTAGGGCACTGCAACGGAATAGTGCACAGCAGTACCTTGAAAAGGCTCTCATTTACCCTTTATCTCTTCCATTCCCACCTCATCCCAGTCAGGGAGGACTAATACAGAATTAATTCTGTTAGTTTCAGACAAATTAAGAGAAAACAGCACTGCTGGACCAGTATAAAGAGACTGCAACTCAGAGCAGAATCTGTATCTTCAGCTGCACGTTAAAGAATATCAGGACTCTCAGGCATTCCTGAAAATAACGACACAAATTCAATCACTTTTTCTCCATATGGGGATTTAAGTCCTAGAACACTGAACACAGATCAGCATTGCTTTGAAACAGTAACAGAGAAGTATGCCACAGCTGTTTTGTTGCTTGTTGTATAGAAGACAGAGGATAAAATGTCCCACAGGGGATAAACCATGTCACACAGAGGACTGGACAGTGGCTGCATCTGCAGCTTCAAGAGATGAACAGAAATACACCTAATTTTTCATAAGGACGCCGAATAATTGATTCTTTTTGGACAAAATTCAGTACAAAACTAGGCTCAGGACACCATAATTGCTACCTGGGTGATGTAGGAATTACTATAATCATCTTCTACTATTATTTAACACAATACCTGCTCTGAATTGCTGCACCATGCTTGAGTTGCTTGCCATTTTGAAGGTTCACACTTATAAAGAAGCTAAACTGACAGCACCGAGCCCATAAATGAGGGCATGTCCTTAAGAACCCTACTACAAAGTTGGACAATATACTCCAAGGGAAATCCACGTATTTCTATTTGTTGCTGCAAAGGAGGATGGAAACTATACAGCCAGAACTCCAAAATGTTTTCATCCCTGCTGCATGTGGATGAGCATGGAAAAGACCCCAGGGTCAACAGCACTTAAAAGTATGATGATTTGGGTGCTAATATTACAATAAGAAGGATTTCTTTGGCATTGCAATACTGCTTTGCTGCTTGGTATATTTTGCTTGTGAGTGAACCCAGAGAGATGCTCTGAAATGAGGGGGGGAAGGAGGGAAGGGAGAGAGGAAGGAAGGGAGGGAGGAAGGAAGGGAGGAAGGCAGGCAGGCAGGAAAAGGAAGGCAAAGGAAGGCAGGCAAAGAAAGGAAGGCAAAGGAAGGAAGGCAAAGGAAGGAAGGCAAAGGAAGGAAGGCAAAGGAAGGAAGGCAAAGGAAGGCAGGCAAAGGAAGGCAGGCAGGCTGGCTTACCTTGTGTTGTCCCGTCCAGTCCCATGAGACATTTCATTGCCCTGATGATTTGCTCTGCCACAGCAGGACACATGGACGTGGCGTACACAGCACTGTGAGAATGAGTTCGTAAAAAGTCCACAAGGTCCTTACACAAGCAAAACAAAGCATGGATGAGCTTTGAGCTGGCCAAACAGCAGATCTCCCTCTCAACTACTTCAGGAGTGGGAATGTGCAAAAGGAAGAGGACGTTTCACCAGCTACTGGATTGCATTCTTGGCTGCCACTGTTAATACATGGCCTGAAGAAACATCAGGCAGGTGCACATGCTTTACCATGTAAGTGGGGCAATTACAGCTGGAACAAAAGTCTGGAATAGAATAATGTTTATTTCTGTGCTAAGACTTATTATAAAGGAGCCAAAATAATTTCAAGACCAATGAACAGCTGCACTTGAAATAATGCTGCTCAGTTCCCCTCTGGTAATGAAACGAAGGCTATATGACATCAGTATAGGTCCAATGCCACATGACCTAGACCAGGAAAAGCAACCTTACTGGGGTCTATCTTTGTCTATTAGCACATAAATTTTCAATCAGTGTGGCAGGGACAGTCATGTCAGAGTTGGTATAAATGCTTTAACATTTCTTAAGAACACAATAACTAAGAACTCAATCTGTCCTCTTAGAAAAACCATCGATATACTGCAGGCATGTCTAAAACACCAGTAACTCTCCCAAATCCAGGCATACAGTAGGAATTCAGATCTCACTAAGATCATCATTGTTATAACAAATCAAAATACCAGAGTAACAGTTACCACACTAACAGTTGAGTGTTAGTGAGAAAGGGATGAGGCCTGCTTGAAAATTGACTTTGATAAAAAAAATACCATTAGGAAAAAAAAAATCCAGTGAGAGTAACACAAATCACTACCAAAATAAATACTGTAGGAGCCTAGGCAGTGACTCCAGTGCTGAGGATAAAGATTTACCTAACCTTACACAGGCTGTGCATGGCCATATTGCAATTGAATTCCTCAGGGTTTGGTTAAAAGCTAAGAAGGCTGCTGGGCTCCAGCTGATGCAGAATAAACAGCGCCCCTGTGAGTTTTTGGCTGCAGAAAGGAACGAAAGTGAGTGAATGGGTGAGCAGCCTTCCAAGGCTGAGAAGCCTGAGGCAAAGCTTAGTGATACACCCAGGCATGAAAGGAGTGACCTGTTTTCACTTAAAAAAAACTTCCAAGGATTAGAGGATAAATTACATACTTTTCACAGGTCTAATCTTCTATACTTTCTAGCTACATTACCCACATTGTCTTTGGTAAGAAATAAACGTACAGATACAATTCAGGAAGCCAAGGAAACAAAGAAAATTGATTCTTGCTATATTATGACACTTGGTTTTAAGATCTCCAGGGGCAAACCCCAAAAAGACAGTAAGGAATACACAGTTTATTCTTTCTTATAGCCCTTTTATTCTACTGTAGGGCTGCCCTTATTAATGTTATCCTGACAACAACCATATGGGCTGTCTAAACAGGCTTCTCACTCATTCAGCAGACTGCTTAAAAAATACATTCAGCTGGTATGAAAAGAGAAAATAATCAGCAATCATTTGATCTCCCTGTCAAGCAACAAAACCAATGACATTTCACAATGGTGCTGATTATGCTTTCTCTTCTACACTCCCATTTAAAGCAAGCTCAGCTCTACTTTTTGTTGACATCTGTTGTTGGCAAGAGATTGTTTTGCTAATGTACACGGAGCAACTGAGGACACAGAATTTACTATTGCAAAAGACCCCCAGTAACCTCTTTCTCCATTCTCCTAAAAAATGCAACTATGTCAATCCACAGCTCTTTAGGAATTTTATTATCAGTGGATGAAACTGTGGTTTTAATCTCTCAGTATTGCTCCACACACTGTTTACAAATGTGAAACAAAGTAATGAGCAATCCGCATGCAAATTAACGTAGGGAAGTATATTAGCCAACCACAACATGTCCAAACATTTCCAAGACAAACAACAATCATCAGGGTGGCACAGAATAACCCAATTCAAGCAAATTACATAATATGAACATGAGACAAAAATAAGAAAGTCTGCCTGTTTGATGTACATTTGGGATCCAGGCAAAACGATCCTGACTTTAGAACAGTGCTCGTGGTCAAGCAGTCTGTTCAAGAAGATACTGAAATACATCACACACCGCACAAAAGCAGCTCCCACACCCTTGGTGTGAAATGTTTGTGATTTCCTTGTACCTTTTTGCCAGCTATGTATCCTCCAGCCGCGCCAAAGCTCTTTGTGAACGTTCCCATTAAGACGTCGACGTCGTCGGGACTCATCCCGAAGTATTCCACGACTCCTCGGCCCGTTGCTCCCACGGCACCAATGCTGTGAGCTTCATCCAAGTAGAGGTAGGCTTTGTATTTGTTCTTCAAGCAGACGATCTCTGGCAGGCGCACGATGGACCCTTCCATGCTGCACAGGGAGAGAGTCAGGGGTGAGCAACACGCCCTGCACTGCATCCCACAGTGGCAGAAAATAGAGTCACTAACTGCCTTACTCCACCAAAACTCTTCTGGAATCTCAGTTTTTACTTACAAGCCAAAGGAAACTCGCAACCCATTCCCACTTGCAGGTGAGTATGAAACAGTTAAACAGTTTCGAAATTCAAATGTTCAAAACCAGTCAAAAAGTCTTTGATAAATTGTCATCGTGTCAGAGGAGAGAAGGAAAGGTACAAAGCAAGGTGGAGATACTTACCCTAAGCAGCACATTACAGTTCATCTCTACAAAACAAATATTATAAAGAACTGCTATAATTCAGTCTGGTCCTTGCTTACTTCATCGTCAGCTACTGTGGCAATATTTGGGCATAACAGCTCTACAGCAAATTCATCTGGTGCAGAGGAGTTGGGTCCAACATACACTGGAGTTGGGCCATGTGAAACTCACAGCTGGTGCCATAAACTCTAAGAATTCCCAGTCTTCACAGAATCAGGGCTTAATACAGGCAGCTGAAATCCAGCCTTGCCAATTTTTGCTTTGACATGTACTTTTTAGGAAATGTAGCCGGCTACCTAGCAATCAAAAGGAAAAAAAGTTTCCATTCCTTTTCTTTTTACTTTCTTACAGCCATGCAGAAAAACGAAATATTTGGAACTGGCAGAGGTTGCCCAGAGAAGCTGTGGCTGCCCCATCCCTGGCAGTGTTCTAGGCCAGGCTGGATGGGGCTCTGAGCAGCCTGATTCAGTGGAAGATGTCCCTGTCCATGGCAGGTGGGGTTGGAAAAAGATGAGCTTTCAGTCCCTTCCAACCCAAACCATTTCATGATTCTGTGAGTAATGGTGTACTGAGATTTATAGAAATGAGAAGAGATGATAAATCCTTTGGACTGTTGGCAGTCATGTCAGCACATGAGAAGGCACAGAGAAGGTGTCCAGCAAAATGAAAGTGCAGGGAAATAAATAAGAAATGCTCTCTGATCCCATAAAGATGATATATGCAGAGTACTGCTGTGAAGACTTGTGTCTTGAAAATCTTTGTGAGACAACTACAGCTATGCTTGGATATGCTCAAATGCACTCAGCATTATGATGATTAACTCATTGTAATGAGTTAATCGTGTTCTCTTCCACTAGTTCTAGTAAGCAGGTCTTTAAAAGCTAAAAACCTCCTATCAAACACAAAGTCAGTGTGCCATGTGCCATACAAACCAGGGCTCTGTGGCTAAGGCCCACAGCTAAGGTGTATCCACTTGCAAATGCAATGAGTTTCAGCTGATCAGAAACATGAATTTTTGGTCCCAAATAACAAGTACAGAAGAGAAGTGAAATCAGTAGCATCTTGGAAATTTTTGGATCCTGGACCAATGGCTTTCACAGGCTGCTTTGTTGCTACTTCTACTGTACAGTTGGAAGTTTGGCACCATAAAAGGAGCACGATGTGCTTTAAGCACTCAGGAAATTTCTGACAATTTTAGTCCTTCTTCATCCTTTGGTCTCCTGAGTAAGCTTGGAAACTGCTCTCCAGTTTTGAAGGAGACCTGCCCAAAGGCAAGTCTCCATTCGTGTAACAGCATGGGGGAGTAGCCACGGACAAGGGCTGCCTGTGCTGTTCACACTGGGAGGTTCAGAGAGCCTGGCTCTGTTTGCCTGCAGGCATATTTTTGGCTGTTGGTGACTGCTGGCAAATCTCGTCCTTCTGTCTTGCCCAGCCATAAAAGAGCAGCTGTGGGACTGCGTGTTGGCACCAGGGTCCCTTGCAGCAAAGAAGGGTGGGCTTGTACTGCAAGCTCCTGAGGACTGGGCTTTCTCACTTTTCCCAAACAGCACTTGGCAGCTGGGGAGAAGCAACTTAAACCACCACAGCTATTTTCCTAGTGAATAGCAGGGCAGAGCCCACAGTCCTCACATAGCCCAGAGTCAAAGCATTAGTCAGCTGAAATGACACTGGGTGTGCTTGGATGTGCACCATGAGACGTGCTGGCAGCTTCCAGCTGTGCCTGGTGGGTCTGCAGGGAGGGCCAAGGAGTACCTCTGCAAGCTGCAATCCCACCCTCCACCTTCCAGCAACGCTGGGGTTACACCAGCCAGGCAGAGAAGGACAAGAACAGTTTTTCCACATTTGTTTGGTCATCATTAGGCTTAGTGGCTCATGGAGATTCAGGCAGGAGAGACAGCACTTGACTTCAAAAAGAGTAAAACAAGGTAAATTAAAAACGCTGTGCATTTGTGTAATGGAAGGAAAGTTGCGCTGAATCCCAGAATACATGGAGCTGGTACATGGCTGATGCAAGATGAAACCATTTAGAAGAGTTAATGAAAACTTTTCTTTCTTGTATGAGTAGGAGATTTCTCTTGGAACTCTAAACTGCTTAGCAAAACAAGGCACTTGTATTCAGTTCCAGTTTTGATGTACTGCTCTTGAAAGATGCTGGCTGACATAAATACAGTAGCTGACAGGGGTCCTGATGTGGTCTTGAAGCATCCATGGAACAGATAAAGCGCTGCTGGAGTTGTGCACATATTCTGTGCTGCCATTCCAACAGGTCTCAGCCCTCCTGATGGCACAGATGAGAACTGCTTTGCTGCCTGCTCTGGTCTTGGTCTCTCTTTTAACCCTGGGAGCTGGTTAGTGATATGCACACCACTCTAGAATTGCTTCAAGATAAAGCTCACTTCACATAACCCCTTGGGTAGCCCAAATGGAAAGTTTAGTGAATCCTTCAGCAAGAATTTATGTCAAGTGGGCTTAAACCAAAGATCCAGAAGTGAACTGTACTGGTTTTGTCTCACTTAGCTTTGTGTACAAATGTATTGATCTTTTTTCCAGATCTGCTCAAGCACACAGGGCATATAAAAACCCCCAGATGCAGATGAAGTAAAGCTGGCTCTGCCCAGGCCAGGCATTCTCATTACGTGGTATGACCTCCTGTCTTGTAGCCCAAATTCTCAGCTTGGTGGCAGGGATGGAAAGCTCCTAGATTGCAGCTGACCCTCATCTCCCTTGTGTGGTGGACAGACACAGAATCTTGGGTTAATACACACTCAGTCTGAATGTACTTTCAGATGTGAGGAGATAATCCCAAATTTTCAGACTGGAGAACACTCCAGTCTGAACTTGATTTGATTCCCATCAAACCACCCTTGTTCCTCCTGGTGCAGCTGGTGGACTGTGGGCCCAGGTACTCTGAGAGAAGGGAGGTGTGTGCTTGTGATGCTCACTTCACTTGGAACACAGGCTCGCCCTCAACACAATACTGATGGGTTTTTGCCCAGTTTATCTTGAAACTTCTTGGGAAAAGATGTTTCTGCATTCTACTGTGGTACCCTAGAGCACCACTATCTTTTCCACTTTTGAAGAGTTTGTCTGTTCCCCTTTCAGGCTAGTCTGTAATTGGGAAAAATCCCTCCTTTCCTGGTCTGCTACTCACAAGACATATATATTCCACTTTAACAGTTACTTTAGGTACTGCTTTCTTACATAAACCTTGTACATTCAGACAACAATCTCTGGTTTGTAGTGCAGAGCAATAATTTTAAGGAAATCTTTCAACTCTGCCCTCAAATACAACTCCATTTCAACGCTGAAATGATAGAAATGTTAACCTTTAATGCTGGTCCTTGGCCAAAGACATTAAATGTTACCTCATTCTCTTCTGGAAGTCTAGTCACTTAATCCCAGGAAATAAAAAATAACCCTGATAAATTCCCTACACTATTGGCATTGAATCCCAAGGAACTTCTAATGCACATGAAAAGGCATTGGACAATATCTAAGTGATCAGAGCTTATTTCTTAGCTGAAGGGAAAATACACAAACTAAATTCAAAGTAAGGGAAAACCCCAATGAAAGGCAATCTGTTTTGATCAATTTCTGATGCCCCATAACTCCTGCCCTGGGCTTTGGCCTATCTGACTCCTACGTAAATAAGCATGGAAGAGAGCAGAAGCCTACCACAAACCATGTAAGAACACAGTAACTGATTAATCCTAACCTGGAAATGGCAGAAGCCAAGGAAAACATTAGCTGGAATTCAAATAATAAAAATATGATTTAGCAAGTCAGTTTAACTTGTGCCCTGGTCACTGCCAAAACTTGTTCATGCTTTTTGGAGTCGAGATTGATGGCTAGATGGTCTCCCTCAGTTTGGAACACAAATGGAATATATTAGCTCCTAGGCTGGTCCAAGTTAAGAACCAGCTTTCACTAGGAGTTACATTTACTTTTGATGATTTTTATTTCTTTTTAAAATAATAGAGACATTAAAAAGCAAACAAACATATACTTAATGCTATTTACTTGACATGCAGCTTGAGTGCTTCCCAAGTCAAGGGGCCAATCCGGCCTTCAGCTGTAACCAAGCAAAATCTGTGGTTTATGGTTTCAAACACAAGTCTGATTTCCAGAAATGCTCATGTTGGCTAACAATGACCCTTTTCAAATTTTGCCAGCTGCTAAGTCTAGGCTTATGCACAGTGTAAACACTTTAAGATACTCCTAATGGAAACAGAAGGCAAATTTCTTTCCATACCATAAACTTCACCATACTAAGACTATGGTGCCCCATATAACAATATTTTTTAAAGAAGGAAAGCTTAGTGTTTTCTTTTACATCTCTGGAAAAAGCATTTCTGTAAAAATTTGCCAAGCTAAACTTGCAAATCAAGATATTTTAACGTGGAGAATGGCTCTGACCACGTTATTTAAATTCTATATTTGCTGTCCCTGAAGCAGAACTTAAGGAAAAAAAATTAAAAGCGGTACTAACTATTGTAAGAAGAATACATTAACTACACTCTAACTCCTCTTAAACCCTCCTGATGAATGTTAATTTGGCATTTGGCAAACCTTCAAGAAAACTATCATTAGCCAATATGGGGCTGGAAAGTTTTAGTCTTTCAAAAACCTTGGGCCAAGAAAGGCAAGAAGAACATACACACAAAAAGAGTAGGAGTATTTCTACTCTGTCCTCCTCCAGCTATTTTTTTTTTTTTTTTTTTTTTTTTTTGCATGTGAAATATTCGTAGCTCCCAACTGGCTCTGGGCTGTGAGACTGCTGCTGGCAGTGCCACAGGGACACGGTGTGGTGGCACCTGGTGGCACTCACCCTCAGCTCACAGCACATCTGCTCTATGCCTTTCAGAAGCATAGACACTCAGGGCATGAGTGCTCTTAACATTATTTAGCCTTTACAGAGCTGAAGGAACTTTATGGTTCCTCTTAGGAGGTACTCTGAGGTTTAATGTGCTTTTCTTTTTCATTCCAACAGAAGGTTCTTTGAACTTTGGAAAATTAAATCTCGTTTGAGAATGAACTGCAAAACTAGAGGAAAAGAAAACTCTACACCAAACATAAATCTGGAAATACAGTTAATATAGCTAAATAGCTGGCAGTGGGTTTGTCCCACTGCTTGGACTGATCCATGCCTCTGTTACCAGTCTACCTTCTTGCTCCCTAGTGGTCAATATTCAGGATAAAGGATTTAAAAGTGAACAAAGCTCAGCAGCTGGAGTCTTTTCTGCCAGCCGTGTGACCACTGGGAACATTTGTCAGGAAAATGTTGGTGGTCCACTTAATTTCTGCATGATCAAAGTCCTTAAATCCGAGCTTTCTTTTAGTAGTGCCAAGCAATGTTTATTTGTAGTTTTGCTCTGTTTATCCTGGTTGAAAGGACACGTTCAGCCTGCTTTGGATCAGCTGATCTGCTGCTGACCTGTCTCACCTCTGAGTGACAGGTGTTTAGATAAGGACCGATTTGGTCTCTTTGCAGATGGAAAATGTTAGGCAGGAGAAAAAAAGAAAAAAAGAAAGCACTGACAAGTGTGAAGTTGTGATGACACGAGATCATAAAAGATTTCTTCTGAAAAAAGGCTAATTGGCTAAGCTGTGGCAGCATTTTGCAGTAAAATGGCATAAGTGACTGCCCATCCAGACTGGCTATATTTCAGCAACACATGATACAGTTCCTACATATAAAGTTTTAATGCCACTTTTATTAACCCTGTCATGTCCTGTGAAGGAGTGGTTCTGGTTTCCTTCTCTCTGGGGCAGGTATTGCTACTCCCCAAACCGCCCTTGTCCTGCCCCCTCATCTCCTGTCATCACTGCAGCAGCCTTGCCTAGATCCTTGCAAACCCTCTTAGAGTCCAAACCCCGGCCTCTTCAGCCCTTCCTGCCTCTCCCTTCTCCAACTCCTGCCCAGCAGTGGCTCCCCCTCCATGAGCCCTGGCTGCCTTCCCAGTGACCTTCTCCAGACTGCAGCAGTTCCAGGATGGAGCCCAGGATGGTGAGCCTGGCTGGTGCTTTGCTCTGCTGCTCAGCCCCAGGGACTGAATGCCTTTCTGGCTGGCTGTAAGCTGCACCACACGAGTGAACTGGAGCTATCTGACTGAGGTGCTCTAAAACTGCATTATATTATTAATGCTGCTATTACCAGATGGATTCTCAAAGGCACTTCTCTCATTTGAATTCCTCCAGGGACTAGGGCTATGTTGATTACAACTATATAATTCTTTGAATTTCAATTTTCCTGTTACAGTGTGAGTTTATTAGATCTAGCACTAGTTACTAAAACGGTGCTGATATCACTTAAGCTTAGCTTGAGATTTAAGATTTCAACAGCTGGGCAAGAACTGGGCACACAGAGCTTAATCAAGTCTGACTAGCTGTGTTTTGATCTGCCCACATGTGAAAAAAAAAACTCTAGAAGCTTGGCTTACTCACTCAGCAGAACTCCTCACCAACTACAGCTCCATGAATTTCATCACATCTGTCAAACATATATTACTTTACCTGTCTTGCTCTCAGTACATCGCCCATTTGATTGTGATTTGCTAAATATGCACCCAGAACAAGGTACAGGATCTATCTGGAGCTACAGGATACAAGGTTCAGGTTGTCAAAATGGAAATCAACATATTTATGAGATCACAGAATGTTATTGTAACTTCCACTCTTATTAAGATTTCCTTCAGCTACCCAGAGTCAGAGTTTGCCCCTCTCCGTTCATCATTCTGTCCTCAGGAATGACAGAATACTCATCTTTCTACAACACAAACATACCTGTAAATGCCCTCCACCAGGATGATAATTTTTCTCCATGCTCTGTGGGTGCGAGGCTGTCCATATATTATTGCATCTCTCAGCAACTTCTCAAGGCTCTGCATATCTTTATTTAAAAATAAGAAAAAGGAGGAAGGAAAAACATTAACAAAGACTTTTCTCAAGAACTTTCCATTTTCTCTTGGGTGCTATTCTTCCTATACAGAAAAAGACAACATTAAAAAAATATGCCCTAAAGATAAACTTCCTTTATTAGAAGGCAAGACCAAACAATTCCTTCCATTGGTGTGAATGCAATTTAGTGACAAGAAGAGTTATATAAAGCTTCCAGTTATGCACCTGATCTGGGAAACTTCTAGAAATACTCAGTATGCATTTGTATGTAAAGGTAAAAGGGAATCATTTGGCTTCAGCACTGAGGCTAACTACCAGCAGATCTGTGTAGGGGCTGCTGATACTCTTAATTTATCAAGGGCTCAAGAGTGAATTTTGATTGCTTTCCAATCACAGGCTCATGACAAGAAGCATTTCTTCAGCAAAGGTTTTGACAAGGCTGCATGAAGCACATCAGGATGGCAGCAAGAGAAGTCCTGTCCTGCTCAAGAAGGAAAGCAAGTGAAGGTTGCTGATGAGAGAGGAAGAGACAGGTGGATAAAAGCACATGGCATGGATACACTGGCTTGGTGCCTAAATGCTTGGCACTGGTGGGACTTCAATATAAGGAGGCCTGGAACAAGGTTATGATACTTAGCTGCTTCCTTAAGGGCTGGGCGTGGGTCATCTAAAAAAATTCTTGAAGAAAAGTCATTGAAATTTTGAAAAAGATGGAAGAAGAAAGAAAAAATGTCACAGAAAACAGGGTCAGGCCAAATGTGATTCTCAATGCACCAGCATTCTGGTGTCTCCAATGAATGGATACTCTTCAAAATTAATTATTCTGGTACTTTTCAGGAATCTGCATTTCAGGAAACTGGCATTTCAAAATGTTTTCCAAGAACATTCTACAGAGTCTCATAATACCCAAGAAACACTACAGATCAGCTCCAACAGTGGGCTGAGAAAATCAATGGCATTTTTTCACAATATAACCCCATTAACTTCAGCAACATCTTAACACAGTTGACACAACCTCCTACGATAGCACAAAGTCAATGAGCAAAATGAATTGTCTCAAGAAAAAAAATTACACCTTAGAAACGTGAATATTGACCCACAGTTTGGTTTCTGCCCAAGGAAAATGGGGCCATTTGCAAACAAACTGCCCACTGTAAGCGAGTAAGCTGTGCCCTGAGAGACGTCCAAGTTATGACCTGAGCCCTTCCACATCCTGCTGCCTCACCTCCTCCCAGCAACACTCAGTGATGCTGGAGGAAGGTAAAGTTCTCAGCAACGAAACTGCCACTCTGCCCCTGGCCTAGGCAGTCCCTGCTGTACCCTACAAAGCACCAAAGAGGCAGGGACAGTATCAGCTGCCCCTTCTTTCCATGGTGCCATGGCCTGCACAGCTCAGCGAGCTCCGAGGGGGAAATGCTGCTAGGAATGATGCAAAGCAGCCAGCACAGTTTCCACTAGATGGCAATCAAGGAAATAAAAGTTCTTGGGTGCTTTATAAGGGAAAGTTATAACCAAGATGAGCATTTGCAGCTGCTCATGATCTCTTTTGTTTTGAGTAGATATTATTTGCAACTCCTCCTAAAGAGCTCCCTCAGGACGACAGAGAGCTCAAGTAAAATTTGGACAGGCCCTTGTCTCCACCAAATTATTCTCTACTGATGCCACTGTCATCTAAATCCTTCTGGGACCTTTGCAACCCTCTTCTGAATCACACAGGGTTTTTCAATTCAGTGTTCTGTCTATGTGTTAGTCCAGATTGGCTCTTGACTTCAGAAAAGTCATTGTTCCTCTGAGTTAAAAGCATGGCTTGAAGATTCAGTTGTTGTAGCACACTCACATGAAAAGAAAAAAAAGGAAAGAGGAGATGAATTGAAATGTATATAATTTCAATTTAAAAAGTAAATGGCTGTGAATAGGTCCTCTGTCTAAATTAGTGTGGAATGAGACCACAGACTGGGGAGAACCTCTCCAAGGGATGAGTTTCCCTCATTTTACACATAATAGCCCGGCTGGAGTACAGGCTAAGAACATATCTGTTTGCAGGATCAGGGGGCTATCTCACTTTCTTTTTGATGTCTCATCCTGAAAAACATGTATGTGTGATCCTTTCTGAAGCTTGTAATAGTCAACACATAATTAGTTCAGGTGCAAACGAATTTTACTGATGTTTTAACTCTGTACCTCGTTTGGAAAGAGGAAATAGGCAGAAAGAAAATATCTTTAGTATTCTCCACAAAAGGCTCTA
Source organism: Sitta carolinensis (assembly GCA_032173965.1). Classification (NCBI taxonomy): domain Eukaryota; kingdom Metazoa; phylum Chordata; class Aves; order Passeriformes; family Sittidae; genus Sitta; species Sitta carolinensis. The sequence goes on from JAVUNC010000019.1 coordinate 15,860,322, forward strand.
CCCCTCTGCTTTTCAAGGTGAAAACAAAGTGCTCTACATCCTTGTGCTTAAGCTTTTCAGAAAGTGGGATATACAGAATGGCAGGAAAAAGCAACAGTGCAACCCCAGGTAACTTTCAGATATCAAATTATTTACCCGTTAAATATAGTGAAATTGAGAGACATTAGGATGATGAGTTGCAAGAGTCCATCTTGAATAACCAGTTATAGAGGAAATAACAGTCCTTGCTTGTTTGACCATCACCAGCCCAGTGTTTTCAGCCACAAAGGCCAGCAACCACTCACCAGCCCAGGAGGTGGTGTTAAAAATTTGACCTGATTAATCAGCCAAAGCACAACCAAATCTATCCAAAGTTTCACTTTCCACCCTCTCCTTGTAGCACATTGCCCAGATATGGAGCAGCATAAAGTTTCCTAAGAGGTGACAGTGGATCTATCAGCGGGTTGGTGGACTTGCAAAATCCTCGTTTGGGATGTCTCATAGTTAGTCCAAGAGTAACACCAAGAGCACAAACTGCCGTGGGGTGCAGCGAGCCCGGACCTGGGCAGGCAGCGTGTCATGCTGCCTCCAGTGCAGGTGGGACAGCAGGCTCCTGCAGGGAGCTCAGGGGCTGAGACACAGCGTCTCCACCCTCAGCCTTGCACTGCAATGCTGGGGATGTCATCACCATTCCTCTGCGTGGGCTGGAAACCTCCTGGGTGATGTCACCTGAATCCTGACTAATTAAAATAAACAGGCTGCCTGTCCTGGGTTGATGCTGAATTGTACCCCCACTCATCTGTTTAGCTCAGAAATAAGTTTTGCACCTTGAAAACTGAATCTGAGAGAGAAGGAGAAGGGGTGCAATGTCTGAGGTGGTTGTTTTCAAAACATCAAGATCAGAGTTTTCAGCTTTCCTTCACGCACAGCCTGTGCTGTCTGTAGTGCAGACAGTGGGAGAGAGCTCCCCTTTGCCTTTTGTTTGTTTTTGGCTAGCTGAAGCAGAGAAGTTCTCTGGACTGTGGTTTTTTTTCCCCTTTTTCTTGGATCTGTTCAAACCTGCTCTGGACTAAACCCAGCAGAGCCCCAGGAGCTCTCCCCTGTGTCCCCCCAAGCCCGGCATTTCCCAGTGCAAACAAACTGAGTGAGCTGAGCTACAGCCCATGAAAAAGACTTTCAGAATTCGGCACCTCTTTGGAGCACGAAGAGGTTTTGTTTTTTAGTATTGTTCATTTGATATGCTGGGGAGTGCTTTGCCTGTTGAATAAACAACTTTTTTTCCACTTTTCTCTGGGAAAATCGTTCTTCTCGAACCAGTTGGTGAAAGGGCTGTTTGGACTGGCTTTCTAGAAGGACCCCATCTGGAGGTTTTTTCCCAAACTTGCCCTAAACCAGGACACTGCTACTGCTCTTGTCACGTTCTCCTTTTTGCTTTGTGCCTGTGCCTCTGATTCTCAGTTTCTCCCCTTTTGCATTCTCGCATAAAAGTGGGCACAGGCACCATGGCTGCACACGAACATCCCCGCTTGGGAACTGGGAGTGGTGCTCACTGCAGCCACAGAACAGCCCGAGACTGCCCTCCCTGCCCCTCAATAAACACCAGTCTCTCTGGAAGGAAAGGGCACTGCCCGGGAGAGCTGCCTGTGCACACCTGGCTGGCTCCAAGCAGGGAGGGCCATGGCAGACGCAGCGTGCAGGGAGCAGGACAGACCAGTCTCCTGGCCCTGGCGGCGTCTGTGTGTGGATGTGTCACAGGGAATTACACACCCAGCTGCAGCAGCCTGCAGTCCACCTATCTGGGCAACAATCTCGTCTCTGATAGCGGCCAGAGGCTTCAAGGAGCACAAAACCCTCGTGGGTAATGTGCCGTTCATCCTGCTCAGTAACACTGCCCTCCCTTGTGAAATTCAAGGTTTACTTATACGCTTGGAAAAAAATTAAAAGTTAAGGAACTGTCCTGTACTAAGCCACCAGAAACTCTTTGGGTTTTGCAACCAAAAAGATCTCTTATTAATTTTTACCTGTTTATTTATCTCTTTCTTTTCCCCCCAATTTTATTTGCTTGATTAATTAGTTGCACTTAATTTTCCACTTTTTTTCCTTTCTATTTCCTTCCTTTTATCTAGAGAATATATTTGCACTGAAAGGTGAAGGCCTGCCACCTAGAAGTTCCTTCACTATTAACTACAACTCCTCTAGGTAGCTGGGCATTCTCTTTAAGGTATCCTCATGGCACCTCTATCTGAACTCCAAAGCAGTAATTTGACTGAGCAGACTGAGAAATGCCAGAGTTGGATTAACACAAATTCACAATTGTTGTCCAAGCTGGAAGCTGTATTTTGTATGGAAACCTGGACAGCTCACACCTGCATCACACACTTGTCATCAACCACTTGATCTGTGAGAAACTAAAAAAATCCCTTTCTGCTTTCACAACATGGCAAAGGTGCCTAAGGAGGAGCTAGGAACGTACTGCCCTGATTCCCCTTTCAGATGTGGATTCAAGCACCAGATTAAAGGCTGGATTCTCACCTAGGCAATGTGCTTGGTTATGCTTTGCAATTCCCTGCCTTCCTCATAGGATCACTTGTTCTGACTGCTTAGTGAAATGCCCTTGTAATGAGAACTGGAAATCTTTTCTCCCCCTGGCCTGAGTTCTGTACCTTATCACAACATTGCCACAGACTGTTCATGCAATGGCAAATCTAAACCTGAAAACAGGGCTGCAGTTGAGTTGCTTGATGGGAAAAATGTAGTAGAATTAGAAAGAATAAACAAATCCTAAGTCTTGTATGGTGCCTTCTTTCACAGGCTGATAAGAACAGGACTCGCTTGGATAGAGCTAGTCCATAACATCCTCAGCTGTTCACCTGAAACCAGTGTAAGACCCAGAACTGCTGTGAGAGAAACCCCTTGATAAAATCACAGGCTGGTTAAATATTTGGTTTTGCTTTTCAGGTTTTATTGGAAGGGTCAGGATTTTGGCTAATACTTAACCAGATAAAGGTCAGAGGTCCTGAAAAAGGGCTTTTAAATGTACGGTGTTCTTAAAAGATTGCCTTAGAAATTACAAAAAAAAACCCAAACAAAAACCCCAAAACCCTACAGGTGGTAAGTCAATCGCTCCCTGAGGCAGGAAGTAAAACCATCTGAGATTAGCCCCCATTTAGCTGAAGGACCCCAAGCCTGTCACATGGGGAAGGTGGGAGAGACTCCCTGGAGCCCATGGCTGGTAAGGGTGACATCAGACACCTTCTGGCAAAAAAACCAACCAAGGCCAGGCCACTGCTGCCCCAGTGGTGGGGAGAGATTTTGGCCTCCCACCTTCTGCCACTGCACACTGGCTGTTGGACCAGGCTGCATTCCGTCTCTTCCCAAACAAATCACTGCCTGGGAAATGGTAACCTGAGTGGTGTCCACACCATGGCAGGGGAGACAAAAGGCATGTGCTTCATGGGCAGGTCAGAATGGTTTTAGTCCACTAAAACACTACTGAATACATTTAGAACTGCTTAGAGCTCAAAATAAAATTGAAAAAATATTAATTAAAATCCCTTAGACCTGTGATTCAGCGCAGGGGCTCCATGGAGCTGAACTCTGCTGCTTGCACCCACAAAACCTCACAAATGCCTGACACAGAAAAACTCCCTCCAAGGCTAAAACCAATGCTGATGTGCCCTTAGCAGGGTGAAGACTAATGGGAGCCCACAGGAAGGGAAGGCCCTGGTCAGTATTTTTTAGTTCTGGGGCCGAGATGGAATATTCTCCTACATTTCTCTCATACAGATGATCTGTAGGTGTGTGTGCCCATGCATTTCTCTCAGCTCAGGCCTGTAAATTCCTGCCTGTTTACAAGAAGGGGATTGTTCACTGGCATGCAGGATGCAGGGCACATTCCTATATCCAAATAAAACCAGACTTATAGATCCACAGTACATTTTTGTTCTATTATTCCCTTTAAGGCTTGAAAAGCTTCTCATACACCCATACAATGTTTTTGTCAAAAAGAAAAGATATCTGGATGCCTTTTATTTCATCTAGGAAAAGCACAGAGGTCTGAGGATTTTGTCTGTTCTAGAAAAACTACTCAGATTTTTTATGGAAAGTGTAATGTCTAAGAGAACTACCTACTTATTGAAATAGAACTTCATTAACTTTTGTAAGAATAAGAACTACATTATAATTAAGGTAATAGGTATTCTTTCTTTTCTTACAAATGAAATAATTCTCTATTAATAATAAAATAATAATTATTTACTTTTGAAAGATGAAAAATCAACCCTCTGTTAATGATTTCATGCCTTGAAATAAAATACTAGTTTTACAGAATTTGCTATAGTACAGCCTTTGAAAGATGAAGGTACTTCATAGCAAGTCTAAAATGGTAGATTTTACTCTCTTTTCTGTGAAACATTTTTATCATAGAACAAAGTTCTGTATCATTTTCCTTTTGACAAAGAGTTCTTCCATAACAGAAAAGGGAAGGGAAAGAGGAGAGAGCTTTATGCTATTGTTAGAACCTGAGGGTGAAATCAATGCTTATTAAAGATCTTAAAGCAATAGAAGTTTTCTATTCATGCACAGGGAGCCTTGAATTCACACCGAGCATGGCTCAGTTCCCCCATTCCCAGGCATGACAAGGACAGCACCAGCACACTCGGACAGTTTGGGCATGCCTGGATATGTCAACACCAGCAAGAATCAATCTGGGAGCACAAGCAACACAGCTCTGGTCCAACAAAAACACCTGTCTAACTGAAAATAACCCTCCCAAGCTGGAATTTTGGGTTGATTTATTAATATACAGGTTTGGTCCTTAATTTTTTTTTGCTGTACTGACTTGTGTTACATTACTCCCTGACAGCCTCAGAGGGCACAAGGGTGTCAACTCTGTTTTGGGTGAAAGCATGCATCCTACAAAGGCAGTCCTGCTGGGTTATGCTTTCCACTGCTGTCTCCCCCAAAACACATCCTATTTATCCCCCAAAAAAGGCACATACATACATCTCACATGTGCACATGTGATTTTAGTTGTTAGTGATGTGTAACCTGTGGGTATGATTAAAGAAGTATTAAAAGACACAACTTTCTAACCATAGAACTAACAAGCTGAGAGACTCACAGTGGACTGAGAGAAAGCATGAGCATGTGAAACTTCTTCACATGAAGTGCTCTCTAAATGCAGCTTAGGCTCAAGACTACAAAATTGAGCCAATAAAAGCTGTCACTCAATTCCAAACAGTTGCAAAAGTTTCCACAGCTCCATTTTGGAAATAAGCTAAGGTGATGTCTCAGCAATGGCATACAGGACTGTCTTTGGCAAATAAGATCTCTACTGTAGAACCCAGTGAGTTTTTCCAAAGCAACCTGGATGGGCCTCCCCTGAGGTTTGCCAAGATCCTTAGAGGAACTGCCTGCATTTTCCAGAGCTAGGTCAGCACTGTTTAGCACTATTATTTTTAGGTTCACCCATTATTCAGAAGAGCATCAGCTTTAGTTTACTGTCAATGCAACAGAAACTGGTTAGGTGTAGGGGAATGAGATACTGAGGGATAGTTAGAGACTGAATTCCTTAAAGCAAGCATGACAGCTCCAGGTGATACCTTCACAGCAGAGAGTAATACACTCCTCAAACTGGAATGTTTTCTGAAATGATGTGGGAAGTGACACAAGCAGCACAGGTGGGTGGAGAGGCTGAGAACCTTCGGATTTGAGTAGTAAGAGGTCAACCTGCAAGATGTGATGTAATGATTGAATGGGATAAAGCTTTGAACAACCAAGGGAAAGTTGAGAAAAGACTGGTGTGGCAACCATGCTTAGCATATTCAGATTTGTGGAAATGGACTCAGTTGGGGTATGATACAGGTTAATCTATGAATAATTAATTCTGCAAAAATATTTGTGTTCAGATGGTCTTTAATTGTGAATGATTTTCAGAAATGTCTTCTTGCCCAAATTATGAATCAATATTAATTATAACAACATCTTATATTACAATTGTAGTGTGCTTTTCATTCCAAGTCATCCTTAGGCTTTTTACTACATATGCATAATTCATTTTTGCTCCCCTTGGGGCTGAACACAACACTTAATAAAGACAAGGGATTGTATTAGCCATTAAGAAAGGTAATCAGACCACTCTTTTGATTTCTCACCACTTCACTAGCTTCTAAGCTTTTCTTGCAATCACTGCCTGGTGGCAGCTGTGAGGATGGAAAAGGGAATTGCAATGGGAAATAAGGGAAAAGAACAAGCTCTTGTCATCAAAGGCAGTCCCAATGTCTTTGACAGTAACCACAGCAGCATTAACTAAATAAAAGTTAAGAGCATGAGCACTTTAGAATATAACTATACAACTGCAAAGTTAACGTGTGTTTCTGTACTAAAATTCTATTTCAAAGAATATTTGGGACGATGCTGGAGATATAACCATCTGCATCTTTGGTATTAGAGCCCTGGAATTCAGAGTAACCACTTCAAAGGAATGCCATGTTAAGGTAATTCTGGTTTCACTGAACCTGCTGGAAACAGAGGCGTGTTTTTGTGTGTTTCTACTGTTTGGGCTACAATGACAATAACAATAAAGTTTTATGGTAGCACGCAGTCATTCAGCAAGTCAGAAAGACTCAACAGCAATTACAGCATGACACTATTAATTTTTCCCATCAGAAACCACTCATAATATTAAACAGTTGATCCTCCTGCCTGGACAGAAGTATCACCTGGGAACTCACAGCAAAGTAAGCATTGAAAGAAATCATTCTTGCCTTTGAGGTGTGAATAACTGTCTCTAAATTTTTCCAACTTCAATACTCACTATTATGCTTGAAGGTTCTAATGGTGGCACCTGAAAGCCTCGCACCCAGAACGAGAGAAGTGTGGTTCAACTCATCACTTAGAATGAGGCAGCCCTGTGGAGAAGGAGCACAGTGAGCATCTGCAGGAACTGGGAGGTGCTGGCCCGTGGCCATGTGTGTGCCAGCACACCCAGGTGCCCATGACAGAGCACTGCACCAAGCCAGCTGCAAGGACTGAACACAAAACGAATCCTCTGCCACTCTCCTGAAGGTGCCAGGGTGCTGAAATCGTGGGGTCAGATTCTCAGGCAGGTGGTGCACAGGGCTCCAGCATCTCCTGTAACTGGACAGCAGCAAATTACCTTATTAAACCCTCTCAAAACTGACTGCTTTTCAGTAAAATCAGATGTTTCTTCCT